>OX359271.1:49640987-50960987 GCA_947179155.2 Hedera helix
ATTAAGAGACACGACAATCATGTTATAATCCGATATATTAAACAAAAAGAGGGTCAAAAACTTCAGATCCAGCTTCTAGGCCTAAGCAACTCGCTTGGCCCAAATTGAATCATATAATGTAGAGCAGCTTATAGTAAATAAAATTGCAACAAGCAAGGTGATAGTCTAATAAACTTGCAGCAAGCAATTTATTAGTTTAATATGGTTCGGTCAAACTTGTCTATAATCAATTTCACTAGGCTTAAAAAACTTATGGTACAATCAATGATTTATGATTGTCTTTTGTTTGACACCCTAAATCAATCCCAAAGTCTCGTGCTCTCAATGTAGACCCTCTCTCAAGTCCCGTTGACTAGAGTTTTCCACAGGCATAACCACCCTTTGGCAAGGGTGGGCAATTGACTACCCTTAATTTTGGAATTTGTTTTTGTAAATAGGGGTTAGTTTGTAAATATAAAAAAAATCACAACCTATAATTGAAATTTTCAAAAATATAAGACTGGATTGAAGAGGTAAAAATGAAGTATGTGATTATAATTAAATACAAAAAAATATGCATCTGATTTATAATTACAATCTTTGATATTGACACGATTAGAAAGGAAAACTTGGGAATAGTTTATGAGAGTTCCACGAAGAGCAACAAAGCCAGAGTCACATTCCCATCTTCTAGCCATCATTCAATAGAAATGAGCAGCATTACATACCAGTTGGGAGCACCTAGTAATTGGTCTTGTATGCTTCTGAGCCTGTCACAGGAGGATGATAGATAAAGCTTAATTTTCAAAGAAAAGCTGCCGCCAACAAGCAAGCACACACCTAGGCCTGTCTTTGTAGACACAGAACTTATGTTGCTTTGCCATAATGTTGACTATGGACTGAGGTGGGCAATTGAAGGGCTTATGAAAGTCCATGATCATGGGTTGAAGGTCAAAAAGCGACAAACATTACCTTCTACAATTAGAGATGGTCAGTGCCTCATAAATTGTCGCTAGATTACCGCTGCATGGCATAAATAAAAAATTACAAATTGTATCACATTGCTTTAAATCATCAGTATTTTATTTTGATCAATTATAAGAGAAAATGGTATTATTAAGGTCTGACAACTTGAAAATGTTATGATAAGATCTATCATATCATGTATAGCAAAAAATATTTGTAGCGAGATATTACATGGCTACATGCTACTAACATGGTAGATAGATGAGTACTTGTTTAAGAAAACTCCACTGAAGGTTTATCTGCAGCTTACAAGGTGAAATATGTGAACTTTTTATAACACTCTAGAGAGGACAAACTTCTGCTTTGTGTAATAATATGAATTTGCTTAATCACAGTATTTCAGTGAGTTCTAACTGAATCCCGGTCTCATTCAGCATTATATTGTTATTCAAGTAGCAAATCTATTTAGAAAAGCGTTTATTTCAAGTAGATTGACTTAAGCCGTAAAAGTAGTTAATGAAAGAAACTGGAAAAGAATGAAGCTAGATTTCTTAGAATTATAAGGAATAGAAATGGTTGAAATTCCTTTTTCAGTTTGGCAAACAATGGATCAGCACGCTAAACAATGATGCTATCATATGCAAATGTCTTGGCCTCAGTCCTGTGATCTCAAATTCATAACTGAAAAGAATTAACTCCCAACCTGGACAATAATATAAAGGCATTATAATCAACAGTACAATATCTAATTGGATCTTGGGTCTTACCTGGATTCTAATCCTTTACAACCCGAACGACTAAGCCACTGGGCGTTTGGGCAGTTTTGAGGTGACCTGAACCAATCAAATCACGAAGATGAAATCTTATATCCAATGGAGAAAGTCGTAGGCGCTTCTTCTCCAAAGGACCCATCATCATCTCTTTGTATCTCCTACGGTTGAGAAAAGACAGGAGCTCTTTTCTTCCCTACAATATACGTCAAAGATAAATGCTATAAATCATAAGGATGTAAATTCCAGAATGTAGACCTATTTGGAAAAAAAAAAAAAAAAAACAAACAAATAAGTCTTCAATTCTGATTTCAGGGAGACCAAGAAAAACCAGTTGAGGTAAAGCGTTGCTGTTCAAAATAATAAACTAAGATGTACTTCCTCGGATCCAAAATATAAGAGCAATTTTGACTTTTAGTTCACGTAACTAGTCAATACAATTATGAATATTGTAAACTATCTAAAAAGTACTACTGATTACAAGATTTACTGTTTTCAAAATTTAAACAAATCACATTAAGTTTTAATATAAAAATGTCTCAAATAGACCGGTCAAATTGCTCTTATGTTTTGGAACTGAGGGAATATAATTTTTTGAAACACACCACAAACTTACTACTTCATAAAGATTTCTGCATTTTCACAGCTTGGAAGCCACCACAAATAATATTTTAAAAGAACTTAAAGAAAGTTATCTGTATGTTACACCTGACTGTTCCATAACCTAATTTTTATGATAAGGAGTAGTAACGATGCGTGTTTAAGTGTTTGAGTTTCTGATTGAGCTTTCTATATGTCAATGCACAAAAGAACCTGTACAAGTGGACCTCGAATCAAGCTCAAGGCAAAAGACTAGACTTAGGTTAAATTTTGTGAATTTTCCTGTTAGGTAGTCTTGAGGCTAGGAGTCCAGGATGGAAGAATATACACCTAATGGGAGTTTAGGCGCTATTTGGTGATCAAGGGATTGACTTAAAAAGTTAAAATAAGTGGTTACCGATTACAGTGAGTCAACATATAACAATATTATCCATGCAAGTTGCTTTCAAATTTCAATATTCGCAAAAGCCATTGATATTGAGCTTAAATGGCATCAGCGTCTCATCATGATAGCTAATCTTCCTTGAGATTATTAAATTGGGGTGGTGCTAGGGGTTTCAAATTTTTTGTCTCAAAAATGATGTGTAACCATAACATTGGTTAGGTAGATCTCGACTATGCTATAAATTATTATTAAAATATTCAATGTCATGTCATTTGGGACTCATTTGAGACCCCTAGCATTATTCATTAAATTGCAGCACTAAACAACATAGAAGGTGAGAAGTTGATTGATTGATGTTGTCCTTCACCAAAACAAACCAGAAATCTAATTGTCAGAATTCATAGATGACATTACAGTTGCTGCCTTTCATACTCCTTGAATTTTTAATAGATGGCAAAGACCACATATTTGATCCACCCAAGATACTCATGAAATCATGGCAGATCCTTTTTACACTTGCAATGACATATATGCATGCATTTTCGTAATATATAACACACAGCATTTACAACTAATTACCTGAGAGAGGCCCTTGAGTAGTGAACCAATATTTGGTATTGTGAACCAGTACATGTTTGGATCAACAAGTTGGCGAGTCTAAAATGAAAACAACAGTATCAGGAAAAAGGGGGGAAATAATATATGGAACCATTAAATGAAAACTTAAAATTGCAATAGGACTCCCAAAATAAGATAATTAAAAATGACAGAAAGAAAGGTAACAGAAAAATATGAGCAACTCAGCCTCCAGGAAATTCTCGGTCAAAGGGCAGAAAGCATAAGGATGGGTTGCAGCAGATGAATGACAATAAACTTTCAAAATATCAGCAACTAAAGCGGAGGAGGCATGATAAATACATTCAAGAAGAATCTAAAAATGCAGCTTCCAAATACAACCCAAAATATAACCCAATTGTATGACTAAAACAAAATCCTTTCACAAAAGGCCAGATGAGAAAATCCAAGAGAACAACTCCCACCTTCAAGTTCCTTCTACATATCTATTCGAGGGTTGCGCACTCAAGGATATCATGCACTCGTTTTGATAAAAAGTGACATGAGACTGATGAAAATTTAAGGAATGAAATTTTTCCAATGAGAAACCAGTAATGTGCACACGTGGTACCGGAACCAGCATGAAGAATTCACCTTTATCTAAACTATCGACATTAGACAACTCTAAAGTGCTGCAGTAATAATCTTTATAAAAAGAAAATGCAGTAGTAATATTATTTCAGTTCAATATCCTCATATAGACATATTCAGGATTTTGTTTAATTCAACACCTATTATCAGGTTAGATATGCAAATCCAATGGTGAACCATATCTCTGAAAGGTGAGAGCATGTTATGTTAACCAAGGAAGTATAAAAACTGTAATCTTTCATTTGATGAATTTGAATCCAAGTATACTTACAAGAAGACCGGCATTGATTAAAAGAGATATGTGTTCATCTCTCACTTCTCCTCCCAACGATAGAAGTGAACACTATAAGGCAGCCATCAGTAGCAAAAATGTGAGAATAAGTTGATATCTCATTGAAATAGCTACTAAAGAACATGCACACAAAAAGAATGCAACTTTATCATCCTTAAACCAGCCTAAAGCCATTAGATTTGAATTCACTATCAACATATATATATAAGGAGAGGAATACTACCCAAAAGATTGAGGACAAGAAGTCCACAAACCACCAAAAAGAGAAAATAAAGGAATCAAATAAGAACATATTTCCAATCTCAAGGAAGATCATTAATAGTTCTTAAAAGGCAAAAGCTGCACCTAGGCACAAAGGTCATCGCGGAGCAAAGGCGCAAGGCGAGGTGTGCACTCATCAAAGTAAGATGCAAAACCTCAAAAAATACAAATATATACATATATATTTATATAGTCATATTTGTAACAAAAAATGTATGTTATAACATAAATTGACAATATATGGCATAAATACACAGTAAAACAGAAGAATTAAGAAAACAGAATAAGAAAAAGAGGATTGGGAGGCATAGGATTAGGATGAAAGAAGAGAAATAAAAGAAAAGAGGGAGAAGAAAAAAAAGTAGGAAAAATAAAGGAAAAATAAAAAATATACTAAAAACCAAAGGGAAAAAAATGTGGATGAAGAAAACTGCATACATGTACAATACAATATCGTACATAACAAAACACATATGTATTCAATATACATGCGCTTATTACATGCAATTACCTAGTATAGTTGAGTCTTAATCTAAATTGAAAATGAAGGAAGTTCAACTAGGGGATAACACAAGTAATATTTTATTACTCACAAGCTCTTGATGTGCAATACTAGGATCCAGCTTGGAATGGATAACATGAAACTTAAACCACTCAAAAACCGCAAGATTATCTTGCTTCTTTGCTTCGATCCTTTTCACAACACGTTCAATCTATGAACAAATTTTGGATAGAAGAAACAATGTGTTAATTGTTGCTAGATTTGGGAAGAAAATGTCACCGCTGGTTAAGCTTCATCGTGATAAACTATGAAATTCATTCAAAACTATAAAACGTATAAAAGCAAACTGATAAGTAACAATAAAATATATAAATAACTAATATAGATAAGTAGTGGCTGAAACTATACTCATTGCCATGCACATGAAAATACTCATACGCACATATTTGTAAACTTGATAAACGCACTCCCAATAAAATTCTCAAGGGAAAAAAGGTTTTCCTCTGAATTGAAATAAAATATTAAACGAAAGGAATCTCTAAGACAATGAGAAGAAAAACTAACCTCATTCAAATAGTCATCTACAAACATTATGGCATGATCATCTTGTCCAGTATTTAATTTGAAGATGCGCAGAACTCTCTCCCTCCTCAAAGCCTGCAGACAAATGGAAGACACTCTTGTAAATCCATATGAATAAATAAATAAAAGGAATGTGAGGAACCCTAAAAATGAACTGCAATCACAACAGTTTAAAAAAAAAATATGGCAGGGAGAAAAGGCAAGATTGGTCAGAGTGGGTCAACTCTCTGTCACACAAGAAACTGAGAAGACTTTGTGCATACTTCGACCCTATTCCAGTATTTTTCTCTTAAAAGATAATATCTAGTGGCAAACCATGACTGCTCTAAATGAAAAATAAGAAGGAAAAAATTCCTCAAGGCTTTAAGGAACTACTGATTTTCAGAAATACATGAATAGCTCTACCAATATCAAAATGACTTTCATCAAATATTATGACTTGACTTCAATAAGAATTTCAACAAAACCAACAGTTGTTTCCCGGTAAGGTGAATTCATGAACAAGTCTAACAATACTACACTACCTCAAGACCTGCTTACTAAGTTACTAGTAATGTCCTACTCCAGTGCATTAAAAAATGAGTACAGAACATCAAAATCAAGAGATCAGACCTCTAATTCTCTATCTACTTGTGTCCTGTCCTTTACACTGCTGTACAACTGTGATTGCAGCATAAAAGGCTTAGCTGAAACCTGAAATAAAAGAATAAAAATAATCCAGATAATTAAAACCACACTAATGAAAACAAAATTAGCAGAGTGGTAAAATTGAGGATTCCACATTACTTTTCATAGTTGATTCAAAAAACAGAGAAGAATAAATTAAAGTAGAACCGTTATCGACCAAAGATGTAACTTTACATTATTATCCCTCCACGAAAGCTATATATATGATCATGCTTACAACTGAAACAAGCTTAAAGCCTTAAACCTTAGTACTCAAAAAGGATACAATGAGATAAGGGGATTTCACGTAGCTTTTATTAATCCTATATCCGAATTTGCCATAGCAACCAATACATGTTAACCAATTTCAAAAAAAATTTGTCAGATTATTAATAGTATTTAAATATTCATAATCGTGTGAAAATAACGAGGAAATTTTCGAATTACAACCTTATCATTGCAAGGAAACTGAGCGCGCATCATCCGTAAAGCCACCAAAGTATCACTGAAGGTAAAGTTCTCCTCTGAATTAGGAGATGAATCCATGTCATCTCTTTGCAAGGAAATTAGGTAGAATTAAATTAGAGGTATAAAGAGGAGAGAGAATTCACCAAGTGAAACTGATTGGTCAGTTTCTTCGGTCTCTTCTTCTCTTTGGCGTCTTTTTTGTGTTGATGATGTGCCATCACTCTTCTCCATTTTTAGCTGCAAATCGATCTTCCTCGCAGAATCGAATTCTAAAATCTAATTCCTCCGATGTCCACTATACAACACAGGTTTATTATAGCGGTCACCTATCCGAGCACTTGAGAGATTGTCACGTGCAGTGCACGTGTTTTTAATTTTCAGAACTATTAAGTATTATTTAGGTCTTTCTGTGTATGCACAAACTTTGTTAAGAGGATCACAATACCTTATTAATAAAGGGTCCTTTTAGCACGTGTCTTTAAAGCATATGTTAAACGCGAAAAATAAGAATAAATTTTATTTGTTTATATATTTGCACGGAATTTAATACATAGGGTTCACTAGTATATTGTACTATTTTTTTATGCATTGAATTTAGTGCAAATACATAAATAAATATTATTATGCATTGTTTTTAACGGATAGAATGTGCCCTAGGACACATTCTAAGAAAATCCATTAATAAAATATTTATATTAAAAAATAATTTTATTATAATAACAAATTATTCTAATATTGCTTGTATATACATTATTCGTGTATCAGAGTTTAATTTTAAAAAAATATTACAACAAGGTCTATTTCACTTCTCAACATAATTGTGTACCAAAACCAGGATGGTAGGTATGGTTACGTAATTCCTGCAGCAAAATAAAATCAAAAGCGTACAGCCCCCTGTTTCTCCCTCCTTGAGGCACACCCTCGGTACAACGTCGCCTTAAAATGATTGTTTCTCACTTTCTCAGGCAGATTTTAACTTGGCTGAAGTTGAGGCAAGGTGGGAAAGAGTCCGGTGCACCATGAACATCAAAAAGATCCCCAGGAATCCAAGTATTTTCAACGTCGTGAAAATGTCGAACTGCAAGCATATAAATGAGAATTGATCAACTTCAACTGGGTTAATTACTTAATATGCATGTCTTGAGAAATGAGATCAAAAACACAGTGGACCGCTAGCGTTGGCCGTGGAATATGAAAACATGTCAGATATGGAAAAATGTTCAGTCTTCATAAGGTTTCCGACTCCCATTATATCAATCCCTCTCAACCATTGGATCGATAGCATGGAATATGAAAATATCAGAGAAATAATGTAAAGACAAACCTTCAACCAGAAAAGCACATATAGTAAGAGCACAGCTCCAATGCCAACTTGGAAGAGGATGGCAAATGTCGCAGGTACTGCTGATGTAAGGAAGTTCTTCAGGTTTGCACCAAGACGTAATAGCTGCCAAAGGGAATTTAATATTTGCTAATGTCCAGAAAAGACGATTAAAAAAGTTTGAAGACACTACATTGTTGCTCAATAAAAATACACCAAATAATTTAATAAATTACTTTTAATCAAGAGGACAGAGATGAGCAAATGGTTTTTTATTCCAGTGTTCAAAATTACAGAGAATGAAGCTCTAAATCATCGCATTCAAACGCAGTTTGGAACTCAAGCTGTCAAATCAGCTCGATCTAGTCACTCCCAAGTTTCGCAAATGTTAACATTCGACAAGTAAATATAAGATCTACAGATTAAATACTCACCCCAACCAAGAATCTGATGAATGGCAATAGAAGAAGGCCCAAGAAAGCAAGAGACAGCTCTCGAGGGGGACGCTTATCTGGAATCATGAAGATGTGAGTAATCTCTGCCTTGGGCCCATATCTCAAGTAAGGATTGATAGGGTTGGGGAGGAGGGTGGATTGCTTTCTGAGGTGGTTTTGGCAGGTCAAGTTCAACATTGCCAAGAGCTTGTAAGAAAGAGTTCTCCTGAAAGAAACAGCAAAAGATGATGAAAATCAGAATGAAGAAATGCAGGCAGAATACTTGAGAAAACACCATTTTTACTTGGACAGCATCTCCCAGAGTGAGTTGAATGTCATACCTACCAGAGAGAGAAATTTCCCAACAAGACCGAGAAAATCCTACAATTACAAAGTCCAAATAAAACTTGAAATAAGAAATTACATCTTCGAAATCGTAAGTAATTTTATAGTTACGCTGCTCAGATAAATGTGAGTTTCTTTTGTGGTAATAACATTATATAATAACCTTGCACCTGTACACAAGTTATTATGTCAGTGTTATTGTCACCTATGTTTATTAGTCTACATGTTGTTAAAATGATAATTGAACAGGACCTAACAGGTGTTACTCAGAGAGAAAATTTGTATAGACGAACTTACTAGTACTATTTCAAACTGCGTCCCAGAGCTTCCCACCATAAAGATATGATCAACTTTTGTCTCCTGTGTCAACTTGAGGAATACCTGCAGTGAACAGACATCTTCAAATAACTGCATAGGAAACTATGACACCATTCGACAGGTAAAAAAGAAGCTTTTCAGAGACCTGGTGAGGATTGAAAGCATGTCCAAGAGGAGTGGATAGTTGAATGGATAAACGAAGCCTTTGAAGGTGGTTTGCAGACAAGGCAACAGAATTCTCTCCAGCCAAATTCAACCTACACAAACAAAATATAGAAAGATGTAGATATTGTTCTGCAATGGTTCAACTACAAAATGAACAGGGCATGTATATAACTTAACGTTTCATCAAAACATAGCAGTTGGAAAGAGTTGGATTATTTAGAACCCAGATATCGATGGATCACCAAATGCGTGTTTATGGTAAGGGTTGAGCAGGAGAGAGATCATACTCTGACTATGGTTTTAATAAGAAGCTAATTTTAGTTCCTTGGTCATTTATGTCCCTTAAGACAAATAATAATCGATGACGGCTTAAGATAAAGTAGTGCTTGCAGTAACACGATAGAAAAATAACAGAAATCATGTTCTCATAAAGATTGTTTCTGCACCACATAATTGTAAAGTGAGACAAAAAGAATGGGCAACCAATTGATGGGAAAAAATGGTCAACAACCAATTGACAGAAACATGATGAGTATATACACCAATTACAAGGGGGAGAAGAAGAAGCTAAAAATCATACACCTAACTCAGTTTACGGGAAATCTACAACAGGAATAAGAAATAACTGTACAAGAGAGCGAGACAAGATGTGACAAGCTGTATAAACAAAGCAGGTCAACTTTTGAAATGACACCAGGCTGGACATGACAAACTTTAAATCCAATTTATCAGTTATAACTGAGTTCAACATAAGTACATAACCACTGGCGGCTGTTCCGAATCTCTTGGACTGATAAAGGATAAGATTCGGCATCACATAAGTTATAGGTGTGCAACTAATTTTGACCAACAATACATTTTTAATCATAATCTTATTTATTAGTAGAAAAATCAACAAAGATCAACACCTATAGAGGGAGTTGAAACAAGGTCTACTGCCCTGGTGGAATATGAAATACTATGCTTCTTTGGAAATCCAGAACCAAAGTCCAATCAAATTAAACTGAACTTGGTAAACATAAATTCTTATCCATACATGGAAACTCCAGATCGGAAACTGTATACCTGGGTTCTCCAAATAGCCCTAAACAATCTTTACTTGAATACAGTTCATTACACACAGCTAAACAATAATTTGCTTATATGAAAGGTAACAGTTTAATGTAGCTGAAATTAGACTTGTTCTTTTTGGCGGGACTCAAAGTTTTTGAGTTTATTTGGTAGCGGAAAGAAAAGATTCCAAATCCTATTTTACTTCATGTTTTCCTTTTAACTCTTTCTCCTTCAAAGTTGCTTCCAAATCCTTTCTTTTTCTGTTCATTTCAGTATGCCAAACACACTTGATATTCTTCTTTCCCACTAATTTATTCAGTTCAAAATATTAAATACTGGATTTTGGCTTAGCAGTAACTTTCTTATTATGGTATGGTTTGTGCGATTTAATTCCTTGGAAGTTACAGGTACGAATAATATAGATGAAATAAATAGATGTTTTGTGGTTGTTTACGAATCAGGTTTATATTAAATTTGCTCTCTCTCTCTCTCTCTCTCTGTGTTTTTTTTTACTAAGAGAATAATTTTACTTGAAAGAAGAGAAAATACTGAAAGGGAGGATAAGAAGTTCTCTGACAAAAAAAGTTGCAAATACCAAATTCCTTCAAACTGGCCCTCCAATACCTATGAATATCATAAATAGTCAACCTCTTTAAAAGCACCTGTCGTAGATTCCCGTACAAAATTCAAGAAAGACGCAATCCCAATGCAGAGGAAAAGGCATGAAATGCTCACAAAAATTCCTCACATTCATCTCTGTCCACAAACCGCATAGATATACTTATAAATATCACCGACAGTCCCAAAGAATCTTGCCATCCTTGCATCTTATAATCATATTTTGGTTATGTGCTTGGAAGAAATAATTGAAGTATTGATTAATCAAAATCAACCAATACTTTTGTGCCAATTATGGCACAATATCTTATGTGAATTTCCTTAAACAGTATAATACGAGTGTTTTCTTTGAAATTTATTGGAATTGACATAGAGTTAACGAGCTAATTTTTGCTCTTATGATGTTAGTTGGGGTTGGAAGAATCAGAGTGATAGACATTGAAGACATTAGTGGAAGACCTTTTAGAAAGAAAAAACTAGTCATCTGATGATTTCATAGATTGTTCAAACTTTTTTGTTAAGTGGACATTGGCCTTCGTGTTTCAAATGTGTACTCACACTCTCTACCTCGCTAAATCTGCAAGTTTGCACTTTTTTAGTTTATAAATGGTGGATTGTGCAGGATTTACTAGTGATACCATGCCATCTACAAGTATATACACTAGGTCACCTTATCTGTTTATAGTATTGTTATTGTCGTTTATTATTATTTATTACTGTTTCGAGATCCTTAGGGATTTCAGTTAGGAGTGTTTGATAAGAATAAGCTGCTCTATTATACCAACTGTTGTGCATTACATTGTCGGATCATGTTTATTGCCTTTTTGGGTTTGAACTACTATCTTTATTCTTAACAAAAATTTGTTGGCTGCATTTTAGGAAGGTGAAACCATTCGGATAAATGTGAAGAACAAACCCTCCAGTGGGACTGGCATGCTTTCAGCTGCTGGGTTGTCTGGGGGACTTTCTGGAACTAAAAAGTCTAAAACTCTTGGCCTTGCCACTACACCTATTGGTGCAGGAAAAATTAGGACTCCGCTCCCACCCCCACCAAATGATCCTGCTGCTGCTCGAAAGACTTCTGCAAGTCATGAGGTTGCACTCAAGGGGACCAAGGAAAATGCAAGGCATTCTATTGATCCCTTCACAGATCTCTCTCAACTTGAGGTATCACTTTGCTATTATCATCTATACCTTGTATTGACTAGGTGGTTCTTTCTCCATGCTTTTTAATACTTGGGTTCAAGTCTCTCCAAGCTATCTGATGTTCTGAACCTTAGTTTTTGGTTCTCCACTCCTCTCCTACTCGTTCTCTGTGATTGAACATGTACGTGGCAGCATATGTTTTGCGATTTTGATGGCATTGTAATTGGTGACGTGTAGTGAATTGAGCAATTATGTGTGTGTGTGTTCAAATTGGGCAAATTTCTCTATGCACATGTAATGTAGAGCAAATATATCAATACAAGTAAAATGTAGAGTAAATATATCAATGCACATATAATGTTGATCAAATATATATATAGACATCGTACTAAAGGGCAGAGTGAGAGACCTTTTTGGTATAGAAACTCTCTTTTTTCTTGAAATACTTGCTCTTGTCAAAGTCTTTAACATTAATTACTCTAAGTGGTCTGTATATCTTGATAGAGATTTCTTTTTGATGTATCAAAGTAAACAGTTATACATTTGATGGCATTTGCAGAGAAATCTTCTTTCCACAACTGGTTCAGGATCAGCTAAAAGCACTGGATATGGATGGGCAGCATTTTGATTGTGCAAGTGTGTGTTGATTATGGTTGAGGTTTTTGTTTGTTGTTGTGTTCAGAAAGGTGAAAAGAGTGAGGAAAACTTAAGGTAGTGATTACTCCATTTTTTTTTGGAAAATAATTGCAACTCAAATATTGTTACACACAAGAGAAAAAGTGTCCCACCCCACCCACGCACCCACCCCCAGTCGTAGGCGATGCATATTGTGTCTACTGATAAGCAGTATGTGGTATCTAAGGTAGTCTTTTTTAGCTGGCAATTGCTTAAACTTGGGTTTTGGTGTAAACTCGCAGCATGATATTCTTGTTGATAAGCTCCGTAGTTTTCATCTAGTCACAATGATTGTTTGATAACCATATCAATTGAAACCGGTTCGTTACTCTAGAGGATTTGTGAGATTTCACAAGTATACTAATGAGTTTTTTTACATGATCCAAGGGTTCGTTTACCTAAAGTTGTGTGGGTCGCATCAGCCTATTCAACACTAGTTGACAATTCTTTTAGAACTAAAAAATATAACTCCATCCCTTTAACAGTATTAGTTGTCTTATTTTTTTTATATTTTAAAATAAATTTCAAATTTTAAAACAAATAATATTTCAAATATTAGTTAATATAATCTAAAAAATTATGTACTACTTACAAAATCTGTTTGTAAAAACTCTATGCACCACATTAATTTTTAAGTATACAATCTCGTAAATTACCTTCAAAATGACGTTCCTTTTTGTGAAATTAGAGTATTACTTTATACTTCGTGAATTACCTTCAAAATTCAAATATAGTGTTCCATTATTTGCAAAATATATTTCATCCCAACTTTTGTTGTGGGGTGAATTTATTAGAAATAACCGTACGATCAATGGTGAAGCTAGTTGAAGCGGGTTGTTGTAGTAACACTGCAAAGCCTGTGATGGATTTTTGTCAGCAGAATAACACCAGCTAGCCTGTGATGGATTTTTGTCAACAGATCAACACCAGCTAGTAACAGTAGTTCTTTTTGAGATGTACGTGGTGATTGGAGTAATGCTCGGTTGTAATGTGTGTAAAGCTGTCTCTAGCTAAAACCATATTATTTTCTTAAAGCCCATGAAACTACAGCAAGAGGCTAAAGTAGCCACAATGAGCCAGTGTGGAATAGAAAGTACTTCAACTAAATATTTCTATGCATAAGCAAAAATTCCCTTGCACAAGGTCAGAACTTCTATCCGTAAGCCAAAATTCAGGACATCCGGGGAAGTTGGGACATCTCTATATTGTATTCTTTACAGGGATGATAATAATAATCAATTAGCCAGAACTTCCAAGCTAATAACATGTACTCTAAAAACTACTGTTCCCTATACTCTGGCCTTAGAACCCAAGAAGACCCATTTGGACTTTTCTCAAAAGTGGCTATTTCCTTTAAAAGATACTTGAACAAGGGAAGGTCTGTGGAGGGAATCCTGTCCTTAAAATGCTGTACTATGCTGGCTGAAACAGTTCTTCCACCTCTTTGTAGTAGAAATGTACAGATTTGACGAATTAACACTTCTGGCTGTACCCCAGACGAGTTGTATGATGACCTCACAGGGCCAATATTTGCAGACCTTGCTCTACCGGCAGAGCTTGAAGCCAGGCCAAATTGCTGTTGAAGCCCATCGCCCACTGCTCTTTCTTGGTTTCCTCTAATCCTAGCCAGTAACTCAGACGAAGATAATGCTATACCAGCAGTTGCCCCAGCAGCAACGCCACTTGACCTACTCTCTACACTGTTCAGCAATTCTTCAGGAGGCCTAGAACTACTGATCAATTGAGTATTCACAGTTGAGCCAAATTTTTTACGAACAGATGAAGGCGCACCAGCAGCTCCTGATCTCCCTGTCCAGGTTGGGACAGATATACTTTCTCGACTTCTAAGCATCCGGGACTGGCGTAATGCTTCAGCTGCTCTCTGCGCAACTTGAGAAGCTTGTTCCTCAACCTTTAACTTCTCCTCATCATGGGCGTTCACAATCAGATCATGGTTCACCGCACTCTGAAGTAAAAGTTAAACATGAGAACAGCAAGTTACATAAGCAATTAATGGAGTACTTATGAAGCCGTAATCATTATCTATAGCCTAAATGATGTTTAATAAATCATGCTTCCAAACAATAAAATTAAATTAGAAACATTAAAGAATATAAACCACAGAAAAAATAATTCCAACAGCATTCGTAGACCCCTTTTATTAGGGCAAAACAGTTTATTAGTGATATGCATTTTCTTCTCAAGTATGAAACCAGTCATTCAGTTGGTTTTGAACAAATTCAGTTAACTTGCAGGGAATACAGTTAGTAACTTTCACTAAACTTCATAAACAACATCAATCAGTTGTTAGTTAGGACGAATTTTTTCCTCAACAAAACCTCAACCGAGTATACAAAATCTCCTCATTTCAAATAACTGAGAAAATAAATAAGGAAACTTACATGAATTCCATGGGCATCAAATAGGGACTGCAAAATATTAGATTCTTCATCTGCTTCCCTGTTGTTATTATCAACTCTTTCTTTGGCCTTCTTCTTGGATGGTCTAATATCTGAGTTGTCTTCGTTGTCAATTGCAGCAATATTTGAACTTAGTGCTGTTACATCAATTAATTTCTTGTCATCCTGGTTGTCTTTACGAGTCCCAACAACATTTACATCTTCAGATAACTGACTGAAAATGTTGGATGTTTCGGTAGAGCCACGCTCTCCATCATCATTCAATGTGAAGAGATCCTTCATGTCCCGGGATTTGAAGAACCTTCTCTGTTGTGGATTCTTTAATATTTTATTAGTGAGATAGTGTTTGTAAATTTGCCGGTGATACACCTTCTCTTCAATGGTTCCCCGGGTAATCAATCTAAACACTGTGACCTCTTTTTTCTGACCAATACGCCAAGCACGCTCCCTGGCCTGTCATAAGCAACAACACACACTGAGCAAATGTGTGGGGTTTCAGATGCAAACATAACTACACTTATAAATTAGTTGCAGTCCTGAAGCAAAAGCAAATTGAACTTTAAAGAAATCATGCACAGAATAAGTAAAGGTTTATCCAAAAATTTTGAAAAAGGTGAAAATTCTATATACTCCAATAAATTCAGGAAGAAGAAGATATCTGGTCACTAAATCAAAACCAAGCCCCTAAAATGACACTTTAATTCTTTTCTGAAAATCTGTAAGAAGATTTAAAATCAATCACTAGGCAAACCTGCATGTCAGTTGAAGGATTCCAATCAGGGTCAAAGATGATCACCCTGTTGGCACCGGTTAGATTTGTTCCCAAGCCACCAACCTTGGTTGTTAAAATGAAAATGAAGACTTCATCTGAATTGTTAAATTCATCTATTAATGTCATTCTCTGTTTTACAGGAGTGAGACCATCCATTCTCCTGTAGCTATAGCAACTACCAATCAAAAAATTCTCAAGAATGTCGAGCATTTGTTGAGTTTGAGCAAAAAGAAGAACACGATGACTCTGTTCCTTCCACACTTTAAGCACTTGGGCAACAACTTTCATTTTTCCACTGCGGTCAGGATTTCCATAGTCTGGATTCCTGCAGGAATGTTCTCTCTCAAGCAGATCAGGGTGGTTGCAGATTTTACGCATCACATCAATTCCATACAGAGAGTTTTTGTTCCCGTCAAAGATCTGTTCCACCTCAGAGCTAGCAAGAAATGCCCGGTACACAGAGCGCTGCTCTGAAGTGAGGCTGCAAAAGAGGACATGTTCAGTCTTCTTTGGAAGATGAGCGTTTACATCAGCCTTCATTCGCCGGAGCAGGTAAGGCATGATCAAATCACGTAGAACAACTGCACATCTGCATAATTTGAACTTCAGTAATATGAAATAATCTGACACTGAAAATAATACAAATATCATATGTTCTACGTTCTACCAAGACATGCAGTAACAATGCAAAACCTTTCCAACATAAGTACTCAAAGAAATTTCCTGTTCCCTCCACCCCCAAAAAGAAAACCCTATTTTATTTAGATTTTTTATTAATGGGTAGTTGTGTGCTTTGGGAGAGAGCAGTGGGGTTTCTTCGATAAGTATACATTACTAACCTGTGTGGGAAATTATTCTTACTTTTGGATTAGATTGAATACAGTCAGCTTATACTGGTGTATCTAATACGTTGAGTAAATATAAAGCTACGTGAAGTACAGTCAGGTAATTTAGAGGCTAGAATTCTCAATAGAATTTAAATGTAGCAAGGTGCACCTGTAAGCAGTAGATACTTGCAAGGGTGAGGCATTAGCATAACCACCAACAGATATGGGAACTGCAAATTCAGCTTCAAATATGGGAAGCACGCCCAATTTTCCAGGGAACACAAAATCAAACAAAGACCACAGTTCAGCCAATTTATTCTGGATTGGTGCACCAGTCATTATTATACGATGAACAGTCTGTAGCTGTTTGCAAACTAGAGTGACTTCTGCATTTGGATTTCGGATTCTGTGTCCTTCATCTAACACTGCATAACCCCAGTCAATGTCAAGGAGTTTTTCCCCTAGCAATCGGAGCTGCTCGTAAGTGGTAATCAACAACCCAGATTCTGATCTCAAAACACGATTTATCAAGGAATCCCATTTTTTGTTGTTTCTCCTAGATGAATTCCCTCCACTATCACAGTCATGTGAACCTTCACTTTCATAATCACTTTCATCAGATTCAGCTTGCTTCTTCCTCGTAGTAGAGTCCTGAGCAGAATCATGTAATATCTCCATATGAAATGTTGGGTACCATTTTCGCGCTTCCCTCTTCCATTGTTGCAAGAGTGTGACAGGGCAGATAATGATGCTAGGTTTGTACATATCACTAAAATGCAAAGCTCCAAGGAAAGCTAATACTTGAATGGTTTTACCAAGTCCCATCTCATCTCCAATAATTCCACCAGCTCTTTGACAATGAAGTTCCCAAAGCCACTGCACCCCAACTTTTTGGTAGTCAAAGAGGTTGCTAAAAATGGTTTCCGGAATCTTTAGTCCACCTTCAAGTGTTACAAAAGGAGTTTCATTGCCTACAGATTCTTGGTTATCTTCTTCATTACTGGAGGTCCTTAAATCTTCTGCAAGATTATGAAGTTGATATCAAGTCACTACTGATCACATATGATTTAAAGGGCAACTAAGGATGTTGGTTGTCATTATTCAAATGGTTATAGATGTTCATGTAAAAGAAACTGGTGCCATTTGACTTTGAATATTGACAGACAAATGTGCTCTTGTTGACCAGATTTTGTCGTGCTAATGATAGGTTAATATCATCTAAACAATAGTTATTGAAAGAACACAAACAGCAAGAGTCTGAGACAACCATGCAGGGTGGACACAGCTAACTAAATAACCATGTTAAATAGTCGATGAGATAATTTCATTAAAATAAGAAAAAGAAACCATGAACAAAAACAAGACCATTGATCTTTGTTCTATATGGATCGAGATTTGGAGTCAACACAATGGTCACTCAAACTGTTTCAGGAACAAAATATTTTTGCAGGTAGACAATCCAGTACAAAGAGCCTAACCTTGGCATTAGTCAAACTTTTTTGGTAAAGATAACCTTGGCCTTATTGAAAGAAGTTATGTAACATATTCTCCGAAGAGACCAACAACCTACGTCTGCTACTGAGAACACCTGTCAAGTATTACAAGGGCCTTGCTTACCCAGCATTTTCTCAGATCTTAACCTATAATTAGTAAAACAAGGCACCATCTTCAGGTAATCACCATAATGCTTAACTTCCGAATTTAAGAAGTGGAACTTTTATCATCTATGGTATCAATATACAGAGTACACTTATAAAATCTTAAATCTTAGATACCAGACTTCTCCAGAACCTCAACTAACAGGTGTTAGCTAAAATTCAAGCATTACACAATTTTTAATAAGGATGTTGTAACAAGGACAATGTAAGATTTGTTTCACAAATGAAAGTTGAACCCTTAGGCGGTCAAACAAGAATCAAGGAGTTTGAGTTGTAGAGTAAAAATGAATTTTAATAAGAAATTGACACCTATAATCCACCATCAAAAGAAAATTCTTGCCAGACTGCATGTCACCTGCAAGGCCATAGGAATCACAGACAAAACTCTTACTATAAGAGAATCAGAAAACACTTGAAACACGTATTTGTTTGCTCTTCAGAAAGACTTGAGTTAACTGTGATTTTTTATTTTTTTTTGATAGATAAGTTTGGACCCAATTATGGAGATGAGAACCAGTATAAGAAGCAAATGACAAATATGGAACTAAAGGAAACCATATAACCAACTGAACATACCAGTTTCTTCCGAAAAGAAATCTTCTTGAGAAGCTACCTTTCTCCATTTTTTACCAGGCAAAGGCCTTTTCTTTTTCCTATTAAAATCTTTGCCTTTTTCAGACACATTGCTTTCGGACCGAGGGATTCTCAGGGGTGCTTTAAGTCTTTGAAAAGGGTGAGTTGGGGCATCAAGTTTAGGCAGGGATTCTGGATCTAGAAGCTTAGTTGTTGGGCGAGCTTCTGCAGCCTCTGATATTAACTGGACAGCTCTGGCTATGCGGGAGGAAGCAAGATCACCACTATTATTTACTTCCTCAGGTAAATCTTTCCTATTAGATGGCCCTTGTTCTTGAATACGACGTTCAAAGCCCTTAAGCTTATGAAAGGGGGTTAAAATTCCTTTCCGAACTAACTCATCCCTTTCCTAAGACATAAACATAGAATGGTTAGCCCTGAAAGCCCCAATTTCATTTGTATATTTCAAACAATTTAAGACATTTATTAATATAAAAATGCATTTATAACTGGTAAAACCTCTTTTCCCCTACTAGAATATTATGAAACGAACTCAGTAGAGTAGACTATAAAACCATGTCAACTCACGGTTTCAACAAATCCTGCAGATGCCGCATTTAACACTGCGTCAAATTCCTCATCATCATCAAATGAAACTGCTTTCTGCCGCTTCTTCTGATTCTTGCTGAATTTTGGATCTTCTTTCAGCTGTCGCTTACGCCGTGGCTCCTCCTTAACAAGATTTCGTAACACCTTCTCATGCTTACTACCTTTGGAAGAGTCCTCTTTAAAATTTACAAGTTCTTCCTCAAGCTGAGTTTTTGTCTTCCTCAGGCTCCGTAATCGATCAGCAGCTAGAGCTTGCTGAAGGGTTGAAACATTGGAAGAAGGTTGAAAAATACTTTTTCCCTTACCTATATCTTTCTGATCCTTGCTGTCATTGCCATCAGCAGCATGATCTTCATTTCTTGCAATGTTTACCTGTTCAACAGTTGATGCAACAGCATCTATTTCAATTTCTATTGCTCTCAACTTATTATAGAGTTCCGTATGTCTGATAGATGCTGATGGTTCATTGATTCCTGTCCTATCAAGAGGTTCGTCCTCCACGGTCCCGCCAGCTTCAAAACTGTTCCCCGCATTACTTCTTGCCTGTTATTAGATGATCACTACCATTAAATAGTGCAAAGTTTGATAAAACATCAGCCTAAACCAAATGGATACAGATAAGGACATGACACAAGACTGTGATATATAACAATCGAAATTTCATAAAATATGTCTGGTATCATGTAGTTCATAACAAATAATCACAATGTGCTTCCATAGATCCTCCAACAATCTCCCTCCATTTCATGAAGTAGTTATTTGAACATTTGAAGATAAGTAGATAACCCTAACAAAAACAGATGAGTAGGAAGATAATGATACATTGATACCCAACTAGTTTGCCTTCACATTTATCACAAAATATAGCAAGTGATTCAAACTCAAAAGGTAAAGCTTATTCCACCTTAACCAACCTAAAACAAGGTAAATCTTCACTATGATGCAATTTGCATATTTAGAAGTCGACGCAAACATAAACATATTTAGAAGGAAAAGGCAGGAAACATAATGCATAATATGAAGTAACACATGTTCTAGTATATGACGCTCGATATCTTCTGGGTCTGCAGAAGTGACACCCAAACTACTCAACAGAGCTTTATCTTCCTCTTCTTCTTTCATTGATCTGCATAAATCATTCAATTTATAAGATTATGATACAGCCAAGAGAACCACCTACCACAACATGTGCATTGTTTTATTTCTTCCACAGAGAACATATCGTTTTTGCACGCATTATAATTAACTATGGTCATAACATGAACCACTGTTGCAGCCATAACATTTATCTTCAGTATGGTATTAGCAATAAAATGTACAGTACACTACCCAACTCTCTATAGATCCTACAAGTGCTAGATTAATTTGAAGCCAACACACAAATAACACTTCAGTTATAAGCTGCAAGAAGAGTAATTAAACAGTGCAGATACAAAAACCAATTGTGAATCATGAAAATGCACATTAAATATTTTTACAACATTGTAATAACCCATCACCAAAACATTTCAACGCGTATTCCAATTATATTAGTATAAAAAATTTCATTTCTTAATATTCTTCAAATCCATATACAAACATATGATGAAATTCTGAATAAAAAGACTTCAATCTAACCAAAGCTTGTGTTTCAGAAGTACTCTCTGGAATAGATTCGATGGCGTCTCATTCACGACTAAGATTTCAAGTATGATGAAGCTAGGGTTTATAGATTCCAAACGACCACCATAAACCCTAGATTGTTCGATAAAACTATCTCAGAATTAGTCTCTCTCTCTCTAAAATTTACACCGAATTTTTTAGCTATTCTTCGGTATGTTATTGTCGAACGTATTTCTCGGTTACGACCGGTGAAATTTTTTTGTGATTGTCTCTAACGTGAGCATGGATATAGTAGGTGTTAACCTACGCACCCATTGCAGCTTAAAATTTGTTACCGGTCATAGCGGTGACGGTTAGTTACTTTAGCCAACCACTTTTTCGCGGTTTTTTAAAAGGTAAAATAAGGTTTCTCCAAAATATAAATATATATATATATATATATATATATATATATATATATATATATATATATATATATATATATATATCTTTTGTTGATTTTTTTTTATAAAAAATCTTAAGATTACGTTGGAATTTTTCAATTGAGAAGAAAATAAAAGAAAAGAAAAAATGTAGAAAATAAAATATTTTATTTTATCAAACATATATCTAATTAATTATATTTTAAGAAAATATTAGTTCAAGTATGTTTTTAGGATATAATGACATTACAAGTTAATAAAAAAATTAAATTGATGCGTTGTCATATATTATATTAATCATTATAAAATATAAAAGAGTCCAAAAAATGAATATAATTTATTTTATTAACTTTTTTTTAATTAATTAATATACAACGTCAAATGTTATTTAAAATATCATATTTTTTTGTATCAAATGCTTACACAGTGTTGAATGGTATTAAAATAAATAAGAAAACAAAATTATCATGATATGAAGTCAATTAAACTCAATTATTATTATATGTGAGTAAAATTTTGTGAAATTATTAATTTTTTATTATAAAAATATCAATTCTCTTACATGATAAAAGCAACTCTTCTATGTATATATATATATATATATATATATATATATAATATATATATATATATTCTTCTTCTTTTTATTAGATTTTTAGGTCAAAAAAAAGATATGAAGACA
Source organism: Hedera helix (assembly GCA_947179155.2). NCBI lineage: Eukaryota > Viridiplantae > Streptophyta > Magnoliopsida > Apiales > Araliaceae > Hedera > Hedera helix. The sequence continues at coordinate 49,663,305 of OX359271.1, forward strand.
ATTAAGCTCAATTTTTATCTAATTACATTACATAATAGTGGTGGGACCTTGCATTAATTGCGTCTAATTTAATAGCCAAGTAACCAACGTGGCTGCTTCTTTTACAACCACGTGTCAGCATCAGGTGATTCCAAGTAGGCAGATGCAAATTCATTTATAAATAAGGGACGGCGGTAGCAGTTAAGCTACGCGTCGAATTGCAACTGCAGACGGAGAGAGAAACAAAATGGAAGAAGAAGCGAAGGGAATTCGGGTTAAGGGTATGCAATTCGGATACGATTTGCAGAACCCGATATTTCTTGATTTCAACCTTAATATATCTCCTGGATCTCGATGTCTCCTCGTCGGTGCCAATGGATCTGGTACTATTCGCTCACTATATCTCTATCTATATGTATATGTTATTTGCAAAAATGGTACCAGACCCTGCTTGGCGGATTGTGTTTTTAGATTAATGTAATCTGGTTGTTTTGTGTTTGTTGTTTCTTTTTAGATTTTTGTTGAATTTGGATTGTTTCTAATTATAATGTAGTGATCACTGAATTAGGGTGGATTGTAAAGATGATGTGTTCATGGGTCATTAGGGTGAATTGCACTGTTTGTAGAGTGATGAAGTTATACACCATCTGGATTTGATAATTTGATTTTGGATGGATATACTTGTTAATGGATTTGGATTTGGGCGTAGTAGGAAATGAAAGGGTTTGCAGTAGGAGGATACTTAACAAGCACTGACATAAACTCAACTCAAGAAATACTTATCCCAGCTTGGTGGGTTTTGGCTAATTCAATTAATATTCTACTCCATCTGTTTCATGAGAAGTGTCCCATTTGCAAAATTTGTAACTTTAAAGGTTATATTTTTCCTAAATATAGTAAGTATTTAATTTACTAGTGGTGGTATGGTGATGAAATTATGATGTTAAACTTCATGACATTGTGTCATTTTATATTACCATAAATTAAAAAAGGACTCTTTCTAGAACGGAGTATATTTCTTTTTTTTAATTCTCAAATTACTATGGAATTCACAGCTGTCTCCCCTATATTTTTATGAAATCAGTTCCATTAAACTGGTCGCTAAAATGAGGTCAAACATAAAATTACTTCATCCTATATTTCCTTCCAGCAAGGTAGCTATTATCATCTCTTGGGCCTTTAACTGGAAATACGAAAGGGTATTTTTTGTGGAATGTACTCTCACATTGTGTGAATGACAAATTTAATTGTAAGAAAGTTTATTTTTAAGAAAAACGACGACCATACCTACTTTGGTAAACTAAATAAACACTATCAAGTTCTGATTAAATTACTCTATTCATTTCACTGTAATGAGTGGGTGCTTTTGGAAACTCTGACGAAATGCAAATTGTAGACCCAACAAGCTAAACTTATTATGTAGACTAGGCGGTGGTTCTCATATTTGTTGATAAGAGCTCCGTTTTTCCGCTTCTATTTTCTTAGTAAGTTTTTATATCTTCACAGGAAAGACTACTTTGCTGAAGATTTTGGCCGGGAAGCATATGGTTGGTGGAAGAGATGTAGTGCGGGTTCTAAATTGTTCAGCTTTTCATGACACGCACTTGGTTTGTAGTGGGGATTTGTCCTATTTGGGAGGATCCTGGACTAAAACAGTGGGCTCTGCGGTGAGTTTTTTAGCTCTGTTCGTTATGCAGCCTATTGAGTACATTTTAATAAGATGTTTTTCTTGCGAAAACAATTCTTTACTTGTGTCATTAGAAGCAGTTTTTTGGGGTATTAAGAACTACATATATTTTCTTTTGTACATGTGGAGATTCTTCATCATTTAGTATTGGGATAGTTCTATTTTATTAGAGGTTTTAGATAGGTTCCAAACTGATATTTTTCCCTGAAAAACATGCAAATTCCATATATACTATGTTATATCCATTGAAATAACATGCTCTTACGCACATTCAGGGCGAAATTCCACTCCAAGGAGACTTCTCTGCTGAGCATATGATATTTGGAGGTGAGTTGCTTCATTTATTATTATACAAGGTTATGCATCCTTTGGGTCCAGCAGAAAATTAAGGTTACAGATTAACCTTCTCACCATTTCATTGTTGTGGTCCAGTTGAAGGGACTGACCCTATAAGACGAGATAAGTTGATTGACCTGCTTGATATTGATCTGCGATGGCGGATGCACAAGGTTTCTGATGGTCAAAGACGTCGAGTGCAAATCTGCATGGGTCTTCTTCATCCTTTTCAGGTAATTTAATTTCATATGCATTACAAACTGTTATTAAGTTGTCAGATGTATGTCTATGTTCAAGTAACTTGAATATGATACATTAGTGTTGTCAATGTTTTATATACTCGCAAGTGTACGAATCGAATATCTAGTATAGTTTAGACAAGTGCGAGGTCGAACCCTAAGGACTTGACGGATGGAACGTATTATCTCACTCAATAATTCTAATTAATTCCTAATCCAGCTTAAAAATTGAGAATGATGATTTATTAACTAAAAAAATGCAAATAAATAATAAAATACTAGTGCGAATAAATTAATCAACAATAAAACACTAGGGTGGTGGAATCATATTTTTGATATCATCTTCCTAATATTCATGCCCAAATAACTCTACTTTTTATCTCGCACTAATTTGGTCTCTTGACTCTATTAGATACGGAAAATAAATTCAATTAAGCCCAATTATTTTGTAAAATCAAATTGTTAATTCTTCCATAGCCAAACATATGTATAAAATCAAAACACTCATTATTTCCATCAAAACACAATTTATATCTGCTTTTAACAAATCATAAACTGAATCCAACAAATAATAACGAGAATCCAACTTTATTTTTTTTATCAATAAAAATAGGCATTCAATAGTAAGAATTATTTTTAACATGAGAACACTAAATCTGTAGAATCAATTGGCATGAATTTGTGCAATGGAATCAACCAAATATACTCATCCTCAACCCTAGAAAATAACCTAGCCTAGCATAATAAAATCGAAAATAGAGATTAAGCAATAGACCATAATTATGCTTTGCGCGGCTGCTCTATTTTCCATTCTGTTTCTGCACACCGATCTGCTATTCGGTTAATTTGATATTCTGCTGTTGCGTTGCTTCAGTGCGTCAGTCTTGAAATTCATGTATGTAAAGTGCAATTGATTAACGAAGACACTTCACCACATGTAGGAGAAAAGAAAGAATAATAATAAATTGCTACACGATTGCTCTCTCTGTATATAAAACTGATGACGCCGCCCCTTTAATTTGATGCGTTAATCCTATATATAACCCTTATGCTTGCAAATCCTTTTTGGGTTCTAATTAGGAAGATGTGATTCGGACTGCCACTTTAAAGCCAAAAGCTGCCGATTCTCCTCAATAAAATAATGGGCTTGGCCCACAGTTAGAATGTTGCTGATAAAAAAAAAAAAAAAAAAACCTCTTGTTGGCACCATGTTTTGAACCTTGGTCTAGTGTGTGAACCTTGCTGCTATTACCACTCAGCTACCCAACTCCTTGCACAAATGTTTCATATATTTTCCTTTTTCCTTGCTGCTGCTGTCGGCATACACTTAGTTCTGCAAATTTGAAATCTTGAACTTCCAGTTGTACATCTCCATTCAAAAGCCTCATTTCTCCATTTAATTCCAAACTCCTGAAAAAAAAACATTAAAAACACAGCAATTGTAATAATATATACTCTCCAAAGTATAAATTAGTATACCAATTTCTTGGCACATCAATTAGCATGTCAAATTTGGTGGTGTTACAAAAGATATGTGTGATTTAGAACCCCAGATATTTAAGGTCAGTTTCAAAAGTTGTATGGACCCATGAGGCAGGAGACCTCCCCCCAAAAAAATGAAAACAAAAAAAAGATAATCGATAAAGTCTTTTGACCCTTTTTATCGTTCTTGATTTTTTGATTTATTGGTTTGGTGGGTGGGGGATCAGACGAGTGCTTGTCTGCTAGAAAGCAAGTCTTTTCTTTGGTGAAAGCCATAACTTAGTCGGGAAAAATTATCATTGAACAAGTATATGCACTCCGGAGACATGTGAATGCATGTGTTCACAAATTATATGCCTTTAAGTGTATGCTTGTTTATATTCTAGTCTTATCATTCCCACATTTATGGTCTGGCTATCTGAATATCTCAGCTTAAATTTTAGCCCTTTTATCAACCGAATCCCATATCTGTTCAGGTTCTTTTGCTCGACGAAGTTACAGTTGATCTAGATGTTGTTGCAAGGATGGATTTGCTGGACTTCTTTAAGGAAGAATGTGAGCAGGTACAAAATTCTTAGCTTTTGCTACACTTAACTCTACATTAGGTCATGTAACAAGGATCCTCAATTCCTTATGGTCCTCGTACATAGAGCGCATTGTGTCTTGTGGCACTATTTGAAATAGTGTCTAGAATATTTCCATTAGGTTACATGACATTTTAAATTAAGGAAATGTGTCTTGGGACTTTTTTAATGTTTAGTTCAGACTTCTTAATAGCTCCATCTTAATTATATTTTGCCATAGTGGGAGGGGAAAATCATATGATTCAGAATCCTCTAATCATTATAATCTGCTATTGCATATTATTGCTTCGACCTTTTATTTGCATCTTTGCAAGTATACCAGTGTGTTTTTCCTGGTTCAGGACTCTGATTTATTATATTTTTTAGTACATATGTGATCAGACGACGTTGAAACTTGTATCATTTGTTTGAATAACAGAGAGGTGCTACAATTGTGTATGCAACCCATATTTTTGATGGACTAGAGACATGGGCAACGGATCTGGCTTACATACAAGATGGAGAATTGAGGAGGACTGAGAAGTTATCTGAGCTTGCTGAGTTAAAGAACTCTGCTAATCTGCTTTCGGTGGTTGAATCCTGGCTACGCTCTGAAAGCAAGACTGAGAAAAAGAAACCGGTTGATCATCCATCCCAAGTCCAGAAGACATCTCCTTTCGATGCTTCTCCTTTTAGGTCATCCAGACACATGGCATACTACCGTTGATCTTATCAATATCTTAATATTTAGCTGAAACTTCAAATTCATGGCTACAACGAGAATCAATTATGTGCTTGTTAAGCTGTGTCCAGGAAGAAGTTTATGCTCATCCATGATCATTTCTTTGCTTGTAAAGTTGTGTTGTTCCAATGTCGGGCCATCTAGTCTCTTTTTGACATTGTGTAAGCATGAAGATGAATCCAACTAGCATTGGGGCTAGATGCACGTTGAAGCCCCTAGGGATCTGCGTCAGGCTGAGATTACGAGCATAGGTCTACATCCGAGTCTTTTTTATAATTTCCTCAAATCTTTTATCTGAATTCAATACTAGAACAAGTGTGTTATGGTATCTTCAGTTACTGTTTATTCTTATCCTGATTATAAAAATAATTATAAACACACAACAATCAAACACTATATTAAACGATGACATTTATTTATTCATTTGAGTTTTGAAGGATGTTAATGCCCTTGGCTAACTTTACCCAAAAGTTACTACTATTTTACATTGCTTTGCAGTCAGACATGCAGACCCATGTTGAATTCCACAAATTACATAAAAGAAAAAAAAGAAGGAAAAAAAGGACAAAAGGATAGAAGAAGAAATATGAAAAAAGAACATAAAAAGTTGCCAGCAAGGATATAATTTCAACTATTTTTTGTTTCAAAATCTAGTATTTGTGCGTGCAATTAAAAATAATAATATAAAAAAAAATACTAGGAAAAAAAATTAGGATTGATGAATAGTAGGCGTATAAAAAAATATAGGTATAAAATATTAGCAAATTGGCTAAAAATGTTAGGATATATTAGAAATCATAAATTTAAAGAGTGCAAAAGTAACTTATTTTTTGTTCTCCCTAATAATATAACTTGATTTTATAAAAATATATAATAAAAAAAGAATGATTGGAGTACTTTATTTTGGGATAGCTGGAAGTATTTAGGAACATGAATGCCATTTGAAAGTAATTAATTTAACAGATTTAAAATGGACAAAAAATTGATGGAAAACTTAAGTTTTTTGGCTAATTATTGTACTTTTGAATTTTTTAATAAACGGAAAATAAAATAAATGTACAGAAAACTGGTATAAAAACTTTGAAATCGTCAATGATTATAAAGTTTTTGGAATCGGTATTTCTCACTGTATAAGTTTCTTTCTCTACATTTCTCTAGTTGATAATACGAACTTACGTCTGTTGACGTTTACATATGAGTTCGTCAAATTTTGGGCATTTTTTGACCCAAAAAATAGTTTTTTTTATAGCTTGACTAGAGTTTAATGGTTTTTTTGGTCATTAAGTCCTATTATTATTGGCTAAATTCAACGTTTGGTATCTGTCTTATCTTGTGACTGATTGGTCTGTTTTATGCTTTCTCGCAGCTGAATTAAAGAAGAAAAACACCAAACCAAAAAGACTAACTATCAAGTCACTCTTTGGTAAGCTTCTGCATTTTGTTCGTGAAAATATAAAAGTTTTGTCTACTGTTATGTAATATGCATTTCCATATGACATAATTTGTTGTGATTCTGATACTTTAATGTAAAGTTGCGCCAATGAATAATAACATTAAAGGAAATATAGTACTACATAGAATCTCTTTTAGTTAGCTTGCATCTTATCCAAGGTTGTTAGACTCCCTTAAAGCCATTTTTACCAGGTTTAATGAACATTTTTGGGTCCTTTCCTCTGTTGATAAGGTCTCTTTCATGTGTATACCTATAAAAAGAGTCTTATTTATAAAATTTATACAGTTCAAGGATAAACTTTTCTTCGATGTTAATCCCTAGATATATTGTGTGTTTAGTTTAGTAATGATGGCATAATGGTGACATCGTGATGTTGAACTTAAGAACATTGTGTCATTTAATAATATCATCAACAAAAATAGAGTTGTTTTTGTGGAGCAATTTTATTTGCAAATGAGATTTTTTTTGTGGAACAAAGTATTATTTAGATACAAAATATTGGGAGGATTTGTTATTTTTCCCCCTTGAATCATCGACAGAAACTTCTTGTTGGCAAAAGTTTTAAGAGTCACTAGGTTAGTATTAGCATTACCTCTTACTCATGAGTATTCTCATCATGTTGGGTTTTCTTCTTACAGAGGATGAGTCCGAAACATTATATACAACTGATGATCATAAGACAGAAGGAAGTTTTACGAATCTCTTGCCTCCCTAACTAGAAGTTGCTGAAAATCAGAATAGCAAGTCCCTGTAACCCCTGCTGATCTCTCCGTTGATTCTGATGACCGATTTGCTCTAACTTATGGAATCGACTGAAGATCAACTTTCCTGAGTAAATTAGTTGTGGTGGGAGTTGCACCGATTTGTTTACTATTTGTCAGAACTGTTGAGATGGCTGAGAGGAAACCCCAATAATTTAATTGACAAGTACTTCACTTCAACATAAAATGTAATGTGCTAAAGCAAAAGCATACCACATTTAACAGTTTAACTCATGTCAACGTTCTTTTATTAAATATCCAAAGTAAAATCTTTCGAATGAAGTTTTTCAAAATAAATCTTCTAATAAAAGAGACTTCTAAATGAAGAGTTGTAAATTGATGTGTGTGTGAGTGTTTATATAACTTTTAAAAGAAAAACTTAATTGAACAATACTCGTACTCTTCCAGATCTTCAACGCTTAAGATAATTTTAATATACTTAGAGAGACAGTTATACTAAAAAATATCTAAAGAGTGAAAATAAAATTGAGTGATGAATGTATGAAACTCCATATGCTAAGCCCCCTATTTATAGCCAGAGTCTAACCAACTTTTCTACACACACGTTACACATTTTAATCTCATCTTTTAATCTGAACCATTCATCAACCAACACACGTTTCACACTTTAATCTGCACCGCTCAATGACTATCACGTGTTTCACTCTTACACGTGTTACACATTTACACGCGTTATACGTTTACGTATGTTACACACTTACACGTGTTGCACACGTACACGCGTTACACATTTTCATATTATTTTTATTGATTTAATATCTCAATTATTAAACATACCGTATTTTTCAAATAATAAATCTGTCTAACTATTTAATACCCGTGACTATTATTGTAACAATTATTGACCCAATAATGCAAGATGCTGAGCATTTTGCATTATGACAATTATTGATTCAATGATATAGAACACTGTGCAATCAATAATGTAAAATATTGTGTAATGACAATTATTAATTCAATAATGTAAAATGTTGTGTAATGACAATTATTGATGAAATAATGTGCAATAACCACTTTATCATTTCAATAATTTAAATATTGTGTAATACCGTGTGCTACTATGTAATACCATGATCTATAGTAAAATACCGTGTGCTACAGTAAAATACTATATGTTACCATACTTTTATCATTGGGTATTTTAACAGTTAAAAGTGATAATACCGTTGATTATTTTTATTTAGAAATGTTACTGCTGTCGTTTTTTTCATCCGACAATATTTCGTTGTGGGGTCCACTCATAATTAAATATTTCGGCACCGTCATACGAATATTCCCTGACAGAACGAATATTCCTCGACAGAACGAATATTGTCCGACATAAATTTTTTGCATATAACATACTTAACTTTATTTTTTATTAATTTAACACCTTACTGTTAAGCATAAAATTATAAACAAATTTTAAAATCTATTTATTAAAATTTGAGATTTTACAAATATTATGTCTGTATTATACTCCCTCTCTCCTACACACAAAAATCCTCTAATTTATTAAAAAAAATATTGTTCTAGAATTTTATCTTTTTTTTTTGGATATATAATAATATAATATTTTAAAACTAATTATTGTAATTTTAACATCACATCATTATAATGAAATTATTAATTTATTGTTTAAAAAATATAAATAAAAGAGTATTATTTCGGTGAGAAAAAGAGAGTCGATGGACGCTTAATAAGAAAGAACGAGAAATTATTGAATAATTTTAAAATATTATGTGATAATACTTTAAAATCATAGAATAATTTTTCAAAGAGGACGTCTTAGGCGGCAGACAGACGCTTAACCGCTCATCATTTATTACTCAATTTTTATTTAAAATTTCAAAACAAAAAGGATTGATTTTTTTAATCATTTCGTATAGTCCATATCAAATAATTAAAAACACAAAAATGAAAAAGAAGAAAACAAAATAATATCCCCCACCACCCCACCTGCTTTTCCCTTTGCAAATCCCCCACACAAATTCTTCTTCTCGTTATTATTATTACTTTCCGCAACAAAATTCATTGTTTTCTCAACACCATCTCGTCTTTTTTTTTTTTTTAATCTCTCTCTAGACCCTCAATTCTCGCTCATTTGTCCCCCCATTTGATTTGCTCTTTCATATCTCATTGCTTACAATTTAATTTGTTTTGATCAATGTTGTTGGATATTATAGTCCCTGAAATTAGTATTTTCATTTCTCCTCGGTTGTTGTTGTTGATGATTTATGGTTTTCAATAATAATCGAAGGATGTTGTTCGATAATTGTTGACATCTTCTAGTGTTTAATTTGCTCAACAATTTTCATCTGTTGGCATTAGAAGATGTACGGTGTGATTGCTTGCGGTTTTTATGATCCTTCGGCTCTCAATTTGGTTGATTTGAACGGGTCGTGGGGGTTAAATTGTTTGGTGGGTTAGGTATAACCCTAGTTGGTGTTAAATTGGGCATAGGTCTGAGTAGTGGTAGGTTGAAAAAGAGGATTGGGAATCATGGATCATGTCGTGGGTGGAAAGTTTAAGCTGGGGAGGAAAATTGGAAGTGGGTCTTTTGGTGAGCTTTATTTAGGTATGTATATATGTAGCTAAATTTCTTTCGCTGCTAATACTTGTGTTTTTGTTTGTTTATGAATAGGTTGTGTAATGTGCTTTTTGATTTAGGTATTAATATTCAAAGCGGAGAAGAAGTGGCCATCAAGCTGGTATTTGTTCTATCTTTTTCATCAGTGTTATATAAGTTGATTTTTATGTGAATTTATGTTATGGTTTATAAAGTCAAAGGATTTGCTGTTGATGTTATTTTGTCATACAACTCTTTTTCCTGTGTCTCTATGTTTATTGTTGATCTTTTATCTTTTTGTGGGTACTGAGTGCTTCTGGAAATATTATAATACTGGAAATTGAGTGTTGACAATGATGACTGAATTCTTGATCATATTCATATATAATTATAGTAAGAGTTGACAAGACTCTGAAGCTTTCTTTCATAGAATCATATTAGTTTATGCGGAAGTAGTCAAGTATTGCTCTACTTTGGTATGAAGTGGCTCTGTGGAAGTGGTCTCTTGACTTCATCTGACGATTATCCATTTTCTCAATTGCATTTGGTTTTTGAGCTTCTTTAGCCAACAAAGTGATTTTATTGATAAATAATGATTTCACCTTCATGACATTGCTTTTTAGTTTGACTCTCTTATTCTACCTTTGTTTCTTCAGTCCACTTACATTACTTGCATGCTCCCACAATAAGTGTCTGCATTAAGCCACTTTGAATAAAATGGATTTTGTTCATACTGAGCTCATTAGATTGGTAGCAGTAACACTTCATGATTTGGATCCCCTTTGTTGTCTGCGTGTGATGCCGTAAAGCCTTATGCAGCTGCCATTAATATTGTATAATATATTGCCCAATACTTTACAATCATGAATGCATGATAAAGTATGGTTATTGACTGGTTGTTTTGGCTTTTTTTACCTTTTCAATATATGCTTGTTAAGGATTTATTTATTTATTTGTGGGATTTAAATTCCAGTCCTTAGCCTTTTGTTTTTTTTCCTTTTTACTTGTCAGGAATCTGTCAAGACTAAGCACCCTCAACTTCACTATGAATCAAAAATTTATATGCTTCTCCAAGGAGGAAGTAAGTCTCTCTCTCTCACTCGTGTGTATAAACTAAGACATAAGTTAACCCAGAAAGTCCATTCTGATTGGAACTAGTCCATATTCTTGTGTACAGCCATAAGACTGCTGAAAACACCAAGTTAATTTATGCATGTTGGTAGCAGCTGGTTTCGTGTACTGTGATTTTCTTCTTCTTCAAACCAAACCCCCCCCCCCCCCCCCCCCCCCCCCATCTTGATCTTCCTCTTCCTCTCTCTCTTGTTCATCTCTTGTTTGTTCCAACTAAATTTGTATAGCATAAGAAAATACCTAGAAAGAGAGAAAAATGTGGTGGAGTTTGGTGTAACAATAAATGAAATTTTAAGATTTTTTTTATAGGTAATTTTAGACAAGTATGAGGATTGGAACTGACAACCTTGACGTTATTCCTCAAGGTCTCTGCTATACCTCTTGCCCTTGGAGTTTTATAACCAATAAATATGCAGTAGATACGGTGCATTTGAGTCCATGTTAAGGTTTAGGCGATGCATTTGATGTTTAAATATATATTTATATGATGGACTTCTTTGCATGATCAGACGAGGATTTGATTTTTCTTACAAATCAATCTGATCATCCTTGATGTTTCTTTGGTGAAGCGGGGATTCCCAACCTCAAATGGTTCGGAGTGGAGGGTGAGTACAAAATCATGGTTATTGACCTTCTTGGCCCGAGTTTGGAAGATCTATTCAATTATTGCAACAGAAAACTCTCACTGAAAACAGTATTGATGCTTGCAGATCAACTAGTAAGTACATATGACAATTCTTTATCAAGGACCATGGTTTTAGCGTCCATGTGATGTCTCTATTATGTTATTCGTGCAGATAAATAGGGTTGAATACATGCATTCGAGAGGTTTTCTTCACCGTGACATAAAGCCTGACAACTTTTTAATGGGCCTAGGGCGCAAAGCAAATCAGGTAATATTTAGTATATGTTTTGTAATCTTCTTGCTGTGCTGCATTTACAAGCTCAGTGGTTATCATTCATTTGTATATTAGAACACTTGATGCCTTATAAAAGAATTTTATTACACATTATAAGAGACATTGTGTTATGCTATCTTTTTAGGCATGAGATGTACGGTTTTTGAGATGTCATTACACATTATAAGAAACGAGTAATATCTCTTCATGAAGATTTTGTGCTTTGTAGTAATATAAAAATAAATTGATTTTGCAATTTGATGAAAATGTCAGCTTTATTTAATCAACTCGTATAATTTGTTTGGATACATATGTTCATATGTCTTGGCCTTGTACTAGTTCCATTGGTTTAGTGTTTCTTTAGTGGAATCTATAAGAAATTGTGCAAGTATTATTAAGATTCCGGAAATGCTAAACCCATCTAAGTCCAACTAACTCTATTGAGCAAATATAATGAGTCCGTGCAACAAGAAAAATTTAGTCCACTTGTTACAGAATTACAGATTTAATTATCAATCTTATAATCCCCCTCTCTTCCACCAACTTAAATGACTCAACTATGGGTACCTAAGCTTCCTCAAACGCACTTCATATCTGTGTCGACATAAATTTTTTTTTTGTGTGTGGCAGTTGGACACTCCAAAATAGCTTAGAATAGTGAAAAATGTTCTAAAAAATAGGAGTGTACAGTGTTGGGCACTTCCCCGCGCCCAACAAAGATCCCGAGTCCATTTATCATTGCTTAATATTCCCATTATTTGACATGACAGTAGCCATACTAATGAACCTGGACAACCATCCACAACTTCAATGTCCCTTTCCATCAGAATCATCTTTGAGATGCCATCACAACGTTGATATTTTTCTACCGCCATCTAGTAATAGTTCTGGCTAGTCACTCTGATTATTTTATTTTGATGGACATGACAAGCTGCAAGGAAGCCAGTTTAATTTTTCCTGTATTAAGCTATAATTATTACTTTGCTAGCAATAAACAATTTGATGGATTAATTAACATAAATGTTTCAACTACAATATGAAAGATTTTATTATTCCAGTTTCGCTAATTCTTATTACAGGTATATGTTATTGACTTTGGCCTTGCAAAGAAGTATAGGGATCTTCAGACTCACAAGCACATACCGTACAGGTATTAATTCTAGATTTACATCATATGGTATGTCGTCACTTAATATATTCCAGTTGTATGCTTGTGTTAATATGTCGTAGAAGCATTTTATGCAGTTCGTTGGTCCTGTTCATCCCCTCCCCAATGCTATTCCTTACTTTGACCTTTTTTTTGTTGCCAGCTTTGTAGCTTTTGCATTTACATTTATGTGAAGGTAGCTTGCATGGTAGCAGTTACTGTTTTTTGAATGAGCTAAGATCCAATGGTAGAACTTAATTTAGTGCTAAAACTTGAAGCAGATGACAATTTTGAGATCTAAATTGTAATGTACCACATTTTTTTTTTATTAATTAAGCCAGAGCATGTAGGTTGGATATGCTTTTGTGCTAGTATAGAAATTTGCTTGTGGTAGACCATATATATATGCATCATGGTCCTAAACTACACTTGGGAGCATTTGTTGAACTCATATATGAGATTGATGAATAATGGTAAATAATTTGCTCTCTTTCTTCTAGAGAAAAGGCACAATCACCCTTTTTTTTCCATGTGTAATGAGATGTAAAATTAGGTATGTCCTGTATGAATATGAATGGAAATATACAAATATGTTTGTGAATGTTAGAGATGAGACCTTGGTATATGGTTTATGTGACTGATACATATCAAGGAAGGGCAATGAGAGATATAAACAACAACAACAAAAAGTTATAACACCTACTCGGCCTCCAAATGCGGATTGCATTCCTCAGCATCTGATCTACTGGATTGTTGATCCGTTCCAATTTAATTACATTTGTGGCGGGTCTGATCCAAATCCAGTTGGAACTGATCCAGTCTGCCCCATTGACAACCTAAATGTAATGTGCTATCGACTTCTTCATCTTTCTCTGTCTTAAAAGTGGTGCCAAACTGCTTGGGATTAGCATATACTTCTATTATTGGCCATTATTATATCTAATTTCTCTAAAGCATCCTCTCATTTTCGTGAATTTGATTACATGCCTCTCTCTGACTCTTCTCTTCTGTATTTTTGTGTTTATGTTGAGCTTTAACCTTTGATAGTGTTATCGTGAATACTCATAAAGCTTCTGTTTTAGGGAAAACAAAAATCTTACAGGCACAGCTCGCTATGCTAGTGTTAACACACACCTCGGAGTTGGTGAGTGATTTATCACATTTTTATTTGTGAGAGTTACTATTTGATATAGACTGTTACATAATCTTGTCAGTTACAGATTTTTTCTATTTGGTCATGGTTAATTTTTCTGGCAGAACAAAGCAGAAGGGATGATCTGGAATCTCTCGGTTGCGTCCTTATGTATTTCTTAAGAGGAAGGTTGAATATAGATGTACTACCATTCAGTTTTTTCTCTCTCTACCTGATACTTAAATCATCTGTGTGGCATTAATTTTTTTCTATTTACTTCCTAATTTGTTGTGGACATTTCTGTTGCTTCAGTCTTCCCTGGCAGGGTCTGAAAGCCGGCAACAAAAAACAGAAGTATGATAAGATTAGTGAAAAGAAGATGTTAACACCTATAGAGGTATATATTTGGTTACCTGCTCGTCTGCATTTTAATATCAAGGCAATTCATTACTGCAATACCATGTATACCTTTTGAACATATCCCAAGGTGGTTGTGATCACTTATGAAATTTCAAAGAAAAAAAAGGTTATTGCTCAGACCAAAGACTAAACCTAATGGCTGTTTCTTAGACAGGCTTCAGTGGAATATATAATTTCGTAAAGATGGTCATTCTTTTCATTTTTTTTTGTTACCTATATTCTATCCTCCATAGCTAGAAACCTTCAACTTAATTATGACCAACCTAAAAAAGCTTAACCATGGTGCTGCTCAGTCCTATGATTCTCAATTGATGATGGGGCTTTATAAAGAAAAGTAACACATATGATTATAAATATTTATGCACAAATAATACGCTAACATGTTCTTCATCATATAATGTATATAGGGGGGATTACTTACACAAGGTCTTGCTATTTCCACTGATCCCCCACTCACATGAAAGTGGGACCCACCTCACCCTCGTGTGGGGGAACTTGTGGAGGTAGAAAAAAGATTTGTGGAAATAGTTTACTAATCCCATATACATCCAGTGCCAACTAGTTCTTTGGAGCTGATCCTGGTAATCACCTGAGTCATTTCTCCCATGTCAGGCCTATATTACTTCTATATTCAGTCTCTAATGAGCTGTGTTGTTGACCATCAATTTGTTGGTGGGACAGTAGAATTTGAGTGTCACATTATGTTATTGTGTTCAACAGGTGCTATGCAAATCATATCCTTCAGAATTCATTTCATACTTCCATTACTGCCGATCATTACGCTTTGAAGACAAACCAGATTATTCATATTTGAAAAGGCTTTTCAGGGACTTATTTATTCGCGAAGGTAAATTGGAGCAACTCTTGTATTATTTCTTCCATCTCAATGCTCCGTGTTGTATTTTACTAAAGTCCTTTCCCGAATTACTGAGTTTTTTGTACTATGTGTGATGTCTAGATATTAGTTGATATGTGTAGTTTTAACTTTTATCTGCAATTGACTTTGTTTTCCCTACAGGTTATCAGTTTGATTATGTTTTTGATTGGACCATATTGAAGTATCCTCAGATTGGGGCCAGTTCTAGAGGAAGGGTTAGTGCTTCTAGAACTTTCAATCATGGATTTCTTTACTTCCAGTTACTCATTTTGTTTTTGTCCTCAGAATCCCAGTGGGAATGCAGGACCATCTGCCGAAAAACCAGGAAGAATGTCAGGTATTCTCTCTAAGCAATATTGTTTTTGGAAATAAAATGCCATTTATGAACACTATGTCTTGATGTGGACGATCACTTATTATAGATACTAATGGTTGTTCTTTTAATTGTTTGATTGTGTCCTACATTTTAAAATGTTTCTTGAGTTCTTAATTATAATTGAATTCATGGGTTCAGAAAAAGCTATATTTCTATTCAAACCTAGATTAGTTTCATGGAAATGATTGCTTTTTGGAGCCCATTGAATCTGTTGAAAGTTTTAGGGTATGTTTGGGCTTTGGAACTTGGAAAATGTAGACGCAAAGAAAGTAAATGGAAAAAGAAAAATGGATGTAAATGAAAAAACTATATTAATGGACATAAGTCTAGTTAATCTATACTTTTAAAAATTCTAATAACAAGAACAATGTTAAAATGTAGTGTAATGGATAGTTAAGAATGCTCCAATAAATTTTTGGATATTGTTTCCTTTTCCCATGAGTTTCCAAGTTCCCAATATATAAATCTCATCTGGTGAGTTTATTAATGCTTCACTTGAATTTCATTGTTTCATCTAGTAGGACAAGATATTAAAGGGAAAATCTCAGGTGCTGTTGAAGCATTTTCCAGAAGAAATACTTCAGGTCCTGGTCGGCATGGTGAACGCTCCTCCAGACACAGAAGTTCGGACGAAGTAGCTTCATCCAAGGAAGTGGTAATTTTCTTAGAAACTTTGAAAATGTGTCGGGGGTGTCCTTCTTTAATTTTACTTGTATATTTGATATTGATCTTCAGGTAATATGTTTGGTGGCCATATGAGATGATTTGACTGCTCTTCCTTTTGGTAAAGAGGTTATTATATACCTGCTCTTTTAAAGCCAAGGACTCCCTTGATCTCCAAGTTTTTTTCATCAGAACTTTTTTTGGGTGATTTCTTTTGTGGAATCAGTTTTTAGAATGTTGATAAACAATTGAACTGTGAATTTAATGTATTAGTCTATCATTTTTCAGCTATACGATCAACTTTTGTCATACTTTATTTCTCTACTTTCTCTTCTGAAGATACTAAATAAAGAAAGTAAACAAAATTCTTTTCCGAATGCTTGTGTGGAGTTGACGGTTCACTCGAGTCTGTTTGAGGGTGGGAAAATAAACAGCGAAGTGGGAAGAGAAAGGAGGGTTGGTGCAAATCTTATGCTTTAGATAAGAAAGTTTTTTGTTGCAATCTTATTTGGATTCCTGTTTTTGATAAAAAAAAAAATAACTGTAAATGAAAACATGTACCCATAAGCTTCCCCTTGATGTCATTTGCTGCTAGTTAGAACATACCTTGTTAATTGCCCATTCTTAGTGCATCTGAATCAACTCTTTACGCATGGGTTTGACAGATTTTCAATCCTTGTGGCAAATTATATAGAAGTTTTTGCCTTTTGTTTGACAGCAAGTTGATTCTGAAAAAAGCCGAACTTCTCGAAATGGCAGCTCTTCTAAAAGAGCTGCCATTACAAGCAGCGGCAGACCAAGCTCCTCTGGTGAATTCACTGACGGACGCTCAAGCCAATTAGTATCAAGCATTGGCCGACTGTCTACTACTCAAAGAATCCAACCCGGGACTGACTCCAAAGCACCAACATATTCTCGTAATGCAGTCACCAAGGGTTCTCGGGACGATCCTATTCCTATTCGTAAATTTGATTTCCTTTCAATTAGCAAGTAAATTAATGTTTTTATGGTAAAAAGTAAATTACTCTTTCTCAAAATGGACTAATACCATTTTTCACACTTGTAAATGGGAAGTTTAGTGTCAAGTAAAGGTGGGCTGATCTAGCAGTATTTTCTGTTCTAATTTTGTCCAGAGTTTCTGGCCACCGCAAGGCACTTTAGACTCGTCCGAAGGTGATGAGTTTTATGTACGGGAATTTTACATTAAAAATTAGTAGCTGTAATAAATGATGTTTGGTTATTCATCCCCACGTATTCTCCCTGAGGATTATTGTGTACCTTAAATATTAAATCAATAGGTGGAATATTGATGTTTGCTCGTGTTGTATTCTTCTATATATGTTATGAGCAGCACGTATTCTAAAAGAATAATAAATAAAAAAAATTAAAATTGTGGGCTTATATTCTACTATTAGCAGTGGGCTTTCAAGTTGAAGTATTGAACACTTGTTATTATTTTTAAATAACGATTTTGATGATATTGTAATTGTAAGTTCTTATGAAGTTCTCGTCCATTACTAATTATATATAATATCCCATGTGGGCATCGTTACATATGTAATTAGTGCAAATATCAAATAGCTTGTCATTAAATTTGAAGGATAAAATAAGACCACAAAAAGTTTAATTATTGAGGACAAAATAATAATATTTCTAAATTTGCTGGAGGAAAATGGGGGAAAAAATAATTATGACACAGTTACACTAGCGGCCACAATTATTTTGGTCATTTATTATAGGAAAGTGATATTTTTATATGATTTTTTGATATTTTTATATATAAACTGTCGTTATAGACTTATAGCGACACTTTTTATGTGAAAATATAAAAAAATTCAATAAAAATATTAATTTCCTTATTATATTTTTTTCCTATTCAACACAAAATTTAAATTATATAAATAAAATGTTTGATTTGATCTCCCTAATGAAATAACTTCGTCCACTCATTACATTTTGTTTTTGAGTTCAGGACACAAATTTTTTTTATTGAAAACTTAATTTATAATGAGAAATAAACTAATAAAAAAACTTTTATGCTTTTTTTTATTTTTTATTTCATGTTGTTACTGAATTTATAAGGAAAAAAAAAAAACACTTAAATTTTACATTTAAATTACTAAGTTATCATTATATTAGTTTTATTATGTTTATAATCTAGCAGGTATAATGGATATTATAAATTATGGTATTTAGTTTTTAGTCAAATTTTGGACAAAAAAAATTAGCAAGAAAAGTGGTTAAGTTTTTCGCCTATTTTTTTATTTTTCGTTCATTCAAAAACTTAATAATCAAGGAATTAGACAAAAGAAAACTTATTTATTTATTTTTTTGTCCATTTTAAAACATAGTAACACTCTCTTAAAATATTGATGCCCACTTAGATTTTGTTCGTTCTCATACAAAATACAATTAAGCTCTCCTACATGCCAAAACTCCAACTCTTCCTAAAAGAAAATAAAAATGGAAGAACAAAATACGAATAAAACTTTATAGTATTGAATCAAATTACTAAAATTATAAACTAAGAAAAATAATAGAAAATAGTACAGATTTATGATTATCTGGCCAAAGTTAGCCATATGTGCGTGAAAGTAAAACAATTATTTAGTAATTTTAAAACACCTATTATATAATTTTTTACATCATTTATATATTATCATATTAATATTTAAAATAATTAATTTTTTTTTTTAAATATTAATATAACAACTCATAAATAATAGGGGACACCCGAGCACCTTATAATTTTTTGTGGAAATGGGATGGGCGCCCACAGTGCAATATCCGGTCAAGTATATTAACTTTGACCATATATATAAGTATACTATTTTCCTGAATGGGTTTTCCTTCCTTGAGTGGTATTTCCGGTTTGAAGCTCCATCTTCTTCAGGCCCTTCGTCCCTTTTTAAGGTCTCTGTTTTGCCCATTTTTTTGAAACCCTAAAATCAAAACTGCGATAATCAAAAGATTCACCGTCTCGGGGCTCACCCAGACCCTCCTCGATCTTAGAGCCCTTCACATATGTATATGTATATGTATACACACAAACATACGCATTATCAACTTTAATTCGAAACAGAAATTATTCAAAGTTGTTGAGTTCAGTAAAAGATATTACCTTTTTCCAATTCATGTTATACAAAGTTTTTGAAAGCTAGCTAGGGTTGTTCTAATTTCTGAATTCGAGGTCAATACAGTGAGTTGATGTTAGTGAGAGAATTTTGTTGGTCCTGTGTGTTGGGGGTGAAGAATTGTAGTTCGTGATTGAATTAGAATATTGAAGATCTAGAGATTTGAAGTAGCAGAGGCTTATATATATATATGTATGTATGATGGATATGGAAATTGTGGGGGATGTGATATCTTTGGACCCTGAATTGTTGCAGCTTCCAGAGTTGTCTCCTTTTGCGCTAAAAACAAGCCCTCAAATTGCTGAGGAACTGTTTGCACAATGGTTGTCCTTGCCGGACACTGGTCGACTGGTATTTGTTTGGACAATGATTCCATTCTTTTGTGGAATTATGTTTTATAACATTTATGCGGATAGCTTAGTTATTATTATTAATTTTCTTTTTGTTGAATTTTGTCAATTTATGTTTTAGCATTTTTGTTTATGAGCTGCGTACAGTGTAATCTAGGAATGTTAAAAGAAAATAAAATATGATACTTTGTGGAACTGATTGGACATTAACAATGATTGGAGTCTTGCAATGAAATCTAAATTAAGGGAAATAAAATATATGAATTTTGGTACCCCATTAAATGCTGTCTCTTACTTAGTAATTTTAAAAATTGTACGAATATGGTACCACGAGGATCAAAATGTGGCTTTAATAATGTTCTCTATGACGTCAACCAATGTTTAGGGTAGTGGCAGCATTTATTGTGTTTTGGCGGATGTTGCACTAATGCCGCAGTATATCATTATTTTGATGGAGAAATTGAAGCTTCAATATCAATTGAATTCGTTAAAGACCCCTTGAAATTATCCAGCTGCAGTTAAGTGACATTGGATTCTTTGTCAGATTATTCCTTATTGCTACTTATTAGTGATCTTTGGACAAAAGGTATTCTTGCAGGGAACATTCAGATCCTGTTGCGTTCAAGAGTGTCAACAGAATACCCTACTGTTGGAATCACAGGACGTTGGTAGTGTAGGTAAATAGAACTAGAAGTGGAGTATGTTGAAAATTTGAGTGATTGAATAATTTATGATTCTTCCCTAAAAAAATGATCCCTAAGAGTGGATATTAATCTACGCATCAAAAAGGAAAAGAAAAAGAGTGTATATTAATTTGATTATTCAAGTTCATTTGTCTATTGGTTGGCATCTAATTAATATATTTGAATAATTTACTGCCAGTATAGTGATTACTGGGTTCTGTTCTTTTTCTTGCCAAGTGTTGATGATCTCTTCTCAATGCAAGGACTCTAAGTTGAACAATCTTTGTGACACAAGTGCCAAATTGTCTTACATTATATCGTGTTAACTGTTGATAAAATATTCCAATATAATAGAAAACCACAAAGTATCTTATGTTTTATATGCATAGTGATGCCTCAAGATAGATCTTGGAATCAGGCATTATTTGTTTAGCTGTTTATGTAATTACTGAAACTATGATAATGGTGGAGCCAAATTGGCTGCAAAGGATTCTATGTATTGAAACTCTAAATAGACTTCAGATCTCCCATTCTCTCGGGTCTGTCATAAATTTTGGAGCATATATTTGAATCAAGTAAATTTAGGAGGAAATGAAGGTACAAGATCAAGCACAATTTCGTTGGAGGCTTTTAGGTTCTTTTTGAAACAAAAAATAAAAATAAAAAATCTTAGGACAGAAACGCAATACCTTGGTTGATTTATTCATTTGATTTATGAATGTCGAATATGGGGAAGTGAATGAATCATATTAATTTGTTAGTCGATTGTGAGAGTTGATGTTAAGAGATATATTTAATTGAATATCCACCTTTTTTAAGGCAAGCAAATTTTAGGATCAGTTGGAAATGATTGAAGCTATGGGTAATAGTGGAGTGTTGTTATTGATCATTTGTAGGCTGTTCAAGGTCTAGACATGCATGAATTAGGAGTAGCATGTAAACGTCAAAACATGAACTCATAAACTGAATTACAATGTTTACTGTGTTTTATTTCCTTGCATTTCTTTCCTTGTTCACTTCATCATTTTCTCTATGACCAATATATTTTTCATCTGAAAGACATCTATTTTTGGCATTATTGCAGGTGAAATCTTTAGTTAATGATGCAAAAACAGGCACCTCTTTTGGTGCCCCAGGGAACTCTAGCGCTACAAATGCTAGTGGAGGTAGTCCATTGCCTTCTCTCTTTCCTGCTGGTAGTGCACCTCCGCTATCACCAAGAAGTGCTGTGGGTTCTCCATGTACTATGAAGCAGAGGTCCACCCTTTCTTCCTTAGGTTCTCCACTGAAATTGGTTAGTGAACCAGTGCGAGAAGTCATACCTCAGGTATGTTTCAATATTGATGGCTCTTGTAGTGTACTCTTGTACTTCAAGATCTGCTACTTGCCCGTTGTGTTTGCACGTTATTCAAACTGTGAAGTGGAGAGAGGTTTATTCCTTAACTATATATTGTACAAATGAGAGTTGAGCCTTTTATAGACGTACTCATTCTATACAAGGAAAGTAAGTCAATATCATCAATGATTAGCACACTTTATTCGTACAATCATGCTCCCGGAATCCTCTAGAATCCCCTAATACAAACAATTATAATTTATGGGAGGGGCGAGAGAGATGGAGAGGCTATTTGTTGCTAGCTATACCTCTTAAAAGAAGGAGCATAGCCTGTTTCTGTATTATATTTATTGTTTGGCTGTCAACTATGAGATACTGTTTTATTTTCAGCCCTTTGAAATTTTATAGCCGCATGGAAGAGAAAGATGAATCATCTCATACTTTTTTTGTATTGATCTTGCAGTTCTACTTCCAAGATGGTCCTCCACAACCCAAGGAGCTAAGAGAACAGTGCGTTTCTAGAATCGATGACTTTTTCAATGGAAGTGTGGATGGCTTGCAAGTACATGGTGAAATGCACATCCCTTCTGTAATCTATATTTCATTTTTTCACATGATCTATGATTTCTAAAAACTCTCCTCCATCTTCCCCCACCCCCCTTGCGACACTCAGACCATTGATAGTACTAAGTGTTTTTATATGTTTCAATACAGAATTCAAATCAGTCACAAAGGATATATGTAAGCTACCATCATTTATTTCCCCCACACTTTTCCTAAAGATCGACACTAACTGCACAGGGATAGTGACCAGGTATCCAATTTTATGCTAGAAAGCACTTTTATTAATATTCATAATGGATTTTCCATCTAATTTCTTTAGTTGTTTAAATGTAATTCCTTTAGCTATTACCTGAGATAGTAGGTCCTAGATCCTAGATCCTAATAGAACTCAATATTGTGTGATTCCTTGTTTGGCCATTCAGGTTTCTGTTCTCTTTCTTCTTTTTACTGTTTTAAGATTCATTTTCCACCTCCCATTGATGTTTGGTCATTCCGAAACGGCTATTCATTCAAATAACTTTGGCAATTTGTAATTCGGGAATTATTCAGCATTGTAATGATTAGTGATTTGAGAGAAATTCAAGAAATTACGAAGTTGGCAGATGAAGTGTTACACAACTTTCTGCCTGGTTGTATTCAGCTGGTATTCATATTTTGCCCCATTTTGTGTTATTTTGTTTATAGATGAATACTTACTAAAAAAGTACTAAGTTTTAGGAATCTTACTTACGAAAAAAAAAACTGCTGGAAATCTTTCTTCTGGACTTCTTGTTGAATGCTCAAGAAATACAAAAATGCAATGTCAAATATTTGGGTTCTTTTGAGGAATTTGAAAATATTCAAGTATCATTCACTATATTCAGAATGCTTATACATTTTGTTACTGTTGGGCTGAACTTGCACTCAAGTTAGTTGCATTATGTAACATAATATGTGGGTCCTGTAGGATTTTGTCTATGCGTCATGGGATAGTATCATTATTAGAAACCCATAATCAGTGTAGACAGGTGAGGTCTGTGAGGAGAGAGTGTTAGGATAAAGGTATTTTTGTTATCTCTGTGCCCTTTTGTGTACGCTATGTACACGGGTTTGCACCTCTTTTTGACCCTGTCTGGTGATTTACATTATTTATATTTGAAAATTAAACGTTCATTATTAGTCAACCTCACACGAAATGATGTTTCTTGAGAGCTTGGCCTACCTCAATAAGGTGAATCTGCCTGAGTCGGTATGTATAATTTCTGTGTCTCTCTATCCACTTCTATATGTTTGGAACAGTACTTTGTTAAAATGGTTAGAGTTGGATCTGAGGATGTCTAGGAGTCTAGTTTCTCTGCTATTTGTGTTTGTTTTTTATTCTCCATGTGTGACCCTAAATCGCACCTGAGGAAAGGGTATGAGAGAAGAAAATAGCTAAATACCGGAGAAAGTTACGAGACTGGAAGGGCCTCTTTCAAAACTTTCCATTCTGATTAAGAAAGTTTGCATTTGCATGCCATGGAAGTATGTCCCCTATCCAACATATAGGGATTAGATTCCTGGTGGGTCTGTTGAATGACATATACTTAGTTGCTTGAAAAACTTATAAGTTATAGTCATCAATATATTTCTTTTTGCAACTCTTGAATCTAAACTTTCTCGCATCCATGTAAATAAATATTCGTCTTGTCAAGTTACAAGTATTACCTTGTCATACTTAAATTATTCAGTTACATTTATGTTATAGAAAATAAATAAACATCTCAGTTACATTTATGTGGTGAATTTGTGTGTTGTGCTGCTTTGATTGTATTAAATATACGATCTATATTTCTTTCTCTAATAGGCATGCACATTGCTCTTATCCATTTTGTAGAATGAACATAGTTATGAGATAACATTTTTTGGTAAGTAGCCTAGAAGGACTTATGCTGAGTTTTTTTTTAATTTTTTTTATAGTAATATTTTATATATATATTTTTAGGGATGCGTTCATCAAGTATTGGGTTAACAGCAACATATGCTAACATTGGATATAGCTACACAAATATTTAAAATTCTTAAGCAACCGGACTGCAAATACCTTACTCAGGTCTGTTATCGAATTCTTAGTGAATGGTGATGTGATAATCTCTTCGATTTTTTGTGCGTGTAACTTCAGACTGTAATTTCGCGGAAAAACCTCTATCCTAAATGATCATTTGTTGGTTTGCTTCTTCCTTCATTTCTTTCTGCATTTAACTTTGAATCTTTGATTCAGGCCGACTTTAAACCCGTTCTTTGAGAGCTTTTGGCTTCCCATCTGGGATTGGAGTTCTTGCAAAACACACCTGAATTTCAGGAAAGATATGGTACGCTCTTTATAAGTTGGGGAGTTGCTTTAATCTAGTGTTAGATGAACCATGCTGTTCAGACTTTTCAAGCACTTTGGGTGCATTTTTGATCTAAAAGTAAAATTTTACTGTGTGAATTAGAAATCTCAACTCGAGTCAACCTGTCATTTTTAGTGTTTTGGTTGTGAAGGCATCTAAGAACTAGAACTATGTTTACAATTCCTTAATTTGGGAATATTTTTGTGGATCACATTGTGGTTTGTAGAGGTGTTAGATGATTGGGAACTGTGAAAGTTAGGTGACAGGAGAGTGGTCTACGTTGGGGATAAACAACCAGTGATTCTCAATTGCCGGGTGTGAAACAAGACTAAGATTGATGTAGCCTAGATTTTGCTGGGCCTTTTGTAGATAGTGTTCATTACTTGTTAATTAAAGTCATCCAACTGAGTCATTCAATTGGATCAGAATTAAAACCAATAAACGAGGGCCATATATGATTAAAACCACCACTTTAAAACATGACACGTGTCAGGTTCCGGTTTTTGGTATTATAAACTATATAACTAGTGGTTGTGGATTAGAGCAGAGAGATACTTGTTCCTGCACGTTTAGAGGTTATTAAATGCTTAACCAAGCTAATCTTTAAAATGAATAAACAACCCAGTGAGATTAACCATAAAGCTCTGATCAATGTACCATAGAAAGACTGAAATCAAGGGTGTAGAAGAAGGGTTTACTTGCCACTCGTCAGTAAGCAATAGCCTCTTGACAAGTTAGTTTGAGACTTAATGCTGATAATCTCTTGTAGTATAAGGTTTGATGCAGTGTAGAGGTAGCTTGGTGGTGATAAGTTAGTACACTCCTGTAACAATTGCTGAGTATTTCTTCACAAGTGAAACCCAGTCCAATCTATTGAGAGGATTGGGGAAACTGCATTAAACTGGCACACTTAATAGTTAATATTAAGTTTAAGTTGAGAGCTAAATTTTTCAAGGGGAAAAGAATAGAAGTTGATGTCTTCAATAGGGAGTAGCTTACTTTGATATGCTTATTACTGTGTTCACCACATTGTTGTTTCACTATGAGAATCTGTAATTGGTGTGTGGATAGAGTCTTGTGTAGCCCAACATACAGAGAGGAGATACAGAGATTTAAGAGAGAAAAGCCATAGAAAACAGGGTTAGAATCAATGTAGAAGAAGATAGCATTGAGGTTGGAAAAGAATGGGAAGAAGAAGCATAACTGTGACTCAAAACTGAGTTCACGTTCTCAGAAATTCATTCATCATAATTATCTCGTTTTCATCTATTACACCAGCTACTATTTATAATGCAATACAACTAAACAAAAGAGTAGTTTTCCCTCTCAACTACCTCCTTTCTAGAATCACATGGAATAAGCTGCACTCTATAAACTACTTGCCACTACAACTAATATTATTTACCGTTATGTTCCCAGTTATATTTACTGGATCTGACAATATACTAGTAGTGTTTCATGATATTTTTCTTAAGAGTCCCAAGTTTGGGAAACCTATAAAAAGTAAATTTCATTAGTGATAAGGGAGATTCTTCCTGGATCATTGAGTGGCTTTGAATGCTTCAACTTCTTATAAATTTGCTGTTTTGAGTCGTTTGATGGTCTAAGCTGTTTACCTCACAGGCTCACACGAGGCTTTGTGGTATTATTACTGGTAGTAATGTGAACCTTGCTGTTTTGGAAACTTGATCTAAGTGTTTACTTTTTTAATCATATCACCTGTCAATGTTATTTGACATTGACTATGTTTCCAAGCAAATGAGTGTTATTTTCTGGTTACTCTAAATACTTGGCATAATTGGATTTGATTGGTATCCATGTTGTTCCCATGTTTTATTTGGAAATATAAATATTATTACAGACCGTAATAATTTATTTTTTTGATAAATAATTTTTGTTATTTGATGTTATTAAACTTTTCCTATTTTAGTTATGGACCTTGGTAGGCATGCAAACTTTGGTTACTGATGCTTTGAACATTAATTTTTTGTGGTTATCTAGCTGAAACTGTCATATACAGAATATTCTACTACATCAGTAGATCTGGGAATGGCCATCTCACTCTCAGGGAACTCAGACGTGGAAACCTGATTGCTGCGATGCAGCATGCAGATGATGAAGAGGACATTAACAAAGTTCTAAGGTAGATACGTTAGTGTTACTCTTTGCATGATTTGGTTTGGTCACGGTCCCTTCTTATAAAAGAATAATTTTTAATTAAAATATGGTATTCGTAGTCTATTCAGTCGATTCTGATATTTAAACTTGCTCTATTACCCCTTTTTGGAAGTCTCAACAATTGTACAGTTTTGCATGCCGTAGATTAGTTTTTATGAGAATGAGTTTGGTGGCTTATTTAATAACTCTAACTCAAACTAAAATCTAGGTTGAAACTGTTGCTTGGAGAGAATAATATAGAATAATGTTTTCTGCGGCAAATATTTTAGAATAAAATCGTCTCCCATTTTATTTAATTTCTTTGTTTCAAAACAGTTTCTGCTGAGCTACAAGGGCAGTCAATCTTTTAGGGTTGACTTCACCGAGTTTTCTTAGTACTGAAAACCTAGTGTTTTGACCAATATTTCTCTATGAGCCGAACAAATTCCATTGATGTTCTTATTCGGCTTTTCAAAGAAGATGTTCATTATGCTGCAAACCTGCAAGCACCTCCTTTCTCTGTGTTAAATCAATTGCCAAATGTTCAACAAGTGTCTGTGTAGTCCACCTGAATGTAAGCATATACGTTACTTGTGTTTTGAATTTAACTTGCAGGTACTTTTCCTATGAACACTTCTACATCATATATTGCAAGTTTTGGGAACTGGATACAGACCATGATTTCTTGATAGACAAGGAGAATCTCATCAAATATGGTAATCATGCACTTACCTACAGGATTGTTGACCGAATATTTTCACAGGTTGTTTTATCATATAATGTTTTACATTTAAATTAAGTCAAGTCAACTTGTTTGGAGTGGAGGAAACATGTACCGAAATTTTAATGCATTAATGTTTATGCTATATTTACTCAGGTTCCCAGGAAGTTTACTAGCAATATTGAAGGGAAGATGGGCTACGAAGATTTCGTCTATTTCATGCTAGCAGAAGAGAATAAATCATCTGAGCCTAGTCTTGAGTATTGGTATACACCCTTCCTTCTATGCTACAATCTGTTATTGATAGAGTGATACTTTAAGAAGCCTATGGCTGAAGTTTAGCAAAATAGTGGGGGTGAAGGGGTTATGACAAGTAAAAAATAGTTAGGATAGTGATTTATCGGTACAAACTCTTTCTTATCCTGTGGCAAACTGACATAACTAGAAATAAACTGTTGTGACATATTAATATAAGAACATTCTTTCTCTTGTCAAAATTCTTGGTCCAGTGCAACCTTTTCATTGACAGTTGATAGCAATTGTCATCTTCATTTTTGGTAACTAGTATGCGGCTTAGGGATTAAATGCCGTGAGTTAGTGGAAGTAAAGTGCTTAAAAAGTCAGATACTATCTAAAAAGGGAAGGTGCTTAAAATAGGACAAATAATTTGAATGAGAGTTGGAATGTTGAAGGGTTGGGTTACAACTTTAAGCTCCTAGAAGATTATGAATATCTTTTCTGTTAAACAACTGAAGTAGAACATCAGATTCATTTTACAATGAAAGAAGTAAACAAGAAATGAGGAAGTGCAGTACCTAGTCTATGAGTTTTGCTTGGGGTGCACTCTCATATTAATCGAAAAGTTCTTTAAAAATTTGATGTAAAATGTCCTGAAATATACGTGTTATCAGGTTAAGATTTGTATTAGAACTTGTATTTTCCATTTTTCTAGTTTAATAGGATTCTCATCCTCCACAAATCATTTTATAATCTTTCTAGTTTCTAATAAATCTTCTTTTTCTATATTTAGAGTATTTCACAAATAAAAATAACAGCAGTCAGTCAGCTGTCAGTTAGCCTGATTGGTTCCTGCCTTCCTGGCAATTCAGGAAGGTGATGAGATAGCAGTAGTGTTGACCAAAGTGACAACTCACCAAACCTATGACTTAATTTGCTAAAATAACTACCCTTGTGTTACTTTAATCATCACGTCTCCCTACTCTTGGGAGTGGACATGCTTAAATTAGTGGGACATGTTTCCGGAAAATCATGTTAACTGTTTTTCTTCTTCTTAAATTGGGCATCTCTTTGACAAGCATGCCAAGGTTGCTACAATTGAAGTGATAAACTGGATTTACATCCCCAAATTTCTTTAGATGATGCATTTTAACTGTTTGACAGAGCACTTCTAAAGCAACCCCCCTTTTCTTCCATCTAAATTTGACCCCTGAACTTGCTAGAGCCCTCAGGAGTATTCTGTAGCTTTGTAGTAGGATAAGGCTTAAGTAGTGAGCTTTTTTGTGCACCATAGTTTCATACTTTTGTTATATTTTTACTATTGCATGACTAATTATATGAACTATGGTTTCCAGGTTCAAGTGCATAGATTTGGATGGAAATGGGGTTCTCACAAGAAATGAGATGCAGTTCTTTTATGAGGAACAGTTGCATCGGATGGAATGCATGGCCCAAGAACCTGTTTTCTTTGAGGATATATTGTGTCAAATTGTTGATATGATTTCACCAGAGGTCAAAAGTTGCTCCTAAATTATCATATTAAAGACATAATGCTGTCAATGACACTGTTTATATTGCAGAGGGAAGATTACATCACAATACACGACTTTAAAGGATGCAAGCTATCAGGAAATGTTTTTAACATTCTTTTCAATCTAATTAAGTTTATGGCTTTTGAAACTCGGGATCCATTTCTAATTCGTCAGGTACATTCAAAATCTTAGAACTCTAATTATTGTGTGACCATACTGGAATGGTATATTTTCTGGCATTATGACAGCCTAGTTGACATTTGTGTTGCTACAGGAACAGGAGGATCCAACATTGACAGAGTGGGATCGTTTTGCGCATAGAGAATATATTAGGCTATCAATGGAAGAAGATGGTGAATCAAATGGAAGTGCAGAAGTTTGGGATGAATCACTAGAGGCACCTTTTTAAGTTCGATGAGGTGAGTCTAATATGAAAGCTTGATATGCGGTGAGTTTAATATGAAAGGCGACATATTTCAGGTCATAGGTTTTACCGACTGCTTGGCTGTGAAATATTTACCATGTAAAACACAGATGTTGAAATTACTTGTCCAAAAAAATAATAATAAAAAAAAATGAATAGAAATGAAAATTGATATCATGATATTTTACCATCTGCTATAGGCAGTTACGTTATAATCAGGGTTAAAACAAGGACATGCAAGCTTCATGTTCCAAGAGTTAATGCTGCACTACTAGTTCTATTAATCAATTTTGAGCTTGTGTATTATAAAAGTTTACAGTGATCCTTTAATCTTTGTGCAGCTGCCTATGGAATGCTTGTGACATTTCCTTGAGCTTGGGCTGAATATTAATTCAACATTTTCTTGAATTTTTTTGAATGGAACTCATCAACCACTGGAAGATTGTGGTCAGTATGGTTCATGTTGGTCACATCATCTAATGCTGTTGTATGCTATAGTCTGGAAGGGTTACCAACCAAACGATATTTGGGAATACCAGTTTCTCCTTTGTGGGAGAGGATAGTTTGCTGATAAATGATTCATCACCTTTGAGGTGATGATAGTCCGTGATGTTTATTGTATCTACTAGTTTCTGCAGAGTTGGCTCTACTCCTTGTTGCTTTTTACTTTCCTCTTCAAGATGGATGGGTGAGAATTTTGGTGATGCATCAAATATGAACTTTTACCAAAGTTTTATTGCCCTTGAGAGGATGAATTAATCCTTCATCATTTTCCTTGGGTTTCATTTGTTATTTTTTCACCATTCTGGTTTTGTACACTGTTTATATGTTCTTTACTGATTTATGTTATGAAAAAGAAGAAAATATGGGCAGATGTTATTGAAAAGTATTTTGTTGTATAAAGATGCAGGAAATTAATTGAAAAATATATCAGTATTACAACTATTCTATTTTAGTTGGCTTGGCTAAAAGGATTAAATTTTCGTTTTTTTTTTCCTGTCTAGGACAGCTTAACCTAATTGAATAATATATGAATGACCAATTTTGAGTTTGCTTGGACACCTTATTTTGCTCCTCCTTTGTTGTTGTTTATCATTCTGGGGTTCATATAGCCACTGACCCGCTCGGTTCTGTCAAATTGAGCTCTCTTTGACATTTTTTCATCTCAAATTTGCAGTTTTGAAAATGATCACCTCCATTTATTTTATAGTTTCGATATAATATGTTTTAAGTCTTGTGTAATTTTTTGCTTGTGTGTTATTTGGGAATACCATTTTCATTATACAACTATTTTGTCTAATAAATTCACTAATTCGTTATATTAAAAAAATTAAAAAATATCGCTATAGGGTCACTAATTCACAACAAAAAAGATTGATATATATATATATATATATATATATATATGAAAAACTAAACTTACTAAAATATGCACTGTTACAGTGGATGGATTATACTACGATTCACTTCCCATGTCAGTTCATAGCCCAGAGGCTAGCTAAATTAGGTTTTTTTTTGTGTGTGTGTGCGTGTGTGTGTGTGTGTGTGTGAATTTAGTTGTTAGGTAATAGTTGAAGTTTGTCGTTTTTCTAATTTATGTAATTGGATTATCATCAGATTGTGACTAAATAAATGCTCGTGTTTCTTGATCGGCTATAAAAAGGGTGAGGATGCTTACCATTTTCACCCATCCATAACTAGCTTCGATCATCTCTCTTTATATATATGGCAGATTTAGAAGAGGGTTATGATTCTAATTCCGACATACTTGAAGGGGAGCAGCAGTTGTTCCGAGTTCTAATCCTCTTTGTATGCCATTTGTGCCAAGAGCGATTTGACACTAGTGAGAAACTTATAAATCATTTGGACATGCACGTAAGTGCACAGCTGATGACATTAGCTCCACCACCGGAGCCACCCCTCACCCTCCAACTGACGTTGGCCACTGGAGTATATGCGGCCTTAAACCAGAATAATTCATTCCGACCATCTCAGATTAGCAACTCACAAGCTGATGATGAGGCAAACGACGTGCCTTCTGATTTGATTTTAACCCTTACTCCACCCGGAAAAAAGTAGCTAGCTAGTTGGAGTTTTAATTACCCATCTTTAAATTTTATTTTATGTAATAAAAGTAATGAGTAATATTAAATAAAGTGGAGTGAATTTGCAAGTACTAGTATTTTATTTTATTTTGTTACGCACATTAATACAATGTTCTTTCTTTGCTCTTAATTTTTATTTTAAAAAATTTCCATCATTAATTAAGTTTACTTTAATCAAGAAACCAAAGAGAAAATGATGCAAATTAAGGAAAGAGTCTTGATACATGCATATATATATATATATATATATATATATATATATATATATATATATATATATATATATACAGTCAAGGATTTTTGTATGTGTTCCAACTATAAACATTCTCGATGATAACATTCTGCATGAATTTCAAAGATAAGCTAGTTAATTTGCATAAAATCATAACTACGACGTACGACTTCTACTGATACTAAAATTAGTCCTTAATCGTGTTAAGTCGAAACAAATTCAGTTTTGCCATGAAAAGCAAAAGATGCTTTTTCCCCATCTCTCTCTCTCTCTCTCTCTCATGCAGTAATGGTTAACATCCTAATTAATTAATTTTGCATCTTATCTCTAGTTTTGTCACATTGTAATTAAGTAATAATATATATTTAGAGGCTGTTTCATATCACTTCTAAGTCAAATCTATTTATAATCATTTTTAATAAGAGAAGTTTTTGATAATCAGATATTTAAAATTGTTTATAATCATTTTTTATAAAAATAATTAAAAATACTAATTTGGAGGTTTTGGTGATTTTTCAAATATAATAATTAATCAAGTTTGCCAGAGTATAATACTAATGTATTCTTATTTATTTTAATAAATCCACTCATTATCTTATTTATTTTTTAAAATCTTCATTTTTAATAATTTATACTTGAAATAAGTGAAAAGCAGTTTTTTTTAATACACTAAACACTTTTAAGTTTTGATTAGTTTTGACATTTTTTTTTATTTTAGAAAATGATATATTTATGCATCGACTTTTTTGTATAAATTTTGTTAAAGGTCATTAATTAATTAATTAATTGAGACTTAATTTACGCTAGTCAAGACCTATATATGAAAACACTAATAATTTTTAGGAGGAAATTAATTGAGGTTTGGTAAATATCATGCATGCATGCATGCTGCTCACGAGTGCCAAAACTATGCAAGCTTTAATTCGTTCCTTAGCTATTAATTAGTAGTAGTAGTAGTATTGTAATTTAATTAGTTACAACAATAAATACTCTCAATTATACAATCAATACATCCGTAACCAAATTACAATAAAAGAGAGTGGATATTAAGAGAATTTATATTTTCACAGAATAATTTAATATTTTTATAAATGGGTCCTATTTGATTTTATAAAAATATCAATTTTATATGAGAATTGATATTTTCATAAGTTAATTTAATATTTATATAAATAAATCTTATTTGACTTTGTAAAAATATCAATTCTCTAATTTTAATATCATCGACTCATTAACATTCTTAATTTTCCTAATTAATGGAGAAAGCAAGAAAGAAAGAAAAATACTCGGGTTCGGGTTCTTTTTGTGTTAATATATGTTTGTCGTTATTCATCCTTTTCTTCACCTTTCTATCCGTTGTCTAGCTTTCTTTCAATTTCTGTCTTGATATATTTTCATAATTCCATTAGTTTCAGTGTGTTATGTTTCTTGAAAATATATCTTAAACAGGTAGTAATATCTATGGACTCTAAAAATATGATAAAAGAGCGACATTAATACTTTTTTTTTTTTACGAGTAATTATCCAATAGTTCTAAAACACTTGTCACGTAATGTTCTATATCATTCATGTACTGTCACTTCAATATTTAAAAAAAATAACTCACTTTAAATGCTGAAATAACAGTACATGAGTGATGTGGGACACTACATGACAGATGTCCTAAGTACATTTAATAATTTTTCTTCTATTTTTTGGCTCTAAATTTAATTAATTGGACCAAATAAATCATAAATGAGAGCAATGGTAATAAATAAATAAATAAATCATTCGATCAATCATAAATGTTTGAAATCTGATTTTAATTTTAAATCACCAAATAAATCGTAAATGAGACAAATGGTAATTATGTTATGATTAATGTAATGGACACAAAATATATACAAAAAATTGTGCACAGAGAGAAAATAAAAAATGGGACCTACCATTGAATGTTTTATATATTTTTATTAATAAGTAATACACGAGTTCTATTATTGATACATAACTTTTTATTTTTAATTTGTGTACATAGTATTATTTAATTGGAGTTACGCATCTTAGAAGAAGTAGCAACTTATTCCACAATTTAATCAATTTATGTTAATTTGATTTTGATAATATTATATAACTAGGACGAATGAGATTTATTATCTCACATAGTCTATTAAGTTAGAAATTCCAGTGTAAACTCATACCTATTTGAACTGAGCATTTTAAAAAAGCTAATAAAACATGCATTAAGCATCAGGCTAAATACGGATATCACAATTGTTCTTCGTACCTTAGTTCGCCAACTCATAGCTTATTGGAACAAAACTTTTGTAAGCAATAATAAGATGTCTCTATCCCTAAAACACCTAACATGTTACAGTTAAAAGAATTGATATTTTCATAAAAAAAATTAAAAGTTTCGTACAATTTTATTCACATGAAGGTGGGGTCTACTACTTATTATTCATTTGAGTGAGCCCTTGTGAAATTATCAATTTTTCTTGTAAAAATATCAATTCTCTAAAATTAAACAAAAGTTGGGCAAAGATGTTATGAACATTGGCCTAATTGAATTCGTTTGAGATTTTCTTATAAGGTAAAATTTAAATTATTTTTATTATGCCCTCTAAAATAATTTAAATTTTGTATAGAGTCTATCTAAAATTACTTTAGGAAAACCACCCCAAAAAAGTTTTTTTTTTCTTCCAGTAATACCCCAAGAAAATATTTAAATTCGCTTGTTTGAGGAAATTGCCTTAAGTCAATTAAATGTTTATAATCTATTTTATTAATAATAAATAATAATTAAATTATAAAAAATCAATCTCAACAAATTTGGAGTAAATGTACTTCCCATACTAATTCTCATTACACTCATACAAGTTGATCATATTGAACTTAATTCCCTCCAAAGTGTTTACTTTACCCACAAAAAAAACCTTTAAAGCTTTAAACCGTTGACTCTAATTTTAAATGCGGTTTTGGTATCCATAACCCACCAGGCCTGTCTGCAGATACATATGCTGGACTTGGGCCCTTACAATCAAAAGCAGTCAAAGCAGCAAAATGTTCATGTAGTTGGAACCCAAGGGTGAAAAATACAGTCTAGAAGAAAATAAAATAGCATTTTGTACGAGTTCACTTGTCCAACCACATGCCCAAACCATCTGTTCAATCTAATTCACTGTGTTACTTACCATAAATGAATAATTTGAAATTAATTAGTCTGCTCCACCAGTAATAGCGTTCAGGCACCATCTCCAAACACATTAGCAAGGATTTAATTGCACATGCGACCATAGATTAGCCATGGCATAGCAAGTTCAACAGATGGAGAACAGTAACCGCCGCCCATATTGCATGTCTAAATAGTAAAAACAAACTCATATTGCGCATCTAAATAATAAATGCTGGCATTCACGTTCAGAATATGCATTGCCAGAGAAAAAACGAATGAATTAGCCAAGGTAACAGCAATTTTAAATAGATCTCGACCATATGTGACTACAAAAGGTTCTCTTAATCCACGGACTAACAAAAGCAAACCCGCAATGAAAGCACCAAACCAACATCTTGCAAAAAAAATAAACTATTACAAATTCATCTCAAAATTTAAAAAAACTAGATCTCAAGCTGTGCTCTCCTTTTTAAGCTTCGCAAGTTCCTGCCTAACAACTCCAGCTTTCTGTAAAAGTCATATATAAAAGACTAAGTTAAATGATTGTCTTATAAAGTCAAAACTCAAAAGTAGAGCCAAAATGAAGAAACAACTAATGTCTAAACCAAAATTTGATTTTTATCCTCTTCAAGACATTCTATATGCATACATGATACCAGATCAACATATAGCACAGGTGGTAAATGGTGGCAGCCAACCACATATAGTTAGTACGGTATATTTCAAGTTGCCTTACCTTTAAAGGAGGGGGGTGCTGGGTAGGAACATCATCCAATTATTGTCACATACAATTAAAGTTTCAAATTTGGGAATAAGCAAAATAGGAGTGGATTATTGTGAACCTTTATCTTTGCCAACATAAGCTTGAACCTATCAAAATCATTAAGTGAGGCCCTCCTCTTCTGCACAATTAGCTTCCTGCCCCAGGAACTGTTTTCCCATTTGCCCTTAACATCTGTAATCAATTTATATAACAATAAAAAGATTGTCACATCAACCTATAACAATTTTTCACCTATACTACAGAAAACAATAAAAAAAATATTTTAACAAGTTAACACTTGCCAGCAGCCTCCATAGCAGCGACCAGAGTCTTCTTCTTTGGAACCCTTTTGATGTCAATGGTGATGTCAGTTAGTGTAAGCCGCTTAAAATTCAGTTGGCTCCTAACCATATCAGGGGCATCAACAAGAGCCTGGGGATTGGTAAATGATAACAGAATGTCAAGCCATTTTTTATTTTCCACTTGGCATCAAAATCAATACCTTGTCACAACTGAAATCTCAGTCATAAACAATCAAACGAAAACAGCCATCACTAAAATCAGTAAAGCTTGCAAGTGATAATCAAATAGTCTTGAATACCAAACATCAGAGAACATCTGAGAAATAATAATCAAACACACACCAACAATAAATGCATACCACCTCATGTTTCATACACAACAGGAAAAAATTGATAATCAAATGTTCAATCAACGAATTTGTATATGACTATATGCATATAATTACAATTGAAACATAATATCACAGATATGGTACTTCAAATATGAAATAAATGCAATCTCAATAATAAATCCATTCCACCAACAGTGATTAAATCTCAAAGATTTATTTTTGAGTGAATTTATACAAAAATCAAAATTTTCATGTTGACACTATAAATGCCATGAAGTCCTACAATTATAATGACCTAACACTCTGCCTCAACCAGGTCCACAAATCTAACTACCTAAAAATTAAAATGGGAAACAAAATTGGGATTCAACTTACAGCAGGACATAAGGGGATTGTAATTTGAGGTTATTGCTCAAGGTCTCTGCCTTTTCTCCAACCCCTTGACCACTTGTCTAATTAAATTGAACATTCATAAAAACATAAAATGCAGACAAAAAAAAATGCAGTATATCAGGTTTGGGTTATCAATTTGCACAATCATTTTGGAGATGGAGTACTATGCTAAAAAGACATACTCTGTTCTGATCGATAACATCAACAATGACGACAAGTTTTCCATAATCTGTCCCGTAGTTGACCAGAGCTACCCTCCCAATCTCCACGTACCTCTTGAACGGCTACATTCAATTACAATCAAATTAAACACAAATCCAAATAGTTTACAGATATCTGCATATATAGCATGCATATGTAGAGAGAGAGTGATGGATTATAAGAAGCTTGTAGAATCTCACCATTTTTTGCAATCTGGGAGAAGCAAACAATGAGCGAGATGAATGAGGCGGGGATAGCACTACTAACAAGGGTTTTCCAAAAACATGTAAGGGTTGCATTAGTAAATTCAACTCCTTTTCTCCTGGGCTTCGTACACCGGGCTTAATTCAAATTAGTGTCGTATTTTGGGCCATTCAGCTCGGGGTTTGTTTGCACTTTATTTGTCAATGTATATTACTTTTGTCTATTTAAAAAATAAAACAAAGAATTTTGATTATATGTACAGATTCACGTGTAACCAACGCATTCAACATTCACTTTTTAATTTTATTCATCTAATTTTTGAACTTTCATTTTGAGAAAAAAAAATATAAAATAAATATATCTATTGATGAGCTCTTTTTTAAACATAATTATAATTGTTAATGTAGCGTAGTTGGCTAATTTTTACAAAATTTTGTAAAATTAATAAAAAAAATTGTTTGGGGTATACTTTTAATTGATGACAATTATGGAGGAATTTGATTCTAGACCTTTATTTTTTTTGTTTGGGATATATTTTTATGCTATGTTTGAATTAAATGAATAAAATAAGTGAATAAACGAAATATAAAAATAAATATAATAAAGAGTGAAATGATTCATTCTATTTCATTTTAAAAACCAAACACAAATTTTTTAATTTCATGTGAATGAATAATTTTATTTCCAACTTTATCCCTCTAATTCAAACGTAATATTAATCGATTATAACTATGTGTGAGGGGTTTTGATCCTGCACCTTTGCTTTTTTGTTTGGGGTATACTTTTAATTAATTATAACCAATATTTGTAAATTCGAACTGGTAATTAAACCAGAAATGATACCGGATGAATGAGTCACTGGTCCAACTAGTAGTCAAACTGTTATTGAACCGATGACGTTATATATACATAAAAAAATATATTATTAATAATTAATAAAATTTTAAAATATCTAATTTTTTATAAGGTAAAATATAGCGAAATAATGTTATAATATTAGTAAAAATATCTAATTTTAAAAATAAATATATGTTTGTACAAACAAAAAAAACTTTTAACCGGTTCAACTAATCGATTTTATCTGTACATCACCGAATCGTTAAAAATTAATTTTTTTTGGTTAAATCAGATCAATGTGCCAACTGATTTCGATCGGACCGCCGGTCCGATCCGAATTTACAAACATTGATTACAACTATACAAAAGCCATATAATATCATCCAAGCTATTGTGGGTGTTTTAGAAAAAGAAAAAAAAATAACAATAGTTTAGAAATAATATTTATAAAATGAAATCTTATGAATTTTTTTTTTACTATTCTCACAATAGCCTACAAAGAATTTTTGTTTGACAAAATATGTAAACTAATAGTGTGATTATAATATTTAATTACTCCGTATATATTGAGTACTATTAATTTTGAATCAATTACTTGTTTCTTAAAGTAAAATAAATTAATTTTTTATATTCACTTCACTAAAAAAGTAGAATAAATTTTGTTATAAATTTAACCTTAATTTTAGAAAATATATTTTATATGAAAATGCATGTTATATAAAATTGTTTGGGGTATACTTTTAATTGATGACAATTATGGAGGGATTTGATTCTAGACCTTTATTTTTTGTGTTTGGGATATATTTTTATGCTATATTTGAATTGAATGAATGAAATAAGTGACTAAATGAAATATAAAAATGAATGGAATAAATAGTGAAATGATTTATTCTATTTCATTTGAATAACCAAACATAAAATTTTTAATTCCATGTGAATGAATAATTTAATTTTCAACTTTATCCCTCTAATCCAAACGTAATATTAATCGATTATAACTATGTGCGAGGGGTTTTGATCCTGCACCTTTGCTTCTTTTTTTTGGGGTATACTTTTAATTGATTATAACTAATATTTGTAAATTCGGATCGATCATCGAATTAGAAAAAATACCGGATGAATGGGTCACTGATCCAACCAGTAATCGAACCGTTATTGAACCGGTGACGTCATATATACGTAAGAAAATATATTATTAATAATTAATAAAATTTTAAAACATTTAATTTTTTATAAGGTAAAATGTAGTGAAATAATATTATAATATTAGTAAAAATATCTAATTTTAAAAATAAATATATGTTTGTATAAACAAAAAAAACTTTTCACCGGATCAACCGGTTCAACTAATCGATTTTATTGGTAGATCACCGGATCGTTAAAAATTAATTTTTTTGATTAAATCGAACCAACGTGCCAATCAATTTCGGTCGGACCGCCGATCCAATCCGGGTTTACAAACATTGATTACAACTGTACAAAGGCCATATAATATCATCCAAGCTATTGTGGGTGTTTTAGAAAGAAAAAAAATAATAACAATAGTTTAGAAATAATATTTATAAAATGAAATCTTATGATTATTTTTTTACTATTCTCACAATAGCCTAAAAAGAATTTTTGTTTGACAAAATATGTAAACTAATAGTGTGATTATAATATTTAATTAATCCGTATATATTGAGTACTATTAATTTTGAATCAATTACTTGTTTCTTAAAGTAAAATAAATTAATTTTTTATATTCACTTCACTAAAAAAATAGAATAAATTTTGTTATAAATTTCACCTTAATTTTAGAAAATATATTTTATATGAAAATGCATGTTATATAAAATACATTTATAATTATCTTACAAAAAATATAATTTAAGG
This sequence comes from Hedera helix, assembly GCA_947179155.2. NCBI lineage: Eukaryota > Viridiplantae > Streptophyta > Magnoliopsida > Apiales > Araliaceae > Hedera > Hedera helix. The sequence continues at coordinate 49,703,645 of OX359271.1, forward strand.
AGTCCAAAGATAAGAAGTAACTGTAAAAGCCTAATTTCCCTCCTCAAAAATAACCGAAATGAATTGAGAATTTTATAGTCCCTCGTAAAAAGAAAAAGGTTTGAGCGTCTGTATATAGTAACGAAAAATCGACTGTTTCGGGATCTACTAGTCAGTCAAGTAGTGTCGTCGATTTCATATATTTTCACCAAGTAAATAACTACGTAGTGCTCTTCCTTCCGGCGTTCTTTTTAATTCAAAACCGAGTGAAGTTGAAGGTCCATTTTCTATTCTCTAAACTAATTCAATTCTATTAACTTTGTTTAGAATATTTAGATCTGTCTTGCATTTCGGTTTCTTTTAAATCTATGTTTTTTTTGTATATCTATGATAATTAATCAATGTTCGGTGATCTTTTCTTACTGAATTCATAAATTGGTAAAATTCATGTAATTTTACTTGATTCTGATTCGTTGAGCTTCACTTTGATGTTTTGATTCGTTTAATATTTGAAAAAAGTGTTATGATTTTGTTTATTTTAAATTTTCGGCTGCTTAAAATACTGAGGAAATTTATTAGAAAAAATTTCTTATTCCTTTGTAAACTGGACAGGATATTGTATCATGCTCAGTGGACTAATTTACTTATTTTTTTTGATTGTGGCGATCGGAGTATTGCAGTGTTGTCAAAAAGAAAATTTTGTTTTTATTTCGTCTCCACACATCCAGCCTGATTCAGAAAGGAGTGGTTCAGGAATTGTGTAATTCTAGTCATTGAAAATTAAAGTAGTACTCAGGCGTTTCTTTGGATATTAATACAACTAGCATGATTGGATTAGGATATGGAAGCCACAATGGTTGTGTGTTGTGTTTTGAAACTTCTGTTGCTGCGAGTCTAGATACTTTGTTTTTAGGTGTTGTTACATCTCAAAATCACTGTCTTCATTATTTGCTAAAACCTACTATTTTTATAAACTTTTTGTTAAACTCATGTTTGTGAGCTTTCATTTGAACATTCAGTATTGGTATTGATTGTTTGATTTTTCTAAAGACTTTTAGACACCTTTCTCACAAATCGGTTCCTATAACTTTCTATGAGGGCATTTAAACTCACCATTGATTTATTTGAAGGTCAATTATGTGTCATATGTTCACCATATAATAACTTAAAAGATGCCTTGTGATTATATCAGTTATTTATGTACAATTGTTAGAGTTATATTATGATTTTGTGTTTGTTTCCCTTGGCCCTCCAACTGCCAAGTACCAAGGTTATCTTGTTCTTATAGTAACATGGCTGTTTACTTTATTTATGTAGTAAAAGCATCAAAATGGAAGGTACAGTGTTTGCTTCTGCTTTAGAGGGAATGAAACATGTCAAGTCTGAAGAGGGAGAAATGCTTACCAAGCAATTCCTGGAAGTATGCAAACAGATAATACCTATTATAGGTATGATTCGATTTTGCGCTTTTTTTAATATTTTTATCCGTGTCTATATTGTTCCACAAATAGCTTTCTTTCTAGGATTTGGTAATATATCATTTTATAAGAAAGCTTGTATTTGACGCCAGAAAAATTTGGAGCTGCCATGGCACTTGTTAAATCTGACGTTGGTGGTAATATAACGGTACAATTTATTCTTTCATGGTGCATATTGTAATGGGCTGACATTATAAAACCTTTACAGTTTATATCAATATGAAATAAGTGTGTACATTCCCCTGTGAATGTAAGGTTTTTTTTTCCCCCGGAATGAAGTCATCCAATCAAATGTGTATGGGATTTGTGTTCCAGGTTGGGTCAATATTGAACTAAAGTTTGTCCAAGTTTTCTTTATGTTTAATATTAATATTCATAAAAACTGCTTTTTGATATACTCAAGAGCATTTCCAAGATAGGCCAGTCTGATCTCACTTTCTTGTGCAAATTTCTAGTAGATATTATATTTTAAACTGACCTATATATTCTTATATACTTCATCAGAGGTTGGAAAACCAGTATCTGACTAGCCCGTCAGAATTTAACCACCTCTACAGTATGGTACAAGTGGAAGTTGAAGCTAAGACTGCAAAAGGTTCATCCAGTTGCACCAATGGTCTTCTTTGGTTAACAAGGTGAGCATTATTTACCACTTATACTTTCTTTATGCTTTCTAGCAATCTAGCATCAGTTTATATGTTAGATCTGCTAAACCCATGCTCACTCGAGTTTGTTTATATGTTAGCATCAGTAAATTTCCTTTATACATGGGTTTGTTTCTGCTTACACATGCATTTGAAATGTTTTACTGTGTGGATGTTTGTGTAAAATATCATTGATAGTGTCTCTTCAGGGCAATGGATTTCTTGGTAGAGTTGTTCCGGGATCTGTTGGAGCATGCAGACTGGACCATGTCGCAAGCTTGCACTGATTCCTACAACAAGACGCTGAAGAAATGGCATGGCTGGCTAGCCAGTTCAAGTTTCTCGGTGAACTCTTTTCCCATTCTGTATAGTTTCAAATTAGTTGTGATGCTTACTTTCGGCTTCTGTTTACTCCTAATGAGAGAGCACATTAATATTGCACCCCCCAAAAGGTGCAGTCTCATGAACATGGATTCACATCATCTAGTTGGTATGTCCATCCACTGTGTTTGTGCCAAAATTTTAAACTAAGCATGAATTCATTATGCTAGCTGATTGTAGTCAATCAGATATGAGAACTTTAATGACATAGCAACTTCTGATACGAGAACTTCTATGAGAACTTCAATGGCAGTTGCATATATGATGATGTGTCCCATGTTTTTTTGACTTAATTATTTGAACTAAGCATGAATTCATGCTGATGGATGATTATGGTAAACTAAATATTAAAACGTTAGTGGCACTTATACCTTCAGATATGATAACTTTAACGACAATTATATGTATAAACATTCATTTGTTTTGCCAAATTTGAAATGTTACAAGTACACAGTACATGGAAGAGCGCTTTATACCATCTTTTCTCGTCACATTCTGCATATTTTGCTCTGCAACTTTAACATTGACCATCAACTCAAAGTAGCATTCTGGTTACTAGTTTTTAGAAAAAAAAATTCCAAATGTTTTTAGCATAGAAGAGAGTTGATGCACGCCTATTTTAGCATGGTTAAAAAAAATAACATGCTTTCAGATTATCTATTTCTCTGCTAATCAGAACCCAACACCTCTTCTACTTTAGTTACAATTACTATGTGGTAGATCTTAAATCATCTCTTACCTTTTTCTTATCATTTTAACGCTACCTGATGCTTATTTTAAATTGGTATCACAGCTAGCCATGAAGTTTGCTCCAGATAGGAAGAAGTTTATGGATGTCATAGGTGGAACAGGTGACATTAATGCTGACATTGGGAAATTCTGCACAAATTTCTCGCCACTTCTTGAAGAAAACCACAAATTCTTGGTAAGGACCTTTGTCATTGGAGAACAAATTTCAAGTTTGATTTGATACTGGCCAGGCAATATGTACCAGTGTAGGAGGGACTTGACTTTTACTTTTGACATTTTCCTGTCTTTTTCGTACTCCTGTTCCACAATAATAGTCCCATTTGCAAAATTTAAACATCAAGTATATAATTTGTTTCATATTTACCGTTAAATTTATAGTGTTTAGTTAGTATTTACAAAATGATTATGAAATTAGGATGGTAAATTTAAGCACATTGTGTCTACTATCACAGAAGAAATGAGGCTCTTTTTTTCAGAACTATTTTTTTTGACAAATTGTACTCTTTTTGTGGAGAGAGGGGGGGGGGGGGGGGGGGGGAGTATGATCTAAAAAATATTGTTTTTATTGAGATTTAAACGTGTTTTAATGTACAGGCTAGCGTTGGATTGGATGATCTTAAGGCATCTTAATGAGCTACCAAAGAAAGATAATCATCCTCCAACTGTCGGACTGCACTATCTGAAAGCATTGTGCTGAACTACGACAATAGATTGCATTTCTTATATTGTATTTACTCGACTTGTTAACATTCTGAATCCATATACTATCAGCAACAATAATTAATTATGCTTTGAAGCTTATATGTTTTTATTTCTTCAAATTGCATTTATATTAAATGCAATTATTGAAAATGCGTCTCTCCAGCCTATTTTAACCTGGTTTGAAACGGAAGTTCTTTCTCAAGTTCTCTTGTTCTAACTGGAAGGAACAATGCCCGGTATGTCGGATGGTGAGGCCCGTTACCTGTTGGGATCAATTACTTGCCGTTTCTAAAAATCTGTGTTCGTAATTTATTATAGACCGGCTAGGCAGCTAGTGTATGGACATCTTACTCAGTTACTCCCAAAAAATAAAATGAATAAATAAATAAAATTTGCTAGTAAATTGATAATTGAATAAAAAACAGTGAGGATTTATTTCTCGCGGAATTCATTATCGATATTTAAAATTTTTTTAGTTTGAGATCTACGTTAGCTCAACTAGTAGTAATTCGTGGCAAGGGTTGCCAAGATGACTCGTGCTTAGATGATAAGCAATTCTTAAGACTCTTATGCTTCGTTTGATCGCATGAATAAATGAATGATGAAAAATAGTATATTAGATGATCATTTTAGAGGATAAATTATTTCAATAAAATGAAAATTTATTCTATCTCTTTGATTTTTATTCCATGTGAGAGGGGTGAGATAAAATTCATTTCAATAGAATTGATATGTATCATAATTTTACTATAATATTAAACCACTCGTTCCCACCAACAATCAAACATATACTTGAAATAATTTAAAATCATTCAATTACTTCCTCTATTCAATTCTTTTAATTCAAATGCAACATTATTAAAACAGTTCTATTATTAGTATATTAATCATTATTAAAAGAAAAATATGATTTTCAGCCCTAAATTTTCGATCTACGTCTAGTTTTGATTAATGGGTAATAGAAACTAACATTGCATTGCCATTGAATTAACTAAACAATTTCCTGAATGGGTATTACAAGTTAACAACGCATTGCCATTGAATGAATTAACCAACAATTTCTTGAGTGGCCCCAGGTGAGAGGCGTTAAACTGCAATTTCTTGGTATAGTTACCCTTTTCCTCTTGTTAACACCTCAGTCGAACAAAAACTAACCAACTTTTTACACCCTTTTTTCCTCATTTCCTCTTGAGTTTCTTCTACTTTAGGATCTTAATTACAAGTAGATTTTACGATGCTCTAAGTGCCAAAATTTGGCGCTCAATGGTGCAATGAACTCTTAATTTTTCTTATTAAGGTTTGTTTTTTCTAACTTTATTTATCTCTTGCATGTTATTTCCATAATTTTTATTTTATTGATAATCTTGTTAACTTTGCTGCAGATCAGAAGGTGAAGCTGACAGTTCCCTCCCAATTCAAGAGGTTTGCTAGTGAGGAAAAACAAACCTTTCATCCAAGGGGAATACATAGCATATAACAGGAGAATGGGGACTAAAATGAAGGGCCTTTTGAAAGGCTTAAGATACATTTCTCAAATATTTGGTGGGTCAAGCATATATTAAAATTGGGGTTATAATCTAGGCTATTGTTAATAGCGGAGTAATAAGTTTGAAGTGATGCAAAAGTATCGCTAAATGCATATTTATTAGAATTGCATAAATATTGGTTTAACATTATTAACAAACATAATCGACACTAAAAGATAGATAAGAGGGAAATGAGATTCTTGGTTTCTATTGAAAGTATTTTCCTATATATGCAAATTTTAATGCATATATATATATACATCAAGTCTAAGATACAAGTATTTCTTGCCAGAAATTGTTGTCTAATTCACAAGCTAGATTGCTAGTATTAACCTTTCTGTGAACTATACCAAATGGGTTGTGAAATATGTTGCAGATGAAGAGAAAGAAGTAGAAATACAGATTGGTTTTCCGACAGACGTAAAGCATGTGGCTCACATAGGATGGGATGGACCATCATCAGCAGTCGATAATTCCCCAAGCTGGGTATATATCCTTCTATGAATTCCAATGAGTTAGGCTGCATACATTTGATATATGAATTGGAAACACACGAGCCTTTATCATGTATATTATGTTCGAATTTATGCAGATGAAGGAGTTCAAACCAGGCGGAGCTCAATCAGCGCCTCTAGACACTTCTGGAAATCCTATGGAGAACCCTGAAGACAAATGGGGTTAGATTTAAATCTGTCTCCGAACCATGAAATTTAAGAAATGTTGCTAAATGAAACACTGAAAATCTTGAAGCAAATGAATTTGCCTTTAGGTCCTTAATTTTTGGAGACAACAGAATACTCTGTTGGTTTCTTCTTTTTTGTTAACTTTGGCCTAGTTTTGCAGATTCGTCAAGCCAAAAAAAGTTGAATTCTCCAGCTGGGGACCTGGCAGAATTGCCAAAGTCATCACGGCGCCATTCGGCAGAAACATCTGATTCTCCAAATAGAGAATCATCCACAAAATCAAGGAGCTCAAGAAGACACCAAAGAAAGGACTCTGGAGGAGGTAGTTGTAGATCAGGACGGCGAACTCAAGACCAGAGCAATGGTGGACCCAAGTCGCCCACTAGTTCAACATCGACAAAATTGCCAGATGTTCCAAAGAAGGCGCGACGAAAGAAATTGAAGGATGGAGCTTCGACGAGATCAAAGTGTAAGGACTCCTCGGCGGATGGTGGATCAATGAAAGCGTCTCGATCACAAGCCAACAACATTCCTCCTGCATATACTAATCCATTCTCAGATCCTGGACCAGACACTGATAATTCCATAACTGGAGAAAAGGGAAATAGTGGGGTGTAGAATAACTGGTTTATTTTTGTTTTTACTTGCAATGTTTGTAGCTAGTGATTTGTATATCTTCTTGTTGTATTTTTGTATAATTCATCATGTTATATATGTTAATGATATGAAATTACTTCAGTTGCTCTATTTGTTAAGTTCCACAACTGATGCTAGATGGCTATATAGTTCATCATCTTATGTTTCATTTGTACAACTTTGACTAGAAAAAGGCTTTGGTAAACATTTTTTTGAATAATTTGTGAAATATAATTCAAGTGCTAGCAGTTGATAATTGGTGGTCATTGTGTTGTGTTGGTTGATGAGGAAGGACCAAGTAATGTAAGTCTTGGTCCAAATCCCATCCTTCTTTGTGATAATGCATATTCAAAATACTCAAGTAGCCTAGCCTCTATTTTTCTCTCTTTCATAATAAATTAAACCTGTTATATCTACTGAAGTAATAGGTAACAGCTTTGTTTTTTTAAAATAAAATAAAATAAAAAAATAGGATTTTGACTAAGTCAATGACAGAGAAAAAAAAAATTATTTTTTTAAGAGTCCTTCTACATTTATTTACAAAACCTACCTACAAAAAAGGCAAAAGAGTAGGCCCCACTATATTCATCTTAATAAGTAAAAGTAGAATTAATACTCTTTTGTCTTTTATGTAGATAAGATTTGTTGATAAATTTTAAAAAAAAAAAAATTAATAAAAAAAAGAAAAAGAGAAACAACAAAAAAAAAAGTGGGACTTTGACTAAGTCAACCATAGAGTAAAGGAGAATCCGTTATTTTCGGTGTGAAAATGGCAAGACCGTTACGTCGGTCACCGTCACACCACTCTATTAAAGTTTCCATCCCTTTATTTACCCAACATAAAATAAAATTACGCGGGTTTCTAACGCCGCACGCCTCAATTTTGGGGAGTCTAAAAAACTGTGCGTGTTTATACTCAATTTATTCAGAGAAAAATCACAGAGTATACTGAACAATCGAAGATGGCGATGGCTGGTTTATATCGACGCATCCTTCCGTCTCCACCTGCCATCGATTTTGCTTCAGCCGAAGGAAAAGTATGTTTTTCTCTTTCGTTCTTCAACTCTTGTTTAGTCAATTTCAATTTTAGAATTAGGGTTTTTACCTGAACTTCCGGCGTCTGTATTATTTATTCCGATCGACTTAGTTTTATTAGGTGTTTTGTTTAGGGTTCTTTTGATTTGTTTCGTTGTTTATCGGATTGGCGCTTTTAATTTACTGTAGTGTAGTTGCGTGTGATGTATGTTGAAGGAAGATCGCTAGTGATAGATAGTAGCATTGCTTTCAATAGTTTAGAGAGCTTGCTTTAGTTGTACGCTTAGTGTATCTGAATTTTCAATCAGCGTGGCCGTTGGTTTTGGTGAAGTTTGGTCCAGTTTTAGATGTCAGTAGGATGGAAGTGAGTGTTGGAAACTTTAGTGGTTGATGTGAAGCTCCTTTCTAATTTTAGATTGTCTTCTCTTTTTTGTCCTCTCTCCATCTTGATTGCTTAGCTGTAGTAATCTCGGGTATTGGGTGACGGTTCTTCTTCAAGTTGAAATTCAATTCATTGAAAGACCTTATAATTAAATTTCATATTTTCTTAGGTTGGATCCTTGCTCCTTTTATTGATTTTGAATTAGCTTTAGTAGATTCTAGTCTTAAGAGACTTTTTTTTTGCTTACTTGATTTTTTAAAATGAAGCAAACAAAATTTTAAACGGTTTTGTTTTTATGAAAATAGAGCAAGGTCGGGTCTTTCTTTTTTGCGGTGTCTATATTATAGATACATGTTCTGAAATTGATTCTCTCTTTCAAATTATTGCCTGATTTCGAGTAATTAATCTTGGTTTATGTCCCGGAACCACAGCAACTTTTCATTGAGGCCGTTCAAGGTGGGACAATGGAAGGCTTTTTTAAGTTGATCTCTTATTTTCAGACACAATCAGAACCTGCATATTGTGGTTTAGCCAGCCTTGCCATGGTCTTGAATGCCCTGTCTATTGACCCTGGTAGAAAATGGAAAGGTAACCTTCATTTTATCAAGTAGTGATAGACTGGTAGTTAATGAATGTGCTTAACCTGTCTCAATTAGTGCTCAAGATTTGTCTTTGACATGACAATGTAAGAACATGTGAAACATGTTGGCATAAGATTTAGAGAGATTGCATTGTTATGCAACTCTTTGTTGTGTGTAAATATATCTATATGACTTTGCGCTTAGACAGTCCTTGAAAGATGTACTTTTGTTGGTTTGTAGCCTCGCCACCCAGAGCCATCAAACTGATGTGCTAATAGCTAAGCGATTGTGCTGAGTGGCTTTTGACAACTTGATTTCATGTATGTCAATATGACTGCCCTATGTGTTCATGCGTACTTCATATACACGTATATTTTCTCCAATAGATACATAAACAAATTTATATATTTATTTTTAATAACTATTATATAACTCAAAAATATATTCCTGCTATTTTACCTATATGTGTGGCCAAAATATATATACGTGCGTATGATGATGCAATTACTTATTGTTGAACCTGGACCGGACTTGTTCTTTTCGCTTCTGAAGAATGAAAAATGATGATAGATACTATGAAAAGTTCACTCTGTTAAAAACCTTGGTAGAAATATAATTATCATGTACCCAATTTTCATTCTTTTGTTAATTTTGGATGTGTCTTGCAAGGTTTCTATAGGGTGTCTCTGTAACTATAAGTTGTATAACTAGTGTAAATCAGTAAATGTACTGAATACCGTTTAGTATACCGAATGCCATTTAGGATTATGCCTTGCTAATTTATTTGTTTGTTAGTGTGTATTGTAAACCCCATTTTACATTTTTTGGGTGTGTCTAATTTAAGTATTAAATCTGACAATATTATAGAAGGTTTCTGTCGAAATGAAAATCCTAGTACTTTTTCTAAGCTCGAATTATATATACCTGGTCACCTCCAAAAGTGGAGGTGGAGCATTGACACCTGATTGAGATATGGGTGCTTGGATTTCGCTTATTTTAAAAAGGTATAAAAATAATGATTTTGGATAATTGCAGGCAAGTTACCTCATTCTAAGCTTGTTGGCTCTCTCTTAAATTCTGAAATTTGATTCTGAAATTCTACCATCTTCTTCTTGATATCATTCATGTAATTGATACATCTTGTGCTGTGGAACTTTTATACACAGGGCCTTGGAGATGGTTTGATGAATCTATGCTGGACTGCTGCGAACCTTTGGAAAAGGTTAAAGCTAAAGGCATCTCCTTTGGGAAGGTTGTGTGCTTAGCTCACTGTGCTGGTGCAAAAGTCAACGCTTTTCGCACACATCAGAGCACACTTGATGACTTCCGTAAGTATGTCATGGCATGTTCTTCTTCAGATGATTGCCATGTGATCTCTTCTTATCACCGGGGAACCTTTGAACAGGTAACAATCATGCTTAGGCTTCTTTGGTTATTACATTATTTTTTCATGATTTTTTTCAACCTGATATTTTGATTCTCTAACAATAGGAGCATATTATTTTAGCTAGAAAGTATTTCACCCATATATGATTCAAGGGAAGATTAAGATGTTATTTTGATGTTCCCATTTTAAAATTTATCAATTAGGAAATATTAGTTTATTCAAAGTAAAAAAAAAACAAAGATTGGTGAGCTTGATCATGCAAAAGTATAGTAGTCTAGTGAAAACTTTATTATAAAAAAAAAGTAGTATAGTATAGTGCAAATTAGGCGTATCGAATAATACCTTAATGCTAAAGTTTGTTTTTTTTATTTTTTTTTACCTATATTGTAAATAGACGGAGTATTCTTGCTCATGTATGGCAACGTTGGTAACACTTGCAAGTTTAGGAGTTGAATTTTGTTGACATTGGTCTGCTGGGATTATTAGATTAATCAGTTTATAAAATATGCAGGTTGGTCGCTAGGTTACTTGATTTTGTTTGTGTTTATGGCTTCAATAAAGTTCAAGTATTATAGGTTTATCTCAAGGAGTTGGTCGTTTATGATAACCTGGATGGTTTGAGTTTGCTCTTAGAGTTATGCGAAGTTCTTTATATTAGAAACAAGCTCACTCATAGTTGTTATGGCGAGGCATAGCGGTAGCCAACCGTTAAGACGCCTAGGTGACAAGGCGACTGTCATGGCGTCCGTATGACAATAAGTCGTTCGCAGTGTGCAATTTATATATTATTTATTTTACTTCACAAGTATATTGGTAATAAAATTTCATATATATTAAAAGATAAAACATAACTATATAGAATACCATTAAAAACACAATTATATAAATACTTAGCAATAACAATCCAAAAATAAAACAATTGACATTAAAAACTAATAGAATAATTCTACAAACGCCACAATACAATCAAATAAAAAATATAAGACAAAATTGATCTAAATATTCTTCCATTTGTCAAAATATTACCCACTGTCCAAAATATGAAATATCAAGTTAAGAAAATATCATGTTCACTATTCATGGAACGTATGAGGCTATCTAAAATTTAACCACCCAAGTTAAAAAAAAACACATTTAGGTAAATAATTATGTCAATATATGTCTCAGTTCCATGAAAGAATTATTTAATACTCATTTCATATTTATTCATGAAAGAAGTATTTAATACTAATTTCATATTCATTTATTACTCATTTCATATTACAATAACAGTTATATTTTCATTGTTAAAGATAAAAAATAATTTCATATTACAATAACAATTCTATGCTTACTGTTAAAAGATAAACAATACCAACTTGGTTAAACAATACCCACAGAGCTCAAAACATTACCCATTTTTAAATCAAGGCCCCCCAGAAAGATATAATAAAAGAAAAGGTAACTTAAAGTATTAAATAGACTTGAAAAAACAAGCGAGAGAGTTGGAATGCTGGATTATTGCAATTGAAGGAGAGAAAAAGAGAAACTAAGAGAAGGGTTGACTCAATAACTGGATCATTGCGAGTCACAGTCACTTGTGATGGGACTGCGATGGGTTCCGAAGTCGAGGAATAGGAGTCAGAGTCTCAATTTAGGTAGATAAGTATTAATTTTTTATTTTAGGGTCATATCTCTTGTTTTTAATCGATGGGTCACCCATGGGTCATTATGGGTAATGGTTAAAACCAAGTTTTAAAGTCTTGGGGCAAAGCCTTGGTAGCGTAGGCGTTGGCGACGCTTTGAGACGCCGAGCTGCCAAGGCGCTCGCCTGATAGCTCTTTGTCAAGTAGACCTATATCATGCTATGCTTGCCATCAACCCATCACCGGGATGCCTAGGTGACACCATGACGATGCCTAGGGACGCCATGGCAACTATGGTTGGGCAACCCAAGTATGTGCTCTGTATAAACCCAAACATCTTCCTTCGTCTCAGTTCCTCTCTTTTGGCACACGACTTGAAAGGAAGTATGTGGTCTCTAAGTCGGGCGACATGGAGGAAGTCGGCCAAGTTGTCGACTAGTCAACACAAGGCGACGACTTTCCTTCCAAGTGGAGCGATTTAGCCCTCTACTTAACCTTTACACAGCAACTAGACGACTGGTTTTCGACTTAACAAGTATGAGTTCACCAACACTGTGCGAAGCACGAACCGCATGGATGGGGGTTTATTCACTCAAATATTAAGATAATTAATTGAATGTTGTTTAAAGTTATTAGGACTTTGAGAAGATAATTGTTATGTTATTAAATTTTTATTTAGGTAAATAATGAAATTATATAGTAGGATGTAATTGTATTTTGACAATTTAAATAAAGAATTTTCTTGAAATAGCAATCTTAATAGAATTTTGAAATTCAAATTTTTATTTATGTATAACACCAATTTAGTAAGGAATCTATTATTATTCAACTAAAATCTCAACTAATTTAATATAAATATACAATGAAATTTGATAAGATGTCTAAGTTTTAATGAATTTTAATTTAGTTAGGACACTAATTTAGTAAAACTAACTTCAGGCTTAAATCTAATATAATTAAGTCACATGGTGTGTCAAAATTTCAAGTATTAATAAATTCTAATTTAGCTAGAAAACTAATTTAATTGTAGAAGTGCGGAACCAACACCAAAATCAAGTTTATACTTTTAATATGTATTAGATATGAATTTTTCTGATTGGCTGTGATTTAAAACAAAAAGGATCTTCCTTTTTCTATTAGAGATATAAATGTTTTATGGTCGTGATATAAAAAAGGAAAGAAAAAGCTTGCAATAAAGTTGGTAGAACCAAAAAATATGCGGGGTTTTTTCCTATTAGAGATATGAATTTTTCTAATTGACTATGTTTTAAAAACTAGAAGGACCTTTGTTTTTTCTATTCGAGATATGAATGTTTCTTAAACTACAAAAAAGCTAAATCAAATTATTTGTGAAACCAAGTTTGTGTTTTTAATTATATGGTAGATTTGGATTTGTGCTAGACTGTTGTTTCTATTAAATATAACTTCCCCATGAAATCTTTAAGTTTCTCAACTTGTGCGGTACTCCTGCTTGTCAAGTAAACATTAACATTATTATTCTCATCTATTTGATATGGATTTCTCAGTATTTTATGAATAGAATTCTAATTCTAGAAGATCTTTCTGCCCCATGAATATGTTCTTTTAAAAAATATGCTCCCTTTCCCCTTCCAACAGAGTGTAGAAGATTTTCCACCGAAACTTTTCTCCTCCCACACGTATCTCTATTTTCCTAATCTTTGGGTCAATTTTTGAAGACTTATACTGTAGATACTTTGTTTGGTATGTTTTGCATAGGTGAAGCTTGCCATTGTCTCGGACATGGGTTCTGATTGATTGGCTAGGACAAGAGCACATATTATCATATAATGTGTGTGTGTGTGTGTGCGCGCGCTCCCTTCAGCCCATAATCATTGCAACCTTTGACATAGCACATATATTAAGGATTTGTGTTGACTCTTGGCTAAATCTCCAAACTGCCCAATTAAAAGTTTTAAAATGGAGCCAAAATTTGAAATTATCAAATATATCCAAGCTTAAAAGACAACTGCTAATTTAAAATTTTGCATGATAATGGTGGGACCATATGTACTTTTAAGAATTAAGTATGTGGGACCATTAAGGGTAATTTGGACATCTAGTCTAATTAAACTTTTCTAAGAGGGAATGTTGCAAACAATATGGAACTGCCAAAAAAGGAATGTGTTGCAATTATTGTGGGATGGAGGGAGTATATGTTATTATATCAAATTGAATATATTATTTTATTATGTGGAATTTACTAAACATTACATACTCATCAGATATCATGTATAACAGTATAAAATACTCATTTCTTTCTAAGTAGCTCTATGCCCTAGTAGTTCCATGCACATCATCACACTTTTGCTCGGAATTAAGACTTGATGGAAGTATACCTATATTTTTTGTTGCAGACAGGAACAGGTCACTTTTCACCTATTGGTGGTTATCATGCTGGAAGAGATATGGCATTAATATTAGATGTTGCACGGTTTAAGTATCCTCCTCATTGGGTCCCACTTACCCTCCTTTGGGAAGCCATGAATACCTTGGACGAAGCTAGCGGACATCGTAGAGGGTACGTATTTCTGTAATCATTTTATAGTGAATTATATATTTTTAGCATACTACAATCATAGATTAGTTGAAAGCTGTGCAATATTACGTGGAACATATTATTTCGGTTTGTGGAATAGATATAGATATGGGTGTTCAGTGCAGTACATAGGTTAAACTATGGTATGCATGGGTAGCTTTAGATGGATAAGTTGGGAATTTTATTAGAATCTAAATTCATTAAAGCTAGATTTGAGAATAGTTTTTTAGTTACATAAACAAACTGATTGTTCTAGAAATAATTTAGTCGAATTGTTATGTTCGAGTGTCCGATACTAAATTAGAATGTTTATGTAGCTGCAATTAGAGGTAGAAAAGAAAGAAACATTAAAAGTTAAGAGTTCCAAACTGTAAGAGTACCATTGTTTGGTTACGGAAGTATCGAATCACAATTTTCTAGGTCTATAATAGTATCTGGAACTTTTGGTTGGAGTGATTCTCAAGTGCTTTCTTGTTGAATATTTAGCCACATGTTCAGTAAATAGAGATGAGATGCATTTGGCCCTCCCCAGGCCCTGCTTTGAGGGAGCAAATTTATTGGGTACAAGCTTTACAATCATAGATTACTTTTTGAATCTCCTTGGAAGCAACTTCTTTTAGAATGGTGTTTTTTTCTTTATTGTTCTTTATTTATAATGGTTGAATGGATAAAACTTCTTTCTATATGATGTTTCTTTGTCCATACACAATCTGGTGGTTCTTAAACATATATTCTGTAATATATAATCTTTTGGGACTCTGTTGTCAGCTACTTTTGTACTATGCATTTGCTTCAAATATTTCTTTTACACTATACTTCCTATTTTTATGTTGGCCAATATTATTTACCTTTACATATTTATATTCTCGAGGAAATGGAAAATAAAATAAAATTAGGGGAATTGGCACTTTACTCCTATGTGGTTTACCTTGATGGCAAAGAACTCCATGTGGTTCACAAAGAGGCGGTCAACCCTCACGTATTTTCAGCAAAGTGCAAGTTAGCATCCCATTTATATTTTAGACAGAAAAATGTGTTAGTATAGACTAAGGCTATGTTTGTTTGCAAGGAATAATATTGATAGGATTGGACTATATAGTCCTTTAATGAACCACAGGGAGGTCTGTGCAGTACTGCTGTTCAAGTAAACCATGAGGGAGTTAAGTGTCATTTTCCCTAATATTAGAATACCGTTTTCATTTCCTCTTCAGGGTAATGCTATGTCATTTGAATGTGCTCCTAATCAGTTTAATTTTTTGACTAGTTATGGTGCTAATCAATTTTAATGTTTCTTATTTTCTTTTTCCAGGTTCATGCTAATATCTAGGCTTCACAGATCCCCAGCACTGCTTTATACCCTGGTATGATTGAGTTGACTAGTAATACAACGTTAAACTGCTGCTGGATACAATTGAGGGTGCATGATCTTTATAATTGAACTACGTCTTTGTTAATTGCTGAAGAAGCCTTTTTTGTAAAAGAAAATTATAATAAGATTTGGGGGATGGGGGATGTTTTAAATGTGTAGTATTAGCGAATTAGTCAGTTTGTTGTCTACCCGCCCATCTAGTAGCAAAGACTCTTTTATGTAGAGGTTTGAGTGTGAACCTTTTAGGGTTTCAATTGGACAGGAGGAATCCTTCCAGTTGAGCTGGTCCAAAAAGAATCAACAAGGCCTAGAAAAAAAAAAAAAAAAATTATAGTATTATGAAAAGAAAACAAATCCCTGGTGTTTCTCGTCACTTCTCTGGATCAGTCTTCATAGGTGTATTTGTGCTTCAATGACATCCACACATGCTACTGCCTCTGAATTATTTATGATCTTTTTTTCCCTTTCCTTTTCATGATCCCCTCTATTCTTCCTGTATTTTTTTTGTGTTGTGTCGAAACGGGTATTATTTGAATTCTTGGGCAGCTCATGGTGATATTATTTCAGAGCTGTAAACATGAGAGTTGGGCTAGTGTTGCAAAGTACTTGGTGGAAGACGTTCCTGTACTATTAAGTTCAGAGGAAGTAGAAAACATAAAGGATGTTCTCTCCATTGTTTTCAAGTCTCTCCCATCAAAATTCGAGGAATTCATCAAGTGGATTGCAGAAGTTCGGAGACAAGAGGATGGTGGTCAAAGCCTAAGTCAAGAAGAGAAAGGAAGGCTTACTGTGAAGGTCTTTTTTAGCTTAAACTCCCGTAGAGAAACACACGCCTCTACTGTTCGCAGATCTTTAGACTTTATTCTACATTTCGTTACAGTGCTTAGTGAATTCACATTGGCTCAGTTCTTCTTTTGCAGGAAGAGGTTTTGAAACAAGTACAGGAAACTGGTCTTTATGAGCATGTGACGGATTTTTTAACTTCAGGGAAGTCATGTTGCCAAGGCATAACATCTTTGAATAATGAAGAGAGTTTGCCTTATATCGCAGCAAATATCTGTTGCCAAGGAGCAGGATTTATGGAGGGCAACTGTAGATCCTCTGACACATTTTGTTGTAGGGAAACATGTGTGAAATGCATAAAAGCTAATGGGGACAAGTCTATTACAGTGGTATCTGGAACGGTGGTTAGTGGCAGTGATGAGAAACAAGTGGATATACTAGTTCCTTCGTCTCAAACAAAGCACAGTTGCTGTAGCTCTGATCCAAGTAGTTACAAGGTGGTGTACCCAGCAAGAAATGATGTTTTGACAGCTCTTTTGCTGGCCTTGCCTCCAGAGACATGGTCTGGTATAAAAGATGAAAAGCTTTTGCAGGATATACAGAGCCTTGTTTCAACTGAGAACCTTCCTACTCTGCTTCAAGAAGAGGTACTATATATCCACTATTTCTGTTTTCCTTTCGCAATTCTACTTTACTAGTTGATAATTAGTAGTAAATTGTAAGCTTTTATTGTTCAAGATAAAAAGACACCTATATGTTGATTATCATGTCACCTTCCATCTTTCTTTTACTTCTTTAATTGAATGACTACTTTCTTTTTCGTTTACTGATTATTATTATTTTTGGTGGTAAATATTTAACAGTTATTTTGCCTGTAGCATGGCTTCTAACGGGAACTTGTATGTGTTATCTGTAAAAATATCAATACAGGTAAAAGATGAATAATGGAATCTTTTTATACTGCTGCAAATGTGGTAGCAGCTCTCGCAATTTTAGATTATTGTTGGTGGAAACTCCTCCCTAGCAGTTTAAAAATGTTGCCCCTGCCCGCGGGGTGTGGGCAGGGGGAGCCGGGAGGGGGGGGGGGGGGGAGGGGGGGTTCAATTACCGAATTTCATAGATTGGAATGCTGCTTTTATTTTATTTCTTATTTTTTTCTTTAAGATTTTGTTTTAGAGGATTATTAGTCCTCTCTCAGTTTGTTTTGGGGTTTTTTGTTTCCTCGCCTATTGTAATGAAGCACCTTTCTAACCTTTTTCTTTATCTAAAAAACATAACAATATTGTAGGATTACCTGTTCAAGGACCGACTAAATTTTTTAGACTAATTGAGAATAGTAATATATATGAATTCAGATGAATGTATTTATTTAAAGTTCTTGTGTTTAGCTGTAGAGATTGGAATTCCGTACCATAAATCAGTAATGTCAGTTCTCTTATTTCAATTCCTGTAAATGGCAGATTTTGCACTTGCGAGGTCAGCTGCTAATTCTCAAGAGATGCAAAGATAACAAGGTAGAGGAAGATTTTGGTGCACCCCTTTTTTAACATCATTCTGAATTTCTTATGAATCCGTTGTGTTGTAAGCCAATATTGCCTCAAAAACCTATTTTGAGGATGTAAAAACTTTAAAGCTTCATAACGTGTCTACAAGCACACTGCAGACGGGCTTTTTTATTACCCTTTTTAGGTCAAATCTCAAGCAAGCGGTGCCTCCCGGGGATTGAAATCTTATGGCAACAAAGCAAGGCTCGTCGTCTCTCAGAGAACAAAGTGCAGTTTAAGTTGGAACCCTGTCAATTGGGATGATCATGAGCTGACTAATTCAGGTAACATGACCTTACTGGGAACAGGAGGTATTCATGGTAGGGGGTTTGTGAAGAAATTTGTAAAGCCATCTTGGGTTTGTGGTGGGATCAGACATTTGACCACCTGTCCCCGATCCTTCTTGTACAATTTGCCTAAAAGTTTAAGACCTCCTCCTAGTTAGGAAACTCTCTACCTTCAAAGAGACGAGCTCACCAAGAAGCATTGATATCATCATGGATGATGGTCTATTATTATAATTAATTAAATGTATGATAAATATTTAATTAAAATTTTGAGAAGGTAATAGTAATTATTAAATATTTATTTAAGTAATAAATTGTTGAATTATATATTATAGGTTCTTTTAATTAGTTGTTAAGCTCAACATATTGAATAGAATGTAAATTTATTTAGTTATGATTATGAGAAAGTAATTGCTTTAATTTTATTTAGATTGGATAAATTTGTCGAAGTTTTAATCCAAATAGAATTATGAAGCTTAAGGTTTAATATATTTAATTTAGTTATGACAATTAGTTAGTAATGAATTTAGTATAATTTTTTAATTAATTTATAGTTATTAAAATTTAGATTTATTATTAATATAATTAATCATGTAATTTGATAAAATTTAAGTTTTAATAAATTTAATTGATTTAAAATATTAATTTAATAATAAAATTCACTAATACTAATATAATCAAATTACATGATTTACTGAGATCTTAATAAAATGTTAAAATATATTATCTTACATAAAATTATGATAAAAAAATTTATAATAAAATTGGTAGATATAAAAATAAAAATTATTTTAAGACTTTTCTTATTTGAGAAAGAAAAAAAAAACAACAAAAAGAAAAGACACTTTTTTTAAGCTGGTTTTTTTTTGTTTTTGAATTCTTTATAAATTTGAAAAGTATTTAAATGTTTCAAATTTAAATAGTATTTATATTAATTTAAATAGACAAAAAAAAAAAAACTAAAATTTTATAAAATTAAATTTGTGCTTTTAATTATATATATATGGGTGATATAATTAGGGTTCTTGAATTGCCCATTGCCATGATAGGGGAAAAAGGAATTGCTTATTGCCACGATAGGGAAAAAGAGGGCGCCTTTTCATTCTTGTTTTTTATAGGTAACGTTTATAAGGAAATGTTACTAAAATGTCTTAATGAACCTTCAATAATTCTTGTTATTTTAAGTCCTAAGATAATATTTGAATAATATTTATGTTGTTATAATAAATATATAAAATAAAAAATATTTTTATATTTATTTTAATAATATTTTAAATTTTAAACGATATTTATTATTTTAATAATATAATTATTATTTTAATTGGCGGTCTGTAGTATGTAGGTTTCATTAAGCTCTGGCAGCCGATTGCAGATTCGAGCTGGAAAAATCTTTTGGTCAAGTCCAATACAAAAATAGAAGGAAATTATTAAATATTGGCTACAAGGTGTAACTCATTTTACAATTATTGAATTATATATATATATATATATATATATATATATATATATATATATATAAGGAAATTGAATGATCAAAGCGCCTACTATACGTGACCACTGACCACTAAACGTCCTTATCGCTTTCTAGTAAATAAAGTCTGCTGTAGCCGAAACTTGACTTCTTGGCATATTTGGAAAGAGGAAAAACATATTTAAGAATTGACATCATTTATTGTGATTGTAAAGGTTTAATTAAAGATGTTGACCTTTTTCCTAGAACAACTTATGACGTGCTTATTTTCCATTGACTTTTAGTAGACAAAAATATAAATACAAGTTTATAGACACAAAATTTAAATATAAAATTTATTTTAATTATTAAAAAATAAGACATGTTACGAATTTTAATGTCATATCTTATTTTTTAATAATTAAAATAAATATAATATTTAAATATTATGCAGTTATATTTATTCAAAATATAAATAATAACAAATAAATTATTTAAAGTTACTTTTGTAACTAGATTTATGATGACGTGAATTAAGATTTTCACAAAACTTGTTACACAAGGCATGGAAGGTAAAATTTTACTCATCAGATCAAGAAAATTAATATATCTTGTGATTTTACATATATATATTTTTATGAATTACGTGAATAAGTATATTGAATAACATTTTAATAACGTATTTGATATAATAAATTAATTTTATAATTTTATTCAATCTCATGTATTAACAATTTTTATAACGCAGACTCTTAGACGAATTATAAATCTTAAATAAATTTTTAACAGAATAGTATAACTCTTACATATACTCAATAAGGGAAATAAATCTTACAAATGGACTCCACTAGAGGATAGATCCAAATTAAATTAAAAGCATTTTTTCTTACAAATACCCCCTATAATTTACATATAAAAAGAATTTAACAATAAATACTTTATTTCTTAATTTTATAAATAACTACTGATATTATAATTTTTCTTCGGTTTGACTTGGTCATATCAAAGTTTCTATTTGGTCCGCTACGGTATTTCTACTTGCAGCATTACATCTTATTCGACAAAGTTGACCACATCACATGTAAAATGTCGGGTGAATAAATTAAAAAAAAAATCGAAATTTTTAAAAAAAGACAAAAAATCGAAGCACGCGTTTAATTACACACACACGCACACATCCGCACATGCTACATAGACACACATACGTATGATAAATGAATTAATTATCTACATATTATTAATTTTTTAGTTATATATATAAATAAAAAAATTCTACTTATTTATATCATACATGCGTAATAAACTTGTGGAAAGTATTCATAATTTTTTATTTATTATAAAATAATGTTATTTCTAAATTTTAATAATTTTATTGATGCATTAACAACAATATTAATAGTAAATAAAAATTGTGATTTGAATTTTTAAATTCATTTTATTATTTACTTGCTTATTTACTTCTTTTAATTTTCAAATAGAATATTAACCTTGAAAAAATTGTAACCCTAAAATATTAACCAAAATTATTAGTAAACAAACGATTTAGTTAACTGCGATTATGATTACTTTTACAATATTAACCACGCTATATAATTTAATTATAATTATATCTTGTAACTGCACCGAACTGTAATATATGGATACAGTTATGATAAAATTAATTTCATCGTAAGTTAGTCTAGAGATCAATAAAATATTGACACACAAATAAAAATAATATATCTCAATCTGCATATTATCACTATATTGGTCCTTAAACCAATTTATAATAAAACTAACTTCACCATATCCATAATATACGCACCCATACAAAATAAATGCATTTGACAGGACAAAGGAGTATATTCATTTTTCTTTTTTGTATTGATTTCTAACCGTAGATCGACTATAGCCGCCTGGACCGCCTCTGTCGAATAAATTGCTGTAGACGTATTTGATTACTCAATGAGTCAATGGATACATTTTAACTTTTTAAATAAATATATAAATATTTAAAATTGATAAAAATTTATTAAGTTTTGAAGAAAATAAATATGAAAAATAGTAATAATTTTTATTTAGTCTAAAGTAAATATACTAGAGGATAAAGCCAAATAATTTTGTATTTTATAAATAACTTAAAAATTAAAATATATCTCTAATTTTAAATTAAAAATTAGTATAAAAATACAATAAACGAACTCGTACATTTGGTTACTAGCTAGCATTTAAATAAACTATAAAATAGGTTGTAGTACATGCATGTTGAGTTGGTATATTCCAACGCGACGGCAATAGTTTAGTATGTATGAGTCAAAAATGATATACTTATTCATCAATAAATAATAACGATTGTAGTTGTGGTGGTAGTGGTTGTATTCAGTTAAAGAAGCACAAAGGCGGAAGTAGCAAAGCAGAAAAAATGGAAGGAGAAAAAAAGATTAGTACTAGTAATAGTATTCATCATCCTTTGTTAAGAGGAGGGGGAAGAGATGATGATGATGAGTCCAAGAGGTACAAGCATGGTTTTTCTTCATCTCAAATCCAAACACTGTCTTCCATTTGTGAAGCTTTCATCCCTCCCCTTCCACCCAATGCCTTCACCATTAATGAACGTTCACCTGATCATCTTCTCGCCTTCTCCAAACTTTCAGGCTCTCAATCTCCAATCCCAGATGAGGTAATTAATTAATTTTATTTATTTATCAAGATTTTACTTCCTATACACTTTGACTTTTAAAAGTGAATACAATAGTTATCTTGCTTATATTAAGATTAAGAAAGTTCATATCAATTTTAAATTTTGGAATTTTACAAAAGATCAAAATGTATCTCTAATTTTGGGGAGGAGGGGTTCTTGGGTGGAAAGTAATATTTTTTTTGATGGGTTCTCTTTTTCTTGAATGGTGGATATATATATACAGGTTGCAGAGACGATGGTGAAGAGGATGTTACCTGAAGCTGTAATCTTGATAAGCATAGTTCTGAAGCTTCTTTCAACCAGATTGGGATCTTTAATGCTTTGTGGGTTTGTTTGTTTAGATTGGCGGTGGCCATTTATTCACAAGTTTTCAGAATTACCCTTGAACCAGAGAGAGAAGATTCTCCAAAAATGGTCTAGTCAAGCTTTTTTTATTCCAATTAGAGTTGTGTTTGCACTGCTTAAAGTCTTGTGCTGCTACACAACTTTCTCTTGGGTAACTACTACTGTCTCAACAACCACAATATTTATGGTGGCTGATATTTATGGTGGCTACTCTGTCTTTTATTTTTATTTTTTTAGACATGAAGGAAATGATTGAACTTGATTTGACAATATTTATGGTGGCTGTTATTCAGTTTCTGCTGGGAAAAATAACTACTACAACAACCACAACCACAACAACAATAATAATAATAATAATATATAACACTTTTCTCTGTATACATTTATGCCGCTTGTTTGAGGAAAAAAGTAATAATTGCTCCATAAGTTGGAAGAAGTAAGATATTAAGTTTGATTTGTTTTCTAAAAGGGTAATATTAATTTGGTGCAGACTGATGAAAAGTCTAAAAATCCGGCATGTGAAGCAATTGGATACCAGGTAGACAATCAAGAAAAACTGACCAAACCCCAGAAGGAGAGACCTCTTGAAAAGGGTATTATAGAAACCAAGGATGCTAATGACTTAACCTTGTTAGAATCCCTTACCCAAAAAGGCCTAGAAGTCATAGAGGACAACGCAACATATCGTATCAAATGTGATGTTGTCATTGTTGGTTCTGGTTGCGGAGGAGGAATTGCAGCTGCAGTTCTTGCAGGTTCTGGTCAAAAAGTTCTTGTTCTTGAGAAAGGAAATTACTTTGTGCCACAAGATTATTCCTCCATTGAAGGACCCTCAATGAATGAACTATATGAATCAGGTGGAGTTTTACCAACAGTTGATGGAAATGTACAGATTAGAGCAGGATCAACAGTTGGAGGTGGCTCAGCTGTGAATTGGTCAGCTTCAATTAGAACCCCGGATTATGTTCTCGAGAATTGGGCTGTGGACCAAAAACTACCAATATTTGGGAGCTCGGATTATCAAGATGCCATGAATGTGGTGAGTAAAAGAATTGGTGTTACAGAGAATTGTCCGGAGGAAGGATTTCAAAACCAGGTACTTAGAAAAGGGTGTGAAAATCTTGGTTTGAAGGTTGAGAGAATTCCAAGGAATTCACCAGAGGATCATTATTGTGGTTCTTGTTCTTATGGTTGCAAGACAGGAGATAAGAGAGGTGCCGCTTCTACGTGGCTGGTTGATGCTGTTGACAATGGGACAGTGATCTTAACTGGTGTTAAAGCAGAGAAATTTATACTGGAGAAGAACAAGAATGGAGGGACTAAAAGGAGATGCTTGGGAGTGATTGCAAATGTTGTAAATAAGAACATAACAAAGAAGCTGCAGATTGAGGCACGCGTAACAGTTTCTGCATGTGGTGCTCTTTTGACACCCCCACTAATGATTTCTAGTGGGTTAAAGAACAAAAATATTGGCAGGAACCTTCATCTCCATCCTGTTTTATTAGCCTGGGGTTACTTTCCTGAACCAATTTCAAGTATCAAAGGGAAAAGTTACGAGGGAGGAATCCTTACTTCACTGCATAAGGTGGAGTCCGAAGAATCTAATGTTCAGGCTGTAGTAGAAGCTGCTGCACTAGGACCTGCTTCATTTGCTGCATTGTTACCATGGGTTTCAGGGCTTGACATGAAGGAAAGAATGGCAAAATATGCAAGAACTGCAACTTTATTTGGATTGGTGAGGGATCAAAGTTCAGGGGAAGTGAAAACTGAAGGTAGGATTTCATACAACTTAAATAAGCATGACGAAGAGAATCTTAAAGTGGGGGCGAGGCGTGCTTTGAGGATCTTGATTGAGGCAGGAGCTGTTGAAGTGGGTACTTTTCGGAACGATGGGCAGAGGATGAAATGTGAAGGGATTAAAAGTGAGGATGTGGATGAGTTTTTGGACACAGTTGCCGCAGTTGGAGGGCCGAAGTCTAGCGGAGAACATTGGACTTTGTACTGCTCAGCACATCAGATGGGGAGTTGCAAGATGGGTGCCACTGATGCAGATGGTGCAGTGGATGCGAATGGGGAAAGTTGGGAAGCAAAAGGCTTATTTGTTTGTGATGGCAGTTTGCTGCCTAGTGCAATTGGAGTCAATCCTATGATTACTATCTATGCAACTGCTTATTGCATCTCAAAAAAGCTAGCAGAATCCTTGAAGAAAGACAAATTTTGAGATGAATAATTCATTTATTCATCTATTTCTTGATTTCGTATTTCACAAACTTGTATTGCTCATGTGACACAAGAATAATGCCAATGGCAATGTGATACGATGCTGAGGAATTCATTGTAATGGATAAATTGATTCCTTTTCTCCCATCAAGTTCTTCATTTAAATCTATAAGAATTTTGAGATGATTATCCCATAAGATTTATTTTTATAAAATTCAACGAATATTAGTGTAAAGGTTATATTTTTTTAAAATAAGACCCACTACAGGTACATATATTCTGGGGTTAATAAAAAGAACATTAAAAGTCTTTGTATTCCACCTTTCACCTATCCGTGGAGAGCTCTGCTAGCTGACTGCAGATTTGTGCTGGTATAATCCACGGGGGTGACTTTCAACACACTAAAAAGGACATTAATTGCACACGTTTAGATATTTTATAGGAAATTGACTGTATAAGGAGGCTACCAGACCTGACCGACTACCAGACCTCTCCCTACATGATCATGTATTGGAATGAAACTTAAAGCCAAATTGATTCTTTCCTGTCCCTCCCACAAATAGATGATTCAGCTTTAGCTTCTCAAGAGTTTTTTATATGCCCTTCTTATTTCTAATCAAACAAATATCAACTTCTTCTGAAAATTCTAACGATTCATAACATTATATCAGAAAATCTCCTTGATATTACTCAAACAAACATTAAAAATATGCTTGCATATTCGTCCAAATGTCAAATCGAAAATGTAATTATTGAGACTAAAATGATGGATATGCAAGTATATTAAGTTATATATGTTGTTCCATATCTATATAATGGTACGACTCATTCAATATTGAGCAATTAATTTAACTAAACCGTCAGAATTTTCAACATTCTGCCACTTTCATTTTCAGTAACCGAATCTGATGACGTTTATTTGTTTTCGGAGTTTAAGTAGAACTTCTCGATTCATTGACAATATTTTGTTACTTTTGTATGGCATCTGCAGAATTACACTCTACTTAAACTAGTAACAACACTCAGAATAGGTATTGTGAAATATACCGTAGAAGTTATGAAAATTGAATCCGTTCTTTTATTTGTACTTTTTGCATTGACAAACACCCATCTCATGCAATTTCTAGGAGTCACCAACCGAGTTTAGCAACATAAGAATTTGTATACAAAAGGCTACAAGGAAAAAGCATAAACCTGAAAACCACCTCTAACTGAAGAGTCATCAAGCTACTCAAGGTATTAAACGTATTTTCTTTATATTTATCAAACATCAGGTCAAAGGTCAAACTAGATGTGATGGTCTGAATACTGCATCAGATTCGCACAAAAATAATCAAGTTGAAGCAAAACGGCTGAGTCTTGTTGAGATGAGTGGAATCCCTCACCTCAACTAGCAGCTGCTTTAACTGCTTTCTCAGCTGCATCATCCAGATCCTCTGCCGTAATCAAAGTCATCCCACTTTCCTGCAGATAAAGACTCATATTCATTAGTTGAAATTTTGGTCCTCTTGTTTTTATCACACCACAACTCCTTTAACACATTGAAGTTTATGTTCTTGTGATTACAGAGGATTGAGTTTCACATTTACCTTGAGAATCCTCTTCCCTTGGTCAACATTGGTGCCCTCGAGACGAACTATAACTGGTACCTTTAACGCAACCTAGAACACAGATTACAGTTAGAAAATGCATGCTCAAGCATACAACTGTGGGGTTATTAAAAATTTAATTGTACCATTGAGTGACAAAGTAATCCAAATGATGTAACCCGCACAGAGGTTCTTTAGTTTTATTTTACTTGAGTTCAAAAGAAAAACAAATATAATTAACATTTCTATGTCAACCACTGCCACTATGTAAAACCGTACACAATATTCTATAACAAATTAAAGTCAAAATTATTCATCTTTCATCAAAACAAATAAAAATAACATTAGAGCACAAGTTCCAAAAGCATTCCGCATTCTTCAGTGTCTTCTCATATGGTCATCAATTTTTACAAGTAAAACAAAAAATTCAGAAACATCACTGTTATTAATCCATTCACCATTCATACAGGAAGTCGGTCAAATAGATGTTATGGAACCATAGCACCCATGAACATGTAGGATTTTATAGACTCACTTTCCTCAAAACATCTACCGTTGAATCACCTAGTTTTGGGTTGTAGTTATTCATCAAAAATTGTATGGGCTGCATCCATATTGGAATTTAAAGAGGGTCATAAAATGGATTTTGAGCATGCAAATAAAAAATAAAAAAAAGTGCAAGCAATTCAGCATTGATGGAGCAAAATTTCTGTTATCTTGGTCTTGGCCAGTTTGCTATTTTCTGCTTCTTATGGCGGTTTCTTTCCAATAAATATAACTTATCAAATGATAATAATAATAATAACAGAATAACGACAACTATTGAACACCATGACAAGAGCACATCAACTCGCTAGGAGAAGTAAGTCAACAATAATAGCTATTGAACACCATGACAAGAGCACATCAACTCGCTAGGAGAAGTAGTCAACAATAAATTGCAATTGTTATGAAGGTCTCATGCAACACTCACATGTTTAGCAACAACAATAACAACGACAATAATAGCTATTGAACACCATGACAAGAGCACATCAACTCGCTAGGAGAAGTAGTCAACAATAAATTGCAATTGTTATGAAGGTCTCAAGCAACACTCACATGTTTAGCAGCATTGACAATTCCGCTAGCTATAACATCACACTTCATTATTCCTCCAAATATGTTCACCAAAATTGCTTTCACCTTATCATCTGAGGTCAAAATTTTAAATGCCTCCACTACCTGCCACACAAATTTAATAGTAAGGTCAAGTAAATTGAGAGAAACAGCCAGAGTATGAGAAGACTAATCAGCATTTTCATCAGAATAATGGCAACCATATCATTTTATTTATCATTATCTAAGCAAAAACAAGTGACCAACAATAAAAACAAAATGAGAGAAAACATGGAAGGAAGTGTTTGAATTTGTTTCCAGGGACAGTAAGGATAAATTACGACCTAAGGAACGGTACTAGTTACCTGGCTTTCAGAAGCATTTCCACCTACATCAAGAAAATTGGCAGGAGTTCCTCCATGCAACTTGATTATATCCATGGTAGCCATTGCCAAACCAGCACCATTCACCATGCAACCAATTTCTCCATCTAACCCAATATAGTTCAAATCTGCTTTTGCAGCAGCAACCTGCAAGAAGCCAAAACCCCAACAAAAACACAATAAAGAAGGCTTATCACTTTCCTTGTTAACCAATAAAAGTCTACAACTCACATTTTCATTGTGTGGGAGGGGGTGGTTGATGTTAGTTTAACATTCCCACTTAAACTTCACACTATTCCACACTTCATTTTGGTGAATAAATTATGAATAAAACCAACTCTTGGGGTTACCTTTATCACAACACAATCAAGCATTAAGCAGTGTCATCAGTTACATAACAAATGCACAAGGAATAGCCATACCTCACGAGGATCCTCCTGTGATGGATCACGAAGAGCAAAAATCTCTTTCTGACGGAAATAAGCATTGTCATCAAAGTTTAGTTTGGCATCAGCAGCTACCATCTTGTTATCAGAAGTCTCTGCAAGGGGATTAATCTGTCCAAGAAGGTTCAAACTTAGTCACATGCACAATAATATATGTTACCAAGTGATAATAATTATGAAGGGTAAAATGCATACTTCCAACATTGTGCAGTCACAATCACAAAAAAGTTTATATAACTTTTTCACTTGCTCCATTGATTCCTTCTTGTCAGCAACTTGGGGAGCCAAGCCATCTACAGCCTTGGCAGCATCTTCATCTGTAATTCCTTTAAAGACATCAATAGGTACCTGCACAATAACAAATGGTGCATGAATTATGCAAGTCAAAGGCAATATAGCAGGAAAGCAAGATATATGTGGGTAGCAAGTAGAAAGAAGACAGAAAAAGATGCCTTTATTATCATGTCTGGAAACTTCTCTGCAAGGTCTTCGATGCTTGTCCCTCCCTCTCGACAAGCAATTATAAGCTGGAAAACAGAAAATGCCAAAAAAAAAAACCTTATTTAGCAGTTAACACGATGGGCTTCACGTGATATAATGTTACCTAACACTGCAGCATTATGCTTGCTTTCACAAGTAATATGGTCACTAGTTCATTAAATTTCAGAAGTACCATTAAAATATATGTAATCTTATAAACGAATAAAGTACTTGTTCTCAACAATAATCCTCAGAAATTTGGCAACTCACAGGACCAGCAGTAGTACGGTCAAGAGTGATAGCAAAGTACATCTCATTCACAAGTGAAACCTTTTCACACAAGTAAACCTGCAATAAAACAGAAACAATGATATTAATTTTCTAGATTTAACTGCACTTCAAAGATTAAAAAAACAGAATTTGTAAAGCTGGAACCTCAAGCCAAAAGAATAAAAAACTAAATGCTCGTTATATCAGAATTTAACAAAGTTTTAAATTGACTAACTACCAGGATCAAATTTTGAACGCATTTGATTATATTGACTATTATCAGCTGAATGTCCCATGAGTATAACATTATCATCCTCATACTGTTTCTCTACTCACCGACCACTGTAATAACAATTGAATTTCATTTTTTCAGCTAGTCAAGATCAAATATCTTCGAAAAGGAACATCGGCTTTAACATTTCTGTCGCCATTTACACAAAAGACCGTCAATCTAAAATCTAAATCTTCAGTATAGTGTGAATTAGTGATGCAAAGGCTTCAATACAGAACAAAAAACCTCCTTTGCATTCTCAAGAAGTGAGAACAGTTTAACATATAGAAGACGGACCCTAATTCTAATGACCTACAATATTACTTTAGTTAGTATTATATAATAGCAGGTTGAACTATATTAATTTGATTCAAACCAAGAAGCATGATCTCTGCGGATCGTATCATGTCCACGTATACCAAAGTCAAAAATGTAACTCTAGCGTTTTGTGAGGCAACAAGTTAACAAATATAGTTGGAAATAAATAACAAACTAACCTTGCTGACAACTTTTCCTTGGGGGCCACTTTGTTTAGTGACAAGTGTTTGACCAAGCATCTTCCCTAAATAACAAGAAATACAAGGTCACACATTATATTAACATATCATTGACTGAAAGATTCCCATGCATGATCAGTAACATCACCAACTATTTTGCAGATATAAAAAAAAGGTCTCATGTTGCATTAATTCGTGCATCAAAGTCAAACATTTGCCTTAGATTAGCACACCCAAATAAACTATTTTAGATGTCACAAACTTGCACAAATTAAACTGCAAAAAAGATTTCCTTTGAGCTCCTACAAAGTGTCTGGATACCCAATTTTATAAATAATCAATCAGTATATATATTCGTGTTAGGAGCAAGCTTCATCACAATCATACATATAAACAACAATATAGATCCCAACTGAAACACAGAAAAAAGGGGGGAAAAGGAAGCCCACAACAAAAGTTCTGTTTAAAGAGAGTACTACCAGCTGTCTCTTCAGCCTTGTCAGCCTTAACAATGTGAACTCCACCCTTAAAACCATTTTTGAATGTTCCCAGGCCCCTTCCACCAGCAAGGATTTGGCTTTTAACCACTAACTGCACAATAAACAAGGTCAATAGATTCAATACCACTAGCTTAGTCCCTTTCACCTTCAACCCCTCTGTTTGCCATAATACAAAAATGAATTTTATATCAAATTTACAATTAATTGGGACATAAATACATCATAACAATAAACTCAGCCTAAAATAGTTAAGTTCATCTACATTTTCCTGTGCCACTGCAATTACTCAAATGGATGGTTGGAAGATCTCAGATTGAACACTTATTCCCTATATTCTTAATTTGGAACCTAACTACATAATAACACAGAACTCAGACTATAATAAAATTGACCCAGTTAAGGTATCATTTACATTTTTTTTCTTTTTCCCCTGCAGCTATTCAAATAAGTGGTTGAATGATCTTAGATTAAACATATGAATGCCCTAAATTTAAATTTTAAAATTTTGTGGAAAAGTTTTACCTCATTTTCCTTTGGGAATACTTCCTGGACGACCTTTCTGACTTCCTCAACCGAGGAAACAGCAACACCTTTGGGAACATTTATACCATATTTTGCCATCAATTCAGCTCCCTGATAAAAATTATTTAAAAAAAAAATCACTAGATCTATCATTTTCAGAAATATATCTTTTACAATTTTGCAATACATGATGTAATACGAAGTTATTTTTTACGGATAGATTAGAGAGAATAGTAACCTGATATTCATGGATGTTGAGCCGACGGAGCTGCTGTTGCTGCCATTTTCCGCCTAAAGAGAGAGATTTAGAAGCAAGCTTACCCAGTAATCCTCTCACCATAGCTTTGGATCCTTGGATTACAACTATGACAAAAGATCCAAATCACAACCTAGAGAGACGAAGCGTAAGAATTGCGGACACTAAAATGGCACACCCTACTGCGTTTCTTTTAGTTTGCCATTAAACGGGCTTTCTGGTGTTTTTTAGTTCCTTTTTCCTAAATATTTTAATTCTTTTTCCTCTAGTTATTTTAGATTTTTGGTAAACATGTTAATTACTTTTCTTTTTCAAAATTAATATTTTCACGAGCATATTTTTGTAAATGAATCACATTTAATTTTATAAAAATATCAAATTAACTTATAAAAATATCAATTCTCTTCTTTTTTTGCTAAACTTTTTCAGCTTTGCCAACTTTTTTCTCTCATTGTTTTAATTCCCTATTTGCATTTCTGTTTTTTATTTTTTATTGTATATATAATAATTTAATACACACACACATACACACATATATATATATATATTATAAATGTTATTATATATGGTATTTATAAAATTAACCCATGCCTTGCACCACATTAAAGATCAGACGCAAGAATATTACCAAAACCAAAGATTGGATCTTTGACTTTGGCTCTTTACATCTCCAGTCCCTTCTGGTCCAATCTGAGATCATGTATTGCCAAGGGACTGGGATATTAACGAAATGGTGCAAAGAAAATAAGGGAGTTGAAATAGGATCCTTTCCCCAAAACCAAGATTAACAAAAATAACCAGC
Source organism: Hedera helix (assembly GCA_947179155.2). NCBI lineage: Eukaryota > Viridiplantae > Streptophyta > Magnoliopsida > Apiales > Araliaceae > Hedera > Hedera helix. The sequence continues at coordinate 49,735,783 of OX359271.1, forward strand.
TAGTTTATTAATTGGGTTAAATTATTTTTTATCTATTGAATTAAACACTAATTCTATTTTACTCCCATCCCCATTAAAAAATCACTGCAATCTCTCCACCCCGCCCAAAAAATTTTGGAAAATAAAATAGATTTGAAAACAACCCAGATTAGATAGTGAAAATTTTAAAAATAAAACAGGCCACCCACAATGAAGGGAGAGATCTATTGCGGTAGATCTAGATTTGTGAGTTGCAGAAGAAAAAGTTTTAAAGACATATCTATTCCGGTAGATTTTGATCTGTAGAAGTTGATTATGGAGTTAAATTTTGGTTAGATCTCATATGTAGTGGAATTTAGGTTACGTGCAGATTGTTGATGGTTGTGACAAATATGTTTATCGTTGAAGCTAGTGGTTATGGCTGACCGATGGTGGAGGTTTTTCGATGAAATTGTTCACACGAGAAATATAAAGATTTGTTGGTTTTTTTTTAAGAGAAAAAAGAATATAAACGCATAACTTTTTTTTTCTTTTATTTTTTAGGCACGTTATAATTGACACATCATGCGTTAATATAATGAATAATCGACGCAAGCATTCAACATGGTGTCATGTAGAGATGTCGCTAACTTTTATCACTTTTAAAAGATTTTTTGAATTTTTGTAATTCAATGAATTGACTAGAAAAAAAATTAGTTTAGTGATGTAAATAGAGTTCAGATCAATGGGCAACAAAATGATTTAACCCTCTATCAATCCAACTGGATCAAGGTAGTTTAAGGGTTGAAGAAAGCTAGATAAAATCCAGGTGAGAAGACCTAGTTTCCCACGACACAATGGATTTTCCTACAGGGGGATGGATGTCTTGATTGCTTATCGATAATTCCTTTGTTTTCAACCTGTTTCTGCAATCCTTTGCTATAATTTCACTTCTCACCTGCATCTGAAGGGACTAATGAATCATGAATTTTACTACTCAAGAAAGCTTATGATCAGTTATGAACTTCAATGAAAAGGGTACCTGTATCAGAATTGAAATGGTCAATATAAAGTTGCTCCACTCATCCATGAAGGCTTTTTTGCTTTATAATAAAAATGTGCAATCATCTGGACCAACTCATCCGATGTGCGAAACTCTGTAGATATATGCCAGTACCAATTAAATAGATATATGGTTCAGATATTAAAAGAAAAAAACAATAATCTTACGTTTCTCCCTGTACAGAATCCTGTTTCCCCGCAAAAACAAAATTTGTGGGCACTCTTTAATCTTAAGAGCATATGCCAAATCTCTCTCAATGTTGATGTCAATCTTGACCGCCTGTTTTGTGAAATTACAAAGATGTTTAAATGCTTTAAAATATGATGGCAAAATATTGAAGGCAATGCAATAACATATTGACAAATATCGTCAGAACTCAGAAGAGAAGCAAAGATAACTTGTCCACATATGAATACTCAAACAAATGAGGAGATGAGAAGTTTGAAATACCCGAGGAGGCAATCGATCTTTGGCACTCCAGTACACCTTAGTGGCCTTCTCTAGCTCCTTTAAAACCTTCCAGTTATCAGTTGCACTATGAACAATAAGAGAAGAGGCAATGATTTTTCATATAAATAAAACAGCCTCATGCCAGTTATTGGATTTTCCCCAAGGCACCTTCATGCAATTTTATATGTTGTGAAAACATTTCCCAAAACAACAAGGGCACCTTCAATATGCATAGGAGAAGAAATAAAAGATAAAAACAGATAAAATACCATTAGAAGTACTAATATAAAATCGCTTCACAAAATAATAAAACTACCTAATATGATGGTGCTAAAAAGTTCAACCATAAAGAAATTTTGGTCAACTCGCATCCAAGTACCCAATCTTAGTGCTGCGAAGCACATACTTTGCCGCATTATGTCCGAGAACACAGCACATCACCGCTTTTATTGAATTGCACACCTAAACGTACGCTGTAGAGAGACATGTTCGGGAAACAATGATGCTTTAAGAGCATCCTAACTCTATCCATTTCATCAATTACATTACATCACTCATATTCTATAATGAAAAATATAAGAGAATGAACTGTACCAGGCTACCAGCTAAAGATAATAATTCTGTATAACAAACTGTATTTGGACCAAGTCATTAATTTTTGATGAATCATGTGCATGGAAGTTCACAACTCACACCCATATACATCCTCATCATCAACTCAAATCCTATCAACCACATTAAATCCATTCTTCCACTTAAAAAATGTCATATTTCAGTGAATGTAGCTCAAAATTTTCTAAGTTAATCAATTCCTCTCTAAGAAGGTTTATCCTAAGGCCCTTGCCATAGAACAGCATTTCTTCAGTTAATATGTAAAAAAACCTTTCCACATTTAGAAAACTGCATCATATGATCATCAATTTGTTTGTTGATGAATATTGTGTTGAGATCAATTACGATAAAGAAAATAAACAGAAAAGCTGACCCCCCAACCCTCCAAGGAAAAAGTCAAACGTGTTAGTTAATCATTCATCCGTTCTCTCTTCCTAAATTCATCTCACGGCACCTTACCAATAGCTACCTAAGTGTCTCTGTAGGTGCTTCATGCTTCGATTCAGGCCACATACATATTTTTCTAAATGAACTTTTTCTTATTAATCATATACAAGCTGTTGGATGCATGCTATATGTTTTAAGAATGTGAACGTCCAAAAACTGTTTCTCTAAGTTCAATTGTTCAATTTTAAACTATCATGTTATACATGATATAGTGAGCGTAAAATCAATCCAGATTTCTTACTCTTCTCTTTTATATTTTGAAGAGGAAAGGGGGATGGGGATATTCTGTTGATAAAGACACAAGCTACATGGGCTCATCAGTTAATTTTATTTTTCACATCTCTGCAGTTTAATGCCTCACTTTCTAAATATACACCAAAGGAAACTCGTAACGTATATGCAGAATATAGGAACTAAGCAGGTCACAATACAGCAGGGTATAACATAGCAAATGATGATTAACTTACTGATTGTATCTTTCAAAAACAAGGACAATTAGGGGACTGGGATGGAAAGCAAATGTCTCCCACTCTAGACAATTGATCTCCTTCACCCAGTTATCCTCAATCTCTCCTTCCCAATCGATCTCCACGCCATCTTCCCCCACTACATTTCTTATCGGATGCTGCTGAAAGTACTCTGATGCTCTAATGCCCCACCCTACATCAGCATCAAGCGGCCAATCAGGATTATCCTCCTCAACCACCATCTTCTTTCCTTTTATATTTCCTTCATCGTCATCGTCATCGTCATCGTCACCACTTCCATCAGAATCTATCTCAACTCCAATCTTTTCTTTCATGATATGTTCCTTATCCTTCAGAATTTCTGAATTCTGCTTCCGGATGGATGCAAATGTCTGTTCAAGAGAATCTCGCATAAAATCTTCAACTGCAGCTGCTTCACTCCTACGACCACGCCTTGGCTTTTTGGAGATTGTTGTAGGGAAAATTCTACAACAATCTTCATCTTCAGTTTGCTGATCTTTGGCTTTCTGATGTTGTGTTTTTGCTTTAGGTTTGGAATCAAGGTGAAGGCTAAAGCTACTTTCAGGTTCTAAATCAGATTCCCTCGACCTGGCATTTAATCTCAGAATTTTATACATGTGATCATGTTTCAAAGAAGGGGATAACAGGAAGCTCAAATGAGATACAGAGCTAGAAGAAGGATTAATGCAGGGATAGAGTGGTGAGCAAGAGTGAAAATAAAGGTTTGGCTTCACGGTGGAAAGAAACATTTTCCCTTTGATGAACTCAGTGTGACATCAGTCTTGCTGCTCCAACAAACAGTTCTATCCCTGTTTTGATTTAAACAATAGTATATAAAGGCATATTTTGAGTGACAAAGCAAAATATCAGTTTCCAATATTTATTGGTGTATAAAGACTATAAAGGACCAAATGAATCAAGTTCAGTATTTATTCAAGGCTCTGGTAAGAAAACAAATATATCGCATTAAGAGAAAAAGTCTGACAAATTCATTTTATTGCACGGAAAAAACACTCCCTTCTGCACAGCAACTTCTTAACAAGCAAGTATATAGATGGAATCCAAACATGCAACAAAACAGGAGTGGCTTAAAGTTAAAGTAACTAAGTTACTCCAAGTTTAGTCAAGAAATCAACCACCTTCGTATTTAGCCACAAGGAAATCAGGTCATCCCAATTAGAGTCATTTCCTTTGGGGGATTTCCCAAAACAAGGGTGTCTCATTGAAAAATTAAGAGGCTATACAATCTCAGAAATTCATTATTAGAATAGTAATTCACATTTTCAGAATGTGAATGTGATATTTTCTTTACAAATATTTCACTCAGGAAGAAGAGTGTGTTTATTCATTTTTAAGTAAAGTCGAATCAGAACACCCAACCTGAAAACCCAGAGAGTTTGATCTAATTATTGAAATCCTTTTTGTAAGTCTAAACTAATTAGCTAAGAAAACAGGCCAAATATCAAGTGGCATAACCAAAATTAAGTGTTAGAGATAATCTTGGGTAATATATACCCGAACGGTCAAATCCTCTCCTTCCCTTCTTAGCCAGCAATAATTACTTGCAAAATTATAAAGTTACACTCCAAGTATCACTTCCTTCTCCCATTAATCCTATTGTACCTCCAAACTTAAGCCAAAAATCATTATTTTACAACAAGAAGGAATCTTTCCCTGATGACTAACAGCCACATATTGACAATATTAATTTATAAATTCAAACTAAGATATTAACCAAAGGAGTAGAACTGTAGATATAATGCTTCCAAAGAAAAACCCGTATAGACCCTCATAAAATTTGAGGAATCCAAAGTCACAATTATATTTAACTATCCATAAAACCACAAAAGATCAAAACTTTGGCTTCTTTTATCACTTAGGAACACTGCAGCGAATCAACCAAAAACAATCCAAGTTGCAATATTTATTTGAGGCTTATTTTATAGGTAAATGTTGACAATATATATTGGAGGTCCCTATTTAAGCAAACCATCAAACACATAGCAAGCAAACACTCGTTTACAAAGAAAAATCCAATCTTTTTCGCCAATTTAAAGCCATTAACGTTATACTCAGTGATTATAAATCCACAAAATTGCAGAAAAAAAAATAGATGAACACAAAAAAAAATAAGCAATCAACTTATGCCGAAAATATGACAGATACTCTTAAAGATTATTACTTACAACTGCGACAAGTTAGAGAGAGATGTGTTGCGTATTTGATTCGGCTTGTTGCTTGGTATGCTGAGAAATATTGGAGCTTGGCTCGCTACTGGATAAATAAATCAGAAAGAGGAGCGCTCATTCTCGAAGAATTATATTTTTTTTATGCATTTTCTAACTTGTATATGTTGAGTTTAGATTTTAAAAGGGAAAATTCTAAAATGGTCCTCTAAATATACATTTCTTATCAATTTAGTCCAATTAACAACACAAAATAAAAAATCTAAACTTTAAATCAATCTAAAATATGACATTTTATTATGGAAAAGGATTAATCTACAACTGCTGTCTGAAGATGGCCATTGGCATTTGCTGCACCCAACTTTGAACAAAAAAATTCCTTATTTTCTACGCTGAAAAAATTGATAATTTTATTAAGGATTTTCTTAATGTGTGTCCTTAGGGTACACACTAAGCGCATAAAACAATGTATAATATTATTTGTTTATGTAGGCGCACTGAATTCAATGTATAAAAAAATAATATACTAGTGAACCCCATGTATTGAATTTAGTATAACTATATAAAGAAATAATTTTTAACGAGTCTCATCTCTTATTTTTTGTTCTTAGTGTGTGCTCTTAGGGCACACATTAAACGGACTCTTTTATTAATACAAATTTTAGCCGTAGTATTTTTACAATGAAATAACGAAAGCATGGGCTTTTGTACACCTCGTGCACAACTTGCTATGATTGATAGTAGTAGTTCTTAATTTGTTATAGTAGTTAATTTTGGTACAGAATAGAGAATGCAAGGTCTAACACTGTAGTTCCTCATTATTTGTGAGCATGATCGAAGAGATTATTTTATATTTTTTAAATAAGTGAATAATATAATTTATTTATTTTATATATTTGTGAAATTTATCTGTAATAAAATTCATAAGTATATGAGTAAAAGAAACAATTATTCACTGGCTCGAGCATGAAATAATTTTTGGCATCACTGACCACTACTCCCCGCATGTGTATGTGACCTTTTGTGCTACTTGGAGATTTTTACTGTATTCATTATTGATCATGAGTGTTGATGCTTACATGAAAATAATTGACAAGTGGAAAGTTATTTCAGAAAAAGGACTTCCACTAAAATATCTGTTTGTGTGTGTATATATATATATATATAATAATAATAATTTTATTATTTGTTTATCATATTAATTTATTTTTTCAGATTAAATAATATTTTTTTAATGTATAAAAATAAAATCTTTAATTGTATAAGTTATTAAAGTGTTCTTATTTTTATACAACTAACCTAAAAACATGCATTAATCTTGTATTTACAAAAATCGTTTTACTTCCTATTAGTTTATTATATTATTATTATTATTATTAAAATTTAAATATAAATAATCAAATAATTTATTTATTAATTTCAAAATAAAAGTTCATTAATCTTTTCAATGAGATATTTATAAGATATGCTAGGCTGATGAACTAGTGATGAGAATACAACACGAGTCATCAAGTATAAGTTCATATCCAGCTCACGACCCACCTTAAGAAAAGTTGCACTTGATAGTTTCATTTGGGAATTGATTTTTTAATAAAAAAAAACAATATTTTTATAAATTTATACTCACATAAAAATAAATTTTATTTATTATTTATATAAATAAAGTCTTAAAAATATTAATTTTTTTTGTAAAAATATCAATCATCTTTTAATATATCTAATAGTTTGACTATTTTATTTTTATTTTTTGTTAAAAATAATAAAATAGAAGGGTCATAAAAGGAATTAAATATAAACAAAGATTGGACAATGTATAGTTTTAGTCAGTTTTTCTAAAAGGTCTTAATATAGTTTAATACCCTAAAATTTTAAAGTCTTTTTACTTTGGATATTAAATTTTTAATTTTTTCAATTAAGTAATTAAAATTTTAATTTTTTTTCACTTTTGAGATTGTCTTATCAGTTTTTTCAATTAAGGGATTAAATTTTTAATTTTTTATCACTTTAGAGATTGTCTTCTCAATTTATTTTTTGATAACGTCTAATTGATAGTTATGTGTTTGTTCAATTTATTTTTTTATTGAATTAAATTATGTACTTCATTCGTCACAAATTTAAAGATTATTATTGACTTTTAAAAATTAATTTAAAATATTTTTAATCTCAAAATTGATAAAACATATTAAAAATTATAAAATAACAAGATTTTAATTAGTAGTAAAATTATTCATTTTAAATATTTATCGTTATATTGATTATTGATGATTTTTTTTTTGTTAAGTTTGTAATGTCTTAAATTTATTTTTAAAAATTAATAAATACCTAATTACAATATTATCTAAAGTTATCATTATAAGATTTTAAAAGTATCAATAATCAATATAATGATAAATATTTAAAATGTATAAATATACTTTTAATTAAAATATTGATAATTCATAATTTTTAATATATTTTATCAAATTTGAGATTAAAAATATTTTAAATTAACTTTTAAAAGTCAATAATAATTTTTTAATCTGGAATAGAGGAAGTACATAATTTCATTATATAAAAAGAAACAAATTAAACAAACATATAACTATCAATTAGATGTAATCAGAAAACTTTTAAAAGACAAATCCCGAAGTGCAAAAAAAATAAAAGTTTAATCTCCTAATTTAAAAAATTAATGTGACAATCCTCAAAGTAGAAAAAATTAAAAATTTAATCATTTAATTAAACAAATTGAGAGTTTAATCCTCAAAAAAAATAAAAAAAATCAAGGTATTAATGCATGAGAACGGATTTAAAAGATACATTTATTAAATAGTATACATTTATCAAAACGAAGTTGTTTTAAAAAAAATATTTAAAAAAATGATATGATATAATATTCCATGATCCTACTTATTTTTTTTATTTATAAAAATACTATAAAAAAATATTCAAAATAATATCATTTTAATAAAAATATATAACTTAAAAAAATATACTATTTAAGATATATCCTTTTAAATCCTCCTTATTAATCTATAGTTAACTTTTCTAAAACAAGTTTATGTCAAAGCTAGCACAAAAAACTGAGAGGGAACGTAGTCCACGTGGCAAAAGGTTAGCCTAAGACAAGTTGTAATGTCCAAAATGGGAACCATATAGAATTTATTTTTCACAAATCCCACTGTATACTTTATTATATATATTTATTTAGTATTAATACAGCCATTTTTGATCAAGCCACAAGACTTGTGTCTTACGATTCAATTCAAATTCCATCCCCTATCTGTACACACAAAATTAATCCCAGTTCCCCAAATGTTTCAATTCTTCAACTTTAGCATCTCCTAGATAATATGAATTTCTCAGCTGAAAAAGAAAGGAAAAGAAACTAAAGAGTTTTCGAACTTTTTGGATTCTTGATTGGGAAGGGAATTACAAATGGAGCTTTGATTGGAGAACAAATGGGCACTGGGTTTGTTTTGTTGTGGGATTTGGGTATCTGTTTCTTCTCATTTTGGGGCAAAAAAAGGTAACTTTTTTTTTTATTATTGTTAATTAGAATTAATGGGTTTCGTTTACAGTAAATTTCTGGGTGTTTGCAGTATCTGTTTCGAGTCAATTTAGTCGTGGATGTATTTTAATTCATTGATTTTCCTAACAATCATTGTTGGGAGGTTTGACTTGTGGTTTTGTGTTGTGAATTAGGGGAGTAGTTGATGATTTTTTTAGTCTTTTAGGTTTGAATTGGATTTTGATATGTTTTGGTCTAGTAACGGAAAGTTTTGGTCTTTATGAGTTAGGACTGGATAGTAGGGCTTGGATTATTTCAGTTTTATTTATTTATTATTTTAGTTTGTTGACCTTAGTTGGAAATATTTGTACTGCCCAATTTTTCATTGTGCCGAATTTGTTTTTCTTTAAGAATGTTTTTGATTTTCATAGTTGTTTAGATTGGTTAACTGGCAGTTTTAGTTTTGGACATGGTAGTGATGATAAAAAGTCATTTAGTTTCAGTTTTGGTTTTTTTGTTCTTTTCGATCACAAGACTCCAACTGAAATTACTTGGGGAAAATCTAATTCAATTTCCTCTTTTGGTCTATACTTTTCTTGTTCTCCAATAATGATTCTAAACTGTTGTTCTTGTTTTTTTTTTAATGATTTGCTAGAAGGGTGAAACAGTATGAGGAGTAAGAATTGGATCAAGGGAAGGGAGAGAAGAAGAATAAGTAAGAGGTTGAGAAATCTAATGAAGTGCCTCCGTTCAGGGGAGCAATTAAGATTGGATGAAATGGTCCCATCGTCCGAGTCACTTGCGACAAAGGATTATTCAGCAAGTGGATATTCTTCTCGAGCTGGAGAGATTGAACAAAAACCAGATATTGGCAATATTGAGGAAGCTGAATCATCTTTGCGTGAGACTGGTTCTTTGAATTATGAGGTTCTTTCTCTATTCCATTTTGGTCAAAGATCTCTTTGTCACATAAACATTTCTTTCAGTGAATTTCATTCATTATTTGTTGCTGTTTAAATTGTTGTTACCTTTTATCTCTCACAGTTTCTTCAAAATTTATTTCTCTTATTATTTACCTTTTCTAGTTTTTTGACTTTTTCACCCATCTGTCTCAATGTCTTTCATTCAATTTACTGTTAGAAACCACAATTTAGGTTTATCTATTTACTTTTCAGGAAGCAAGAGCTTTGTTAGGAAGATTTGAATATCAAAAGGGAAACATAGAAGCTGCGCTGCATGTGTTTGAAGGGATAGATATTACTGCAATTACAACAAAAATGAAAGATGCTCTTAGTAGGAAAGTAGAAACTCGTAAAAGACGCTCACAAAATTTTGCCACCACACGTATGTCCATACATGCTGTTAGTTTACTCCTGGAATCAATCTTCCTAAAATCAAAATCATTGCAAGTTCTAGGGAGATATAAAGGTAATTCCTATACTAGTCCATAAATTATCATGGATTTGCTATTTTGCTGAATTTTTTATTTTTTTAAATTTCTGCTAATTTCTGGTTTTAAATTCCTGAACCTGGTTACAATTTGTATATCATTATTATAAAGTTCACGTGGTACCACTTTGTTGCATGAATATTGAAGATATTGACTCATTCATGAAAAGTTGTGCTTGTTTACATTGCATTTAGATTTTGTTCATTATACAATATTTTGGGCATTGGTTTGTTGTTTGTGTATTCTAGTTCAGTTTTGGAATTTTTTTTTGTTATCGTAAAGTGTATTTAAATTCCAAGGATAAAAGATTAGGTTCATTTTTTTTGTGTTTTCATTTTATTACTGTTAGAATACGGCAAAGCACATTCCACTTATGGTTGCAGGATTTTATCTAAAAGACAGCTACTTTACATAATATAGAAGTCTTATGTTCCATCCAATAACTATTAAGACTAAATTATATTAGTATATGTTATACAGGCATTCAATATTTCATATGAAATATGTCTTGTTCACTTGGTTATAATATCAAGTGGTTTGGGTTGGCGCAAGTTTCGTAAGTTATTAACCCCAACAAACTGGAATACCTGTTTCTTAATACAAGACCAAGCTATAGTGTCTGAGGTTTAACAAAACAAAGAGCTGTGGTGTAGGTTTGCCTCGTAGGTTGCAGCTATCCAGGGTGAACGCCTAATTATCTCCTTTGTAGAAATTAATCCCTATCAAAGCTATGCAGCGACGAAGAGCTATATTATTTATGTTTATAAGCATTTCATAAAAATATTAGATTAACTTTAGAGCATGCAGCATTGCTTGCGAGCATGTGCCATCTTGGTTAGTTTGGTTATTTTCTTTTGATTGTGTGGCTGTGTGCATTTGCTATGTTTTCATGACTTTATTTTGTTTTCATTTGTTCATTTTTGATAAAGGAACAGAATTGCAGTCTACAAGGAGCTGCAGAACATTCATTGTTTGGCTAATATGTGTCTTCACATTTTTGCAGAAGCTGCTCAGTCATGCACAGTTATTTTGGATATCGTTGAGTCTTCATTACCTGCAGGCTTGCCTGAAAACTTTGGCATTGAGTGTAAATTGCAGGAGACTCTTAACAACTCGGTTGAGTTGCTCCCAGAATTGTGGAAACTTGCTCACTCTCCCCGTGAAGCAATCTTCTCATATCGGCGTGCTCTTCTCCATCACTGGAACCTTGACACACAAACCACAGCAAAGGTTCAAAAAGAATTTGCCATATTTCTGTTGTATAGTGGAGGAGAAGCTAGTCCCCCAAACCTTCGTTCCCAAATAGATAGTTCATTTGTACCTAAAAACAACATAGAGGAGGCTATTCTTTTGTTTATGATTTTATTAAGAAAAGTTTCTCTCAAAATAATTGAGTGGGATCCGTCTGTTTTGGATCATCTTTCATATGCTTTATCTATCTCTGGGGGACTAAGGGCTTTGGCTAACCAACTGGAGGAGTTGCTTCCTGGGGTCATTGATCGGAAAGACATGTACCACACTCTAGCCCTCTGTTACTATGGAGAAGGAGATGATTTGAGTGCTCTAAATTTGTTGAGGAAATTACTGAATAGTAGAGTGGATCCGAATCACATTCCAGCTTTATTAATGGCTTCAAAGATCTGTGGCGAGAGCTCTAATTATGAGGAGGGTATAAATTTTACTCTCAGAGCTGTGGAGAACTTGAAAGGCAAATGTGACCAGATGGTCGGTGTTGCCGACTGTTTATTGGGCATTTCACTTTCAGCACACTCTAGGTCAGCCGTGACTGATTCTGAGAGGGATAGGAAACAATCTGAGGCACTTCAGTCCCTGGAAACAGCTGGGAGAATCACAAAACTGAGTGATTCCAGAGTTGTTTATCATCTCAGTTTAGAAAATGCCGAGCAGAGGAAGTTGGATGCTGCACTTTTCTATGCAAAACACCTTCTTAAATTAGAAGGTGGGTCTAATCTTTCAGGGTGGATATTGGTGGCTCGGATATTATCAGCTCAGAAACGATTTGAGGATGCTGAAACAATTATTAATGCTGCTCTAGATCAGACGGGGAAATGGGATCAAGGAGAATTGTTGCGAACTAAAGCTAAACTCCTAATTGCACAGGGTCAATTAAAGAATGCCATTGGTACATACACTCAGCTTCTCGCTGTTCTTCAGGTTCGTAGTAAAAGCTTCGGATCTGTGAAGACCCTTCTTGAGGTATGTCACGTCATCATCTGTGTGGTTGTCCCTTTAATTAGCTTTATTTTTTGTGGATCCTGCATCTGTTTTTAACTGATCCACGACACTAACCATATTGATAAACAGGTGTTGATTAGCATTTTAATCCTCATACCCTTCTTTTATTGGGAATTAGTTGGCCACTCATTTTTAATCATATTGGCTATTTTTGGTTTCTTGGAATGGTAGTAAGTCGTGATGCGTTTATAGCTAGCGTTGATTATGTGTGTTGCTTTAGTAGATAAGTCAAGTCAAGACATCCGTTAGACAAAAACATAGGTCTGTCTAATACTGGAAGATTTTTCTTTCTTCTTTTTATCTTAAAAAAAATTAAGGGAGTGCAGGGGATGAAATCCTGATTGCCAGAGGAAATATATTCTATTAAATGAAATTTCATATCAAATTAAAGGTAGACTATTGAAGTTATTTGATTCTTCTTTTTTTGTTTTTTGGATTAAAGAAGAAATTTTATTTATAGACGAGAAAGGATGCAATAAAAAGGGGAACAAGAAGTCCACCGTCAGGACTAAAGAGAACAAAATAAAGAAAGAGCACTTCAAAAAGTGCAGCCCTCCAATCTCTAGATATTGCTATTGAAGAAGATATTTGCTAGTAATAGAAAGATTAAGGTTCTGCTATTTTTAGTTAAGTGGCTCTTAAATTGTAAGAGCGTTCCGCTTTCCATCATTTTGATGAATGACTTTCTTAGAAGAACCATATGAAGTTGCACAGATTTTGTAATTGCTGCAAAGCTACTTTTCCATTTCCAGACATGAACTTCTAGCATTTATGTTTTATAGGAGGTATTTTTTTTTTTTTAATACTTATAGTTGTTGTGTTAACTTTATGTGTATGATATTTTTATAAGTAACTTCCTGTGTTTTGATGGGACAGGATACTGTAAAATGGAATAGAAACTTGGAATTGGAGACTTGGCATGATCTGGCTTTTGTATACATTAGCTTGTCGCAGTTCCGTGACGCAGAGATTTGTCTTTCAAAATCCAAGGCCATCAGAATTTATTCTGCATCTAGATGGCATGTTACTGGTAGGTAACCCCCACATTTTAGTTATGTTATATTCTTTGTCTGTCTTCAATTCACCTTCTACTTGAAAAGATACTCGTGGTAAAGGAAAAATGAAAGAATAATGCTAATGGACAAAAACATGAAGACTAAAAACTTCAACAGTGACCAGAAATGTTTAGATCTATTCGAGCATTGATAGTTTGATTTAGGTCAATTATATTGGAATTGGGTCACCTTGTTTGTGTGGATAGTGCCTTAATTGACAATAGTAGAGTTTGCTAATACTAGTCCTTTCATCTGCATGAGTTAAATTTAGTTTATTTTTCTTTTTTCATTTATCTTAAAATTTTGAAAGTCCAGATTAGTGTATTTTACTGTCAGCAGTTTTTTCTTTTGCCATTTCTTTTTATCTAGTCGATAGTTTTCCCGATGGTTACAATCATCTGATTAAACAGCCTTTCTGTAATAGAGTTATGGTTTTTAGATAAATTTAGAAATAGGGAACATGTTATTTTATTTAGGTTTTGAAGGAAAGCAGCTCATTTTGTGAATTGAATTGAACAGAGAAGAGTAAACACAAAATTAGTCACTCCCTGTTCAACAATTGGTGTGACCCAAAGATGATGAAAACCTGATTTTCTGCCAATCCCTAGCAGCTGGTCATATTGCTTTTTTTTTTTCCTCATCAGCAATCTTATGGGATATCATTTAAGTGGTGCATTTAAGTATTTTGGTGCCTAGTTTCCGTAACATCTCTTCCACTAGCTAAAGTGGTGAAACTGATTTTCACATGTCTGAGACGATCAGTGTTTTCTCATTTACATGACGTAATTGTCAAGATGATGTAGTGGCAAGGATGATTTTTTCAGGTGTGCTTTATGAAGCAAAGGGACTCCACAAAGAAGCTCTAAAAGCTTTTGGGATTGCTCTAGATGTTGATCCGGCCCACGTGCCAAGTCTTGTTTCCATGGCTGTGGTTCTCAGACAGCTTGGTGGACGATCTCTGCCGGTGGTCAGAAGCTTACTCACGGAAGCTCTACGGCTCGACAGAATGAATTATTCTGCATGGTTTAATCTTGGCATGCTCTACAAAGATAAGGGTGCTGCATTGGCAGCGGAAGCTGCTGAATGTTTTGAAGCCGCTATGCTCCTCGAAGAAACTGCACCAGTTGAACCCTTCAGATGACTTGCATTTCGTATATTCTTTCTCCCGTCTTAGAAATTCTGCTTGAACAAGCTCTTGCACCTCTTATGAATGAAACTATATTTACATTGTTGCGAGTTTAACTAAAAAAAAAGAGAAGCTATTAATAATAAGAGAAGAAGTTTTAGTTCATCCCCAAATATCACCACCAATTTTATTATTATCATTGCTGCTGCTCTTGGTGTTTTTTTTTTAAATTAATCTCACTATCATCTTTCTAGCACCATAAATCCAACCTGCTAAGAACCCTAATCTTCACTACCGTTCTTTAAATTCACAGGACAACCATAAATACATTCTACGTTTACCAGTACAACCTGCAGTAACCCAGATTTAAGAGCTAATTATAATAATTCTAAAAATGATGTATAATTTCAATTATTCTGTAACTTTTCTAGTACCCGAATCCATTTGTTTCATGCCCAATTGATTCTATTCATCGAATTTATTCATTTTGCCAACAACGCTACTTTGAATCGGCCCAACCTTTTACAAATATATATATTTTTTAAAATTATAATCCTTCTGTTCTGAAGTATAAGAGCAACTTACTTTAAAATATAAAAAATTCAGGAGACAGTTTATACAGAAAATAAGATTTGTATTTATTTTGCTAATATATTTTGAACTTTTTTTCTTTTTTGGGAAGAGAGGGAGGATATAAATTTGAAAACGAGACTTTGGGCCTTTGATTCCAAAGAAGATTTGATGAGAGTCGAGTGTCAATTTTTTCAAGAATTTCAAGGGGTGCATGAATTATACAATTAAAAAGTAGGCCATTAACTCCCATTTTATTGTACCTTAAATCTCGGCGTGATTGTCATAAACTCAATTAAAAGGGTAAAAGAGAGGCTAGTTTATTTTTATTTTTTTGACTGAAGGAGGACGATAAATAAGCAAGATGAATGAATATGGTGACTAGGTGTGACCGTGTGAACTTTAAAAAGGCGTTTGTTTTAGAAATAGCACTGTGGTTCTGGAGAGTAGTCAATGTCTTGTCTGAAACAAACGTAATTCCCGAAATCTACTTTGACCATAACCACCGACACTGATGCCCAGAATAAAATACACACGCCCCTAGACAGCTGGTCTCAATTTAGAGAGAGGAGAGAGAAAAAGGGTTGCTTTTTTTGAATTTCTTTCGAGGGTTTTTCTTATTCTTCGTTGAAAAAAAGTGAGAGAGAAACTTGTTTTGTTCCAGTATTACTACTAGTGTTTTTGAGAGATTGAGGAGAGAGAAATGGAGGGTGGAAAGAGAGCAGAGGAGGCAGGGCCATCATCTGGGTCTTCCTCTGTTCGTCTTGGTGAAGAGGAAAAACAGCAAAAGAAGGAAGCTGCTGAGACTGAGATAATAATAATGACCGAGAGACCTTTTGATGTTGAAGATGATGATCAAGAAGATGAAGAGCTTCTTGACAATTTTGTTCCTGCTCCTCCTATTCCTCTCAAAGACCAGCTCGACAAAGACAAGGTTTTCTTTTCTATCCTTCTTTACTTGCTCTTGTTTCTTTCTCAAATTTTTTTTTTTTTTTTCAGTTTATAACTTTCTAAATTGCTAAATGGGAATTTCTCTTTGTTTTGATTTTAGGGTTTATGTCTTACTAATTTTACCCATATATCCGATGCTTTATTCACGTCATTTTTCTTTGGCATTTTGCTGCAAATTGAAATGGGTTCTATTCGAATTATTGGATTTATAATCTTGTTTTGCAAAATTTGAAATTACTCAGGCCGGTTAGAAAATAATTTTTTTTTTGACTTAAAAATTAAGATTTTAGTAGATTTATATGTTAAAATTTTATCATATTTATATGTAAAAGTGATGGGCATCGTTTTACTTATAAGTTGAGAATCATGAGTAAGAGTTGCAAATGTGTTCGACTAATAATAACTTATAAATTAAAATAAAATATAAAGATTATTAAAAAGTCCTTTAATAAGAAGAACATTAGAAAAATAAAAGAAGGTATTTTTGTCATTTCATAATGGTTGACTAACTTAAAAAAAATAATTGATAAGTCAATTTTTTTAAACACGAATTGTTACTTATTTTTTTTGACTTATAAGTCCAAAAATAAGTAGTCACCGATCGGTTTTTTTAGAAGAATGACCGATAAGTTAGGTTGATGCCGAGCACCCCCTTAGATATTAACGCTGGGAGCTAAGATGTGAAATGATGTTAGGAAGTCCAACCCATTCAACCTGATTATCACATATATAGGTTTAAAAGACAATTTTTTATTTAATTTATTTATTTATTGGGGTGGGTTGGGGCGGGGAGGGGTTGGGTGGGCTTTATTAACAGAATTTGAAATGTTATGAATTAGGATTTTACAAAGTTAACCTTTTGCTTTATTCCTTTCATTTGTGCATTTATGCTGTGAGAACCAAATTGGACTGATTCAAATATCAGGAATTAATTACTAGTACCTCAACACCTCTACAGAATTATCTTAGGACTTTGTTATTCTGTTCAGGATGATGAGAGCTTGAGGAGGTGGAAAGAGAAACTACTCGGTTGTTTGGAAAGCGATTTGGATGGTTTGTAACACAGTTTTTGGTCCTTACTGCAACCAGATTTTCATTTTTCTGTTTCATGAATATGATGTTTGTTTTGATAGGACAAGTGGACCCTGAAGTTATATTCCACTCCATAGGAATTCTATCTGATGATTTTGGAGAGATTAATACTCCCTTGCCTGTAGATGAAGTTCAGAATGGCCGGCCCCTCTTTACACTCAAGGAGGGATCTGATTACCGGCTTAAGCTAACGTTCACTGTTCTGCACAACATTGTATGTGGCCTGGCCTATACAAATGCAGTCTGGAAGGGAGGAATGCAAGGTTTTGAATCTAATTCTCTTCTCGTTGATGATTGTATATAAATGATATATTAAGTTTCTAGTTATAGAACCTTCTATGCCATTTTACTGAAATCTTTTAACACATTCATTTACTATACTTAATAGGAGATTACCAGAGCTAGGTGTAACTTGCTTTATCCAAAAGGATTTCTTCCATTTAACGATTACTTCAATGTCATTAGTATTCTTATTATGTAAAGAATTGTTTGAATGCCTATATTAATTCAGGAACTTCAGCCAACGTGGTGGGAATTCGTCCTAAACCTAAATTGCTGTATTACTTTGCCAGTGCTTAATTTGCAAGGCTACTTTAGCAAGAGTTTTTTTGTTTTGTTTTTTTTGGTGGTGGTGGTTCTTGATGGTGTATAGATCTATCACAAACATCCCATTTATAATTCTGTTATTCAATCAATAAGTTATTTTAGAAAATTGCATGCACATGAAGCAGTCAACAAGTTTATGTTCCGTTCTGTGCTGTTTTTAATCCTTGTTTAGTGTCACGAAGGTGTGGATATGATGGTGCAGAAGTAAAATCATGTATAATCTATAGCAAGTTTCCCTAGGTTACTGTTTCTAACCATTCTTTTTTTGTTTTTGTTTTGGGTGTTGAGAGGGGGGGTGCATTATTGTAATTCCTTGCTCATTTGTTGCTTTTGAATTGTTGTCAGTTGATCGAAGCAAAGGAATGTTGGGTACTTTTGCTCCACAGAGAGAACCATATGTACATACCTTAGAAGAGGAAACCACTCCATCTGGTGTGCTTGCAAGAGGGATATACACAGCAAAGCTTAAGGTACACGGAGTTATGTATTAAGACAATATTTTCTTTATGTGCCTTATGTTAGGTCCTGTCATTTCAAGTCATACGTATTACGTAAAAAAGCTCAACACTAACCCAAACCATTTGAATAATCGTCGACCCTAACACTAAGTTGTTCAATAGTTGTGCTAAACGTGTTGACACATCTACTTACTTTGGTCGTTAAACTTGCAAATTGCATGCTTGCTGTATAAATCTACTGCCAATTACTTATTGTCATATAAAACTTTACCTTACATGCATGGTGTATTAAACAGATGATGTTGTTTCGACGGATTTTGACTTCTCTTATCAATAGCAAGCTATTTTATTCTTGTATTATGCTTTTGATTTTATATACTGGAAACATTTACTGAACTTGGTGCTTCATCTTCTGAATTACTGTTTCATGCAGTTTGAAGATGATGACAGAAGATGTCATTTGGAGCTCAATTATTCCTTCCGAATCAAGAAGGGGTATTAGCAAGGACCGTGTCAAAGTGTAATTTCTCCAATGTCTTGTGACATTCTTTTTCGTCTCCCCCCTTTTTCCCCACCCCAAACCAGCGTCATGTTTGAGAAAAGTACTAGTCAGAGAGATGTTCTTTTTAGGTTTGATAAATACATAGACTTGGATGTTTATTATTTCAAAGTTCAATTGATGTGATTCCGTAGTTTGTAAAAAATCTTAAAATAGGAATTGTAGGTATCATCTTTGAGAATTGTTTGTATAGAAAATGGTTAGCCTAAACATTCGTGTTATGGAAAGACTTGATCTTTTCCAACGTCGGCAAACAACACACAACACTGGTAAAAAAAAAATACTTTGGCAATTAAAGTTCACCTGCGGAATGGAGATTGATTTTTAACGAAGTGGTTCCACAGCTCAGAATTACTACAAAGGAAACACTCTAAATCACATGCAGAGAGGGGTTATGGCCATAAGGGTAGAGGGTTGATGAGCACCACCACCTAGCAAGAGTTCTTGTTTTTGGCTGGGAAAAATAATAATAAGAAAAATAATGATTTCATTAATGTGACGTCTTGACATTAAATTTGCATCTAGTATTGCATTACATGTTCAATTTTTATGAACCCAAGAACATGGTACCATGTAATGACATAATCACTATTCAAATATTAACCAACCAAATCAATTGCAATATCAAATTTTGATTACATTACATTGCAAATCCATTCGGTGAGAGGAAATCGAAACAAATCGTACATATTGCGCTGCAATAATTTCTCTCCCTTCAAAAGTTCAACTAACTGGGACATTCCAAAATTTTCAACTTAATTCAATGTGTATTGTACATAAAAATCAGCCTAACGTATATTCAACAATAGCAGCACTCCATAGTTGCCGATGCGCGTATACTTCAGAATTATCCCATTTATTTTTGGCACTGAGCATCTAATTATCTGTATCCAAGTTCTGAAGAAACAGTAATAAACCTGATCAAAAAAATATTAATTTAACAATTTTCTGGGAAAATTCTGAAAGAGAGAGGAAAGAGAAAAAGCTTCCAACCAGTACATTTCTTACAAGGTATAACTAAATCATTTGGATCTGCATTAACAAGGAAACTCACCACTAGCATGTTCTTTTATATGCCTACAGTTACAATTCATATCTGCAAAAATGCAAAGGAATGGAGTCAAGAGAGAGAGCTGAAGAATTTAGCGCAGGAGAAATTAACAAGAATCCACAAGTTTAAGCAGGTATCATGAGTCATTACAGGGTGTAACAAATAAGGTGAAGTAATTGCACAAAACATTTCATTTAGAGTGGCTGCTGAGAGGCTTCGAACTTTACAAGCATTATGCAGTCAATGAAAAGCTATGACAGGATCCTACACTTTTAAGCAATTTTTCTTCTTCTTTCTTCAAGTATAACTCTGAGTATATTTCGGAATTTGTTTGGTCTAAAACCTCTGACCCAAATTTAGGAGTCCCTATTTCCATTTAGATTCCCTTTTGAGAGAATAAGATACTAATAAATTTTTGAATGCATTAGACGCGAGCTCTCCTAAAATCAAAATTCTTGAGAAAACTCTAAATTCTACAAGGATTTGATGTATGCAATGGACTGCTCATTTTCCTCGAAATATCTACAATTTAGCTCCCTCCAAAGCACACACCATATATAATGAGTCATTCCCCAATTAACATGTTTCCTCTCGGAAATTCAGACACTCTGCCAAGCGCCCAAAAAAGGTATTACAAAGAGAAAACAACGCCCATAAGCAGATGGTGAAATCGCAATGAAGGAGCAATTGATCAGCCGACTCCCAGTCCGTCCTTCACATCTAACAGCGATTCACCAAACGCTTTCCCATTTTCCAAATACTCTGCCACTGGAAGGTTGGAGTATCCTGTCCACAGGCTCCTATTATAGGATTTAACATAAAATTTCCCACTGCTATGGGCCTCCCATGTAAGGAATCCACGCGATAAAAACTATTGCCAAAACTCTACCAACACTACCCAAAGCTGACCCACCTCCTCCAACTCCCAATCCTGAAAATGTATCTGAAATGACATTTGCCGAGATACGTGCCAGGCATCAATCACAAAATAATCAGAGCAACAATCGCATCTGGATCAACTGCTAAAGAGAATAAGTTTGGGAAGTGCACCCCCAAAAACGCGTTACGCACCCACACATCATTCCAGAAACGAAGCTGCTGCTTGTTCCCAATCGCTAAAGAGGTATACCTCACAAACTCCTCCAAACAACTTTCCCCACTAGGATTTCCATAAACTTATCACACTCTCCTAAGTACCTGATTATGGTGAAATTATGAGTTGTACAAGAACTGTTCACTCAGTGAACCATTTTTAATTTGTCCCACAGAGTTTCTGGCTGTGTCAGAAGAAAGAGTTTGCCAAGTGTATGGTTCTTTGCGTAGAAGGCTTATTCAGAAAATTTCATCCATACTAAGTAGCTTTTCCATGTATGGTTAGTTTGAAATTGTTCTCAGCTTAATAGCATTTTGACCACATCACAAATAAGTTCACTTATTACCAATATGTGCTGATCTTCAGAGATGTTTTGAAAAAAGACACATACAAGACAAACAATTGTATATCACCACTATTCGAGTCATTATCGCAATCAATAGCTTTGTAAAATATGTAAGACCAAGTCAAACTCAAATGAGATGGACACAGAAAAAGTTTACCCCACAAGTTATACATAATGCAAAAGGAGATCGGCAGAGGAATTCCTCAACCTGCAGCTCTGCCCCAGGTGAACGTCTCCAAAAGCATACCTGCATCAGTAAAAAGAAGTTAAGTGGATGACTATGAAACAGAATGCTATATCCCGGAGGGCAACGATATAACCTATATTCACAATGCTCAGACCATGCACAACGAGCTTTTCCATAATCCCAATAGCAGTCCTCGTCTCTCAGAGGTCCACGCTTAGCTGTCTCAAGTAAAATCACAAGGTAAACATCAACCAAACAAGATAGGTTTAGAGAAGAGAGGTTTACCTTTTGTAACAAATTTCGATGTTTTATCTGGATGAATATCATGCCATATCTCAAGCCACAGTTCCCGAATCAGAACCGGGGATCTTATAATATTTCTGTGATTCGCTGCAAAGAGGCAGTTTCAACATTCAGCAAAAACTCCATGTTTCAATAAGAAGTTTGTTTTTTTCTTTTTCTTGGTAATATTTTTTGTTGGGGGTGAGTGGTGTTGGGGGCAAGGGGTGATAAGCTATCCCATTAAACAATAATATTTCAAACATGTCATCAAACTCAATCTTCAAACCTTATCGACAAAACTAAAGGAAAACAGATGATATTAAACTACACAATGTTCCTAGAGATGTGACTAATAAATGAGGATGCTAATTATAATCCTAAGGACAAATTAGTTTCTTTAAAGGTTCTGATATTTTCTTTGCGCTATTTAAATATGAAATGACATAATTTAGACAAATGTTTGTGGAGGTGATCCTACAAGATATTGAAAAAAGGAATTTGACAAGGCTCTTATGGATTAATGAGTGCTGAATATCAGTATCAAACCCTTTTCTGGAAGGTTAACAGTGTCAAATTAGTTGTACTATAGTTCGATGATGGAAATTGTATGCTTACGGGCTGTTGCAAAAACAATAAACAGCAGCAAAACAAAGAAAAATAAGCAGGCAAAAGGCAGCCAACATTGACAATTTAAATCAGAGAATTCACCGAGTTACTGGGAACCATCATATAACTTGTGCTCATATGAAACTTTGCATGCTGCTCCTTTTACACTCTTACATAATCAATGATTAACCATGAAATTCCAAATAGGCCAAAAGAGTTTGGTAATAACTTTGATACCTTTATCAAGTTCCCATACTGCTGTTCTCTTTCCTGGAAGGTTTTCAGAATCTTCATAATAGGTTACATACTTAACCCCAGGTGACCTTGTCATGTTGGGGATAATGTCTGTGTCATGAGGATGTTCAACATTTAGCTGCACTTGTATGTCAGACCCATCATGCTCCGACTGAAATAGCCAATAGAGCATAGATGTAAAGAAACACAAGATCATACTCTAGTCAATAAACGAGGCAACTAACAATTCGATACAAATGCTATATCTATCAGCTGATCGATGTTTTTAGGCTTCAGCAGCATGAGGAAAGACGAGGCAACAGGACCTCCAATGCATGAGCTATATATAATTTGGTTCTCATGTATAGCATCAAGTAGAGAAGTAGCACTACAAAATGATTAGAGAATGATATAAACAAACTGTAGAAAGAGACCGCTAGAATTACTAGGTTTTAAAGAATGGTGAAGGAGGATTGTTGATAATTCAACAAAACTACTATCCTGGAACAGAATTTTTAAAATCTTCCCAAAAGATAATGAAGTGTTACAATATTTCTTAACAATTTCTCTTGGTTATTTTACCAAGCAATTCCCAACTAGAAAATGAGCAAACTGTAAGATTCTAGATAGGATGACAAAATTACATTGTAGCTTGACGATAATAGGACTCGTTAAAATGATCAAATTTTAATAGCATAATTTAAAATGTTAACAGAGTGCATGAGAAATTATAATCAACACAAACATTTAGTATTGTAGGAATCGTTTAGGACTTTTAGGGGTAAAATTGAAAAAAGTTGTTACATCATGTGCCAGAATGGAAGTCATGGCTGAAAATGCAATCTTTTATTGACAATAATAGTTTGATTGGGCCGAAAAGTTACTCCTATAACAAACATATTGGCAAACCCTGAGATGCATACTATTCTTTAGCATGTTTCTCATAAAGAGATGACAAATGAAATTTGCCAAATACCAGATCAAGTAAATAACTAACATTAGTAATATGAATTTAGATCTCCATTGTCAAATTACTAGCTCCAACTGAAACACGAATTTGTCTAGGCATTCTTTATAACACAAATGCTGTAGGTTTTCCCGGTAGCAGAATCCACTATTCACAGACACAGGATACACATAGTGACATAGACAGTATTTACAAAACGGTTAGTTAAGAAATGTACAAAGAGACAAGATATACTTTAAAAACACTTGGTGGACGTGTAAGATCTCAGTTCCACATAGGAAGATATGGGTTAGATCTGTCTGTGTATAGGATTTCAACTCTATTACAAATAATTTGTCATGAATTGCGGGTGGGCCTATGGTGGGTCATCAGTAGGATCATTATTCTCCAACAGGGATATAGACCTTAACAGGAATACAAATGTGACATAATTTAATAGAAACATAACATTACAGCCCCAAAATTCGACATCTTTCAGATTTTGTCAAAAGTAAACAAGAAACAAATTAAAAATAAATTAATCAAGGGAGTACAAATTTGATACTTCTTATGCCTAATGCATTGAAATTGAATTGCGAATAAATATATAATTAATAAAAAGTTGAATTTAAGTAAAAGAAATAAAAAAGTAATTTAACTTATTATTATGCGCACAGTGCACTGGCAAAGAGTACCTGAGGAGCCCTTGTTATGTTCACTTTTGGTCCCAGCCAAGTCTTACACCAGGACAAGGAATGGTAAGGTACCTGCAAACAGATATACTTCTAGTCATTCAAGATTAGACCGCAGATAAACACCCTACTCTCAGTATAACTTTTGCGATGTCCAAGGATCAGAGTCCTCTTTAAAAGGTCAATTTTCTTCTTCCCTTTTTCACCTCCTCTTTTATTTTGTAATGATAAATAACAAATAAATAACATCTAGAGTGAACTATGGAAAAATCAAATCTCTAGGCTCCATGCGAATGCATTAAATACCTCTGTTCTTATAATTTTGGAATAAGAAAATGGGAATTCCGAAATTTAAAAACAGAAATTGATGTAGAAAAAAGATTAATATTCTACACTAAAAATAAAATTAGATGCACTTTTCGTCAACATACCGTCTCATCCCCACTTGTTGCTCCAGGGTTCCCATCAACCAGATTACCTGACCTAAAAGAATTCAACAGCGTATATATAAGAATACAGTGTCTGCACATTTCAAGTAGATCCACACAGCACTTGCAGGTAAACAAAAATACAATGATCCTCTTAGCAGTTACCTGGAATATAAGGATCCTTCAATCTCATATATCACATCAGTAATGATCCAATTATCAGGGTAGGGCTTGCCACTTGGTGCAAAATAATAACCAACCTGTTGAGGCAGTTAATAAGATTCCACAATAATCATTCATGACTATTGGCCAGTTTTAAAGAGGTACAACAAACTTCCAAGTTTCAACCAAGTAAGCAACCAATAACTTCAATAGAATAATTAAACAAATATAAATAATTGCATGCATACTTGGGACACAAAAAAAAATAGTGTAATTCATACGGAAACATCAAAGGAAAATAGATGAACCACAATAAGCAGAGCGATTTGGTGAAGGCACGAGTTCCTCTTTCAGATCATACTCATAGCAAAGCAGTCAATATGCAAAATACTTGAACCTGAACTGGGCCGATTCATATCAAATAACACTGGGTGCAGGAAATTTTCTTGCAGATAGGAAAAGATATTCTAGGAGTGGGAAAAAAGAATACAGAGAGGAGCAAGGTTAACGATGTGTTATCCCTGTACTGTAGCCTGTAGGCTGGCTATTGTCGCAGAAAACAAGAACCCTGAGACTGTAACAGGATACTGCATATACAGGATAACAATTCTCTGATTTCTTAGTAATATTCTTTACCAAAATTTCAACCTTCAAATTCATAATTGCTCATTGTAGAATTGAATATATTTTTTTACTGAAAACATTAGAATTTTTGACAGAGCATAATCTAACATGATTTTAGTTAGTTAGGTCAGAACTAAGAGAGTGTATTTCTTAGCATATGTTTTCCTAACTGTCAAGCATATGAAAGGAAAAGCCAGAAATTCTGTTGAAGGTTACTACAAGTGGCAAAAAGCATGCGATAGAGAAAGAGTTAGTTAGAATAAGATAGCATAGTGTAATTTAACGGCTCATATTAGCACGTGGCCTTTAATTAGCAAATCTAGTATAAATAGTAGATGAAGACATTTCATTTGTGCTGTTTATCAACAGAAATATGAAATACTGCTTTGCTTCGTCTTCCCCAAATTTCTCTTCTATTTTCTGCCCAATTCTTCCCTACCCTAACTCTGAACCTGTTCATTCCTTCCTAGTCAATATTCTGCTTCACTGGATCTAATGCAAACATATATGTGATTACATTTAACGTAAACAATAGATATTAAGACAAGTTCAACACAACTAAGTGACTTGATATGCTGTTAAACAACCTTGCAGAAATGTTTCTATATACAGGTAATAGAACAATAGATTTCCATTCCACTATCATATGTAAAAAAAAAGGCCGACAACAAGAAAACAATGATAGGAGAACACGAATTAAGATTTCAGAAGTATCAAATAGAAGGTCAAGTTCAGTCAGAGAACACTGATAAACCTCAGTTTTTGAATCGATTCCATATATGCAAAAGATGTTCTTTAAAGGAGGTCTTTCCCAAGGTGTTAATGGATTTAAAACCGGATCGCCATGATACGACCTGAAATATACAACGTTGGTAAAACATTGGGAAAGTTTTACAGAGAATTAAGACCACTCAGTTTAACATTATGTCAAAGAAAATAAGCAACAGACAAATTTTAGCTATTCACATTTTCTATAATACTGTTGATACACGTGAGCACAAAGTACATCACTCTCCGCCAATAAAGTTGAAAAATTACAAACTTGTCAAGAGATGGTTATATTTCCCTAGAGCACCATATAAAATTTTAAGATTTCCATCGTGTGAGTTCACGTCATTAGCACATTATGATCCAGATCCTACATTAATGTGTTATTTCATGTGACAAGACAAGTTATGTAGCAGAGATTGCAGCCATGATTGTGGGACACCATGAATGGTATGGCAGCTGCAGATGGACATGTTTACTAAAAAGAGTTAAAAAGCTAGATAACAAGTTTTTCAATTAAAAGGAGGAGGCAATATGTAGCACATTTATCCAATAAATTAGAAGCCATTACAACACATCTATTAGTGTCAGTTTCCAACAATGTAGCAGCCTTATAATAGACTTGAGCAAAGAGGCATGGACACAAGTGACAAGACACACTACCAACATCTGGAACTGCTGTTAGTTCAATTAAAATCAAATCTAGATAATCTGATAGGAGTTAAGACACTAAGCTTTTTCTAAAGAAAAAGTGAAGGCCCTTTGGAGTGCTAATGCAAAATCATTTTACCATATTGGTTGCAGGTCAAGAGAAGAGTTGTCTTCTAAATACATTCTATGTTAAAAAGTTTGCAGAACTGAAGACAATGCCACTTAGTCATATGATATACCGAATACTCACTTTTGTAATTGGTACAAGAGCCTTTTACTATCAGGATCAAAATCTTCTATTGCTTTGAAAAGTGTCCCGTCCGACACTTCACGAGCAGAGAAGGATAAAAGAGTTGGAAATCCACATTCCATGCTAGATAAGTTGTGTTGCACTGCAACAAAACACACTAGGATAAGCATCATTTCCTACTAAGCCGATATGTAAAGCCTAGCCTATGAGCACGTTACTAAAAGTATGCTGGTGGATTTGAAACAATACCCTGAACAGAAGGAATTTCAATGTTGACAACATTAGTTGGCCACCCAGAATAGTCTGACTTAAATTCCTCTTCATCACAATAATATACTTGATGACTCTTTCTGCTCCTACCAGACAAATGCTTCCGGTACATATTATCAGTCCTACAATACTTTGAAAATGGCAGCATCCATAGTGGAGAGGCAAATGAATTGGACATCAATCGAGCTGTTCCCTGATACCTTGCCAAGGTATTTGATGACTTTGTGTTAGTAGAGGCTTCCATCACATAGGGTTCACAACTATAGACCCTCAAGCATTCTGCTAAGCTAATGTAAAGTACTTGCAATTATTTTGTAAGCTCTTCAATAGATTGTACTATCCAGTGGCTAGTGATTGCACTCAAAAGATATACTCCTCTGAAAACCCCAAAAATAGTTAATTGTTTGAATTGGTGGTAGTTAAACTGGCTATATTTTAATCACGACTCACTTAACTGGATGACCTTAGATGAAGATTCGTGCCATATATATATATATATATCATACCAAACAAATTCCCGTTCCAGTAGTTAATATAATGAATAAAATTATATTTGAATTAAAAAAGGGAAAATGGAGAAGAAATCAATTCAAACAACAAACTTCCAAATGAAAAAAAAAAGAACCTCAGAAACAGGAAGCCCAAGTGGCAATCCAGAAAGTGTTGATTCAATTATCTGAACTGAACCAAGAAAAGGAGATCCTGAAATCGAATGAACAGAACAATGTCTGTATAAATAGCATCCTTTACTGGCCTGGACAACTCAGTATAGAAAGTCAAATTTTGGATAGGGCAATCATACCAACAGCAAAATAAGCATGAATGTGATCATCTAGCCACTGGATATATTTTTTGGGAGCAATCTCCAGCTTCAGCCACTCCAAAAAGTACCGGAAGACATTGTTACCCATTGAATGACCAAAAACTAGTGAGGGACCACCATGGATTTTGAATGCAGTTTCAAAAGTCAGCCTGCAACAACAATAAAAGACCTAACTGAATAATCAGTATCTATATGTAGAAAACCAATGAATAACTTTTGGAAAATGAATGGTCAGTGAAGTAACACTATAAGGCTTCTTTAGTATTTTAATTGGGGTGGGGAGAGAGATAATCAGCTTTTCATTTGAATTAAATACAAATCATAGACTTCATTATCCATATGTATCAACGATCTTATTGCATTCGCACCGGAACAAATAAAAACAGAGTAATGCTATGGACGCAAACTATGTACAAATAATTGTGCATAAAATGACATGGCATATGACGTGTAATATTAGTATTTGCCTATTTGGTCAACCCATTTATGAGAAGAGTTGGTTGTTGTGGTGAGTCCAAATATTACACATCATATGCCATGTCATTTCGTGCACATCTAATACATGTCAGCATAGAATAGAATACCAAACAATCTCATAGTTAGTGAAAATAAATGCATGAGATATGCAGCAAAAGATGGAAATAGTCACAAGCAAATTGAAGTCACAACACACAACTAATGCAATAATTGTGATAATTAATTACTCTTAATTTTTCAAACTAGTTCTAAAGCAGACTAACAGTTATTGATCAAAAAGTGTATTAGTACTTGCATTCCCAAATATGGATTCTAATGTTTCAATACTCTATTAGTGTACCCAAAATATTTCTTTGTTTTTTTTACCTGTAATTGCATAAATATCAATATTTTAACTTATTATTGGATGCTCAAACATCACATTTGTATTAAATTACTTTTAAAATAATCAACTTGTTGATGCAATTAAAAATCTTTTATGAAATTGAGAGAATTTCTAACTATAAGCATCCATATCAAGCTACCCCTAGCATTACGCGTGTAGCCAATAAAGCATACTGCTTTCTTCTATTGGTTAATTCCATGGACCGACAATCTGCGTTTCTAGGTAACATTGTTCTAAAGTGGCTCTAAAAGATGACTGCCCGTTAGGTTAGCACATTATCAAGAAATAGGCATAATTGGCATGATATAAGTCTAACTAAGATGCACTTATCAAAAATACATATTTTATAAGTAAAATAGGATCAAAAATATATATTTTATAAGTAAAATAGGATGCAAAAGATATATACAAACTTTAGCTTGTGAAAGTAAAGATCCCGCTCCTCAAGCTTTGATGGTGACAATCTCCAATCATATGGAGCAGCAATGATTGCATTTGCCTCAATTCCGAACTGAATGCACCACTTGATCCATTCTTTCCAGACCGATGAAAGAGGGCCTGCATACATGAATATTATATAGGCAGGGTACTCCATCGAAGAAACTAAACAAGATTGTCATTACCTTCTCAAGTTAACTAGAAAGTCACTGGTCAAATACAAATTTTAACACTACATCGTAAAGTTAAAACACAAGTTATTAAACAATTAAGGGCCTGTAATATTCTTATATACATTAGAATTTGGTTGTAAACCCTGAAAAAAATAAGCGCCACCTTCAATTCAACACACTTCAGAAGTGATTGTCCCCGCTAATGTCCACACTCATATTCATCTTGGGTCGCCGGTCTCTCAATTTTTAAAATAAAAAGCCACAGAAATACAAGTCCACTAACATAATGACACAAACAGAAGCTTGGATTTTGATTGCTTGATAATAAGTAGAAAGCTTTTATTTCATATATTGTTAAGGTTTCAGTGCCTTTCAAACATATGCAGTAGGTGAATCTAATTGTGAGCAATGATTCCACTACATACATGATATGAAGAAAACAAGGAACTAAAAATATAGGATGAAAACGTAGAATAATACAACAGAAGATGAGCATTTTATATTCTCATGTAGTCATATGCCTTTCCGTACAATAAAGAGAGATGCATTGATAGATTAAAGTTGTCACAGAGCAAAATAAATGAAGAAAATAAGGCTAAAACACGCTATTTGGACCTGTTATATAGCCTGGATCGAGCTCTGTGATCGCAGAAAGACCAGTATCAGCGCGAGATTTGCATTCAGGGTGATCTGTTTGATTGTAAGGGTCTAGCAGCATGCACTTAAGCCAGCAATTTACAGCAGAAAGAAGCTGCATGATAGATGGTAGTCTTCTTCTATCATCCATGGAAATATTGGATAATAAATGAGAAAATATAAATATTATGGTAATCCATTGCTTAACATTTGACAAACCAAATATTAAAATGGGTGCAAATCCACTAAAAAAACTAAACCTTTTGCTTGATTTAGCATACATCCGGGATCCGATTAGTTACCAAGTTCACATATAATAAGGCTTTTGATAGAAAATTGCAGAAATATATGAATCTACTTTCAGACAAAGAACAGACAATAGACCTCCTAATTCATCCACAACATGAACTTCATCTTCTATTATCTTTTCTTTTTTGAAAATCACACCATGATCAAAACCAAAAATCACTTTAGACGAACATTACAAGCAACATAACATGACAAATTGTAAGGCTACATTAAACCTAATTTGTACCAGCAATATATGCACTCGCTGACACGATCTATTACTAATACACTTTTCAATTAATTTACTAATACACTTGGAAACATAAGCCAAAGTACAATATAGGGGTACTTTTCATTTTTCTATGAGAATATAATCCAAACTGTAGCAACCCAAATCATATATACTCATAATGGTTATTTTGTCTTTAAAAAACGAATTCTCAATTTAAACAATTTTGTAAGCCGAAGTTCTTGTTTGACTAAATTATATTGCTTAAAAAATATTCAAATTTTCCCACTATATATTACTATATTTATTTTGGATTTTCCTTTTTGCAAGAAGGGTACTACCTTCTAACCCTTAAAACTACCCTCTTTATACAAACAAACATATATATATATATATATATATATATATATATATATATATATAGGTTGTAATATCTCACATCGGTTAATATGAGATATTTGAGTGTGTATATAAGAACTCAAAGCTGTTATCATTAATACCTTCAGACCTTTTGCGTAAGCCCGTGGTGGGCTAAGATGAGCCAGAAGATATCATTGAGACAACACATTGGGCTTTATTCTGTTATGATTTGATTCAGACTCGGAATTTGATCTGGGTCATCACATACGGTATCAAAGCCGACTCCCAAAAGCTCGGGTTTCTAGGTCTTGTGTGATTATGTGTTATTTGGGTATGTATATAAGAACTCAAAGCTGCTATCATTAATACCTTCCGTCATGACATTTTGAGTGAGCTTGTGGTAGGCTGAGATGTGATACCATATATAATGACTCAGGTCAAATTCCGAGTCCAAATCAACTCATAACAGAATAAGACCCAATGCGCCGTCTCAATAATATTTTCTTGAATCATCTTAGCTCACCACAAGTTCACCTAAAAGTTCTTGGGTCATTTTAGTCCACCACAAGCTCACCTAAAAGGTCATAACTGAAGGTATAAATGATAGTAACTTTGAGTTCTTATATACATATCCAAATATCCCATATTAATCTATGTGGAACTGGAGTCTTACATTGGTGCACAAACCCTTGCCCTCTAATAAAATGCATCAACTAGAACAAAAAGGATAACAAAAGTGGGCACCCAAGTTATAGTATAACTTAGATTTACATAACCATTCTTTTTAAACCATTTAACAAAAAATCTAGGGTGCGGATATGAAAAGCATGCAAATATACAAGAATGATTTTTTTTTACTTAATTCTTGACTGTGGTTCATAATTAGCATAACTACATAAAATAAGTATACTTTTTGACCGTTCAGATTTAATTTTTTTTTCTATTATTATAAAGTCACCGATACACCTCACCAAAAATAATATGAAATTTTTTACATGCTTTCACATATTTTTATGTTGGGAAAATATTACTGACTTAAACAAGCTTAGCTAAAAAGTTATTTAATAAAGCAACGTAATTTTGCTCGGTTAAGTTTTCTATTTTTTTTTAAATTTTAAATTTTATTCAAAATTACGTTATTTTAGTAAGTAACGTTATGGCTAAGGCTGCCTTATATTACCTTTTCCCTTTTATGTTGTTGCATCCAGACTGTTGATTTGATATTTTTTGTGTCTGGTTGTTGCGTAGGTTATAGAGCCTGTTCGTTTGCTGCTTATAAGTTGGTCAACGAACTTATAAGTTGATAAATCATTAAGCCTATTCGTTTGCTGCTTTTTTTTTTGACTTATAAGTCGGAAAAAAAGTCAAAAAAAGAGACTAGATTTTTGGAACTTAAAAAAAATGACTTATAAGTCATTCTTTTAAGTTGGTCAACTATGATGAAAAGACAAAATTGTACCTCCTTGTTTTTTTAATCTTCTTCCTACTAAAGGACATTTTAGTAATATTTACATTTTACTTAACTTATAAGTCATTATTATCCGAACACATCCATAACTATTACTTATAATTCCCGACTTATAAGTAAAAGTAATGCCGAACACTTTTACTTATAAATCTACTAAAATTTTAACTTATAAATCTACTCAAATTTTAACTTTAAGTCCAAAAAAAAAGTCATCCCCGAACGGCCCCACAGTGTGACTTATTCAAAGAAAATGCATAGCATATCTCCCTTTTTCATTAGTTATATAACTAAACAAGCTAATTAAAAAAAAAAGGAATCATTTAGTAAGTAATTGCATTAAATTGAAAGAAAGAAAACAGTATATTATATGCTACTAGTGTATTAAATGAAGAAGGGAAAAAAAAGAAGAATCGGGGATGGGCTAAAGGGTTTTTTGTCTTACTTTGGTGGAATCGAGCCAGACCAAATCGAGAGGGTTGAAATCCAGAGGAGAAAATGGACAGTCCAATATAGACCATGCTCTGAGCTGAGTGGAGGCGAACCCTGGTATTATAATCCCCGATAGCTTGGCGTATTCTCCGGCGTTTCTGTGCAGAGCTCCGATGAGAAGGAAAACGATGATGAATCGTTGTATATTCCCTATCATTTCCGAGAACTTGGTTTCTGTTAGGAGTTTCAACTTTCAAGTATTTGCTGAATTCTTCCGGTTATATATTTCAGGTGCGCTTGTGAAAGATTTGAGAAATTATCGGGTCAAAGTGTAAATTAATTATCATATTCCGTCCACCATGACGACTAAATACATACCTCCTTCCCCATTTGAAGCCATTTTATTTGACTTTTTCTTTTTAGTTATATTTTTAAAAATACAAATATAATAATGGCGTATTGAATTTTAATGTGTATAGCCGTACAAGTAGGTAGAGAGTAGTCAAAAATAAAAAGTGGAGGGAGAATTTCATTTTGAATGCATGAAAAAAGGTCTGCATTTAGCATGTATACGTATGTATGCATGCATGCATGTATGTGCTTAAATATACATTCACATGAATGAATTAAAAACTACATACAGATGAGATTTCAAGTGTAAACACAGGAACTTAGTTTATGTAAACTTTTAAATTTTATACTTTTTGATTCTTAAATGGGCTGGAATATGAAAAAATATATGAAACTTATTTATTTATTTATTTTGAGGTGTAAAATATTTTTTAACAAAGTTAAATAGCAAAAATAACAGTATAATTTTTTAACAATAATATATCTTGTGTGCAAAGTATCGATAAAAAAAACATCAACAATAATGTAGCTCTCACAAATCTCCTCCTCTATACATATAATTTTATGTAGGGCAGTCATGTTGAGTTGTGGGTACGGGGCTAAGGGTGACCAAAATGATATATTTTATATATATTATTTTTTTATTGTTAATTTTATGAATAATTATTATTTATAATATTTTAATTATGTGTATATATATAAATATGATATTGTGTGTTAATTTATTTAAATGTACCTCGCAATCATAAGTGAATAGAAAATTTAAATTTATACGTCACCATTAAGGACTTTTTTATTGTAAGATAAAAGAGTAATTTACTTTTACTTATCACTTAAAATTTTTACAGTAATAAGCTTATTTCAATAGTTAAACTATCTTAACTAACTAACCAGTCTAAATATCAGAAGAAATTAAAAAATAAATAAATCTCAATTAAGTAATATTTTTAAAGACTATTTCAGTCTTCGGCATACCTAAAGAAGACAAATCTCCCTTTTCCCTCCTCCGGGGCTCAAAAGCCGCCAATCCAAAATATGCAATAACGACGTCGTCTTTCGTGTGTTTTTTCTTTCTCCCCAACAAAATTGGACGACGGCAGAAAAACACGAGTCAGCACTCAGCAGAAAGAAAAAGAAAAAACGAAAGCTATAAAACAAAAGCAAACTGTTTCCGGACCGTACTGGTGATGAAACCGAAGCAGCTTACCAAAGAAACATCGACCCAGCAAAACGACGGCTAAATGTCCCATTACCCAAACCTTTCAAGATTTCCTTTGAAATCCACAAATTTGGAACAGCAAAATAGCAGCAGAATCCGCCATGAACACATCTACTGCTACTTCTTCTAGATCAAGATTCCGGTTCAGAGATCATCGTCAAGAAATGGCGGATAGAGAGTCTCCGGAGGCCGAAGTCAGCTCGGAATCTTCGTCATTGTCCAGCGACCGCGAATTTGAACCGGAGCTCACTTCCATGACCGGAAAGGTAGTCTTTTTTTGAATAGAGATAGAGCATAGTGTTTTCTTTGATGATTGAATGGAATTTTTGATGTTGCGTCATGGGGATATTATTTTTTCTTAAAAAGTTGTATCCTTTTTCCCAATTTTTGTTTTTTTTTTTTCATATTTTTTTATACTCCCTCTAGCAATAAAACTCCAATGGCCCAAGATCACAACTTGTTTTAAAATAGGACAAGTATAAGTGCATAACACCAATGACAACACCAAACACAATATTTTGATCTTAATTATTGAAAAATAGGACATGATACATACAAGTTCTATCCGGTCTCACTTTTTAATGGTTCAAATGTATATATACTGTTCGGATTAATGTTTGGTTGTAGTTTACTTAAAATTGTCCTTGAAAATAATGCAATTTGGTAAGTTAATATTGAAAGTGGCCTCTCATTTTTTTGGGATGTTTTTAAGAGGAAAAATGGAATCTTTATTTAGGACTGAAGGGAATATTTGGCTTTCCTTATTTATTACTAATTCTACTAGTTTCATTACCTTATGATTTTTCTATATGCGCTGTAAATTTGCTTCTTTTGCTGATTTAGGGTATCAGGCGTCTATGCTCGGAACTTCTTGAGCTAAAGAAGGCGTCTGAAGAAGATTTTCAGAAAAACATAGTTTATAATTGTTCATCATTTGTCAGGTAATTTGGATCCTTTAAACAGATTTAGATAGGTGACTCTGCTCTGACATACTCTGTATAATTGGTGTGCCATGCTTATTCTACAATTATAAAAAGTTCGGACTAAATGCTGCATGACATTTTTACTTTTGTTGTCACCGAAAGTGTTTCTTTCCTATTAGTTGTATATTTTCTCTAGCACTGGCGAGCCTTAATAATTAGTAACAGCTAGTGTTGTTGCTTGGATAGTTTCCTGATAAGCAAGGACTTTGATCGTGTAATGCTGTTATTGAGAAGTTGGAGAAGTTGTTATCACTCTGGGCCTCTGGCTACTTTTTATTCTCAAAATCTTTGCTGAAGTTAATAGCAATTAGAAACTGTTTTGACAGTGGCTGTTGAAGGATACAAAACTATTTACTTAGGCTATCAGTTTAAGTCTAATCGTATCTTGGATGGTGCCTGTCTGATCACGTAATTATTATCATCACTTATCGAAGACATATTAAAGTTGTTTACAACACAGATTTTATCCTTAAACTTAGGGATACCCTCCTTACTTGTATTCAACTCATCTGATATTTTGGCAGTCTAAAATTCTTTTTCATATGTTATTAGCAACTTGATCCAAGAGATGGCATTTTATTTCACAGAATATTCAAAGAAATGGAAGGTGTGGAAATTCAGTTGACGCAACTGAAACATCATGTTTTAACCCAAAAAATGCTGGTCAAAAAATTTAAAGATGAAATTTTCCTAAAGATCACACTTGAGGAGACAGTAGAACCAATTGTTGAAGAACCTTCACGTGTTGAATCATCACCTGGGAGCATATTAGAGACTCACACGGACAATATTTCAGACATCCTAGATACCCTTCTTTCGGAACACAGATTAGATGAGGCTCTTGAGATTCTGGAGATGGAAGCTGGAACTTTCCAAAATATGCAGTTCCAAGAAAATCTTCCGCTAGATAGCTGGATGTCTTATGAGTCTGCAATGTCAGAGCGAAGGGCTATGCTGGTGGATCAATTCACACTTTTGGCTGAAAACCCTAGAGTGTGTGCAGCAGAATCGCAAAAGGCATTAGTTGGGCTTTGCAGACTAGGTGAAAATGATGTTGCAACTCAGTTACTGCTCAAGTATTACCATTCGCGCATTTCATCTGGTATGCATGATTTGCAATTCTCAGAAGCATTTTCACATGGACTGTACATCCGTAAAGTTGCAAAATTTGTATTCTCTATGATCTCTCAAGCAGCAAGAAGCTTCGTAGTCTTACATGGAGAGACTTCTCCTTATGCTCCAGAACTTATTCTCTGGGCATATGATGAAACTAAATTGTTAGCCACCTGTTTTACTGAATATGTCAAATCCATATCAGAAATAAGTGGTAGATTGTCAACAGCGGTGGAAGCTATGAACTTTGCTATGTCATATTGCTCTTTGTTAGAAATTCAAAGGTTACCGCTGCAGCCATGCTTGATTGAGCATATACGTCCTTGTATGGAATATGTTCTACAGATTCATTTTGACCATTTTAAGAAAGTCATCAATATTTTTACATCAACGGATGCTTGGGTTCTGGGGAGATATCTTTTACCAGGAATTTTAAGTGAGGGGAGCTCTTCTGTGGTTATTGGTCAGCAACCAGAGTATTGCTTTCTCACTAACAGCGGCCGGAAGTTTGTAACAGTCCTGCAGGTCTGTTTGATCTCCTTCGTACTCTTAGTTCAATTCTAAGCAGCAACATATGGATTTTAGTCATAAGGTTATCTGCATTAGCATATGATTGCCATGATCTTACTTGTGTGAAGGACAAAACACAGTATACTTGGTTAAGGAAAACAACAGTTTCATCCTTTTTGTGTTTTTGCAAGTGAACAGTGGTTATCCTTTCTTAAACAGTCTGTCCTAGCGTTCCATAAGTCTCCAGAACAACTAAATTCCCTGTACATGATGTTACAAAAATGTTGACTTTAAATATTTGCTCTTTCGGGAAAAAACACTTGAAGCACTCTCTATTTACTGTAGGAGATTAAAGTTATGAGGTAATACTTGCATTCTTTTCTTTTATGGGTTTCATGTGCTTAGTGAGAATGAAACCACCACAAAACAAAAATAGTTATTCAACCAAACTGGAATGGGACTCATTATTTATGCTTCAAGTTTTCCACAAGCTTCATCTGCTCCTGTTTCTTACTTTTAGATATTTTCAGGCTATTAAGGAAGACATCTCCTCTTTGGCGTTCCTTCAAATGGAAGGTCCAATCCTCAGAGGACTCATGGATCTCTTCACAGAGTATACTGCTATTCTTGAAAGATCAGTCACTGATAAAGAATGTGCTATGGAGAAAGGAGGTTCAAAAGTTAAATTGACAGAGTCACTGGTGCAACAAGTTTCGGTTATTGCCAATTTATCAACGCTTGTGAACATTTTCTCTAGCATAATCAGAGATGTCTTTAAGGAAGTCAGTCATTTGGAGTTTGAAATGGACAGTTATATATTGTTTATTCAAGAGGCTTGCAGTCAACTCCGAGCTAATATCTGCGAACAATTTATACATAAAATAATGTCTCTAGAAGGTGACCACAGGCCTACTCAAAATGGTTTCATTTGGACCCAAGATGATTCTGACTCTTCCACCAATATGATGCCTTCTGTTCCTTATCAGGTACACAATAGTTAGTTATGAAATGCTAAGGTATGCAGTATATCTATTGAAGAACTTACTGGTATCTGCTTGGGGCTCTCTAACTGTTTTGAATCCCGGTTGTTATTTTTTAAATGTCTCGAGTTTTAACTTGGCATGCCAAAATGAGTTTTAGCCTTCTGCATGCTATAAGTGGATTATGTTGCCTGTAATCTTGCCTTCCATACTAGCATAGACAGGAAACGTCTTTCTATTTAGCTTCTGAATTCACTTGTGCTTTTGCTTGAACAACTTCTTAATTTGTGATTTGGAATTTCGTGTTCGAACTCCTAATGATTTTCCCCTAGCTTCATCAATTTGGAAGGCGGGCCAAGGTTCTGTCGAAAATTAAGGCTTTTGTTTGGTTGGAAGTTCTCACTTGTGTTAATGATTTGCTGTAAAGGTGAAAGCCATACAAATGCTTGTGCCCGGATATGAGTCATGTGCAGGCCAAGTTCAGAATGTCACGAGCATCTTTTTATTTTTTTGTGTTGAGCTACAGCAAGAGGGTTATGAAATTTCCTTTTTCGGGATTTTTGAGGAGCCTTGGGTGTCCCCTTACTCTTTGAAGAGTTTGCGTGGCTTGATCATTCCCTTGAAGCCTGTATCTGAGTTCTACAAATTTTATAACTGAAAGGAGCATATGCATCAACTATATGCTTCTGTTAACTGTGAATGTTATTTATAAAGTAACAGTGTACTGCAGAATGGTTGCTTATTTAATCTCCTTCTTGGATTGAATTGATCAGGTATTATTTTCAGAACTAAGGAAATTAGAAAAGCTTGCTGAAGAAAATGTCATTGAAGATTGGTTGATGGATCATTTAAGGGAGCTAGTGGAGGCTGTGTTTGTTTGGATTTCACGCAATGAAGAAATCTGGACAATTCTTGAAGAGGACTTAACTGACCAACACTCTAGCAATTTCATGCAGGTATATTATGTCCTTTCTTTTGCAAGTGTTGGTAGTAAAGTGCTACTTTGACCAAATGAAAAGAAGAAGAGGTAAATCCCGGTAGACTTTTTGAAGTCAACTTAAAACATTTTCAAAATCAAAATTGACATGGATTCCTTTAATTTTTGTCAATACAATGATAAATATTGTAAACTATCTAAAAAGTATTGCCCGTAGTAAGGTTTGTTGTTTCATAATTTGTAATGAACCATCTCAATTAAAATTTGAAAATGTCTCAAATTGACTTTCAAAAGTCAATAATGGTCTTATAATTTGAAAGGAGGGAGTAAATCCTAGATTCAAGAGGTTAAATTGCTTAAATTCAGTTTGGCCGTCTAAGGGGTTAATCAAATTTCCACCATAATTATTCCCATATAGATCAGCTATAATGACTTCCATTCTGACTTTTGTTCAACTATTTCTATAGTTTGTTCTGGACATACAATTTTTGTTGGAAATTGCAAGATCTGGTGGATACTTAACCAACATCATGGTTAATGCTTCCCTTGGTATTATATCTCGATTGGAATCAGCCTTTGTTTCCGTTGACTTGGATCATAATAGGTAATGCTTTAATTTGCAACTAACAACATTGAGATTGTTATGATTTGCCACTTGTTTACATTTATTCGGTTATTTTCTCAACTGAATTGGAGCCCATTTTTGTATTCTTGTTTATATGTAGAGTTGCAAATGACTATGAATGGGCTAAAGCGGCTGCCACCAAAGCCCTTCAGAAGCTGCAAGAGATTGAAATAACAAAGTTGTGTCCGGATGAAATTACTGATAATTTTGAAGAAACAAAAGAACGAGCAGATTATTCAAGTTACTTGCTTGAGGATAATGATGAGGCAATAAGCTGTTCAGATTATTCTGTTGAGTCACTTGAGGATTCAGTTAGTATAGATGCTTTAGAAATTGCCAGAAATACAGAAACAAAGATTTCAAATGGAGCTGCTCTTGAAGCAGTTGTAGATCTTACAGGGGAGGCTGGTTCCGATGATAAAAATGCTACACAAATGGATGCTCTAGAAGTTTTCATCAATGCTGTAACAAATATATCAACTATGAAAGCGACCCCTCTTGAAAATTTTGTAGATGTTAGAGGGGCAGATGATTTTGATGACGAAAGTGCTATACATACGAATGCACTACAAGTTGCCATCAACATGGAAGCAAACTCTCTTGGAGTTGCAGGAAATGGTTTTGATGATAAGAGTGCTATGCAGATAATTGCATTACAAGATGCCGGTGGTGCAGAAACAGAGATTTCAACTACAAAAGCAATCACTATTGAAGGATTTGCAGAATTCGGAGGGAAGAGAAGTTCTGATGATACAAGCACTATAGGCTATGCCAACATGTACTTGAAATTAAAACAAAATGAAGCTACAGATGAAGCTAATGAAGAGGAAGGTGGAGTGCAGAAAACAAAGTCATGGGACATGCTGTTATTTAGCGAT
Source organism: Hedera helix (assembly GCA_947179155.2). Lineage (NCBI taxonomy): Eukaryota > Viridiplantae > Streptophyta > Magnoliopsida > Apiales > Araliaceae > Hedera > Hedera helix. The sequence goes on from OX359271.1 coordinate 49,776,492, forward strand.
GATGAAAGATCCCTTGAAGGAGAACTTGAGGGGGAGCATGGTTTAGGGGTTGCCAGTGACACCAGAAAAGATATTTCAGCTATAGAAGCAATCCATTTTGAAGAATTACAGAAGTTCCAGAATACCGACATGCTGTTATTTAGCGATGATGTCAATGAAGCTTCCATGGCATGGTTTTCTGCAGAAGGGACTAGCAGTCAACACTGTTATGCTGAGCCAGTTACCTATGAACTAGAAGAAGGCGTACAAGGGACTTTACTTGGGGCTTTTGCAGAATCAGAAAATATGGAACAAATGAGAGACCAAGGTAAAGTAAAAACTATGAAGACAAGGCTGGCTGCCAAGGAAAAATAAAGCAAAGAGGGGCAAAATGTTTAGGATGATGACGCGACAGATTTGTCGACTGCGATGCAGAACAAAACATGGGAGATTAAGAGCTAGCAAAGATCAACACCAGCACGAATATTTTGATAGTTTTATGCATATTTGGTTAAGGAAACTCCATTTTATTTTACTAAACTGGGGGAGTTATTGGAGAAACAAAGAGTGGACGGACACACTACTGAATCTTGACACCCTTGATGTTGTGATACATGCATAAAATCTATTACCTTAAATGGAATAAGCAATTCTTCTAGAAGCTTAAGTACGTTCTACATTAATTATTATCTTATAATTCTGTTTTCCTAAACTATTTATTATTTTCAAAATTAAAAGATTCATATTAATTTTAAATTTTTAAAAATATAGCAAATTGATTGAGAAAACAAAAGATGGTATTGACTTTGAAACGAATAAAATAGTTTTAAATAAAATTTTCTCTGTTTCACAAAAGAAATTTATTTATAAATATCTAATATATACTTTTTGTTAATAATAAGTTGTTAATTTAATAGTTGTAACATGCAATAATGAAATTATGATAACAGATTTGAGTATGCGGTTATCAAAAAATAAAAAATAACTCTTTTTATGTACAAAAAAAAATAAAAATGAAACTCTTTTTTAGAAAAGAGAGAATAATTAGGTGTTTACAAAAATTTTACCTTACATTTTAAAATGGATGGAACAAAATTTTGAAATAATAATTACTCTTTTTAATGTTTTATTAAAAAAATAAAAGATGATATTGAGTTTTGTAACGAAGATAATAATTTTAAATAATATTTTCTCTATTTCACCAAAATAAAAAGTTAAAAATTCCATTTATAAATTTGTATATATCTATAATCTATTTTTTTTTTATAATAATAATAGTTGTGTCATGCAATACTATTTTATGTAATGATACTCTTTTTAAAAAACATCTGGAATAATTAGGTGCATAATTTTTTATGTTAATAACAAAGCACACTTAGCCCATTAATATTCATAAGAAAGTACAACATGTCACATATGTAGCATCAGATAATTTAATTAGACAAACAAATAATTTACAAGATTTTATTATTTATCAAAAATTTAATTAAACTTTTTTTAATTGAAAATAAAATTTAGAATGAAAATCAATTTTAAATATAAACAATAAGGTGAAATTTGTGATTTAGTCTAAAACTTAATTGTAACAAACTCAAACTTTTATAATGCACATATTAAAATAAGTTATAGTTGTTTATATTTAAATTAAATAATTTTGTATGTTGAAATTTGTAATTTAGTCTAAAATTTAATTGTAACGAACTCAACTTTTATAGTGCACAAATCATAACATAAGTTCTAGTTGTTTATATTTAAATTGAATAATTTTATGTTTTAGAAATCGACTTTAAAATTTTAAAATATATTTTTAACTTTGAAATAGAGAGATTGGTAAACTATAATTTTTTTTTTACTATTTTGGTAACAAAACAAGAATAAGAGATCAAATGATTAGGACTACTTTTGTTACTACTAATTCATTTTCCCAATATTAAGATTAACAAAAATTAAGAAAAAATTAAATTAGTTATTATTCTATCCTAAATTAAATAAGTTTACGTTTATTTAATATTCTTAAAAAATATACTTAATTTAAAATTTTGAAATTAATTATACATTTTAAACAGAAACAATAACTTAAATTAAATTAATAACTATAAAGAATCTGACGAGCGTAGCACGTAGAATCTACTAGTAGTTAAATAAAGAATCACATCAAATGTCTCAAACATGTTCTACGTCTGCTGGCTCTACAAACAAATTTACGAACCCTGATGTAATTTCACCTATATAAAATCGTATAGGAAAATGTTGCATTCAACATATGCATCATTTTTCTAAATACAATAATATAAGAAAGAAGTTGCAATAGTATTATTTTTCCGAAATTTCTTATGGTGCCTATAGTTTCACCCATATTCGAATGCTTCAGTCTGAACAAACTACAGTGTCCAGTTTTGGTTTGATATCTAATGAACCATAGTATTTAAGGGAGTAACAATCGACACCCAAGCTGGACTTGCAACAGATCATAGTTCACATTATCATAGTTCATGTCGGACTAACTCAAAATGTGTCCACATTTACACAAAAACAGTTCACCACACCAAGGATGGCATCATGTTATGATTATATAGATCTAGGAATGTCACAGTAGCGCTGAGTCGCCTAATAACAAGTCCATTCAGTTTATCAAAATCAAATAACAAGCACATCCTACAATTAACATGACATTAGATACAACATGATTCACAATAGAACTTGTCTTTATATGATCTACCATAAAACTACTCCTCCAGATGCACATTGTCAGCAGTGTCACCACCCTTCACCGCATGTTGTTTTGACGCCTATTATTATAACGGGTACGATCATTGTATCTTGGTCTGTCTTGAGCCCTTTGAGGCACTGGCTGCACTCTCCGTTCTCTCTCAGGGGACCTTTTGACAATCTCTCCATTTACAAGCAGCTCCGCTGGCAAATCATGACCGCAAAGAAGTTCAGTATAGTTCTACATTGTATCAACTAAATCTTACATTGAATAACAATTAGGAAAAGATAGATTGAATAACAATTAAGAGAATTAAGAGAAGATAGATTGAATTAGAGGGGAAAAAAGAAAAGAAAGGTTCTCTAGGAGGGAGGTTGTGCCACTGTGCAATAAAAGGCCACGACAGATCATACAAGAGAAAGATTGATTCAAGTAAGGCTGCTATGAGGTAAAAAATGCCTTAAATAAATGACATACAGATTCACGTGAATATAAATACACACAAAATTTTAAACATTAAGTTAATCCATTGTATGATATAGAACTGGCTGATCATAGCGATAAAAAATCTGAAGGCAGAAAGCAGCATGGAAAAACTATTCAAGTGCTAAAAATAAATTAGTAACAAGCATTTGATAATGTAAAAGAGTCAAGAGACCCATAAGCAAGCAATTATCAATTTTTTTATAGCGTACCCACAATGACAATTCGTGTATGATATGTCATAAGCTTGATTCTCAAACCCCATAACTTGCACATAGATGGTGGTACATGACAATACTAGAAAAGAAAGAAATCTTCATGCAAGCAGATGTTGAGCACAACAAATAAATTAGAGCAAACCAGAGAAGAAATTTAGTTAAATTTATTAAGACAAACTAAGTAATTCAGGACAATTTTAAATGTATTAGATCCTAAGAGATAAAGTTTATACTTCTCTTTACATAGATATTATGACTCCCTTGTATATGAAATAGACTTACCTCCATAGTCCTTGTTCTCAGCATCAACATAAGAATCAGGAAGGACAAACAAAACACCAGGCAAACCTGTATAAAATATCAAAACACGTGACCATCCAAAATAAAAGTAAACCAAGCAAATAAAAAGCAAAAATTAATGATAGCAAAGGCAGCACAAACCTTCAAGTTTATTCGACGTCTCCTCGTCAATCTCACATCCAAACCCAAAATATCTATCGCAAGAAACATTGTAAATCTTCTTCTTTGCTTCTTCTTCACTGAAAAATCATACCAACATAATAAAGTCACTGTAGTTTGAGATATTGTGCTAAATTCAATGTATATAACTACCAATAAAGGACATTGAGACAATTATTAAAAAAAACACAGAAATAATAAAGACCAACTCTTCTACAAACTACAAAGATATACCAATGAACTGCCGATTGAAAAATTATTTGTTGTTTTATTTAAGAAATACGTTGAGCCCTAATTTTGACTTAAGATTTAGCATATTCTAATAATGCAAGCTCAACATATTTCAGCAGACTCAAAACATATTTCACGACATGTATGTGAAGTGTAGAGGTTCGTAAATAATATAATATCTAATGGAATACTTCTAAAACAAACTCAAATTTGGTTGTGACCCGTGGATTCAAGTTTCTATCAAAATCAAAAAACATTCAAATGAAACAATCGGAAATTGACCCAAAAGTCCAAAACTTCAAAAAAATATTTCCTTTCCAAGCAGACTGAAACAATACATCAAAATAAAATTTTAATTTTAATATGAATTAATCAATCAGAGGTCTCCCTCTGTAGTCCTAAATTAACATGCAACTGATAGTCCTCAAAGACAAAATGAAATTTTCTCACCATCAACCTCTATAAAAATAAAAAATTTAAAACAAACATAAAAGAAACACCAGCATTTATATGTGCACAGTGCACAAATGAATTCTTTCACTTTAGAATTTGGCATTTACTGATCTTTAAGATATCTAAGGTTGTCAATTTATATTTTCACTGAATATAATCTCCGAATGATTAAAAGTTACCTTCCGAGGACCTTAGCTAGGGTTTGGATGTAACATTCAATCATCTGCTCCTTAGTGGCGCCTTCGCCGCCAGGTTTGTCCATCACAATGAGCCAATGCTCGTAATCGCAGCCAGGGAACAGCGGCGCCATCTCCGTCGGCGGTCGGTCACTGAAGTTCGAACCGGAGTTGAGAGGCGAGTAGGCGCCACCGGACCGGTTCACCCTGCAACGGATAGGGTTTAGCCGAACCGCACCGGGGGCGAAGTCCCTGAGCGAGTGAGAGATCGAGACTGTGGACCGGGCAGGTCGGGTGAATCCGGGAAGAGGTGGGGATTTGGCTATGGATGATGAAGAAGAGAGTAGACGTTTAGAGAAGATGAAGTATGATGACGAGGATGATCGGGCGGCGAGTGCTGATCGTACTAGGGTGGCTGCCATGGCTGCTGCAGAGATGAGGGCAAAATGTTGAAAGAAGATAAAGGCGAGGCCGCGACGGTTTAATCGTAGTAGTCTAGTAGATAAGGGTTTTTGATATGCAATGGGTTATAATCAGGTGCGGATAATTTTCATGGGTTCGTATAGACGTGTTTATAGATTACTGGTTAGTATTATCTACATCTAGAAGAAAAAAAATTTGCCTCTTCAAAATAATTGTATAAATGTACAAAGATTAATTATCAATTGTAGGATTTGTCTTGATGCATATAATTCTCGCTATCCACATTAAGTAAATAATGTTTGATAATTTATTCATTTTTTCTCCTCAACAACATAACTTTAAAGAATTAATATTTTTATAAGTTAATTTAATATTTTTATAAAATTAAATAAGATTCACTTATAAAAATATTAAATTAATTTATAAAAATATCAATTTTTTAACTTTAAGATTTGATAAATAATATTTTGAATTAATCCTATTTAACCACAAGTAATTATTTTTTATTGGATTAATGAGAAAAAATGTCCTAATCATAGTACTGATAGGACCTAATAATCTTGGCTCGTATAGGGTATGCCGCCTAGTTTGTGAGCCTTTTTTGGAAGCTCGTTTTCACCATGCTCACGGCTCGGTTACTCTGCTAGCAATGGTGAGAGTCAGCTAATAATTATTCATAAGTCTTATAATAATGTTATGTGATATTTTAAATTAATAAAAAAAAATATTTTAATTGACTTATAGCTACAAGTTGAGTAATAAGATATCACTGATATTAAATTAATTTTTTTTTATTAGTCTAGAACATCACATAATATTATTTCAAAATTACTAAATAATTTTTTAAAAGTGTTGTACATCCAAAGTAAAAAGTTTTACGGGTGAGATCTTCATTAACAAGAAAAAATTACAATTAACTCGCGCTTAAGAGTGACTTCAAGAAAAGCTAGGATTAGGCAATTCCATAATTATAAAGTAATTATATTTGATAAAATATATTTAATTTATCACTATATCCGTTTTAAAAAAAAAAAACTCATATTTCTTATGACAAATTAGGTGTATCATTCATAAAACACGTTTTTCACAGGCTTCTAAATGCATCTAATTTATTAAATTTGTGACTCCTTTTTTTTGTAAAAATGTTTCACTTGAATTGATTTATATAGAGTAGCATTTTACATTTACTATTAGTATAATTCTCTTTTCCAAATATCAGATCAAACTTATTTTCATAAAGTTATTTTAATTTTTTTTTAAATTTAAAATTAATACGAACACATTAAATTTTAATAAATATTTTAAATTATCTATATAATTATTAAAAAAATTATATTTTAATACTTAAATTAATCATGTTAATTTTAAAATGTCTTTTATTGTAAAATCAATTCCTTTGACGTGAAGAGGGTAAAAGCTATTGTAAAATCAATTCCTTGGAAATTTGTGCAAAATGAAATCCAAACGCGCCCGTTCATTTGTCATAGGGAGACGAGTAATAGTACGCCAAAAGAAAATTTTCTGCGGCGTCGTAGCTCTGACATCGCATCTAGACCGTCCATTTAAATGATCAGCACCAGTAAGAACCATACTTATGCAACCCTTTTTCTCCATCCAAAATAGGAATAGGAGGAAGGAATAGGAATACTCAAAGTAAAGTTTATTTGTCTGCTTCACTCTTGTTGTTAAAGAGTGCAGAAAATAAATGGAAGATTCTAACAAGAGGATACTCAATCCATGGCTCTTTCACCTCCAGAAACTCGCTATTGAGCTCAAATGCCCCATCTGGTAAATGTCTATCTACTATGTACTCTTTCTGTCCCAAAATATATGATCAAAATTGAATTTTTTAGTCGATTCGAGATATTTTTACTTTCAAAATTGAATTTTTAGATAATAGAGTTATGAAAGTTGTAAAATTTTGCCAAAAAGTAGTGATACAAGATTTAACATGTGAAAAAGTAGGCGTGATCTTATATTTTGGGATGGAGGGAGTGTATATATATATTACAATGGATATAGTTAAGGTACTAATTTAAGCATGTTGAATCTTGCAGTCTTGACTTGCTTAACCAACCCGTTTTGCTCTCATGTAATCATTTATTTTGCAAGTTAGTCCATTCTTTCACTTCTAGCTCTTTGAATTTGAATAATTAGTGTTGTTTACTTGTTAATTTGTGGCCTTTTGAACTGTTTTTTCATTTGATTGCGTAATGCAGGTCATGCATTCATAAACCAACCCGGTATGGACCCGAATGTCCTGTTTGTAAAAGTCAATATGTTGATTTAGGTATGAAGATATATAATCAATGAATTTGAGTTCTTTTAAGCCTGTTATTTTCTTGTTTCAATTATGTTTTTGGTCCTAAGTTGTTATAATCTTGTGTATATTAAGAAAATTCTGCAAAAGTAAAGTGTCAATATCTTGAATTAGTGGCCATTTGTCAGTTGAATCTTTGTACAATTTAAGTTTTTATTCAGATGGACGATGTCCAATTGTATAACTTGTAAAGATGTATTTTGTGCTTTTGTGAATGATCTGAAGTATCAATTTTTAATGCTACTGGATTAAAATTTAATTCTTAATTGTCAAATTTTGGAATAATTTCTCTTCAAGCTCAAATTATAACAACTATTGTGTGAATGCAGAAAAATGATACCGTGATAAGAAAAACCCAACTTGTTCATGTTCTAACTTTGGTTAAATGGTGCAGAGATACGATCTGCACCTTATATGGAAAATGTGGTAGCAGTCTACAAAAACTTGTGCGCTACTTCCCTTGCTAAAATCTTTCATCCTGTTTCTTCTGGTAAGACAATTTCCAATCCTTGCAGGCTGTTTCAAATTCATTATCTTTTCTATTCTGGAGTTTGGCCTTTGATGGTTAATTGACTCAACTGTTGTATGTAATCACCAAAGATGTTGGAAGGTTGTCAGATAAGTTTCCTGTGTCGGCTAAGAAAAATAATGAGTTAAGAAAGGAGCCCGCTGAAATATCTGCAGAGGAAAATTCCACCAACGGGAAATCCATGATTTCTTTAACTGCTAGTGAGACAGTTACAAGACGTGGCAAAGAGAGAAGGGGTGAAATGATATTAAATGGTGAGGATAGGTTGAGACAGTTCCCGCCTCCTGATCAGGTCAGAAATGGGAAGTATGAAGAGACTGGAGTAGAGGAAAAAGACATGAATCAGATCGAACAGTTGTCACCGGGAAGTAATCGTTCATTGGGCGAGAGCAGGGATGCCAAGAGACAAAAGAAATCAAATTCATCAGAAGCATATGGTAGCGAGTGTGGCTTTTGCCGTTCTTCTGAAGTCACTGATGTTAGTCCTGAATTTGAATGTAGTAATATCTTTTTAAAAGAATTTCTATATAGTCTCTCGAGTGATGTTATTTAAAGAAAACTTCTCTTTAAATCCTTCTTTAAACTCTATAAATATTTCTTATTTTATGAGTTTCCCCCCCTAGAAATTAATCTCTTTTTAACTAAATGGTTACTTGCAGGAAACTGGGCCGATGTTGCATTATTTAAAAAATAAGTTAGTACACGGAGATTTGGCCTCCTCCTCTAAGGCTATTCACGTTCACAAGATATGCATTGATTGGTACGTTATCTTGGAAACTGTTCTGACTTAATACCTTTGATATTGTTAGAAAGCCATCCATAAACAAATTTAAATCGAATTTGGATTGTAAAAGATTGGTGTCTCAGAGGTTTGTGTATCTTGTAACCTGCATATCCTGAATTCTTGAAACCTTTTGTTTATCTGTATTGTTGGAGGCAACGTATCTATGCGCATGCTGCTTTGAATTTACTCCCAGGGTGACCCTTACAAGTTACAAATGCTATTAACTGCTATGATTTTGATGGTGGTAACAACTGTTGATATTTGTCCCTAGTTCTCTTTTGTGCATGATCCATCTTTTCTCTCTCTAGAGAAGCTTCTTGTTGCTAGGATTTGCCCCTTCCTTTTGAGGATGGCCTTCCCACCTGATCCATCGTCATTTGATCACCTTATGACCCTAGTCTTTTTTTAATACTATGTATTGCTTTGTGCTCAAAACTTCTTCTCCTCTCCCAAAGCTCCCTCTATCACTTCTATCTTGCTAGTGATAGTTGATTTCCTTACTCCTTGTGTTAAGTGTTGAGACTTCTCAAATAATTACTTGAGTAATTGGCAAATCTCAACGTGTTGCGTGTTTGAGAGAAAATGTATGCTTAAGAGGGTTCAACCATTTCGGGACTCACACGTTAATGGATATATTTTTTAAGATAACATGCAAGTTGATATAGTTCTGATTAGTGTTCGAGTGTGAAGTTGAAGACTTAATATACAAGGTTGAGCCCAAGACCTATCAGCTTAAGCTTTTGGTTCAGGTTGACTCCTGACACGTGTGTTGAGTCTTCCAGTGGTCTCCCCTAACTCTCTGATGCTAAATGCCTAATTTATAGAAAAACTAAAAAAAAATTGTTCATATGGCAAGGATATGAAAATGTGCATGATTATTACCTGTGTTGCAGAGAATTGTTGCCTGTGCATGATGATATCAAATGAAACATGGCTTCCTTTATATATTATTTAGATTTTGAACTATTAAATAGAGCACTGCATTATTGTCGGCCCCAATTTAACAGGTTTGTCATATATGTGTTTACTTTTAATCTATATGTATTTTATTTGTTCTTTTTAAGAATATTTTAGTCTGGGCATATTGTGATAACATTTTATTGCAGGACGCCTCGAGTTTATTATGAGGGTGATGAAATCAAGAATTTGGAGAAAGAACTGGCTAGGGCTGGTAAGCTAAGATGCAGCAGTTGTGGACAAAAGGGTGCAGCACTCGGCTGCTATGTAAAAGCTTGCCGGAAGACTTATCATGTAGCTTGTGCTTTAAAAATCTTAGACTGTAGATGGGATTGTGTAAGTCAGCTAAATTAATTGTTTATATGGGCTCAGCTTTTTTAGTGGTTGTATCATATTTTCTTTTCTTGGTCAATATTTAGTAATACGTTTTCTTTGTTTCTTCTCTCTATAGGAGAACTTTCTAATGCTGTGCCCATTTCATAAATCTATCACGTTTCCAAGTGAAACTCAACAGTCTGGGAAGCATGACAATATAGAAAAAGATCCTCCGTCGACACAAATGTACAGATTTTATAACATTTGTCTTGCCAAGATATCTACTTAGTTGATTAACACACTACTTTATAACTTTGGTATCTTCATGCATTCTAAATTTTCTGTTTAGGTCTTTTTAAGGTAAATTGAATGGTAATGTAACATTAACTCTGCAAATGCAGCTTTTAATTTACTTGAGCTATCTAAAAGCAGATATATTCTGGTTTGATTTTTTGTATACGTAGTTATTTTTGGTATCCACGTTATTTATTTTTCCTTTCTTAATTTTATTTCTCTACCAAAAGGTTTTTTGTCCTCCAATATGCTTTCATTGTGAATACAGGATCTCTGAGCAGTCAAGCTTTTGGTCAACATTGCGTCATGGGGCAAAAACATGGGTATTCTGTGGATCTGCTTTGTCTTCTAAGGAGAAGGTTGGTTCTAATTTTAGCAGAACAATTATGTGATGTACAAGTTCATGTGTTTATATATGATAAGATTTTCTAACTTTAGACTATGTTTCTGAAGATAACATGATGTTGCTTAAAACAGATGACTTCCTCCAGAGATGGTTAGCTAGTAACTGAACATGGCTGTTTTAATAAAGATTCTTGTTATATTAACTTTACAGATACTATGTTTGATATTAACCTTATGGTACTTTATAATCTCATTTACTGTCTTGTTTAAGATCTTTTGTTTTGTTGTTTCAATTCTTAATGACATGTATTTTGAAGAATATTTCTAGATCAAAATGAATTATTATTTTTTCTATCTACGAGTCTATTGTGCTGATTTTTTTGGCTATTTTACTTCCCCAGTGAGTTAATTGTGGAAACTCATGTATCATCAATTCTGAAGTAACTTTTTGTTCTTTCTTTTACTGATACTCAGTGTCATCTGGTCAAGTTTGCAAGCAGTTGTGGTGCAACTGTGTCAAAATTTTGGAAACCAGATGTAACCCATGTAATTGCTGCCACAGATGCAAATGGTACATGTATCCGGACAATGAAAATTCTCATGGCAATTTTACATGGAAGATGGATTGTTACAATGGAATGTAAGATTTATTTTTGCTTTTTACTTTCATGACTCTTTTTTGGGTTTGGGACAACTTTTTTCAAAGCTGCCTGTATATTTTTGTTGGGCTTCAACATGAAAAGTCATGTGCGGTATTCTAGTCTTTTGTTTTTCTTCTCTCTGTTTTTTGAGTTACAGAACATCAGACATTTCTATAGATTATGAAGGACAAGCCACAATTTTACATAAATCAAAATCATAACCTTAAATACTAAATTTACATTTCTATATAATTTTGTAATAATGTAGTCATTCTTTTTGCCATGTGGGCAGAACATGGCAAACTTGATTACCCATGTTGCTAAAGCTTCAAAAAACTCTGTTAAAAAGCTTCTCTCTCCATTCTTCTATGGAAACCCCTTGAAGAACCTCCCCCTTGATGCCCTTATCACCGAAGTTCATGGTTTTGCAACCTCATCTAATCCCCCTTAATCGGAAACAAAGTTTGATCAGATATTGGGTTGGAAAAGAGGGATTGGTGTGATGTCGCAAGCACCCAAAAATAAAATCTTACTTTGGAAAAATAAATATGTAGTAGTGTAAGCAAGAGTCGATCCCACAGAGAATGATTATTTAATTTTATGTTTTGTAAATAAGAATTGGGGGGTTTTGTAATTAAAGAAATAATTTAAAATAAACTAATTAAAATAATTATGTAAGAAATAAATATAAATAAAAAGCCTTGGTTTAAGTTAATATCCACCATCAAGAATTTACAACTGATCACTGATGCAAGAATAACTCAATTAATATTTTGAAGATTCACCGTAGAAAGAACTACTCGCAGGTGGAATAATTTTTCTCCTCTCTCCTTAATTTTAGATAAGTAGAGCCACTTGGTCTAAATACCCTTACTAATAAACAACCTCCAATCTATTAATGGCACTTGTCATTTGTCCCATCTGTGTTTCCAAATTCTGCAAATTTGCCTTCGTTTCCTGTTGAAATTGCAAAGTGTTAGTGCTAATTTGTTTAACCAAATCCTCTAAAGACACATTAGAATCAGATGATTGGCCCTGTTGTTTGTTAGGATATGGCTGCTTGTATTGTTGGTAGCTTGAGAAGTTTTGAGTCGCAGACGGATTCCCTTGTGGATTTCCATAGCCGAAATTCGGATGATCTCTCCAACCTGAGTTGTACGTGTTCGCGTAAGGATCATATTTCCTTTGTGGTTGACCAGGAAAACCACCTGCTGCATGCACTTGTTCATAGGACTCCTCTTGAAGAGTGGGGCACATATCCGTCGGATGTCCTACGACCGCGCAAATTCCGCAAGCTTTCACTTGTTGCGTATGACCTACAGCCATTTGACGAACAACAGAGGTTAGGCTATCAATTCGTTGCTCAAGTGAAGAAATATTTACCTCATTAACATTCTTGGATGAAAAATCAAGCCTAGTGCCAAATTGTTGGGAGTTAGCAGCCATGTTTGCGATTAAGTTCCTCGCAGCTTCGGGCGTTTTGTCCACCAAAGCTCCTCCACTGGCAGCATCGATCATGCTCCTATCAGTAGACATGAGTCCTTCATAGAAGTATTGGATTAGGAGTTGTTCGCTGATTTGATGGTGGGGGCAGCTTGCACATAATTTCTTGAAACGTTCCCAATATTCGTACAGGGATTCTCCATGATTCTGTCTCGCACCACAAATGTCTTTTCTGATGTTGGCCGCCCTTGAAGCTGGAAAATATTTCTCTAGGAATAGTCTTTTCATCTCTTCCCATGTGGTGATACTGCCGGATGGTAGATAGTAGAGCCAATCTTTAGCCAGATCTTTTAGAGAAAATGGAAAAGCCCTTAGATTGATTTGCTCTTCAGTCACTCCAGAAGGTTTCAGACTTGTGCACACCATATGGAATTCCTTTAAATGTTTGTGAGGATCTTCACCTGCAAGGCCATGAAAATTGGGCAATAGATGGATTAATCCTGATTTTAATTCAAAGGAAGTGTTAGCATCTATATTTGGAAAAATTATGCTTAAAGGTTGTTGATTCAAATCAGGGGCCGCAAGCTCTTTCAAAGTTCGATTCCTAGCCATGATTTCCATCGTCAACCTGCACAACTCAAATAAAATATGAAAACTAGAATAATAAAAAAAAACTTAGAATAATTACTAAAGTAAATTAATATTTACAAAAAGCACAAAATTAAATTAAAATCAATCCCCGGCAACGGCGCCAAAATTTGGTGTGATGTCGCAAGCACCCAAAAATAAAATCTTACTTTGGAAAAATAAATATGTAGTAGTGTAAGCAAGAGTCGATCCCACAGAGAATGATTATTTAATTTTATGTTTTGTAAATAAGAATTGGGGGGTTTTGTAATTAAAGAAATAATTTAAAATAAACTAATTAAAATAATTATGTAAGAAATAAATATAAATAAAAAGCCTTGGTTTAAGTTAATATCCACCATCAAGAATTTACAACTGATCACTGATGCAAGAATAACTCAATTAATATTTTGAAGATTCACCGTAGAAAGAACTACTCGCAGGTGGAATAATTTTTCTCCTCTCTCCTTAATTTTAGATAAGTAGAGCCACTTGGTCTAAATACCCTTACTAATAAACAACCTCCGGCACTTGCTAAAGATTTAATTTAATAGCAGCATAAAGAATTAGAGAGATCGTTGAACTAAACAACACAAGCCACTTGTTTGCATTTAATTTAGATGAATATTCTTCCTAAGATAAAATAATCTTTTGATCTGCAAAACAATTATTAAACTTAGTTGCTTCACAAATAGCAGTAGATTAATATGAATAATAAACTAGTAGGCCTCCTAACAATTAAACAAATCAATCATGAAATTAAGCATAGAAGAATATTCAATAATCAAAATATAAATTGAACAATTAAAATAAATTAGATCTCACAGTGTATAAATCTTGATGGCTTCAATCACTTAAACCAAGAAAAATAAATTAACTACTCATAAATATAGAGAACACTAAAGAATGGAAGAGAGAATTTTATTCTAAGAAAAATTGTGTATTACAATGTATCTCAAGCCCTCTATTTATAGGCTCCATAAACCTCCTAACTTGTCCAAACCCTAATAGGATTTACAATTAAAAATAAAAGAAAAAGAAAATTAATTATTTTCCTAACCCTAGTTGGAATTAAAATCCAATTTGGAATCAAAATGTAGCAAAAATCCGAAATAATCCCGAAATAAGTCTGTCCCCAGAATTTCCGCGCGCCAAACACAGCCTTCGTGCATTTGACCGGGTCAACGTTCGCTTCACCGCGCATTGCGCGTCTGGCAGATGCTTCAGACACCGAACGACGCCGTTCCCCTATTCTGGCAGCTTCTTTTCCTTTCCGCGCATTGCGCGCCTTCTGTCGTTCCTTTCGCTGGCCAAACGACGACGTCGTCACCCTTGTTACTAATTTATATCCTCTGCGCGCATGGCGCGGACAACCATCTCCGGAAATTACGATTCTGCCATCCATGTTGGTTAATTACGAACTTGCCATTTAACTTTTGCAGAATTTACAGAATTGCTCCCAAGCTTTATTTTTCCTACAAAAATAAATATAAATTAATTAAAAATAAATAAAAATAATTTAAAAATACTAAAAACACATAATAATAAATAAAACACCTAAAACACTAAAAATAAATAAAAACACATAAATAAAAATAAATATAAAAATAATATAAAATTACCTAAATTAACATAAATTAACTAAAACCCTATAAAACCTATTAAAACCAAAATAAACTAAATAATTAAACATTTAAGCACACAATAAATATAAAAACTAAGTATTAGAGAATAAAAATATCGTATAAATTAACCCTATCAGGGATAAATTCAAAGTAAGAGGTCTCTGGACAGGAAATCAAATGGCAGACCAAAATGGTATTGAATTTTCTTACTGAAAGGTAATGGTGATTTGGTTTTCTAATAATGAAACTTGTAAGCTATTTGCAGGGATAAAATCTTGTCAGGAAGCAAACAGACCCGTGGATGAAAAACCTTATGAAGTTAGCCTAGACAATCATGGCTCTCGTGATGGCCCCAAAATGGGCAGATTTCGGGCATCAGATAATGTAAGTGCAAATATTTTCAATGACCGAACAAAATGTGTTGCTAGAGTAAAAATTTTAAGACTCGGTTCATCTAACTGTGCCGTGTCACGGAACTAGAAAATTCTTTACTTCTATTTTTTAACTGGACTGAGTACATTATTCGTGCTGTTAAATAGTTAGCCTAGTTAATTGTAGTTTATTTTTTATGCGATTTTTATCAAAATCTTAATGTAGGGACCAAAACTTTTTGATAGCCTAAAATTCTACTTCAGTGGTGATTTTGTGCCTGCTACCAAGAATGACCTCCTAAATTTGGTTAAAACTGCTGGTGGTGTTATTGAGAGCAAGGAACCACTAGCCGCACAAAGTCGTGATGTCTTGGAAACTCCTTCAACAACTCTGATTGTTTATTATAACGATGATTGCATAGAAGAATGCTTGGGAGATGAATATTCCCATGTGTTGAAGAGATTAAAGGCAGCAGAAGATTTAGCTGAAAGAATCGGATCTAGGGTTATTAAGCACACATGGATTTTGGAATCTGTTGCGGCATATAAGTTGCAGCCTTTTCCCTGCTGTTGAAGGATTCTGCAATGAAGATGCTCTAATGTTACATGTAAGAATTATGGCCATACTATAACTTATTTAACTTCATGTGGGTATTGTAATTTGATACTATTGCCTCTATTGGGAATTCAATGTTTTATCTTTATCTATATCTATTGTGGCTTGGAGGATCATTTTAATTGGATGAAGGACATAATTTCTCATTGCATGCTGTTTTATATTTTAAATCTTGTATAAAATTTTGTTAGAACCATACAAACCATGCGAGCTATGAATGAAATTCTTACTTTGAAAAAAATGAAATAACAAGAATAAGTTTTACAAAGTACAGAGGATGAAGCAAGAGGGGGAAAAAAGAACAAAAAAAAAACAAAAAACAGTGCCAGCTTCTGTAGTTTCAAATTTTCAGCTGTCCTCCTGAGTTAAAGCTTTTGTCTGGTGAAGGTCCGATTGCTTCAGTCTTCCGTGTGTTATAAACAAAGTATTTTGAGACAACCAGGAAAAAGAAAAGGTTGAGAAAACTCAAGACAGCGTAAAATCCATGGTAATAGTCCAAGTGAGACACATTTAAGTTGTCCAAAATCCATCCCTCATGGCCATTGCTCTTGATGATATCAGCCACAGTTGACAGAAGAAATGAACTGAAAAAATACCCTACTCCAAAGCTGGTTGTGGACAAGGCCGTCCCGAGACTTTTCATGGCTTCCTGGTGCTTGGTCATAGAAGGACTCGATCTTTGCAACTTTCACAAAGGTATCAGCAATGGCCATTAAAGCAAACTGAGGCAGGAGAATGAAGATGGTAAGAGGAACTCTCTGGTTTTTCTGAACTATGCCATTCTCTCTAGCTACTCTTAACCTGTATCTTTCAGTAAAGGAAGCAATGATCAATATAATGACATGTAACACAAGGCCAATCCCCATTCTTTGCAGCAATGCATTCCCTCTGGGATTTTCGGTGTAACGACGAATTTCGGGAACGAAGAATCTGTCGTAAACTACAATGCTGATCAACATAAAGAGTGTTGCGAAAGCTGTGAGAGATGCTGGGGGAATGTCGAAATGTGGACCCAGACTGGTGCCTTGCTGGATAAATAGTCTGTTTGTGCAAGTAGGGTGGCGTGTATGAATAATGCTACCAGAAATTGTAGCATTTTTACCATTCGCTTGGTTTCTTCAAGTTGGGTGACCGGACGTAGGCCATTCTTTATGGCTGCTTTATTGAGGAATCTGTAGGCAACACAGAGCTAGTTACGGTAAATATGTCGGCAGTCAAAAGTCAAAAAGTCAAATGAGAATCTTGTTTGTCTAGCAGGAGACTGACCTCATTGAATAGGTGTGATCAATTCTATACTTTCCAGGGCTCGAGTACTCATCCAGGCTGAGCTCATGGAGTTCTTTTGGGTCATCCGGGAAAACCACATTCCACTGCCTCACCATGGCCATGAGAAACTTAGCCATCCTAGTCAAAGGGCTCTCCGAGGGGGGTTTGTGTCTGCAATTAGGTGTGCCCACAATGAACACACCCACGGCCACGATGAGTCGTGGGAATAGTATAGCCAATAGCCCAGCCAACATACTCTTGAATGTAGACTAGGAAAGTGACTGAAAAAAGGGCACCAAAGAAAATGCTAGACATCCACCAATTGAAGAATGAAAGCTTGCGAACCCTCTCCATAGGCTCAAAAGCATCACAACCTGGTCAACCCCCGTGGTTGAGATGTTAGGCTTTGTTCCCCCTGTTCCAAGTGCAATTATGTACAAGGCGCAGTAGAAAATGCCGATTTGGAAGGATGAGGCATGTTTATCGCAGTCCTTGGGTTTCACACCTCCACCGAAGGATGGTGGCTTCAGAGCTGGCACTGAAACTACTGAAGTCAATAAACACATACCCTGTTACGGAAATGGAAAGAGAACCAATTAACATCATGATAAGTACTTTGATAAGATAAAGGTTATGTCTAGACTCCGTGTTTTGGAGCCAGCTTAGTTGATCCAAAAAGTGGGTAGTGGTTGGGTTCCTCCACACAAACAAAAAAAGAAAACGGAATTTTTTTTTGTTGATATTTCTACATGGAAAATATGAAAATGACATTTGGGTGAAATGTACTGCAAGATAAATGGCGGATGAAATCATGAAAGTCCAGTATCAGCCAAGATGAGCGTCAGCAATGTAAGCACCTAGGAGGGGTGTCATCCATGCAGTACCAACCCAGTTGGTGACATTGTTTGAAGATTTGACAGTGCCTGCATTGAGCTCTCTTGTGAGGTATAACACTAGATTTGTTACTATTCCATTTTATGCCATCCTCTCAAACACTTCATACCCTACAAAATACTCACACATATACGAATGTGCAGATAAATTAAGATAAATAAAAATGTAGTAGCTGTTATCTATATTACTTAAGAATATTCTACAACTCCGTCCAAAAATGAGAGTTCAATTTGACTTAAAATGCATACATACTTACCAATAATGAAGGAAGTTGCTTTCCATCTGCCAGTTTTTTATCTTAGGATGGGATTACCCTTGAGATCAGTAGTCCCATCTTGTGTATAATCTTATTTTCCATCTCCATATCATCTCTCTAATTGTTCTACCTTTTCCAACATTTTAGAAGCAGAGAAAGACTCATAAAAGGAACTTGTTAGCTAGAGTTTTAATTAGTTGTTGTGGATCATTTGATAGTGCATTTGTCCCATTTTGTAGTGTGAGAATGTGAGAGCTTATGAAATGGTATATTATTAAATATTAATCCTCAGCCTTGACAGTTGGAGCTTCAACTTTTATACTTGTTTGCTCCTATTGTCTAACCTCCACAAGTATCTATCAGTTGCATAACTTTCCCATCTAATTATCAATCATAAGTGTCAAATCTCTTAATTTTACTAGAAAACATTAACAGGCAGTTGCTTATAATTTGATCCTCATTAAGTTAAAAAACAAAAGCACGTTTACAAATTGCCTCTCTGAAGTTTGTGAGCTTGTGAAAATTGAGACTAATTTTATTTTTTAATTATATCAGTATCAAATTAGTTAATGCAAAAGAGATTCTATGAATTAAGTACGGTGATACATGTTTATAAATTTGCATAGGAATTTATTAACAGTATAAAGCTAGCTAGATATGGAGAAATTAATTTCAATTACTGACTAACTATATGAATAAGCATTATACAATTAATTTACAATAATTAATAGCAGCATTATAAAATGAAGTTCTTTCGGATGGGTCATCAGGGGGACCACCACATTCCACTTAATTCCTCACTGCGGCCACAAGAACCTTAGCCATCCTAGTCAAAGGGATCTCTGAGGCCAGGGGGTTTGTGTCTGTAATTAGGTGTGCCCACAATGAACATAAGCCACGGCCGCCATGAGTCCTTCTGTGGGAACAGCATAACCAATAGCCCAGCCAACAGAGTCTTGTATATAGACTAGGAAAGTGTTTGAAAAAAAGGTGCCAAAGAAAATGCTAAACATCCACCGATTGAAGATGAAAGCTTGTGAACCCTCCTCTCCTTAGGCTCAAAAGCATCAAAATGGTAAGCGCCCATGGTTGAGATGTTGGGCTTGGTTCCCCCCGTTCCAAGTGCAATTATGTTGTACAAGGTGCAGTAGAAAATGAGGATTTGAAAGGATGATGCACGCAGTCCTCGAGTTTCACACCACCACCGCAGGAGGCAGGATGGTGGCTTAAGAGCTGGCACTGAAACTACTAGAGTCGATAACCACATTACCTGTTACAGAAAAGAACATTATGATAAGTACTTCGATGAGATATAGATCATGGGTAGTCTGCACTTTGGGACCAGCATGTTCCTGTGTACGTCAAAATGTCCATATTTAGGGACAGATCATTAAGAAAATTATATATATATATATATATATATATATATATATATATATATATATATTAATTTTGATAATTCAAAATCGGCATTCTAGAAGTTTAGTTAGGTCAAGGTGCTACGTACCCTGCCTAGTTTGTTTTTGTTTTTGTTTTTTTAAGGATTCTTCAAAGTTGAATACGGATGTTTATTTTAATAAAATTAATAAAATTTATTTTTATAATTTGTATCATGGGTTACTCTCAATTTATATGATAATTTGCAATGATTTGTTGATTAACCAGCAACTTTAACCACATTTAAGTTAAATAATCATATGTTATCACAAAATTAAATACGTTTCTTCCAGCTAAATTAATAAAGGTTTATATGTGTATATCAATAGTTTTTGCTATGATTTTTTGGTATTTTTTCTTTTTGGTAATGGAGTATATAATTTTTCAAAGACAATTAAAGCAAAGAAAGGTACATTTAGTAGAGTTTTTACCATCTAGCAAAGAAGATTCGTGCTCCAGCCCAATTTTGTGGAATAGAGATAGTATTTTATCTCTATTATTAAATGAAAAGAAAAATGTAACATGTGCCATGTAGACTAGTATATATAAAGTCGGAGAAGGGCCTCTGGTGTAAACAATTTCTTGAAACTTTTTTGGCTTCCTAAAATGTTGTTTTAACTTTTATGATAATTTCTTTTTTAACCTTATAACTTCAACTTTATTTATTTTCTTATTTAACTTCCGAGTTAAATATTTTACTATTTAAACTAAATAATATAATATAAATTACAAACTAATGCGTGTGTCTCGGAGTACAAGTCTATATATAAAGTGGGCGCCCCCACTTGTTTTTTTTAAAGTTTTTTTTCAAAATTGAGTCCTTAAGTTTAATCATACTTTATCCAATAGTTTTAACAAAAAAAATTATTTTATTTTCAAAATTATTTTTAAATTAATTAAAAGTAAAATATGAAATATATACGTAACACGCATGTGTACCGGTCCTGGTTAAGATAAAAGTGCATAAAATTCTCATAAATCATAATGGAGATTTTAGAATATATATAATTGGCAAGCTTGAAGAAATAGATGGAATAACCACACAATGCTATAACTTTTTTTGTGATCTTACAATAATATCACAATATGAAAGAATACATATATATAAACTACAACTTGTATTAGCTCTTTCAGTTCTTAAACACATCATCAAATGTAGCTTTACTCTGAGAAGTTTCCATGCCCTTTTGCAACTCTATTTCAGAATATTCATCCGATTCTTTGTTGTAATCAAAGTATTTTGCAACCACAAGAAAGAAAAGAAAGTTGATAAAGCTCAAGACAGCATAAAATGCATAGTAATAGTCTAAATGAGAGACATTTAAATTGTCCAAAATCCAACCTTTGTGCCCATTCCTCTTGGTGACATTAGCCACAGTTGAAAGAATTAAACCGCTAAGAAAGTTTCCTACTCCCATACTAGTCGAAAAATAGGCTGTCCCAAGGCTTTTCATACTGTTCGGCGCTTGATCATAGAAAAACTCAAGCTTTGCCACATCCAAGAAATTATCAGCCACCCCCATTAGTGCAAATTGAGGTAGGAGAATGAAAATATTAAGCGGAACAATTTGGTTTTTACCAAAAATTTCATGCCTTTTCGCGACGCTTAGCCTTTTACTTTCACATAAGGAAGCAATGAGCATGATTATGATGTGTAACACTAGGCCTATTCCCATTCTTTGTAACATTGTGATCCCCCTTGGATTTTTTGTGTAACGGCGAATGGCCGGAACGAAGAAACGATCGTAGATTACAATGCTGATTAACATGAAGATTGTGATGAATGCTGTGAGAGATGCTGGAGGGATATCGAAATCAGGACCCATGCTCCTAACTAGGGTGGTGCCTTGCTTGATGAAAAAAGTGTTAGTTTGAGCTCCCATTGTGGTAGGAATAATTGATGCCAATAAAATTGGGACCATTTTTATCATTTGTTTTGTTTCTTCAACTTGAGTCACTGGGCTTAACATCCAAGGAGATGTTGGACCGGTCACTACCGCGGCTTTATCGAGAAATCTGTATAAATAATTCTTAGTTACAGATGTATTCGTTAAATAAAAAGTCAACAAGTCAAATAAAACTCACGCTTTGCTGGACCAAGGGAGGTAGTATAAGAGTAGTAGAAAGCATTACCTTAATGTTGTAGTGTGGTCAATTCTATATTTGCCAGGTTTGGAGTACTCATCAAAGTTTAACTCATGAAGCTCTTTTGGGTCACTTGGGACAGTCACTTTCCACTTCCTTATAGTGGCGACAAGTACTTTAGCCATCTTAGTCAACGGGCTTCCTGATGGAGGCTTATGCCTATAATATGGTGTACCCACCACAAACATCAATATTGATAACAAGAGTCCAAATGTTGGAAGCCCATAGCCAAGGGCCCAGCCCACTTCATCTTGTATGTACACTAGGAAAGTGTTGGAGAAGAGGGCACCTAAGAAGATGCTAAACATCCACCAGTTGAAGAATGAGAGCTTGTGGGCTCTTTCTTTAGGCTCAAAATCATCGAACTGATCCGCACCCATAGTTGAGATGTTGGGCTTGGTTCCGCCCGTTCCAATTGCAATTATGTACAATGCACAGTAGAAAATTCCAACTTGGAAAGACGAGGCCCGTTTATCACAATTTATGTCTTTTACGTTGTGGTTGTGGTCGCACGATGGTGGCCGGAGAGATGGCAGTGAAACTACCAGTGTCAATAAGCACATCCCCTGTTACACAGATTATATTGGTGTTGGTAGTGAAATTGCTAGTCAAAACCTTGGAAAAGGCTTGTAGACCTTCTGGCTTTTTTCTCTAAAGGGCTTGAACCTTAGGGCCCAAAACTTGGCCCATCTTTTTGGCACACACGCAAGTTCAAATTTTAATCAGTTATTAAGATGATACTAATGTTAATCAATGAAGGAATACTTCATACTTCATAGTCCTTAGCATCCTATACACACGCAAGATAACACATAGTACCACAATTATAACTCCCTTACTAGTCATCAGCATATGTTTATATCTCTAATGGTGTTATGAAAAAGAAGAGAAATGCAATATACAAGAGAAAACATACTATATAATAACGGAAGATGTTATCATTGTTATAATGAACATTTAAATTAAATATTTTTTAAAATAAAAATATAATATATAAATTAAGGACAAAATCGCGTGAAAGAAAAATATTCAGTTACGTACTAATTGTATAAACAAATTGGCATGCATGAATGCATTATTCAAGTGTTCATGCATGCCTAATACAAAAAGTATTATGTATGTCCATTGTACATACCGCAAGATAAATGGCGGCTGAAATGATAAAAGTCCAGTATCGGCCAAGGTGAGCATCGGCGATGTAGGCTCCTAGAAGGGGCGTAATCCAAACAGTACCAACCCAGTTGGTGACATTGTTTGAAGAAGTCACAGTTCCTTCATGGAGCTTCCTTGTTAGGTACAAAACTAGGTTTGTTGCTATGCCATAAAATGCCATCCTCTCAAACAATTCATACCCTACATAAGTACACAAATTAAAACAAGCAATAAGTGACAAATTTTTTTTAACAGTTCTCATGTTTTAAGGGTACCTATGGATTTGAGTTGAGTTTAAAATTAATGATAAATAAGGGAGATACATTAGTGAATTTCTAAGTTAGGTACCATGACTCTCTTTTTTTTTATAGATAAATTCAACTATACAAACGCAAATAACATGTAAAAAAATGAGTGTGTGTGTGTGTGTGTGTGTGTGTGTGTGTATATATATATATATATATATATATATATATCTATATCGACAAACCTTAATTAATATTTGTGCGTAAAATTAAATAAATTAAAAAGTAAAACGAGGATGAAAGGAATGTCATGAATTACCAACAATGAAGGAAGTAGCTCTCCATCTCCCAGTTTTTGATCTTAGGATGGGATTACCCTTAAGATCAGTAGTCCCATCTTGTGTGTAACAGTCTCTTTTGTCCATGCCATTCTCTTCTTGTAGCTTTGCCATTATGTATATATATGGTGCTCTTAGAGAGGATCGAGAATGGAGTTTTAGACATTAATAAACTTGTGGTCAATGGGTTTTTATATAGCTAGTTAGGGTTTAGGAACTTTTAATCCCAGGCCTCAACAGTCGGAGCTTCAACTTTTATACTTGTCCGCTCCAATTGTCTAATCTCCACAGTGTCTATACCATATCAACGGCATAAATTTCATATGTAGCTAGTTATAATTAATTATAAGCGTCAAATCTCTTGATAATTTTGCAGTCATAATTTGATCCTAATCAAGTTAACATACAAAAGCATGTTAGCAAATTACACCTCTCAAAGTTTCTAAGCTTCTTGCGAAAATATTGATACGAGTTTCACTTTTTAATTAATTATATCAATATCAAACTCCACGTAACATCAAGGCGGCACATAAAGAGATTCTATGAAATAAGCATGGGGACAGATAATTAATTAACAATATAAAGCTAGCTAGATATGGAGAAATTTATTCCAGTTATTAAATAATATTTAAATGAATAAGCACGATACAATTAATATACAATAAATTAATAGCAGTATTATAAAATGTTGTCTTGCATGTGGTTCATAAGGGAACACACAAACAGCAGCCACATATGAAATCATTTTTTTTTTTTTAAATCTTTACTCACCTTAAATTGTATGAAATATAACTAGTACAGGATTATTCACATAAATATTAGTTTAGAAAAACATATTACAAATTCTACTCATTATTCTTCACACCAAAAATGATCATTCTTGAGAGGTGTGATGTTACCTGCTAAATTATGTCACAGAATATCAATACAGGAAAAAACAGTACCAAAAAGAAAATTAAAAGAAAAACAATCACACAATATAAAATTTACGTAATTAGCCCAAACATTAGATTAATCCACAATCGACAACTCATAACTTTCACTATCTTTTAAAAAAAGTGTACATAGTACAATTTACAAGATCTTTCCCTTATATAAGGCAATATAAGTATAGCCTATTTCTGCTCTAGATCCACCGACCCTCTTTAAAAACATCCAATTACCTTTTAAATAATTTTATAATCACCTTTAAATTAAAATTCAAATAAGATTTCGTCAATAACAAGTAAATTAACATGTCAATTCTTGTGGCCTCAGAACAGAGAATAAACTAATCGTGGATTACAGAGAGAATTAGTTATATACATACAAAATAACGTAGCTCACTCATGATCCATGATCAGAATCTTCCCCTTTCTTTGAGGCATAATACCATGCAAAAACAAAAGTTTTAATTATGACGAAGTCGATAAGCATAATATGAAGTGGAAATAACCACTCCCCACAGCAGAAAACCAACAGGCCAACAACAATAAGTGTAACATCTGACGCTGCTACTCTTAAGCTTAGACACCGCGAGGATTGAAACATTTAGAAAGGGGAAAAACTTCCAAATCAACTAACAGATGCAACTATTTAAGCAATGACTGAAAATATTACTACTATAAACTACTTTAAGCAATGACAACTAACTGTGAAGTACAACTACTTATTAGAAGTGTACTAGTAGTTATATACCAGTAAAATAGCTATTGAAAACTACAATCAAGATTCAATCAAACCCGTCCCAGAATTTTTCTTATCAAGCACCTGGAAATATCTCACCATCATAAGCTTGATAAGAGTCTATGTAGACCTCAATGCCACATTTTAATATCCTGAAGATCCATTACTACCATATGCGCTGTAGCCACCACCTGCCCCTTGTTGTTCTCCCCCGCTGCCAGCATTGCTGTTAGGAGCATTCCCAGAACGCCCACCGACATTTCCATACCCACCGTCACCTCCACCGTAATTACCATACCCATATCCTTGATTCCCATACCCAGAAGCACTACTTGGAGATTGACCCATAGGGGCAGAAGCACCACCACCACTGCCTTGTGCATTCCAATGAACATTAGCCCCATAGCCTGCAGTTGCCCCATAGCCTGAAGTGCCATAGCCAGGAGCTTGACTTCCCCACGCACTTTTCAAGGCACTGGGTGGACCGCTCATATAACCGGTATTTGGGCCACTTGGGTTCCCATATGCTCCGGCAGGTCCGCCAAAGCCTGCATTGGCACTTCCGAAACCACCAACACCATAACCACCATATCCAATATTGCTATTTGCTGCTCCATAACCATAACTCAGAGGTCCGTAGTTTGAAAATGATGGATAGCCGCCACCTGAAGATTGTTGCTGCATGTATCTATTGGCATCCATTCTACCATCAAATGCGCTAGTATTGGCACCAGAAGAGCCATAGCCTTGGTAGCCACGACCACGACCACGACCAGAACCACTGCCACCGCCACCGCCACCACTTTGATGTGCATCTTTAGGTAGTGCCCGTTTTACCTCAACAAGTTTATTATTCAGCTCATGAAATGTCTTGTGGAGAACTCTATCAACAGCATCTTCAGTGTCGAAAGAGATGAAACCAAAACCACGGGGACGATTCGTATTTTGGTCGAACATTATTACTACATCAGTGACGTCGCCATAAGATTCAAAATACTGACGGAATTCTTCATCCGTCAAAGTGGAAGGCAATCCTCCAACAAATATTTTTTTAGTCCTGTAATTTCCTGCCCCTCCAAAGCTCCTGCTAGCATTAGGATTCCCAGGTCTAGAAGTGTGCTGTTCTTCTCTTGATAAAGCCCTTTTAGCCTCCACCTGCGAATCCAAAGTAGAATTTGAATTATATACAAGGAAGAAGATGAAAACAAACAGAAATTACACAAGTGAGATTGCATTATTAGCACTCTGTCTGATGCAATCAGACAACAATGTTGCAGGTGCCACTTAGATTGAGAAGGAAGATAACAGGAAATGTATTTTGAACCATATTAATTGTTATGCAGCTTTAATTTTCAGAGTACATTTAAGTTGGCTGTGCTCAACCAAATAGCAAAAAGAGGCTCAATTTTCATATCACAGCAAATTAAATCTTGAAAAGAATAAAACCCAACATCAGTGTTTTCACATCAACTTCCACTTCCATTACCAGATCATCAAACACTGCATATGGAAACACCGCCGTACATAAAGAGATCATTGAGCATATTTAGCTGAGCTCTGTTTAAATATGCAAGCAGTCCAAAATGAATTGATAAAAGTTTTGGTTTCAGATATCCAACCTAATGACAATAATAATAGTTTTATGGATAAATGTAACAAGATAGGAAGGGTATTCTACACATGTAACCAAAGCCATTAACAATTACATGTAGACAAGATAACCTAGATGCTAGATTTTTAAATATTTCAGATGTACAGAAAAAATCATCCTAACAGTTCATAATTACGGGCCTAGAATGGATGTCCTACTGAGGAGGGAACGATGAATGAAGGAGGTATTGTACAAAAGGTCCAAACCCAACCCATAAATAGACTAAGCACTAAAAGGGATTATTTTTTCCAATAATGAAACTGTTTATAAATCAATGTCAATTTTAATTGGCAAACAAATTGATGATTAAGCATTAGAAAATGAAAACCTAGAATTTAAGCAGTGAAGATTTGAAGAAGTATTCCACAGTCCACACAAAGAGCAAAACCCATTAAAAATTAAGCACTAAAGTAGATACCCAGAACTTCAAATAACAAATACAAACAATACAACACCAAAACCAGTCAGAATGAATGAGCTGTTCTACACACAAAGGGCAAAACCCATTTCTCTTGCGCCTCCTTTTTTTTAAAAAAAAAAAGGCAAAACCCATTAAAAATTAAACCCAGAAGTTCGAATGACGAAACCTAAGAAAAAAAATCATGCCAGGAAATTGAAGATAAAAAGGACATAACAGTATAATTATGAAAAATTCTCACCGTGCGACCATCAATGGAGTGTATATCCTGAAGAACAGTATCGATAACGAAGGGATCTGAGAAAACGACGAAGCCAAAGCCACGGGGACGGTGGGTGGCTTTGTCGAGCATGATAACAGTCTCAGTTACTTCTCCATACTTGCCGAAGTATTCTCTGAGTGTGTCTTCTGTTGTGTCCCATGCTATCCCTCCTATGAACAGCTTCCCCTCATCTGAATCCATCCCTCTGTTAATGGAGCTATTTCGTTCCCTTTCTCTTTCTCTCTCTATATGTATGTATGTATGTATATGTATGTATAAATCTTGGGCTGTACTGTAATAAGGAAAAGGGAGGTCTAGGTTTGGGTTTTTGCCACGGACACAGATGCTGGCACTAGACAGTACGACGCCGTTTGATCCAGGTTTAAGCTTGTATTGGGCCCTTATTTGCTTTGGGCTTCAAATTGGGCCCCTATTGATTCCCTTTTTTTTTCTTTTTCTTTTTCACCAAAATAAAAATTACTGTGCTAGATCATATATTCAACTTAAAACTTTAAGACCAACGGTAACAGATTAATAGAAATATTTCTCTTTTTATTGTGTATAATGGTTATGGGTCTATATTGAGCAGTAAAATGAGTAAAATAAAATGATGCGGCAATCAGTGACCATTAAATTAAGGTTTTGGTCGATTTATAAATTTTGATTATTTGACCGTTGACTTCGTAAAAAAATTTAAAAAAAATTTATCGAATTATTATATTACACTTTATTAGTAGGGTTTTAAAAATAATACATGATAACTTGTCATTGGTGAGTCATTTTTATCCACATTATTTGTCCCCTACTCCTTTAAAAATATATTTTTAAGTGATTAATCAAATATTTACAAAAAAAAATTATACCTACGACGTTTTTTTAAAATGTTTATGAAGCTAATTCTTACCCCCAATGGCCTTAATTATGGACTCCTATGACCTTGATTATGACCCTTTATGACCTTGATTCTGGGCTCCATGCCCTTGATCCTGGACTTTTACAGCCTTAATTCTAACATATATGGCCTAAATTCTTGACTTTATGGCCTTGATTTTAGGCCTACATAACCTTGATTCTGGGATACATGGCTTTAATTCTGGGCTACATGGCCTTGATTTTGGTCTTTCATGGCCTGAATTATGAGTCTCTGTAGCCTTGATTCTGGTCTTCATGGCCTTAATTCTTAACTCTATGACCTTGATTTTAAACCTTCGTAGCCTTAATTCTAGCTTCCATGACCTTGATTATAACTTTTATGACCTTAATTCTAGGCCTTTATGTCGCTTATGGGCTAAAGCTTTGCCCTTAGTGTTGACCACAAATACATTCATAGACCTCCTTAAGTGTGTAGTTGGCTTCTGTTAGTATGAGTCACCTTAGACATGAGAATGTAAAAGACCTCTTGATCTTTTTCTATTAATGTTATCCTTATTTCTAGACTCATCATTCTTTCATTTTCTGTCATCACTGTTTTTGGGTTGAGTAATATCCTTGACGACCATGTATTTTTCTACTTTTCTTTGAAGCTCCGCCATAGTTAGTTAAGCACACCTTTAGATGTTCATTTGTTATTCCATTGGTAAGGGCCACCACGGCTGTAGATTGATTCAAGTTGAAACTTTTAATGCTTCCTTTGTAAATCGATTTAGATAGTCCCTTAGGGGATTCACTGCTCATTTGAATCACGGACATAAGTGATGCCAAACTCTTGGGCTACTAAATCCTTACTTAATTTCTCCAATAAATTAGTTTTAAAACAACTCACTTAATTAATCAAAAGAACTAATTGAGGTTGGACCAAGTTGTCTATACTAAGTTTGGGCTACTGAATCCTTCAGGGTTTATAATTTTTTTTCACACTTTATTGCATCTGAGACATTATGCAGCAACAAAAATGTATCAAAAGTAAGTATATGATTTTTGTAGGATCACATATTCCATCATATTTATCCATCCGGGATATCTTAAAACTTACGTGGAGAGGTTCATCCATGATTCTGGTCTTCATGGCTCAAAACCTCCGTGGCCTTGATTCTAGTCTTCATGACCCAAAATTGAGAATACATTTTGTTTAGCAGAAAGAACTTGGAGATATAGCAAAAAGTTTTAAAGGGTGCATTTTATCTAATAATTTTTTTTTAAGATGCATTTAAATATATTTTAAATATTATAGTTTAAAACTCAAAAATTTTAAAATTTTAAAGTTTAATCTGTACTTTAGTCCAAATATAACATATTCTCATCGTTTGGAGCAATAAGTATATCAAAACCTCTAATGCATGCATGTTGAGTTTGTTTGTGTTTTGTGTTAAAAATCGAGCTAGAACATGAATTAAAAAGTAAAAGAATACAAGAAGGAAAAAATATATATCATTTTAGACCAAATGTGATCGTTTAATGATAAATTCTTTGTTTTTTATTTTGTATTTTCATAAATTCAAGACATAGAATTGAAAACCAACAATACAGATTCTTCAATTAACGACAAAAACATTAGTAGTGTGGCATCATAGCCTTTTTGCCAAATTCTTTCTTTTTTGCCAAATTCAAAACTAAAATGATTACCCAAAAGTAATTTAAAAAATTGAAATTTGAGGGGAGCCAACGAAGGTTCAAGAGAACTCTTTATTAGCTGATTAATTATAAAAATCTAATCATTTATAAAATGAAGATATGTAGCCAAGCATCCAGGCCTTTGCGGCAGGACCCATTTTAATTTTAATTTTAATAAATTAACACTAAAAGATACAGGCTGCTCACTTGATGAAACTCCAACGGTCACTTTCTTTTTCAAACATAAACCCTATAAACAGTCCGATCCATCTCTACCCCAAAAAATCGACCGTTTTCGTCTTCCTTTTTCCCTCGGATCCCAACGCTTCTCTCTCTCTCCAAAATGAAGACCCTTTACCCACTCTGAAATCTTTATAATCCTTTAACTGGAAAAAAATTGAAATCTCTGAAATCAGGAAGAAGAAGAAAAAAGGTGTCTGTAAATGGGCTGTTTTCTTGGTTGTTTTGGTGGTTCTAAGGATCGGAGACGCCGAAACAGGAGGAACAGGAGCAGCCCTCTACGCCAAGTTAGTTACTTTAAGCTTACTTATCAACTGTATAGTGAAAATTTTCAGTTTCTCTTTCATCGTTTTGTTTGCCACGAAAATGGAATAACCTGTATATTATCTGCTTTTTAATATCTAAAATACAAAATTGACATGATATATATGTTTTTCCTAGCTTCAATTATAGATTTTTGAGGATAATTGATTTTTTCGAGCTTGAAGTTTCTTTCTCTTTCCTAATTTTTTTTTTCAATACAAGTTTGTAAATGTTTTTCAGCAAATGAAAGTAGGCTTCTTTTTAGTCAGTCTATTGGCTATAGCTTTCGATTCTCTTCCCGTCTATTTGGTTGCTAAGTGGAGTGAAGAAAATGACATACTTTGCTTTTGTTGTTTGTGTTCCTCAAATACCAACAAATGAATTTAATGCCATTTTGATTTTAGCTTAATTGAGTTTGGGGGGTTTGATTCATCAGTTCCATAGTTGTATTATTTAGTTGATTGATTTGTTGTTTTTGATTTTATTTTCAATATGTATTGCAGAGAAATGGAGGTCAGAGCCCTCTGCAAACTACTGCATCTCCAGTGTTGGGCATCATAGAGAAGACTACCAATTCAGTTGCAGAGTTGAGGTGAGCCATTGATTGTCTTGGTTTCTTGAATTTAATTGTTTCCTTTTGAAAATCGTCTGCAAATCTTTGCTTTTGGGAGAAAAGAAGGTCAGGTAACCCCAGTTGCTTTTCTGTTTTGTTTATTTTCCCTGAAAGTTGTGGAATTTGTTTGTAGTGATAAGTCCGAGCAGAAACTGAGCCTGAGTGCAAGAAAAAGAGTCACATTCGACTCAAATGTCCAAACCTATGAGCGTGTTACTGTCTATGGAAGTACTGATTCAATACTGGAGAACAATAACAACAGTGAATGGGAGAACGAGGAGGATCTAGCTAAATTGAGGCAATCCTATACCAATTCTGAGGATGATTCAACCATCTCCAGTGTTGGATCCTACCCTCAGAATCACAGATACCAAAATTGCCGAGATAGTGATGATGAAGCCGTAGAATCAGAGTACGAGGATAGTGATTTAGATGATTTAGATGATGAAGATGATGACTATGATGAGGCTGTTGATGAAAGTATGTTATGTCAAGAAGTTTGGTCGGAGACCATTCCAACTGAATCAATGGAGTCGAGGACAGAAAATTCATTGACACGAGTGGCCTCGCAGGAGGTGGACAGTCCTATGACTTGTGGAATGCCTGAGAAGGAAATAAAAATAGTAGGGTTGAATCGAAATGCTAGAGACAGGAGTGTTTATGTTCATCCTGTGCTGAATCCAGTAGAGAATCTTAGCCAATGGAAAGCTGTGAAATCAAGAGGGGCACTGCCACTGAAGCCACCACAGAAAGAGAATTTTGCTGCAGATGATGAAGTACCGCCTCGAATTTCATTTACTTCAGAACCTAGTTTTAAGCAGTCATCGTATAGTCTCAACCACCAAGCCAAGAATCTGAATAAAGACATAGCTGTTGATGCCAGCCTTTCGAATTGGTTGGTTTCATCTGAAATCACACCCAAAAAGCCCATTGGGTCCATTACTTCTCAGAAAAGTATGTCCCAAGGATCAACTTTTTCGGTTATAAGCATTGAAGATAGGCCAATTTTAGGCGCATTGACACTTGAAGAGCTAAAACAGTTCTCAGCATCGAACTCGCCTAGAAAGTCACCAAGTCGAAGTCCTGATGACATGCCTATTGTGGGCACTGTAGGGACCTATTGGAAACACACAGGTGAAACCAAGGATTCTGGTTCTGCTTCTTCCTATAAAGGCATACCAAACACTACAAGCGAGTACAGAGAGGTATATATGTAAAGTGAGATCTTGTAACTTTTTTCATAAGGGTAATCTGTTACTAATCAGGTGTGTAGCTGTTTGCAGGATGAGAAAGTGAATTGGAATTCCACCCCTTTTGAAACAAGGTTGGAGAGAGCTTTGAATGGAGGTGCTGCTGAAGCTTAATCTTTCCATTTTAATTTTTGTGATCTGGTTTTTGAGTGTGTCTGTTTCTACACAGTTCATATATTCTATAATGTTGTTTGTGAATTTAAAATGTGTGTTTGTTGTAATTTTTATTATATTTGTCAGATGAACAAATTGATTCAATTTATTTATTTTATAGGGCTCACATTTGCCCTTAATCTCCTGGTTCATCATACATGTGTTTGGTCAATGTATTTTAATATGTTTGTTCTGCATACAATTTGTACAAGTCCTTGGCTGTGAGAGATGCATCATACATGTGTTTGGTCAATGTATTTTGATATGTTTGTTCTGCATACAATTTGTACAAGTCCTTGGCTGTGAGAGATGTATAAAAAAGCACATGAAGTTTAATGAAATTATGTTGTGCCAATGTGAGTACAAAACAAGAGTTAAACTCCTGAGGCTGTAACTAATAGCATCAGATTCTTGCTAGAATGAATATAAATGTCATGCTAAAGCTTTTTGGATATTATTTGATAGTATTTTTTTCATTTATAAGCACTCATCTTCCTTCCCTTTGTGCTATTTTGGCTATAAAGAGGGAAGGCACATAGCAACCAAAACCAAAAGCATAATATTCTTTGTTACAAAATATAACAACAAAATGGCTTTTGCACTGTTTAACACTTGCTACACTCCGGATCAAAAAAATGTTAATTGGGCTGACAGAGTTGAGCTAATTTGATCTTATTTGACCCACGCCTTAAACTATCTTGTCTTTGAAAAGACATCACGTGGGTCAAATAAGGTCAAACCATCTTGAGCCCAATTGCTATTGTTACATGTTCTCATTAAAATGACACTCCCATTTTTTTTTAATTTTTCTTGGTTTTGTTGCATATTATTCCAAAGATTGGAGTTCCTTTCTCTAACCCGAAAAAGTTGTGATTAAAATGCAGCATAATTTTCAGCATGGGCCTGTTTTTTCATTATGGGACATAATCAGTCATTAATTTATGGTATGGAATTTGCACTCCGGAATAATCATAATTTTGTAATGGAAAAATGACAAAAATTATGACTTCGTTAATTTGCTTGGAATTTCACGGTGAAAAGTTGAAAGTGGACCAAGCTAATCTTTAAGACGTGAGAAAGCTTTCGTTCCATGATGAGTACGTAGTCAAGCTTATTATGAAAACACCCGCTATAACCTTTATATTTAAACTTATCTTCTGCTGCCTTTCACCATGTTAGACCATTTAATATGTTAAAAAATATTTCCACTAGGAAGTGTTGCAAGCACAATCCAAGCAACACGCACTCTTGATGCTCTTGTATGCATTTTATTTTATCCTTTTTTTTGCAATGGAATTGAAGTGTCATATTTGAATACTCTCTTTACTTCCATTGAATATAACATCATCAGCAAGAACAGAAGCACAAGCTCTTGTGAAATGGAAGAAGAGCTTAGCACCATCTTCTTGGCTCCATTCTTGGTCCCTCACCAACCTCAAAAACCTTTGTGAATGGACTGGCATAATCTGCAACAATGCAGGAACAGTCTCTGAGATAAACCTCCCCAATAAAAACCTCACAGGAACTCTTCCCTACTTCAGTTTCACTTCATTTCCAAATCTCACCAGCTTCAACACCAGCAACAACAATCAATTTCAGTGGGCCGATACCATCTACCACCGGAAGTGTCTCCAAGATCACTTTCTTGGATTTGAGCATCAATTCTTTTGAAGATAGCATACCGCCAGAGATTGGAAATTTGACTGAGCTTCAGTACCTCAGCTTTTTTGACAACGAACTCAATGGTACCTATAAATAATTTGCTGTTCTTGATGAGAATTTCTGAAATTCACCAACAATTTTAATCCAACCAATCAACTTCGCGTAGAATATAATCAATCACGTAGCCAGGTGCTGGAACCTGATTTTCCTGGATTTGTCACACCAAAATAGGGATGAGTTATTATTATTATTATTATTATTATTATTATTATTATTTCATTTCACCAACTACTAGGAAGTGTTTATGAAGAAGTATTTCAACTGCATCACAATTGGAATAAGGACTATCATATTAGTTTCTTTTTCCCCCACCTAAAGGTATTACCGATCATAGTTGAGACTTTTGGAGGCATCTTATTTCATTATTTATTTTACTTTATGATGCACTTAATTGGCAAGAGAAATTAAGCACCCTATTTGAATACAATATAGACTCTGTAATTATAACCCATTACTCTTGTGCATACTCAACTAAAACAGCTGAAAAATGATGGGACAAACAGAAAACAATTGTTAAGTTGATTTACATGTTCAGCTTTTATATTCAAAAATCCCTGCCTCAAAAAAAAGCAGCCAAATTAAACATGATGGAAACGCTTATACTTGTATTCAATACCATATTACATTGTCATACGCACCAAATTTACACAAGCCAATTTCACTTATTTTTTGCTTGTCATAGCAAAAGTTCTCCTCCTAACAGTAGATAATCACAAGAATGCTCAATAGTACTCTTACGATACAACGCGATAAAAACTGTCAGAGATTGAACAAAGCAACTGTAAAAGGGAAATATGAGGACCTTTAAATGAATGACTAGCATTCCACTCCACATTGTTTAAGAATAGGACCAGTTTGCTTTGGCAAGAAAGGATCAATCCGAACCCAAACCAGCGAGAAGATTGAAGCTAGCAGAACCGACCAAAGGACTACTATTGTGGGAGTTCTGTTTTGCCTTCCCATTAGGCCTTTTAGGAAAGGATAGAGATGAAGAATGACCCAAAAAGAGAAGAAAAGCTTGCCAAATAAGGGACCCCATGAGCCATAACCATTGTTAATGGCATCAGAAACTCCAGCCACAACACCAACCATGTTCAAGATTATTAGTGTAGTTGGTGGGATGAGAAGAGTGGTCCATTTGAAGAGGTAGAGCTCCCCAAACTCCACGTCGTCTGCTGCTTTTGCTGTCACTGTGAAATTTGTGTCAACTCCACCAAGGACTTTGAGGAAGCCTTGGAACACTGCAAAAAGATGAGCTGAGACACCGCCAATGACCCAAAATTGTTCATTGCGCCACCAGTCTTGGATGCTAACTTTACTCCATCTGAGCTCCAAAACCCCTGTAGTAATGATGGACAGGAAAAGAGCGAGAAACCATATGCTAGCAAGATTGTTCAGCTGCATAAAGTACGACTTGTTTGTCAGAATTCTTGTATCAATATTAATAGGGACATGTTAAAGAATGATTTGGTAATATATAACAACATATTGGCGCACAAATGCTATATTTGGGACATTATATGTAGTACTTACTGTTGGGATGATGAATTTTCCGGTGAGAAGACACACAGCTGGAAGTGTGCAGTAAGCAAGCAGAGGGATAGAAGTGAAAGGGTAAACAATAGTGTTAATGTAAGCAAGCCTTTCAAGCCATTTCAGTTTCCCACCATATCCATACCAAAGCGGGCAGTGACGACTCATGAAGATTTCAACAGAACCAAGAGCCCATCTCAAAACTTGGTGCAACCTGTCTGATAAGTTGATTGGAGCTGACCCCTTAAATGCAGGTCTTTTTGGCATGCAGTACACTGATTTCCACCCTCTACAATGCATCTTGAAGCCTGTCAGAATGTCTTCTGTCACCGACCCGTATATCCATCCAATCTGCAATGAAAACAAGCACATCAAGCCTTTGTTCAACGTTTGATTGAATTCAATGCTATCTAGTATAAAAAAAATCAACATTATAATGAGGATACAAAGCATAAATTAGTTTGTTTTCAGTCCTTCAAATAGACGAGTGCATTGTAGTCGTTGAACTTCCTATTGGCTTTATGGTTCATCAAAGTTAAAGCATGTTTTTTCTAAAAAGGGAAACAGTATAATATAAAGTGACTTGCCTCTTTGCCCCATTCAGTCTTCTCTTCATAGCCACAACTAATAACATGAATGGCTTCTTTTATAAGTGAAGCACTGCTAGTCCCTTCTGGAAGGCCACCATTTTCCATGAGTGTGGAAGTAATAAAAACCGGCGACTGCCCAAAACGTTTCTCAAAATTCTTCTGAGACATTAGGGATGATTTTTCCAACTCGTCGTAGCCTTCAAGTCCTTCTTCTATCCCTTCGAGATCAAAGACAGGTCCAGAAGAGTTTCTTGTGTAGTTCTTGCCCATCATTTTCTTCTTCTTGCCATAAAGCTCCCCAAGGCCGAGCAAAGCTTTAATTCCCTTCTTTTTGGACTTTGGCTTTCTTTTTCCACCACCACAACAGCAGCAGCACCATGAAGGCCAGCAATCACATGTCATTTTCTGCCTCTTCTCGGACACTGGTGGATCGTATCCATACAATGCTTGTCGGTTAAATACACATCCAGTTCCAACATAAACTGGCCCTTGAATCCCATCAAGGCCTCTCATGTTTATCTGTAACCAAAATGGCATTAGGGGTATTTCAAATTCAGGATGAAATTTTAAATTCCCATGAGAAAAAAGTAAACACGATATAGAATTGGCTAGTAAAACTTACATCAAAGAACACAACATTGCGATTAGCATATCTGTCATGGCGATCAATACCATCAAACCTCTGTGGGAACTGGACATAGCAGAGCTTCTTCCCAAGTTGAGGATCCATTAAAAAACACATAGCTTCCCTTACAGCCTTGCTGTTGTTAATGTAGTGGTCACAGTCCAGGTTCAACATGAAGGGTGCATTGGTAAGTACTGCAGAGACTCGAACCTAGTTGATGATATTATAGCAACATTGAGGTATCAGTATACCTTAACCGCAACAAATTTAACTAATTTAACTAATTGATTTCTACTCACCATTGCATTCATAGCTCCAGCTTTCTTGTGGTGTTGATAGCCAGGCCTTTTCTCACGTGATACATAAACAAGTCGTGGTAACTCCTTGCCTTCAACATCCAAAGCTCCTTCACTTCCAAGATAAACCTGTACATGATATACCATGTTAGAGCACATTTAAGGACATGTGGACTATTTTGGAAAATCTATACATTTGGACTATCTAGAAATAGACATGTTGAAGGGAACACTTTCTCATATGGACTATTTACTGTTGAACACAGTTTCAGGCAATTCAGTGATTTTATATACTATAAAATGAAAAAGGAGTGTAAGAAATTAATTGCCTTTTTTTAGAGCCATTAGCATCTCATATGGAAATGATTTAATTCTTTTAGTGTATGTTTCAAACCTGAATCATGCCAGGATGATCGCGAGTGTTGTTCCCAGGCCACGGGGTTCCATCTTGCATAACCCACCCTTCTTCTGGTTTCTTCAGAGCTTTTGCCACCAATGCATTAATCCTTACTTTGAACTCTTCATATTCTCTCTGCAGTTCAAACAAAAATCACAATTTAGTTGATGAAAAATGTTCCAAGTTCACAACTTCAGATATACATCCTCTAATCCATTTTGGACAACCCTTCTATTAATTCAATCTTTTTAAAAATTTCAACTTTGGATAGTCATACACGTATATAGAATGTAGGAAAGTTTCTAATTTGCTTACTTTCATGGCTCTACGATCCTTCACAAATGTAGGTTGCACCTTATCCTTCAAATAATCAATTTTCTCCGAGAAGTAAAACTCTGGAGCCCTTGGCTCAATGCTATACTTCTTGCAAAATGGCACCCACCTCCTAGCAAACTCAGCTGTCTCTGATAGTGTATCAAAAAGCAACATTGATGCACCATCATCCGATATATAACAGCTCACCTTATCAACTGGATAATCGACTGACAAGATCGATAGAATTGTGTTTGCAGTGATAATTGGTGGCTCCTTAAGAGGGTCAACAGAACTCACAAAGAAATCAACTGGGGCTAGTCCATTTGGCTCACCCTCGCGCTCAAACCTCATGGACAGGCGATCAAGGTAAGTTTCTCTATTAATGGGGAACCATTTTGGAAACTGATCAAGAATCCATGAGAAGCCAAACCATATCTCACATATTACAGAGATCATCCATAAAGGGTAAGCATCATAAGCCGGAGTTAAGATGCGAAAATGGAAGAAGAAGGCTAGAATGACGAGCCTAGACACAATGACTATTCGATATGGATTGATTAAACTTGATGAAATTGGGACTTTTCGCCAAAGTGGTTGCCGAGCTTCAGCCATGCTGTACGAGTAGTAACTTTGTTAAAGATTTGGAATGTAAACACAAACAATCGAACAAGAAGAGGAAAAAGAAAAAGAATCTTACAGATAGTCATCTTCATCCCCTTGATCATGACCTCCATCATCTCCTTTGGAAACTAAACCTCTCTTTTCTTGCCTGGTTTTCCATTTGTCTACTCTCTCTTTCCATTCAGCATTAGTGTAAGTCTCTTTCTCACCTTCAAAATCCTTACCGACAACTATGTATAACCCTCCAATCAGTATAAATTACATATAAAATCTAGACAAAGGTTTATAGAAACTGCACGATATAAGTGAAAAGAAAAGTTTGCTTACCACTTCCTGCAATGGAAGAGAATGCAGGGCCATTGGGATGCCATTGCTGCTGTTGATTATGGTCACCGTTTTCCTGCAAAAGTTACAACCTTCTTATTGTTAGATTGATAAAAATTTACAGATATTTTTGTGATAATTGAATAGCTAATAAACCAAGCTACCGAGGGAATATTGACGTGCTGGTGATCTGTTATATCTTGGTGATTTTTGATCTGAAATTCATCGTCAAAATCATCTGCATCAAAGTTTTCTTCATCATCTCCAGCAACTCTTGCACAACCTGTAGAAAACAGACCCCAGAAGTTAACATTTTCCCAACGAGATTTGCTAAATACTAGTAAATGTAAATGTTAAAACACAGAAAGAAGACCTTTGTGGCGTTTATAGCGAGTATTGCACTGAGGACAGCATTGATGGCCTTCACTTCTTTCGTACTCGTAACAAGGCCTACAAACTGGGAATCCACACTCATAGCAAGCCACAAACAGCTCTCCATTCTCCTTAAATCCAATCTCATCCCCACAAACTCGACAAATCTTTCTTGTTGACTCGCTTGTTGGAGGCCGATTCTGTACAACATACATGCACATTTTTTATCACTAACAAAAGTTACTACTCATCCAATTAAGAGATTTATCAAACAAGAAGAACTTAGTTAATTACCTCGTCTGCGGCATGCAAAACGTGGAGTTCATTGCGGCCATGAGAACCTGCAAATAGGCCAGCCATGTTGTTTGATGCCATGGCGAGCAAAGCAAGAGGAAAGAAAAACAGAGATTTTTTCAAAGTATGGAGGGAGAGATAGAAAGGAAGGATTATAAGGGAAAATGAGAACGTTGCATAGCTAGGCTCTACCAACTGATAGTTGGAGGGTCGTGGGATTGATTGGAAGAGAAGTTAATGTAGGTAAGAAAAGGGACAGTTTGCTTGCTAATTCTATAAGGTAAATAATTACTTTCAAGAAGATGGGAAAAAAAAGAAACGAACAAATTCATAAATAACTTGGGCTATGTTTGTTTGTAAAAAATATATTTAAGATTAGATTATTTATATTAATTTAACATTAGTTAAGACTATTTTTTTTTTCCATGATGGGAAATTAGTAGTCCTTTAAATAGTCATATGGACTAATTTTTTATCATTCCTAAAACTATTTATGTGGAATTATATAATCCCATGAAAAATTTGGAATTAATCTTCTCCTCATTTTAAGCTATTAAATGGTTTTATGGGACTAATAGTCCAACATTAAGGGATTAATAATCTCTCATTAAAGAATTAAATAGTACAAAGTAATATTAAATTAAAATAAATAGTTCAATCTCAAACATATTTTTTACAAATAAATATAGCCTTAGATCCAAATCCAACTGACACTATGCATAAGTTCATATTATTGAAATATCTCCTTATTATATATGCCATACTTTTTTCCAGTATAAAACTTGCTTTTTTGTTAAAAGAATTTTTTTAAGATTGTTGGTTCCAATCTCCATACTTTTGCACTTAGGTTTCGAAAATCATAATGAATGAAGTGGAAAAGATTTTCATAATTAGAGTTATTCATTATCCACCACATGAAAATGCGTTGGGAAGGATTTGAGACCGATGACTTCATAGATTTCTCATTGGAAGAGCTTTTTTAATGTTGAATCGGATCTTTTAAGGATTTAGAGCTTGATTTCGGCCTCCCTCTCCCTTTCCAACCTACAAAATGTTACTCGGAAAAAAATGAATTTTTTTTTTTGGAACAATTTATATCACTTTGTAAAACAAATATACTGCAGGTTTTTAATTTGCATAGCTGGTAGTGGTATGGCGTCAAGAGTAAAGAACAGATCTAGTACCAACCTTGCTTGGCTTCAACTCCGTCTCGTGACACTCTACCAACAGGACATAAATTTGATAAATAATTAAGCAACTATAAAATTCCCTTTCCAACAAATAGCACCACCAAAAGGCAACTATGGCATACAGTATAAAGCCTATTTTCTGCATGATGTCAGCTAATGACTTGTTGGTACATACTAGCCGTGGAGATCCTGCTTTATTATAAACTTACTTTCCAACAAATGCACATTCTCAAGAAACTTCTATATTCTCTTACCCCTTGGGAGTGACCCTAAACACCATAATGCATACATTATACTTGTATATAAATATGCATATGGTTGATTAATCTAAAAATATTCGGATGCAAATATCCTTTCTTATTAAACTATGGGAGAAATTCATCAGAAGTTTAAAACCCCCGGTCTCACAAGAAGAATCTCTCTGTGGGAAAAGGGCTGTAATAGGTCAGACTAAAGTTCCTCGGGTGTTCATCCACTCTAAACTCAAAGACCATTGGGGAGTACGCGAGTATGATAATCAAACACTGAGAACTGGCTTGTCAAGTAAATTGAAGGGGGCACAAGCCAAAGGGCGTGATAAATTTAACTACAAAGACAAAGACATGAGAGTTCCAAACCTCCTTACTGTCAAACACTACCTGTCCTACACAAAGATTTGAGATATTAAATGTATTTTGTCAATTCTAAGACGATGGTTATAATATGGGCTCATTCATTTAGTTTTAAACGCTTTGCTGGTTGAGAGTCAGAATGGCCAATAACATTTGCCCCAAGATCCTCAGATGTTTCAACTTCAGGTTCCTTTTGCTTCTCTTTCAAATTCTCAGATACGCCTTCTGATGGTGCAACCACATTATCTGGATCATTCCCTGTTATCTGATGTTCCAGCTGTGAGGTTGCTGGTTCACTTTTGGCAGGGGAATTTTGGATTGTTTCAGCCAACTGAGCAGAGGAATTGTCTACAGTCGACGATGAGGCCTTCCGCATGTCAATTTCTGATTTGTGTTGCCTCTCAAACATCATCTGTAGGCATTTTCCTTGTTCTTCTATCCGCAGCTGTAAATTTCTTTGAATCTGAAGAAAAAAGAATTTATAAATATATCAACATATAATGGCCATGACAAGAAACGCGACTCATCGTACTACTTCCAGCTAAACAGAACCACATATACTTTGTCACAATAAAGATATCAACATCTACCCATGGTTTGATATTGTAAAGATGAGAAACTGAGTAGATAAAGGCAGAAAGCCTCAAATGTTTCCTTTTCATTGTTGTGCATCACGCCACAAAGAATGCCAGCCGATTTTGAGAAAAACTTTTTATGCCAAAGCAAAATATAATCAGTGCTTGTTTCATTCCATTAAAGTACTTCCTCAGTACTCACTAGCTATCCATGGTCACAATAGAAACTAAAACTGAATTTATATTTAAATTGCATTCACACCTCAAGCTGTTCATGTAACCGTTTCTGGACTTCCATCTGCAATCGTAATGCCTCAGTGATCTCAATACCCCTGTTACCACAGCAGAGAGAGGTAATAAATTTGAACAAATCATAAAACATCTAATAGCTCAAACAGTATCAAGAGGTCAAAAGCTGATTTTGACTATACTAGCATATATGGAGACGTCTACTTTAGAGTTAACAAAAAATGCAACTACAATCCTTAAAACTTGAGCAATTCCCAGACAAAAAATTAAGTTTATCAGCATGGGAGAAGAGATTGCACAAGCTACTTCAGATGGTATTAGTATTGGCCTAGAATTTCAAATTTACTCTTTCAGCTGCTTAATGTGACAAGCAGGTCCTCAAAAACTTTAGCCAATGATTAAATTTCAATCAGGAAATAGATAAAAAGACAATAGCAAACCAATATTAGTAGAATTAAATAGTAAGTGGTACTGAAGGAAGATGAAGAAACTCTTTGACTTGAGAAGAAAAATGAAATGGGGTCAAGAATATATGTGACTGATTTCTATAAATCACTCCTGTACTTGACTTGATTCCCTCCAGAATAAAATTCAGCAAATGAAAATCAGTCAAGACGAGCTTAATAAAGATCAAGCCACTTGGTATCCAAAGGTGGTGACAGTCGACAAATGCTATCACCACTTTACCATCCCCATCATTAATATATCGGAAAATTTCAAGCATAACGAAATCACATGAAAAGAAATAAACAACCACATAGCTGATAGCTCTTGAATTTGATAACTATAAGCAACCACACGACATTACATATGCAGGCTTGTAATTTACACATTTCTGAAAATTTTATTGAAGGAAGCTACAAAATAAATAAACTCACGTTTTCAAGTCCAGAGATGAAAGTTCTTGAAGAGGAGTCAGTTTTGTCTCCGAAGATCCTGCAAAAATGGAATACCCCACATTATAGATAAGTGCCCATATATCACCTTCTACATGCTAAGTCCATAACA
The DNA here is from genome assembly GCA_947179155.2 of Hedera helix. Taxonomy (NCBI): domain Eukaryota; kingdom Viridiplantae; phylum Streptophyta; class Magnoliopsida; order Apiales; family Araliaceae; genus Hedera; species Hedera helix. Next base: position 49,820,051 of record OX359271.1, read on the forward strand.
AATGAACATTCACCAACTACAAAATGAGAGGGAAAAAGAAACAAAAAGACAGAAATTAACATGGGAATTTAAGTAGTAAACAGATGATGCTGAAATGGAGTTACTATGAAAGTTTCACTATTTTAGAAAGAAATGAAACTTGAACTCTTTTTTCACAAAGTTGAACATTTTAGCTTTTTCAAGGGCACTGAGGATCACAGGGAATAAAATCATGCAGAAATACAAAGTCAAAACAAAATACAAACAACACAAGTCAAAAGTTTAAATATAACAGAAGGAAAACCAAAAAAGACAAATATATTCTTTAGTAAAGGAAAATCTAATTTTTGTTGCTGAATTTAAAACATGTAATTTGTTAACTGAAATAACAAAACTATATGTGAAAACAGAAATAGGTAGATTGAGACTTTGAGAGAGAGAAAGAGAGCGAGAAAGGCATGTGGTACAATTCTTCCATATGAGGCTTACAAGCTACCAGCTGAAGACAAGACTGAAGACATAGCAACCAAAAACAGAACAAAGAAACTGATCCTATCTTTACATTTGAAGCTCATAAAGATGAGTATTGTTCCAATACATGCAATTCCCCTCCAGAGTAAGAAACCTAACTTCTAAGTATACTTTAGGATGCGGCTTGCATAGGAAAAGACAGGTAATTCATGTTTTATCCAATCCATCTTAAGCAATTTGCTTTACATATACTAATTACTCAATTGACCCAAGTCATAAAGTTGAATCAAACAATTCAACAGTGTTCTCCAATATATCATTCGGCATAAGAATAAATGAATTGTATGTAATAGATAAAGTAAAAACAAAGAAATTTTATAAAATACATAAAATCTGGGAACGGTTGTTACCTTCCAATGACTCTGGTTTATATCTTGCAGTTCGATATTTCTGCAATTTGAGGGGGAAAATTCAAACTTGACAGAACGAAAATTGGTAAATCCACTTCTGTTGGGAGTCAATATTAAGACGAGTAACAAACAACGCACCTGCAAATGGCTCTTTACGTGATAGATGGTCAAACCTTCAACTTTCATTTGCTTTAGCACACCCTTGGGAGTAGCTCCTGTGATTTAAAATCAATTAATTATTCACACAGTGTGTCGTATTTGGTAGCACATATGATGACAAAATACAGCATAGAGCAAAAGATTACTTTCGCTGCCACCAAGCTTATTGACTGCCTCCACAAAGGCTTCATGCAGTTCCGGTGTCCAACGCATGCGTGGCTTGGTTGAAGACCCACCTGCCGAGGACGATGGGGTAACAGCTGTGCAAGTCTCTCCAGATGCAGTGAGAAGTTGTTGAGGCACTTGGGACTGCTGCACTGGGTAATTCATAGATGGCCTAGACACTTGATATGTAATCTACAGTAATAAAGTACAAATAGATATCTTTAAATTCTTCTACAGAAAATAGAAGAGGAAAAAAGATATTTAAACCATATTGTCAAAGCAATATCAAGAAATTTTTGCTGTCTGAGCACCCAACCTGTGGCTCTGAACCTGCAACACCGGTATCCACTAGGAGGTCATCCCAATTAGGAGGCAAAGCATCGTCATCGGTGATTAATTGGTCTGCCCATTCTTGCCAATCACTTGGCTTACTAAATTCCTCAGATGACATAACAGAACCATTAATGCTGCCATCCATTTGGTTATTTCCGGCAGGGTTGTTTACAGGATAGTCAAGAAAGCTAGGCAGTGAATCTGTACACCATGAATCCTTGCTTTTTTCCGTAGTATAGTACCTTGATGACCCAGCATTTGATGACTCCGATATGAAAGGAGCTTTTCTTGAAAGCTTTTCATGGGGTGAAGCAGAAGAAAATTGAAGATCTGTAGAGAACCCAGCGGATGAAGAAAATATATGACCAACAACTCCACTGTTGGAAGGCTGAACATCTAGAGGACTTGGCAAAAGTTCCCTCTCCATGAAAACCTCTTTACAGTCTGGCAGCTTGGGATATTTCTCTTCTAGGGCGGTGGAAAGAACAGGTAAAGATGAAGATAGAGCTCCAGATGATACATGGTTACTAAGTTCTCGAGCACCTAGTCTTTGGAAGGATAAACCAGGGCGCGCCTCCATTATTGCCAGCTCTCAAAAGTATAAAATTGCAGTAGAAATGAATATATATTAGCTAAATGCCTTCAGTACACCTTCTAGCAATACTTCAGTACCTACACCAAAGAAATGGTCATTAATTCATGCAACACCTCCTTGAAAACAGCATAACATATCAACATAAAACAAAATCAATACCCGGCAATTTAAATGTTTCGCATGTAATCAGATATTGGAACATATAATAATCATGCCCATATTTATTTTATTTTTTTGGCAGGTAATTTTTGCCCCAAGTGTGGGGATTGGAACCAGCGACCTTCAGGTTATTCCTTGAGCCCTTAGCCATTTTTGCTTCCAGAATTTGTATAATTAGGAACTAATTAACCAAGTCCATATTAATGCTCTGGGCATGAACCCATATTGAGTAGGAAAAGTAATGGAAATATGGAATCTAATCTCTTTTCTAATGCTATACATCACAGCTGATATTGATCAAGCAATATTGTTCCTGAAGTTTTAAGGAATCCAAATTTCCTAACAACAAAAAATCTGGAAGCAGAATTCGAATAGAAATTGGAGAATAACTGCTAAACAAATGTTTTAAGTAAGAAATAGACAAACCGTACAAAGACTATTTAGTATATTAAAAAGAAAATCTACCAAACGTTTCTGAACTAGGTTTTAAGCCAGGAATAGATAGGTCTTCAAGAACTCAGGTAGGAATAGCTAAAAGAAAAGTACAAATATTCATTTAGAATTGATGAACTTGCACTAGAACAAGTTTACAGAGATCCTTATCCTTGGGGGTATCAAATTCATGTTAGAAAAAGATGAGATTTAGTTTTTTGATAAACAAGAAGATACCACAGTGACGATATATAACAGTGTAATGTATGTTACAATAAATAAGAAATAATTTACAATAACAATAAATAAGAAATAAGTTACAAAACTGAAATTTCTTGATCATTATCTCTTACAGAAGTATGATTGCTTCAAGATTATGGCACTATTCCTAATAAGTTTTACCTACTATTTATTCCTTTTATAAATCTTGCCTACTTTAAAACCATGTCTTATTTTGAAAATTCCAACCCTGCTTGCACAAGTAACTGCAAACACAACACAGACTATCAGTTTCAAAAATAACAAACAATCGGATGCTGGCTGTGATCTATAACCCAGATATTGAGTAAACTTTTTCTCTGGTAATTGTGACCAAACATAATAACTAAAGGAATTAACAAAGAATATGCCTCTCCAGAGAGTAAAACCACTGTGATGTACAGGTGAATAACAAAGAAAAACAAAATGAGAGCACTAGTTACCTGTTGCTTAAACTTGACACGATTATCCAACAAGGACAAACTGCTTAAGATCTATATTACAGTTCTTTGTCTAAATGTGATGCAACATTATGACAATGACCATACACACCTAGTATAAAGTAACTTCAGGCTCAGACCTCCAATTACAGCCATTTTCAAATAGTAACATCATATTTATTAAGAAAATAAAAGTCTGCTACATCATCACAACAGTTATTCAACCCAACACAGTAAACAAATGTCCATCTTTATGTCTTTCAAAACATTCCTTCAAATTATAAACAGAAGGCAAGCACAAATTAAATTGGTGTTTATTTTGAAGCTGATATTTCTTTTCGCAAGCTTACTTTACAATTCTAAATGAAGTTACATCTCACACGAGACAGATACTCTAATTGGGGGATTAGGCACTGAACCAATCTACAATTAAGATCATATTCACAAATTTTTACCTCTCAATAGCATCTCAAACCCATCCAACCCATTATCTTTTCCTAACACCCAGCACTATCAGCTCAAACAAACTTCACCAAACTAATTGAAGAGGATATATGAATTTTATCTCATCATTCTGCCTAACTGAAGGCATTAGTCTACCCCCAAGTTGGTAACACAAATTCAACCAAATACATTGAATTTTAAGACTCAAAATAGCATCAGCTGCTAAAAGCAGCCATCTAATCCACCATAAAGAGCAAAACCTACATCTCTAGTCATGCTAAACCATTAACATGCACTAATAACAACACATTTATCTTGTGCACACACACACACAGAGAAACAACTCCATTAATAAGGGCCAAAAGAATTAAAAAACGAATCAAAAGCATACAAATCTCCATATGGGTCATTTAGACTGCAACCTAATCAACATGAAATCATACATGTATCTTCAGTCTAAAAATGTGTAACTAAACAAAATCACGAACTGGGTATTCGAAATTCTTACCTAAAATCACAGAAAGTTGGAAACTTGAGACCTGAACAGCTCCATCGCCACCCAAAAGTTGAATATGCTAGGGCTGTTGTTGAGAGAGAATCAGTTACAAAAAAAAAAAAAAAAAAAAGCAGCTGATATCAGACTAAGATAAATATATAAATATATACGCATATAATTTTGTAAATCGTACGGACGATTGTGTTGGGGGTTTGGTCACCGGCGTTGCTCCATAGAATTGAACGGTGACTAGTGTCCTTCGTTTGGCTTGGGATTTTGTATTATTATTATTGTAAAAGGCAATTGTTTGCCCACGCGCAGACGAGAGGGCGAGTATAAAAGAGAGTGGAATATTAAAAAGCAATTGTCAATTTGTCATGTGTGTGGGTCCTACTTAATATGAGCATTTCGCTATGGTGATGATGAAACTGTCTCATGGAGGCCTTCTGGGGTTAGATTCCCTTCCCATATAGGTAATTAAATATTTATACCTCGGTTTTTTTTATCTGTATTTTTAAAATTATGTAAATAAATTAAAATATATAATTAATATTTTATCTGATTAATTAAATTGAGTATAAAATTTTAATATTAATTTTCTAAAATTTATTTAAAAAATAAGAGAAATAAATTAACTTTTATACATAAAAGATAATATGAAAAATTAAGTATTTAATATTTTTTTGGAATCAACAACTGACAAATAAAAAAGAACAATTTTTAAAAAAAAAGAAATTGAAGTAGTATTAGTGGTTTTTTTTAAATCTTTAATTTAATTTTTTTTTTAAGAATAAAAAAATTATGGTATTTATGAGTCTTTTTATATATTATAATAAAAATAATTTTTGTCCACAAAAAATATAATAATGTAATATGAAAATTAATAAAAATAAATATATTTATTCACAACAAAAGTTGTCATCTTTTATCTTACTTTTAACTATCAAGTACATACATCATTTGATAACTTTGTAAGTAATATTTTTAAACTTTCTTAATATTCTATCCTTCCCAAAACTGGGGGTCTTGTGTTGCTTGTCGAAAAGAGTTTAACAGTTGTAATAAACTTAGAAGAAAAAAATATATATATATATATATATATATACTAAGTTCTTGTATATAAATAATAAATATGACTTACAGTTATATAAGTGAGATTTTATAAAAATATTATTTATTTATTTTATAAAAATAACAATTCTCAATAATAATTTAAGCACGAGGTACAAGTTTGTTAACTCCTTTTTTATACAAATCTTTTTTAAAGAGATTTGAAATAGTAATTTTTTATTTTAATTTGGGATAGTGGGAGGGAGTAGGATAATGTGATTATTCAATTAGAGAATGATATGATCTTTCAATATCCTAAAGGCCAGAGGCCAACCGTGGTATTTATTTATTTTATTTTTATTTTTTTTGAAGTTGTAGGACTATCCCGTTATATATGGACACTATTATATACATAAAAATCAAATATTATATTTATTTTAATTATTAAAAAATAAAATTTAATATAAATTTCTGTGTCAAATTTTATTTTTTAATAATTAAGATATATTTTATCATCTATTTTACCACCCATTTATATAAACTTATACTTTTCCGGCTATATATAAAGGCCTTATAGCTCTTTGTGTTTTGTCGTAAAGGGGAATGTGGTCCTTTTATCTCACCTCACCTAGCATGGAGTAGTAATAATTTTTCTACGTTTAGAATTGCGTTTTGAGGACAAGGATGGTGATGGGTACGTAAATAATAATTTTTGTTATATTATACCCGATTTGGCAAGTAATGACTTGCAAACAAAAAATACTATTGTTTTTCCTTCTGCTTGTTTTTCAGAATAGTAAAACAAGACTCTGTTTATATATATTTTGAATACACTTCTAATTTTATTTTATAATTACTTAATTTAATTGCGATAATATGATAATAAAATTGTGACGATAATATTCAGGATATCGCTTCATCCACATAAAGACAAAGTTGCATAACTAAAGCAAGCAAAAAGAGGTCCATTGAGTATATACAGTACTAAAAACCTAAGAAAGTTGACAATAATGTATAAAATAAAATACAAAAATTAAAATTAAAATCTTGCTCTTGGAGCCAAAGGTGAGGGATAGTCATCTTGGGAGCAACCATCGTCGAAGTTCTGAGAATAGCTTTGAGGATCATAACTGTACTGTACAGTGTTTCTTTCCCATCTCAGAGCTTGCTTCCACTGTGATTTGAACATCCAAATTAACTGCTTGAATAGGTATGATCCATGTTTAATGTGCGTTGGCGATTTTCTTCCAACGCTAACATAAGAAGAAACTGTAGAGCAACTGCACACAATTATCCTTTCCCAACTCAATATTAGGAACTTCAAGCTTAACACATTCAAAACTTTCATTCTCAGCTCCTTGTGTTGAACCGAGCAAGACTGCAAGAACAGGAGCTTATAAGCCTTATATATTAACTTCAGATGTAAGAGGTAATCAACCAACTTAACTCTATTTTCCACAAAGAAGAAAACACATGAAAATAGTGCTTGTTTATGTGTCAAGCATCCATTGGCAACCATCAGTATCATTGAAGTTCGATGTCATTTCGAAATATTGTGATCAATATAAGCCCATTCAACTCTCTTTTGCTACCTTAGGTCCTCAATGGTCCCGGCCTTTTACAGAGAACAAAAAAATTCCACTCTAGTCCTGTAACATCATTAGTGGTCAGATAGCACCTTCAAGATTAGATAGAAAAAATGCTATATTCTATTGCTTGCAAAATATCATAATACTGTTTGCCACACTAATGTAATAAAGTTTCTTTTGGAGAGAAAAGGAGGATGCAGTTTGCTATTATGCAAACAAGTATCGGAGTCCATGTCTAGTGGATTATAGTGACCTACTTCACCACAATTATCTATTTAAGTTCCTTAAGAGCTTTTTCAATGCAATCTGACCGAGTTATCTACATAAAGAAAATTGAGATCTGCATAACTATGAGAAGCTTTATATGGCCCAGAAAATCAAATAAACAAAACAAAGGAGAAATGAAAAAGACTCAGGGTTAAATACATCACAAGGGGGCACATTCTTTATCTAGGTTAAAAGAAGAAAAAAAAGATCAAACCATATAAAGTTAAGAGAGATGCACGATAACTTTATTCAAATATCTCTTGTTTCTTATTTTTATTACAATTTTTTTTGGCAAGTATCTAGGCGGAATGAATAATAAGCTTCTCCCAATTTTAAAAAAGGAAGTCAGAAAAGGGGAGAAGATGAAGAAGAAGATTAGGCTTAGAGGTGGCAAACATATTTTTTTATGAAAAAGAACCTCTCTTGACTCTCCATCGACCTCAAAAGACAAACCTACACTGGACAAGATGGGAACACCATCCCTCAGAATGGTATCTATTGACTATAAGAGAAAGAAAAGATTGTAAATTAAGAACAGAAAAGAAAATGACAGAACTACTTATACTTTCTCAGCACGAGACATCTCTTGTGATGAGTTAATTAAGTTACAGAAATAAAATAAATAAAAAGCTTTCATGTTTAAAACAGCCTTACCAATAATGGGACGGTATTGAACTGCCCTCAAGTTTTGGTAGTACCATACAGTATATGGGATCCCCGAACATGGAAGATGTAAAGGCACCAAATCCTCTCAGCAACCTCGCCTGTGTATGCCGTGCATTATTTAGGCTGCTAATGTGGATTTAACAGTGCAACATAAAAGTGAAGATAATAGCCAAATGTCCAATTGAAATGTTCCAGAGCAAGCTCAGGGGCATGCAAGACAATACACACACAGAAGAGAGAGAGACAGAGAGAAACATAGAGAGAGAGATCACCATCTCTAGGTTCCTTCCTATCTTGGGTACTAGTACATCATCTAATGGTAAAAAAAATAATTAACAATTGTTAGTGAAAATTGGAAAAAACTATCCCAAGAAAGCCAGCCAAAATTGATCCGAAACCCTAAGACAAAAACACTAAAAATATTGAAACCTGATTGTGGAAGGTTCTCCTTTGAATTGACACTCTAATTCACTTAGATACAACTAGAATAACGGTGACCTACAAGCATATTGTTCCGAAAAGTAATTATTAAAACTATTTAATTCCAGTAAGTAGATCTAAAATACTTGAAACAACAAAGACAGGTAAAAGTTTGGTAGCATACTGATGTTGAGTGAGCAAATGTGAGGACATTTAAATTTGAAGCATTAATACACAGAAATCACAACAACCAACCAGATAAAGGAGAAATAAGGATACCTATGGACGACATACGACTCCTTGAAACATCTTTGAAAAAAATGAGCTTTTTCGATTCTTAGCAGTTTACAATAGTAAAGAATGGAAGATGTACCAAGAAGGAATGGATACTGCTGCGAGAATGGGAGATAGTTTCCATAACCAATGAATTTGGCTGCTTAATAGCACTTCCAGATGCTCAAGAATGCCGTTTTCCTAGTTTAAACCAGCAGAATGGGAATGACAATCGCATCCATTAATAATTAATATTAAACTACGAATAATCTGAGTTAAACATATAAACATAGCATCTGCAAAAGTAATATCCAGAAACTCTTGAGTTTCAGAAATAATTTTATGTGGTCTTTTAACCTCATGAGATCTGTGTATAGAAAGCAGATAAGCCACAAGATTGAGTGAAGCATTACATCAATCATATCCTTTCAGCCTTGCCCAATTAGAAAAAAGAAAGAACATAACTAATTAACTTTTGCGGGCAGATGCAACCCTGTCTAGAAAAATATGTTAGTCGCAATAGCAATTTACAAAAAGTTTGCATGAAGTCCACCTTTTACAATTACAAAAATAAATGAAGAATATAAAGCCCGTCTACAAATTTTGGTGGACAGATGCAACCATGGATGGAAAAAAAATTCAATAGCCATTTGCAATAAGTTTGTGGTGAAGTATAGACTATGAATATGTGATCAAGTATGACGGTAAGTGAAATAGATAAACCATAATCAAGTCAAATACTCAAATACATAGTGAAACATACTCACTACCTTTGAATTCAAAATTTCCTTGTCAAAATTAAAACTCTGGTATCTTCCCAGTAGTAAGTTTTGCACTTCACTGTACATCCTTGTGATAGTAAGAGAATCATAACTAATTGAAATAAAATGGTCAATTAAAGTAGTCCATCTGCTTGCAGTACATCCTAGTAACAAGAGTTCCTATCAATAACACAAATAAATGAACACCAAAAATCATTAGCTTTAAAAGGTGGTTGTAATGTAGTATAAGCAAGTAGACCACATCTTTGATCCACATCCCCTCAGAACACTACAGATGTGCACATACATAGGGGAGCACCCAATGGGTCTTACATGAGGTGAACTGTTAGTGAATAGAAAAACAGTTTCATATCATCAATCAGTTTTTAGATAACTCAAACTGGACACTGAAAGCCAATGGTGAAACCATTACCATTAATTTAAGTAAAACAACACCAAATTCATACATATTTACAATTCATGAGCTGCAGGAATTGGTTTGTAATTGATTTTAACCAGCGACTAGTATACAAGCATTACGGAATCAACTCTATCACAGTGAAGCACTTCATTTACATATTTAAGACAATCAGTGACACAAAGAGAATAAGATTAACATTTGGGAAAATCCACCTCCCAGCGTCACTTTCCTGTTTTTTTAATTATAAAATAGAGTAGATGGAAAACTTTTGACAGCGAACAGAAAAAGAGTAAAATAAATCAGATATCTTGAAACATACTAATTACCCCAAAAAAAAAGTGTTAAGGAGTCACGTGTAAAGTTGAGTTAGAATTCCAAATCCATTGACCTGCCAGACTCACACACAAACACAAACACTCTTTATTCTATGAAAATGGAACTTTGCAAAAATTGTAACTCACTGTTAATTGATTTTACAGCTCCAAAAATGCCTAGAAAGTGGTCTCTGCTACTTGCTTATGTGCCAGTTTGGTGTTAAGTTACTCGATGTACACAGCAAGTGTATCAATAATTTAATTCTTTGATATACAAATTAATACACATACTCGTACTCCCACTTATGGAACACAGAAGGTAAAGAGTACAAGTCACTACACAGTTAAATTTATGAACACGTAGATGAGCTGGTTTAGAAAGAAATAATGACCACAAAAGTTGATATTTTCAGAAACATAGAATACCGTATATCAATCCATTCCAAAAGTTTAACTTACTATTGTTTCACATTAATTTATCATCATTAGTTTCTGCTGAGATATCTTGTCGTTGTAACACCTGCACCCACTGAATCTTAGGGGCAGAAAATACCATCGAGGCACCTGAGACCAATCTGATAGTCCTCTTGTCAAGAAGATATGAGAGACTCTTGGTTCTCCAACTGTTCCATGTAACGGAGACAACCAACTGGTCCTCGTTGCTGAATGCAATAGTGGCAAGTTTATTAGTTCAAGCCTTCAGCAGTATCAATAAATTCCAACTGATAGCGCAACAAAGCAAGAGAAAAGTGAGTGGTTATGTTTATCAACCAACAAAATTACTTTACTTCAATGAATGGATTTCTCTTCAGCGCATTATAAATTCTTTCCTCAATCCCATCGATTTCTCAATAATATAAAGCTACAATCCATCCAGCAAGAAACATACCAGCACAAGCAGTTTATAATCATCAGTTAAATAAATGTTAGTTTCATTCCCTTTCTAGTACAGTCAAGGACAACAGTTGAGGAGCTTATGAGATATATTCGGACAAGTAGTAAGAGTATATTTCACATTGCTTGAAGCCAACACCATACTCGTAACAATAACACGCTCATGTGCTGAAAGGTTTAGAAATATTGCATAAGACAGAACTGGAAAAATTTTGTGAACATCGTAGCAATTTTGAAATTAGATACACTTACAAATTAGTATATATGCATGTTGATTATATTCTGATATTTCTGGTATTTTATAACAATATTCTTGTTTCAAGTTAAAAGCAGCCACATACTCCACAAATAGAACAATACTCCAGCAACAAAGTCGACACACTTTGTAATAGATTCGGTGTGAGTATCACTTACATTAGCCCTGGTGATTGCTTTAACTTCTTTTTAAGTAATATATCGCCAAGCTCATCCCAGTTGCTTTGAGTTAAGGACTTAGTGAGAATATCCAAGCCTGTCTCTGCTGATGATATGCATGACACTGCTAATTGCCTCCTCGTGAGTTCTTGAATAGAAAGCATACTAGAAATACCATCAGTGCCATACTCAGCTATTCGGCTGTGTACAACTTCTGGAAATGAAATTCTTGACTCCTTCATGAAATACCTCCCGTCTGACACAGGGTCGAATGGTGTGCTTTGGAGCATTAACTTGTCTAGATATACATTAAGGGAATCATTTTCAGTCCTCTGAAGCTCATCAAGGTCCATTTCAATTGTTGCTGTCAGGAAAGCTCTCAGATGTGCATCTCTTAGAGGTAGGGTACGAATCAGATGTTCTAGTACAAAATGTCTTGCCCTACTTAGAGTGGTAGATGATAGCTGCGCAAGACCCTGCATTTTTAGGGATAATATGGTAACTAAAGATATTTTCCATAAGATATTTGAAATAAGGAATAAACAAACAAAACAATAGATTACTTGAAATTTAATCAATAAAATAACTACACAAATTTTCCCAACCTGAGGAAACTGTGGATTAGATTTCATGCTAGATAAAGCAGCATCAAGCTCCTTCATTGAGTCTTGCTGATCGTCAGAGCAGCTCAAATGCCTAATCACCTGTAAGGTTATAATTACAAGAAGAATTCAAATTATTCAATTCAATTCCCATAACTTGATAAAAGAATAGCTGCATAAAATCTGTCTTTTGATAAATAGGCATTTGCTTTCATACAATCCTGCTATTTCAAAATTATATAAATAAAATCATTAAAGAGGTAACAAATAATCTAATTTAGCAACAAAAAAAAAGGGGGGTAACAAATAATCTAGCATTTATAAATTTTTATTATAGAAAGACTCCCTAGAAAACAAATTTCACAAGAACATAGAGTTCAAAAATCTAAAATTTGCAATCTAAAATAAAAACCTAACAAACTTTATTTACTAATGACTACCTAATTTACTAAGGGGTAAAGCAAGACTACATTGAAATGAAGAACAAATCATGCAATATCATTTATAAAAGAAGATTCAATGAAAGAATTATGCAAATTTTTTATGTAGACATATTTAAGATGAACATCAAAAACAATAGACAAATGAAAGGAGGGAGAGAGAGAAGGAAGAACCAACATTTTCAACGAAAATGGCCCATTGGAAAGCGTTCTTACTATTTTGGGAGTCCCAGTGGGCGAAACGACCAGATGATTGATACCCAGATGCCAGAAATAAGATATCAACGAACCCTTTTACAAGTGTCAAAGATCTTCGAGCGATATGACTGGATGAGACCACCCCGTTTACCTTCAATCGGAGAAGATAAAAGTAACCTAAGATCCTAAAAGGAATGACAAATTGCTAGATCAGATGAACGGCATATCCATTCTAGAACCTGTTAAACTTTTTCATTTACATAGTGTGAAAGATTGAGAAGGGCGGTTGGGTGCCGGATACATTTGGGTTTTCCCGCCATCGAGAAATTAGTGAGAGTATTATATTTTGGCTACCCTTAATTTTGTTGGTAATGATCAAAATATATCAATTAATAGTTGATAATATTAAGATTTTAGAGTGATTAAGAATATTTTTATCGTTAAAAGTTTTTTAAAAAGTAATTATTAAAATTTAGATTAAAAAATTCACATATTTGTTAACTGATAAAGAAGTTTCGAATTAATTTTATTTTTAAAATAATTATAAAGAATTGATATTTTCACAATTGATAATTCAACAAGATTAAGTGTGTTTCATTTGTGAAAATATCAATTCTCATGTAGAATTGATATTTTCACAAGATTAAATAAGACTCTTTTATAAAATTATCAGTTATGAAAATATAATTTTCTAATTATATTACTTGATATTGATAATCAATAGCTATATAGAATGAGATTTTATCCAAAAAAATTATTGAGTCATTAACCAATATTAATTTCAATTATATTATCTAAATTATAAAAATATAATGCATTGAATAGAATTAAAGGGAAAATATAATAGAGGAGAGTCAAACCTTATTATACTACTACTACCTCGGTCCCAATTGACTTGTTGATTATTTTTAAAGCAGATTAGGATTTGCTTAAATTTATTTAAATTTTTTATATTAATTTAAATCTGAAATTCAGTATTCTAACATTATTATAAGAAAATTTACATATGGGTGTGTCCAAAACTCCTAAACAAACCATAATACAAAGTAAAAGAGAACTGTCCAACAAGACGGGTAAAATTAGACTCTTTTTTATTTAATCACCATATTCGAATATTATAGTCTAAACATAAAACTGTAAAAGAAAAAGTTTCAAATAAAAAATTAAAATTTTAAACACTGAAACAGTGTATCAATAAAATAATTATGTTAGACAAAATTATTCTTTATTTTAATGAAGCGACAACTTACCGTAAGAATTGAAGTCCTACTAGGCTTATAAACAAAAATTTTACTCAACTTTTATTATTCCCTTCGTCTCAAATGGCCCCCTCCAAGGATTTGTAACTTAACAAGTTAATAACAATAGGAAGGATTATAACCCACAACAATTAAACAGAGCAAATTTTTCTAGCAACATAAAAATGATTGATTCAATGTAATAATCTTTAAAAATAACATAATTGGTGTCTTAAACAAACCAGATCAACTCTTAGTCCTTACAAATCCCTTTGGCCAATTCCAACTAGCATCTGCAAACCAAAAAACTTACATATAGAACTTTTTCAAAAGGCCAACACAACTAATTCAAACCACCAGTAATTCCTGCTCCTAAACAATGGCATTAGCAGCACTCGCAATCCTAGGCCACAGATCGGCACACTCTTTTCCAATTGGGCCAGTAATGGCAGATCCTACAAACATCAAAACAAAATGCAACAGATATGAAATATGGAAATATTATATAGATGGCTTCGTGGAAACCTGAACCTTTTTATCATTATTCTTGTATGCTTGTATGAACATTAAATTACCAGTCAAACAACAATTTAGAAAATACTATAGAATTAAAAATTAAGCTATTAATGTCTTGCATATTAAAAATTAAAAATTAATCTATTAAGCTATTAAAAATTAAGCTATTAATGGACCTAAGGAAGCATTATACAACCTAGTACAAAAACCCAAGAGCAATGAAAGTACTTTGCTGCTGAAAGAACCTCAAATCTCATTGTAAGCTACAGAAGATTGTCCACAAACTAATGGTAGTAAACAAACAAAGCATGACATAGAAACCAACCAAATTATCCTTCATTTCAATTCCAGCACTATATCAAAGAATAAAGATTGATGGTACCAAGTTAACCAGGTTGACAAAATCTCAGCAATTTGCCAACTGACCCAGTGGTGAAGCTTTTCATAGTTACAAGCTAAAACTATATATATGGAAGAAGTACGACAGCTTCTAGAAGTCTAAGTAAGTGGCAACTAATTGACAAATTCAGTCAGTATGATTTGAAACTTCAGGTATATCCACACAAAACATACAGTTCCTTATAAAACATACCTTTCATTTCCCCCTTGGGATTCACAATTACACCAGCATTATCTGCAAATAAAGATACAATATACATTAAAACAAGCCCATCAAATATTTTAATGTATTTGAAACCCACAGCTCCAGCTAAGAAAGAAACAAAAAGTAGCAAATCACAAGAAATAAATAAGTATACTTGAATAGAGCCACATGTGTTGGTAATAAAACAACCACACTACTCTTAAGGAAACAAGAAAGGAACTGATTTGTATGATAATATTTTCTCTAAATTTCATATTTCCAAAATATAGAAAAGGCTATCCCCAAAATAATGCCAGGTTTTTGAACTTAGATACTAACATCATAATACATGGATAATTAACAAGTTTTATTTATTAAAGAAATGGAGTTTACCAGCAGACAGGTAACACAATGGCATAAAAGAGCATCATGCTGTTTAAAACTGGTTGAGTTAATTTATGCTTCCTGATACAACTGACCAATCACTAGTGACGTAGCCATCTTCAGATTTCTTAGAAGCAACTACTAAGAGAAGAAAAAGGTTATACAAAACTAAAACTGCACTTTCAAATAAAACAGGACTACCTAAGTTGCCAACCAAATTAAAAACACATGTAATTGCATTGCAATCTGTCACAATAGAGAATAGATGAGAGAAGTAAGCAATTCAGCCAAACTGGTACCACAACAGATACTCATTTTTAGTAAGTAAATCTAATCTAAGAGGATAGAAGTTTTCTAAAACTTGAATTTGACAGCTTCCAAAAGCATTTTCAGTGTAAAATACAATAGAATACAAGGTCAATTCAATATTTACATGTACTATGTAAGTTAGTTAGCTTCATAATGTAATATAACTTGAATAGAAATGCATACTTTTCTTTCAGACAAATACATCTAAGAATATTGGAATAATAAAAGGTAAGGCTTCACTATTAACAGACAAGGGTCCAGGTCAAGAATAAGATTGTTTTAAAATAAATACTTAAAAGAAAATTATTGAACACTAAAAATCCAATACCCACTACAAAATCTAGTTTACAGTATAATTGTTCCATCACACCAAAGTTATCAATAAAAGCACCACTTTTTCAATCAACAATGTTAGACACAAAATGAGAACTAATGGTTGCATGGCGTATATTAACGTCAGTAGGCCTTCATTTGACAATTTGTCGAAAATGTGGATTCTACCAGTCTAATGATAACATGATCACATAATTTTATGATCAATTTAAGTGCTCAACATTATAATTTTCAACTACAAAACTACTTTTCCAAAAAAAAAATTAAAACATTGATCATTCTCCAATAAAGAAATATATGTAGCTTAGAGCGTCCAACACATTATGACACATAAATAATACAACATGGACTAAATAAACAAGATTAAGAAATGAAAACAGACAAATAAATAGATAGACAAAAATTATACCTTCAAAGTACATGAAAACGCCATCCTTTCGGCGCCATGGCTTGCGCTGGCGAACTATGACAGCTGGCATGACTTTCTTCCTGAGATCGGGCTTACCCTTTTTGACGGTAGCCATAACCATATCGCCGACACAGGCCGATGGCAAACGATTGAGACGACCCTTGATTCCCTTAACAGAAATGATGTAGAGATTCTTGGCTCCAGTGTTATCGGCGCAGTTCACCGTCGCCGCCACCGGAAGACCCAGCGACATCCTAAACTTGTTACCCGCGGAACCTCCGCGACCTAAAAAAGTAACATTAACACAACATATTCATCAAAACAAATTCGAATAAACAATCGATTAAATATGATTGAGATCCTATAAAGATCAGATCGTACCTCGCTTCGACATTGTTATTGAATCAGCTCTCCTTCTTTCTTTCTCTCTCTCGCTCTCGGGGAAGAGGCGTTTTGGAGGAGGCGAGAGGGTTTTATATGAAGTGAAACTCTGAGCAGCGGCGAGGGTTTTAGCTGGATACAAAGGTAAGGGATTATAATTTGAAACGACTGCGTTTCATGAATTTGAGACATTTGTTTTTTACACCCATCAATAATGGTGTTTATAGGTCATGTGGATACATCATACAAGATTACATTTTTTTCGATGAGCTTTGTTTAGTTTGCATGTATTTTTTAAAAATATTATGTAATTTTTGTGTTAATGTCAAAATTTGCCAATATGCCAAATCATCAAATTGCAAACTAGTCAACACAAAGAATAATCAATGAACACGTTAAAAAATTGACAATATAGACTTTCGAAAATAATTTTTGACGTGAGAATTAATACAAATCAAAAAATTAATCATGAAAGGATTAAATTACTCAAATATAAAAAATAATTGTGTATGTAATATATGATTGTATTTATAGTTACTCATATCGATTTGCTATAACTCGTTCGAGACTAATTAAAAATAAAAGTTCTGATTAAAGTGAAAATAGAAAAGCAAATAGGATAAGGAATCATATATCACTTTGGATTTTGATTCTTATAAAATATCAAGTCGTCAAATAATTAATGTCACGTGGCATGGTTCTGAATTTGAGCATCAATTATGAGTTTGACTCCACTCCCCTGTTATAAGAAATATGATACGGAAGTAAATAATAAGAGGTGAAACAATAATATTGAAGAGAATCCTCTAACGCCCGATCCCTAACTCGATGCCATAATCAAGTAATTAATCGGCCGAAAAAATATAATGAATATCTTGGTAGAGCGCATAACTGACATCGAGGCTTAAAATAAGAAAAGCCCATAATATGATCGTCAAACATGATAACACATCAAACACAACGGCTTATAAAATATAGTGACGCATCCGTACGTCAATCAACAGCGAACATCAAACAGCTCGTTCGTACGTCAATCAACAGCACGTTCGAACGTTAAGGAATAAAGACTGCCAAAAAAATGCTTGCGTGACTGATTAATAATTTTGGGTTAAAAGGATTGCTTTACCATTTATTGATTGTCCACTTTGAGGAATAAGGCTGTTGATTGTCCAAATTAAGTTTTAGTAGTCAACATCCGACCCGTCATAACTGGGAATCTTTGTCGATGATAAAGGGACGCAAGTTTCTGTTACATAATGTCTACTTCACCATCATGCATAATGTATGTATTTTATAATGTATGTTTTCATGCTTTGGTAGGCAAAGTTTTCTATTGTTAGTTTAGGCATACTAGTGTTGTGCAACTCCTTTCATGACCGACAAAAATTGTAAGTTGTTTTTTGTTATAGAGCTTCCTTTGATTATCTATCTTCTCATTTGATACTCCATGCAATACTCTCATAAAGCTTTAGTAATAAATTTTGTTAAAATAATTTTGAACCCACCAGGCCACCATAAAGAAAGCTTTAGCAAAATATTAGAGGTCCAAAATTGGAGTCTCAATGAAACATGGTGCAAACCAGTTCTAAAAGATATGCAAGCATTTCAATAACTATTAACAAACATTGAGCCAAACAAGCAGCCAGCATTCCAAATTCAAACCCTAACTTGGATTTGGCAAGTCAAAAAACTACACAGGCCAACAATACTGTCTGCATAATTACACAAGACTAGAACATGTCGCACAGCATACACACCAAATTCCAGAAAGACAACAAATGCCACCAGACCATAATTAGTCAAACCAAAATTTTAACAGTGCAAAAACCAGCAATTTGCTGCTACATCATATAGAACAGCTGTAGACAACGTCAACTAATTTATCCACACATGGGATGTTTGCCAGAAAAACTGTATAGAAGAAACATCACAGGAAACTGGTTATTTTGATACTATCTCAAATCGAGTCGAGAGAAAGGTTAAAGTCACAGTAATAATTTAACAAAAAATATAAAATAGAAATAAGTGACAGTAAATAACGTTTACTCTGATAAAGGGCAAATGACTACCTTTTCTTCATTTGGCTAGGGCATAACTTTAAAATAGTTAATGGTTGAGAACTTCAAAATGATCATCTCCTTGTTGCAGCAGATCTAGATCCTGCCAGGAGCAAATAATCAAGTAAATACCAAACGTGATGCAAAAATGACCTAATATCCATAATCCATTAAAATTGTACCGTTACCTATAACTGCACAAAAGAACATGCATAACAAAGATGGAGCATGTTTAGGTGCAGAAACAGAAAATACGTAAAGTAAATCTGGGGCAACATTTGGGTAAAATAAACCTTTAGGGTAAATGTCAAGGCAACATGATCCATTGAAATCAACAAGGTAAAATCTCCCAAACAAAGATTCAGAATAGTAGCTTTTTGGAATTCTTATTTCTCTTGTAGCTTCTGAGACCTTCTATTAATCTATTAAATCTTCCTTTATTCAGGGAATGTTTTTTTATCTCTCTAAGACGTAGATTAATTGTTCTAACTTTCTACAACATTCATGTGGGATGAAATTATTTAGCATCATCCTAAAAAAATATTACTTGGCATCAAGTGTCCAACATATTTAGTGTCGTGGATGTACTAAAGTTTCTCCCTAGAAGCACATATACTTCTGACACAAAGCACACCCATAGATGACAGATATCGAAAATCTTCAAGTAGACCCTAGATTCAAATACTTGCAGTATTAAGATATACTTTCAGATATTCTCAAAGGGTAACCAGCAACCCTCCAGTAGTAAGTTATAGTTTCTTTCTTAATTAATTAACACAATTTTATTATTCAGAAGTTAGTTATATATTCAAAAGACTGGTACAAGGCTAACAATCTAATCTCTACTCAAGTCTTCAAAAGAAGCAAATGAAAGAGAAGAATCTGAGGACTCATAAATTAAGGAGAATAAAGCATTCGGCATCTCGGAAATATGCACAGCTCCTCTCCATCGAAAACTCCCATATTCTTCTTACCACATACACAACATTACCAAGGGGAGCACCTTCCAAAATTCCCTTCCTTCTCTTTTTCCTCATCTAAAACTCCACCTGAAGAAAAAATCTAACTGATCTTACAGAAAAGAAGTATGTGTATATTATTAACACACCATCTAACATATCTGTTGTATTCAGATCTGTATCCTTGCTTCTTAGTTTATAGTCTATACCCATAGTCTTCTTATAGATCGAAAGGTTGTACTTTCAAGGATGCTTTCAAATTTTTGGTGACGTCTTAGATTAATCGATGCAGCTTCATTCTTCATCAATACAATTACCTCATACAGTCGTATCACCAGCCAAAATCATCATTTGTAACACATATAGCTTTCCTTTGCAAAATCTAAAGTCAGCAAGAACTCTGACAAGACATTGCATTGCATACAAATGTACAGGTACGATCACAACCAAACCAAAGCATGCTACTACAAGAGTATGATACCATTGAAAAGCAAAAACAAAGAGAATAATGTTAACACTAAAAAGAAAAGACGGGTCATGCCTTGCAAAAATGAAAAGTACTAACAACTTGAGCATTTAATGTTACTACATAAATCAAGGAAACATAATGGTCATGTCTTGCAATAATGAGAAGTACTTACTACTTGAGCGTTTAATGTTGTGGCAAAACTTGCTACCGCACCGGCACTGAAATGTCTTGACAAGATGTTCTTGATCATCAAAATCAATATGATAATCCTGCAAGCATATCATATGTAGCTGCTTAACAAAGGAAATGAATGAACAAATTAAAAAATTAAGGCTTGTGCAAACAAAAGTAAGTACTTAAGAACTAAGAGACTACACAACCGAAACAGATACCTTATTTCTTGATGCTAGAAAAGTATTGAGGCATAAAAGTACACAAATTTTGCCACTTAGTATTTTGATCAATACCAGTTCCATAAAAATAAAAAGTTACTATTGCACAACCGAAACAGGAACCCTAATTCAGCTTAAAGAGTTATGAGGATCTGGGTGATCCTCAAAGTTGGTACCCGTTTGGAATTTGCCAATCCAATCTTCTTCACAAAGCAGTGAACCGGACAAATAATTTTATTGGGGGTCAAATTAAAAGTCTATTGGTCATTAGCACTCACAGCATAAATAAATATAAAACCATAAAACAGAATCAGTGGGATAGAAATATCAGTGAAGATGATTCAAACTCAAAAGATTTAACACCAGCAATATAGAAAAAAGGGAAGCCGCCTGTAAGTTTCCTTTGCTTGCACAACTTCAACACCCCAAACCCCCAACAAAACACACACACACCGCCTAAAAAGAGCACAGCACTGATGGTCCAAAAAAAAAAGGAGAGGAATATCTTCAAAAGCATCAATTTCATGATTCAGCCCACTGTTTGCCAACCACACAATGAGGCTTTATTAAGGCCAGGTGATTACCGACGGTAATTTTCAGGACTAACATCACCTTTTTGCACGCGCAAATGGTGCATGCAATTGGTCGGCATATTAATTGAATATAAATTTATGTGTTCGTCTGATTTCAAGTTTTGTGAAAACCAAAGAAGTTGAAGTAGCACTTGTTATATAACTGGTGAAAACGAACTCTTGAATTTTGAAGAACCGACTATGTAATATTTTTAATATTGAGGAGAATTTTCAGCTATGTCCATAATACTACATTCGAAACATACTTTTTGTTTGTTATTGTACATAGAAAGTACATCATCCAAAGATCGGACCTAGTGCACAAGGCTCCAATAGTAATAAGCAGGGTCTGCAAAGGGTCAGATATACACAGCCTTATGGTCTTACCTCCAGGTAGAGAGAGGCTGCTTCCTGGAGCTGTACCCATGATCAGCCATTCACAAGTGAGCACTTGACCAAAGCTACAAGCAAAACCTTCAAAGCACTTCATACAAGTCTTTGAAAATTGGGTTACTTAGAGACTATTAGAACTTTAGTCAGTCACATGCTGTCAACGCAATCCTTCACTCCAAAATAAAGGACAAAATAGAATCTCAAATATGATTTTATTTAACTACGATTTAGTGTCGTTTAAATAGCTAGATATTACATTTTCATTTGGAAAAGAAGTTTCCTACGCCATCCTTATACATTAATGACACCATGTTTATATCCCAATTCAAAATCAGATTGACCCAAGTATCCTCAACCTGGTCATAGTTTTTGTTTGAACCAAAGTGCAGTTTCAAAACAGCATTGGGACGCATAAAAGTTGTTTTGGATTAAAAGCCACCATTTGGAACAGAAAGGGAATAATTCTCCATTTTGCTCATTAGTTATTTCTTATTCTCAATACTCGGTGTTACATATACCTTTGTCTTGATACAAGGAGTAACAACACATACTATTGCAATTATCATAACTTTTAACCATAATCTTATGTAGTGAACATACTTACCCAAGTTAGTTCTTCTAAAGCTTTTACTTTTCTTGTTGTGAAGAAGGCTAGCTGCATGTCGAAAACAAATAAAACTACATATCCGGGCACAATTGGATATATCAAGTAAACAACTCAGTTACAAATATAAGATTCCTCACATGATAGTAGTGATGATCAGGGGTCTCCACCTCCACAGGTATCTCAACCAAAGTTGAATCAAAACACCTGGAAAAACAGAAAATTGATTAAATGAGGCTGTAAAGGTGAGTGACAAATTATGGCATTCTGAAGGGCACATGCAAGACAGTTAGACTGGAGCCACTATCACATGCTTGATGTGTATGTTTATTTTCTTTTAAAGAATTGGTTATCAGTTACACCTAGCACAACTGTAAAAATTCTTTTCTACAAGGTAGACAACCCCTATATCTATTTAATCAGATCAAACCATCCAAATTCGTCCGAGAACACTTGCAAACTAATATATGGCCCACCTGATGTGAGGCCATCAAAGGGCATTATCATTTCTTTAGTTGCAAACCATAGAATTGGGACTCTGTCGCGCTGATAGCCATCCATTGGACTTGGGGGTTTTCTTGAGCAAAGTAAGCAGAGGTCTTGAAGGCTGCTTAAGTTCAGGGAATATGCTTGGAACAATATTTTTCGCAAATTGAGGTGTTTCTGCGATGCTAAGTTTAGAAGTCGACATATATTTAGAATTTGGTCTCCTACAAATTTAGTCTTCACCCTTCAGAGTGCAGCAAAATTGACAAGGAAGAAGAAGATCTCCATGAACTACTCTTGATTTCCAATTTATGACTAACCTATGGTTGATGAACCTTGCAACATTGCCATAATGTGTTGCGTCCAAGCAAAGAGCTTCTTCATCCTTTAAGACCCCCTCTGAACCCCAATCAGCATCGAGAAGAACGGGATATGCATGTGACTCATTGCTGGGACGTCGTGAGACTCGTCCATAAAGCTCCGCATTGGTTAGTACTTCTCCAACATACTCACAAACAAAAGCCCCTTTTGGTAGGTCCTCTAGGGTGCGAAGACCCCACCCTTTTCCTCCAGGAGTCATAAACACCTGATTACATAAGAGAGAGAACAAGAAAACAAAGAGGTAAAATAGAAATAAGAAAATAAGGAGATATATCCCTTTTAGCACCATTATTAAGCATAAATAATAAAAATATAACCCAGCTACACATACTGACCTGTAATTTACGATTTATTCCTCGTTGTACGACTCGATTGCCACATTGTTTACTACAGCCACATTTCCACCAACATTCTTTGATGAACTTCCTCACCAAATGACCTTTACATGGTTCTAAAATTTCCTCATTTTTGGATCTTTCCAAAGGGCATTCCTTGCAATAAAATAGGCAATGCTTCTGTGGATCACGATTCAAAGAAATACACTCTTCTAAAAGCTCCTCTTTCACAAGGCCTTCTACTGTGTATGCATACTCACCACCAGTTTCATGTGAACACGCACAAGGGGTGGAAGATGGTAGACAATCCCCCGAACATGTTGAGCAACAAGTATTCCCAATACAAGCTAGAGAGAAGTTCACATAAGCATTTTGAAAAACTACATTTTGGCGTATGTAATGAAATGATGGTGGACAATCACTGTTGATTTTATTTTCTAATGAAATTACAACTCTTTCATGTCCTTTCGCTACGTCATCACCATCATGGAGAGACCTTGTATCATCAGGAGTTGACTGATGCTGGAAGACCACTAAACTTTGAGAATTACCATTACCAAGGCCATCAAGTTCTCTCTCATTGTCAACTTTGCAATGATTCCCATTACTGTTGTTATCAGGTTGTACACTGTCATCCACACCATTGCAAGGTAGAGGAAGTCTTGGTATCTGAGAGAGACCTACATCAGCATCAGATGGTAAAATGATTGGTCCATTCAAAGACCTAATTGGCACGCTGCTTGCAACCTCAGAATCCGCTGCACAATAACTTTTTAATAGATCAATAGTTGGTGTAACAAGTATGGTTTCTTGTGATTCATTACTGGAATCAGTTCCAAGTTCCAAAAAGCACTCGCACATGTCTTTCATCAGTTTCTTTACAGAAAAATTTTGGTCCAGGACTTTATATGATCTGAGGCATTTATCCTCCACTAACTTTAAAACTGCATCTAGACTAGGCATATGAAAGTCAGATCTTCCAAGAGCAGAATTACAGCTCAGAGAAATTTTCACCTCGCCAAAGGGAGAGGAAGCAATTTCTATGTTTGCAGTAGATTCATCCGGGATCTTTGCAAGCTCGCAACGGATTCTCTTTTCACTTGATGACGCTGGAATACCATCATTTTTATCATTTTCATCTATAGATCGGAATACTATGAGTTCTTAACCAGATGATTCTCCCATAGAAGCATTTTCAGTTGAAGAAAAATTTGAATAAATAGTGACATTCGTAAAAGAAAAAGTTGTAGTTTAATAAACATGATTGACAAATCCAGTGTTCATGTCTGATAATTTTAGTTTAGACACTCTTCTATATCAAATAATCAATTATGAATATCATTCGATTAATCTTTCACAAATTAGAGATAATTAGCACGACCAACAAATGCCCAGAACTTCTAGTGACCAAACCAAAGCCAAGATCAGTGACTTAAAAAGGTCCCCTTGATGGACTAGCGGTGCAAACAATTAGAACTGAAAATGTATTGCTCAACTAAAGCTTGGCTAATTAACTCAAAAACTTGAACTCCTAAAATATTGGGTGATTGGAACTCAAGCTTGACTTGTGTAGGAATCTAAGTTCTGGCCCATGATACAAAATGGCAATGGGAAATGATAATTGCAGAACCATATAGTAATGTGGGTGCCCAATCATCACCATAAGAATTACTTCACTTTAAAAACCTTCTTCACATTCGACAAATGTATCATGCATAGATATTAATTTTCTTTCTTATTAACAGAATAGTCTTGGAGTAACTATTACCAGAATTCCTTAGAAACACTTCGAATTTTCCCATTACACTGTCCATACCAGCATTGACTACAAACATGATCAGCTTATATGCTGAAAAGTTGAAGTCAAAAGTCAGGTTCTTTTCTTTTTCTTACTTTGCTAGTTTCTCCAATTACAGATCACAGATGTGCTAGGAATCTTATAAAATACTAACATCCAACAAAAAGAACAATTGCAAACAAGTATTATATATGTTGAACTGTTGAAGGTCCAGACTCTGATCAAGCTTAGGCAATCTGACCATACTACTCCCCAAGCTTGGGTCCACTAAAATGAGTTCATATATTGTTATTTAGTTGGCTTAGATGAACAGGCTCAGGGAAGGAAGCTTTCATGAGCTCCTCAGCTCATTTCACAATACATTACGCAAATGTAATACCTATTTTGGATAAAAACCTATGATATACCCTATGCATCCCATAGATTTTCAGATTCCCAACTGTTTCCTTGCTTAAAATAGTACTTGGATTAAATTGACATTTATGAATGACATTATCACCTGCCTAAAAAACAATTGCAAACAATGGGTCAAAAAATTATATTAAAATTTCAATTGTGACTGACTGAGCCAATTCGAGACGATCATACACCCCTGCCCCAGATTAGTTCAATTAAGACTAGCTCAAACTCTGCAATCAATTTATGCCAATCTGGCTTCATAAATGGGCTCAGGAAAGCTTTCACGAGCTGTGCTTAGTCTCTCATAACTTACATGTTCATTTCACAGTCCTAATATGCCCCACCTATATAACGTGTGAGATACCCCAGATTACCAGAGTCCAACAGGTGCAGTTGTATAAAACTAATATTTGCATTGAAGGCCATTTAAGAACAATGCCTTAACCATTATTAAATTATCAAATTAGGAATAACTCTCATGAACTTAAAAAATAAAATATAATAAGTTTTAAATCTCATGATTCAACTAAAAGAGACGAGACATACCCGGATGGATCACTGCAATAGGAACTTCAAACTGAGGCACGTCATCAGTATACGGCTCATCTTTAGGCTTGATCAAAGCATGACTATTAGGGACCTTCTGTTTTGGCGGACAAATAATGCTGGTGTCAACCTTCTGATCCTTAATACAAACTGCATGAGAAGACATCTCAGAAATCGACCTCTTCTCTCTCTGAGCATTTTCAGGCAAGAGAGGTTCCTTTCCTCTATCTCTGAGACGCATGGGAGAAGAATTGGAATTAGATTCAGTCCTCTTCCTGACAACTGGATGAATTCCATCAGCAGGAGCAGGCTGAGATGGAACAGATCTTTCTGGTACTGCCAAAGATTGAGACGAAATAGGTTGCTTGCCTTTGTTTCTAGTAAGCGGCTGTGGTGGTACAGACTGGTTTTCAGTCCTTACTATTTCAGAATCAGGTGCTGTTATTTCTCGTGACTGATGCTGCGGAAATGCCTCGCCTAATTCATCTACCTCCACTTTTGGCTTTTTTAATCTAGTTCCACCTTAGCTAGAATTGGCCAGAGTAGGTGAAGCTTGACTGTCCTGGTATTTTAAGCGCAACCTTTTTAAGGGGTGTTCGTGCTCATCCTGTACCTGAGTTTCTTCCTCTTGCTAGTCAAAAAAAGGTAAAAGAAAAAAAAGGAATAGTGACAATGCATCCAATGGTGAAAGTGCAAGTATCATCATGATCAGTACAAGCATGAAAAGCAATCAACTTACATGAGGATTCTGAAGATTCTTCCTATTTTCCGCTGCCTAATAAATGAGAAAAGGTAAAACAAAAATAGAGATATTAATATTGAATAAAGCATATTCTAAAAATAATCTAAAAAGAAAAAGAGAAAGAACTACAGTACCTCTGTTTCTTCGGATTCAAATATAGCATCTGCAAGGGCTCGATAGTTTTCTTCTTCAATAAGTTCCCAATTTTTGTCATACAACTTTAAAAGCTTTTTCAAGACCGGTTTCACTTTTTCTTCAGGAATCCCAATATTCCTCATGGCACGAAAGGCTTTCGCAACTTGTATGTTTGGTGCCATTGCTTTATCAGGTTAAAACAGGCTACACTCACTCAATGCACCTTAATTTGACTAGATTTGTGAGAAAGTAGAATAACAGGAGCAACCCACATGCAGTGAGTAGCAAACTAAAAATTGATATGAAAACATTACGTTTGAGTAATATAATGAGCAATAAAGAAGATGTATGGATATAAGGTACGAATGGAGCAAATGTAAGCATCAAATTTATCAGGAAATATCCTACGAATCTGAGTTAGCATCTGAGATGCTGCAAATCTGCAATTACCAACAAATTTCCAGCATTAATATAGTAATCTAACTAGATTTCAAGATACTCTAAATGGCCCAGAATACTTCATCTGGTGATTACACAACTCCTCCAAGTAAAGAATACTTTGATATGACAAATCAAGAATGTGAATACAACTATACATGACCTTTGTTGGAGATCATGGCTACAAAGCAAACATGGAAGAAAATAAGGAAATCTGATACAGTGGCGAATCCAGGATCTTTGCCAAAGAGTGTTGTTTGACAGTCGAGACATAAATAAACAAAATAGACAAATAACTAACACATAACATTATCATACATACATACATACATACATACATACATACATATATATATATATATATATATATATATATATATATATATGTATGTATATATACACTCATATATACACCAAAAGGTCAAAAACTGAGGATTGAGAATTGGGACTGAAATTTCAGCCCTAACTTCAGTACAAAATCTAAAATTAGAAAGAATAAAACATAGTTTGGAATAGAAGAGAGAATGAGGGGGAGAGGTAGAGAGATTAACCAAATGAGAACTGAGGATTGAGAATTGGGACTGAAATTTCAGCCCTAACTTCAGTACAAAATCTAAAATTAGAAAGAATAAAACATAGTTTGGAATAGAAGAGAGAATGAGAGGGAGAGGTAGAGAGATTAACCAAATGAGAACAATCTCTTTGCCTCTAAGCAGGTCCACCCTGATCTGAACCCCCCAAATTTCTTTAGAAAGTGTTCTGATATTGGAACCCTGTCAAGAGAAGATGTCAAGCCATCTTAAACATGAGAAGGTGAATCATGCCACGCGTTTCTCATAACCAATTAACACTGGTTAAGCATGTGAAGCAGAACAAATTTAGAGGTACTTTGGATAACATGTTCTCCAAGATTCCATTTTCTATAAGAGAAAGTTACTAATTAGTAATAAATCTACCTCTAACCTTCACTTTTTTATTTTTTATTTTTATTTTGGCTAGCATCCTTACAAATAAATTAATTTGATGTTCAAATATGGTTTTTTGTGAGTCGTTGCATATATGCATAGTTAATGGAAATTAACGAAGAGGACCACTAGAGTAAAAGTCATTAATGCAAGAAAGCAAACAAGATTGCAATAATGTATAGGAGTTAACATCATTGGCAAAGCAAGACACTTACGTCAACGCATCTAAATGAAGTAGAAAAACAAGGATAAGTGAAGAAAATTTCTACCATCCACGGGATATGTGCCCTTGCACCAACCAACAAGTGTGACTATCGTACAAGGGTATGGGTACCGAACATTTTCCTTTGCTTATTTCTACCATCTCTACTGGATAAGACGCAAAAACTAGATAGCGCAAATCAGTGTGGTCTGTCTTTTCAAAAACATCTGGGACCTTAAAAAAATCAAATTAAAGAAAACTGAAGTCCCTTAAACAGGCAAATTTAGGCGAATAAGCCCATTTCCAATATACTATTCTTCGCATTCAATAATTGAAAAAACGCAATGTCAGTAAGAACCAGATAGAAGGGTTTCTGTGAAATGTGGTTTAAAGCAAATGGACGTTCATACTCGAACCACTAAGCCCTAACAGAACTTACGAAAATTCCCAAAAATCGTAGCTTGAAACCATATACATATGCACGTAAAGTTAAATCATTGCAAGTGTAACTGATCTGTGAAACAGTTTCAAAAAAAGTTAAAAGGACATGCATAGATTATTTGAGCGGAAACGTACCGGCATTTGAAGTATGTAATTTGACTGGGAGAAAAATAGGGCACAAAAGGTGCAGCCTTACAGGAAGAGAGCTGAAGAATCTTTTGTAGCAGCGAGGCAAATATTTATAGTGCTATAATATATGTTGGCCACGCTCCAATGGTGCGCGGAAGTCGGGACTGTGAATATCTATCTATATTTTATTTATTTATTATTATTATTAATCTCTTAATTTTACATTTCAAATTATTTTATTGGGTGACCATGGGACAATAAATCGGTCCATTTTATTAAAATTTCGGGAATCCGAAAATATGGGGCTCTCTAAATTTTGTTACATGTCGTTTGGTGATAGTGCGGTGGAGGTCAAAGGAGAATCTAGAAGAAGAGGATATGGTGGAAACGATATCGGGGACTTCCGTTTCGGGAGAAGGAGTTGCATGAATTTAAGTGCTTATGCATATATATATATATATTAAATAATTTTTCATATTAAATATAAAAAGATTTTTAAAAAAAATCATGAAATTTACTATGTATAATTTAGTAACTTTTTAAAGCCGGTACTCCGGTGCATGCATAAATCCTTATATCTTCACTCATAAAATGAAAAGTTTATTGATATAGTAATTGAGCGATCATGGCCGGTCTTGAGAGTTTGGAGGTCCTGTGTGAGAAAAAAATAGGAACCCTCTCTCATATATAAAAAAAAATTATCAGCATCAATATATAAAGCACAATTTATATCAAAATTCATTATTAATTAAAATAACAACCTGTTCTTTTTAAAGTATACATATACACACACAAAAATTCGTATTTAGTAAAAAAATAAAAAAATCCGTGGGCTCTCTGAATTTGGGGGCCCTGTGCGGTCGGCCCCCTTCTACACCCCCTCAGGGTCGGCCCTGTGAGCGATACTTAATTACTCTAAGGATGTGTTTAGATAAATTATTTTATAATTCAGTTTGAGTTGTAACTCTATAGAATTAAAAATTATTACATTCAATACTAAAACAAAAACAATACTAGCATTTGGTTAGTATATTGAATTCATATTATATTTGTGTTAAAATTTAAAAATTAATGTTTAGATAATTATTATTTTCGTATTGTTTTCGATATTAAAAAATCAACATAATTAAATATATTCATATAAAATAAAACACAACTAGTGTCTATTATAAAAAAATACATAAAAAAATGAATTATAGAAAATATAATTATTGGTAAGTCTTTTATTAAATTTATCATTTTTACATGTTCTACTAAAACCTACACAAGAAAAATAAATAAAACATGTGAACCTATTGATTAATTTTACATGTTTTTGTATTATTTTCAATGTCAATTCATGTAAAATAAAACACAACTAGTATCCGTCATAAAAAAAATCATTCATATAAAGTAACTCACAATTAATAATCATTCTAAAACAACATATTCTTTTACACAAACTGTTAAAAGCGTCCTTGCTAAGATGTAATTATTTTTTACATATTAATTACGTCACCAGGTCAATAACAACTCAATAATTTTTTCGGTTCAATAACCGATCCGAATTTTAAAAACATTGTGTAAAAGTATTAGAACGAAAACAAACCAACTTCTTATCTTTTACGCAATGTAAAAGTATTAGCAACCCGAGAAACAACAGTTCCTTCAACAGTAATAAAATCCCTTCCCAAATTACCAATCTTAAAAACATATCAAAATAAAAGTTGCACAACAAACAAACGAGCCACTTGAGCTCACGAAATTCTTTTGTCTTACACTTCATTTGTCACATAATTCAAATATCAAGCAGCCCAAACTTGGTCTAATTGCAAATAAATTGTTCAGATTACAGAAGTTCTTTACCAATTATAATAAGAATATGCTTGCAAAAAATAAAAAAATATATATATATCTTGAAAACATTGACCAAAATCATTATGTGATACTCACAAGCAGCTTCAAAAAACAATGAACAAATAAAAAAGTAATTTGGGCAAGTATCTTGAGCAATATTTGCATTTGCACCACTATGTATGTGGATAATGGCTTCGAAATTTGCAACGAGTAGGTACTAGCACCCATATACATTATGATATTATCATATCAAACAAAGGCAACATATTTTAAGCATATTTACCACCACTCTCACGTAATATATATTTCTATACTGGTAAGTGTTGTTCATAATTAGTTGGTAGATTTTTTTATATAAGCAATCAATTCACCATAATAGTTTAAAATAATAGTTCTAAACACTTGATAGAATTCACCAAAATTGTGTAAAAGATGGTTTCGACCTACTTTTCTTATTCTCAGTTTGTACTTGCTAGTTAAAGTCCATACCAACAAAATGAATCAACATTGAAATTTTTTTTTTGGCAAACTGAAAGAACCTTATAGGCAGACCAAAATAGTCAAGTACCCAAATTAAAAATGAAAGAAAAAAACTAAGTCCAGTATATATTTCAACGAGTGGTGCTATATATGTCAACTCAACATATAACAAAATAGACACATGACACGTAGGAGTTTGCTGTAGCAGCCGAGTCGGCATAAACAATATTTTTTTTATTTCAATAAAAAAAACAACCAACCAACAAGGTAAGGTAAGATAAGGTGGGAGGTGGGAGGGGGGGAGAGAAACCAGATCAGTTAGATGCATGATAGTCAATTCAATACTATTTGGTTCAGTATAATCTTAATCTTTTGACATTGATGCAAGTATTCATACTTTTCAACTCCAAAACTGTAATTCAGTTACTTTAGGTTGGTACTGATAAGTTTTCCATTAATTAGATTAAATTGTTGTTTGGCTGTTACTTTAACTCTTAAGTTATCAAATAGTTCAGGACTAGATGCAAAACAACCATGTAACAGAGCAAGCCTCAATCATTGACCGTGCAAATAAAGATATATTCATTAAGCCAAAATCAATCCGGCTCGAGACTCACAATTTCAGCATCCAGGATAATGAAGGAATTCTACCTAGGACTCTACCACAAGTAGTTAAGACAACTATTATAGAATTAAAGACAATCTTTTTCTTACTTTTTTTTTTTTTTTTTTTCTATATATACAAAGTTACACAAAAACATAGATGAAAAGATATTACTAACACTATGCATACACGTAACTACAACGGTAGTTGTTTGCAGGTTGGACAATACCACTTCCCTTTGAACCTTGTCTCTGGTTTGAGCCCAATGCATTGGTAATTGAACCATTCACCTCCAATAGTCTTGGAATTATTCTTTCCGAATTCTTTTGTTGCTGAGATAATAAACTAAGTCTAGCATTGTATTAGCCTTTGATCATTATACGTCGCAGAAAAATCTGTTTCCAGAGAGATCACTAGCCACTTCACAATAAACTTAATTTCCAACATAGATAGTTGAGTACTCAGTTATTACATTTTCATATAAATAGATTATTCTTCACTAAAATGTTAAAAATCATGTGCAAAAACAAATGAATTACTAAAAAGATATTCTATTACTAAAAATATAGCAAGAAATAATCAATTAAAAACATTCTACTTCTAAAAACAGCAAGAAATAACCAATTTCCTCCCCTAAAACTGCAAGGAATGTGAAACTGTATCACATAAACTACTACAAAAAGTAAGCAATATATTTATAGCAAGAAAATAATCAATTTTCACCCCTTAAATCTACTGGCTCTAGGTTTGATCGGAGGGCAAAAACTGCTCCGGAACACACAAGATGATCTAGCTTAGCCACAATAATCTATAATGATACTTGCAATTCATATATGACAAGTGACTAAATTACTCCGACTCCAAATAGTAAGTGAATATGTTTATTGGTTTTCCATTTATTAAGAGGTGCAACTATTAGTATGATTTTACAGCCCTAACCTTGTATAAGAATTCTGCCAAGTAAACTTATTTCCTCTCCGACCTAAATTAGATAAATCACAATCCATAAGCATATATTGAAAACCCACAATTTGTGCACTGGTCGAAGCAGGCCCCCCTCATTTTCATCCAAGCAAATAATTTCATTGAAATCTCCCATGCATTCCGCACCTCAACGAACTGAAGAATCCTAAGCTAAGCGACACATCAGATCCCAAGATATTTCTCTATTGGCAATAACTGGGTCTCCATAAAAGCCAGTAAACCTCCAACAACAAATGAAAATTATATCCCCTAGCAATTTGAACTATCGTCCTCATCCCTAAAATGAAAATTAGAAATAGTACCTACTTTATTTTCATTCATTTCATACCTCATAAATTCCAGAGGAGGATGGAGACGAGAGAGAAACAACATGGAGACGAGAGAGAATAAGCCAATATGAGAGAGAATATCGAAATAGGCAAAACGACTGGATTGGCGGAAAGAGAGGTGAGAGATGTGTGTGTTTCTAAGGTGAGTTAGTGTGTAAAGTAGATGAAAATGATCGATTTTGGCATTTTAAAACTTATCCCTCACTTTGGTTTTTAATTTATGGTATTGATTTATTTAGTGATATATTACAATAATAATACTACACCTTAAATTAGCATCCAAACAATTGATTTGATGTTTGGGATCTCAATACTAATAATAAAGCATTGAATCGGTGTATCCAAATAGACTCTAAGTGAGGACTTACAAAAAAAAAAACCATTATTGACGGGGGTGCTATCTATCTTAATAAACAAAAAAATCATATTATTATTATTATTGTTGTTGTTATTATTATTACTATTACTATTACTATTACTATTATTATTATTATTGTTATTGTTATTATTATTACTATTACTATTATTATTATTATTGTTATTAATAGTAATAGTAATAGTAATAGTAATAGTAATAATAATAATAATAATAATAATAATAGTAATAATAATAATAATAGTAATAATATAGTAATAATAATAATAACAATAATAATAATAACAATAATAATAATTGTTATTATTATAATTACAATTATAATAAAAAATTGCACGTAAACAACATAGGTCACCATTTTAGTATTGGCGCCCTTTTTTTTTTCCCGAGTATTGCGATCGTTATGTTTTCACATGTAAATTGATTTGGGCGGAAAATCACAGAGACGGTTCATATTCATTCTAATTGATTTGTAAATTATTTTAGGTTGCAAAAAGTCTTTAGATAATAGAATATTTTTAGAATTTTAATCTACACCGTGCCTTCAAGCACGGGCAATTACATGTCATTTCTTTGGTGTTTTTGCGGGTTATATCGAGAGCAATTATTGTAGTAGGCTCTGACTCATGGTATGCAAATCTTTTGTCCAATTTCAAGAAAAAATATAGATAAAAAAATGTTATGGTGATGCGATTTAATTAGTGTTATGACAATACTTTTTTGTTTGGACTTAGAGGGCTCATTTTATAGTTTTGGGTATATATACAAAAGTATTTCTTTTGAATTTTTACATATTTTTTTTCTCTCATTGGATCCCACCAAATGACTTAAAGTACTACCATTTTTTCACAGAAAATACTGTTCATGGATCATATTGATCGATGGTTAGAGATACTGGAGGCAAATAAATACTGTCAAATTTCCCATTCTGTTTTGTCAATAAAGGAAATGTGTATGAAATATCCGAAAATATTATATTACACAAATTTGAACCCGCTATCGTCAATCAATTAATTGTTCAAACCTACAAATAATTAATTTTAAGTTAAGAATGAATAATACACTAATA
The DNA here is from genome assembly GCA_947179155.2 of Hedera helix. Taxonomy (NCBI): domain Eukaryota; kingdom Viridiplantae; phylum Streptophyta; class Magnoliopsida; order Apiales; family Araliaceae; genus Hedera; species Hedera helix. Next base: position 49,854,975 of record OX359271.1, read on the forward strand.
TTTATCTCGGAAAGAAACTATTACTGAATTGAGTATCAATCTTTTTGTATTAATTATTAAACTCTCAATTCTATTATGAAACTGACAATTCATAATAATTTTATCAATCTTTTTGTATTAATTATTAAACTCTCAATTCTATTATGAAACTGACAATTCATAATAATTTTAAAATTTTCAATCTAAAAATATTAAATATAATATTTAAATATTATATTAGTTATCCTCGGTGATATATAAAAAACAAACAAAATCCCCCACCCAAAGCTCACCATAACCCCTCTGCTTCAAAACTTTCATTCAAACCCGTAATAATTTGAAGAATAAATCAAACCCAACCCCCGTACGAAATGGGTCCAACTCAATCTCCAAAACCATTCTCTCTCCTCTTCTTCTCCCTACTTTTCTTCACCATTTTTGAGTTATCTTCCTCGGGCAACACAAACTTAGTCTACAAAGGCTGTGCAAACCAAAAATTTCAAGACCCAACTGGGATTTACTCAAAAACCCTCCAGGCCCTTTTCACCACACTCATTTCCCAGTCAACCAGTAACAAATTCGTCAAAACCACAGCTGGTGATGGCCAATCCGCCATTGTTGGTCTCTTTCAGTGCAGAGGCGACCTCTCTAATGCCGATTGCAACAACTGCGTCAGCAAGCTCCCAAAACTATTTGATAAATTGTGTGGCCCAACCATTGCTGCTCGGATTCATCTCAGTGGGTGCTATTTGAGGTATGAAGTGACTGGGCGGCTTAAGCAGGTGTCGGCTACTGAGTTGCTGTACAAAGTGTGCGGGTCAACTCGGGCGAGTGGTACTGGGTTTGAGGAGAAGCTGAACTCGGCTCTTGGGGAGATAGACAAGGGGGTGGTGAGTGAAAATGGGTTTTATACGGGTGGGTATGAGTCGGTTTACGTGTTGGGTCAGTGTGAAGGTGATTTGGTGGGTGGGGACTGTGTGGATTGTGTAAAGAGTGCTGAACAGAGAGCAAAAAGTGAATGTGGTGACTCTATTTTGGGACAAGTATATCTTCAACAGTGTTATGTTGCTTATAATTACCATCCAAATGGAGTTACAGGGACATTACCATCAGGTAAATTATTCGTTCAATGAGTTATTATTTCATTATTTTTTTTTACAAACATTGAAAAAATTAAATGAAAGTTTGAATTATATAGATAACAACATTCAATAAGTGATTCTCTCCTGTTATTATCAATGTGAATGGGTCAAAAGTGGGGTCTTTTTTGCTGATATATATGGATTTGTATGTGTATAAATAACTCAACTATAATATATGTGGGCGTTTAATGTTGTAGAAACAGGGAATGGGAATGGGAAAGGGATGGGGCAAAATACGCAAAAGACCGTGGCTATTGTGGTGGGAGGATTAGTAGGTTTGGGTCTTTTTATTGCTTGCTTGCTGGTTCTTAAATCAGCTTTTAAGAAGAAACGTGAGGTTAAGTATTATTATGGAGGTTGATGCAATGGTTAGTCCTTCAATCCTTCTATTTCCCTGCTCTGCTGTTTTCCCCCTGTTCTTTTACCTTTGGGTAGTAAACAACCTACTACTTCTTTTTAAAGGGTATATTAGAATTTTTTTTCCTTGGCAACAAATAAATTACAGACGAAACGCTAAGTATTTTTTTGTTTTGTTTTTGATAAAGGTCCTCAGAAGATTGCAGAGATATTTGGGCTGGGGATGTAATATAAGATGGGAGGAGGGAGAAAGAGAGGTGCAAAGTTAATAGTATACGTTGGGTGTAAAAAAGGTTAAAGAAATGGTGTTTAGAGGGGAAGAAAAGACTTGTGGTTTTCTTCATCCCCAAGTTACTTTTATTTTTAATTTTTCTTTTGATCCCTTTTGAAGATTAAACATCTCTTAATAGGGTTATTGTAGTTGCAAGGAGTCTGCTACTTTGTATGAAACTGAAAGTACGTTCACAGCTGGAATGAAAGTGATATGCTATTATAAACCAATATGGAGTAGTTGCTTTCCATCAATGTGCCTCTTATTTCACCACTTTTACAAGAGGAAGAGCTGATTTTCTTGTCTTGTACTCTTTGTTAAGAGGCTGAAAAGGAAAGTTAGTTTGGATACAGGCCCGTATAAAGTTTTCAAGATTTGTGAAGGGAGAACTCTTTTTCCCTTTTATGGGATCCATTAGCATTAGTAAGAAAATAAAATACCATGATATGTGACCCCATCACTTAATTTTTTTTCTTCTTCTTTTCATATAGTATTATGTTATCTTTTTGAACCATCAATCAGCATTCAGCAATGCCAATGAGAAGTGGAAAACACCTGCTAGTGCTGATTCTACTGTCCAAGTGGTATGCTTGGCATGCATGCAGGATATGTATTTGTACATTATATAACGAATAAGAGCTTAATAAAAACAAACTTCATGTAGTGGCTGCACTCCAATAATTGTGATCTCAAAGATTACTTCAGGTAGCATGATTATTTAATTACTATATACCAATATATCCTACTCAATTGTTTAAACATTTGTATTATTATAGCCAGTCCTTTTCAAGCCCTTGGAATGATCGTGCTGAAAAGGTGGGTTTATGGTTTCTCATTTCAGTGGCAACATATATTTATCGAGAAGAAATTGGATGGCCGAAGCATCCACTTAAAACCACCACATATCCGCCTTGTAGTTGGCTATATCAGCAAATGTTTGTTACTTCCTTCTTTTTTTCTCCCCCTCCTCTTTCCTTTGAAAAATATGCCAATATCACATAGAATTTGAGTTATGTTTGTTGCAAAAATTATATTTAAGATTGAACTATTTATATTAATTTAATATTACTTCGAACTATTTTATTCCATGATAGGAGATTAATAGTCCTTTAAATAGTCCTATAGTCCTATGGACTATTTTTTATCATTCTTAAAACTATTTATGAGGAATTATATAATTTCATGATGAATTTAGAATTAATTGTCCCCTTCATTTTAAGTTATTAAATGACTTTATAAAACTAATAATCTAATATTAAGGGACTAATAATTCCTCTTCATGAGATAAAATAATCTGAAATAGCATTAAATTAATATAAATAATCTAATTTTAAGTATATTTTTATAAACAAACATAATTTTGGTGTTTCCCTTTTCTCTTTCATATCAAGCACGCTATTTCAATTCTGCGAGTACTTGAGAATAGCATATTGACGGATAATAAAGAATCAGAAAAGGTCAGTCCAGGGAACAAATTAATAGGAAATGTCCATAGATCAGTTTCATAACAGAGAAGAACAGCTTAGGATATGTTTAGTTCAAACAGGAAGTCTCAGAAGTAGGTGACGATAACTTGACACTCAAGATGGGAATGATGCGGCCTTCTGAATTTCGTGAAGAATTGAACTCTACAATAAATATGAACCCTAATGACACCACAAGATTAATGACACCAAAGAATTAGTTTTTATGGTGAGTTAAGCTGGTTGATCAAAAGGGTGAATGTCGATACAATTAATTATAAAATTAATCAGTACAATAATCAATAAGAGGGTAAGAAACTAGTTGCTCCAGAAATTTACCGCTAATGAATTTCATGAAGGACAGGCATGTTAAGCACTGCACTGGGAGAATAATGTAATAAATCGTTCGTGTGACTTCTTCCTTGAACAAGGGTTCAAAATCAGTAGGCATATTAACACGGATAGCAACTTATGCCCACAAAGCACATCACACAGTTGTTGGATAGAATGAGATATGAAAGGAAAAGGAAAAGGATGCAAAGAGACAGCTTTCCGCTCTACACAAAGGATGAGATAGGATTTGGTAGTTTTTTGTGTGTTTGGGGGAAGGGGAGGAGGGCGGAGCTGGTATAGGTTTAGTGAGAGAGAATGTGCGTAGAGAAGGAAAGGTGGAAACTTTGAAGCCCTGAACACCATTTGCAGTCTACCCTTGAATGGTCATTGAAGAAATACAGTTTTACACTCTTCAACTCTCCAGATTATACCCTTATGTTATATGTATTAACACAATGACACTTGGAACCCAAGCCTCATTCAATCTATTCCTAGTTCTTTAAATAAACTGGGATTGACAGAATTCATCCTAACAAACAAAACCATGTGTGACTGCAACTCCACAATTGCCATAACAGAAGTTGAAATGTTGCCTTAAAGCTTAGTATTCATTCTTTGGACGTGCAGCTGAAAGTCTGGAACACAACTTGAGCCTATACGGACAAGCATGCAGCATCTCACATAGCTACATATATTCTATATATACATCAACTCAGTTTTGTCACTTCAAGATTCACTGTCATTCATCAGATATAATTTATATGAACCAACCACTGTGAACAAGACTTTTTCAATATTCAGCGCAATATCTAGTAGGAACACTAACAAAACAACTGACAGGTTCAATTCTCTTTCTTTCTTCTTTAGAAGCAAAATAAAAATATGGTTAACTTTCAAAAACACTTCAATTTATGTTCAAGTAACAGAATTACAATCTACAATACCGACAGAAGGATTTTTCTCTAGTACTCAATACATAAAGGTAATTTATACTATGTAGTAAATGTAATGTAACTACATATAAATTAAAACTTGAGATATTTCCGCTATTCAAACTACTGCCAATATCTATCTATGTTCAACCTTTGGAGTTCCATCATTTCACAGGCAAATTTGTATTGGCAAACCAACAAGGTGTTGTAAGTTTTTACAGATAAGATGCCCTTGTCACGAAAATAATGGTAATGATGCATAATTAATGACTTTTAAAGATGTAATGCATCGAGAAATGGCATAAGCCTTAAATAATAACCTCGAGGTCACTGGTTCCAATCCCAACAAATGAGGCCAAGCTTGCATATTCAGAAGGGGGGAAAATGTACTTATGTCCCATATTCCACTTAACATTTAACAAGGCCCATTTAAAAGATTCCTAAACCTCTTGGCTGATTATGGTATGATTGTACTTCTTTTGTTTGTAATTACATGTTAGGCACCAAGTGGCTCAGCTCCTTTTAAATAGGTAAGGCCCAAAAGCACGTTGCCAACGTTAAGGGACACCTTTAGAATAATAATTCACATCCTTATACTACCCACGAGGAAAGTCAACTAGAAGATAATTGCACACTGCATGCAACATAATATATGGACTATTTCATAGATGGTTTGCTACATTTTCTTGGGCATGCAACATAATATATGGACTTCTTCATGGATGGTTTGCTACATTTTCTTGGGAATAACTTATATCCAACCATCTAACAAAAAGAGGTCTACTTTTTCATTTACTTTTTTCCCCAAAAATTATGGTTTGCATAAGACAATAGATATAGGGTAATTATTTCAATGTCATTTTTCAATATTGAATTTAAAGACTAATAAAATCTACGTGTATGTAAGTATATGTATATATATGTATACACACACACACACATAAATTTCTCCAATTCTTTAGTTCTCCAAATGAGGGTGATAAAATTCTTCAGAAAAAGAATACTGAGAATATCAAATATTAATACATAAACAATTAACTCAGACGCCCTAAATCGATTAAATTTCAATAATTTAAAAATAAGAGACACTATGATCACCAATCAGCATAGTCCTAAATCAAAATCATTAATATTCTCAACCACATAGTACCAACATAAAATAAAATCTTAATGACAGAGCCCTCGAGAGAGAAAAACTAATTTTTCTCTGACCTGAAACCGGAACGACCGGTCACTTTTGGGGGGCGACGGTAGGAGTACCGAGCAAGCTGGCTTGCTGAAGCTCGAGCTCGTTAAATTGCTGTTCGCGATCCATCTCGATAATGAGAGGCACGGCGAGGATCAAGAAGGTGGTGCCGGCGATCCAGGCGGCTTTGCCGGTGCTCTTGAGGAGCTTCTTTGCGACGAAGCCAGCGTCTGCCGCGGCTCGCTTGCCGCGATACACGATCGGAGATTCAGATATGGTGGATGAAACCCTAGATAGGATTCCTTCGCTTTTGTTGCTAGGTAGAGAGATTCTTTTAGCCGCCATTGCAAAGAAAGAGAAAGGAATGTAGAAGAGTTGTCAGGGTTTTACAAGACTAAGGAATTTGGGGTTTATGTATTGGGGCTGTTCGGAATTTACTTGAAATGGCAATATTATCCTTTGCGCGGAAGAGGCCCGAACTAAAGAGATTAAAATACAATGTGAACCCTAATTTTTTTTTTTGAAAATCAATTTGCACCCTAAATTATTTTTTTAATTAAATATATTTATTAATGAAAGACAATTAAATGCACCATTCGTTCATTTTTTCAGTCAAATCTTGACATCATAGAGTAAATCGATCAGTCATTCAGTGCGTTTGTTTATGACTGAATCGATCAGATTTTTGGGCTGAATGGTTAAGTATCAGGTGAATAAAGTAAAAAAAAAAAATTAAAAATATTATATTAAGCAATATTAAATAAATTTACAGTAACTTTTAATTTTTTCAGAATGATAAAATAATAAAAATATGTTATTAAGATGTTTTAGACATGTCACTTATTAAACAACTTTTTTCATTCAGTATTCAGAAATCTATTTCATTCAGATTACTTAAGCATTTATAACTATTTTATTCAGTTTTTATCAAACACTTTATTAGTGACAAATGATACTTATATCTTTAATAATAAATGTATGCTAAAATTTTATGAAAAACATAACTTTTGAGTTGACTTTTAGAAATACCAAAATTTATGACAAATAAAACATGAAAATATAAAAACCTTTTGAGCTATCAAGTCATCAAATTTGGACCGTTGATGTGACGCCCCCAAATCTGGGCCCACACAGCCCAAACTTGAGTCGTCAAAATACTATAACAAAATTATTACAACAAAGCACAACGTACAACAATACAGTGTATAATAATACACAACTAAGTCTTCACTATTATTGCCACACTATTTTACAAAACGTGAAGACTATGATAACTATTCCTCGGACCCTCACTCCATTCCCCGGCTAGACCCTGTTATGTTTTCATCTCCTGTTGAAAAACAATGGAACAAAAGAAAGGGTGAGCTCAAATAGCCCAGTAAAGAATATCATGACTAAGATAATGACGAATAAATTATCATTAGTCTTCAACAGTTGAGTTCTTGATAGAATACAATAGACTACAAAGTTTATATCAAAAACTGCAGTTAAATTCTTAAACAACGTTCAGATCAATAATAGCAGCTGTAAGACCCCGAATTTTATGAAATATAAAAATTAATTTTTCTTCATATATATTTTCCTGAAACAGTAAGTGGTTAAATTAACGAAATTGAAAGTTAAGGATGTTATGTGTAAATTTTATTTTGTCGGAGAATATTCGTTTTGTCGGGGAATATTCGGGTCGTACGACGGCGCCGAAATAACTAATTATTAGTGGACCCCACAACGGAATATTTGTCGGATATAGAAAACGACAGAAGTAACCTTTTTAAATAAAAATAGTCAACGGTGTTAACTGTTAAAATACCGGTGATAAAAGAATAGTAGCATACGGTAATTTATGGTATTTTCTGTAGCACACGGTACTCTACAGTAGCACGCGGTATTGCACAGTGTCTCATACTATTGTTCTGATAATTGACACCGTAACTGTTACGCATCATTTCATCAATAATTGTCACTGCATAATATTTTATGTTATTAATTCAATAATTGTTGTTACACAGTATTTTGCATTATTGATTTAATAATTGTCATTACACTGTATTTTATATCATTGAGTCAATAATTGTTGCTGCACTGTTTTTAAAATTACTGAACCTAATAATTGTCACAGTTACAAATATACTGTAATTTATATTATTAAATTAATAATAATCTGTAACGTGTTTATTAAATTATTGTTGAATTATTGTTGTAGCATTATTTTATTTTATATGTTGGACCTACGGGAAGAATAAATATAAATATAAAAATAAAATAAAATAAAAAAAATGTTACTATTTGAAATAGTAACGTGAATAGTGACGTGAATAGTAACGTGAATAGTGACGTGAATAGTACGTGAATAGTAAGAAACATGTGGGACCCATCGTGGGGCCCACATGAAATGTGAGAAATGTGATTTTGGTTGCTGAGAGTTGGCGGAGGCTGCGCAGCAGCCTCTGCTGAAAAATTTTCTGCTCACCTACCATGCATAGTGCCTTATTTTCTCCTATAAATAGCTTGCTCAGCTTAATAGAAAAATCACACCTAAAACATAAAATTTTTCTATAAGAATTTTATGAGTTTTCTCTGATAATAGTAAGGGTATTTTGAGAGTTTGAAAGCCAAAAGGAGTGCAGGAATTTTTCAAGTAAGTCTTTTATTAAAGAGTAGTTATTTCATAAATTCCTATTTTCACGGTATTCACAAATCTTCCTTTAAAAGACTTTTTTTGGAAGACTTTATTTTGAAAAATTATATATTTTTATATACTGTGAATAGTAACGCCGTGAATGAATAGTAACCTCGGAATGAATAGTAACCTCGGGATGAATAGTAACTCCGGGATGAATAGTAACCCGCGAGTGAACAGTAACCCCTGAATAGTAACTTCGAGAATAGTAATTTAATTTTAAGTTTTTATTATTTTGTTATTATATTATACTATTTGATCAAATCACTTTTAACAAATTTATAATATACGAGTTAGTACGCACCATGAATTTTTATATGTGATATTTACTGATTATATTAAAAATATATAGGTTGATCAACCTCATTTAAATCAATATCCAGTCACGTGTTAAGGTAAGAAATGTCATTTTTTTTACACTCTTGAACTTACTACGGTAAGGAATTTCATTTTCTTTCATACTCTTAAACTTACTACAGTAAGGAATACCATTCATTTCAAACTCTTAAATTTACTGTGGTAAGAAATATCATATTCTTTCATCTTCTATTATTTAAACTTACTACGGTAAGGGGTATCATTCTTTGCATCATCATAAATGGATATTATTTTCTTTCTTACTTGAAGTGATTATCATTCTTTGATTCTCGAAAATAATATCGTTTCTTTCTTGTGCTATTTACTTCCATGTATTAAATTGTGGGAATAACCTTACGGCGCGGTTTACCGCCTGTTGGTGAATAACCTTTTGTATTCATTCCTTATTAATCTTTGAGAATAACCTTACGGTGCGGATTATCGCCTGTTTGGTGAATAACTCTTCGTGTTCAAATTCTATTAAATTATGGGAATAACCTTACGGTGCGGATTACGCCTGTTTGGTGAATAACTCTTCGTGTTCAAATTCTATTAAATTATGGGAATAACCTTACGGTGCGGATTACGCCTGTTTGGTGAATAACTCTTCGTGTTCAAATTCTATTAAATTGTGGGAATAACCTTACGGTGCGGATTACGCCTGTTTGGTGAATAACTCTTCGTATTCAAATTCTTATAAATTGTGGGAATAACTTATGGCGCGGATTACCGCCTGTTGGTGAATAACCCATTTGTATTAATTTCCTTCACCTTTTGTTAATCAAACCTGCTACGGTAAGGGATATTATTTTCTTTCATACTCCTAAATCGAAATTTATTATGGAACTATTGCTTCTATAATTCCTGAAAATATTATATGTTCCATAATAGTTGAACTTCATTATTTCAACTGAACCTTCCTATTTACGTGAACCTTTCTATTGAACTGTAACCGTTATTCTGAACTGTGGATCTTGAATATCATTTTTAAATTTCACTCCACATCATGTTGGCAATTTGGACATTATTTGAATCTGCACAAAGTAAACTTCTGATACTTATTGTTTATCCTGTTCTTCTGTTCAACAATTATATCACTGTTATTTGTATTAATCATCAAGAATCAAGCTGTTGTGAATATCTGTGGCCGGGGGCACAGATGTGATATAATTGTTGAACAGATGATAGGTTAAAGGCGATATACTAGGTTAAAGGCGATACATCTGTTCGGTGTCTTTTATGACACGTGGTGAATGTTCTCTTTGGCCCGTAGTGCAAAGATGAACTGTTGATTGGTATGATTATGACCAAAGGCTGAATCTGGTATAATCATGACCGTTGGTGTTATATTGAATGTCTTTGGCCCGTAGTGCAAATATGAACTGTTGATCTGCATGATTATGATCAGGAACTGTGAATTTTTATTATCATGACTAATGGTAATTCAGATGATAAAAGTTGATGATATTTTTACTAAAAAGAGAAGCGAGTGGACATTATAGTCTGCATTATTCTTCTAATAGATTGCTCATTCCGCTGCTATTATTGATCTGAACATTGTTTAAGAATTTAACTACAGTTTTTGATATAAACCTTGTAGTCTATTGTATTCAAAACTCAACTGTTGAAGGCTAATGATAATTTATTCGTCATTATCTTAGTCATGATATTTCTTACTGGGCTATTTGAGCTCACCCTTTCTTTTGTTCCATTACAGGAGATGAAAACGTAACAGGGTCTAGCCGGGGAATGGAGTGAGAGTCTGAGGAATAGCTGTCATAGTCTTCACGTGTTGTAAAATAGTGTGGCAATAATAGTGAAGACTTAGTTGTGTATTATTATACACTGTATTGTTGTACGTTGTGCTTTGTTGTAATATTTTTGTTGTAGTCTTTTGACGACTCAAGTTTGGGCTGTGTGGGCCTAGATTTGGGGGCGTCACAGTTGGCATCAGAGCTTAGGGATATGGTCTTTAATGGAGATCTGGGGTTAGAACTAGGAGGGGAGAGACGAATAGAATCAGTCACTAGTGTGTCCCACCTAAATTAGATTTTGTTATCTAACGAATCGATTTGAATGTAGGAACAGGAAGTGATGAGTCAGTTTGTTTGGACTAACAATTATTTTGTGACCACAGTTAAGTATGGCATCTGGAAATCAGGAGGATAACTTTGAAATGCCTGGTACGTCAATTTCGGGGACGAAATTTCATAAGGAGGGGAGGTTGTAAGACCCCGAATTTTATGAAATATAAAAATTAATTTTTCTTCATATATATTTTCCTGAAACAGTAAGTGGTTAAATTTACGAAATTGAAAGTTAAGGATGTTATGTGTAAATTTTATTTTGTCGGAGAATATTCGTTTTGTCGGGGAATATTCGGGTCGTACGACGGCGCCGAAATAACTAATTATTAGTGGACCCCACAACGGAATATTTGTCGGATATAGAAAACGACAGAAGTAACCTTTTTAAATAAAAATAGTCAACGGTGTTAACTGTTAAAATACCGGTGATAAAAGAATAGTAGCATACGGTAATTTATGGTATTTTCTGTAGCACACGGTACTCTACAGTAGCACGCGGTATTGCACAGTGTCTCATACTATTGTTCTGATAATTGACACCGTAACTGTTACGCATCATTTCATCAATAATTGTCACTGCATAATATTTTATGTTATTAATTCAATAATTGTTGTTACACAGTATTTTGCATTATTGATTTAATAATTGTCATTACACTGTATTTTATATCATTGAGTCAATAATTGTTGCTGCACTGTTTTTAAAATTACTGAACCTAATAATTGTCACAGTTACAAATATACTGTAATTTATATTATTAAATTAATAATAATCTGTAACGTGTTTATTACATTATTGTTGAATTATTGTTGTAGCATTATTTTATTTTATATGTTGGACCTACGGGAAGAATAAATATAAATATAAAAATAAAATAAAATAAAAAAAATGTTACTATTTGAAATAGTAACGTGAATAGTGACGTGAATAGTAACGTGAATAGTGACGTGAATAGTACGTGAATAGTAAGAAACATGTGGGACCCATCGTGGGGCCCACATGAAATGTGAGAAATGTGATTTTGGTTGCTGAGAGTTGGCGGAGGCTGCGCAGCAGCCTCTGCTGAAAAATTTTCTGCTCACCTACCATGCATAGTGCCTTATTTTCTCCTATAAATAGCTTGCTCAGCTTAATAGAAAAATCACACCTAAAACATAAAATTTTTCTATAAGAATTTTATGAGTTTTCTCTGATAATAGTAAGGCTATTTTGAGAGTTTGAAAGCCAAAAGGAGTGCAGGAATTTTTCAAGTAAGTCTTTTATTAAAGAGTAGTTATTTCATAAATTCCTATTTTCACGGTATTCACAAATCTTCCTTTAAAAGACTTTTTTTGGAAGACTTTATTTTGAAAAATTATATATTTTTATATACTGTGAATAGTAACGCCGTGAATGAATAGTAACCTCGGAATGAATAGTAACCTCGGGATGAATAGTAACTCCGGGATGAATAGTAACCCGCGAGTGAACAGTAACCCCTGAATAGTAACTTCGAGAATAGTAATTTAATTTTAAGTTTTTATTATTTTGTTATTATATTATACTATTTGATCAAATCACTTTTAACAAATTTATAATATACGAGTTAGTACGCACCATGAATTTTTATATGTGATATTTACTGATTATATTAAAAATATATAGGTTGATCAACCTCATTTAAATCAATATCCAGTCACGTGTTAAGGTAAGAAATGTCATTTTTTTTACACTCTTGAACTTACTACGGTAAGGAATTTCATTTTCTTTCATACTCTTAAACTTACTACAGTAAGGAATACCATTCATTTCAAACTCTTAAATTTACTGTGGTAAGAAATATCATATTCTTTCATCTTCTATTATTTAAACTTACTACGGTAAGGGGTATCATTCTTTGCATCATCATAAATGGATATTATTTTCTTTCTTACTTGAAGGGATTATCATTCTTTGATTCTCGAAAATAATATCGTTTCTTTCTTGTGCCATTTACTTCCATGTATTAAATTGTGGGAATAACCTTACGGCGCGGTTTACCGCCTGTTGGTGAATAACCTTTTGTATTCATTCCTTATTAATCTTTGAGAATAACCTTACGGTGCGGATTATCGCCTGTTTGGTGAATAACTCTTCGTGTTCAAATTCTATTAAATTATGGGAATAACCTTACGGTGCGGATTACGCCTGTTTGGTGAATAACTCTTCGTGTTCAAATTCTATTAAATTATGGGAATAACCTTACGGTGCGGATTACGCCTGTTTGGTGAATAACTCTTCGTGTTCAAATTCTATTAAATTGTGGGAATAACCTTACGGTGCGGATTACGCCTGTTTGGTGAATAACTCTTCGTATTCAAATTCTTATAAATTGTGGGAATAACTTATGGCGCGGATTACCGCCTGTTGGTGAATAACCCATTTGTATTAATTTCCTTCACCTTTTGTTAATCAAACCTGCTACGGTAAGGGATATTATTTTCTTTCATACTCCTAAATCGAAATTTATTATGGAACTATTGCTTCTATAATTCCTGAAAATATTATATGTTCCATAATAGTTGAACTTCATTATTTCAACTGAACCTTCCTATTTACGTGAACCTTTCTATTGAACTGTAACCGTTATTCTGAACTGTGGATCTTGAATATCATTTTTAAATTTCACTCCACATCATGTTGGCAATTTGGACATTATTTGAATCTGCACAAAGTAAACTTCTGATACTTATTGTTTATCCTGTTCTTCTGTTCAACAATTATATCACTGTTATTTGTATTAATCATCAAGAATCAAGCTGTTGTGAATATCTGTGGCCGGGGGCACAGATGTGATATAATTGTTGAACAGATGATAGGTTAAAGGCGATATACTAGGTTAAAGGCGATACATCTGTTCGGTGTCTTTTATGACACGTGGTGAATGTTCTCTTTGGCCCGTAGTGCAAAGATGAACTGTTGATTGGTATGATTATGACCAAAGGCTGAATCTGGTATAATCATGACCGTTGGTGTTATATTGAATGTCTTTGGCCCGTAGTGCAAATATGAACTGTTGATCTGCATGATTATGATCAGGAACTGTGAATTTTTATTATCATGACTAATGGTAATTCAGATGATAAAAGTTGATGATATTTTTACTAAAAAGAGAAGCGAGTGGACATTATAGTCTGCATTATTCTTCTAATAGATTGCTCATTCCGCTGCTATTATTGATCTGAACATTGTTTAAGAATTTAACTACAGTTTTTGATATAAACCTTGTAGTCTATTGTATTCAAAACTCAACTGTTGAAGGCTAATGATAATTTATTCGTCATTATCTTAGTCATGATATTTCTTACTGGGCTATTTGAGCTCACCCTTTCTTTTGTTCCATTACAGGAGATGAAAACGTAACAGGGTCTAGCCGGGGAATGGAGTGAGAGTCTGAGGAATAGCTGTCATAGTCTTCACGTGTTGTAAAATAGTGTGGCAATAATAGTGAAGACTTAGTTGTGTATTATTATACACTGTATTGTTGTACGTTGTGCTTTGTTGTAATATTTTTGTTGTAGTCTTTTGACGACTCAAGTTTGGGCTGTGTGGGCCTAGATTTGGGGGCGTCACAGCAGCGGAATGAGTAATCTATTAGAAGAATAATGCAGACTATAATGTCCACTCGGTTCTCTTTTTAGGAAAAACATCATCAACTTTTATCATCTGAAATATCATTAGTCAAGATAATACAAATTCACAGTTCCTGATCATAATCATGCAGATCAACAGTTCATCTTTGCACTACGGGCCAAAGACATTCAATATAACACCAACGGTCATGATTATACCAGATTCAGCCTTTGGTCATAATCATACCAAACAACAGTTCATCTTTGCACTACGGGCCAAAGAGAACATTCACCACGTGCCATAAAAGACACCGAACAGATGTATCGCCTTTAACCTATTATATCGCCTTTAACCTATCATCTGTTCAACAAATATATCACATATGTGCCCCCGGCCACAGATATTCACAACAGCTAGATTTTTGGATGATTAGAATGATATAAATGATGAACAGAAGAAATAGGATAACAATAAGTATCGGAAGTTTACTTTGTACAGATTCAAATAATGTCCAAATTGTCAACATGATGTGGAGTGAAATTTAAAAATGATATTCAAGATCCACAGTTCAGAATAACGGTTACAATTCAATAGAAAGGTTCACGTAAATAGGAAGGTTCAGTTGAAATAATGAAGTTCAACTATTATGGAACATATAATATTTTCAGGAATTATAGAAGCAATAGTTCGATAATAAATTTCTATTTAGGAGTATGAAAGAAAAATAATATCCCTTACCGTAGCAGGTTTGATTAACAAAAGGTGAAGGAAATTAATACAAAGGGTTATTCACCAACAGGCGGCAATCCGCTCCGTAAGGTTATTCCCACAATTTAATAGAATTTGAGTACAAAGAGTTATTCACCAAACATGCGGCAATCCGCTCCGTAAGGTTATTCCCACAATTTAATAGAATTTGAGTACAAAGAGTTATTCGCCAAACAGGCGGCAATCCGCTCCGTAAGGTTATTCTCAGAGATTAATAATGAATGAATACGAAAGGTTATTCACCAACAGGCGGCAATCCGCTCCGTAAGGTTATTCCCACAATTTAATACATGGAAATAAAAGGCACGTCTTATGAGTAAGGAAGAAACAATATTATTATCGAGAATCAAATAATGATAATCCCTTACCATAGTATGTTTGAATAATGGAAGATGAAAAAGATGGTATCCCTTACCGTAGTATGTTTGAATAATGGAAGATGAAAAAGATGGTATCCCTTACCTCAACACGTGACTGGATATTGATTTAAATGAGGTTGATTAACTTGAACAGTACACGTATACTTATAGATCTTCACAAATACTCAAGATGACTTAAGCACACTTAGAGAGAACTTTCACAAGAAGTATTTAGAGAGAGAAAGAAAGAACAAGTAAGGAAGTTTATGAAAAATCCTTAAGTTAAGGCTTCTATTTATAGCCAAAAATCTTATCATTCATTTAATCTAAACCATTCATTTAAAGATCATCTTTTAATCTACACCATCCATTTCAAATATTATATTATCTTTAATCTACACCATTCATTTCATATCACCTAATAATCACCTAACTTTATATTATAAACAAATCAATTTAATTATTCAACAATAATTCACACTTTAATCTACACCATTCATTTCATATCACCTAATAATCACCTAACTTTATATTATAAACAAATCAATTCAATTATTCAACAATAATTCACACTTTAATCTACACCATTCATTTCATATCACCTAATAATCACCTAACTTTATATTATAAACAAATAACTTTATCAATTCAATTATTATGACTAATTGTTATAAATACAGTATAGTTAGCTCTTAGATATCAAGTCAATAAATTAATGAAATACAACTGTTTAAATAACATCATAATAGAGATAACAATAATGTAAAATAAAGCATACGTTACTGTGTAATGACAATTATTGATTCAATAATGTGAATTACTGTGCATATGTTACTGTGACAATTATTAGGTTCAATAATTTTAAAAACAGTGCAACAACAATTATTGACTCAATGATATAAAATACAGTGTAATGACAATTATTAAATCAATAATGCAAAATACTGTGTAACAACAATTATTGAATTGATAATATAAAATATTATGCAGTGACAATTATCGATGAAATGATGCGTAACAGTTACGGTGTCAATTATCAGACCAATAATATGAGACACTATGCAATACCGTGTGTTACTGTAGAGTACCGTGTGATACAGAAAATACCATAAACTACCGTATGCTACTATTCTTTTATCACCGGTATTTTAACAGTTCCGTTGACTATTTTTATTTAAAAAGGTTACTTCTGTCGTTTTCTATATTCGACAAATATTCCGTTGTGGGGTCTACCAATAATTTATTATTTCGGCGCCGTCGTACGACACGAATATTCCCCGACCAAACGAATATTCCCCGACAAAGCGAATATTGTCCGACAAAATAAAATTTGCACATAACATCCTTAACTTTCAATTTTGTTAATTTAACCACTTACTGTTTCAAAAAAAAATATATATGAAGAAAAATTAAATTTTGTATTTCATAAAATTCGGGGTCTTACAGTTGAGTTGACTCAAGACCAATAAAAATGACTTGATATTTGTCTTATTATATATTGATATAGATTTATATTGTTATTTTTTATAGTTTAACAAAACACCTTTAAGTTACGTACATAAATTATTGTTCTTGATTTTTTAAAAATTTTCTTCATATTTGGAGAAGGTTTCTCTGTTTTTTCAGAGAGACCCTCCTATGTATATCTTCTTATTTTCATTTTTTGTGTGTTTTATGTGGTTTCAGATTTTCGCTTTGTATGTGAATTCATCTTTTCATTGAGTTAAGTGGTTTCTTTTTCATTGTGAGATAATTTTTTTCTATTCTCTTGTGAAATTTTATTTTTCCCGTGTGTAATTATTTTCATTCATAGGGAAGATTAACGTGCTTATTGATGATGGTAATTTTTGACATACTTCTATGTGGGATTATTTCTAATGACATGTTATCCGAGTTTTTGTATCGAAGAACTTGTCAATTTTGTTTGTTAATATTTATAATATACGTATTTCAAAAATTATTATGATATTAACTATTTTTTAGTTACAATTGACTTATAATCCTGATTGATTTGTTAATATTTTCTAATGTAATTATGTTTATGTTATTTTTCACTTTTAATCTTTTAATGAATTTCAACAAATTTATGTATTTTATATAGTTTAATCATCTTTTGATTTTTTTAT
This sequence comes from Hedera helix, assembly GCA_947179155.2. Lineage (NCBI taxonomy): Eukaryota > Viridiplantae > Streptophyta > Magnoliopsida > Apiales > Araliaceae > Hedera > Hedera helix. Next base: position 49,872,607 of record OX359271.1, read on the forward strand.
TATAAAAAAACTCGCATCGTTCAATTTAGCTCGAAATGTGTTTTTAGTTACTATTCTAATGTTCTGGAAGAGTAAGTTTGGAGACAACTTGAAATCTATATTATTTGATTTTTTTTATATCTTTTTTAAACAAGGTAAAGATGATTACGTAAATATTAAGATCATATTTATTTATAAGAATTATAATTTTAAAATTATATTTATTTGCAATGATTAAATTTGAGATAAGATTATTAATTTTATCTTTATTTTTTTTTTTAAAAATTTAAATTTAAGACTATTAATTCAGGAATTATAAAATGACTTAATATAGTAAGCTATTTAATATCACATTCAATCAGAGATTATAATCCCAAAACTATTAAGTCATTTTATACTTTACGAATTAACAGTCTCAAATTCAAATTTAAAAATAAAAATAATAATTTTAGGATTAATAGTTTTATTTTATATGTAATATTTATAAATAAATATAATATTAGAATTATAATTTATATTTTAAAATTATAATTTCAAAATTATAATATTTACAAATAAATGTAGTTTAAGTAAAAAGAATCGCAAATTAAATTTTAGTTAAGATTAAATTACAATAGCATACACGTTGTCTGTGTAATTAACGTGAACATAACATAAAAATTTTACGATATTTGAAAAGATACAAATTTTTTTAGTTAAAATAAACTCGTAGGGATAAAAGAGAAAAAAACAGTTGTGACACGGGAATAAGCATTACTTCCCAGTTGCCCAAACATTACGTCGTCGTTTACAGCCTTTGCACAATATAAACTACGAACGCCTTCTGTGCCCTATTTTCCCGATTACGAACTTGTTCATCATCTGTTTCTCTCTCTCTATATATCTACAAATCCATTCATTTATATATCACCTACCAGTTACAAACCCCCAAAGCTGAAATCATTCTCAGAAGCGAGACCGAGGAAATTTGTCGGAGCTTCGTCTTTCCGGTATGTTCTATTCGCCTGTAATTACAGTTGTTTAAGCTTGAGCATGCTTGGATTAGGGTTTACTTTCAGAAAACCTCAGTCTGTGTTACATTGACCGCACAGTTTGAAGGATTACAGTTATATAATGAATTATTTGGTTAGAGTAGCTGGTGGCGTGTGTCTAATATCAGAGGATATAGATGAATAGTGAAGAACTGAAAGCCACAATATTTGACGTTGTTCTATCAGTGGTATTATTGAGTATTTTGTCAAATGTCTCAATTGTATTCGGTTACTTTTGATCACAGCAAGGTCATGAGCATAAAGGAACAGTGTAACCTCGCTATTTAGATGAAAAGTGAGATTTAGGTAAATGATTCGTGGGCTTAACGAATTAACTATTGTGGACTACTGAATTCTGTTACGAGCTGTCTACTGTCAAAAGCATCTCAGTTGTTAAGCACACCAGGAACTGTTCTTTGAATAAGCTTGTTTGAGCAATTAATCTCGTCACTTAGACAATTAGTGATTAAAGATGGATTCTGGCAGAAATTCCTGTTTTTAGTTATTTAGACATATTTACTCCTTTTTAGGGCTGCAAATATTTGAGCTGTTTGCTGAGCTGCATATTAGGTGATAGGATTGTGTACAACCCAGTTGTTAGCATAGTTAAATCTTTGCTTGAGCTTGAGCTTCATGTAAGTTGAGCTTTAGTGCTTGGGAAAGTATGGCTCGAGCTTGGGTATCACTTAACTTTATCTTTGTCAAGCTTGTGAACTTCGGTCTGATTTATAAGTTTGCTTTCCATTTTGGTTTTCTTATTTTCTTGAATCTTTACAATGCTATCATGTTTCAGCTTGCTTCTGCTATCATCCAGTTTTTGTAATCCAGTATATGCTATTTTGCAGTTTCTTCACTAAGGGCACATACTTTGTTCATTAATATGGGAGATAGTGAGACAGTGGTTGCTCAGTCATCAACAGTCACGGCGTATACATCCGAGGGCTATACTTCTATTGATCATGCTAATGCTGCTCCTGATACTGTCACATCCGCCACCACTGGTGCTAGTGGGGATATGACTGCTGATATTCCTACAGATGTTGGAGATATCGCCACTTCTACGGATAATATGGATGCAATTAATACTGTGGCGCATGGTCAGAGTGTAGGTGATGAATTTGCAGATAATAAAGATCAAAATTCTGCAAAAGACGAGGTTCCTAAGAATATGAACCATGATACTAGTCAGAATCTTACCAACTCTGCTAATGTATCTATGGATTCATCACAAGTTGCTGCATATGATTCTTCTCTAAATAGAAATGATGCTAGCGAAGCAAAAAATGTTGTATCAGCTGGTATTAGTGAGAATGGGATTACTTCAGATGTTCATGAATCCATTTCTGAGCATCAGCTGGTTGATGTTTCTGGTATACTCCTATTATGTCTACCGATTATCTTTATTTTAGAATGTTATTGTTCTGACCTATAATTTTTCCGTGCCAAGCGGTGCTTTTAAACAGTACTATATCAATTGTTGTTAGTAATTGTGTAATATAATTTTATACTGAAGAAGTGAGTTGTTAAGTTATGCCTACGCAGGTTTTTGTTAGGCATTATATGCTTCCATTTTAGAGTTTTTGAAGTGAATGCAGTAATCAGGTAGGCATAAATTTTTACTTAGAAGGGTAAGTCAATTAGGCCATTGTATTTACTGTGGGAAATGTACTGGATGTAGGGCTACCATTCCATCATTACTTCACGATATGGCTGCTCGGCACTTGAGTCTAATCTTTCATGAGTGCACTAAATTATGATGCCACCACCTGTTTTTTGGGGTGGGTGCATGAGTTGGTTGGGATGTCAAGAATCACTTTGCTATCTTGGATCACCTTTTATATATTTTTTATTTGTTTTAGTTTTTGGTTGTGTTTAGCCTGCTGCTTTTGTCTAACTTTTGAATGAGGTGTTTGCTTCTATGTGTACATGAACTAGTTATGTGTAACCTGTTGATTTTCTTAGTTCAAGTCACTCAATTTCTCCCCCTTTCTACATTATAGGTTTGTTCTTATACACACTGTGGTATAAGCTTACTTTATTTTGTGCACGGCTTTGGCATTGATTTTGGTTGTGCTAGTTTATCCTGTCTGCTTCTAACAATTTGTCTTTTTTACATTTTCCTATTTTATTTTTGTATGCTTCGTTTTGATTGCTGATATGGATCCTGGTAAAAAAAAATTATGCATTTGGTTATTGACTCTTGGAAAATCTTCAACGGCAGCATTATCTGCTGAAGAAGAACGATTGTGGAGTATAGTGAGAGCTAATTCTCTGGATTTTGATGCATGGACTGTCCTGATAGAAGAGACAGAGAAAGCAGCAGAGGTATGTTAAATTGGTAGTTTCAGTGTCATTTTTTTTGGGATTACTGCTTTTATTTTGGTTGTTGATTGCAAGATGTTCTCATCTTGGCTGTTTGTGGCGGCTTATATATTTCTGATATTTTTTTCTTGTCCAAGGTTTATATTACAGGATGCAATCATGCGAAGTATTAATCCATATAATTGTAAATTGTGGGTTTGTATACAACTTTATTATCCTCAATCGTGCTAGTATTCGAGCTTCATGATTGTTGGTCCAAGTTGATAACAAGTAAATTTTGTGTTACATTTATATGTGGTATATTACTATACAGGTATATCTATTGTATTGTAGATAATTTAACATAAAACTTGGTGTACTTATAATTATATGCACGTGTTGGTTGTTAGGGAAGAGTGGATGAGGAATGGTAGAAAAGGGCCAGATGGAGAAGGTTCCTTTGGTTTCATGAAATGATCTGGAAATTAGGGAAGGATTTGGCAGTAAGATACTAAGATTGAGTCAGACTGATTTGTGGCAAGATAAGTCTTATGTTAGTATGTTGCAAAAATTGTGACCGTACTTCTTGTTGGAAGAATAGCTAGCTAATCCAATCTATTCCAATCTCAATTTCTCAAACCTCAGGTGGAAAGCCAAGATGCATGAATGATAAAAGAGCCTTAAAATTAACTCAACATTTATTAATTGTACTTGCAAAATTTTTGTTCAAGTGAGTTCATATGTGACACGATTAAATAATACCCGAATTAGAATTGTGAACTCATGGTTTCTATCATACGGTACTATGCTTCATTGGAACCATATCACTCTTCTCCTGAGGACACTTTGTTTGCTCTAGCGGTTGTTTATAATGTGCATTAAACGCTTTTTTCAAAGGCTTTACCACCAATATTATAGGTGATTAAATTGATTTGTTGGAGGCAAGTCAATATATCAATTGGACTATCCAAGTAAAGGTAATTCATTATAGCTGCAATGATGATCAAAGAATGAATGAACAACACATTATATTGAATAAAACTCGAAAATTCTCATTGTGACTTCAGTTTTTTATTTAGTTTGTATTTCCTAACATGGGGATAAGTACAAACTTCAGTAGATGCAGGTTAGGTCAGTTTAATCAGGATATTATAGTCATAATTAATTAAATGTCAGATACAGTTACTGGAGTTCCAATAAATTTCGTCTTTAGAGAAGAAATAATTACCATTTAAATAATCTAACCTTGCCACATAATCAATCTATTAAATGAAAGAAGAAACGGCTATTCAAGCCCAACATATTGAGTCTACCATAGCGTGAACAGTAATTTTGCTACAGCATTGCTGCAGTATACGACCAAGACCTTGCCACAGTACTTCTTCAACAAATTGCAAAACTACTCCTGCATCAACATGTCTGCTTACCAGGGAGCAGAATGATAATTGCATGTTACTACCATGTATATAAATGGATTAAGCAATACAAAACTGTTTTAAAGGTTTTGACCAAGCATACACCATAAGGTTCTGATCTTCTGGATTTTTTTTATGATACGAACTTTCTTGCATTTATGGTTTCCATTTTGTATTTCATTAGGAAGTGGCATCTAAATTGTTTTCTAGCAAATTCTGCAGTTCTATATTTGTTGCGGAACGTGTTATTTTTGTATTTATTTGCTTTTCAAGTCTAATTGAAATAGCTTGCAGTTTGTGTGGTGATTATTACATGCAAGTGTTGTTTCTTTCTTCTGGAACTTACATAACAATTTTCCTTCTCAACCTCAGGGACTCATTTTGAAGATTCGTAAAGTTTATGATGCCTTCTTAGCAGAGTTCCCTTTGTGTTATGGGTATTGGAAGAAGTATGCTGATCATGAGGAACGTCTGGGCTCTATTGACAAAGTTGTTGAGATTTATGAACGAGCAGTTCAAGGAGTAACCTATTCTGTGGACATGTGGTTGCACTTTTGTGTATTTGCGATAAATACTTATGGAGATCCTGACACCATTAGAAGGTAATTGCCAATTATTGTTTCATTTTTGTTGGATTCTGCATTAAGAGGTCATCATTTCATGATTGTGTCGTCGTCATGTGGACTTGTAATTTCCGTTGCTTTCTAACCTTATTTCAGTATGTCTGCAACAGCGACTCCTAACGTGTATGGCGTAAAGGTTTGTGGGAATGCACTTTGGAAATACAGTTTTCCTGATGTGCATACCCTTTATTTTGAGGCTACCATAATTGGTAGCTACTTGAATTTCTTTAGGGTTAAATATCTCTTTTATGACCAGATCACACCCTTCGTTTTTCACTTCTCTCCTTAGGTCTGTGTCATAGTTCTAGTAGTTCTCCATGAATTTTCGCTGTATTTAACCATGACCCATTGAGGTGAATCAATGTACAAATTGCTGCTGAGAAGATCTCGTCCAGTAAAGGGCTAAGATGGCCTCTATCATCTGCACCCTGTATGATTTGTTTCCAGGAAGGTAAATGCAGCGTATTTGTGCATAAATTTGGAAATGTCGTTGGCTCTTTGAGTGACAATTGCTTCTCCTTCAACATTAGGGCAGCTGTCTTGAACATTTTGACGTGCCCACAAGGGCTAAATTTATGTCTCTCATGTATTTTATAATCAAAACATGTTTTTATGGATTTCAGGCTATTTGAACGTGGTTTAGCTTATGTCGGAACAGACTACCTATCTTTTACGCTATGGGATAAATACATTGAATATGAATACTCACAGCAGGAGTGGTCCCGTCTTGCCGTGATCTACACACGGATATTGGAGAATCCTAATCAACAAATAGATCGATATTTCAACAGGTGGTTACCCTTCATCTAATGTATTTTTTTTCATTGTTTAATCTCGAGGTTCTTGGTTCTCCTGCTTTCAAAAATACCACTTTCAGATGCAGGTCTCTTGTGTTAATATAACTGTATGTTTGTGTTGGTGATGATTATTTAAGGTTTCTGATATCAGAATTCTTGTTGATGTTTATCTTTCAAGTATGCCATTCATATGGAATACTGATTATACCCTGGGAGAACTTTTGTCTTTATGAAATTATTGTGGACATTGTCACTCAGGCTTAGTCTGCATGGTCCTTCTGTATTAGAGACTAGAGTGCTCTACTTTTCTTTTAGTTGAAGATTCTTTTGTTGCGTGAGTGATGCTGCACTGGTCGTTTTTTTGTAAAGAAACTTTCTTGATGGAGAGATGTGAGGAATATTTCAAATCTCTTGAGGTGTACGATGTACTGATTCAGTTTATGACTGTTCCTTTACATCAAGTTTGTCTCTTGTCGGTTAAGTTGAAATTTGTCGTCTCTTTTAGAGTTTTTTCTTTTTCTTTTGGGAATTGTCTTTTGGATGGCCGCACAGATGGGATCCCTGTGGTATCAGCCCTTCACTGGAACTTGGAAGGCTGCAAATTTTTTCTTTGCCCAACCCTCCATTACTTCTTTTGCACCCCAACCTTAACTTGTCAAATTTATTTTATTTGAATGGCTGCTCTCTGGAGTTTCAAGAAAGAACTGGAGTCGGAGTAAGACTTCCCTGAAATATCTTACAATCTTTGGTGTTTTGAATTGTAGCATGAGTTTTATACTGTGCTTAATTTTTTTAAAGACTAAAAATTATAAATCTTTACTCCAAACATTACTGAATTGTTTTCTTGTAGCATACCTTTATGGTTTGGTTAAAGTAAAACACTATTAAAATAGTATGAGTGACGCACAACTAAAATATAATATGATTTTAGGGTAGCAATTTTGTTTACACATTAAACAGTTTGTTGATCTGTGGGAGCTGCAAACGTGTTATATATATATATATATTTACATTATCCTGCCGCTGCTGGTATTTTGTTGCTCTCAGATATTTCCTTTAAGTAAAATATTCTGCTGTCAATTGTGTACAGCTTTAGGGAGCTAGTTGCACATCGGCCTCTAATGGAGTTGAGGACTGCTGAAGAAGCTGCTGCTGCTGCAGCTGATGCTGGCGGACAAGAATTTGAGGGGGAGGTTAACCCTAATGCTGTGGAACAATCTACTGAACCTGTAAGTGCAGGCTTAACAGGAGCTGAGGAGTTGGAGAAGTATATCGCAATTAGAGAAGAAATGTATAAGAAAGCTAAAGAGTTCCATTCTAAGATCATTGGTTTTGAAACAGCCATACGGAGGCCATACTTTCATGTTCGTCCTCTGAATGGTGGAGAACTTGAAAATTGGCATAACTATCTTGATTTTATTGAAGCAGAAGATGACTTGAACAAGGTATTCAATAAATTTTTTGTTCTGGAAGAATAAACATTCAAATTTCTCTCGATTTATAGTTTTAGTTGCCCTTGTTATGCACTGACTTACAGTTAGTAATATCTGCTCATCATATGTTTTATTGGCTAAACCGTTGGATGAAGAACCTTTTAAAACGGGATATTGAACTTGGACTAAAGCATGGGCCTTCCATTTGGTTTCTGTAAGGCTAAGTACTTCAAACCTTCATTTGTGAATCAGAGATTCTGGGTTCATCATGTTGTATGATAAAATATATATTTAAAATCCCAATGTTATGCATGCAGGTGTGTTATCTTCCTAACCATCTGTCTGTCAGGCTAGGAGGGTCCCTCGATTCGTATTTGAGGGGCCTCCCTTTTCCGCCAACGGAGTATTTCTTATGCATTTCTCCTTGGATCTCTCTCTGCTTCATATTATTTCTTAGTGTACATGCACATTTTGTTAAGAAATTTGAACTTCTATCTTCTTTGGAATCAGGTTGTCAAGCTATATGAAAGATGCTTAATTGCTTGCGCCAATTATCCTGAGTATTGGATTCGGTATGTTTTGTGCATGGAAGCTAATGGCAGTATGGATCTTGCTGAGAATGCACTTGCTCGTGCTACTCAGGTCTTTGTCAAGGTATGCAAAATGCATCTCTTATATGGTGATTTTAACTCTTTGTTCATGATCTTTTCTATGTAAATTAACTGGGCCGTGTCATGATCAACAAGTACAATTTTAACTCGAAGCACTAACTAAATGTGTCTATGCTCAGTAGCTGTGTTGAAAATTTACACAGTTAACCTCTGAACCAAGTCTTGTCTGAATTGTTTCCGACGTGTGCAGAGACAACCGGAGATTCATCTTTTTGCTGCTCGTTTTAGTGAGCACTCTGGGGATATTCCAAGGGCTCGAGCAGCCTATCAACTTGTGCACACTGAAATTTCACCAGGACTCTTGGAAGCAATTATTAAGCATGCAAACATGGAACATCGGCTGGTAAGATTGATTGATCAAGCTCTTCAACATAATATTACGATTTCAATATTCCATGTTTGAAGATGGTTTCTTTTGATTGTGCAGGGAAATGATGAAGATGCCTTTTCCTTATATGAACAGACCATTGCGATTGAAAAAGGGAAAGAACATTCGCAGACCTTAGCACTGCTGTTTGCTCAATACTCTCGATTTGTTTACTTGGTAAATCTTGTTCATAAATCTTTCATTCACAAAAGGCCTTCTGACCTGCAGGGTCAAAAGGGCCAACGCTTGTATTCATATTCTCAGAAGGATGCAGTTGGAATTTTGAAACGACAGTCTCCCACTACTTATAATCCTTAAGGTTTCTTAAAAAACCAAATTGATATGGGATTTCAGAGCAAAAATTTTCCACCTTATACATGCCTTAAATAAGGCGTTACATTGTTATTTAGATGGGGTTTACTCCATGGATAAAATTATGATCTATTTAGGTATCAGAATACATTTGGAATGCTCTCTCCCTGTCAATCATTTGTTGCCTGTGTATATTGAGTTCATAGTTGAGAATGGGAAAGCCTGTATATATTGAGTTTATAGTTGAGCATTTGAAACTATAAGTATAAATCTTGATTCCTGCCTAGTATATATCAGGTGGTTGAATTGTTTTGCCTTGATTTTCATTCATTTACAGTTTCATGCATAATTAATTCAACCCACAGATTTGTTATTAATCTTAATCTACTATTTAATTTAGTTTCTCTTTATTCTTCATGTTTGATGCCTCTTGTGCATTTCCAGAGTCATTATCTTATTGTTAGTTGTATCAGTCCTTGGCTTATACATAATTTTTGTTTGCAGGTTTCTGGAAATGTAGAAAAAGCTAGGGAAATTATTGACAAAGCACTTGAGAATTGCCAACTGTCGAAACCGCTTCTGGAGGTAACTCTCTCTCTCTCTCTCTCTCTATATATATATATATATATATATATATATATATATATATATATATATGTATGTATGTATGTATGTATGTATAGGGGAGTGATCCATAGCTACAATTGTGTAAGGATAGTCCTAGCCTTATAATAGATCAAATGGATGGGGTGATCACCGTTTGCAGTTTAGTTTGGGGGACGGTAACAAACTAAACTGCGGATAGTAAGCCAAATTTGACTTCCGTCCGTAATTTAATTATTCGGACGTAAGCTGAATGATTATTTTCGAAAAGAGAATATTTCTGACAAATCTCATGGTGGGCCCCATCCATAGTTTAGTTGTGCATACGATTAAAATACTTGGCCAATCGATCAAATTTTTAACGGTGAAAGGGATGTGTTGTACGACTATGCTGTTTTTACAACTGTGGCTATGGATCTTTCTCCATATATATATATATATATATAGATCTGGTTTCTTCTTTTACTTCGCTGGCAATGTTATTTTCATTTAAATTCTCCTTTTGCATTGTGTCATTACAGGTAATTATCCATTTAGAATCAATTCAGTCGCTGCCAAAACGAATTGATTATCTAGATTCATTGGTTAATAAGTTCATAGTTCCTAGTCCTGATAATACTGGCGCTGCAAGTATCATTGAAACAGAGGAGCTATCCAGCATTTTTCTTGAGGTGATGGCAATGTGAATTTTTTCTTGATAGTAATTGTGAATCCTGCATGTCTAAAAATTTGAGTGGAAGTGTCTTGCTGTTTCTATTGCAGTCTGCTTAAGGTCCAGCAGTCTATGGCTTGTCGTTAGTGCTCTAGGCATGGGCAACTAGCTTTTTGCAACATCACATTTTTTCTTTTTTGGATTTTTATAAATACTCCCTGTTCAAAAATATAGGATCAAGTTTGACGTTTAAAAGTCAATTTCAGATGTTTTCAAATTTAAAATTGATGCGATTCATTCTACTTTTGAAAACGATAAATCTTGTAATGAATAGTATTATTTAGATATTTTACAATTTAATTGTATTGTCTAAAACTAAATTAATTCATATCAATTATGAATTAGAAAATATTGACTTCAAAGTCAATATTGATCCTATATTTGGAATGGAGGGGTATATGTTTTGCTTTTTATTCCCCCAAAAATTAGTGTTTATGATGGTTTCTGTTGTGAGGTGTCACGGAATTCTGGCAATCTGAATGTATTAAAATTTTCTACTTGTGTTCCCTAAAAGCAGATATTATAAGTAAATTCGTACTTCGATGTTTTTGAATTGTTGTACTGACTGTTGGCTTTGCAGTTTTTGGATCTCTTTGGGGACGCACAATCTATTAAGAAAGCTGATGATAGGCATGCAAAGCTCTTTTTACACCACAAGACCACATCAGAATCCAAGAAGCGTCATGCTGAGGACTTTTTAGTTTCAGATAAAACAAAGCTAGCAAAATCTAGTGTGCTTTCATCATCTCCATCAGTGATGGGTGCCTACCAAAGTACACAAAATCAATGGGCAGCAGGTTATGGTGTGCAACCTCAAGCTTGGCCACAGGGTACACAATCCCAAGGACAAAATTGGAACCCTGCCTATACCCAACAGGTATTATACTTTCATCATCAGCATGTGAAAACTATTTCCTTATGAGTTGGTTACTTTAGATTGATTTTTTTGCTGAGTTGAAGATAAGATCGTTTATCCCTGATGGCATAAAATAGGACAAACTGCAAAACTGTCCCATCAACTATACATCCATTTGCAATGTACCCCTTGTGTTTTGATTTTGCAATTTAAATCATTTGACATCAGTGTGACTCTTATCTAAGACCTTTTATGGGGAGGGAAGATGTATTTATTTATATGTCCATTTAACCTTAAAATATAGTCTTGCAGTCTGAGGCCATTCATTTAATTTCTAGTTGGAACAACATTTTAAAATTTGAAAATGTGAAGGGGATTACAAAATTTGAAATACGAGGGACAATAGTGCAAATTGAGTGTATACTTTAATGGACACTTTTTAAATTTCCCCAAAAATATTTTCCGTGGGTCTTATTTGGTAGTTTTATTGGTCTCCAAACTCTCTAGTTCAAACTCTTTTTAATGTGTGTATTTGCCTATTCCTCTGTAATAATAATAATAAAAAAAAAGACTTTGGCAGCCATCACAAATTTGAAGATTTAAGGCCTACAACAGAGATACTCAGCCAAGAAGATCTGTTAATAGGTTATATGTTTGCCTTTCTCTTATATTACTCTCTCCATTCCACAAAAAGAGTACCTTTTGTCAAAAAAAATTGTTCAACGAAAAGAGTCCTCTTTCAATTGATCGTTCTATAAAATGACACCATGTCGTCAACTGTATCAATATAATTTCAGTATCATGTCGGTACTACTAAACAAATTAATTATTTTTACCGGTAAACATTAAACAAAAATCAATCCTTAATATTCACAAATTTGACAAGTGAGATTTTTTTTTGGAACAGAGGGAGTATACTTCATCCAATAATCCAATACACTTTACCTCGAGTTTTCAAATTATTGATGGTGTTTTTTTAATCTTTGGTAGAAGGTGATTTATTGTTTGATGTGTTTTTCATATTAATTGCGGGATTTTGTTTATGGTGTTCAGTTGGCCTAATTACTAGGGCTGGTTTAATTGATTGATTTGCTTTATAAACACACATATAAATGATGGAAATAGCTAGTTACTGGTCTGGATTGTAGACAACCACAGTCAAATACAGACTTGACTTTGTAACTTTATGTCAGGTCTTAAATCAAAAAAGAGCTCACGCTACCTTGCTATTTTAATTGACTATTGTCATGATCAGACAATAGTAAATGAGTAGAAGTTTGCTTAACTAAGTTTTTGAGTGCTGTATTAAATTCTGGTTACAGTATGCCAGTTACTAAACCTTGCTGCATCCTAGATCGTGTATTTTTTAAATCTTGATTTGTCAACACGAAATGATTTTTATTGTTCGATGAATCTTTAGGCTGCATATGGCGCATATGGGAATACCTATGCAAATCCACAAATACCAACATCTGTTACCCAAACTGCTGCATATGCTGCTTATCCTACTACGTATCCAGTTCAGGTAACTGATTTTTTTCCGCAAATATATATTTATATGTATCTTGAGAGTAGAAACCAATTAAAGATAATTTATTGAAAATAAATTGCAGTATTTTTCTTGTTTTTATTTATTTTTGACTAGGCACACAGGTGTGAAAAGATTCAAATTCCTACTTTCTGAATTTTTGTGTGATGGGTTAATCATATTAAACTTAGTTCTCTTCTGTTACAATTTCAGCAGGCCTACCCCCAGCAGAATTATGCACAAACAGGCACTCAAGCACCTTTGGCTCCAGCGCAGCAAACTGCTGCTGTTACCCCACAGGCATACTATGGTAGTTATTATTAAAATTTGCAAGATCTTTGCGAACAAGTTCTGCAGCCTGTAGTCAAATTCAATCTTTGTTATGAAGGAGGGACCTGTACCCATGTTTTTTTTGGGGGCGTGGTGTGGTGCAGTTTAGAGCAGTCGGGATAGGTATAACGAGCCTATGAAGGTGTCCTAAAGTGTGACTGCCGGATTTATACTTTCAGCTTTTAAGTTGTCACTATGTAGTAGTCCATTTTGGGATGTGCAGCTTGCTGCTTGGAGAGCTCTCTCTTGAACTTTCACTAGATATTATAATTTTTGTTCTTTTTGTGGCATTAGCTACACCAAGGTACCTTGACGACTAACAAGTACGGTACTTTCTTTCAATGTAATCATCAATTAGATTTTTAAGTAAATATCCTCGTAACCAGCATAACTATAATTTTTTGTTAAAATACTAATACTTCATCCTCACGTTGCTTTAGTTATGCTGAAAATGCTTTATGGACTTAATTTTCTATCTACTTTTCTTAATTTTCTATTATCTTTTCTTTTTTGTTATTGGTTGACAAAATATAAGGTGTACATCTATCTATTTTTGGCAATGAAATGATTCATTTTAATTAGAAATGAAATGAAATGAATTATTTTATTTTTTATTTTATTTTATTTTATTTTATTTTATCGTAACATTGGGACTTTTGCAAACTTAAATGCTAGAACGTTAAACAGGAAACAAGAATTAGAAAAGACCAAAGAAAACAAAAATCTCATAAAAATAAAACACCTAAACAAATCAAATACTATTATGTTTACGGTTGTCATTATTAGAATTTAAAAAGGTGATAATTCAATGTAAATGTATTATTTTTTATGCACATAGTACGAACTTATTATGTACATTGCCTTGAAAAAAAAACTTTCTTACATTCAAAATAACATTTTTCCCTTGTTTTGTAATTATAAAGTATCACCACTAAAAAATAATTAAACGAAAATTAATTAGCAGAAAAAGAAATAAAAAATGCTACTATTCAAGTCTTTTCACCAAAAAGGAAGTCAGGTTCAGAGTACAATCTAACCAGAGTATTTGCTTTGACACCTCCATTTTATTACTATGTACAGTATAGTCCCATTACTACTTCCACTCCAAGTCTACTGGTACTCGCAAAGTTATTTATGTAATTTTTTTACCATATTTAAAAAAGAAAAAAATTAAATTTTAGAATTTTTTTATGCATATATAAAATAAATGAATGTGATCTATTTATTTAGATAAAAAATAAAATAAAATAAATTTATTTTATATGTAAATAAAGAAAAATGAATAATTGTAAAAGGACTCTAATAAAAAAAAATTTATACCATGCTCCTGCGGCATGGTGAATAGTATGCCCCTCCTCTCACATGAGAGTGGGCTTCACACGCAGTAGGACTCGTGCCACAACGCGTGAAGCTCACTCTCTCATGTAAGAGGAAAAACATACTATTCATCCATGCCGCAGGGGCATGGAATAATCACTCCTAATAAAAAGTGTTATGTGTTGTGGCTGTGTGTCACCACATCACGTGCACAACAGCCGTGATTGTATCTCAACCGTCCATCCTTTCCAAACTAGTAACGGTTCTGATTTTAGGGAGTAATAAAATCAAACTCGCACATAGCAAAGACAGTAATGAACTTGGCGTGTTAGCTTTCTCTTTCTTTTTCGGATAAATCTATTTCTCTATCTGTTATAGTAATACATACAGAGAGGGGATATATAGATAGATACAGATCTACCGATTGAGGCCTTCTTCCCAATCTATTCCTTTGATTCCTCCTCCATCTTCTCTCTTTCTATCTCCCAAATCTCTCTTTTCTTACTTTTCTTTTTCCAATTGGCCGCCTCTAATTTATTGTTTAGATATATAAATTCCACTAATTTATATAATAATTAACCTGCCTATTGTTATATATATATATACTGTACCCAGTATAAAATTAAATTACTACTACTTGTTTATAAACCCTAGGATAGAGTACTTCTTCATTTGGGGAAGGGGAGCTTTCGTTTTTTGGGGATCCTTTAGACCTTTTATTGTTTTAGAGCGAGAATGGCGAGTTCCTATCCAGCACCTGTCAGTGCTGTTCAGGTAATTGGATTTTATGATTCAATTGGGAAATTAATCCAAAGATTGAATTTTTATATGTATACTTGATTGATTTTCAGGTGGGTTCCTTCTTCGTTCGACAATACTACCAGGTTCTTCAACAGCAACCCGATTGTGCCCATCAGTTTTACACTGATGCCAGCACCATGATTCGGGTTGATGGGGAATTAAGTGACACGGCTTCGGCATTACTGGTAATCAATCTATGCTTTGTCTTTAATTCATTCAGATTTCTCTCAGATGTTTTCTTTCTCTCCATATATCATCAACTGGGTTTTGGTCTTTCAGTTTTAGTAATTTGGGTGATGCATGGTTATCTAGGAGGTCATATGCTAGATTTACTATAGTTATTACTTGGCTGGTTGAATTGGAATTTTATTGTCTTTTTGCGTGGTTGATTTTTAAAAGTCCTTTACTGATAGATGATTAATATTTGGGTTTTGGTCTTTCAGTTTTAGTAATTTGGGTGATGCATGGTCATCTAGGAGGTCATATGGTAGATTTACTATAGTTATTACTTGCCTAGTTAAATTGGAATTTTATTGTGTTTTGCACGGTTGATTTGTAAAAGTTCTGTACTGATAGATTATTGATATTTTTATCAATTCATGCAATTCGATATTGTTTTTAATGTGTTTTCATGAGCACTTGAATATAAATTAAATTGATGGATCCACACTTTACCGAGTGTATTTCATGTGCCCAGTGCTGTGAATTGTTTCAGTAGTCGATTATGCTAGCAAACCCTTGGCAACTTCATTTCAAGCTATATTAGCAATAGAGCTAATTCAGTGTGTGCATTGTTCTTGGCTTTTTTCAATTCTGTTTTTATTTGGCCATTATACTTATGTGATCCAAATGGTGAGTAGATATTTTTTCTTCTTTTGTTATTTCTTTGCAGCAAATTCATACACTTATCATGTCACTAAACTTCTCTGGAATTGAGATCAAAACGATAAATTCTCTTGAATCTTGGAGTAGAGGTGTTCTTGTTGTTGTTTCTGGTTCTGTCAAATCCACGGAATTCAGTGGCTGGAGGAAGTTTATGCAGACCTTTCTCCTTGCTCCCCAAAAGACAGGTTACTTTGTTTTAAATGATATTTTTCATTTTCTTAGTGAGAAGGTCATTCACCAGCATCCGGCACCCATGTTATCGGAAAACAAGACTGATTACCAGCATCGAATACCCATATTTTCTGAGAACAGAGTTGATTACCAGCATCCAGGATCAACATTACAGGACAGAGTTGATTACCAGCATCCTACACTGGTATATTTGGAAAACAGAGTTGATTCCCAGCTAAATAATTCTAGTCCTCTTTCAGAGTCTCCAGGTATTGTGGCATTGTTTTAGTTAAGAAGATTGGAATAAATTTCTGGTTAAGGATGAATGTGAAAATTTGTGCAATAATCTACGTGTGTTTCTTCTCTTGGGATTATTTCATTTGGTAATGGTTGAATAGTAAAACCAGTGTGCATATACAATGAAATATTAGCTCTTAATTTATATCACAAAATTTTTGCTTTCAAACGCTTTTTGATAGAGAGGATGCTGCTTAAATATCTGTGTATTAAGATGATTTTTATTGTAGATGTTCCCGACTATGAGGTGGAGGTTAGTGAACACTTTGATTCAGTGCATATAGAAGGAGATGAGCCAGCTGATGAGTACAGTCTCCATGATCAGCAACAGCAAGAGGAGCCTGTGGTGGAATTTGTGAAAGAAACTCCTGTAGAAGATTCATCTGCTTTAAATAATGTTGTGGACAGTGAGCAAGAACCTACGCCTGCTGTGGAGGAATCTATTGGAGAGCCTAAAAAATTTACTTATGCTTCAGTAGTATGCATCTCTGCTATTACTGCTACTTCCCACCAGTGTGATTTCATTTGCATATGCCTATCTTCATTCATGACTTGATTGAGTAATTGTGTCTATTTATCTAGATGTCCTTGTATTATTTCATTTTTGTGCCAAAATTTGATCTACTTGTTCCTTGTTGGACTAATTTATTATTTTCCTTTTCTTTTGGGCCATTTAAATGTTATAAACTTGAAGTTGCAAGCTCCGAAGGGGAAAACTGTGCCATCAGTTGTTGCCCATCCATATCCTAAAAAACCCTCATCACCTGTTTCTGAATGGGATTCGACACCACAACCTAATAGTCAGCCATCAAACTCTGCGTCATCATTTGTGCCTGAATCTAATGTGGAACTGGTTGAGGAAAATTTCTCTCAAGAAGGTGAGCTGATACTTCCAACATTATTTTGCGTTAGTTACATTTTACTACTGATATTAAATTGATGTGACTTGAGATATTTTGTGTTTCATTTGATTGAATCTGCTACCTATAATTATTGTGGAAAATGTTCATTTGAACTCCTAAATACATGCTATACGAGGATGAAGCTTACAGCAACTTATTTCTAACATGCATTTATCCACTCTAAACTAACAGAGGTCTTAAACACAAATTTAGTTTAGGTAAGGAAGTTGTTGAACTTCTATACTCAAAATTGATAGTTAAATAATTGGCGACATATGGAATTGATCGTATGTGTGTTTTGTGATATCTAAACTAGCTCCCTGTTGTTTAATGGCTTGGTTTGGTTTGTTTACTAACAGATTTTTGTGGTTTTATTCACTTGAGCTAGCTTTCCATCTTCATATATTCCTATCTTAATATTAACAAAGATCATTTCAATTTAGGGACATCATCTTGAATCCGTAATCTGCTTACTGTTACTTTTTTTTTTTCTTTCAGGAGAATCAAAATCTGTCTATGTTAAAAACTTGCCCCCTACTGTTTCTACTCTTGATATTTTGCAAGAGTTTGAAAACTTTGGGAGAGTAAAGCCTGATGGTGTTTTCATAAAGAATCGCAAGGTTAGTATCACCCTATGTTCTCTACATTGTCAGTTTATGTATAGTTTACAGCAATCTAAAGTAAAATTTGTTTTCAGGAACTTGGTGTTTGCTTTGCCTTTGTTGAATTTGAAGATGTTGAGAGCGTTCAGAATGCAATCAAGGTTTGAGCTTTCATCATGTGTAGAGTTAATTGATTTATTTATTTTTGTTTCCAATGTTTAAGTGGATAGTGTGTTTGGTAAGCTAATAAATGACAGCTTTATGCCTGCTCAAATACATATAAATCCAAATTTTAAAAAATAATAAGACTAGTTTATTTATTAATTTTGTCCATGTCCAAGCTATGGTGCAATGGTTTTTATTTTTATTTTTTTACCAATGTCATTAATTGTATTTTGTTTTTAATAGTTTATTTCTGCTTCTTCTCATGGTTCCAAAATAGTTGGAATTACTGAAGTCCATTTACCTCATCGTTATTATCAACCCCCCGCCCCCCGAAATCTTGTGGGATCACTTTCATTTGAATTTAATGTATTTTTCATCTCTAGTTTGTATCATGTACAAAGGCTCTTTTTTGTGTAAGTGAAATTTTTTCCCTTCAAAATGGTGGAAATTATTGACTTAGTATATTCAGTCTATTGTTATATTTAGATGCCTATGTTTCAAGTATATATTTGTACTTTTATAGACAGTCCACCTTTGAAAATCTACTAATGCTTTAATCTTTTCGATTATGGCAAACTGAAAATTTCAGGGTTCCTCCCCCCCCCCCCCCCCGCGACTAAACTCAATCTTGTAGTCTGGGTCTCACCCAGAACAAAATGGAGCAGAAAAGATTCATTTTGCATGTCTTGTAATCTTGTTGTATCTAGTATTGTGGGTGTTCACGGGATGATTTCCTTAATCATGTATTTAGCTGTTGCAAATTTTGCTGAAATATCAGGTTTTTGTATCCTTGGTTTTCTTTCAGGCATCTCCAATACAGTTGGTTGGAAGACAAGTTTACATTGAGGAGAGGAGACCAAGTAGCAGCAGTTACAGCAACATATCTCGTGGAGGAAGTATGTGCACTGCTCTCCATTGATATAAGACTTCTGGAGTTGTCAATTTATTTATTTCTATATGACCTTTCTTTTATCACTCATGTCTTGGTAGTAGCTTTTCTTTCACATGATTTGGTGAGTTTTATTAAGAACATATAAGCAACATGTAGATATGTTTAGATTATCTTCTTTTGCCATAATTTTGGTTGCTGACCTGCAATGTTCCACATATACTTCTCAAAAAAATGTTGCAGACAGGCCCATGATGATTAAACTTTCGTTTTATTGTTTTAGAACTGTCTCACTTGTTTACACTTTACAGTTGTACGAAGGAAGGAAAGCAATTAAGCCTATTTAGAATCTTGTCATCATCTTTTTTTCTTTGCTGATAACATTTATTGAACATGAATGCTACATATCAATTTATATAAATGGCCAATCAAAAGTACGTTAATGACACACTCACAATTATCGTACGTTATGAAAAAGGAAGACACCCCAATGTTGCATTTGTTATTTCTTGTGTTTTGGATGTAGGCAGTGTTAGCGTGCTTCGGGGTATATAGTTCTACTCCAGCATTAGTGATACACACACAATTCTCGTACATTAAAGACACCCCATGTTGCATTTGTTATTTCTCGTGTTTTGGATGCAGCCGGTGTTAGCGTGCGTCAGGGCATATAGTTCTACTCCAGCATTTATGTTTTGAACTAAAATGCACTGTGCTGGAAGCATAGTTGTCATGACGTCACCTAGGCGTCTTGGCCCTAGAGAGGGCTAGACAACGCCTTGGACGCCGAGTTGCAAGGTTCTCACACCTTGGCAATTCGCCTAAGTTAAGTGATTAAGGCATTTTTAACCCATTACTCATCATAACGCATGAACTTACTATGTGGTGTAGTTTTATTAATTATATTAGACTTGTAATGTATGATTGGTGATGACTTGGTTAGTTCTTTATTTTGTTCAGTTTTGATTATAAAGTATTTATATAATTGTGTTTTTAATTGTATTACATAGTGTAACTTATTATATTTTAGTTTTTAATTTATGTAAAATTTTATTATTTAATATACTATTGAGGTAAAATAAATAACGTATAAATTGTATATTGTGTTAGAGAATAACAACGCAGCGAAAACAATAGAAAAGAGAAAGCGAAAGAAAAAAACAATCACAAGACACAAAATTTACTTGATTCACTCAAAACGTTTGGGCTAGTTCATGGTCGGCGGCTGACAGTTTCACCATCTTTTAGAAAATCCGTGCATCATATATTGCAGGATAAGTAACCCTAATTCACCCGAAAGTACAAAACTACCCTTTTAAAATTTAGGCTAGTTACCTTTTGGGTAGTTTTATAATCACCTCTAAATTAAAGTTCGAATCAGGATTCACCAATAACACATTGTTACCGAATTGTCACCGCATGGTCACCTTGGCGGGCTTCTTAAATTCACGACTTGTTTATTTATTTTGTGGTGGTATGTGGAATTAGGAAGGGATCATCACACCCATAGCCAATATAAAAAAAATTGTTTTATGATAATTCATAGTTAAAGTCTTAAAGAATATGAATTGTAAATGCTGAAAGTATAAGCTGAGGATAGTCTTTTTCGAGGATATCAAATACACTATTTACATGCATCAAAGATTCCTTTTCCAGTTGTACCACCTGTTTGTGCATAAGATCTGAAAGAAGTTTATAGAAATAAGAAGATACCCCACCTCCCCGTGTTAGTTTTGGAAATTGATAATTTCAATATATGATGATGTACTGCCAAGTTTAGAAGTTGGTCAGAAGCCTAGTATGCTTTTTGCTGCACAAATTGATAAAGAAGAAAAGTCCACTATAAATTATGGGGAATGATATTTCCAGAGTTGGAAATACCATTTCCAGAGCAGGCATGTTTTACGGTGTCTAATGCATGTTACTGGAAATATAATTTCCCTAAATTAATAGGTTCTTCGTTTTTCTTATGCGGTTTTTTGCCTTTTACTGTTTTTTATCCATATCTTTTAGCATTGAAATTTTCATATATTACTAGGACAAGAAAGTTCTATAGAGTTCTATCGTATGAAGGAGGTACTAAAATATATTAATATGGTAAGAGAAAATTATTTTCAGACTTCAGAGTGCATGCATATTAACAGTTACATGATACGCCATGTGAGAACTAATTGAAGAAAAGCTATATAAGATGGTTTCAAAATGTGTAGTAATAAAAAGCCTTTTCTGTTAGTTATTAATGTGGGCAGTGTAAACTATCCAGTTGGAAAATCCATATTTGTGTACATTTTGCACTATTGAAAATACATGGCATCCTAAGCTGGTGTTTCATCTCTTGAAAGTAGGAGGCATGGTGTTGTTCTGGTTCAGCATAGCAGTGGTGTCAGAGATGGTATTTGTATTGCATTAGCTGCGGTATGCCTATGCCTGATGAAATTGCTGATTATGAAAGATACTTTATGGCAGTATGGTAGTGTCTATAATTGCTAAGTGCAGTTGGTATAAGGTTTAGTGGTTCTTACAATATGAAGATGACAGTGTTTCAAACAAGAAAAGAGATGACAATGCCTTTGTTGAGTCAAATTATTTATACCATGAACGATATGTTTCCTTTGTTCTCCTTGTGGGACTCACTTGGTGCGTGGAAACTGGAGAATGTATACGTCATGGATTAGTAGCTCTATCTATCTGCTAATACTTTCATGTATATGCCAAATTAAGTAAAGCTTGTGCTTTGCTGACATTGCTGCATTTCAATTATCTTGACCAGGAAGTGGAAGAGGCAGAGGAAATTATCAAAATGAAGCCGTGAGAGGGAGATTTGGTGGGCGACCTTTTGGCAGGGGGAACAACCAAGATGGCAGTGACAACTACAGATCAAGAGGCAACAGTATCCGTGGTTCATATTGACACGAAGAGCCATGGGAAACTGAGAAAAACAAATGGCCATGCCTGCTCAAGCAAAACACTAGATTTTTACTTTATGATTGAGGCAGAGAAGTGATTTAGGTTTATCATTTTCAAATAGTAACTTTTACCTAATGGTTTCCAGGAAAGAATTTTTGATTTGAGTGCTTTTTCTCAAGGAATGTTGAGAGAGACGATTCTTTGTTCCATGTTTCCTATTTTGCAGGTATGTTTATTTTCTTCTTGATTGTTTATTATCCTACACTCGAGAGGAAACATGTCATAAGATGTTTGATGGGTGATATAGAACTCTTTTGGGCTGGGTGTTCATCTTCACAAGCCACTGAGCCAGAGTTCATCTTTATTTTGCACCTGGTGGATTTAATTCGTTAATAATAGTAACAATTTATGAGAATCAACTTGCGGTGCATAATGAAACATATAAATACTCAAATGGAAGTGATTATTACAGTAGTCTTGTTCTTTGTAAATGAACAATGTTCCTACATTTATAAAATGTAAGTACTACATTTCTGCTTCTCTAGACCTGCCGTCTCTCAAGATGTGTGTTAAGAGTATATCATTTAATGTCATAATTAAGCAGTTGAAGAAGCCATGGCTCCCCTATGGAGAAGTGGTGGCAGAACTCTGGCATAATTCAGGTTGTCTTCTTCGTCATCTTCTATTTCCCAGAGGAAACTAGCATATGCTGCATGAACATAGCTGAAATAATAACCGAGAATCAAATTTAGATAATTATTGAGAAGATTAAAAATTACACAATATGTATATATGTGTATCTATATAGATATATACCTGTCTTCAGAAGCAGCTTGAACTGCTCGTTCGAAGTATCCTGTAGCTCTATCTATATCATGATGGAGCTCCCAAACTAGTTTAGCATACTGTGCAAGTATTTCACCATCTTTAGGATCTATTAGAATTGCTCTCGAGTAGTATTCCTCTGCTCCTTGAAGATCCCGTTTAGTCTGCCAAACATGAAATATGTCAAAATAGAGATACTAACATTTAGACGATACATACCAAAACCCTGAAGAGAAAAAGAAAACTCACCTGATACAAAAACTGAGCATAATTCCTCAAAAACAAAGGGTTTCTAGGATTCTCCTGAACCATCTTTTTATAGTGCTCCTCCGGATCCCTTTGTTGGCCATCCCCAGCACCGCTGCCACCTCCACAACCACCATTGCCACCATAATGTCCATCTCCGCCGCCAAAACTAACATCAAGTCCAGAAATTCCAAGCCCTCTAGCAAGATACATCTGTGGTTTCTCATCAATCTCCTTTTGGAACCCCATGTTTGCATATGCATTCATACAACTCATTTCTTGATTGAGCCCAAAACTCCTCTTCTGCATATCACTTCCAATAGAGTTATTGAACAACTGATTTTCTTCTCCCTTTTCTTCTTCATATTCATCGTCTTCTCTTTCTTCATCTTCATACCGATTCGTAGAATTGTTAAAGGAGAAAGATGGAATTGTCTCCAAGAAAGAACCTCTAGATCTACCTGAGAACTTCTTGATTGGGTTTGAAAGGCTGAACTCATCGACATTGCTCGTGGCATTTGCTAAGCCTTCCAAGTTTCCTTCTGATTGAGCTCTTCGAAATCCATTACTCGAACATCGAGTTCCAATGGAGAATTCAGAAACAGAGGGGGATATAGGGGAAGAGTTGCAT
Organism: Hedera helix; assembly: GCA_947179155.2. Lineage (NCBI taxonomy): Eukaryota > Viridiplantae > Streptophyta > Magnoliopsida > Apiales > Araliaceae > Hedera > Hedera helix. The sequence continues at coordinate 49,896,203 of OX359271.1, forward strand.
GAAGAATGAAAGTTTTGAGATCCGGCTTGGTGGAAAGAGACTTTGTTGAGACTGTGAGGAATGGTGGTCGGTGGGTGGTGTTTGGTGGTGGGGTGGTGTAACATTTCCGGCTGCTGGTGGTGGTGGTTGGGGCTCTCTGAGATGGATAAGATTAGGGATCCAAGAACTGGGGTTGAGGTGCTTCTCAACAACATTTTCTTGCTAGCTTTTTAGTGGCTGTGCTTTGCTCGTGTTGTGTTGGATATAAAGCCCCTGCAGATAAGAAAAAGAAAGGGTTGAGCATAAAGTTATTGGCAAAAAGGTTGCAAGTAAAGCATGAAATCTACTTGATACCATTAACCAACTTCATGGCATCCAAATTTTTAGACCAGTTTCTTGATTTTATGAAGAAAAAAACATTATAATGAATTTTGATTTGTTGGTAGAAAAAGAACATTATAATTGATGAATCTTGAAATATAATTTATGCATGAGAAATTTGAAGCTGACCTTTTGATTGATGTCTCTGAATAGTAGAACACTTCCAATTAAAGAAGAGAAACTTGCAGTATTGAATAATGGAAAAAGAATGTGGGATTCACAAAACATAAGGAAATACAGGGTGTCTTCTTTATATAGCTGTATACCGTGTATGCATATGAAATAATAATAATAATAATGATAATTTATTTTTGTGGTGGGGAGTGAATATATGGCTACCTATAGCTAGCTGGTGTTTGAAAAATAGAAGGAAAAATATCTTGAGTTTGGTTTGGTGTTTTCACGTGGCTGATGATAATGTATGTCTGGCTGTCCGCTGTTGGAATTTTCTCCTACTCTTATGTAATAAATTTGCATGGAAATTGGATGCATGTAGGTATAATAATATTCTAATTCTAGAAAAGAAAAACGTGTTTGAAATATCTTAGTACATGTACTCTTTGGACAAATTCTTACCTAAACAATACTCATTCTTTTTTAATTATATAAGTCATTTTAAAAAATTATTTTAATTTTAAAATATAAGACGTTTTATACATATTTAAAAAAAAAAAATTGATTATTTTTTACGTTACTCTATTTTACCTTTAAAGATGAAGAAATTGAGAGAGAGGGAGGAGGATGAGTAATTAATTAGTGTATGAGTAATAATAAAATTTCAAACTAACATTAGTATTAATGAAATGAATATTAATATTCAGATATTTTTAAGAGTTTATTCGTTTAAAACTTTAAATGTATTATATCAATTAAATTGTGTTTAGCGAAATAAAATCCTCAAATTCTTTTAAAAAATCTAAAAATATCAATATGCGTTGGCCGAATATGTAGTTAAACTATTAGCAGGAAAGCAAACTTGGGAACGCCAAAGACAATTTTGCTTCAACTTTTATATGTATTATTCTACTAGAAACTAACACGTTTTCTTTTCCGGTACCCACAGCGTTTTTGTTTGGTCTAGATTCTACCCTTTTGGGGCCGTACACGTGGCATAGTAGTAGTAGTAGGATTCTTTTGAAATGTATATATTTAATTAAGGAAACTGATATTTTTATAAATAAAAAAAATATTTTTATATAAAAAATATCATTATAAATTTATAACGAAAATTTTGACCGTCGTGGTTATAAATTTATAGAGATAATTTATATATAATAATATCAAAAAATTATGTAATATTACTTCCCTTTAATTAATTGTCCACGTTATTTCCATTTGTTTTTTATTACAAGTATTCATGAACGTCTAAGTAGCTCTTTGTGGTGCCTGCTTAATAGAATTAGGTTTCCATACACCGCCCACTTTACATGTACTTCTAAGTTATAAATTATATCAGCGTTTGGTGTGTTTAAAGTGATAATATTTTATACGTTTTGAGTGATAATATATTAATGTATTTGATACGGTGCGTTTAAATTCTTTTGTGAATAAAATGATGTTTTTAAATAAAGCAACGCAAATATCACAAAATATGAATTTTGAATCGACTCTTGGAGATTTTAATTATGTGGTGGAGTTCCACTCAATTCATTCTAATGGGTTCAGGCTCCTCTAACCATGACTCAACCTAACCGTATATTATTTATGGATTTTTTTTAATGTGCGTCCTTAGGACACACACTAAACGCGAAAAATAATATATAATATTATTCTAATTTGTTTATGTAGGCGCACTGAATTCAATGTATAAAAAAATAATATACTAGTGGACTCATGTATTGAATTCAGTGCAACCGTATAAAAAAATAATTTTTAACGGGTCTCATCTCTTATTTTTCGCGCTTAATGTGTGTCCTTAGGACACACATTAAACGGACCCATTATTTATTTATTTTATCTCAATTAGCCATATATAGTTAAGCGTTTAACCATATACAGTGCGGTGTGATTTATTTTTAAATTTAAAAGTTTTGAAAAATTATTTTATGAATTTTTTTATAGTAATATTTAATTATCTAATTGTTAAAATAATATTTAAAAATTCAATGACAAATTTATAGCACTTTAAAACAATATTATTAACGGCATAAATGATGAAAACGCGTAAAAATAAGAAAAATTATCAGTTTTAAGATTTTTTAGAAAACTTAATAAATATCGATTTTATAGTGTTTACATGTCTTATAGTATTCCATTTTCCCAAATTTTATATTATTTTATATGTTTATATTTTTATACAACTAGATACACTTAAATTACAAGACTGTAATTCCCAAAATAAATAAATAAATTCCTAAACGTATGTTTTTCTCTAATGGGTATTATTGTATCTTTGTTTTTGAAAGAAAGAAATTAAGATAAAGAAAATTAATATTTCTACAAGATTTTTTAATGTCATTATAAATTTATAACAATAATTTTTGTCATTATTATAAATTTATAATAATAATTTATATGTTAAAATATTAAAAAATCTCGTAAAAATATCAGTTTTCCTAAAGATATATGGAGAACTAGTTGGAGGAGCATAAAAATCATAGCTATTGAAAATAAATTGTTCCATACAAATCCCACCACTTGTAACTCGCTAAAGAAGGGAAAAAAAAGATGCCGCAGGACTCCAGAAAAAGAAAAAAGGAATTGTTTTGTCGGGGCCAAATTATCCGACTGAATTTCCCTTAATTTTCTTTTGGTAATTCCCCCATTTTCAATTTTATTTCCTCCTGTGAAACATCATCGTCCTCATCATCAAGCACTGAATTTCCCTTAAAAATCTGTCGAACCTGAAAATGACACTTTCAGTTGGTTTCGATTGATAATCTCTTAGACCGAAGATGTTTGGGTGCGAGTTTTTGTATTGGAACAGAGTGCTCCATTTCATACATTCTGAGCCTGAAACTTTCTCTCTGCCGGCGCCTATTCCCCGATGGCCTGAAGGTATATGTTCAATTTAGTTATCTTTTTGTATAAATTTATTGGCTTTGATCAATTTTTGTTTTGGTATATTTTGCTTTTTGGATTTGTCAGAGTTTAGGGTCTGTAAGTTTGTTCAAGAGTAATTTTTTTCCTTCTATAGTATGATTGATTTACAGTGTTTGTGGAGTTTATTTCTGTGACTTGACATCTGTCTGGGGTAAAAAGAAATTAAAATAAGGATCTATCGAGTCATGTAGTTTCATCTTCTTCATTTGTGTTGGAGATTGAGTTTAAATATTCAAATTTTTTTATTCTTTTTTTTCTGCAAAATTATTAGCATACAAATGCATATGTATCTTATCCCAAAAAATTATGTACCCATTGGCTTGCAAAGGCCATTTAATGGATTGTCCATTTCCTTGGTGGCTCTTTCCTAACTAATGTTGTTGTTAGGTAACCACCACATCTAAAAGTTTAAGATTTTGGAGAGAGGCCCCAATAATATATATCAAGCTAACACCCTGTCATGTGCATAGGTGGAGTTCCAAACTTAATGCATATTCATCGAATCATCGTCAAATATTAATATAAAGAGCAACGTGCAACGGGTAGATTTAAACTCAAACCTTGCATACCCATGGTTTGATACCGTGTTAAGTATTTAACTCGTCTAAAAACTTAAGCCTTTGGAGAGAGGGTGCATCAATGTAGAACAAGCTAACAATAGCAAAATTCTAAAATGGTATCAATGTATGTAGCCCTTGAACATGGTGTGGGTAATTTTGATTGTTGAGGTGGCGTACCTTATTGTTGGTTAATAGTCAGCTGTAGTGAAGGTTCTACCAGAAGAAAATGCTAGTACTGTAACTGTGGTCTAAATGTAACTTTTTAAGGATGAAAGAGATGTGCAGCCCTATCCCTTTAAGCTACAGAGCTCTAGGTTCTGGTTCTTTCTCTATCCATAATGTTCTGAACCGCAAACTGAGTAGTCGGCCTGCAGAATAATCTGATTATGGATTTGTTGTTCTTCTTCTTTCCTTCTCCTTAATATCTTCATTATATGAAAATTTTCTTGATGAGCAATTGCATTAGGTAGAGCTCTTGTTAAAGTGTTTCCCAAAACTTAAAAGTACTCTTTATCGCCCCCTATTAGACTATTCTTCTAGGTTCTTGACAACTTTGTAATTTTTGGACTTCTCTAATATGGATTGATATACATGTACATTAACCATTTTCAATCCTTTTCTTTTATGTGTGGATATTCTCTGTGCGGTAGCGTGGGAGATGTCTTTGTTTACATGCTCATGATTAGTAGACTTTCTTTAACCTGAGTCAGAAAAGTTGTAGTATGTTTGTACTTTGCTGCTTTGTGAGTGGGTTACCAATTTGGTTTCACTCATTCTCATATAATGATTAACATTACTTTTTGATGCTCGGATTTTCAATGAATAACTTGTGAACCTCAAAAGTCAAGGAGATTGGTCAAGGCACAAAGTTTAATCTAAGCTCTATTTCATTTATCCCTCTGGGTGTGATGGTTCTCTTTGATTGATTATTGAATGATCAGGTCAAGGATTTGCAGCTGGAGTAATAAATTTGGGAGAAATAGAAGTTCTCCAAATCACCAATTTTGAGTTCATTTGGGGATGCAATTTGTCGCAGGACTGGAAAAAAGGAGTTAACTTTTATAAGCCAAAAGGAATACCAGATGGATACTTCTCTCTTGGTAACTATTGCCAGTCCAATGAGAAGCCCTTGCGAGGGTTCGTTCTTGTGGCTCGGGAAGTTATGACATCTGATAAAGACAATTCATGTATTCATAACCCAGACCACACACCAGCTCTTATCAAGCCCCTCGATTATAGTTTGTTTTGGAGTACATATGACTGGAATGAGAATAGTCTTGATGGATGTGGTTACTTCTGGTTTCCTCAACCACCTGAGGGTTATAAAGCTCTGGGATTTTTGGTCACCACCAAACCAGAAAAGCCTGAGTTGGAGGAAGTTAGATGTGTTCGAGCTGATCTGACGGATAGATGTGAGGTTTACCGTCTGATACTCAAAACCTATGCTAGATCTGTAGAATTACCTTTTGGAGTCTGGAGCACAAGACCCCACCATCGTGGAATGCATGGGAAAGGTGTAGCTGTGGGTACATTTTTCTGCAGTAGTTATTGGAGTTCTGGGGAAGAGCTAAATATTTCATGCTTGAAGAACTTAAATTCTAATCTGCATGCAATGCCAAATCTTGATCAGATTCATGCACTGATCAGGCATTATGGGCCTACCGTTTTTTTCCATCCCGACGAGACGTATTTTCCAGCATCTGTTTCTTGGTTTTTCAGTAATGGATCACTGTTGTATAGAAGGGGTGCTTCAGATGGTGAGAACATTGATGCCGAAGGCTCTAATTTGCCTGGTGGTGGGACAAATGATGGGGAGTATTGGATAGATTTGCCAAGTGATGCTCGGAGAGAGAGTGTCAAGCACGGAAATCTAGGAAGTGCAAAGCTTTATATTCATGTGAAGCCAGCTTTTGGTGGTACGTTCACTGATATCGTGATGTGGGTTTTTTGCCCCTTCAACGGGCCAGGCACTCTAAAGATTGGGTATATGAATATTTCTCTTGGCAAGATTGGGCAGCATGTGAGTGATTGGGAGCATTTCACTCTCCGAGTAAGCAACTTTACTGGAGAGCTCTGGAGTATATATTTTTCCCAGCACAGTGGTGGCCGGTGGGTGGAAGCCACTGATTTGGAGTTCATAGAGGGTAATAAAGCTATTATTTACTCAACAAAAGGTGGGCACGCAAACTTTCCACATCCTGGGATTTACCTTCAGGGATCCTCAAAGCTTGGGATTGGAGTGAGGAACGACGCTGCTCATAGTGATTATTTCTTGGATTCAAGTATCCAGTTTGAAATTGTTGCAGCAGAGTATCTTGGCGATGGAGTTGTTAGTGAGCCCTGTTGGTTGCAGTATATGAGGGAGTGGGGTCCAAAGATTGTATATGATTCGAGAACTGATCTTGATAAAATTATCAATCATTTGCCTCCGATGTTCAAAAATCCTGTGGCAAATGTTTTTGCTAAGTTTCCTATGGAACTCTATGGGGAGGAAGGTCCTACTGGGCCCAAGGAGAAGAATTACTGGTTCGGAGATGAAAGATGGTAAGTTCATCTCGAACTTCACCCTCTTTATTGAATGTATTTTAAATTGAAAAGTTTGTTTTAAACATGGACAGAAGATCGCCCAAGTTAAAGTAGATCTGTTGTAAATATATGTAAATTTGTACTCTTGTTTGGGGAAGTGGAGACTACTAATATCACTGGATATTGATGGACAAAGGCTAAAATTCAAGTTAAGTACGGGAAGTGAGGAAGAGAACAGGTGTGTGGAAAATGAATACAGTATTTCGATTTGAACTATAGGCACAATGAATATCATATCTGCAAATACTATCAGAGAATTTATTGTTAACAGAGTTTGATAAGATGGGCAACTATATCCTCATGATTTAAAGATAGCCAAGAAGGCGGCAGGTTGCAAAAAATAGCTGAAATTTGTACGCTGTTCAATCTCGACTAATTCTAAGATTATTTTTCTTAAAATCCTTTGTGTTTTATTGTGTTCCCATTTAAGCTTTTTTAGTCTCGACTTCAATTGTCTCCAAGACATGTATCGCTATATCGCTTTCCACTCATTACTTACACCATTTTCCCCTTTCCTTTTAAGTAAACAATATTGTGATAAGCTATTCCTCGGCTGCCTCACCGCAACTGCAAATTTTTGCATTAGTATTGTGTTGTGTGCCCTGCTGATGCTTTGTTATAGTATTGCTGAAGATTTATCTAACTGGCTACGCATCTTTGCATTAGTTTTTGCTGATTTTTTTTGCCATTGTTTGATGCTTTCTTTGTGTTTTTGCATTAGTAGTGTTGCTATAATTTAGCCTGATAAGATGCATTCAAGTACAGTATGCCCTGTTTATTTTAACCAGTCAGCTAGGGGCTGGAGATTTGGAAAATTTTAGCTTTGTTGTGGAAGCAATTATAGAGATTTGGAGTTGGAGAATGAATTCATTTGGCAGGAGCAGTAATTATGTTTTCATTTGTTCTCCACTTGTAGTTTCTTCTAGATGCAAACTACAGGCTCAATGCTTGCCAAAGGGGGAGTTTAAATTTTGTTGTCTTCAAGTGTTTATTAAAATTTGTGATAAAAATCAAAATGTTTTTTCTTCGAAAATTATGTGAGGTTGTCTTAAAGTGATGTTTAGTCCCATTGATTAAGATTAAGATGCCTTCAATAATCCAATACTCCCTATTGGAACCCCCATACCTTTCACATGACACTTGGGTTATATTTGTTTATAAAAAAGATTGAACTATATATTTTAATTTAATACTAGTTTATACTATTTAATCATTTGATGAGGGATTATTAATCTTTTAATATTGAACTATTAGTCCCATAAAATCATTTAATAGTTTAAAATGAGGGGGATTATTAATCCCAATTTTTTTATGGGATTATAAAATTTCACATAACTAGTCTTATGAATGATAAAAAAAATAGTCTAAATAATTATTTAAAGAATTATTAATCCCTTATCACATGATGAAATAGTTTGAAATAGTATTAAATTAATACAAATAGTCTAATTTCAATAATAATTTTTACAAACAAATATAATCTTAATATTTACCATTTTTTTCCCTCAATATACGTTGTATGGATAAAAATATTAATTGTATTGTTAGTATCCTACTGTAGTTCCGTACGAAACTTTTGTTATTGAGTTAATCAGACACTTCATATGTTTCTAAGGATTCACATGATATCATTGAATACTACAAATCTTGGATAAAAATCTACACACAAATATATTCATTGAATTGAGTATGAGATTAATGTTGAGTACACCTAACAATTATTTAACGAAAACCTTATCAAACTTACTTTCAAGATGAAACGTTGATCGATAATGTCTTTTTTAATTAATTAAATTGAATTAAAGGTTTATACATGATAAGCTAGGAAACTGACCAAAACAAAGAAGCAAACAAGAAGTGGGGTTGCAAACAGAAAAATGCATGTTAGATTTTTCATAAATTTGTGCTATAGTAGAAGCTTTATAAAATGGAGTTAATTTTATTTTACATTAAAGGCCTAAATAGAGAAATTTAGAGTATAAATATTTTCAATATTTACCAAAATGTAAGTCCAAAGGACAGGGTTGTTCAAATTCAACGGTACAATCGTTTTTTTACCGAAATCGGTTCATTCGAACTGTTCGATAAATTTTGACACCAATCCAATAGCAATCCAATAAATTAATAAATATAATATTTTCAGCACGATAACATAACCCTTTTCATGTCGTCTCAAAGGATTGGGTTGATTATTTATAAAAATCGATTCATTTAGACTTATCACTTTGATAAATTTTGACACCGATCAAATAGTGATACAATAAATCAATAAATATGGTCTTTTTAGCACGATAATGGTAACCCTTTTCATGTATCCCAAACATTCCTAATTTCCTCAATTTCATATTTGATTTGATATTGTACGATTCAAGCCGATTCGATAAATTATCAATACACACCCCTAATTAAGGATGTACAACGGTCGATTTGGTCGGAAAAAAATAACCAAACAATTTAAGTCGGTTAAAAAAAATTAATTATTAAAATCTCTCAACTTTTTATTCCGTAATCGTTTATTGTAACGTCCCCAAATTCGGGTACCTTAAACTTCAAATCTAGTTAGCCACAGTACAACATTTTTCTTATCATTAATGACTTACAACAATATTATAATTGTTAAATAATCATTTATTTAAAACTTTATAACATTTCTTTTTATTCTAGAATCGCAATATTTACAAATTTTTAGTATGTCTCAATATCATACCTGATACGAGTTCATTCTATTACAATTAATTTGAGTATTTAAACATTCACAATACATACTAATTATTTCTTTAATTATACAATTATTTTACCTGTCCAATACGAACTCATAATTACAACAATCACTTAAACTTTCGATGAAAGTAATACGCATTCATGAACTTTGATTTTTAATGAAATCTTCGGATATCTTGCACTTATCTGAAAGTGTTGATTTTATAGCAAGAGTGAGCACGACGGCTCAGCAAGTCTAACAATTATACATAACACATTACATGTTTCACATGTTATACATATTCTGCATTTTATTCCTACATAATGCATTTCATGTTTTTCATTTTATGAATACTTCATATTTCTCATGCATCACATATAATAAACAACTAGTCTTTAGCAATTCATGTTTCATATTTTGTACATATTTCACATGTAATCATACCTCATACTTTTCACACATCACAAATATCATCAATATATATTCATATCAATAATTTAATATTACATTATAGCATAGCAATGCATATAGGAGCAAGTTCTGAAAAACTTGTCTGATTCACTTTTACCATTTATGCTTATTTTGCGTCTTTCTTTCAACCTACAATTTATATATAAAATTAACATCATCATTAGTTACAATGACTATCACTTAGTCTTTATATAAGATTTTAACTTTAAATTATTAACTTTTAAGATGGATACAAATGAACCATTGAGTTCCAAACAAAAATCCTAGCCCAAAATATAGTTCGGACTTACGCTTAACCAACTTACGCTTTCACTACACGTTCTTCGTACGACCCACTTTTAATAAGTTGTCTAAATTAGTCACAAATTGACTATTTACATTGGTTTAATTCAATTAACTTTTTTTCTTTTACATAACTTAATGATTTAGATATTTAATAATGTACCAAATATCTCAAAATATTATCTACCTTTGATAATATACAACTACATTCAAATATTATTAACTATTTAATAATATTTTATTCACTTATTAATATTATTAACCATTTAATAATATTTTAAACTCTTACTAATATTATTAACCATTTAATAATATTTTAATCACTTATTAATATTATTAACCATTTAATAATATTTTAATAATTTACTAATGTTATTAATCATGTAATAAACTTTTAATCATTTACTAATGTCATTAATTATTTAATAACCTTTTAATCATTTACTAATGTTATTAGTCATTTAATAACATTTTAATCATTTACTAATATTATTAATCATTTAACAATATTTTAATAATCTTCAAACCATACACATAGTTAACTTTTTAATCGTGTTAACCTTAGTCTTTATTTTAAATATTTAACTACCAATTAGTCACTTATAGACTTTAAATATATTGGTTTATTATACAAATACATTCATTTTACACTTATTTCAACTTAATTTTTCAAAAAAAACTCGACCCGACCCAAACAGCAAAACCATGTTTCTGGGAGTGTGTTTAACCGCTGCAACGTTGGCTTCCACCACTGCGACGGTAGTACAAAAATCTGAAACCTTAATTTGTGGATTGCTCGACCCTCCTTCACTCATAACTTCTTTATTTTAAAATATTTTGGGGTGATTCTTGAATCCATTCTCATTAGAATTTTTTCTTCTACAACTTCTCTTTATATCACAAATTCAAATTTCAAACGGAAGTAGGCTTACAACGATAAAATAAAAACTAATTTCATAAATCCTTGATTCGACTGGTTTAAACATGATGCTACAAGCATTAATTGCCAGACCATCATGTTTTATGACTCTACATACATCATATACATAACAGAAATCATATATAACTCTACTAGTACTTTTAATAACATAAAATAAAAAGATCTAGGTTAAAAAATAGTCAACCTTCATAGTTCATTCTTCTTCCTTACTTGAGTTTTACTATGAATGGCTAGACAACTTCTTTACTCCCTCTTTTTGCACCCGAAATGGTTAATACTTGGGAGATTCTCTCTTATTTAACTCTCTTAGAGTTTAACACTCATACTCTTTAACTTATAAAGCTCTCTCTACACTTGGTGTAGATAAAATAACTACAATGCCAAAACTCTTACACTAATGAACTAATGTTCTATTTATAGATACATTCTATGATCCAAAATCTATACATATACAATACATATCTCTACAATATCACCAATACTTGCAAAAGATCAAATCAAATTTTTTATTAAATGAATGACATTTGCTTGGATTAATTTATGGAAGTCGAGTGAAGCAACTAGGTGGAATAATTTTGAAGCAACCATTCTCCAACACTTAACTAATGTGTAGTTAAGGCTCTTACTCTTGTAACCTATGTTAACTTAACTATCAACCATGGTCCAAGCTCATCAATTAAACATACACACATCTTCCACCAAATAACTCAAGTAAGGTTAATTATTTATAATCAAGTCTATATATATATTCAATATATTTATATATTTACTAACATTTAACTCTAGCATTGGTTAAGGTTTTATTTTTATTACCACTCAAGGTTAAGAACTAACCCAACAATGGTTAGTTCTCTACAAACATAAATTTATAAGAATTGACCATCTTGATTGACTAGGGTTGGTAATAGACAAGTTTTCTTATTACTCATGGTTAATTTATTTAAATAACATTAATTAACTCTCTATCAATTCATATACTTATAACATGCATATCTATATTCACCAACAACTTTTTATTTAAATCACATCCTAACATAAAATAAGAGAATTGACAAAGTGAATGAACAATTTAAATAAAATACAAGCAACATGCAAACTACACTCAATTCTCAAGTGGGACCCTATTTTTGGTCAACACTCCATCATTTTTTCTTTATTTTTTTATTAGTTATATATATATATATATATATATATATATATATATATATATCTAATACTTGCAATTTCTCTTAACAATTAACCAAGATATGATTAATTCTCTATAACATGCAATCCATGGTTACTTACCAATTCTATATTGATAAATTATATACATACATAATTGTATCTATAATATTCTTCCACCAATTAACCCATGTAAAGTTACTCTATTTTAATAACTAACCCAAAGTGAAACTACCAACCTCACCTTAATTAATTCTCATCCATCATGTATATATATAATTATGTAACTATATATTTTGCTAGTAACTAACCAATGCATAGTTAAATCTTTGACTTATTTGTCACCTAGGGTTACTCAATTAACTCATCCATAATTAATTTTCATCATCACATTCATTCACCTTTCAATTAATCAATATTTAGTTAATGTCATCTCTTGCATATTAACTAGAGTTATTCAATTAACCCTACATTAGTTAATTTTCTACACTCACCAATACTTGAAATTTCACAACACATTAACCATCTAGTTAACTTTTAAATGTTTGGGTTGCTTAACTTACTTCCATTGGGCTTTTCATTTAAATTGTTTGGGCTACTCATCACAACTCACACATCTCTAATAACCTGACTAGGTAATTAAATCATTTGGACTACACACCATTACACGCAATATTTGTCAACATAATTTAATTTCACTTATATTAGTTTACCTTATGGACTATCTTTTAACATATCACTTGGACTTATTATTTAATTACCCACATTCATGCAAGTATTCTCATATTGGACTAACACATATAATTCTCTTAGGCTAGTCCTAATTAAATTATTTAGACATTTACTTATTGATAAATAAATATACACATACATACCTATATATGTATATACACCAATACATATATACATACACCAATATATATATCATCCTAATATATATATGTTGATTTATTTAGTCAATCAATTAACCATTTATTTAGTATTTGAGCTCATTATTTATATTACCTTACATTTATTATACTTTCAAGTATACATATTAATTACTTATATGTTTTAAATTTTATAACCCATATTTTTCACATTTAATCCCTAAAAAAATAAATTAGGTAAGAAAAAAAAATATTTACTCATTTTTTACACATCTCATTTCTTCAACTCTAGGTTTTAAACATTAACGTTTAATTAATTATTTAAGATCTTATTTACAAATCTTATAAATATCTGAGATATTACAGTTATCGGTTAAATCGGTTTAGTCGGTTATAAAACTTAAGTATAAAGAATAAGAGATAGAATTATGAATTCATCCGATCTAAATAAAATTAAAATACTAGAATATCATCCTTAGTTCATTTTTAAACTCTCGCTTCAATATTATTTCATTTTAATATCATAGTATGTTATCTCAATTTTTGTATATAATATTAATATCATGCGAAGCTTCTTATGTTCTTGACAATATGTGTGATAATGTTGGTAATTGATAATTTAATATTTATCATATTGCTAATTTGTCATAATAATTAATAAATTACTAACTCAGTAACTACTAATTATGATAGAATTTTTTTAAATCCATCACAAAAAAATAAAAATCACCTAACTCATTAACTATGATATAAGTTTTGTAAATTCATTGCAACTAAGATATATAATAAATATATAATTATATAAAATAAATATTTATTAATAAAATATATAAATTATATTATAATTTTAAATTGTTATGTGAATTTAGTCAATTTTAATTTTTTAAGAAATTAAATTAAATCAATTAAACTAATTTTAATTTTTTAGTTTTACGGTGTTCGATTTTTTCGATTTGAAATAGTAAGGGTTCGGCCGATCGTTTCTTCGTTATGTGCACCCCACCCCTAAGTCCTAAAGTCCCTAACAAAGATCAGTATGACGGACGGACATATGGACGTCACGTGACTAATATGTCAGATTTTGCCTAAAATCCCTTTGGGTCAGAGAGGTTCTTCGCAAATCGCAACATAGAAACAGCGCGAACGAAATTGAGGAAATTAGGAATGTTTGGGAGACGATTCATCTCCTTCCTGAAGAAAACTCCAGCATCGCAGGCCTCCTCCAGGTAATCAATCCTCTTTTTTCGCATCCATAAATGAATTTGAGAGAAATGTATTTGTTGAAATTTGGGCAGATTTCGAAGTTCAATTTATTTGAATCTCCAATTTCCCGCAGTTCGTTTTATGATAGTATTTGGGCACCGTTACTTTTACCATTTTAGGAGAAGAATAATAATAATGTGTTTTGATTGGGAACCAGTAGTAGTTCGGGGGCCAAGTCGGTGGAGGAAAGTAAGACAAAAACATGGGGACGAAGGGTGGTTTCCGTCGCCTTGATTTCTTTAACCGGTGGTGTTGCACTTAGTGCTCTTGATGACCTTGCCATCTATCAAGGGTGCAGCAGGTACTTTTTTTTAAAAAAAAGAAAAAGAAAAGGGGTTTATGAATAATTAGATATATTGAGTTGAATTGTTCTGGGACTGATTTTTGTTACTTGTTTGGTCTATGTAACTGCTTGGTTCTTTATACCTGTATTTGGGTTTTCTCTCTTCTTTTTGGTGCGTATTGGATGTATAATTGATGACTTTGCTTGGAGATATCTTGAAATTTCAGAAGTCTGCTAGGATTGGTGGTTCAGCCCCTAATTATTTGGGCTGTTTTTATTTTAATGTAATATAAAATGGAAATTGGCAAGGCTGGTCAGGTTAAGGGCAAGTGATTATTACCATTGATCATACATCTATAGTCAACATGATGCTATTTAGACACGACTCTTCATTTTGCATACGATTGCTAAACATTTTGGTGTAATGTTTTGTTTCCTTGCTTTAGAGCATTATTTTGAATAGTAGCACAACTCACAACATTCACCAGTTGATCGATCTTTTTCTTTATTCCACACTATGCTGACGTCAATATTTGATACTTCTATCCAGCTACTCCAAATTCATATTTAGAAAGGCAAGCATGAGTCTTGAAGTCTTTGACTATCTAGATTGTGCATTGAAGGGACTGTATAAATCTCTCAGATTGAGTGATAAGATTTCTTATTGTTAGATAATTTTAGATGGGAATATCCTTACTTTCTCTAGTGTACAACTCAGATATCAAGATAAAAGTTCTTATCTTCCAGGATTGGAACATCATGGTACTTTGTACACATGGAGAACTAGTAAAACTGTAATCAACATTTAAACTTCAATAAGAGAAAGAAAAGTGTTCAATGCCCAAGAAACATGGGTTTCAACTTCAAACTATTTTTGGATTAATCACTAATTGGAATACTAGAGGATCTTAAGTAATTGTGTCTCTGTCGGTGTTGTTTTCTTTGGGTGGGGGGAGGGGTGTTAGTGACGTGTTACTAGGGCCAGTGATTCATATGTACCTATTAGGTTTAAGTGGTTAACACTATTGATTAGGTTCAGTATTGGAGTAACTGTGATTGCTTGTTTTTTCCTTTTAAGATCTCAATGCGCTGCTACTTCCTCCCCTGGGTATCACAGTTATAATTTCAAATTTTTCCTGGAGCATTAGCCATGGTGAATACAATATTATGCTTACATCTCTCTGTTTGTTTCTAATAATTTGCCTTTGATTTATTGTCTACTTTCTGATATTTTTTTTCGTAGAGTTTGTAAGAGAATGTTGAGAGTTAAAAAATGCCTACTTGGTTTTCAAAAGGAAAATAAAGAAAAATATAATTTCATGTAGTCTCATATTTTTGAGTGTGCAAACTATTAAATAGAGAAATTTTAGTATTTTTTCCAAGTAATTTTCATGTCTCTCATCTTTTAAGAACAGAAGGTCAAAAACCTTTCTGCGACACTTCTTCTAACAATATCTTTTTAAAGATGTCATAACTTGTCCTATTAATCTTAGGTTTGAAAGTTGCATTTAGAAATAGTTTGTGTTTGACAATGGTCTAACTTTTCTGCTTGTTGCTAAAATGCTTATAGCAAGGCCATGGAGAAAGCCAGCAAGAACGAGGCTGTGATAAATGCAATTGGGGAGCCTATTGTGAGAGGTCCCTGGTACAATGCATCTCTTGCGGTGACTCACAAGAGGCATTCTGTATCTTGCACTTTTCCTGTTTCTGGACCTCGAGGCACTGGAGTCTTTCAGTTGAGGGCAGTTCGTGATGGAGGTTTGATCATCCATCTATAATTCTCTTCTGTTTTGGCTTCTCGTTTTTCCTTATTGGATGTCCATGCATGTGTTGTCAAAAAATAATGGACCTTAATTCATAGCTTGCTAAGAAAACTTTCCTTTGTGGGAGCCAATCCGGTGTTTTAGTTAGGAAAGAAAGAAAAGAGGTTTTGAAAATATTATGAACACACGCCTTCCTATTAGTTTCCTTGTCTATTTTTAACCAGCTTTAATTGCTATGATATCATAAGCAGATGACAAGTGGTTTACATTTTTCCGCCCGCGAGACTGGGAAATCCTCATCATGGAAGCTCTCCTCCACGTTCCTTCAAATGAAGAGAAGCAGCAAACATTTCGCATTAGTATCTCTGACAATTTGACTCCTCCAGCTTGTTTGCAATGTACGGATTGCAAGTCTGAAGGATCAGATACACCAGAAAACAAATGAATCCCAAAATATTTTAGTAAATGAGAATACTTGTTCATTTAACTCGTTTCTTTAATAGCTCATTCAAGATTTTGTTGTTCTGATTTTTCTCTCTGAATAAATTTTGTTGCGAGTTCCATATGAGAATGCTTACAGAGTTAAGTTTGGAAGGTTGGTTGGTTTAACCGGCATAGCGATTAGGATAATTAATACCGTCCTTGTGTGTGCATCCGCATGTTATACCTTGTGTAAACGACTACTTCCTGATAGTAGGGAAGGGCCACTTGACAGGGTATATAAGGAGTAATAGTGGTACTAGTATCTGATCAAGGTGTGAAACCTTGAATCTTAAATAGGGGCTGTGAATTTAGAGGTAAAATTTGGATATAATTGACCTGACTTCCAACATAGAAGCAAAAATCAAACTTATTATGTATGCACTATAGTTATTGGTTAGGAGGCTATTTCTGCACTTGTGCATGTATCAATGACATATATGTATGTATAGTTGAAACTCCAAGCGGTTAATCTGATTGTCAAGAAAGTTTGTGCTCTTTTTTAATTTTCTGAATTTGAACTTTAAGATCAGTATTTAAAAAAATAAATAAATAATTTAATCTTGAAATTCAAATAATTAAAAAAAATAAAAAGTATGTATGTATAGTTGGGATTTGGGAAGTACCGGATAAATAGTGAAATAATGTTGATTAGCTGGAATGGGACAGAGAGAAATTGATTTGATTCAATTCATTGATTGTTGTAAGAGCATTGAGTAGTAGTAATAGTAGTACTGATTTGATTTGATATGATATTGATATTGGGAGGGAGGGAACTGCAGTTGCCTCTCTCCCAAGTCAGTAAAACTGGTAAAGTTGGAAGGAACAATCAATGAATCTCTCTCTCTCTCTCTCCAAGTATTCCTTCCAGTATAACAATCAATATCAGTCAAGTCTGATCAATCATCTCTCCTTTGACTCTTTCTTCCTCCTGACTCGACCAGCACAAACAGCAAAGCGTAAGCGTGGAATACATATAATAATGGTGTATATTAATATAATAATCACTATCTATCTTTTCCCTTTTATCTCTTTCCTTTCTACTAAGTTGTAATCCTAATTTTACAATTTCAATTAACGAATTAATATTTATTTATATGAGTGTATAATTTATTTATTATTTATATAACAAAAATTGTGAAAATATCACTTCTCTTCTAATATTAATATACTATAACGTTGGTCTATGGTTGTATATTAATCTCCTCTCAGTTTAATTGGGGCTAATGTAGATAACCAATAGGTAGTAGTGGAGTTTTGTTACGTAACTTGCAATAAATATGTTATGAATGATACCTATCTAATAACTCTATACTATCATGTAATAATGTGCTATAACAAATATTATTTGTTTCATTAATTAATTATATAATTAAGCAAAAATCAGTGAATTGTTAAATAATATAAGGGAAAAAATATATATAATTATATTTTGTATTGATTCAATAATTTTTATAAAAAATAATAAAATTTACTATATAAGTGATGAATTTTATCATTTTTTATAAAAATAAGTGTATAGATAATTGATTAAATCGGTGTATATAACAAAGCTGATAATACAAAGGCCGAGTTAAAACGTCACATCAAAATTATTACTACAACTTACTTGATGTAACATTCATTGCACCCATATATAGGAATAATTATTTTATAGTTTTGGTGTATGATCATAAGATATTTTAGAATTATTTATACGAGGTTATTTTAATATATATAATAAAAAAACTTATAATATATATTAAAATAATAATATATTAATAGTTTAAAATATCACGCTATGGTATTTTGTATTTTAAGACAAAGTGAATAACTTTTTCATATACAGATGGATAGAATGAAAAGTAGACAAAATTATGTAATTTGATCCCAATATAATTCTAATTATAACTGTCCAAATTAAGGAAAATGTCATATCTACTAACATGTTGATGACTCATTATTATTTGATATTTGATATTACGAGTCATGGTTCTTAAATTCGGATCGAACCATCGATTTGATCAAAAAAAATTAAAAATGGTTGATTATTTGGTTCGGTTCATATCAAAAAATTATTTTAGTTAAAAATCGGTCAAAATTGATGATCTGACAGTCGGATTGGTTGATTCAGTGATCCGGTCATCAGATTTATCAATTCTCTATCTTCTTTTTTTCTTTTTTTTTAAAAATAAATAAAGTAACATTTGAACTTGATTAAATCTATCCTTAATTGAGTTTTGAGTTATTATCATAATTTAATATCTTTCTTTTCATATAGATTTAGTATTTATTTGAATTGTAAAAAGTAAACAATGTATAAATAGATTTATTTATTTTTATCGAATTTGATTGAATATATCCTAAAGATGTTTATGTTCATTTATGTTTGATTTTATCATTCTTGAGTCTTGAATTTTGAGTTATGGTCATTATTTAATACCTTTATATATATATAAATTTAATATTTATTTAAATTGTATGAAGTAAACATTGTACAAATATATTTAATTTTTGTGTGTGTAGATAAGTTGATTAATTTTACATAGTTACTAAATATTATATATAATATATAATAATAATTATTATATTTAATTATTTATTACATATTAATGACGTTACCGATTCAATAACGGTCCGACCGCTGATTGGATCAATGACCCATCCACTCAGTACTCTTTTCGATTCGATGACCAGTCTAGATCTGAGAACACGAGCTAAAACTAATTAAATTTGTGTTACAACTTTTTTTCATTAATTACTCTTTTTCTTTCTTATTATTAGTTCTCTATTTCTTTTTCTAAAATTAAGCAGAATTTGATTAAATGTAAATGTTTGGCAAGAGTTTTTTCATTATTTTTTATATGATTTTTATTTATAAATCAAAATAAAAATATTATCAATTACGTTTTAGTTATAATTCAACATACTTTGTTACTGAGTTTTAAAATTAATGAAAATTTTAAGTTTTTTGTCTAATTATTTTGTTATTGACTTTTTTAATAAGCGAAAAAATAAAAAAATGGACGAAAAAATTTAGTTACTTTTTTTTTCCAAACGTTTTTGTCCAAAAATGGATGAATTCAAACTAAAAATTAAATAATATAAGATCTTTTTTTATAGTCTCTATTATACTTTCTAAATTATAAATATAATAAAACTAATATATGACTAATTTAATAATTTAAACAAGAAACTTAAATTCTATTCTTTTATTTTATAAATTCAAAATAATATATATATATATATATATATATATATAATTTTTTTATTCCTTTTCTTTATTATAAATTAAGTTTCTATTTTTTTTTCTCTCATCCCCAAAGTCAGAAACAAAGCGCTAATCATAAAACAAACAAAGCCTAGTTCCAACGGGACTTGAAAAGGTCTGGATTAATCCGCGAAACACAAACGGTGTGTATAGAAATAGCAGGGACTTGTAGGTGGAGTAAGGTTGTGTTTGATTGTATTTAAATATATTTTTATAATTTATTTTTTAATAAATTTTAATGTAGTTTTTTTTAAATAATTCAGATTTAATTTTATATATTAAAATTTTAGAATTTTTTATTTATTTTAATATTAAATATTAAGATATATTAAGAGGAGAGTTTTGATCGATAGTTTATCCGGGACAGAAGGGACTTTAGCGCGTCCTTCGTGTTACATTTTTTTTTTTTTTTTTTTCTCGCATTCCACGTGGGCCTAGTTTAGTTTCAACGGCTTGAGCGTTGTGAAGAAGAGTGGGACCCACAGCTTGTCGGGTTGTCGTTTGGAAGAGAGTAAAGTGTTGTCCCAACTCTACTCATGTCCTTCATTTTCTCTTTCCACCCCCCGCGGATATTCTCAATCCATTTAACCTTTAGCTCTTGAATAATGAGACTACTGGCAAGTAAATGAATGAAGGGAATTGATATTTTTATAAAGGGTCCTCTTAATATATATTTTTAAGGTATATGTTAAGTATAAAAAATAAAAATAAATTTTATTTATTTATATATTTATACGGAATTTAATATATAGAATTTATTAATATATTATTTTTTTATGTATTAAACTTAGTATAAATACATAAATAAATATTATTATTTATTGTTTTTAACGCTTAGAATATACCTGAGCGACACATTTTAAGAAAATCTTTTTATAAATTAATTTAATATTTTTAATATTAAATTAATTTATGAAAATTTCAATTCTCAATCTAATCAGTACATCTGCCTTCTAGTACTATTTTGGCTTTTAATACTCGAACAAAACTCGGACCCCCTCTTTAGGTTTATGTGTTTCTATCTCTTTTATATCTATTTTATAATATATAACAAACAAATAAAAATTTATTCAAATTGTCAAAGTTATTTTAATTAGTCAAATGATTTAATTTTGAGTTTATTCCTTAAATTAATATTATGTATGTCATACTTATAATTATATAACTTGTTTGTATTTTTTATTATATTATTTTAAGAATATATATGCATGTATTAAAAAATATATATAATAATTTTAGTATATATATATATATATATAATATAGTGTTTAATTTTATGTTAAATATATTACTATCATTTATATTATACTATTTACACTTAAATTATAATATTAAATAACACACGATATAATTTTAAATTATATTATTGATACTAATTCGTATGTTTTACTAGGATTATCAATCTAATATAACTAAAAAAATGAGTCCTAACCACAATTAAGTGAAAATTGATAATCCCTCAAACAATTTGATCCATAGCCACAATTAAATTAATACTAGTTCAACTTTGCTGATTTTTAGTGGTAAGAGATAGTCCTATTGGTCGTATGCCCACATCAAATTACAAGGGTAATTTGAAATTTAGACTTTAATTTATATTTTTAGATAACTATTTTTTAAAAATAAGTTGAAAGGGATTAAGTTTTTTTTTATTAAAGGTCCGTACCGGTAAGTCAAAATACTTTTATTAAGGCCCTTGATTACGAGTCGGAACGCCTAATCAGAACAACATAAAGAATGAACCTTCAAAAGTTAGCCTTTTAAAATGGGGTTAAATCAATTTTTTTATTGTACTCGATCCCAATTTATATATATAATTTTTTTATAATCGAGTTATTGTATTTAATTTCTTTTAATAAAAAGTAAATTTTTCGTCAAAGACTGTTAGCTATTTAATAGAAAAATAACGTCACAGTATTAAACATTATTTTTATTATTAAATCGAAAATCAATTTACAGTTATATCACTGAAAGAGAAAAAAATAATACCCTTTCCATTACAAAAAAAAAAGTTTTGCTTTTTAAAAATAAATTTTAATTTAATAATAATAATACCATCTCGGTTACAAAAAAAAATGTTAGTTTTGTTTTTAAAAAATTAATTTGAGATATTTTAAAAATAAAATTTAATTTAGTAACAATACTAATAATAATAATAATAATACCATCTTGGTTACAAAAAAAAAAGAGATTAATTTTGCTTTTTAAAAATTAATTTGAAATATTTCAAAAATAAAATTTGATTGAATAATAAATTGGCAAAAAAAATAAATGTAACAAAAAATGTGAAAAAATATAATAAATAAAAAAATTCGATAAATGTGAAAGATAGATAAAATAAGGAGGGAGGAGTAGGCGTAAATAGGGCTTGTTTTGATTGTTGAATGAAATTTAAGAAAAAAAGAAAAAAAAAAAGCTTGAAAAGTAGCAAATGTCTTTTGCTTATTATTATTAAATCAAAATTTATTTTTAAAATACCTCAAATTAATTTTAAAAAATAAAAAATAATCTTTTTTTGTGTAGCGGAAATGATATTATTATTATTATTATTAAATTTAAATTTATTTTTAAAATACTTCAAATTAATTTTTAACAAGCAAAAATAATCTTCTTTTTTTTGTGTAACGGAAATGGTATTATTATTATTATTATTGCTACTACTATTATTATTATTATTAAATAAAAAATTATTTTTAAAATACATCAAATTAATTTTTAAAAAGAAAAACTAATCTTTTTTTTTTGTGTAACGAATATTATTATTATTATTATTAAATTATTTCTTTTAAAATACCTCAAATTAATTTTTTTAAAACAAAACAAATTTTTTTTTGTGCTTGTAACGGATAAGGTATTTTTAGTATTATTATTATTATTAATAATATTATTATTATTATTATTTTCGGTGATGTAATTGTAAGTTGACTTCCGGTTCAATGATAAAAATAATATTTAATACTGTCACGTTATTTTCTATTAAATGGTTAACGGTTTTTGACAAAAATTTTATTTTTTGTAAAAAAATTCGAGTATAATGACTCGATTGTAAAAAAAATCAGTACATAATACATATATAAATTGGGATCGAGTACAGTGAGAAAAAATTAATTTAACCTTTTAAAATGGGCTAAAGAGATTTAGTTTCTAAATATTATTTATTTTGATCGAATACATTTTATTATCAAATATAATGAACAAAGTATTGTGTATATTTATTTTTGTTCACGACATATTATCTTACAAATTAATTCTAAAGATATATTTCATGAAAAATTAGTAAAACGTTATTTATTTATATTGCGCAGTAGTTAATTTTAATTTATGTCGAGAGATAGATTCACGTTTATAATTTTATGCAACGAAAAGAAAAGTCTCTATCATTAATTACATTATTTCTGATATAAGTTTGGAATCCGTGCGAGGAACGAGTTATTTTTCTTTATATTTTTATTTATTAAAGTAATTTAATTATAAATTTCTCTTTTAAATTTTATATATCTATATATATATGTGTGCGCGCGCGCGCGTGTATGATATTAATATTTTTTATATTTTTTATTTTATTTTATTGTGAGGTTCGTGCATATATATATATATATATATATATATAAATAACAAATTATAATTATATTTATTGAATTTGAACATATATTATTATAATTATATAATTTGTATTTGATAATTATAAATTGATAGCCAAATTACTCCTAAAATAAATAACCAAATTAATTTGGATAAATTTTTTAATTACATTATTATATATAATAACAGATTTCTAATTCCATTTACATTCCTAAACTGGCATTTGGTTGGCTGAAATGGAGGACAGAAATGAATGGTCATTGTGACCAAGATTTTTGTTTTTAACGTTTGGTATATTAAATTTGGTCTAAATGATTATTTTGACAGAATCGGGTTTTTTTTATATATTGAAATTGCGATTTTAATGAATAAAAAAATGAAAAAAAATATTAAGATAAAAATATTCTCACTCATATAAATAAATAACTATGTATAATATATTATATGTATAGAAAAAAATTATTCATGACAACCAGTTGTTAATAGCAATTAAAGTTGGTCTTCCGCAACACAAATGAACGGCATGGTTAATTAGTGTAATTTTTGTCTGCCGCAAGACGGGATAGCGGCATAGCAAAATTATACATAAATTGGCATGCCGCAAGAAGGACGAGCGGTAAAGCCAATTCACAAAAAAATATTCTCTGCATTAGTTGTCGAAATAATATTTGAGCGATTGGTTGTCGAAACAATATTTTAGTTATTATGTTTTATTTTATTTTATTATGATATAATTTATAATTATATATTAAATACATGAATAATAAAGTGTTTGATTTCAATTTTATTATAATTTAATTTTGAGTCGTCATTTTATTCTATCATAAAACGATTCAATCTAAATAAACGGCCCATAATATTAACAGAGAATTGATATTTTCACAATCTCAAATAGAACTCATTTATAAAAATATCAATTATTATATAAAATTAATATTAATGTGATATTTTTATAAAAATAAATAAAATTTATTTATAAAAATATCAAATTAACTTATAAAAATTTTAATTCTCTATTAATA
The DNA here is from genome assembly GCA_947179155.2 of Hedera helix. Lineage (NCBI taxonomy): Eukaryota > Viridiplantae > Streptophyta > Magnoliopsida > Apiales > Araliaceae > Hedera > Hedera helix. The sequence continues at coordinate 49,920,821 of OX359271.1, forward strand.
TTATTAATTAATATATTTTCAAGACTAAATTGGGAATGCTCATCAGAATTACAGTATATCACAGAGTAAAACAACAAAAATAAATGAAAGATATTATAATGAAAGAAAAGCTGTCACATCAAAGAGGTGAAATTTGACTGTTTGTACACCATGGTTAACAGAGTTTGAGCAGCAGGAGGAGCAGTGGGGACATGGTAGGAGAAATCGATGATGGGATTGTGGCGCACAAAGCCGACATGTGGGTCCCCTCCCCCTCCACCATCATCACCACCTCACCCACCTTTCTCCTCTTTTCTTTCTTTTCTTTCCCCTCTTATTATTATCCCACAAATACAATTGTCTCTCCTATTCCGTCTTCTATCCTCCTTCTATTCTCTCCTCAATTTGCTTCTTATATTTGCTCAAAAAACTCAATCTTTATGGAAAAAACTCTGGGTTTATTAGGTACAACTGCTGGCGGTGGCGGAGGAGTTCCTTCTGGGGGTTCAACAACTGGGTCCATGTCAACTGTATCTAAAGAAGATAACAGTATGGGTTTATTTTCCTCTGAGGTTTCTTCTTCATACCCAGATGAATCTGGGCTTGAGTTGGGACTTGGCTTGAGTCTTGGGGGAGTTGCCTCTTTCAAGTCTAAGCCAGCTCCTTGGGGTCAATATGCTAGAATCTTGACTGCTAAAGATTTCTCTACTTTGGTTTCCAAGTCTTCTTCTTCATCATCTTTTGCTGTCACTAAAGTTGCTAATAAAAATAACAGTAATATCTCCTCAGCTGGTAGCAAGAGAATTGCTGCTGATTCTTTATCACCCCCCAATGGTGGTACCACTAGGTATATTACTTGTTTACGTTGAAACTCCTTGAGCCGTTTTTATTTATTTAATTTTTTATATATTATTTATTTGTTTGGTTTTAAATTCCTGATATGCCGTTTTTCCAATTAAATTGTTGTTCATTTATGCTAATTTCTTATCCTGCTATAATTAGTGCTAGTGTGGGTATTTGTGTTCTTCAAATGATCGTGTTTTTAGCTTAAAATTTTTTGATGACCCTATTTTTTTTATTTCTTACATTTTAATCATTCTGCCTTTACAATCTTTTGTAGTTTTACAATTCTGTATAGTTGGGTTTGCTGGAATCTGATTCCGAAGCTAAAATGTTTTGTTACCTTTCCTGGTTTGCTTTTTCTTTATTCTGTTCTAACTGACCTTCTATTAGCTAGTTATCAAATGAATAACCATATAACCAAGATATAAATGAAAAATTATATACAGATGGGTTTTAACTGTATATGATGGGGAAACTTTAGGAGAGGAACCTGCTTATCTTTGATTATTTTTGTTATATAAACCACTTACCCCAGAGATGAGTTATATCCATCATTATTGTACTTGAACATTCCAAGAGAAGTTGATATCGTATATTAATGCTTTTGCTAATTAAATGAAGTGGAAGTACTCATGAGTTGAACTTGTTGCATTGGCCAGGGAAAGTATATTATGGCTCACTTGAGCAGCATGCTATAACCCAAGGAAATTGGAGGATAATTCCATTATACATACTTTTACAGTTTTTTTGAATCAAATATCTTCATAATCTTTCTGGGGACAACATCCCAACACTCCCTCAATAAAAAATAAAAAAATAAATTAAAGATGATATTAATGAGGTTACCTACAGCGGGAAATGGTTATGATGGATTGTAAATGTGTTGCCATGAAAAAGTGTGTAGACTTGTTAGGCCTCGATCTAATCGTAGAACTTACGTTTACTTGTGAAGGCTTCACTTTTGTCTTTAATAATTGTAGGAGGCATAACAACTGTTTCATTTCAGCAGTTGTATGTCATTCTGTTGTTGCCCAATGATGGGTCACAGTTTGCCGTGACTTTGCCAAGTCTTCCCTCATGTCTCACTTGCACTGCCTCGCAGTTTATGTTAAATGCTGTCAAGTAAAAGTAGCTACATAATTTGGTCTGGCTAGATTGCAGATCAATAGCATACAGTGGTGTGATGCCATAGGCCGAGTTGTTTCACCAAGTAGTTTTCACTACAAAACTTGGGCATAATCCCAATTGTTTCTTTTTTAATTTTAAACTTATTGTGTTAAATGATTGTGCAACTATTTGAAAAGAAATCTTTGTTACTGACTATCAACGTATAAAATGACGTGGCAAAAGTACCAACGCAAGTAAAAATGCAATTCTAATTCTACATGATAAGTAGACATATCAAGCTTTAGTTTCCCCATGGCATTGCTCCAATCAATTTGAAATTTCCTGTATTTATGATGCTTTGAATCCTAAATTTTTCTCAAATGTCAGTAACCAACTCATTCTTATTATAAATATAGATTACCTTTCACTTGGGTTTGAAATACTTTTTTGTATGCAGACGGTGGTGTTTTTGTCGCATTATTTCCCCCCCCCCTGTGAGATGATGTTTCATCCACTAAGTGATGACTAGAATCTTGTTTCTCCATGTGATCAATTTTGTTTGACTTGCCCTTTTATAATTATTGAAGCAGCCAGGTAGTTGGATGGCCTCCGATAAGAGCTCATCGAATGAACAGCCTGGTTAATCAAGCTAAATTGCCACTAACTGAAGAATTTAGCTCAATAGTTGAGGAGCAGAAAAGCAAGAATGTTGTGGCAAAAAAGTTTAACAATAGCTGCAACAAGCACAAGAATGATGCAAAGGAGAAAGGGCCCCTCAAGACTTCTCTATTTGTAAAGGTGAATATGGACGGATTTCCAATTGGAAGGAAGGTGGATCTGAATGCGCATAGCTGCTATGAGACTTTAGCACAAACATTGGAAGAGATGTTCTGTACACCTACCACAACCATCAGCACAGGAAGTGAGTTGATCTTTTCTTTTCTACTTCGATTTGAATATGAATTCAATTCATTTGCTTTTTTGAAACATCTATCATTTTGTTGACACCAACTTTACCTAGGAGAAAAATACAGTCTTTGCATATCTTTTATTATGTTCATCTATTTTTTATTATTAGTATTATTATATATTTTTTGTTTTATTCTTTTTTATGTTTCTCCTTGATTCTTACGAATATGGGATTAATTTTCAGACTACAATAACTAGTTTGGGATTAGAAGGTGTAGTTGAGTCAAATTTATACCCAATGCATCTCCTCCTATGTTGTGTATGCGTTGGGTCACTTATGTGCTTTGCTAAATGGAAATAGTTTGGTTTGAATGTTTTATTGTGAAAAGGTCAAGTTCTTCAGAGTTTAGAAAATGACCAAAATTATTATACTCTGAAATATAAATGAAGTGACGAAAATTATTGTAATTTACTATGTGCCACGGTCCACTCTAGTCTCTGCTGAATGGCATGGTCTGTGGGGTTGGATTTCCCTCCTCAGTCCTGGCAGTAAACAGACTATGATCCCAGTGATGCTTCTCACCAAGTCCATCCCGCGCTCTCTATGCTCACACTTGTATACATACAGCACACTTGCTGCAAAACTGCAATGTTTTTTGCTCTTCAACATGAGGAACTTTGAAGGGTTGATGCAAGGGGTCTCAAATTTCTGGTCACAAAAAGTTTCTTACATGATGTGTCATCATTACATTAGTTAGGTACATATAGGCCTTGAAGTGACCAAGAAATATTTTTACTTGTAGCATAAAAACTCCCTTCTGAAAATATCTTCACAACAATTGAGCTGGGAATAACAAGCTGTTTTTGCATGTGTTTTTGGTGAATGATGATGATGTTATCTATTATCAGGATCGAGCATGGAGGAGCACAATGTAATGGCAGAAGAAGCAGCGGGACGCTCTAAATTGTTGGATGAGTCATCAGAATTTGTGCTTACCTATAAAGACAAAGAAGGTGACTGGATGCTTGTTGGAGATGTTCCTTGGAGGTACACCCGTGGCTCACAAAATAAATTACGTAGTCTGCTCAGAAAGTATTCCACTGCAAGTCCCAAGTTTAATGTTGGTCTGGCAGTCACACGTTTATGTTTGTATTTCAGGATGTTTCCCAGCTCTGTGAAGAGACTTAGAATTATGAGATCATCTGAGGCTAATGGACTTGGTATACATACATATGATAAAGAAAATATGATTTGATAAATTTGCAAGGGATATATAGTTTAACTAATTATATATTTCTCTTATTGCAGCTCCAAAGTCTCAAGAAAGGAGTGGGAGACAAAGAACTAGAGCCATCTAGAATGTATATCTCCCTTAATTTTCTCAAAGATATTGAAATCAACTCTCGGCTTGGAGAATGAGTTGCAAAATTCAAAAGAGTAAATTGTCATGAGCTGATTTTGTGGAACGGATGACCCCATCGATTTGGTTTTTGTTGTGTTTTTCACATGTTATTTGCTGATGTTGCTAGCTCTCGGGGAAGAGCTCTACTTTGTCTGGAAGCCACAAGCATCCTACTTATGGTGTCATATACACATGCACACGTTGAAAGTTAATTCTACTCCTATATAATACGAGTTTGATGGTCCGTTATTTTTTACAAATATTTGATAATTTTATACTAATATATTTATTATTTTTTATGGACATAAGACATAATGTTGAAGATGTTTGTGTATATTTTACAGTAAATAAAAAAATAGAGTTTTGAATGATTGATTAGATGTTGACCGTTTTATGCAATTAAAATAATTAGGTAAAGTATTAAATTATTAGATAAAATTATAAAATTATTGGATAAGACTGTTTAATGTCTTGTTACATATATAGTTAATGCCTTATTACATATATAGTTATAGATTGTAATTATTGGCATCGTCATGATAGAAGAACATTGGTTTGTGTTTGTTACAATCTACATTGGATTCAAATAATTCTACTGCTTTTAAGCAAAAAAACAGAAAAAATTATGCCCCGTTTCTGTGTTTTGAAACTGTCAAATTTGGAGTTTTTAATTGTGATGCCTATCCATTTATTTTTTGTTGGGCTCATCGTCTTATTTCTGTACTATTATCAATTAAAAGAAGGTTATTTTTGTGGAATAAAAAAATAAAATGATAATATTCCAAAAAAGAGAGTTGTGGTTCTGTGGCATCGGATAGATAATTGTTGGCTATAGATGGCATGTAAGATTTGGCCCCTTTGAGGGTGCACGTAATGGTTTACTAGGAGTGACAATGTATTAATGTATACAAGAAGTTTCCTACGTTTTATCAAAAAAAATAAAGCTTTTGAGAAGCATTACCACCACCTTCCACGTTGATGGGTTAATATAAATTAAATTGTAGTTTGGTTATGTATTGCAAAAGTTTTCAAACGAATTATATTCAGAATGGAAAAAGTAGTTGCAACATTTTGTTAGAAGAGCAAAAGATCAATAAAAGATGATTTGTCATTTTAACTAGTCTTATTTAAATAATTTGAAGATGTTTTATGACCACGATTATTTATACGTTTGAAGTTCAAACTTTTTAATTTTTGGTGTTATTTTCATCTTTCGACTTGCAAAGATTTTAATGTTTTACCAATAGGTTGTCCAAATGAGGTAATATCGGTTTTAATAATGAGCCGCATTAATTTTTTTAATTCATTTTTAACTTATTAATTTTGATGCTTTTTTGTTTGAGTTTGTACAAAAATAAACACTAAGTTCGTGATTACATACGAGCTGAGTTTAAACAACATATTATAAATTTGAATGAGTTGAACCCGAACTCGTCAATATTTGATTGAACTGATTTTGGATAATTTTAAACCCAACTCACTTAACCCAATTGACCCTTAATTATAATAGTATAGAGTTGAAAAGAAAAAAAAGAGTGTTATTTTTTAGAAGACTATAAAAGACGAACAATGATTACTTTCAAGAAAAGTGAGCACCACGAAAATGTTCAACACGTATTTCTAACTGTATGGTTTGAAGGTGAGCTTTGTGTTATTTGCAAGGCAGACTTGGCCGAGAAATAAAATTTGTGTATTTTCTATACTTTATGACTTTCTAAATTTCCTTTTTAATTTTCTAAAAGAGTGATATATATATATATATATATATATATATATATATATATATATATATATATATATATTTAAATACATAAGCAGTTTATAGCATTGTTAACGAAATTATGCACTGTAATTGCCTCTGATTAGAGGATTCTCTACATCAGACATTTATTTGCAATTACTATTCTATTACAAGTGAGGGAAAATAATGGGGTGAAATGGATTTTTTTTTTATATTTATTTTATAAATTCATCACCAATGTGCTTGTTAACAGTACCAAAAACTTTTAGCTTATGTCAAAGTTGAAATGTCCGACATTGAGAAGAATTTTGTTGATGAAGACTAATTTCTTCATTATATTTTGTGAGAATTGATTTTGGGTACAGCCTATGTAGTGTCTTAGATATAGTAAAAGGTTATGATTCCAGGATCAATATCTTTTTGAGAAACAGAGATGTTATCGACTCTGAACCAATATTGGGTTATTTACCTAGGGGGTTGGAAAAAATTGCGAAAAACCGAACAATTATACAATATTTACCTTACGCGCAGGCCATCTACAGATTTGATACTTTTACCTACAAAAAAACTCAAAACACCAACTCCACTTGTAATTCCATCAATTACTTGTCTATGAATCATATACTGGGTAGACATACTGGCAAGAAAACAAAATATAGTATGTTAGGCAATCATATGGACATGTGTTGATTTAAGGTGCTTCCCAAACATAACATGGAGTCAAAATGATTTGAGATATTTATATCACTTGAACAAGACAAATAGGATCTACTTATAAAATCAGGTGTATTGCCAGTTGCAACATTCTTTCTTCACCTGGAGATACTACTTGGAACCCTTTAGGCTTCCATGGATCCATGGAGTGTAATTATTGTTTAATACTTTTAACATGAATAAAAGATTGTGCCCTTCTGAATGTGAGAATTATCTTTGTGGTTAATGAAAAAATTATGATAACAAAATGTTTTTCTGTTGCACAGCCATGATGATCTTTGGATCTATCTATTCATCATAGTGCACGCTCCTTATTTGTTGGCCAACCTTCGCGCTCATCTTGTTCACAATTGGCCCCTCAAGTAAAAATTCCCAAATGTCTAGTCTTTGCATACAGATGGATAAACCAACAATTCAGTTCATACAAGGAACTGATGAACAGACTGTTCCAGAAGTGAGGCCAACTAAATCAAGGGATGGAACTAATTGTATGGCTATATTCAAATTTCATGAACCATCTGTTTTCGACTGATCTGGTGAAGTTGGGGATATCACTGGCTTCTACATGATTGATGAGGAAGGGGTTCTTCATTCGGTTGATGTTAACGCGAGATTTGTTAATGGAAAGCCTGCAGGTATTGAAGCAAAGTATAACATGCGAACTCCACTATGTTGAAAAATCTTTTTGTTGCCTAGGTAGGCAATGTTTCCTTTCAATTATATAAGACTTCGATGTTTTTTTGTGACATTCAAATCACTTAATTGTGGAGTCTTATACAACAGAGTGTGCTATTGTTTGTGTTCATTATCTTCTCTTCTTAAATATGTTGACACTTCGTATCATTGTATGTAGAGGGAAATGAGTGTGTTAACTAACAGTTGACACCTGTTTGTTTTCAGTTGTGTACATGAAAGATTGAGCTAAGAGCCTGAGAGTATTTATTATTTTTCTTATAGAAGTATTTATTGTTGGAACATTTTTTTCTCCAAGTATTTCTGCAGTTATTTTTTTGAAACTGCTTAGCATTTCCATGCCATCTGAAGAACAACATAGAATTAGACCTTACAATGGTGAAGGGACTAATGGCAATTCTCCTAATTGTAATAAGCATCTGCTTTAACTTTTTCAAAACAATATGTTCAGCTCGAGCATAAGAATGGTTATGGGATAATTTCTGTAATCTGGGAAATTGTTTAGAGCTGATCAGCACGAGAGCTGGCCCTATTTTTTTAGCACTTAAAAGTTCTGAATGGCTGAATCGATTAGCCATTCAATGCGTTTATTTTGTATATATATATATAAACTATTATATTAAGTAATATTAAATAAATTTACAACAACTTTAAATTTTTTTTTAGGGATAAAATAGTAACAAATTGTTATTCAGATATTTCAGACATGTCAATTATCAAATAATTTTTTTTATTCGGTATTCAAAATTCTGCTTCATTCAAAATTATTTCATTAGTTTTTATCAAGAACCCTTTAAATCCTATATAATCTTACACGAAGGATGTCCAACAGCAAATGATAACTCAAACTTTGGTTTGTGTTTGAATATCAGCAGTAGCAGTTTGACTCTCACTTTAATGTCACATGAACAAACAGGAAAAAGATACGGGTAGATTTCTGGATAACACACAGCTTTTGACAACAAAAGCACGAACACTTAATATTACAAGTTCTTTATAAAGAACATTCAACTGAGAAAATGATCGGTACTAATTTCATCTGTAGAACACCATTTGTATATCATATCTATTCGGAAGAATCAATAATAAAAAGTACATATTGTAGAACATGAAAAAACCTATTTATATATCATAAGCAAATACATATCTTCTGCGTTATGAATTAAAAAATTCTGGCAGATAAGAAAAGACAGCAACTTTTCAAGTGATTTCTTTAATAAGGCCTCGAATATGCTTATACCTCAGCTGCTTCTTTGATTCCTAATAAGTATTCTCTTAAGCTTCAGCAATCCCGCATGTGGGTGCATTTGGTGCTACTGGAACTTTTAACAATAAAAGCGTTGCAGGTCATGAATGTTGTCTTTGCTCATTCTTCCAAGAATTTTTAGCTGCTTCTGCTGATGAAGCATCAGAATCAGCATTACCATCATTCTTTGGCTTTGAGAAGAATGGATCCCATTCGTGATACCCCACCTCTTTCCCTTCTTCTAGCAAATCATATTTCCAGCTGATCTCCTCGATGAAATTATCATTAGTGCGACCTTCAATAATGTCTCTCCTCAACTTGGTAACTTTGTTGATGACTGCCTGCACAGCTACATCAAATGCGTCTTTAAGAGTCTCCAATTTAGAGCGAGGATCTGCATATATCAGCATTGGAATAAGACTTATAACCTCCTCTCTCATCATCTTTACGTGCTTAAGGGGGATTTCACTAAGTCTTTGCTCAATGCTGACATTGTTCTTACGAAGATCATCCTCGGGAATAAACACAGAGTATGTTGAGTAATTCTTTGGAAGATGCCAAGTGTACTGTGTGTAAGCAGAGCCAGGATGGAAGAAAACGGGAATGCAACCTGCCAACATTGAATCAAAAGCAGATCTCCTTGTGTATGAATCACCTTGAGGCTGTAGGCAGAAAACAGAACTTTGAAACATCTGCATTATACTGCTTGGGGAATGACACTTGCTCTCCCCAAAATCACATTCCAACAACTTCCCCACCTTGGATTTCTTGCACTCGTCAATAATCTTCCCCCTAATTGATTTGGGGTTACCTGGACGAGGTGCACCTGCAAAACAGAATAGCCAATTCCGTTCCAACTTCCTCATCCGATCCTGCCACATGAACACATCATCATCCTTTGCTGGATGAAAGTAGGTCGGATATGGGATGCCAAAATCATTTGCATTCCACGGGCTTGATTCCACCACAAGCATGGACATATTTTTTGCAGCCGGTAAGAACAGAAGCTTGTTACCCCAGTCTGTTTCTACTTCACTTAGTCTCCTGAAATCCCATGTTATCCTACCAGCAACAAGAAAATGATCTTTTCCCCCCATTACGCTCCACTCTGGCCTCTTTGCAAGCCAATCAACCAAATCAAGAGATGCAGCATCTCTCATGGATATGTTGTATCCCCATAGATACCGTGCAATATCAAACCCTGCATAAAAGGGAACAAAAACGGCTGCGGCAAGTGAAGAATCACGAGTCAAGCACTCATACTGCTTCATTCGATTACTAAAGATCACATCAACAGCAAACTGATTTGTCGCGTACCATCCTGTATTTGAGAACACTCCTTCATCATTCTCAAGTGGAGGACCAAGTCCGGCATTAGTAGTAAATTTACACATGTTGGTCCATTTGCTAAGACTCCTACACTCCTTGAGCATATCCTCATTGAACCTCGGAGGAAGGTCGTGCACATATATATACCTCCCACCACATGGATCACTCTTGTTCTCTACAGTGCTCAATGCCTTCACAAACGGAAAGTTTTCTGTTTTTCTACTGACATTAACTGTTGGATGACTAATAGGCTTTTGCTGCATATTTGTCGATTGAGAATCATCATAAATCTTCGGTTCATGAGGCGTATCGACAATGGGCCGGCTTATAGGCGTGTTTCGAGTAATAACCAAATCGGTATTACTAGAATCTTCTGGTTCACTAGGAATATTAATGGGGAGACGGCTAGTGGTCACTGGCCGACTAATAAGAATTGGTTTGGGATTGCTTGAAAGGGCAGAATCAGGAATCAGTCCTGCAGATTCATCGACTGTACTACCTCCTAGGACAACAAAATGGAAATACAATAGCACAAACCAGAAAAATAAGGATAATGTAGCTAACAAACAAAGACGGGACTGTTGATTCTTTCCAGAACCCTTCTCCATATGATGCAAGGGAGGGCTAGCCGGCTGTCTACGTCTCATCAGATATCAACCAAATCATTTAATAAGACTCTACTACTTCTCAACAAAACACTAATCCAAACAACATGCACAAACCAAGTCCTAGATTCAATACCCTTGTAACAAATATCAGCACACAAACTAATAATAAAAAAAAACAAACAAACAAAAAAATCCCAACTTTACTACTAAAACATCATCCAACAAACCCTAACCCTAGATTTGAATTCAGATTACAATTCAAAATCAAACCAATAATGACGGAGTAGCAAATAGATATATAGAACTGTGTACGTATATGTACGAACTAAATGAATAAAATACGGGGCGAAAAAGATGTAATTTTGATGGGCTGAATGTGTAAAGATTGAGTTTGCACGAATCTCTGGAATTAAGCTGGATTTTTTCTTTCTGCGACTGATTTTTAGGGGTAAAATTAACAGATCGAACTCAAAAGATGTAACAGAATAATATAAACAGAAAATATTGCTGGGAGAAAGGGGTCAATGAGTACTTACGCGTTTGATGGTAGAGAGAAAAAGATGGAAACAATTATGCAGGACATGATTTACTGTAAAAGTCTCTAGACGCAGGGAGACAGAAAGAGACAGAGGCGTATTATAAGGGAGAGAGGAGGGAAGGCGTATGTTAGAATGGTGCGCGGGAGGAATTTTTCTTTGACTTCACATGTCGGCAGCAGCTGATATTTTCCCACGTGGACTCTATAATGAGATCCTCTCCCCTTCCTCATAGTACATAAGAAATGGGAGGTCATATTTATAAGCACTAATAATTGTCCGTATCTCAAGACGTGATATTATAAAAAATTAAATTATGTTTAATTGTGAGATGAAATGTGAGTCATTAAATTAAGTTAAAAGAATCTTAACTGTCTTTGTGCTTTTAAATTCAAAATGAGTTCTATTTTATTATATAGATTTATAAGACATTAAATTAAGAAAACTAATATTTTACCGATTTTTTTAATATTTTATATGAAATGTATTGTTTTGGGTGTATAATAATAATTTTGATCGTTGTTATAAATTTATACTGATAATTTATATATAAAAATATTAAAAAATCTTGTGCACTAATAATTGTCCGTATCTCAAGACGTGATATTATAAAAAATTAAATTATGTTTAATTGTGAGATGAAATGTGAGTCATTAAATTAAGTTAAAAGAATCTTAACTGTCTTTGTGCTTTTAAATTCAAAATGAGTTCTATTTTATTATATAGATTTATAAGACATTAAATTAAGAAAACTAATATTTTACCGATTTTTTTAATATTTTATATGAAATGTATTGTTTTGGGTGTATAATAATAATTTTGATCGTTGTTATAAATTTATACTGATAATTTATATATAAAAATATTAAAAAATCTTGTGAAATACACAATATAAGATTGTGACAAAGTATTATTAAAATATTTATATTAAATAATATTATTTTTATCTTAATAACATGGCATAATTTTAATATCGTTTATATATATATATATATATATAGATATATATTATCATTGTATTAAATATAAACTTTAAAGTTTACATGGTTTACTATATTAATAATTTTATTTTCTTTAAAAAATATCTGTATTAAAGTTCATTGAATTTAAAAATAATAAGTTTCATCATAAAAGTTAAATTTGAATAATTACTCGAAGATGGAGAATTTCTTTAAGTATCTTTATTAAATGGGTCGGTCCCATATTCGTGCAGGAAAGATTTACATAAATATTATTTTATATATATAAAAAAATAACAATTCCAATAAACAACTTCTTAGTCAACGATTTGGCACAGCGGGATTACAAATTAAAGCCGTCCAAGACGGTGAGTTTCATATCGTTTGTTCTATCCTTGTTTACTACTTCAACTTCAAGTTGTGATCACTAATAAGATATTAAGGATGAAAGGGTCCGGACTTTTGACTTTTTTTTTTATTATCATTTAAAATTTATTCTTCAAATGACCAAGGAGACATCCCACAAAAGATTCCCCAAGACTTGGCTATATAATCCAAGCTAAACAGATGTAAACACTCGACAGCATAATGTGGACGGTTCCTGAACAGATGAGAGAGAATTCTTTCCGAGAATATTTTTGAGTCAGTTTATGTGTCGATCAAAACTCACCTCATATATCGATCTGATACGTTTAAAAGAATTCTCTTAGGTGCTGACTCTAAAATTCGAACTCAGACGTGTGGTTAAATCAAAGAGAACTCATTTAAGCATAGTTCTTAACCAATTACCTGAGGAATTGACAATTTCATCCTAAAACCCCGAGTTTAAATCCAATGAACACACGCAGAGAAATATAGCAGTTGCATGTGGAAATGTTGACAGCCATGTTTCGATTTCTGAAAGTTAAAAACCTGTCTGTGGGTAGGGCATCATGTGCTTTCTTTCTATTTATAAATTAATGACCAAAAAAAGAGTGAGTAACCACTAACTCCTTCGTGACCACACGTCGTTCTCTCTCGCAAAAAACAGAAATAAGGATGCAGATGAAGGAGATGCATTCAACTTCAATGCAATATGGCCCTCAAGAAGATGGGAGTTATTATTTAGCACTGCTATGGTGCCCGGATAAGGCAACCAGAATGCCCATTACGCTGTTGTATACGGGCACCACAGCTTTTTCGGCTATTATTTCATTTTGGGTCGATTAATAGCCGAACAATTCAATCTTTGCACTAAAAAATGGAAGTTAAAAAAACACAAACCAATTTATTTGACATTCAAATCTCATCTGTCAAAGGTAACTTCGAAAAAGACAAGAAAATGAGAGAAACCAAGACGGCAACTTCTTTGTAATCTTTTAAGTTGCGCAGCCACCAAGACATTATAGTATGTACACAAAACTCATTTCATTTTCTCGAGCTCTATAAAGAGAAGCATTTCCAAAAACCCTAACCAAAGCCACAATATATCTCTGCATTTACACATTGTGTGGCCATCTCAAACAGGGAATTGCATTTGCAAACTATGGGACTAGAATATATAGCTTACAGAGACACACAAGGGGACCTAACTTCAAATTTCTTCTACAATTTGTTGAATGAACAGAAAGAAAGGCCTTCCGCTTTAATTTGAGTTGGGGATAACACTTGTCAAGTATACATCCTAAATTTTTGGTGCTAGATTAATGATAGAAACAAGAAGAGCATGGCAAAAATAGTTGTAACAGCCCAATAAAATCCAAAAGCTGAATTGTCTCTCTTCATTTCTGCTCCCAGAGACCCTCTACCAAATTCCACATCTTTCAAAGACAACCAAACACCAGGGTCTCCCATATTTACCTTACTACCAACCAATATCGAATTGTTTATCCCCTGAACATTGTTGTTTACATAAATGTTTATGCTACAACATTTACTTGACTCACCAGAAGAGCTGCCCTTTGTGATCATCACAGCCCCATTATTCCTTCCTTCCATGTTTATGCCTTCAAACGAGCCATGGCTGCCTTCTGGGGACATAATGCGATCGATTAGTACTGATAGATCAACAGCTGTAGTTTTTCCTTTACTGGGGAAAGAATAGCACTTCATGTTGAATTCCACAAGCTTGAAAACAACACTGATTCTTTAGTTATACAGTGAGGAGGAAATACCTTTCTGCAACCACAAGAAAAGCTAATGTTCTCTGGGAAAGACTAATCCAACACTCTATCTCAATAAAAATTTAATTCCTAAAAAGTTTAGCATATAGAAATAATATACCGGAAGGAACAAAGCCAGAAACTATAAATAATTCACCTGGAACTTCACACGGGGATGCAAAGGAAAGCGAATCAAGTAGTTGCACACACTTATTCTACAGTATAATAATACAGTTTAGAAAGTTTAGCTCTTTGTAAGTTAAACCCTCTCTTTCAGTCCATTTCAAGATTACAAGTTTTGTCACAGATTCATTCGTTGCTTCAAACTAGGCTGGCTTTTGCATGAACTGTGACAAGTGATTGAACTTTTTTCATTTAAATTCTGACCATTGCTCATCAAATGCAACTATAAATAGCTATATTGAATGCAAACAATCTTCTCTCCTTTTTGAGATGATTGTAGCAAAAATAGGTTATGTTATACCGCCAAAAAAAACAAACACAAAAATCAGGGTAGAGTGGTAAAGAAAGAACAAATAACAATGCCCAGAATTTGAACCATAATGGAGAGTTACCTTTCTATCGGAAACAGTAGCATAAACATCTGTCTGTCTAAAGCTCAACAAAATTGTACCAAAATCCAAATTAGCCTCAAGACAAAGACCTAATTTATTGCACAATGTTACATACAAATTGCCCCATTTCTTCTTTTTTCGATTTATTACCAACCTTGTATCGCCCAACTTATTTATGTTACATTGTATGCAGCACGGCATGAATTCCCCAACTGTGATGCTTAAAATGGGGAAGACTTATCTCACTGTTGTATGAGAATGAAACTACAACCATTTCTAGGGTTCTGATTTGACAACATGCCATGTACCTCTTTCCCTCCCATTTGCTTTTCAATTAGCCGAATGAAACAGTACCAAGGGAGCAGCAGTAGCCAGTCTCTTTCCTGGATAGTCCTCGGTCTTCTTGCTTTTGCATTGAAGGTTTTCAGGCATGTTGTTTAAATCAAAAATCAGGCATTCCACTTGATCTCGTTGAGTATTCCGATACCAACTTGAGAAACATGGAAGACTTGTCCTCTAATAGTCGTGCTGGAGTATCAAACTCTGCAACCCGGCCTGCAAAATATTACCGAAAAAAACAGTTGGTGAGGCTCCCACTATTGCATTGGGAAAAACTTATGATAAGAGTAAAATTTCCATTTTTAGGACATGACCACCAGTAAAAGTTCTTCAGGCAATTTTCTGTAAGCATAATATTGTGGCTCATATTTTATATCTATAAAATTGAAGGATGACAGAAGAAATTACAATACGCACCATCACTGAGTACCAGAACCAAATCGCTGTCAATAACAGTTGGGATGCGATGAGCGATACTACACACTGTGCAGTCCTTAAACTCCGTCCTGATAATCTTCTGGATAAGATTATCTGTCGCTGAATCAACTGAGGCCGTTGCTTCATCAAGCACCAGGATTCTTGCCTGCTTGAGTAAGGCCCGACCCAGGGAAACAAGCTGACACTGCCCTACACTCCAATTTTCTCCATTTTCTAGAACTGCCAATTTTTAGATGAAATAGAATATAAATGTTAGTCACACGACCAAAAAGAAGCTCCTGCGTGAGATATCAGCAGTTTTTAAAAGAATATTTTATTATGTATAGACTTTCAAAAAGGAATATGATTATGCAGCATATATACCTGGCGAATCAAGCCTTCGCTCCTTTTGCCGAACTATGTCTCCAAGCTGAGACTTATCAAGTGCCTATGCCAAATAAGAATAGAATAATTAACAGGGAGTAATGTTAGTAACTAAATGCCAAAAAATTTATGCTACTTCATCCCAAATTGATTGTCAAGATCAACATAACACAGTTTAAGACGAAGGAAATTCAACCAATTTGTTCATTAAATACCCCTCCTATGTACACGTGCAAAGGAAAATATTATCATGTGGTTCACATACTTCCATCTCTACTTTTGAAAACGACAATCTATACAGTCTATTTATCTTAAAGATGCCTTAGTTTTATAGAAGTAGTAAACATTTTAGGACATCTCAACAACGTACATATGAAATCTATTACGCATGGAGAATATACATCTGGGTAGTAATATCATACTCATTCTTCAAATAAGAGAAATTTTACAAGAAGACTGGGAAGCCAAATTTAACAGAGTGGCACAAATTTACAGGAATATAAGGAAAAGCAATTAAGGCATAAAATGTTGTACACACCAACCAATCTGGTTTTCTTAATAGTAGTTGCAATACTAGCTATATCTAAAAATTAGCAAGTCCATACATGTATGGAAACTGGAAATATTTATTTTTAGGTAGAACAGTATATCTAATCCTATGCTTGTGAGACCCTAATTAAAACAAAAGAAAAAGGTTTGGATATTGAGAGTAACCTGCCAAATTTCTGAATCTGAATGCTCGCCTAGTGGATCGAGGTTGCCCCTAATGGTCCCTTCAAATAAGGTTGGATCTTGGGGTATTATGCTCAATCGGCTACGAAGATCATGAAGACCGATTGTTGAAATATTAATATTGTCTATAATAATTCTGCCCCCTTCTGGTTCAATCATTCGAAATAGTGCCTGGATCAAAGTTGATTTACCACTTCCAGTACGTCCGACAATTCCAATCTTCTTCCCACCAGGAAATTTGCAGCTTACACCATGAAGCACCACAGGAAGATTCTCCTTGTAACGAACCTATGAAGAACACGATATTCATCAGAATCTTAGTCCTTTTATATTAACTAGGACTAACTCCAAACCCTAGAAGAAGATTGAACACATAATAAGGTAATGCAAGCATGACCTGCATATTTTTATTAAATTGGAAAAACATGACGTGTAGTATACCTTTAGATCTATCAATTCGATTGTTCCTTCCTCTGGCCACAAGGATGGGGGACGACTATCATCAATAATTGGTGGGGCTTCACTGGGGATGTGGCAGTACTGATGAATCCTTTCGATGGAAATAATTTTATTTTCAAGCTTGCAAAAGCTAAGTATCCACCTTGATAAGCGGGTATTCAAATTGAGGCCATATGTCACAGCAAGGCCTGCCATACCTATAGACAAAAAACACTTGTGATCAGATATATCATTGAGAAATATAAATATTCTATATATTTGCAACTTCTAGTATTTGCAATCATATACAAAATAGATTTCACCACCATTCAGCCATCTTCCAAGATTGGTTAATTTATTCAGAAATTTGGTCCATCAAAAGAGTAAAGATCCAGTCGTCATAACATTTTCAAGTATGTCATAAAGGATAGAATGGTCTAAAGAAAAATGTTATGATCCTAATTGCAAGGTTTGGGACTTGTATCCCACATCAATAGAATGGGACTTTGATGTGGGTTATTTATAAGCCTTGGGTTCTCCAACCTTAACAACTAGCTTTTAAGGTGTGGCTCTTCCAAGGTTTATAACAAAAACCCATGCCAGTAATAATGTCAAAAGCTAATAATTTACATGAGATAGCTTGAACTGCATGACTAGTAAAGTATATGAAACCAAGACAAGTAAGATCCCAAAGGAAAGTAGAAGGTTCAAATCAGATAATGAATGATGAACTGATGAACATACTTGGATCGATAGTCCCATGTGGGACGCTCACAAGAAAAACCATACAGAATGCAAATACAAAGGTTGATAGTAACTCCATGCGTAGGCAGAGCCACTCAATAGCTGCAAGACTGCAGAAGAACGGGCGGGCGAAACAATCAAGAAGATATATGTTCCTCTTCATGAACCGCTTTTCTTGCCCAAATCCTCTTATTGTTGCTGCTCCAGCAATCGACTCAGAAAAAAGATGGATGATTGGCGATTTCTGGATGCTAACAATGCGGACCAGTTCCCTTGATGAAGCCATGTAGTATTTCTGCATGCATGCAACATAAAATAAAATTTACATGGTCTTCCAAAACAAGAAAATGAAAAATATTGCACCTATCAAAATAAAATTAATGAAAAATATCGTCTCATGCAGAGATGCTTGGAAACAGCTCATTCAAGGTAGATACAGCTAAGTAATGAAGTCTTACTAAATGCAACCTCCTATCCAAACCATGAGCAGCGATGGATACAAGTACATCCACCCCACTAAAATTTCCCCAAAAATATTTTAGTATAAGGTCGCCAATGAAACTCTTTAGAAAAAATTAGTAGCCAAAGTGAAGAATTTCCAACGTCTGAGGCTAAATTTCAATTCTTTTCAATTACAGATGTATCCCAATGATTTTAAAAATTATCCTTTAGTCCTCTAATATGATTTTTATCACAAATTATCCTTTTTAGTGCTGCATATAGGTCTAACAAAAAACATATGGAAGACATAATATTAAACTGGGCTTCAACATTTTTTCCCATTTGTATACTTTAATTTATCAAGAGTTGAAACACAGTGTGCACGCACATACAAACATTGGATATTTGGCAACTGCTGGCATATGTAGAAACAACATTTAACTGCCTGTTGGTACCTTGACTAATGATCCAGGAAAAATAATGGTTTCTACGACCAAGACAATCTACAGCGTTACTTTTGGAATTGAAATTGCTTCCATTTGTACTGAAGGGCTTACGCCAAAGAGTGCCTCAGTGAGGTGTGGCTTCTCAAATTGAGAAATTACATATAGAAAGTTTATAGATGGCCCGTTTAGTGCTTAACCAGTTTTTTTCCATAGCTTATTTAGCCTCTATAAGGGGTTACTGGCTAGACTAGTCACCAAATCAAGGTATCAAGAGTCGCATGTCATCTATACATTAAGCATGATATCAAGAAACAACTTGTCAGTATGTAAATTATCTAACTTGTTTATATATATTTAGTCCTAAAGACTAAATAATATACAAAAGAATTCCTCTGTAAACAACAACAAAGAGACAAAGCTAAGCCAGATAAAAGGGAAACTGACTCTTGAACCTTCTAAGAACATCTTTTTGAGAAGAAAAAAAATCACTGCACAGAAAAAAGGAATTTTTATTCAGAATAATTGCTGTAGTTACCCAGTAAAGAAGGCATCAGTTGTATTTAGTAATAAATGTAATCCTATTAATAAATTACAGTTTGTCAGAATCTAAAGTTTCCTTTTCATTTAGTAGCGTTATATTTTCAAATGGATGAAAACTACCCAGGAGCAAAGAAAAAGTTTGTCAATAGTTGTTTCACTGCGAAAAAAAACTTTTACAGAAGTAACCTGTGCAAGTTAGACTTAAAATGCAGACTTTAGAAACTTGGGACATACTTATGTGCTCGAAGTCGTGACAAAGGTAACGTAATAGATTAGATTTTATAAAGATCATTGTTCACCTGCATCCACAAACAAGCAATCGCCATTGGGATAACAAGAAGCACAATTTGCCAAGTAACTTGTGTCATTACACCAATTATACCAATAAGCTGGATTGTTGTTGCCGCAAACCCACCAAGTCTAAAAGGAATATCAAGATCAACTACACTTTGATCAATTGATACCTGACAATTCAAAAACAATCAATTAAATAATAAATTAGCAAGACAAGAAATGTATGTTATTAAAAAAGAAAAAGAAAAATTAAAGCACAATCATAATGGCAAAAGGATATTGAAGGAACTTATTTATTTTATGTTTGATAGGTAAGTTTGGTCCCAAGTATGGGAAATCGAACCAGTGAATGAGCTATTTATTACAGTGATAAAATAACACTTACACGATTCAAAATCCGCCCGGCTGGAGTAGAGTCAAAGAATGACATTGGTGCTCGGAACACATTTGTCAGCATTTTCAAGAACAATTTTTGTGCAGCTGCTAGACCAAATGTAGCTACTAGTACAGCCCTAACAAATATAAACCAAGAGCTCCCAAAAGCAAGGGCCATATAAACACCAATAAGAACCATATTACTTGTTTTAGGATGGTCCCCTTTCGTTTGGGGGTTTGCCCAAGCCATCCACCAATTACTAGCTATTTGAAGAAGCTGAAACAATGACTGGGCGAGAATAATCAGAGGAATCAATAAGCCTTTATATGCTGCAGCCATATATGACAAGTACACTTTCATGCTAATTTTTCCTCTCTCTCTTTCCTCTTCTTGAACAAGCTGCTTTTTCCTTGAACGTTTAACTTTCTTTTTCTCTTTGATTGCTTTTTGATCTGAAGTTGATCCACCCTCTTGCACTTCCTTTACCAAACTCTCCATATTACCTCCAATGGACTCACATTTTTTACTCAATACAATAGAGCCTTCAAGAGGATGATGTTCGTCTGAATCTTCAGAGGATTGATTGGGAATATCCATGGCCTCTATTGCTTCATGATGAGCAGAAACCAGAGCATTAAAATCAGTTCCTGCTTGCAAAAGTTCATCATATTTCCCAGCTTGAATGATACGACCTTTCTTAATAACCTGCAACATGGAAGGTGAACATTGGCGAGAATATTTCAGTCAAAAGACTCAAAACTGCAGTTTGAGTTCTTTCTCTCCAGTGACCCCTTATTCTTCTTTTATTACATTATATTCCATGGAATTTTTTTTGCTTCATGATAGAGAAAAATTTTATAATGCTATAAGTGCTACTAACAGTGATGACATGGGGCTTACAAGCACGTGTATGAAGAAAACCCAACTGTTATACATGACAATAAAAGACACTTCCCTAACTTAAGCCAACTAAATGAACCAATAAAATAAATGAAAGGAATTCCCGGAAAGGTAAGCACTATCAAATATTTGGAATAATCACTTTCAGAAATTATAATTATATAGTGTGTCTATATATGGTATGTCTAGTTCAGAGACTAACAATGACTCCCTCACTGTTACTTGAATTTTCTTCTTTGTTTTCATTTTAAGTATTTTTTTATTTTAATTTATTCTAAATTTCATTGATATCATAATCTCCAGCAAACTAATATTTTCCTTCTATCCTTTATAGATCATTATTTCCATCAAAAAGGAAAAACCTTAAACTTGTATTCAAGATGCTTTCCTGCAGACTAGTATTTTCCTTGGAGAAAAATGTATATATGGAGACTGCACACTCGTTTTTCCCTTATTTCACTAAGGGCAGTAATGTCGTTTTACCATAATGCAACGTAGTGTTCTGGTGAATGACAATACTTCCCTAAACGAATAACTCAAAAAACAACTTTGTACCTGTGCGCAGTCACCACATATATATTAAACCCTTTCCCTTATACACTTTACAGGTCTAAATTTGGTTGACATCATAATCTCCAGCAAACTAAGATTTCTTAAGTTGATTCATATTCCCATGTTTCTAGTACAAGGCCTAAACGCAAAACCAGTGTTTAACTGTATGATATTTTTCCACCATTCTGCTTGCCATATAAAAATATATTCTCAAGGCAACAAATGGGAAATAATGGTCACGAATGAAAAATAAAACAAAATCAACAGGTCCAGCTAGCGATAAAAGCAGTTTTGTTTTACGAATTTTGGTCATTTATTTAAGTGTTTGCATACAATAAACGCCTTATCTAGCAGTTCAAACTCAACTTAGAAAGCCACTGTGCTAATTCAGAAACCATATCACAATATAGAGAATAGATCTCGTACCAGTATCAAATCAGCGGCTGGCAGAAATTCAACTTGATGGGTTACAAAAATTACAGTCTTAGTAGCCAACGCTGTCATTATGTACTCCTGCAGTTCCATGTTAGATGTTAAGCCAAACACTATTCAGATGAACAGAGAAACTGATGATACGATAACCAAGTCTAACCTTAAATAATTCTGAACCAGTGTGTGCATCAACGGCACTGAAGGGATCATCAAGTAAATAAATGTCAGCATCTTGATAGAGTGCCCTGGCAAGTTGCACACGTTGCTTCTGACCTCCACTCAGATTTATGCCTCTATCACCAATAATTGTCTGATCTCCATGTGAGAAAAGCTCCAAATCTTTTTTCAGTGAACAAGCATGTATTACACTCTTATATTTTGCCTTATCCATTGGGTTACCGAAAAGTATATTTTCTTCTATATTTCCGGATTGTATCCAAGCCGACTGTGAGACATAGGCAGAAGATCCGCTTATTCTAACCTGAACAAACACAATCACACAGGAAATAAACTTGGAAGTATAAACCCAATAAAATTTCACAGAAGCAACAGTACAACAAACTAGGGTAATGAAATTATAGTCCAGAGATTCGACTTACTTCGCCAGAGATTTTGGGAATCTCACCAAGAATGCAAGAAAGAAAGCTTGATTTCCCAGAACCAACTGTGCCACAGACAGCCACACGCATCCCCTTCTCCGCCTTAATTTGTATATCTGACAATGTTGGCCTTGAAGAAGAAGGGTCCCAGCAAAACTCACCATCTTTTATTTCTATTGCCACATTCGTGATACCTCGCGGTATAGCTATGGTTGCATCTTCCTGTAACTCTTCCTCCTGCAGGAACCCAGTAATTCGATCAAGAGACACTTTTGTCTGAGCCATCATAGACACCAAGTCTGGGAAATTCCTTAAAGGCTCCTGTAGGATCCTGAAAGTGGCGAGAGCAGAAAGAACACCTCCTGCTGTAAGCTCATCCCCTAACAATATTGAAGTTCCAAAAGTGACAGCTGAAACAAAAATAGGGGAGCTCCAGAAAATGAATGTAATAAATGCCTGTGAATATAGAGCTTTACGCAGCCATTTGTACTCAACTCTTCGCATCTCTTCCAACTTCAGGCGGTACCTATCCTCCCAAGCTTGCAGCTTGAGGATCCTCATGTTTCTAAGACATTCAGAGGTCTTCCTCATTCTATCATCTTTGGCAGCCATTAATTTGTCTTGGTAATCTTCCTGGACCCTTGCCAAGGGAATAGTTACAACAATGGAGATAATGGTGGCAATCAATGTTGCAACAGCAGCAATCCCAACATTCTTATAGAGAATAGCAAGGGCAAGAATGATTTGCATAGGAAGCATCCATAAGTCATGGAGATACCAAGAGTAGTCCCCTACTCTTTGAACATCAACTGCCATGTAGTTAACAATCTCTCCACTAGAATGACTTTGCTTAGAGGAGCTAGAGAGCCTGAGTCCCTTTCTGTACACCATTGCCGTGAGTGCTGATCTCACGTGCATGCCCAAAATGTCGACCCCAAGATACCACTGACGGGTTGTTAAGGTCTCCACCAGCTTAGCTGCAAAAAAAATTCCCGCAAGAACATACCCCTCATGGGGGAAAGTCTCTATTCCCACTAAGTAATCAACAAAGTAGCTAATCATGTACGGACCAACATATGAAACAAGAGTATTCAACCCTGCGAAAACTGCATTACACGCTGCCTCTTTCCAGAATGATTTGAGGATAGCCCAAGCTAACGAAGGCTGCTTCGTAGGATTTTCGGCCTTCAACTTCTCCCAGTTTGAGTTCAAAATCTTATAATTGGTCTTTGAACGATCCTTCGTAGCAAGAAGCGGAATGTCCATCAGCTCAAGCGGTCTTTTTGCACCCATGGCAAGAACTGGGTTCAACCAGGAAAGTGTGGCCAAACTAAAGATACCAGCTTCACTATAAGGAGTAACCTTAAGACACCCTGCTTCTTCTTCAAGCAGCAATGGCTCTTGAAGATCAGAGTTTCTACACACTTGTATACCAGTGACACCCCTAATTGCAACAAAACATAGGAAAGCAAGAGCAGGGGTTAACACAAAATTGGCCAAAGCATGAGAATTCAAGTGTTTTGACCCTTCTGTCAAAATTCCTTTCCCATCAGCATACAAAGTACACAAACATATCACAAAGGATGCAGCCCACCATACCCTCAACAACAATGGGAATTTCTCAGAGGGCTTGAATTTACAATGAAGTGTTGAAAAGCTCAACACAAACCAAGCTAAACCCTGAGCTGCAGGGGAGAACACCAGAGTCCAATGGGTACCCTCCCCTCTTGCAGACTCCCTAATCAACTCAATTCCATCAAAACCTAATAACAATACTTGCACAAACAAAACATAGAAGCAACAAAAGGCTGTAGCTTTGTACCCTTTACCTATGTCAATACTCCGAATCTCAGAATCAACAGTGCGTCTAACTGGGACTGAATTCCCATTAGAACCCTCTTTGTTTATCCAAATTCGACCGACGCAAACAAATATCTGTCTGGCGGTCACAACGAACAGAAATACAAGAACCAGTGTCAAGTTGATGCAAATTGACGTCAATTCCAATATGGCCAAACCTTGAAGAGTCTTAACGAGGTTGTTTTTGGCCGGAAACTGTGTAGTCTTTGAAGATAAACCGGAGATTTTGCTAAGCAAAAGACTGATACCCATTACAGATATCAATCTCAAGGAAGTGAATGAATTGGGTGAGTTGGTTCAGTGAATTTGATCTAATCTTATTAAGTGCATTTCACCGTCAGCAAATGATTATCTGTTGACAAAACAGACGGGCTCGTGGAAAGAGAATCTGAAAACCCAAATGCAAATGATGAAAACAAATATCATCAAACTCAAAACAGAATACCAAAGACAAATTGAAACAGAACCCTTATGTCTCTTTCTCTCTCCCTTGTCTATATAGAACGGAAGGAGACAAAGATTGGTGCGTAAAATTGAAATCTAAAAGAAACCCATTACAGAAAATCCAAAAATCTGACCTGGGTTTTTATTACTTTTCTGAAAAAATCGTTTAGTGAGCCGGTGTAGAATGCCAAGGCAAATTTTGCCACAAAGATAAGAGAGAGAAGTAGTAGTATAGCAGAGAGAGAGAAACAGCTACCATTTGAGCTGGGGTTGGTGAAATTTGAGAGAGACGTAGAGAAGAAGAATAGATCCTCTTAATAGAGTTTGCTGTATATATATATGATTTTGTATAGAATGAATGAATTTGGAAATAAATTATTAAAAATAGAAAATAATAATCTAACTACTCTTTAAAGTTCGTACCTTTTTTCAGATCAATTTGTTGGTAATACAGTTCCGTGTGAAAGTAGGACTTGACTTGGTTTCCTTAGCTAAATCTTGAATAAAAAGGTTGCAATGGACTAAGGTCGGTAGTTGAATGCAGCTGTTAAAGCATTCAATCTCCAAATGTAGTATTCCAGTTCATGAATCTTTATAGGCTTTATCACACGATAGTAATATATATATATATATATACATACATATATATTTCACCGTTAAGATGAGAGAGAAAAGAGAATCAGAATATTACAAATAACTCCGAGAATATTACTGTTTTTTACCATTATTATAGTATATATGAATAACGGATTTTTGAAAGGCCTAGAAACTGAATATGCCCTCTTCATATTGTTAACGTAAAAATTATGTTATCAAAATAAAAACTATGTTATAAAAATAAATATATTTTATATTTCTTTTATCTCAAAATAAAAGTTTTTTATTAATTTTTATAATCAAGTTGACTATTTTTCAAATCAATATATCTTATTATCCTTTTTATATATTCGAAGTATGTAAAAAATCTATTAACATTATAAACTACATACATTTGAGTACTAATTTTAATATTTATTTTTTTAAAAATTTAAATATATATATTTAATTATTAATTTTTCATTTGAGTAGTACTTTTACAATTGTTAAAGTAATATTTAATATTTTAAATAATTTTTATTATTTTAATACATATTTTTATTGTAATAATATCAGTTGTCATAATATATTACTATGAATAGTAAATTCATGTGGCTTGAGGAAACTCTATATTGTTCTTGTTCTCTACTTCTCGACGGAAATATTACTTTTTGGAGAGAGAAAAAGAGGGAATTTGCTTATCAACTCTGATGGTGAGGTGGATTCTGATGGCACGATGAGTATGATTGCAGGATGATAATAAGGGCATCGGGTCCATATTAGATTGAATAACTATAAATAAATAATAATTAAATATAATATAACAATTTAATTAGATAAAAATATATATATATTTCAATGATAAAAAAATACTAGTGGCCCATGATATGGGCACTCTTACATTTTTATCGTGTGCTTTGTTTATTTACACTTTACACCTCATTCAAATGACATCAAAGTAAGGAATTTTATTTTTCAAGAACATTCTTCAAATGCAAGTCTCCTCTTAACATCAAAAATATTTTGTTTTCAATTGGTCTCGATCGTTAAAGATCCCACTGGGCCATATCAGAGCAGTTTCAATTTGGTAATGGGTGTTTCTATATTTATTTAAAAAAATTATTTATAAATTTTATTTTCATAAAAAATAAAAGAGTATGACTCCATCTTATTTATAAAATATAAATAAAATAGAGTCATACTCTTTTTTCTTGTTTACGAGTAAGGTTAATGGATAATTTTTTTAAATAAATTTAAAATTTTCCTTTTATAATTGATTAACACAAAAATATAAATTTTGATTGGCCGATTTTGGCAAGAAGGTTTCTGTCATTGTTCCAGCTCTTATAGTGGGATAATAATAATATTTATGACCTTTATCTCTTGTCATCTTGTGCTTCAACTTGTTGTCTTTTGGAACATATTCTGGTTCACGTTTCAAGTTTACTTATATGTAAGTTATTTGTTCCAAATAGCTAACTTTGTTGACTCATTAATTAGAACTAATGCATGGTCTTATATTGTATTATGGCCAAGGATATATGAACAAAGTCTATTTACACAATATTTAAATATTATTTTAAATATTATATTTATTTTAATTATTAAAAAATAGAATATGACACGAATTTTAATATAATACCCTATTTTTTAATAATTAAAATAAATATATTGTTTAAATATTATCTACTTATATTTATTCAGGATATATTAGGTTGATATAGAGAAAAATCTTAAATTTACTACTTTCTTGAATTTACAAGAGTTCCAAATAAAAACGGAAATATATACATTTAAGGCTATGTTTGTTTGTAAAAAATATGTTTGAAATTGAATTATTTGTCTTAATTTAATATTATTAATTTGCACTATTTAATTCTTTGATGATGGATTATTAATCACATGATGTTAGATTATTAGTCCCATAAAATCATTTAATAGTTTAAAATAAACGAAATTATTAATCTCAAATTTTTCATGAGATTATATAATCCCATATAAATGGCCTAAGGAATAATAATAAAAATAGTTCATAGGACTATTTAAAAGATTATTAATTTTTATTATAAAATAAAATAGTCCGAAATAATATTAAATTAATACAAATAATTTTATTTTAATTATATTTTTTGTAAATAAATATAGTCTCAATGTTTTCTTCAAAATCGTGATAAAAATAATGAGAAAATATATAAGATACCTTACCTATTTTTATATAACTCTGCGAAGTGATTGCTTACCAATTTTATATATTACTCTATGGTTTATAGTTAAGTTTAACTAATGCACGACTTAAGTTTTCTTTCCTTTATATTTATGGTGTTCTTAGCATGTGTCTTTAGAGTATATGTTAAACGCGAAAAATAAGGATAAATTTTATTTATTTATATATTTGCACAGAATTCAATACATGAGTTCCACTAGTATATTATTTTTTTATATATTGAATTCAATGAAATACATAAATAAATATTATTATGCATTATTTTCAGCGCTTAAAATGTGCCCTTAAGACACATTCTAAGAAAATTCTATATTTATATATTTGTTTGATCGCGCGCACACACTTGTGCACGCAAATCAAAAAATAGAAACAAAAATTGATGAGCATGAGAAATTCGGAGTAGTAAATAATAAGAGTGCGAAAATATAAAAATAATTGAAATAAAAAAATGTTAAAATCAGAAGTCCAACGGTTCAAAAATAACTAAAACTCTTGTTCTCTCTTAATAAAATAAACATATATATGAATCTATTATCTATCTACGTAAGTAATACTAATTAAGCATGCAGGCAGACAGTGTCGGGGACGTTGATAGTCAGGACCCACTTTAAAGAATAAATATATAGATACGTTTATTTTATACTTTTTTTTTCTCAAACGTAAATTAAACGTCATTAAATAAATAAAATTATGTGAGTCCCTTTTCAATATTTATTTTTTTATTTTATTCAACTAACAATTTTTGAAATTATTTTTAAAAAATATATATAAAATAAATTTATCTATAAATAGACTCCATTTTAAATTTTAATTCTTCCAAATTCACAAATCACTATCCGCGTAAAAGAGAGATCATATTCAATAGCATCTCCCCAGTAATTACTGTCACGCACTTTTTAAATTTTTAAGCAGATATTTTTGTAGAAAAATACATATTTAGGCATGAGTTTGTGTGTTAAAGAATATATAAAAATGAATAAGGTCCTCCATTGGACAGGGTGCTAATAATTAAAGCTAGCCTTGAAGGTTAGAAACTTAGGAGAGTAATGAGGTGATGGTATATAAAAACGTGAAGAACATATAAATTGTCCGGCTTTGTGGGACGTATACTTTCACAGTCGCTTCGTCTTTGTGTGTTTGTTTGGGAATCTGCATGCAAAAAAGCTAGTTTGTTCCACCTAAAACTTGAATGCATGCCGACCACCAGATTATATATATATATATATATATATATATATATATATATATATATATATTAGGTTTATTTGCTCCAACTTAAATCTGTCATGTAGGAATATATTAATTAGATTGCATTTGGATTAATTACATCTTAAATATTAATACTCCAACACTCAAACTCAATATACTTATTTCCTATGTTAACACAGAGACGAAGCCACATAGGGGTTGTGGGGTCAACTAACCTTATTGTTTTTTGTTTGTTTTATAATACATGATAAAATTTTAAAAAATTAGATTATATATATAAATTAATTTTATTAAAATTTTGTAAATTTTTTAATATACAGGAACAAATTAAAAATATATATAACTTTCTCACTTAAATTTCAATATTATATCATTTCTAGTTTTTTACCTCCTCTATATATGTATATTCATATAATCTTCTTAAACTATTAATAATCTATTTTATATTATTTTTTGAAATAATTAAGGAATTATTATTTATAAACAATTTATCATTAAAAAATTAAGTCTTTTAAAGGTTAATGGGGTGTATATATACAAACATATAAATATATATAGAGTTATTAATTATAAATTATATTATCAATATAATCAAATACATGTTTTATATTTACAACCTGAAAGCATAAAATTATTATTAAAAAAATCACTTGGGGACACTGTCCCCAAAGCCCTGTCAAATTATTAATAAGCTTATAATAATTTTAACTCCACTTAATAAAATTCTGACTTCCACTATTAACACACCCGGCCATAAAGAATATATATTGTCTATATTAGAAAAAAGATCTTCTTGTTGATGGGTATGAATAAATTTAAAACCAACTTTTTTGGGGAATAATTAGTTACGTTTATTCATTTTTATATTATTAAAGGTATAGATTTAGATGCCAAAAGAATCGAATTTAGTTTATTTTTTAACCCGAAGATGTTAAAAATGATCACTTTTGTTATTCTCATTCGATAAAAAGGATATTAAAAAGAATATTTTGATTTATTTTCACTTTTGACACGTCAAAAAATTGTACTAAACATACTAATTAAAATAAATATCACAAATAATGTGGAACAGAGAAAGTATTATATTTTAATCTTAAAGGTCTAAGGGTATCAATATGCTATTATTGATTATTCCCGTATTTTAAATTATAAAATTATCATTAACTTCTTAAAGCCAATTTTAAGGTATTTTTAAATTTAAAATTAATATTATTTATTTAAATTATAAAATAATAATTTTTTATAATTAATAATTTTTCAAAAATAATTTATAATATTAATTATTATATTAACTAAAATAAAACAAATTCATGTTTTTAAAAAGTGAATAATAGTTTTATATTTTAGAATGGTAGAGATATTATTCTTTCTAGGACTATTGCAAGCAAGAACAGGATACAACACAATGGCAAGTTTCAAAAGAAGTAGCACATAAACTGGATGAGAATCAATTTTATACGAACTTTCGGTAAATCAGTGTTTTTATAATATCTAATAGGAATCAGACAAATTTTAGAGAGAATTAAGAGTTTTAATTCTTTTAACATATTATGTGATATTATTTATCATGATAAAATCAATTTAATAACTTTAACACAATTAAAATACTTAATTTTCTCTCAAATTATAGAGTCGATAGATTTTTATCGAATAATATAAAATTACCGATTTATAAGAATTTATTCTCAAACACTATACCGAAGTATATTCCAATTTTTAATGAAGCAAAAATCTGGACACTTGCCCTCGCAAGAATCATGCCCTTACAATTTGTAAACATTTTGAAACATCTTTTATCTGGCGAGTGCACCTTCTGTACACAACACATTTAGTTGCGTAGCCACAGAAATAAATATTCCGAAGTGACCAATTCCAATTCACTCATTTACTGTTTTCATTATGCATGAGTGAGTTTTACTAGGGATGTAATTTGGCCCCATAATTTTGAAATGGTAAAATCTGTATATACAATATCAAAACATAAAATTAAATATTATATTTATTTTAATTATTAAAAAATAAAATATAACACGAATTTCAATATCACACTTTACTTTTTAATAATTAAGATAAATATATATGTTTTCTAACATTAATTTTTCTTTAACTTACAAAAATAACTAGCCACGAGGTCCCAAATTAAAATAAATATAAATATATTATATTTATTTTAGTTATTAAAAAATATAATATAATATTAAAATTTATATTTTATTTTATTTTTTAATAATTTAAATAAATATAATATTTTATTTTTTAATAATTAAAATAAATATAATACTTAATTTTATATTTAAATATTATATAGGTAAACTTGTCACCAAATTATAGCCATCCTTTCTGTTACTAGGTCCGCATGCTTTGAGACTAATTTTTACGCGTGACATTTTGTTTCTGTTTTTCAACATCAAGTCATTGCCTAATGAGTAATGCCTAGCGTGGTACCAGTGTACTAGTCTACCGAGGACACATGCAGTTGTCCAAATTCAGCTTTTTAAAACGACTTATCAAGTAATCATTATATTATTATTTAACTTTTTAAAAAAAAGCATTTTCTCCATTTTGAAATATTCAAACTAAAAATATTGTAAACAAACTCAATTGTATATTTATAACTTAACAAAAAGTTGTTTATTAATATTTTAAAATAATCTTATAATTTGTAATCACGGAACACGCCTCATTGAGAGGAGTGAGATCAATTGATTCTATTGGAATTTTTATTTTTTTTATAATAGATGATAAAAATAGAATCTTTTTAAGTATAATATATAATAAATTAACTCTATTAAATTTTTATATATTTTCTAATGTACAGTTCAAATTTAATTTTTTATAATTTTTTCAATCTCATATCACTTCTAAATCCTTCATATATTTATCTTCTTATAACTTTCTTTAAATAATTAATAATTTAATTTATATTATTTTTTTAAATAATTAAAGAATTAAGTGTTTATGAATAATTTTATAATTAAAAAAACTTATAAAAGACCAATAATATATATATATATATATATATATATATATATATATATATATAATGTTACTATTTATTATATTAATATTATAACTAAATACATATTTCACCCAACAGAAAAATAGAAAATTATCAACAAACAAAATTGTTCGGAGATACTACCCGCTAAATTATTAATAATCTGACAATAGTTGACCCCAATGGATATAATTCCTGGGTTTGTCACTGAGTGTAATGGGGAGTGTATTATGCTTACTAAAAGTTGTAAACAATTAATAATTCGAAATTCAACAATCTACGACATAAAAAAATATTCACAAACATATCGTCCTTGTGGGTGCCTGTGTGTATATATATATATAATTATGCAAAAAAAATATTCTAATTATTTTGTGGGTAAGAATTACTGAGTCGGACTCGTTAAAATTAAATTTATTATTCAATGGATAGACATACTTATTTTCTAGAGCGGAAGTATGTATGGTTATTTACTATATTTATTTATAACAATCATTTGTCATTTTCAAGTTTTAGGAGGAGGTGAGTCTATTTATAAAATATAACATATTGTTGGAATATAATAAGAGATTTGGTATTTTTGTAAGAAAAATTAATATTTTTATAAAATTCTCTTTATATAAATAATAAATGAGATTCACTTTACATGTGTGAGTAAAATTTTATAAAAATATAAATTTCTTCTATAAAAATATCAATTTCCTATAATAATAATAAGCTTTCAGCCCAAAAAATCCAAGCCTAAGAGTCATGTCCGGGGGGCTTAGCCTCGGTCCGTATAGTGGAGTCTATGGTTACTGCACGCTTTTCAGCTGGCTATTATGGTAATTGTAGCGTGCCTTTCTCTCTTTCTCTCAATTGCCGTCGTTAAATATCAAGTCATATTTCTTTTCTAATGTTAAAAGAATAAAGTATGCAAAAAAAAAAAATATATATATATATACACAAAAAAAATAAAAAAATCAATAACATATCCCCTTAAGTGACACACCTCCTTAAATGATATATATTTATCAAAACGACATCGTTTTAAAGATTATTTCTTTAAAAAATAATATTAAAATAAGATATGATATTCTGTGACCTTTTCATAAATAAAAAGAAAGCAAATAGGGTCGCGGAATCTCACAATATCACATTTTTTTTTAATATTATTTTTTTTAAAAAAATTCAAAATAATATTATTTTAATAAAAATATATCATTTAAAGATATGCTATTGAATCTTTCTATATATATATATATATATAGACACCTGTGATTCACATCCCTCATGCACTACCCTTGTTTACATTCCAGGCAAGCCCCGTAAACGTCAGCGCGACAAGATATCGAAGGACCTTTTAAACCTCAAGTTCCATATCTGGGCCGGGACTCGGTGGAATTGTTGACAAAGTATCTTCTTAAGCAAATACCGATGTCTCCCTTCATATATATCATACACACAAGTTGGGCCGATCTCCAAAGGACGTAGAACGGTCGGGCTACTCCCAGTCGGCCAGTCCAGGGCCTTTTTGGTATAGTTGATTCTAATTGGGCTACTCCTCCTAGTCAAGGGCCTTTGGGTATGGGTATTCAAAAGGAACAACGTAGTCAAGTGACGTGAAGTAAGGATACATAAGTGTCGGTTTGTTCAAAAAAAAAAAAATCAAATCATTTAAATCAGTTATAAAAAATTAAAAATCAAAACCGCCTAAATTTAATATTCATCATATTGTCAATTTGCCATAATAATTAATAATTCATTAACACATGAACTACTAACTAGAATAAAAGTTCTCTAAATCCATCACATGAAAACAAAAATCACCTAACTCATTGACTAGGATAAAAAATTTATAAATTCGTCACAACAAAGACATATAATATATATATATTTAAAAAGTATATAAATTATATTATAATTTTAAATTGTTCGGTCGGTTTCGATTTTTTTAGAAATTAAACCAAATCGACCGAACTAATCTCGATTTTTCAGTTTTACAGTGTTCGGTGTTTTCGATTTTATGCTTTTCGATTTGAAATAGTAATAGTTCGGTTCGATCTGGTTGATTTTTTAAATTTTTTTCGATTTTGTGTGCACCCCTAACGCGAAGTTATTCGCTTGTTAGTCTATTTGTTTTGACTTATAAGATTAATACTGATTTTTTAAAATTAATTTGAGATATTTTAAATTTAAAATCATTACGATTCATTTAAATTTTGAAAATAATAAATTTTAGTACTTTTTAGATAGTTTATAATATTCATAATTGTATTGACTTAAAATAAATGAAATAATATCAATTTTGAGTTTAAAAATGTTTAAAATTAATTTTTTTTAAAATTAACAATAATTTTATAATTTAAAACGGAAGGGGCATTATCTTTATTCTTGGCTAATTGATGTAATTTATTTGATTCGATTTAATGTTATCGTTAATATTATAAGTTTAAAAGTATTACTACATACAAAAATAAAATAAAAAAATCACATAACAATTTGAATTTTAAGAATTATCAAATTTATCATGATCAAATTTAAATAGAAATAGAACTGTATTTATAGAATATTATGAAAATGATATAATATGGATGGAAGAATCGAGGAAGGAGTGAGAAAAATGCTAATATCAATCAAGAACGTTCTAAATAACTGTTTTTAAGATTTATTTATTCATATGTATGTATTGGCTTATGAACAAAGATTGTTATATTTTACATGGATGGATTTTCTAAGATTTTATTAAATTAGGAAATAAAAAATAAAAAATATAATTTCCAATGTTGTTGTCGTTACATACTTTCCTTTGGACTGACGTAATTCGCCGTGCAACTTGGGCTTTTTCTCTTGTAACAATCCAAAATTGTGTATTTAGCAGTAGTTCAATAGAAAAGTAAAAGTCTCCCCCGCCCCCGCCCCCGCCCACCCCACGTCACCCGACCCCACACAACCTAATACTATCATTCTCTACGTGTCAATTTTAAGAGCTCTTTTAATAAAAAATTATTAAATATTTTTAAATAATCAGTCACATAACGTCTTATATTATTTATATAATATTATATAAATATTTAAAATAAATTATTTTATTTTAAATATTTATATAATATTATATGAGTAATGTAAAGTATTATGTGACAAATATTTTAAAATTATTAAATAATTATTCTTCCTTTACGGAGATATAATATAAAGAGACAAAATTATAAAATATTTATTTTTAATTATTATGTCTACGTATTTCAGTTTTAACTCGCTGCCGAGTCATGACTCACCTACCCGTACGCCCTTTTCTCCTCTGACTGTAACAGCCGCAGCAGCAAAACCATAAATTTTCCGTATCTGAAAAAACTTCGCACTCAGTTGAGTTAATCAGCCATTAGAAACTAGGGTTTATATCTCTTGAATCAAGCATCCTCCACCAACAATTCCGCTCCTTTTTCTTAACCTTTATCCCTCTCATTTTTTAAACTAGGGTTTTCCATTTTCACTCTCTCCCACGCTCATCAATCCATTGTTTCCAAACATAACATGCAAAATCACAGTTTTAATCGTGTGAAAAATTTCTTTTTTATGCATTTGGAAAATCCATTGCTTTTAGTGTTCAGGGGATTGCTACAGAATTCCTAAACCCAATTTATAGTTAGAGAATTGGGCGTGTAATGTATGTATTGCACGCTGACTTTATTATACTTGTGAAATTTAGCCCAATTTATGATTTTTGATGGATCCAAACGGTGTAGTTTTTGATTTAAGTTCGGATGAAGAGGTGGGTTGGGGTGGGGATACAGGGGTTGGTGGAGATGATTTTGATTGGATACAAAAGCTTCTTGACGAGGTTGACAAAGATTCCGATGATTCTGATGATGTGATCGTGGTGGGTGAGGTTGTGGTGAAGCCTAAGTCAAAGAATTGCGGTGCTGTTGTGAAATCTGTAGATGATGATGATGATGATGATTGTGTGATTTTGGATGGTGACCCGGATAAGTCAGTTGCTATTCAGAATAATCCGGGGATGGACGAGTCTGACGAGTTGTTAGTTGTTGGGGAGACCGGACAGGTATTGGAAATTCATCAGCTTTTTTGAAGTGTGCATCTTTTAATATTGTCACAAACTCAAAAAGTATGTGTGTATGCGTGCTGATTTTACTTGATATATTGATCGCATTCAAATACCAATATAGTGTAATTTGTTATCTAGGCTTGATGAAATGTAGGGTGAGAGATTGTATGCAGTGAAGCAGATAGAGTACAACTCCGTTGAGAAAGTAGAAAATGGTTTCTGGTCTTTGGTGTAGTTAATGTGTACCTGTACTAAATTAGAATTGAACGCCAAAGGTTCTATATGGAACTGCAAGTAGAGATTGACTTTTTGTTCATGAAGCATTAGTGTAGCAAAACTATATAGATGATCAATGACAATATGGTTGGTATAGCAGAACAAAAGTAAATTCCCAAATGAGTTGGCGAGAATGTATGACATCAAAGGTGAAAAAAATTGTGTTTGTTAACTGCAATAATATAATATGATGAGGGTTGTAGCGTTAGCAAGTAGCAACTGTTACGAAAAGGATGGCATGAACACAGAAATTCATTATCCTGCCATCATGATAAAAGTTTGTGCATTTTATTTATCCTGGTGAGTTGAGGGACCTTGAGGTCTAACTACTCGTGGAGTTTACAACTCAATTTTTATGACATGTAGATAGATGCATCTCAAATTCTCATAATCCGTGTAGGTAGGTTTGTTGTTGTTGCTTGTTTTCCTGAGACTAATATCTTATGTGAGACTGCTCAATATCTTGAATGTTGGAGATGCATATATGCTTGTTCTATCACATGCTACATCCAAATGTCAATGATGAGATCTATAAGATTAAATGCTATTTGGTATGATGAGCTCTAACGGATCTGCATTTTGGTTATTACATGAGTTGGGTTCATTAGTATAACTTGCGCTGTTTGCAGTGATGCACAAAGCACCATTAAGGCTGCTGCTTAAGAAACCTTCTTTTCTCAAGGAATAGCTTCTTATAGATGCGAGCTTGGACTATTTGAGAGCAAAAAAGTTACTCAAACAGTCACAATGTTGAAGTGGGTAGGGACATAATCATTTCTTTGCAGTATAATTTACCATGTTGTTAAAGCCCTCTATGGAATCTTTATTTATTGTAAGTAGAATTCCCGTGTGTATTTCTCTCATTTCCTTATCTCTTTATTAAAGCCTTGTTTATTTAATTTTTGCTCTTAATTATGTGTTCTCCTTTTGTTTTCCTTTTGACTTATTCCAACAAATAGCGTAGAAAAATGTGTGGCTGATAGTGTAAAATAAATATTAAATCTACCTTTTTCAGGTACATAAATGATTGCTTGCATCCGAGTGCAGAATGTGGTCCCTTTTTATCAAAAATTTGTTGGGGCTTGTGTCGGGAGAGGGGATTAATAATTTCTGCCACCACTTTTTTTTTAACGAACTTATAATATTAGCAAAGACTAAACTACCCACTCTAACTAATTCACATGGTGTGCATGATTTCTGCTACCTAGATAACTACTAATACCACTAAAAAGCAACTTTTATTTACTGTTATGCCCCTGACTGAATTACTAATCTTGACACAATGTAATTTTGGTGTGCTAATTTGTTGTTGATTGCAGGTTGCATGTAGAGATTACCCCCACCCACGACATCTCTGTGCTAAATTTCCCTTTACATCAACTCCACATGAAAGCCACTGTAACCAGGTAAGAATACCCTTTTTGTTATTGGCCTTTGTAATGTGTAAGCACTTGAATTATTTCATACAGAACATTTTGCTTCATTAGTACTACCTTTTTCTATTTCAGTGCCATTGTTATGTTTGTGACTCACTGGCTCCATGTCTCCACTGGGGAACTGGCATTTCCAGTAGTGACCATTGTCATGCCACTGAGAAAGAGGAATCCTGGAAACATCAGAGGAAGTGTTTAAAGAATAGTAATCAAGCTACCATATCAGTTCCTAAACCTTCTTCTGCTTCTATTTCAACAGGGCTGACCCAAATCCACCAAGTTCCGGTATCAACTACACGTGAACCCTACTATGTGGCCAGGCCAGCATCAATCCGTACATGTACAAGGGCAACTAATTTTGGCATCCCAAATATCACAAATCAAAGCAGAAGCCAACAGTCTGGATGTGTTGTGCCCAGAAGCAATTTTCAACCTAATTTGGTATCACAGCAGTTGCAAAGTACAGATAACAATGTTATCTCAAGGGACAGAAGACGTATTGTTGGTAACCTGGGCCCTCGACTCAACTCGCCTCCTGCAGTGTTCAAAAGGGCAGGGTCGCATGGGGTTCCTTTGACGTTGAATCCAAAGCATATTTCATCTAACAAGAGGTATGGATACATGAGATATCCTCATCAAGTGTCAACACTAGGTGACAACGATTCCATGAGGTGGCAAAACTTTCATAACCAAATAAGTTTAGAATCAAACACTAGCCAACTCTCCTCCCAACCAAACATGCACACAAACCCTTCAAATTTTGTTCCTTCTCAACCTCTGGTATCCTCCCAACCAAACATGCCCACAAACCCTTTGAATTTTGTGCCTTCCCAACCTCAGCTATCGTCCCAGCCAAATGTGGCCAGCATCCTTTTGAATTCAGGGCCTACTCATCAACCTATGGTGTCTCCCCAGCAAAATATAGGCAATTTCTTTGTGCATTCAGTCACTTCTCAACCCCAAGTACCCTCTCAGGCATATGTGGGCAGCATGTTTTTGAGGTCGATGTCTTCTCAACCCCAAGTGACCTCCCAACCAACTATTGCCAACAGCTTTGCAAATACAGTGCCTTCTGAGTCTCAAGTAGATAGTCAGCTTAATTATGCTTCAAATGATTATCAGAAGTTTAACGCCCAAGAAAATCAATCTCACAATTTTCGGGATACAAGTCTTACAGATATAGACTTAAGTTGGGTTACACCAACCAGCCAGAGCAGCCAACAACCTACAGCAGAAAATTCCCAACTCCAAGATGAAGATTGGATAGAAGAGTCCTCTTCTCTGGCTGGAATTGATACACTTTTCAGTGGAAGCACAGATCCTGTTTCATTAGACTTCATGTATGATAATTGGACTTTGGATCAGCATGATGTTCCGGTACCTTCTCCAGAACTAGTACTTTCAGATTCGGGAATTTTCTTTGGGTTGTAATCTTTTTGAATGGTAAATGATCTTTTGAAGTTAATTAGGAGGGATAACTTGTTAGTGTAGTTAACAAACAAGCTTTTTTCTAGAAAGAATTTGTACAGAGGCCTAGTGAAGACTTTATGCAACTAAGTCAGCCCAGTCATAACCTTTGAAATTAACAAATATAAGTTAAATTCAGAGTGCCCAATCTCTTCCATTTGTTAACCATCATTTGCAATAAGGTAGATTATCTATGTTGTTCAGAGTTTTGATTTGTTTTTCACTATCTATAAGGAATTAAGTTTAGTTGTAAATATAATGTCAAATCACTCCAAACTATGGTTTTGTTTTTGGCGGCTATCGATTTTGCTATATGTTACATATGTAAGCTCAACCTTCTAATGATATTTCGAGAGATGAGATTACTGGAATAGATTATTGATATGACCATTCATGGTGGCCAAACTGGCCATGCATATAACGATGATTGGTACCAGAAAAATGGGTTCATAATGACAATGATGGAATATGCTTAACGAGTTCCGACTTCCAACTATCCAACTATGGAGACAAGAACAAGAGCTTGAGAACGGGTCCATTGAAAAGAGCTGGTAAATTTTAGTGCACAGTTTTTTTCTTTCAATATCGTATTTTAAGATTGATGGATTGTATGAATGGCCGATGATGTCCAAAGGATTCTCAAATGTGCCATACGGCAACCAGTTCAGTAGTTTACAACTGCCATTCCAAAATTATACATTTCTATTTTCAACAATAAAGTGACATAAAATTCTTAGTATACCGTTACTTTTATTCTCATCATGTTACCACTAAATTTTCAGTTAATGGTAAAGATAAGTTTGGAAAAACAAAACTTTCCTTGAAAGTCTGTATATCTAATTTTGAACAAATGGATGCGAGGTTGAAACTCAAGAGAACTAAGCCTCTAGAAAAATATCAACTGTTTAATTAATAGCACAGGAAAAATCTCAGCTAATGACTCCGAAAAAGATACTCTGCACCACAAACCAACCTCTGTTTATTTAAAAAGCATCACTTGGATAATTTAGTCCAGTCATGTAATGAAAGGCAGTTTATTTACATAACACTGGCCAAATTATTTCACTCCTGCACCTTAAGCACACAACGGAGGCAACCCCTTCCATGCATCAGATCAAAAGCTTTGTTGATCTCAGAAAGAGTCAAATTGTGGGTGATGTATTCTTGTGGAGTTCAGTTACCTGCTTCATATACTTTTCCACAAGTCAAGGTACTTGTGAACGGCTCTTAAAACCACCAAATGCTGTTCCTTTCCACACCGACCAGTCACCAATTGAAATGGACGAGTGGAGATCTCCTGACCAGATGCGGCTACATCCACAATAACTGATGTTCCCCAGCCCTGCAAGTTTCCCAAGGAAATCAGATATCTCATTCTTGGTCATGTTGATACAAAATCGGATGCAACTTATTACCTTGTGACAGCACTCCAGAGCAGCTCTCATTACAGAGACATTTCCAATGCACTCAAAACTATAATCAACTCCACCATTGGTAAGATCAACAAGAACCTGCTGTATTGGTTTTTCATGGTCTTTTGGACACCAAAGTTCTTAGCTGCAGATCACAATTTGTATGGAAAAATAAAAATATAATGAGCCTTATTATCTAACGAGCATTATTCTCGAAATAAGTCCTTATATACTAGCGACCAGTCACTGCTTATTACAAGGTAACAGAATTATTTATCGGTGGTTAGGATATGTAGACTGTACTCTCTTAATTGGGAAGTATGTGGCTTTATATTACTGAGTGCTCATTACAGGTAGGTATTATTATGGCATTTGCCGAGCCTGTGTGACAAGAACACTAAAATATTAGCACAATGAAGTCATTCAGACTTTTAGGAACTTCTATTGAGCCACGGACATATTATACGTATTAATTAATATACACACCGCGCGCGCATGCGCACACATCCATATAAATAAAGAAAAGTGAAATAAAACTACCCTAGGATGCGATTTTGATTTTAGCCCGATCTTGTAAAATATACAATGGTGCAGTTCAGGATATTAACAGCATGCCATCAGAAACCTTGAGGGAATGGAATATGGAAGCTGACCTGTCTCATACTTTAAGCTGTCAATGTCTATGCCAATTAATCGTGAAGCACCAGCTGCTTTTGCACCCTCAGCCACCTGTCAAGTGATACTTTGATAATTATCATCATAGAAGTCTTGTGATAGATGTCACAAAATCAAGAAATATATTCTTCTCCATGAAACTTACTGCAAGACCAACAGTCCCAAGACCAAAAATAGCAACGACGGAACCCAGTTCTACTTTGGCAGTGTTCCGAACTGGCCCAAGACCTAAATTGACAGTAAATGTTTAGCAGAATTTATACGGTGCAAACAAATAATATTTTTTAGATATTCAACACGTGACAAATAATATTTTTTATGAATATCATCCTACATTTTCAACTGTACTGAGTATATTAGAAAAGCTATTTAGTATTCATCCAGAACACCCAGATATCATAAGCTACATGCAATCTTCAAGTTATAAAATTGCAACTCACAAGCAATACACTGATTCTTAAATTTTCACTGAGAAACTTTTAAAAACAAAATTGAAATGCGTATAAATTTTTGAAGGAGATCACATACTATAAATCCAATAAATCAACTATTAAAAAGATAATACCAAAGTATAAGACCTTAAATGTCATAAAAGGCCTACCCAGTGCACAAGGCCTGGTAAATAGCAGGATACACAACCTTAATTCTATTTACAGTCCAGAACTTGAACCATGACTAAGCATTCGAGAAGTGAACACTTAACCATTGAGCCAAGCACGACCTTCAATGTCATACGGGAGAAAACAAATCAGCTTACCAGTTGGAACACCACAACCAAGAAAGGCACACTTTATCCAAAGGAGCTTTGGGATCCATCTTCGCTACAATAACATCATGGACAACAGTGTACTGACTAAATGTTGAAGTTCCCATGAAATGGTAGAGAGGTTTTCCATTTATTGAATACGACTCTGGCGATCACTCAACATGACTCCAACTCCAGTAGCTGCCCTAACTTTTCCACAGAGGTTTGTTTTCCCTGACTTGCAAAACTTGCATTCCCTGCATTCTGCCTGGTAACAAGGGATAACATGATCTCCAAGCTGAACTTCAGTCACTCCTTCACCAACACTTTTGACTATTCTGCAATTTTAATAAGGAATATGAAATCTTAACCAACAGTCACCTTTCATCAGCAATGACTCCACAAAAATTTCCAAGTACGTGATTACATACCCGGCAGCCTCATGACCAAGAAAGAATACACGGGAAAAGACCCTCAGGATCCTATCAGAGAATTAAGTACAAGATTAGAAAATAGAATACTAAAACATAAAGTGGCTAAGATATGGAAACATAAAAAATGATTGAGGTGGAGAAAGAAAAAGGTGAGATCACATAAATCATGCACACAAATGCTAAAAGGGACATTGAGGAGATAATAGAATGGAAAATGCCACAGTTCCAAAGAGCACAATCCACTTAGTACTCATGAGTCAGACTACAGACTTCCAGATCAATATTTCCAAAGATACTCAGAAACTAGCATCAGCTTATTAAATCCTCTGCAAAGTTTCATTTCATACACCTAAATTAAGAAATTATTAAATAAATAAATAAACCATTCGACCTAAGTAACCTAAACCTATATAAGTCTAGGAATCGAAGATTGTCATAAATCCAACCAAATTTACATAATTAGGACACCAATGCTCATATTCATTATTCACATATTCATTAGCACACCAATGTTCATA
Organism: Hedera helix; assembly: GCA_947179155.2. NCBI lineage: Eukaryota > Viridiplantae > Streptophyta > Magnoliopsida > Apiales > Araliaceae > Hedera > Hedera helix. The sequence goes on from OX359271.1 coordinate 49,963,554, forward strand.
TACACATAATTAGCACGCCAATGTTTAGGTTTCAATTTCAAAAGAATTATACTACAGATATACATAGAGATATAATACCTTTGCAGGTGATAACTTAACCTTGGGTAGCCATGGATTTGACGTGGGAACCGCAAAATGTAGACTGACAGATGGAGAAGAAGAAGTGGGATTTTTGTAGAGAAAGAACCAAATCAAACTTTATTGTTTAATTAATAGTCCCGTGGCACGTGCGTTCAATTGTTGTATAGACATAATAGAATTTTATTTATTTTATCAAATTTCGAGAATAAAATTAGAAATAATAATAATAATAAATTATTATAATATAACTAACAGGAAAAGTGAAAGGGGATTTATGATAAGAGATCAATGATATGATTCATGAATATAAAAAAAATGAGGAGCATTACCATGAATTAACGCTTATTTTATCCCGAAGTGGTTGGCTTACAAGAAATTATTAATTAATTGTTATATTTTATTAAATATTTTAGAAAACAGACGTCAAAAAATAATCAGATACGGTCTATGACTCAGCATCTCTCATTCATTTTGAAACATTGGAAGTGCCACAATTTATCTTCTTTCGCAACAATTTATGTATGTTTCATTGGTTGGGCCACATTTAGCTTGTTGGTTGTTATAAATTGATTTGGGCTCAGAAGCCCAACTCATCCCAATACCAAATAAGAATTGAGACCATAACTATCATACGTTTCAAAATCGAAACTAATTCTCTTAGGCCCGGGGATAAAAGGCATACCTGGAATTGATTTGAAATATTTAATAATGGTTATATTCTTAGTTATTGGGAATTTGAAACAATTCTTGCTACCGTTGAAACGGGGTTTAGCCCAGGCAGCATAAGGGGGACACCATTCGACTCTTAAACGGGGTTAAGAAACAACTTATAAATATTAAAAATAGTTGCCGACTCCATTCGAAATGCCATGCCACATGCAATTGATGGTATGGTTGCTATCATGACACGTACAGCTAACTAGAACAAAGTTGTTCAATAATGGCCCTATACCTGTATAGCACTACTTAAACCTTACAAGATAAAAACACGAGTTTCCTGATATACTTTGAAATATGGTGATAATATATTGAGGAGATAAAAAAAAAAAAAAAAAAGAGAGAGATTATTTCAATTTTTTTGAAACATATTTAATTATATGTAAATGGTATCTAGTTATGTGGTGAGTAATTTCTCTTATAAAATTTCAAAGAGACTTGGGTCGAGAATATTCAAATAAAGGTAAATATTTTTAAACGGCTCGTGAAACAATAAATTAAATATATTATTAATTTCATATATTAGTAATTCTAGTCATTTGATTTTCTTACAAGGCATTTGATCGGTCTTTTATGCTAAGTGGTTAGTAATTTCTCTTACAAGATTTTAAATAGACTCAGGCCGAGATTATACAAGTAAAGTGATTTTTTTCGAGGAGATCATAGCATGGTAAATTAAATACATTCTTAATTTATTTATTTATTTTATGTTAATGAATCTCTAAATTATTATCTTTTAAGTGTGAATACTGATTCAACCATCGATATTAATTCACATTTCAATTTCATATAAATTATTATTTGGTGGGCCAAGGAGACCAATTCTCTGTTCCTTGTTAGAAAGGAAGAGAAGTGGAAGAGGGGAGAGTGGCATAGTTCAATCAATGTGAAGTAAAAATGCCAAAAGAAATAATCAAACAGTATGGGAACATGGGGAAGAAAGAAAGGTGAGCATTTAGGATTTCAGGGGCACAATGGAATGGGATAGCAATGCCAGCCAGCATCTTCAAGATTCGGATCCTTTGGTCATGTTGTAGTGCATGACGAACGAATCTTCGTCTGCCACGTGTGTTTGGTCAGCTAGGATTGTTCCGATCAACTCTTTGACCAGGGGAATCCTATCCTTACCAAAATTATCTTTGGTTCACACCCAGAGTATTCCTGCCAGCCTGCCTGCATAAGGAAGGTAGATCAACACTTAGGCTATGTTTGTTTATAAAAATTATGTTTAAAATTAAATTATTTATATTAATTTAATATTATTTTAAATTATTTTATTTTATAATAAAATATTAATAGTTTTTTAAATAGTTTTATATATTATTTTTAAAACTATTTATGAGAGATTATATAATCTCGTGATAAATTTGAAATTAATAATTCCTCTTATTTTAAGCTATTAAATAATATTATGGAATTAATAACCCAATATTAAAGGATTAATTATCGCTCATTATGAGATAAAATAGTCTAAAATATTGTTAAATTAATACAAATAATATAATCATAAATATATTTTTTATAAACAAACATAATTTTAGAATTTAAGGTAAATGACATATATATATATATAGTAAACTATTCTCTCCATTTCACAAAATAATAATAATAATAATAATTAATATCTTATTTGAGTTTAATCATAATTAATTTATAAAAAAAAAATTCATAATGTTCAAAATAACAATTTTGTACTTGATTGGTATTTTGTAATATCTTTTAAGTAATGTATATTATCTACTCACATGAATAATAAATAAAATCTACTTTTACATGAATAAATTTTAAAAATATCAATTTTTCTCGTAAAAATATCAATCATCATCTCTTATACTTTTGGTGTCATTAATTGTAGCTCTATTACATTAGGGGGTGGGGAGCTAGGCTGATGACCATATAAAGCTTAATTTCAAGTATTTATTGTGTAATCATATTGCGCAACAAATAAGCTTCCTTTGGGTATGATCAAATAATGCCTACAAGTCTTCAAATATGAAATGTATTTATCAATTCGTACATACATTATTATAATTGAAATTGATGAGCATAAATGTGTATGTGGGACTAGGAAATTGTTATACATATATATTTTTTGTATTTTTGATAAACGTAGTTCGAGTTTGATCATTATAATTCTCTTTATAAAAAAACATATTTTCTCTCAAAATTATAAGATTATTTTGTCAAATTTTTTAAAAAAGAGTTGTCTCAATATTTATGTTGCAATAATCTACATATCATATCTTCCAGGTGTATATGTGGGAAAGAATATATTTTTATTATACTCATATTATTGTCCTAAATCTGCTCTTGACAATTAATAGTATCATATTTGATTATTTCCTATTAAAACTTGTTTTTGTCATGCTCGATGTACTCATACATAATACTTACAAAAACTTTCATTGAGGGGTGACATGGTCAGATGTGATAGGGGTCAGTACACGAAATATATATATATATATATATATATATATATATATATATATATATATATATATATATATATATATATATCATCCAAATTAAACCACAATCAATGTACCTTAGCTAACTAACCAAAAAAAAAAAAATGTACACAATTGAAAACAGTTGTACAGAAATATTATCATCAAATATTTTCTCTATTTTAATTTATAAATTTATTATTAACTTTTAAAAATTAATTTAAAATATTATTAATAATAATTTATAAATTTTATTATTATATTAACTAAAATTAAAAAAAAATCATGATAATTGAGTTTTAAAATATTTTAAATTAATTTTAAAAAATTAATAATAATTTTATATTTTAAAACATAAAGAGTTTTATTATTCAATGCATGAAAAAGAAAAATAACATAAAAAGGTAATAAATTTTATCCGTAATTTTTCTCTATATTTGTCTATTCAAACTAATAAAACTCTTTGACCGCCCAATAATAATAATAATAATAATAAAAAAACTTCCTGTCTTAGACTGGGGTGTATATATATATATATATATATATATATATATATATATCCATGCTCTATGCCTCTTATCCCATAGTATAGATTCATCCTATTCATCACCAAAAGCCCAAATCCCAATCCCAATCCCAAATAATTCCTACTAACAGAGGGAGAGAAATAGAGACGTGCAGTTTATTTTTAATTTTTTTCATCAAACTTTTGCGTTGAACGCAAATAAATTTCTTCATCAATAATTTCATGGCTGCAGAATCCTCCTCCTCCTCCTCAAGTTCAAGAATCATTGTCCAGAACAACCCATCTGAATCTCAACTTTCTGAACTTGGTATCAAGTCATGGCCCAAGTAAGTCTCTCTCTCTCTCTCTCTCTCTCTCTCTCTCTCTCTATATATATATATATATATATATATATAATGGAGCTCAACTGATTAAATTTGGAGCGCGTTTATTATTTATCACGCTCCGAATTTTATATTACCAAAAAAATCTATGTATATGTGGTTTTATTTTATACAGTATATATTATCATTAAGCTAATAAATATTATGTTGTTTATATATGTGATAAAAAAAAAAAAGATGGGGCTGTTCTCCGGGTAAGTATCAACTAAAATTTGATGCACAAGAGACATGTTATTTATTGAGAGGGAAGGTCAAAGTGTACATAAAGAACTCATCGGAGGTGGTGGAGTTCGCCGCCGGCGATCTTGTTATACTCCCCAAAGGACTCAGTTGCACTTGGGATGTCTCCGTCGCCGTCGATAAACACTACAAGTTTGACTCTAATTCTCCTCCTCCATCTTAGATCACAACTCTACATCTTAATCTTCTCTATTTTTATTTTTATTTATTTTAGGTATACTGTAATGTTAATTTTTCAATCAATTATATATAATTAGTTATTGATCGGTCATAAATGTTATTTTAACTATTTTAGAGTAAATAATGATTTTAGTGGTAGTAGTAGTCAAATAAAGGGAAACGAACAATTGGTCAATGCATGTCCCATTCAAACTAACCTTCTTAATGCCTTTAAATAAATAAAAGGAAATGCTTTGACTGGTCAACATATCTCCAAAATTTGCTGACAACTGCAAGTATTCTTATCTCCCCAACATCTTTAGATATTTAATATGTCCACAACTACAACATAAAGAATCCACTTAACTTGTTCACCTAATATGCATACCCTACCATGCCATATCACATTTTTCTCAAGTTGTAAAACAATAGAATTTAATTTGTTAATTGATTTTATTTATAATCTTGACACATTAGCAAATACACGACCAATTATTCAAATTCAATTGCAAGTGTTGCTAAAGCTATATGGCTACATTACCAATTACTTCATCTATTTTAAAATATAATTTATTTATTTTAAGTATCACATAATTGTATTCTTTTATTTAGAAATGGATAAAATAATAATGGTACACCAATGTTTTAAAAACCGAACCGGTTAACGAACTGAAAAAAGTACCGGATGAATGGATTATTAATTTAACCGATGGTTGAACTGTTGTTGAACCGGTGACTTTATAAATACATAAAAAAATATTTTTAAAATATTTTTTTTTGTAAGGTAAAATATAGTGAAATTATATTACAATATTATTAAAAATATCTAATTTTAAAAAAAAAATTGTGTAAAAAAATATTTTAAAAATATTTAGCCGTCCGGTTCACTGGGTCAATCAATCGGTTTTACAAGTGATCAAACGATTTTTGATCGGATCACAGTTAAATCGGTTTTCTGGATCAACTGGACCAAAGAGCCGACCGATTTCAATCGGACGGTTGATCCGGTCCGAATTTTTAAACATTGTGGTATACGTAACAACTAATAATGTAATAACTATGAAATTTGATTAATTATTAATGTTATAATAATGTACTAGATTATGAGATCATATTGTTTCTTTGTAGTAATGACATTCCAATTTTGTTGATCAAATAAACAGACCTGAATTCTCATTTATGACAACCACATTTACCAATAAACAGTTTCAAATAGTTCATTTAGTTTTAAAGCAGTGAAAACCAAGAAGGGGTAATTCCTGAAAATAAGGAGTAATCCATGGTCCAATGATTAAAAGTCTGAGCTACCCCCATGTCCAAACCAACTACAAATTGATGGTTGTTTTTTTCTGGTTACTTGTTGGTTCTGAGCTGAAAATGACTACTTTTGTCTGTGTGCACGCATGTACGACACCGTCCAAACTCCTTTTCTTTTACATGATAATAATGATGCTTAAAACTGCAATGTAGATGAATCTCTCTAATAACAGACTCAACTACCGGATTATAGAGACGCCTTATCCATACGTTTCCCTCACTAGCAGGTAATTAGACGAGAATGGAAATAGGCATTCTTGGACAATGAAAATTCTTCAAATTGCCATTGCCGGAAGCAAACAATTATATGTTGCGCAAGTGCGTTAAAAATCCAACTCCAAAGTTGCAAGCCTGTTAATAAAGAAGAAGCAAACTTGCTGCTAAAAGAATTATTTCTATATGATGGATCTGCCGCAAGTAAAATTACCAAGAATTACACCCATGAGGTTGAAAAGTTACTCAGAACTTGTCACTGTCGAACTAGTCCCTTTTCTAGCTAGCATAGCACTTCAACAACAAAATAAAAGTAAAAAAGGAAAAATGGAAAAAATAAATTAACTATTCATTGTTGTCTGTTCTTGGCTGTTCTTGAGCAGCTTTCAAGGGTGATGAACAAAGCAATAATAATATCTACAACAACCTCTAGGAACACAAATTATTTTGTAGATTACTCCATCACAAGAAGAGAGCTTTCATTTTGACGTCGCAGATTTTTAGGAAAAAATTGACTAGACTGATCAGTAGTTAGCATCAAAGTCATTTTGGCACGTCCCAGAGACGGAGATTCACCTCCTAACATGGAACGGAAGTAATATACAGCAATTAGCTGTTGTACCTCAAGTGCACCATCAACAAAATGATTTCTACACATCATTCGGTTGGTTCTGAAAAGGAAAAGGAAAACAATCTCGCCTTTACAAAGAAAGCAACAGTATTATACATGTTGACACACAAAACTGATCAAAGTACATGGGCAAAAAGCAATTGAATAACCCAGTTCCAAGAAGCTACATCAGCCGTTATTTTATTTGTTGACAGTTCAGCATTTCCTGAAGACAAAAAACTTGGATTGTCAACAAACATTTACAAGTAATCAAATTAAATTTAGAATAAAAAATGAAGACCAGATCCACACAATAAAAGGATGGATACAATACACTACTGTATAATCCACCAGATTAAGGTGACCGAGCAGTTGACCAGGTCTTAACACATGCAGGTACAGCAAGGTAAGACCTGTATAGCTTTCCTGAAAATTGAGTTCTTGCTGCCCTAAATGCTACCACCTTGTACCAACCTCTTTGCAAAGCAAAGAAATTATTGATTAACAAGCAAAGCAGCAGGATACGGATTATAAAGGGGGCTAAGGTATGCCAATGGCTACTATTAAAAGACTAAAAACTATCCTATCCTCTGTTAGCAATATGAATGAAACCATCCTGTATAAACCTTATAGTTGAAGTATGAGTCTTGGCTATGACTCACGTTCCTAATCTAGAAGTAGCAGCACTCCCAAACATTTTACAAAGCAAAATATTATATGGGTTGGCTGCCCCACCTGCACCACTGTAGCTTAATTGATAAATTAAGATAGCCACAGTAAAAGTATCCACGGACCTCGATGCAATACCTAAACACACAGTCCTTGTGATATGATACTTGAAAGAAACGTTAGTCTAACGTTTAGTACATTAACCATCGAGTGATTTTCCAACTAGTCTTTCCATTATCATCTAATATGTAAGGCCACAATTAGAACATTGCAAAATTTAGCAGATCAGATCAGACCCAGCACCTTAGCATCTACTTTACAACTAATTATATTTTCCAAGTTCCATTCTGAGTTAAACTCTTGCCTAAGAAACATAAAATATGGTAGACAGTAGCGGAGCCGGGGGGGGGAGATAAAATCGATATGTTATAAACACTCTGGATTGGTAATGCATATCCATTATATTTTTTTAATAATCTTTGAATTAAATAAAAGTACTAAGAAATCAGTCACAGATAAATGCTGATAGAGAGTGTAAGGTTGAGAATGCATACAATTCAAGTTCACTTCGATGCCTCTAATGTGAAATTATATCACGAGTGTCTAACATTCTAAAGCATATGCCTGAACCTGTAACAAAAATATCAATCATTTAGGGTTTGCATTACCAGACTATTCAAATAACTTAACAAACTGTCCAGGATAAGTAAAAAAAGAAGGTATCCATCCACAATTCATCGGAAGGAAAACGTAAAGATATTGCATACTTCAGTATCTATTCTAGTAGCAAAATAATGACATGCTAAGTTGTGGACAACATGAAGAAAGAAAAATAAGCTTTTTCACAAAGATAAGTTCAAAGCAATCATCTCCCATTATCGGATGGATTTTCCAAGTGTTAAAGATATACAAATTAAGTATACCTATGTTTAGTATTAGAGGTATTTATGACATCTGTACACCAGTGTATATATATTTTAATCGCCTAACCTAAATTGGGCTTCACAAACTCTTTCTCCTTCTCCCACGTCTCTTCGAATTACACCAAGAGAAGGAGAATAGATTGCTAAAACTTAAAACACATATGCTAACTCATTATACTTCAACAGCTGATCAATTTGCCCCTAAAAACATTTACAACACATAAAGAAATATGAACATAAAAACTCAGAAGAAGAAAAATATCTTTAGATCTTGGATTGAATTTGACCTCAAACATTTAATCTTCCAACCAATTTTCCTGGAAAATAAAAGCTAAGCTCAAATACTTAAACAATAAGAAATGTGGTGGCAATGATGATGGTAGGAGAGATCAACAGCTTCTGAAAAAAGAAATCCATAATGTTATTCACAAGGTACTGCCTTTAAGCTAGCAGTTAATAAAACACTATAGTGATGGTTACCAGGAACGCTAAGCGATTAGTTACACGGAATGAAATCAGGCACGAGGAACACTACTTATGGAAGAATGCACTAGGCATCTAGTTCTCATACCACGATTCAAAATGATAGTATCTGCGGCAATAAGGGTTCCCTGGTAATATATAGAGTTACCTAGTAGCTCCATAAAATACTATAAAATTACAGTGATGCCAGTATAAGTGACAACTACTATAGAAAGGCAAACATACAAGTGAGGCACACAATAAAGGAATATACGTAGACACACACACACACACACACACACATATAAGTTAAGCATCCGACTTCTGTATTGTTACGACACATTACTCCAGTTACCTATCGCATAAATCATTTACCATGCCCACAAGAAGAAAAGGAGCACATATAAACAATCAAGTTAAGAAAAGATCATTTTAGCATGGATGTGTTTTCATATTATGCACTAACACAGAAAGAAATATATATCAGAACCTAGAAATGTTGTTCTACCTGAACCAAGTTTTCCTGTGATAAGATATTTGATCTAGCATGCTTCAGATCATGAGCTCCATCATATTGCAGGACCCTAAGCTTTCCTTCCTGCATTTGACAGAAAACAATATATTGCATAATGCATATCCAAGAATGTTGTCCAGATTTTACAATTTTTGAAAAAGAAAAGAAAGGTCCTTGCATAGTCAAGTCACACCTTGGTTCCATAGGCAAGACCTCCTCCTGCTAAAGGGTGAAAGCAAGCAACATTAACCTCGTCTTCTGCACTAGGAAGTATGCTCACAAGTTCCAGATTAGAAACTTTGTAAACCTGAACCCAGGAGTGTATATTCTTTACAAAATAATAACGCACTCAACGAATAAATTACTGCAGAATTCAATCTCAAACATACTGTATAGAAACGGATTTCAATTATTCCATCGAGATCAACATCATATATTAAAGTACAGAATAGAAATTATAACTCAAACCTCTAGAATGAGGACATGATTGGTCAGTTTTCTTGTATTATAAAAGAAAGTCACACCTAGAATAACTAAAGCTCAAAGCTTAACAAAGACAAAAAATATACTTTTTGTTTTAGGAAAAAACAAATTCAAAAACTAAACTACTTTATCTTCTAGGTGCAACTAGTAGTTTACTTTTGTGACATCTCTTCAAAAGTAACCAGTTGAAACTCTAAAAAAAGCTACTATGTAATATAAAATTAGCAATAGCACTAAAAAAGCACCTCTGCGGGGCAGGGGAAGAAGAGATAAAGACAGCACTTGCACATTTTCTGAAAAATGATTTATGAATCTCATTTCCAAAGGGATATCCCATTGCGTGAAAAATGAATTATAGTTGACCACATTTTCTGAGGCACACCAAATGCTGAAACATTTTCCTTGAAACACACGGAGCCTAAGTTTATAATTCTAAAGCAAGGCCCCAACCATTCACCTACCTAACTACATGTACTCTCCACCCAATTGGTTGTGCTAACCTAAAACTGAACCACAACAAGAAAAAAAAAACAGGATTAAGTCCTTAAAACCAGTACTGGGTTATGAGTATCTGTTTATATTCAGATCCTATAGATATTTCAAGCTCGTATAAATATTCTAGCAGTCTTCTATAGATGTGTAATTTGTAAGGAAATTTCGTACCACGTGAGTACGTACCATACTGATACTGAACTGAATACAATGAAACACCATCTGAACCAATCCCTTCAAAAGTAGCAAGTTAATATAAAGGATTGTTTAGGTTGACAACAGTTCAGGTTTTGCGTTCCCTTGTTATCCACATCAGATCTGTTTCATCCTTCAAATAGAGTCAATAATATCAAGAATCCATCCATTCATCGCCACTACACATTAAGCATATTCTTTTCCTTTTTTTCCTAATAAAGTACCATAATTATCTTTAATATTCCATTCTAACGTATTCGACAAACATCGAGGCTAGAAACACAAAATTAGGGACTGCTAGTTTAATTGATGGACCAAAAGTAAAGTAAGGTCACAAACTCGATTGCATTTGATCTATGAGAAGCAAAAGCAACCTCAGGACTTCATTTAAAAGGACAAAACAAAATTTCAGTGTGAGAATAACATGAACATTTACAGCCAAGTGAGAATACAAAAAATTTTACCTCTAACACCGTGTAAATGGGTAAGGATGTTTCCTCGTTAACAACAATGCTTTTCAGAAGAGAACTATGCCGACGACCATAAGCAAGCAATAGGTGCTCGGAGGTGGGTGAGAACTGCACAAAACAAGTGACAAGTTCAAACTCACATAAATATGTAACATTTTTCCAATACAGTTGAGAATATAATGACCAAGTAAATAATTTCTTTTTTATGACAACTTAAATAATTAGTTCTCCTTTCCATAGGATAAGTTAATCTCAAGTTGTAACATATATTACCGTGTACTGATATCAAACTTCAATTTCCAACTAATACATTAACTTTAAAGCATAAAGGTTAACAGCATTAAACAGTTATATAATTACAGGACTAACTACAAGTACCAGCCCTTAACATTTATTAAAAAAAGAATACAAAACAAGAACAATATAAATCGATGAAGGATATCTTTCCAAATATTTACTGGAAAAAGCTGACCTGGATAGAAGTTAGACAATGAGCAGCTCTAATCGCCCTTGAAACGAGTACCGAACCAAAGCTATAAAAGCAGACTAAAAGTCAGATTTCTACAAATGAACTTAACTAAAAAAAAATATGGCATCAGAGGGTGTACAAATCAAACGAAATAAATTGATAATAATAATAATAATAATAATAATTTAATATGGAAAAAAAAACATTAACAAAGGTGATAGGGTTTACATTGGTTCCTCAAGCGAATATATGTGAAGCTCATACATGACCTGGCGTGCTGATATTGGATGTTGGGTCGGGGATGTTGCAGCCCCTGTGGCATTGTGATGAAATTGATTAAGTACTCCAGGTTCGGTTTCAGGAAGCACACATGCGACGCAGGCAGCCAGAAATCTCCCACAAGGTGAAAAATGGGCTCCCATTTCACTGCAACCACACAAATGCCTAACAAAATTAGAAAACAGCAACACATACAATACAAGAAATAAAGAGCAAAACGACTACTAGATTGTAAATGTCAGAGAAATTGACAAAGCTGAATTCATCTGCCATGAAAAGATCCATCTAGTAATTAAATGATCTAATACCAGCTGACATTTGATTCTATACCTTTAAAAATATTTGCAATTTGTGCATCTTCAACTTACATAAGACATTTAGGGATGACCAGAAATGATAAAAGATAGTATTCATTCAATAGCAGAAGAAGGCCCAATCTGATGTTATATTACGAACTTATGATATTGACTGATGTTAGAGACTTGCAACCTCATAGTTTTTTTACTGTACCTGCAAAGAACAGCATGTGGTACACTGAGGAGACATCTTTCATCATTGAGTGAGGCATGGGGATTTTTTAAATTATGAGGCCATATTCTTAGTTTCACGGTGCAAGGCAACTCCGCAGCTGCTGTGGCAGTCATTGATGCAGCAAGATCAGACTGTATTCTACTAATCACGGGCACAGGATTCCCCCCACCCCCATTATTGGGGTTACTAAAACAAGCACCTTGGCCATCTTCTGCTGGAAATATAAAACGTGCCCGCGAAGGATGATCCTGCAAGCCAAATCTTTCAGAAACCATCACAAGTAGCCAAATGAGATTGAGATGACAAGAAGGGAGAACCCACCCCCCGATAACCAGATGAATACTCTTGTCCGCTACCAGTATAAGGAAGCATTGAAGGCATGCCAGCTTGGCGTTGACCCATTAACCATCCTTGCAGGAAAGGTAGCTCCCAACATGTTGGGTCTGTAGAAGGTAAGAACTGATTTTGTCTAAATTCAGCGAGAACCCTGTCTGGCTGTATTTGAATTGATCCCCCACTGGATTGGGAAATGAATGGCAGTGCACTACTGTCAGCATCAGAAGCATCCACAATGGAAGAGCTACCTGGCTGGTAACCCTCTGCAAGTTGGACATCAATCATAGCATCACGAACAGCGCTTTGCATTCCACTAGGATAATAACTTGGTAAAGCGCCATCCACCATAGATTGTGCATTAGAATGTATGGCAGGTGACATCTCCGTAGGAGACACCCTCTGATCATACTGTCCCGTTGAATTTAAATCTATTTGAAATTGCATTTCAGCTGAAGATTCAGCTTGTATGCTACTTGAATCGGCATGTAGATTGCCGACCTGTACATCTGTCCTTGAATAGTCTCTTGCAATTGGAGGAACATATGATAATGGTGAGGACATCAGAGGCAGTTCAGAAGCCAAACTTAGACTATCACTTGGATGCAAGTTGGCCAGAAATACAGAGGGAGGTGGATAATGCAAACAACCAAGAGATGTTGCACGTGTCACCGAGGAATCTGAAGAGTCAATATCATTGACCTGCATATCAGTTCAATAGTGTAACCTATAAGAGAGTAGGAGAATATAAACAACACAGATTCCTTTCAGAAATTTTTTACCTCAGCAGTTAAGAGTAGTGGAGCAGCATGTGGATGGAAATGCACAGCTCGAAGGGAACGCCTAGTCTTCAAAACAATAGTGGGTGAGGAAGGCTCACCACTTCTATTGTAGTTCCATAAATAAAGCTGAAATTAAATTTGAAATGTCAAATTAATGAATTCTGCAAGATCGAAATTCATAATCTATGATATACCGAAGGTAGCAAAATTGAAGAAAAAACCATGATGAACCATAGTGATGTTAAGTTAGTTAACAAAACCTTGTGACCAGATGCAATGGCAAGGAGCTCCCCTTCCGCATGGAAAGCAATAGACGCAATAGGACGGTCTGTAAAGAAACAAAAGAAGTAAATTAATCCACATCAGGCAACCGATACATGAACTTTAAGATAGAAAAGAAATTGAAGTTTTGTATTCAGGCAGTTGCTCCTTAGGAACAGAGAATACAGAAATCATGAGATCCAATGCACTCTGATGTATTAGAATTCCACAAGCGAACTTCATGATCCAAGCTTCCACTTGCAAGTATTTCTGGATGCACTGGGTGGAACCTAACCTATAAAAACCCAACGATGATACAAATATTCATCAATATGATTAACATTGGACCCAAAACTCAATTCAAAAAATCTAACAACAATACATAACCCTCGACCGTAAATCAGATTGTAAAGTTAGCTTGTTTTGTTCAGGAAAATTCTTGTGTTCAGATCTTGGAAAGACAGTCACAGACACACATGCAAATGAAAAATTAGCAAAATTTAGCTTAACTATCAACAATTCTTCTAGCAAATTGGAACTTGATGAAGCCACAAGTCACATAAAATAACCAAAAGATACAGAGACAACTTAAACATAATCTTCCAAACCTTCGATATCCAATAACAGAAGTATGCTATAAGTAATACACTGCTTTGAACATTTACATATTTATAGAAAATATAATGCTAAGTATTTAAGGAAGCAGTGATACATATGATTGAAAATTCACAAGTACTTCCACTGAAAGTAAATAATCTGTTACGGAAAGGAGCAGAAAAATTCGACAAACCATGTCACTGAAACATATAAACACAACAAAAAATTGGCACTGCTAAATCTAACTCAACTGAAATTCTACAAATACAATATGGACACCCTTCTCATTAAATGAAGGTCAAAACTTACAAATGCTTTCAGTAGCTCAACTAGCAAGACAATAAAATTTTCAACAATTTCTTTAGCTTCACTAGTTAATTCCATTGATTCAATAAAAAAGAATGCCCAAAAGAAAAGGACAAATTTGTGAATGCTAGCATAACTTATCTTACCACCCAAGGTGTTCTTCGATGACCACTCAACACCCGTAAACAGCTTCCAGAAAGGCAGTCAATTAACTTTACAGTGTGGTCACCACTGCCAATATCAGAGTAAATAATATTAAATTAAAATTGTATTCCTAAGTAAGTCCGAGAAACAACGACAGGCAACCACGTACTGAGTAGAAGCAATTGTTTTCCCATCTGGACTAAATGCTGCTGCAATAGTTGACCTTGGAGCAGGCACCAAAGAGCAATATTTGGCTGACAAATGCCGTAAGGACTCTGCCTCTACCCTAAAATAATAAAGCAACAGAATTTTCAAACCAAGAGTTCCATTTCCAGTAACAGACTTATGATTCATCATAGACAAGGAAAGAGAATCATAAATGTGCAAGTCATGCAGTGCTTGTACCACGATAGAAGTTCACGTCTTGCATCTGTCACTCTTTCAACTTTGGGCTCAAAATAATACTCCACATCCGATTTGGAAGCTTCTCCCCACTGCTTTCTGGCCAAGTATTTTGCTCTGGGAGATATCTCTCTTCGTTGTAACAAATGAAAGACATTTCTACCACTAAAAAATTGAAAATCAACACATCATATTAAGTTTAAAATATAATATAATGCTGTCAGCTAACAAATTAAGACAGCAGAATTGCACAAAACATGAATCTGAAGAGAAGAGCCTCACAGCAAACAAACCATTCAAAAAATTGAGGGAGGGGAGGGGGAATACAGAGCAATAGTGCCTCAAAAAGTCAGCTAAACCAAATTATAAATCTTTCCGTGATTCTTTCATTATGAAGGAACTTAACAGCATATAATGCAAGAAACCAATCACAATACAGAAATGAAGCGGGCATTACATTAAAGGACAGAACATTTCATATGAATAAGACGTGTCCATGGTGCAGAGTAAAAGTGAAAATGAAAAAGGGGGCAAATAATGGTTTTGGATATTACAAGCAAATGCTACATTGATTAGAATGTAAATGATATATAAACTAATAATCAGCTGACACATATCTAAGAAACTTTTTAATTTATAATTTTCAATTTATCGATTACACGTTCATAATATTTCATATGATATTTGTTAATTTCAATCTCCAAATATATTTTACACGTGCAAAAAAGAATATATGTTAATTCTATCTCCTATTTCATAGAAAATTTAAGAAAAATAAAAGTCCTACTGGCATGTCTATGTCTACAAAGCGACCACAAGTAGTGCAAAAACGATCAATTTGATTAAAAAAAAACAATGGAATTCTCAATTTTCTCAACATTTCGCAAATTGTTCTAGAACAAAATTGGTGTTAAATTCCACAAAACAACACGTAACAGAAGTAACTGGCACGTATATTATAGAAATTCAGAGGTGAATGAAATAATTATTCTGACTTGCGATGAACTTGAGGTTGTAACGCAGAGACCGAGGGCGCGTTTGGATCATCAAGCCACAGATGTCCTGCCATTATTTCATTCATTAGTACGGGAGAGATTCAGAGAGAAACATCAATCAGAACCCTAATATGTGGTTTCTCGATTGGGATTTCAATTTGGTGAAAAGACCTAAAAAGAGAGGCAAATACGTGTCTGAAAATGTGAAATGCCACTCTTTCTCTCTGGAAATCAATATTGAGAATCAAGGACTATTTAACGGACATGTGTACGTACATCAAATTAAATATTATATTTATTTTAATTATTAAAAAAATATAACATATATTTTAATATTATATTATATTTTTTAATAATAAAAATAAATATAATATTTAAATATTATACACTTATACTTATTATCATTTTAATAGACTTTGTTTTCAATAAAATTGAATATTAAAATTAAAAAGATTTCTAAATAATATACAGTATTTCTCTAGAATTGTATTTAAATAAAAAAAATATTATTTGATAATTATTTTTTTAAATGTTTAAATAACACTAGTTTATCATTTTAACCTTATGTGTTATCTAAAAATTTTAAATATTTAATTTAATAAAAATGAGTTAATAATATTTCTAAATGTATTTATATAAAAAATTATATACTCTAGTAAATGAATATTAAACAAATCACCTACAAAAAGTAGTAATAATATATAATAAGATGACTATTATATTAGATAAAAATATATGTCAAGTTTAATAGAACAAAAAACGTAATGTAATAGTTCAAGAGAATAATTATATTTTTTCTGTTTCAAAATATAAGATGATTATTGACCTTATAAAGTCAATTTAAAAAAAAATTAAACTAATAATTGACATGAATTCTTTTTATTTTAATTAATACGATGATAAATATTGAAAATATCGAAAAACTAATATTCATTATAATATTTATTATTTCATAATTTTAAATCATCTCAATTTTAAATTTAAAAATATCTCAATTTGACTTTTTAAAAATCAATAATAATCTTAAATTTTGAAATTTAGGGAGAATAATATTTATTGAGACTATTTTTGTCCATATACTTAAATTTGTTATTAAGAGGTAATTCTTAATGATTTTGATTTTATTTTTTATCTTACCGATTTAGAGACATTAAGAGAAATATTTTTTTTTTATCAAACAACTTTAAATCTTTCCGTGAAAGATATAGTAAGTTGTTAAGATACTTTAAAATACAATCAAATACCACATACATTTTTCTAATAGACTACTAATCTTGTCGACTGTCTAAATCTTTTTTGCTCAAGTAAATTTTTAATAAAAAACGATGAGATCATAAATAAATTTTGATATTTAATATTTTTCACTAGTGTTGTTCATTTTTTATTTAAAAACAACGTTACTTAACACCATGAGATATCAATGGTTATCTAAGCGTCGTCCGTAATTTGGCTTGTCTAGAATTTCTAAAATAATTTAAATTTTAGAATTCTCAAATACAGGGTTGCAAAAATTAAATAACTCATACAATAGAACATATATATCAGTGTTTCTAATATTTTTATCCATTCCAATTGTAATCATTTTGTGTGTTTGGTTGGATTTAACCAACATAAATATATGTTTATTGTTAATTATAAATAATTAATTTGAGCATAAAAGTTAAACTAGCATTTAAGATGGAACGGACAAAGTGTTTAAATTATTAATTATGCGAGTGTTTAGTGACTAAAAAATTGACACTAAAAGTTAATGCAAAATGAAAATGATGTGGAGTATTGCTACGGTGTTAGAAGATATTTAGAGAAAAAAGGTTCTAAAATAATGTGAGTGTAATAAATTGATGGTTCAAATTTAGTGATAACAACCAATTATAATTAACTACTAGTATATCATTTTATATTTATTTTTTATAACCATTTTGAATAATGTATGTGTAAAAAGTATACGCAAAAAATTATACATAAAAAATAAGACTCGCGTATTAGTTATTAATAGAAATGTGTAAATTATTCAATGGTTAGTCTTTCTTTCGATATGTTTTTTATAGTGTTTGTGTATCATTTGTTTTCATAGCATTACTTAACTTTTTATTTTGGAAACTGATATTTTCAACAGGTCTTTTAATATTCTCACAGGAAAAGTATTGTTATAAGTTTATAACAACGGTTTTGACTTTTGACTCTATAACAATGGTTTACATATAAAAATATAAAAAAAAACCTGTGAAAATATCACCTCCCTTATTTTTTTGTCACCAACGCACTATTGTTTTTTTTATCATCGTAGCAATATTCCGAAACAACTTGCAAAGAATAATTTATAAAATAATGTGACAAAATGTAATTAATTAACGATCCACCGTACATAAACACATTGTTTTATATTATTTTTGGTAAAAAAATAAATAGATTATAGGTATTAATACTCAAAATTGCGTGTTGTTTACTCTCAAAATGACTAATTTTGAAGAGCAGAAAGCCAGAAACCAGATTACAAGTAAATGAAAAGTCCATAGATTTGTTTATTTTCCACACGTACTATGCAAAGCGGTTCCTATCACATAAATCCAAACTAAAAATCCACGGGGCCAGGACAAAATTCCACAGCCTAAGAGCAACTTTCATTTAATAATGGCTCTCCATTCATGACCCCTCTACTATTCTACAATCAACAAGAATAAGTGACGAGCTGCAAGCAAAAACAAAAACCATTTCATGGAAAGAGCTATACTTGAAGAATAGAAGATATAATTGTGTTTCAATATAACATAAAAATTGTAAACCTTTTCAATAATAGGTTCATCGTCTCTGACAAGTTAAGAAACATATGAAACAAAGCACGAGAAACCACGAAAGAAATGGAGGATTGCAATGGATGTGCGTACCAAAATTTTGATCAAAAGAAACAAATGCAAGCAACACATTTACAAGTTCACCAAGTAATTACAAGTCTATAAGGTATACACAGAAGCATCTTCTGCATTACGATTCTCCTGCTCAGATGGATATCTTAGACTCTTATCTTCTCAGAATTGCAAGGTCCCCATATTCGAATTGTTTGATCATCACTCGCGGATGCTAACATTTGAGGTCTTCTAGGATTCCAGCTAACACAATTCACAGTCATTAAATGGCCACATAAGACCTCCATCGGGTCAGAACTGCGTCTATTCCATATATAGACCTGTTAAGGCACACAAAATTAGATTCAGTTTAATATGCTGCAAAATATAATATTCTAGTTTTTCTGGAAGATGAAAGATATACCTTTTCTTTTCATAGGTAAATAAATCCAAGTAATATGGCAAATTAGACCAAAAAATATAAGAAGACGCATACATGTGAATCCTCACTGCCACTTGCGATGAATGCGCTATTCAACCCACCAAAGCAAGACCGTATCACATATTTGTTTTGGACGTGGCCCTTGTACTTTAATGGTTTTCCCCATTTTCCAGCAACATCCCACATATGGATCTCTTGGCTGTTGAGGTTGACGATAAGAAACTTACTGTCTCCTGATATAGAAAGAGATGTGATTGGGTGCTCTTCAGAGATGACCCGCTCATCATTTGTCACCACATTCAATACCCGAATTTCTTTTTCTGAAAAAATGCTGACAAGAGTTTCTCCATCTGGTGTCACGGCAAGATCCAAAACCTTAGGCATTCTCATCCCTCTCCACGCCTTAATCTCATTGCCATCAGAGTCCCACATGTAAATACCCTTTTCGGGGTCAGAGCTGCCACAAACGAGTCGCCTTGAGTCGGGGAACCAAGCACAAGAGCTAACAATGAAGCCATGATCGCCAAATGTGTGCTTGCATGTACCCGTTTCCACATCCCATAGTTTGAGGACTTCCGCATTTCCGCATGTGAGCAACATAGTGTCATCAGGGCTCCATGCTACAAAAGACACAGGGTTTTGGTGGCTCCGTAGTGTGTGTTTCAGTGTCAGTTTACCATTCTCAGTGACCTGGATTTTTACCATGCCACATTTAACATCAGAAACTGAGGCACTTGTGAGCCAAGGCAAATCTATAACACATTCATGTCTGAGTTTGCTTTCAAGACTGACAAAAGAAAAGGTAGAACTATAGGGCTATGTTTGTTTACAAAAATCATACTTAGGTTGGATTATTTGTATTAATTTAATACTATTTCGGACTATTTTATCCCATAATAGGGGATTAATAGTCCTTTAAATAATCCTATGGACTATTTTTTATCATTCTTAAGACTATTTATGAAGGATTAGATTAATAGTCCCCCTCATTTTAAGTTATTAAATGGCATTATGGGATTAATAGTCCAATATTGAGGGACTAATAATCCCTCATCATGGGATAAAATAGTCCGAAATAGTGTTAAATTAATACAAATAATCCAATTTCAAGTATGTTTTTTACAAACAAACGTAGCCTAGAAGTACTAAACATCTAAACCTCAATCAAGACTAAAACAAAAGTTGTGCTTGTGCATGAGTGCAAAAACATATAGAAGTTGATCCAACTTTTAAAAAGTTTAAACAATAAAATGAACTCCACAGGTAGGCCAAAAAAAAACTGAGTAACAGATAAACCAAGTGTTTTAGTCAACAGATAAAAAAGGGTAAAAATAAGGTCATGGTCAAGCACTCTAACCACTTCAAGAAGTTTAGAAGCTAACAAGAGCTTTAGACATTCAAGTTTACTGTGCTTCTGATGAAGGTCATAGTTGGTTGGATAACAGACCTTTAATCGAAACACAGTCGGAAACCATTTACTAGGTCACAATCATGTTCCAAGTAACATGTATCATTTGAATCAAGGGAAAATAATACATTTATCCTTGATCAAGCAACCCCATATTATTCAATACTGGTCGACTAAGCAGCATGCCTCACCTGAATTGGTAGTTGGAGCCACTAAAAGATTTAAGTGACCAACTTCCCATAGGTGCATGGTTAAGAAGGTTTAATTTCCTGAACAAAGGAAAAGAAGAGTGACAAATACGGAGTAGAGTTAAGTCTTCTAATCTTTGTTGGATGAGAAGATGAAATCAAAGATAATGCAGACAATGTCCATCAGTTTCCGTGGTTAGTGCAGCTGCCAATAGGACACCTGAACTCAGTTTGTTTCAAAATCACCTTTTATATGTATTTATTTTGAAACATTTAAAAAACTGGCTCTCTTTATTTTTTTTGGTGTAAAAAAACCAAAAATTGGCTCTCTCATCATGCGAAGTACTCCAATTTATAATTCAAATCCTTCTGCAGCTCCATAAATTAGATATTATTCACAACCATTGCAAACTCTGCGAAAAAGGAGTACACCTGAATTTATTAAACAGCCTATTCTTTATGTCAGTCTTCAGTCACCCTTTAGAGTAAACAATAAAACATAGATAATCTGATTGAGAATAAATGAATCGTCTCTTAGAATAGTTTTAGAAAATTTTCTAAAAATGACGACCAGATGGATCCACTGAGCCGAAAGATCAGTAACCCACTTTTTTGGGGGGAGGGGGTTCCTTTGGGCAACTTAAGGCTCGAAGGTACCCAAAACTACAAATGAACTCAAACGAGGTGGGAGATGAACTTGAAGAGTTAGTTATGAACATTTCTAGAAGACTATTGGTGCTTTGGCGCAGGAACGATAATTTTAGGCACTTATCGTTCCTGCCAAAGCCAGTTTGGGACCTGAAATTTGTGATATGATTCGACAATATAAAACAGGTGTCCAGTGAGCAATCATGCCTTAAAAGCAGCATTGCTTGGACTGTTTCACACTCCCTGGACCGTGATAAGTACAGTAGATGATACACTATTTATTATAATTCGTCTGCAGACCAAAAAACTGACTACATAAAAAAGAAGCCTTTTTTCCCAATCTGTCTGAAATGTCTCATTGACGATGGAAATTATGAGATAGAGAGTGGTCGTCCTTAATAAACAAACTATAACTATTTATTAAGTATTGAAATGTACTGAATAAAATGGTGGTGATTGGATTTTAGGTACATCTCAAATTTAAATGGCTTTTATGTTATGCTAAAGGGACAGTTTTTGGAAAGAAATTGGTCGCAGAAAAATTAGGCTCCAATGTTAACAATTCTCGATTCGTTGCCAGTCAGAATTGAAGAATACAAAAAGCACCTTAATGTGCAAAATTACGCCTTCTACACATAATAAAGGGAGCTGAAGTTTTAGAGCAACGTGATAAGGGAGAAACTATAGCAATATTTTTTTATTCAGGGTTGTTCTCATACATTGACATTACCACACATATAAAGTAACTGGCTGACATGCAAGAGCCACACCATATCATTGTAAGTAGATAGAACCAATTTATCATTATTAATATGAATATTTAAAACTAAAAATAACTATAGTGAATCCGGATATTCAACACTATAAAAGCGCTTCCTTTTTCCTCTTCCCTTGAATGTAGGCATGCCACATCACGAGGAGTTAACACAAATCTGGAATACTTGTTGCACATTGTTCTAAACTTTTACTAAATATTAAAAGTTTCAGTCATCGTTCCTTCAAATTAAGTATACCACCCAGAACTCCTGAGACTGAATTCCATCTCCCATAATAGAAACTTACACATATGGCAGTCTTCAAGATGTTGTTTAATCTACTACCACATATTGCAAGATATTTTCTAAGGTTACAAAAATTATATCCCTATCAATCAACATATCATAATCTATATTAAAAACTTGCTTTCTATTTCTGATGCACATTCTCATATGTTAAATTTTAAAATGTACCTTCCACACAATGGCTGTGCAGTCGCTACTTGATGAGGCTAAATACTGCCCGTTGTTGGAGAATTGGACAAACCAAACTTCATTCTTGTGGTCAATCAAAATCTGCAAACATATTAGAAAGATCTTTAACAAAGACACAAATAACAAGTAAATCCAACTAACACCCAACTTATATGTTCGACAACAATAATCATGCACCATGGTTGTAACCTTACTTCTCTAGCTCAAGTAACTTACAGGCTTATAGCCTCCCAGACATGTCTTGCACTGTTGCACAGGTATCCAAGCTTATAACTAATTGTCCTTAGACGTTTTTATAAAATTCATTAAAGCAATTGCTTTGAATGTGAACACTACACCATGTCGCATTGCCAAAGCAGTTCAAAAATTTCAACCCAATAAGAGTTTCACATTTCCACATTAGGATGTAAATATAAACTTCTATTAAAGACACTTCGAACACTTTATAAAACCTTGTCCTCGCTCCTCTGAGAGTTTGTCCGTGTTAGTAAGGCTAAAACTTCAAACCCATTGCATAATATAAATAGATTTTATGCATATTAGAACAAAACACAAGTTTTCCTACAAGCATAATATAATGCTTGCAATGACCAAAAAAAAATCATAAAGAAAAAAGACTGAAAATTTGAACATTTTTGTATCAAGTAAGTGTTCGTTGGCCGCCCTCCAAACTTTAAGAAAACAAGGGGGTTATAATATAGAGGTTGAGATGTATTTTTTGAAACGTGTGTATGCGCGCGTGCATGCAAATAATTACCTTCACTGTCCTCAAAAGGATGTATAAAGTTTCACACAAATTAAGAAAACTAAAGTATGGGGAGTATAAAATAAATACCAATTCCATAGTGGACCTCATGTAAATACACTAATAAATCTTTTCTTTTTAAACTTAGTGGCTCCATTTAAATATAATTTTCACGGTAAAATAGTCTTTATGCTTATTTTATATTTGACTTTAGACATCCTTTTGTTGACAAAATATATGGTACTTGAAAACATGCTTTTGAGGATGGAAGGATTATATCATTATTGGGGTGACTCCTCATCCCTATTTTAGATTTGCCGCTGTCTAGAATAATAATGTCCCTAGGTCAGCCACTGCAAACCTCCCTAAATACAAACCATGATAAATTTATAAACTGAAGGATCAATCTGCAATGATCCGCAACCCAAACTTACTTCACACAAATCAGATTGTTCTATATTATAAAACTGAGTCACTCTACAGTCTACACTAAAAGAAGGTTTAAACAGAATGAACGCCGCATCCTATGCGGACGGCCGTATCACCTCTTAAAAAAGGGATAAATTAGTTACTGCACTGAACTGAACCACCTCTCTTTCTCTCTCAGTAGTTCAATCTGAGTTGCCTAATTTGCTTCTTTGACCAAGCCAATAAGGCCACCTATTCACATCCACCACAACACTCTGTTTCCAGCACTATTATTTCCAACCCATAAATCTGGCAACTGCCCTCCATCATTCACTTCCAACAGTGTATTACCATCTACATTTCTCCATAATGATTGCCACCACATCGGACTACACCAATAAACATTCATAAGCTAAAGGCACCGCTATGATCCAAGATTGAAGACTAATCCCGGAGTATGATCCAATATAAGATCAAAAGCATAAAATTTAGAGTCATTATCATCCATCTCCACTGTTTCTTTGGGTAACATGGATGAAAACCCTTGTTACCGACCAGCCCAATCATCGACAAAAATCTGATTTGCTTCATTTACAGCCTTGAATGATGCTCGTCTCTCGTATCTAGAATAAATGATTTTTTTATTATAAAAGAATGATTATATATGTCAAAACTTGTGGCTGACTTTTTTATGGCATGTCCCTTGACACGTCATTTATTTATTCTTCTGTTATAGTATCACTTACCTTTTATAGCAAAACAGCATGGCAGTTTTTTTAAAAGCATTGAAGGTAAAACAAAAGTATAAGAACAATAATATGTCATCATGAGAAAATTAATTTGAAATTAAATCAAACAATTAGTCGATAGAAGAAAAAGTAATGCACCTGAATGGTTTCTGTAGGGATTTGATCTCGACCACAATTATGGTCCTCATAGATTGTTATTGCATCAGTAGAATTGTGGTACATGCATGAATCTAATTGTGCACTAACTGCCATTTCAACTAAATGTTCCAACCTTCTTTCGGGAAACGCAATGGGTGGTGGAAGTACTTTTTCCAATTTTCTTAGCAAACTTTTCCGCAATTCATTGATGATATGATCATCCATCTTTCCCAAGTCCATGTCCTTCCTCAAAAGCATCGCAAAAGCAAGTTTATGAACCTTCTCCTTGCCCACCTTTAATGTGGAAATCTGTTTCCGCAGAAGAGCAAACGCCATTGAATAATCCCCTTGGCTCAAAAACTCTAACAAGCACTGCTTGAATACGAGAAACAAGGCCGAAGCTCTTGTTTCATCGGTCAAATCCGTAAATCCATAAAGACTATCGACGCAATCATCCCAATTTGCACCAAGAATTTGAGATTCAAGCAATTTAAACTCAGCAGACTTATACGAAACACTTGATTCTGATTCCAAACAAGCAGCTGACTTTCCATATCCTAAAGAATACAGACACTGAATAATAACTCTAATAAATTCATGCCTCTTGATTAGGCCTTTTTGACCAAGCTTTGTCGTCAAATTCTCCATTAAAACATGGACTATGTAGTAGCAGTTCGCTAGGCTTCTTGCCTACGCTCTAAGAGTCGCATTTCTTCCACTTGCCATCACCGCCAAGTTATATTAGAATGGTGGAAAGCAATAGAAAACTCGGAACTGCAAAACCAAAACTAGCAAAATTCAGAGTGGGAAAAAAAGAACGGAGTAAAACAAGATTTTGATAAGTCAGACAACTCAAAGAACCCACTATAACTACTCAAACCACTAATATTGATTTGGAAATATTACCTGTCATTAGTTACTGTCAGCCTATAATCTAAGTTTCCCGTTTCTTCCACTTGCCATTACTCCAAAGCTATTTTCAAACCATGTAAAAAACTTGAAAACATGGGATTACAAACCCATACCTAAAAGAAGAAATAATCAATTATAACAATACTTGCAAATTAACTGAAGGCATTTAATATAGCCACACCCATAATTAGTTACTAATCTGCTAACTTCAAAATTTGATAAAATAAAATTGAAAAAAGAATAATCATATTCAAATAACAAACAGATATCTAAAAATTGATATGAAACTGTTGCATTAAACACCCCAAACCCTAATTTCTCAATATAATAAATTACAAAACTAGAACAATACTAAGAAGCCATATAAAACATTGCTGATGGTATTAAAAATGGGAACTTGGCAATGAGCAACCAAAAGAAATGCATAATTCTAAATCAAATTTTGAAGTCGAATGAAACAGAAAGAAACTGAAACGACTTCGAATTAATAGGGAAATTTGTATAACAAATACCAATTATCCAACAAACACAAAACCCTAAATTGTTATCTACTAATGAATGAAACCTGAAGTAAAAATAGAGAAATCAATAATCATACACTTATTTGAAGAGTGGTTGATGCGAAAACGAACCAGAGTTAACGAGAAGACGTTGAACTGAAATAAGGGGGGGAAAACTACGAAAAAATTGTTGGGGGAAAAAAGATTAAGAGATTAAAAGCTGGGAAATTTGGGAAATGGTTGACAAGTGCAGCGGAGTAAAGTCGGAGAAGAGAGAGAGGCGGAAATGGCAGAAATCTGGCGAAGAAATCTGGGTAAGAGGAATATCAGCTGCACGATGTCGTTTCCTCGGGAAATTTGGTAGAATACTGATATTACAAAACTTCTTCTCGTCTTGATAACGGCCCGTCGTGGAACTAACCAATTATTACAACCAAATAATTTAAAAGTATAATAATTATTATTAGCAAAGGTCAAATGGTGCTTCTTCGTTTTTTTTTTTAAATAAATAAATTTATTCGTCAAAATAAAAGTCTCCTGCATTTTTAAATTGATGCATGACAAACTTGACTTAAGACACGTGTAAATATAACTCTTGACACCTTTTAGCAAAAAGTGTAATATTTTTTTAATAGGATAAATTATTTTAAAATAATACTATAGGTATAAATTATATATAAAAAAATTATACACCAAAAATATAATTCATATATTGTATATCAATAAAAAGATATATAAAATATCAAACGGTAGGTTTTATTTTATATATATATATTTTTATATTGTTTGAACTTATTTTTTTATATGTATAGCAGTGTAACGTTATTGATAAAATTATATTTAAAGATAAATCAGCGTAATTAAAATGACAATAAATTCTATAAAGACTAAATTTGTCAATTTTACAGTTTTAGATAAAATATAAAAAAATTAATTATATTAAAATTATTAAATAAATTTTATCATGATAAATAATATTAGATAGTCTGTTAAAAAAATTAAAACTGTAAGACCCCGAATTTTATGAAATACAAAATTTAATTTTTCTTCATATATATATTTTTTTGAAACAGTAAGTGGTTAAATCGATAAAGTTAAAAGTTAAGCATGTTATGTGCAAATTTTATTTTGTCGGACAATATTCGCTTTGTCGGGGAATATTCGTTTGGTCCGACGGCGCCGAAATAACAAATTATTGGTGGACCCCACAACGGAATATTTGTCGGATATAGAAAACGACAGAAATAACCTTTTTAAATAAAAATAGTCAACGGAACTGTTAAAATACCGGTGATAAAAGAATAGTAGCATACGGTAGTTATTGGTATTTTCTGTAGCACTCGGTACTCTACAGTAACACACGGTATTGCATAGTGTCTCATATTATTGGTCTGATAATTGACACCGTAACTGTTACGCATCATTTCATCGATAATTGTCACTGCATAATATTTTATATTATCAATTCAATAATTGTTGTTACACAGTATTTTGCATTATTGATTTAATAATTGTCATTACACTGTATTTTATATCATTGAGTCAATAATTGTTGTTGCACTGTTTTTAAAATTATTGAACCTAATAATTGTCACAGTAACATATGCACAGTAATTCACATTATTGAATCAATAATTGTCATTACACAGTAACGTATGTTTTATTTTACATTATTGTTATCTCTATTATGATGTTATTTAAACAGTTGTATTTCATTAATTTATTGACTTGATATCTAAGAACTAACTATACTGTATTTATAATTGTAATGTCCTAGAATTTCCACATCTTTATTAATTAAATTATTAATTTAATTTTCAACGAGTTAGTTTTATGAGATTATTTAAATCTTTTTATGTGATTAATTAATTATGTGATTAAATAATTATGTAATTAATTACTAAAATTTATTTAAAGGGGGTCACTAATATGTTATTAAATTAGTGAACAAACCCTAAAGTTTTAATATCAAAATAATTGATAAGTTTCCTATTAATTAAATATTCAATTAAATTGAATATAATGAGTGAATTAAATATAATAAATTAATTAATATGATTATTAATTAATGTAAATAATGTGAAATGTTAATAATAATATTTATTAGTCCATTTGGTAATTTAATACTTATGGGTTAAAATATTTAATTATTTATTCAATCTAATTATTTATTTAACATGGATTGAATAATTAATGGGTAAATTATTAAATTAGCCCAACATGGGTCAATTAGTAGCCCAAGTGGGGAATAATAAAATTTGACAATTTAGTAGCCCAAACAATTTAATAGAAGCCCAATTGGTATTTTAAATTAAAGCCCAATGATTGGCCCACTTGGAAAAACAATTAAATAACTTATTAATTAATTAAAATAAGAAAAGTGAATTGATTTTTTGGGACTTTTGAAGTCCATCAGCCGAATGGGGTGAGGAGGAGAGAGAATGTATTGTTATTATTTTTATTATTAGTATTATTATTTGATTTTCATTTATTTAATTAAAAGGGTTGCTTGTTTTCTTTTTGTAGTACATGCACCATGCTTCTTTTCACCTAATGTGGTTAACTTGTGTAAGTATCCAATGGGTGCATGATGGGCTAAAATTATTAGATATAATTTATGTATCTAGTAATATTTCAAGTATACTTGAAATGTGAGATATACTTCATTTTATTTTTCAAGCAAAAGAGAGCTAGAGAGAGTTGAGAGAAAACTTTAAGTGAGAGCATAATATTTGAGAGATCAAGTAAGAAGAAGAAATCCTAAGTTAGTTCATGCCATCCTCCTTCACAACATATTTTGGAAAGAAGAGGAGAATAGCTATCAAAACAAGGTAGTTATTTTTAAACCCTAATCTTGCTTTTCTTTCAAGTTATAGTATAAATATTAGTGTAATAATTTCTATGGTTAGTATCATGCTATGTATGTTTATATAGTTGATCATGGGTTTAACTTATGTGTTATGAGTTTTATTGAATGAAAAACATGTATTTGGTTGTGTGAAAATAAATCTCAATATAATGATTAACTATAATTTTTGATAATATTTAGATTTGATGTTCTAATATTATAGAACATTAAATCATGAGAAAAACAAAGTTGGAATCACTCAAAATGGAGTTTTATACAAAAAGTTATGATTTATGGTAGTTTATGTGATGTAAAAATTTTTATAAAAAAATATTGATATTAAATCATGAAAAATTAATTTTTCATGTTATAAATTAATATAAGGTGATTGGTATTTTTTTGGATTTTTATTGTAAAGTTAAAGATTTATTAAAGGTATAATTTTTGTTAAAAATGCACTGTTCACATTCTGCTAGAAGGAGAAAAAAAAAAGAACAGTCCGCGCAATGCGCGCGAGGCGTTAGGCCGGCAAAACGCGGAGCCAAACGACGTCGTTTGGCGTCTGTGAAGAATTCACTCCGCGCAATGCGCGGAAGCCGTTTACGGCTTCTCAAAACGGCACCGTTTTGGGCCGTTGTTACTGAAGGCGCGCGCAATGCGCGAGCGCCGGTTTTCTGCGAAATTACCAGTTTGCCCCTCCGTGTTTTTTTTCGGCAGAATTACCATTCTGCCCTCGGTTCAGTTTTCGAATTATTTACGAAATTGCCATCGGTCCGGTTTTTCAACTTAATTACGAAAATGCCATTCGGGTTAATTTTAATTAATTTAAATATTTAAAAATTAATTTAAAATTATAACAAAAATAATAATAATACAAAAATAATATTGGGGAGGATATTTTTCATAAAGTTTAATATTTAAATATTTTAAATATTAATCTAGTTAGCTAAACCATGGTTAGGTTAAATAAATTTATTATTTATTTATTATTTTAAATGTTAATAATAAATAAAGATGATAAATTAGCAATTATTATTTAATGCCTATTAAATAATATTTAAAGAGAGATAAAATTTATAAATTAATTATTTATTATTTAAATATTATTAAATAATAAATAAAGATAATTAAGTAATTAATTATTATTTAATTAACATTAAATAATGATTAATGGAAATTAAGTTATTAGAGTAATAATTTATTATTTAATTTAAATAATAAATAAGAAGGATTTGATTATTATTTAACCTTAAATAATAATTAAAATTAATTAAATAATTAATTATTATTTAATTGACATTAAATAATAATTAAAGAGGATTAAGATTAGTAAACTATTATTTAATTTCCTTAATTAAATAATAAGTGAGGTTAATTACTTGGTTAATTATTGGTTGATTAACATTAAATTAAAGAAGGTTAAAATTAAGTTAATAATTATTTATTATTTAATAATAAGTAGGTACAATTAGTTATTATTTATAATAACTAGAGTTAATTAATTAATTTCTATTTAATCAATATTAAATAGTAATTAAAAAGAGATTGAGTTAATAAAATAAATTGAATTTAATTAAACAATTATAATAAGTTGTTTAAAGGTTTAATAAGTGTCCAACACTTAAGAAAAATATTTTCTAACTTATTAAATTATTAACCTAAAATGATTGAGTGTCTATAAGGTTAATAATATTGTTTTGACTAATGTAAATTATGTGTTAGTACTTATGTGTGGTAAATAAGTTCGTTATTAAGCGTATAGTTATGCAAATACGCCGTACTAATTATTAGACCGACTTTATTAATGTTAGGTCTTTCAAAGCAAGTTAGTTAAAGCTAGACAATTATTGTAGCTGAGCAAACAGGCAAGTTCTCTAACCCTACTCAATTATTATCGTTGAACAAGTTTCCATACTTGTATTTATTGTTAAAGCTTGCAGTGGTTTAATTATTTAAAATTATTCCACATCCATATTGTTTATACAATCGCACTTAGTGCATTTGAAGCTTATTAGTTCTTGATTCATGAACTGTATTAAAAATGTCTTAAGCTAATAATTCAGCTAGACATTACGTTTCTAAATTCAATAACTTGAATACTTTTAAAAGCTTATCCAAACCATTGTTGGGTGCGGATTTCTTATATTAAGTCTGAGAATTGAACAACCCTAAATTAGGGGATTTTGTGTCGGGAATCCGACTTTGGGCGCCAGTGACTAAATGTAATGCATATACAGCGGGTTGAATAGGCTGATCCCCTTGAAAACCAAACAACTCAAAGGGTCAGAGGAAACTCTATTATACCCTAGTTAGTTCAGGGTCCTTAGTGACCACTCAGCATTTTAAGATTCAAATATTCTGTTTATTAAAATTTGAATCCTGTTTCATTCACAACTGTTATATCTATTGTTGAATCATTGATGATATTTCTCATTCATTCATGATATATTAAATCTATATGATTGTTCTAAACTTGCTGAGCAAACTAGTTGCTCATTCTTGCTATATCATGAACCATTTTTCAGATAATCCTGATTGCTCAAAGAAGGATAAGGGAAAAGGAAAGGCCAGAGCTTAAGTTAGTTTATGCATGCTAATTAGATGTTTAAATTTGTGTTTACTGTTGTTAAACCTTTTGTAATTCCTTATGATAGGAACTGTTTATGTTAAGGTTAATAGACCCTGGTATTGTAACCTTTTTGTAAGGGAACCAATATGTATTATTCCGCGATATTTAAATGCAATGTATGTATTTAATTGTTAGTAATGTGTTGAATAGTGAGAACCAAACTCGAGGTTATGGAACCCGGATTTGGGGTCGTCACAGGTTGGTATCAGAGCCGTAGGTTAGAAACGTTAGGATTTGCGAAACCAGTATAATAATGTAAATTTTTGTTTATAACAGAAAATGCCGCCACGTAGACAACCACCAAGGAACCAGGGGGTAGAAGAGTCAGTTAACAACGACGCGGGGGGACACAACGTAGACCCTATGCAAAACTTCGTCGACATGCTAGCTGAAGCAATGCAAAACCGCCACCCTGTAGTAGCAAATCCGCCACCACCACCAAATCAGTTGGCGAATTTTAAAGATTTTAAGGCGGTGGGACCGCCAGAGTTTAGGGGAACGTCGGACCCAATAGAGGCCCAGTCTTGGATAAAGGAGATAGAGAAGGCGTTTGTTATCGCAAGAGTAGCTGAGGAGCAAAAGACAGTTTTTGCTACCTACATGATGAAGGGCGAAGCCAATTTCTGGTGGGAAGCCAATCAGAATAGGGCTGGGGATGGTGTGGTGCCCTGGACGAAATTTAAGGAAATATTCGACGAGAATTATTTCCCGAAAAGTATGAAGAGTAGGATGGAGGTAAGGTTTCTAGAACTAAAACAGGAGAACATGTCGGTACCGGAGTACGCGGCAAAATTTAATGAGTTGGCCAGGTTCGCTCCACATCAGGTAGACACGGAGGAACGCAAGGCCAGGAGGTTCGAGAATGGATTGAGACCTTGGATATTCAACAAGGTAGCAGTACTGCAGATTGACTCGTTCGCAACTTTGCTAGAGAAGTCAATCATTGCTGAAGGAGGAAGCGACGCATTAACCAAGTACAACCAGGAGAGAAACAAGAAGAAAAATGAAGGGGGAAGCAAGAACAGCAACAGTGGAGGCAATAATAACAATAACAACAATAAGCGCAAATGGGACAACAGTAATGACAAGAGCTCGGGGAATCAACAAGGAAGTGTTCAGAAAAAGCCAGCATGCAATATTTGTGGAAAGAATCATTTCGGAGAGTGCAGGAAAGGCAAGAACACGTGCTACAATTGTGGTCAGGTGGGACATATTTCTCCAAATTGTCCCCTCCCAAAGAAAGTGAGATGCTTTTCTTGCGGAGCATCTGACCACCTGATAAAGGATTGCCCTAAGAAGAAGAATGACGGGAGTAGCGGCTACAAGGGCAATAACAGTAAACTGGCTATCGGGGGACCGGTACCACAGAACAAGCCGACAGCCCGGACATTCAATATGACGGTGCAAGATGCCGTGGGGTCAAAAGACGTGGTGTCAGGTATTATTCCGATCAATAATATAAATGCATATGTATTGTTTGATTCGGGTGCTACCTGTTCATTTGTGTCTGATGATTTCGCTAGACGATTAGAGTTGCCTAGGGACAAACTAGAAAACTCAATGAACATAGAAGTTGCTAATAAAGAAGTGATTCCGGTAGAGTACATACATAGAAATTGTTGTGCTGAAATCAGGGGTCAGAAATTAAATGTGAATCTAATTCCAATACGTCTGGGGGAATTTGATGTAATACTTGGGATGGATTGGTTGTTTAACCACGGGGCGATAATTGATTGTCAGAAGAAGTGCATACACCTTAAGACACCAAATAAGTCTAAGGTCGTATTTTATGGCAGCAAATCGTCAAGACAGTCTTCTTGTCTGACGATGATGCAGGCCAAGAAATTATTGAAGAAAGGTTGTGTAGGGTATTTGGCTCATGTGGTTGACACACAAGTGGTGAGTCCCGAGATGGAGCAAATACCAGTAGTTAGGGAGTTTACGGATGTTTTTCCAGATGTACTGCCGGGTTTACCGCCGGACAGGGAGATAGAATTTGTGATTGATTTAGTACCGGGGACAGCACCGATATCGAAAGCACCATATAGGATGGCTCCGGTAGAACTAAAGGAATTGATGGTGCAATTGCAGGAGTTGTTAGACAATAAGTACATTCAACCAAGTGTTTCTCCATGGGGAGCACCGGTGCTGTTTGTAAAGAAGAAGGATGGATCGATGAGATTGTGTATGGATTATAGAGAGCTGAATAAGGTGACAATTAAGAACAAGTACCCGTTACCACGAATTGACGATCTTTTCGATCAATTGAAAGGGGCGAAGTACTTTTCAAAGATTGACTTAAGGACTGGTTATCATCAGTTGAAAGTCAGGAAGGAGGATATACCCAAGACGGCATTCAGAACTCGATATGGGCATTATGAGTTTCTGGTGATGTCGTTTGGACTAACGAATGCGCCAGCCGCATTTATGGACATGATGAACAGAATATTCAAGCAATACTTGGATAAATTTGTAGTCGTGTTCATTGACGATATTCTGGTGTATTCCAAAACGGAGGAGGAGCATGCTGAACACCTAAGATTGGTGTTGGAGGTTTTACGGAAGGAGCGGTTGTACGCTAAGTTTTCAAAGTGTGAATTCTGGTTGGAAAGAGTTCAATTTTTAGGTCATGTTATTGACAAGGAGGGAGTTTCGGTTGATCCGGCGAAGGTTGAATCGGTAATGAATTGGGAGCAACCAAGGACGCCGACATAAGTAAGAAGTTTCTTAGGGTTAGCGGGTTACTATCGGAGGTTCATTCAAGACTTCTCAAAGATAGCAACACCGTTGACCAACTTAACAAGAAAGACGGTGAAATACGTGTGGACAGAGAAGTGTGAGAAAAGTTTTCAGGAGTTAAAGAAAAGACTTAGTGAAGCACCTGTATTGACCTTACCAGACGATACAGGAGGTTTTACGGTCTACAGTGATGCATCGCACAAGGGGCTTGGCTGTGTGCTTATGCAAAACGGCAAAGTCGTTGCGTATGCGTCCAGACAATTAAAAGATTATGAGAAGGGATATCCTACCCACGACTTGGAGCTGGCAGCGGTAGTGTTTGCCCTTAAAATTTGGAGACATTATCTGTACGGAGAAAAATGTGAGATATTCACAGACCATAAGAGTCTGAAGTATATCTTCACACAGAAGGAGCTGAATATGAGGCAACGGAGATGGTTGGAATTGATCAAAGATTATGATTGTGAAATTCTATATCATCCCGGCAAGGCCAACGTAGTAGCGGATGCTCTGAGTAGAAAGAGCAGTGAGAAATTGTTCATATTGACAGATCAAGAACAATTGGTTCAAGAGATGGCTCGAATGGAGTTGGAAGTGAGAAGTCCAAACGAGTCAATAGAAGTCGAGGTGAGCCCAACCTTGTTAGATAGGGTGAAAGAGGCTCAAGACAAAGATGAGGAATGTGACAGAATCCGGAAGAGGATGACCGATGGAGAAGAGGTCAAGTTTAAAATTGATAGCATGGGATTGCTGAGATTTGAAAATCGTGTTTGGGTACCGCTAGTGCCTAAATTACGAGAGGAAATTTTGCAAGAGGCCCACAGTACAAGATACTCGATACATCCGGGGAGTACGAAGATGTATCAAGATCTACGTCAGCATTTTTGGTGGCCGAATTTAAAGAGGGAGGTTGCAGAATGTGTCAGCCGATGCCTAACTTGTCAAAGGGTAAAGGCCGAACATCAGAGACCAAGTGGATTGTTACAGCCGTTAGAAATTCCTGAGTGGAAATGGGAGCATATCACAATGGATTTTGTGGTAGGACTTCCAGCAACACAGAAGGGATATGACGCAATTTGGGTGATTGTGGATCGGCTAACAAAGTCAGCGCACTTTTTGCCGATCAAGATTAGGTTCAGTTTGGATCAGTTGTCCAAATTGTACATCAAAGAGATAGTTTCAAGACATGGGGTGCCGGTATCGATTGTGTCAGACAGAGATCCGCGCTTCACGTCAAAATTTTGGAGAAGTCTTCAGGAGAGATTGGGGACACAGTTGAGAATGAGTACAGCGTATCATCCGCAGACCGATGGGCAAAGTGAGAGAACAATTCAGACATTGGAAGATATGCTCAGGGCCTGCGTAATGGATTTCAAGGGCAGTTGGGAAATCCATCTACCACTAGTTGAGTTTGCATATAACAACAGTTATCATGCGAGCATAGGTATGCCGCCTTACGAAGCTTTATATGGCAGAAAATGCAGAACACCTCTATGTTGGGATGAGGTAGGAGAACGCCGACTGTTGGGGCCAGAATTGGTTCAACAGACGGTAGAAATTATCAAGGTAATAAGAGCTCGGCTAGTAGCAGCTCAAGACCGTCAAAAGAAATACGCCGATTTACATCGACAGAAACGAGACTTCGAGGTGGGGAGTTTTGTGTTCATTAAGGTATCTCCCTGGAAAGGGAAGATCAGGTTTGGAAAGAAGGGGAAATTGAGTCCAAGGTTCATAGGACCGTTCGAAATATTGAGAAGAGTGGGTGAAGTAGCATACGAGGTAGCTTTACCTCCTGGATTGGAACATATTCACAATGTGTTTCACGTGTCGGTATTGCGGCCATACAAACCAGACTACAAGCACGTTATCTCCTATGAACCAATTCAAGTCGGGAAGGACTTATCAATTGAAGAAGTTCTTGTTCAGATACTCGATAGGAAGGAACAGAAACTGAGAAATAAGATAATTCATTCTGTCAAAGTACTCTGGAGGAATCACGCCATTGAAGAATCTACGTGGGAATTAGAGGAGAAAATGAGGACAAATTACCCGTTTTTATTTGAGTAACCTTATTTTACAATTCCGATGACGGAATTTTTATAAGGAGGGGAGAATGTAATGTCCTAGAATTTCCACATCTTTATTAATTAAATTATTAATTTAATTTTCAACGAGTTAGTTTTATGAGATTATTTAAATCTTTTTATGTGATTAATTAATTATGTGATTAAATAATTATGTAATTAATTACTAAAATTTATTTAAAGGGGGTCACTAATATGTTATTAAATTAGTGAACAAACCCTAAAGTTTTAATATCAAAATAATTGATAAGTTTCCTATTAATTAAATATTCAATTAAATTGAATATAATGAGTGAATTAAATATAATAAATTAATTAATATGATTATTAATTAATGTAAATAATGTGAAATGTTAATAATAATATTTATTAGTCCATTTGGTAATTTAATACTTATGGGTTAAAATATTTAATTATTTATTCAATCTAATTATTTATTTAACATGGATTGAATAATTAATGGGTAAATTATTAAATTAGCCCAACATGGGTCAATTAGTAGCCCAAGTGGGGAATAATAAAATTTGACAATTTAGTAGCCCAAACAATTTAATAGAAGCCCAATTGGTATTTTAAATTAAAGCCCAATGATTGGCCCACTTGGAAAAACAATTAAATAACTTATTAATTAATTAAAATAAGAAAAGTGAATTGATTTTTTGGGACTTTTGAAGTCCATCAGCCGAATGGGGTGAGGAGGAGAGAGAATGTATTGTTATTATTTTTATTATTAGTATTATTATTTGATTTTCATTTATTTAATTAAAAGGGTTGCTTGTTTTCTTTTTGTAGTACATGCACCATGCTTCTTTTCACCTAATGTGGTTAACTTGTGTAAGTATCCAATGGGTGCATGATGGGCTAAAATTATTAGATATAATTTATGTATCTAGTAATATTTCAAGTATACTTGAAATGTGAGATATACTTCATTTTATTTTTCAAGCAAAAGAGAGCTAGAGAGAGTTGAGAGAAAACTTTAAGTGAGAGCATAATATTTGAGAGATCAAGTAAGAAGAAGAAATCCTAAGTTAGTTCATGCCATCCTCCTTCACAACATATTTTGGAAAGAAGAGGAGAATAGCTATCAAAACAAGGTAGTTATTTTTAAACCCTAATCTTGCTTTTCTTTCAAGTTATAGTATAAATATTAGTGTAATAATTTCTATGGTTAGTATCATGCTATGTATGTTTATATAGTTGATCATGGGTTTAACTTATGTGTTATGAGTTTTATTGAATGAAAAACATGTATTTGGTTGTGTGAAAATAAATCTCAATATAATGATTAACTATAATTTTTGATAATATTTAGATTTGATGTTCTAATATTATAGAACATTAAATCATGAGAAAAACAAAGTTGGAATCACTCAAAATGGAGTTTTATACAAAAAGTTATGATTTATGGTAGTTTATGTGATGTAAAAATTTTTATAAAAAAATATTGATATTAAATCATGAAAAATTAATTTTTCATGTTATAAATTAATATAAGGTGATTGGTATTTTTTTGGATTTTTATTGTAAAGTTAAAGATTTATTAAAGGTATAATTTTTGTTAAAAATGCACTGTTCACATTCTGCTAGAAGGAGAAAAAAAAAGAACAGTCCGCGCAATGCGCGCGAGGCGTTAGGCCGGCAAAACGCGGAGCCAAACGACGTCGTTTGGCGTCTGTGAAGAATTCACTCCGCGCAATGCGCGGAAGCCGTTTACGGCTTCTCAAAACGGCACCGTTTTGGGCCGTTGTTACTGAAGGCGCGCGCAATGCGCGAGCGCCGGTTTTCTGCGAAATTACCAGTTTGCCCCTCCGTGTTTTTTTTCGGCAGAATTACCATTCTGCCCTCGGTTCAGTTTTCGAATTATTTACGAAATTGCCATCGGTCCGATTTTTCAACTTAATTACGAAAATGCCATTCGGGTTAATTTTAATTAATTTAAATATTTAAAAATTAATTTAAAATTATAACAAAAATAATAATAATACAAAAATAATATTGGGGAGGATATTTTTCATAAAGTTTAATATTTAAATATTTTAAATATTAATCTAGTTAGCTAAACCATGGTTAGGTTAAATAAATTTATTATTTATTTATTATTTTAAATGTTAATAATAAATAAAGATGATAAATTAGCAATTATTATTTAATGCCTATTAAATAATATTTAAAGAGAGATAAAATTTATAAATTAATTATTTATTATTTAAATATTATTAAATAATAAATAAAGATAATTAAGTAATTAATTATTATTTAATTAACATTAAATAATGATTAATGGAAATTAAGTTATTAGAGTAATAATTTATTATTTAATTTAAATAATAAATAAGAAGAATTTGATTATTATTTAACCTTAAATAATAATTAAAATTAATTAAATAATTAATTATTATTTAATTGACATTAAATAATAATTAAAGAGGATTAAGATTAGTAAACTATTATTTAATTTCCTTAATTAAATAATAAGTGAGGTTAATTACTTGGTTAATTATTGGTTGATTAACATTAAATTAAAGAAGGTTAAAATTAAGTTAATAATTATTTATTATTTAATAATAAGTAGGTACAATTAGTTATTATTTATAATAACTAGAGTTAATTAATTAATTTCTATTTAATCAATGTTAAATAGTAATTAAAAAGAGATTGAGTTAATAAAATAAATTGAATTTAATTAAACAATTATAATAAGTTGTTTAAAGGTTTAATAAGTGTCCAACACTTAAGAAAAATATTTTCTAACTTATTAAATTATTAACCTAAAATGATTGAGTGTCTATAAGGTTAATAATATTGTTTTGACTAATGTAAATTATGTGTTAGTACTTATGTGTGGTAAATAAGTTCGTTATTAAGCGTATAGTTATGCAAATACGCCGTACTAATTATTAGACCGACTTTATTAATGTTAGGTCTTTCAAAGCAAGTTAGTTAAAGCTAGACAATTATTGTAGCTGAGCAAACAGGCAAGTTCTCTAACCCTACTCAATTATTATCGTTGAACAAGTTTCCATACTTGTATTTATTGTTAAAGCTTGCAGTGGTTTAATTATTTAAAATTATTCCACATCCATATTGTTTATACAATCGCACTTAGTGCATTTGAAGCTTATTAGTTCTTGATTCATGAACTGTATTAAAAATGTCTTAAGCTAATAATTCAGCTAGACATTACGTTTCTAAATTCAATAACTTGAATACTTTTAAAAGCTTATCCAAACCATTGTTGGGTGCGGATTTCTTATATTAAGTCTGAGAATTGAACAACCCTAAATTAGGGGATTTTGTGTCGGGAATCCGACTTTGGGCGCCAGTGACTAAATGTAATGCATATACAGCGGGTTGAATAGGCTGATCCCCTTGAAAACCAAACAACTCAAAGGGTCAGAGGAAACTCTATTATACCCTAGTTAGTTCAGGGTCCTTAGTGACCACTCAGCATTTTAAGATTCAAATATTCTGTTTATTAAAATTTGAATCCTGTTTCATTCACAACTGTTATATCTATTGTTGAATCATTGATGATATTTCTCATTCATTCATGATATATTAAATCTATATGATTGTTCTAAACTTGCTGAGCAAACTAGTTGCTCATTCTTGCTATATCATGAACCATTTTTCAGATAATCCTGATTGCTCAAAGAAGGATAAGGGAAAAGGAAAGGCCAGAGCTTAAGTTAGTTTATGCATGCTAATTAGATGTTTAAATTTGTGTTTACTGTTGTTAAACCTTTTGTAATTCCTTATGATAGGAACTGTTTATGTTAAGGTTAATAGACCCTGGTATTGTAACCTTTTTGTAAGGGAACCAATATGTATTATTCCGCGATATTTAAATGCAATGTATGTATTTAATTGTTAGTAATGTGTTGAATAGTGAGAACCAAACTCGAGGTTATGGAACCCGGATTTGGGGTCGTCACAGGTTGGTATCAGAGCCGTAGGTTAGAAACGTTAGGATTTGCGAAACCAGTATAATAATGTAAATTTTTGTTTATAACAGAAAATGCCGCCACGTAGACAACCACCAAGGAACCAGGGGGTAGAAGAGTCAGTTAACAACGACGCGGGGGGACACAACGTAGACCCTATGCAAAACTTCGTCGACATGCTAGCTGAAGCAATGCAAAACCGCCACCCTGTAGTAGCAAATCCGCCACCACCACCAAATCAGTTGGCGAATTTTAAAGATTTTAAGGCGGTGGGACCGCCAGAGTTTAGGGGAACGTCGGACCCAATAGAGGCCCAGTCTTGGATAAAGGAGATAGAGAAGGCGTTTGTTATCGCAAGAGTAGCTGAGGAGCAAAAGACAGTTTTTGCTACCTACATGATGAAGGGCGAAGCCAATTTCTGGTGGGAAGCCAATCAGAATAGGGCTGGGGATGGTGTGGTGCCCTGGACGAAATTTAAGGAAATATTCGACGAGAATTATTTCCCGAAAAGTATGAAGAGTAGGATGGAGGTAAGGTTTCTAGAACTAAAACAGGAGAACATGTCGGTACCGGAGTACGCGGCAAAATTTAATGAGTTGGCCAGGTTCGCTCCACATCAGGTAGACACGGAGGAACGCAAGGCCAGGAGGTTCGAGAATGGATTGAGACCTTGGATATTCAACAAGGTAGCAGTACTGCAGATTGACTCGTTCGCAACTTTGCTAGAGAAGTCAATCATTGCTGAAGGAGGAAGCGACGCATTAACCAAGTACAACCAGGAGAGAAACAAGAAGAAAAATGAAGGGGGAAGCAAGAACAGCAACAGTGGAGGCAATAATAACAATAACAACAATAAGCGCAAATGGGACAACAGTAATGACAAGAGCTCGGGGAATCAACAAGGAAGTGTTCAGAAAAAGCCAGCATGCAATATTTGTGGAAAGAATCATTTCGGAGAGTGCAGGAAAGGCAAGAACACGTGCTACAATTGTGGTCAGGTGGGACATATTTCTCCAAATTGTCCCCTCCCAAAGAAAGTGAGATGCTTTTCTTGCGGAGCATCTGACCACCTGATAAAGGATTGCCCTAAGAAGAAGAATGACAGGAGTAGCGGCTACAAGGGCAATAACAGTAAACTGGCTATCGGGGGACCGGTACCACAGAACAAGCCGACAGCCCGGACATTCAATATGACGGTGCAAGATGCCGTGGGGTCAAAAGACGTGGTGTCAGGTATTATTCCGATCAATAATATAAATGCATATGTATTGTTTGATTCGGGTGCTACCTGTTCATTTGTGTCTGATATTTCGCTAGACGATTAGAGTTGCCTAGGGACAAACTAGAAAACTCAATGAACATAGAAGTTGCTAATAAAGAAGTGATTCCGGTAGAGTACATACATAGAAATTGTTGTGCTGAAATCAGGGGTCAGAAATTAAATGTGAATCTAATTCCAATACGTCTGGGGGAATTTGATGTAATACTTGGGATGGATTGGTTGTTTAACCACGGGGCGATAATTGATTGTCAGAAGAAGTGCATACACTTTAAGACACCAAATAAGTCTAAGGTCGTATTTTATGGCAGCAAATCGTCAAGACAGTCTTCTTGTCTGACGATGATGCAGGCCAAGAAATTATTGAAGAAAGGTTGTGTAGGGTATTTGGCTCATGTGGTTGACACACAAGTGGTGAGTCCCGAGATGGAGCAAATACCAGTAGTTAGGGAGTTTACGGATGTTTTTCCAGATGTACTGCCGGGTTTACCGCCGGACAGGGAGATAGAATTTGTGATTGATTTAGTACCGGGGACAGCACCGATATCGAAAGCACCATATAGGATGGCTCCGGTAGAACTAAAGGAATTGATGGTGCAATTGCAGGAGTTGTTAGACAATAAGTACATTCAACCAAGTGTTTCTCCATGGGGAGCACCGGTGCTGTTTGTAAAGAAGAAGGATGGATCGATGAGATTGTGTATGGATTATAGAGAGCTGAATAAGGTGACAATTAAGAACAAGTACCCGTTACCACGAATTGACGATCTTTTCGATCAATTGAAAGGGGCGAAGTACTTTTCAAAGATTGACTTAAGGACTGGTTATCATCAGTTGAAAGTCAGGAAGGAGGATATACCCAAGACGGCATTCAGAACTCGATATGGGCATTATGAGTTTCTGGTGATGTCGTTTGGACTAACGAATGCGCCAGCCGCATTTATGGACATGATGAACAGAATATTCAAGCAATACTTGGATAAATTTGTAGTCGTGTTCATTGACGATATTCTGGTGTATTCCAAAACGGAGGAGGAGCATGCTGAACACCTAAGATTGGTGTTGGAGGTTTTACGGAAGGAGCGGTTGTACGCTAAGTTTTCAAAGTATGAATTCTGGTTGGAAAGAGTTCAATTTTTAGGTCATGTTATTGACAAGGAGGGAGTTTCGGTTGATCCGGCGAAGGTTGAATCGGTAATGAATTGGGAGCAACCAAGGACGCCGACATAAGTAAGAAGTTTCTTAGGGTTAGCGGGTTACTATCGGAGGTTCATTCAAGACTTCTCAAAGATAGCAACACCGTTGACCAACTTAACAAGAAAGACGGTGAAATACGTGTGGACAGAGAAGTGTGAGGAAAGTTTTCAGGAGTTAAAGAAAAGACTTAGTGAAGCACCTGTATTGACCTTACCAGACGATACAGGAGGTTTTACGGTCTACAGTGATGCATCGCACAAGGGGCTTGGCTGTGTGCTTATGCAAAACGGCAAAGTCGTTGCGTATGCGTCCAGACAATTAAAAGATTATGAGAAGGGATATCCTACCCACGACTTGGAGCTGGCAGCGGTAGTGTTTGCCCTTAAAATTTGGAGACATTATCTGTACGGAGAAAAATGTGAGATATTCACAGACCATAAGAGTCTGA
This sequence comes from Hedera helix, assembly GCA_947179155.2. Taxonomy (NCBI): domain Eukaryota; kingdom Viridiplantae; phylum Streptophyta; class Magnoliopsida; order Apiales; family Araliaceae; genus Hedera; species Hedera helix. The sequence continues at coordinate 50,006,956 of OX359271.1, forward strand.
AGTATATCTTCACACAGAAGGAGCTGAATATGAGGCAACGGAGATGGTTGGAATTGATCAAAGATTATGATTGTGAAATTCTATATCATCCCGGCAAGGCCAACGTAGTAGCGGATGCTCTGAGTAGAAAGAGCAGTGAGAAATTGTTCATATTGACAGATCAAGAACAATTGGTTCAAGAGATGGCTCGAATGGAGTTGGAAGTGAGAAGTCCAAACGAGTCAATAGAAGTCGAGGTGAGCCCAACCTTGTTAGATAGGGTGAAAGAGGCTCAAGACAAAGATGAGGAATGTGACAGAATCCGGAAGAGGATGACCGATGGAGAAGAGGTCAAGTTTAAAATTGATAGCATGGGATTGCTGAGATTTGAAAATCGTGTTTGGGTACCGCTAGTGCCTAAATTACGAGAGGAAATTTTGCAAGAGGCCCACAGTACAAGATACTCGATACATCCGGGGAGTACGAAGATGTATCAAGATCTACGTCAGCATTTTTGGTGGCCGAATTTAAAGAGGGAGGTTGCAGAATGTGTCAGCCGATGCCTAACTTGTCAAAGGGTAAAGGCCGAACATCAGAGACCAAGTGGATTGTTACAGCCGTTAGAAATTCCTGAGTGGAAATGGGAGCATATCACAATGGATTTTGTGGTAGGACTTCCAGCAACACAGAAGGGATATGACGCAATTTGGGTGATTGTGGATCGGCTAACAAAGTCAGCGCACTTTTTGCCGATCAAGATTAGGTTCAGTTTGGATCAGTTGTCCAAATTGTACATCAAAGAGATAGTTTCAAGACATGGGGTGCCGGTATCGATTGTGTCAGACAGAGATCCGCGCTTCACGTCAAAATTTTGGAGAAGTCTTCAGGAGAGATTGGGGACACAGTTGAGAATGAGTACAGCGTATCATCCGCAGACCGATGGGCAAAGTGAGAGAACAATTCAGACATTGGAAGATATGCTCAGGGCCTGCGTAATGGATTTCAAGGGCAGTTGGGAAATCCATCTACCATTAGTTGAGTTTGCATATAACAACAGTTATCATGCGAGCATAGGTATGCCGCCTTACGAAGCTTTATATGGCAGAAAATGCAGAACACCTCTATGTTGGGATGAGGTAAGAGAACGGCGACTGTTGGGGCCAGAATTGGTTCAACAGACGGTAGAAATTATCAAGGTAATAAGAGCTCGGCTAGTAGCAGCTCAAGACCGTCAAAAGAAATACGCCGATTTACATCGACAGAAACGAGACTTCGAGGTGGGGAGTTTTGTGTTCATTAAGGTATCTCCCTGGAAAGGGAAGATCAGGTTTGGAAAGAAGGGGAAATTGAGTCCAAGGTTCATAGGACCGTTCGAAATATTGAGAAGAGTGGGTGAAGTAGCATACGAGGTAGCTTTACCTCCTGAATTGGAACATATTCACAATGTGTTTCACGTGTCGGTATTGCGGCCATACAAACCAGACTACAAGCACGTTATCTCCTATGAACCAATTCAAGTCGGGAAGGACTTATCATATGAAGAAGTTCCTGTTCAGATACTCGATAGGAAGGAACAGAAACTGAGAAATAAGATAATTCATTCTGTCAAAGTACTCTGGAGGAATCACGCCATTGAAGAATCTACGTGGGAATTAGAGGAGGAAATGAGGACAAATTACCCGTTTTTATTAGAGTAACCTTATTTTACAATTCCGAGGACGGAATTTTTATAAGGAGGGGAGAATGTAATGTCCTAGAATTTCCACATCTTTATTAATTAAATTATTAATTTAATTTTCAACGAGTTAGTTTTATGAGATTATTTAAATCTTTTTATGTGATTAATTAATTATGTGATTAAATAATTATGTAATTAATTACTAAAATTTATTTAAAGGGGGTCACTAATATGTTATTAAATTAGTGAACAAACCCTAAAGTTTTAATATCAAAATAATTGATAAGTTTCCTATTAATTAAATATTCAATTAAATTGAATATAATGAGTGAATTAAATATAATAAATTAATTAATATGATTATTAATTAATGTAAATAATGTGAAATGTTAATAATAATATTTATTAGTCCATTTGGTAATTTAATACTTATGGGTTAAAATATTTAATTATTTATTCAATCTAATTATTTATTTAACATGGATTGAATAATTAATGGGTAAATTATTAAATTAGCCCAACATGGGTCAATTAGTAGCCCAAGTGGGGAATAATAAAATTTGACAATTTAGTAGCCCAAACAATTTAATAGAAGCCCAATTGGTATTTTAAATTAAAGCCCAATGATTGGCCCACTTGGAAAAACAATTAAATAACTTATTAATTAATTAAAATAAGAAAAGTGAATTGATTTTTTGGGACTTTTGAAGTCCATCAGCCGAATGGGGTGAGGAGGAGAGAGAATGTATTGTTATTATTTTTATTATTAGTATTATTATTTGATTTTCATTTATTTAATTAAAAGGGTTGCTTGTTTTCTTTTTGTAGTACATGCACCATGCTTCTTTTCACCTAATGTGGTTAACTTGTGTAAGTATCCAATGGGTGCATGATGGGCTAAAATTATTAGATATAATTTATGTATCTAGTAATATTTCAAGTATACTTGAAATGTGAGATATACTTCATTTTATTTTTCAAGCAAAAGAGAGCTAGAGAGAGTTGAGAGAAAACTTTAAGTGAGAGCATAATATTTGAGAGATCAAGTAAGAAGAAGAAATCCTAAGTTAGTTCATGCCATCCTCCTTCACAACATATTTTGGAAAGAAGAGGAGAATAGCTATCAAAACAAGGTAGTTATTTTTAAACCCTAATCTTGCTTTTCTTTCAAGTTATAGTATAAATATTAGTGTAATAATTTCTATGGTTAGTATCATGCTATGTATGTTTATATAGTTGATCATGGGTTTAACTTATGTGTTATGAGTTTTATTGAATGAAAAACATGTATTTGGTTGTGTGAAAATAAATCTCAATATAATGATTAACTATAATTTTTGATAATATTTAGCTTTGATGTTCTAATATTATAGAACATTAAATCATGAGAAAAACAAAGTTGGAATCACTCAAAATGGAGTTTTATACAAAAAGTTATGATTTATGGTAGTTTATGTGATGTAAAAATTTTTATAAAAAAATATTGATATTAAATCATGAAAAATTAATTTTTCATGTTATAAATTAATATAAGGTGATTGGTATTTTTTTGGATTTTTATTGTAAAGTTAAAGATTTATTAAAGGTATAATTTTTGTTAAAAATGCACTGTTCACATTCTGCTAGAAGGAGAAAAAAAAAGAACAGTCCGCGCAATGCGCGCGAGGCGTTAGGCCGGCAAAACGCGGAGCCAAACGACGTCGTTTGGCGTCTGTGAAGAATTCACTCCGCGCAATGCGCGGAAGCCATTTACGGCTTCTCAAAACGGCACCGTTTTGGGCCGTTGTTACTGAAGGCGAGCGCCGGTTTTCTGCGAAATTACCAGTTTGCCCCTCCGTGTTTTTTTTCGGCAGAATTACCATTCTGCCCTCGGTTCAGTTTTCGAATTATTTACGAAATTGCCATCGGTCCGGTTTTTCAACTTAATTACGAAAATGTCATTCGGGTTAATTTTAATTAATTTAAATATTTAAAAATTAATTTAAAATTATAACAAAAATAATAATAATACAAAAATAATATTGGGGAGGATATTTTTCATAAAGTTTAATATTTAAATATTTTAAATATTAATCTAGTTAGCTAAACCATGGTTAGGTTAAATAAATTTATTATTTATTTATTATTTTAAATGTTAATAATAAATAAAGATGATAAATTAGCAATTATTATTTAATGCCTATTAAATAATATTTAAAGAGAGATAAAATTTATAAATTAATTATTTATTATTTAAATATTATTAAATAATAAATAAAGATAATTAAGTAATTAATTATTATTTAATTAACATTAAATAATGATTAATGGAAATTAAGTTATTAGAGTAATAATTTATTATTTAATTTAAATAATAAATAAGAAGAATTTGATTATTATTTAACCTTAAATAATAATTAAAATTAATTAAATAATTAATTATTATTTAATTGACATTAAATAATAATTAAAGAGGATTAAGATTAGTAAACTATTATTTAATTTCCTTAATTAAATAATAAGTGAGGTTAATTACTTGGTTAATTATTGGTTGATTAACATTAAATTAAAGAAGGTTAAAATTAAGTTAATAATTATTTATTATTTAATAATAAGTAGGTACAATTAGTTATTATTTATAATAACTAGAGTTAATTAATTAATTTCTATTTAATCAATGTTAAATAGTAATTAAAAAGAGATTGAGTTAATAAAATAAATTGAATTTAATTAAACAATTATAATAAGTTGTTTAAAGGTTTAATAAGTGTCCAACACTTAAGAAAAATATTTTCTAACTTATTAAATTATTAACCTAAAATGATTGAGTGTCTATAAGGTTAATAATATTGTTTTGACTAATGTAAATTATGTGTTAGTACTTATGTGTGGTAAATAAGTTCGTTATTAAGCGTATAGTTATGCAAATACGCCGTACTAATTATTAGACCGACTTTATTAATGTTAGGTCTTTCAAAGCAAGTTAGTTAAAGCTAGACAATTATTGTAGCTGAGCAAACAGGCAAGTTCTCTAACCCTACTCAATTATTATCGTTGAACAAGTTTCCATACTTGTATTTATTGTTAAAGCTTGCAGTGGTTTAATTATTTAAAATTATTCCACATCCATATTGTTTATACAATCGCACTTAGTGCATTTGAAGCTTATTAGTTCTTGATTCATGAACTGTATTAAAAATGTCTTAAGCTAATAATTCAGCTAGACATTACGTTTCTAAATTCAATAACTTGAATACTTTTAAAAGCTTATCCAAACCATTGTTGGGTGCGGATTTCTTATATTAAGTCTGAGAATTGAACAACCCTAAATTAGGGGATTTTGTGTCGGGAATCCGACTTTGGGCGCCAGTGACTAAATGTAATGCATATACAGCGGGTTGAATAGGCTGATCCCCTTGAAAACCAAACAACTCAAAGGGTCAGAGGAAACTCTATTATACCCTAGTTAGTTCAGGGTCCTTAGTGACCACTCAGCATTTTAAGATTCAAATATTCTGTTTATTAAAATTTGAATCCTGTTTCATTCACAACTGTTATATCTATTGTTGAATCATTGATGATATTTCTCATTCATTCATGATATATTAAATCTATATGATTGTTCTAAACTTGCTGAGCAAACTAGTTGCTCATTCTTGCTATATCATGAACCATTTTTCAGATAATCCTGATTGCTCAAAGAAGGATAAGGGAAAAGGAAAGGCCAGAGCTTAAGTTAGTTTATGCATGCTAATTAGATGTTTAAATTTGTGTTTACTGTTGTTAAACCTTTTGTAATTCCTTATGATAGGAACTGTTTATGTTAAGGTTAATAGACCCTGGTATTGTAACCTTTTTGTAAGGGAACCAATATGTATTATTCCGCGATATTTAAATGCAATGTATGTATTTAATTGTTAGTAATGTGTTGAATAGTGAGAACCAAACTCGAGGTTATGGAACCCGGATTTGGGGTCGTCACAATAACAATTAGTCATAATAATTGAATTGATAAAGTTATTTGTTTATAATATAAAGTTAGGTGATTATTAGGTGATATGAAATGAATGGTGTAGATTAAAGTGTGAATTATTGTTGAATAATTGAATTGATTTGTTTATAATATAAAGTTAGGTGATTATTAGGTGATATGAAATGAATGGTGTAGATTAAAGTGTGAATTATTGTTGAATAATTAAATTGATTTGTTTATAATATAAAGTTAGGTGATTATTAGGTGATATGAAATGAATGGTGTAGATTAAAGATAATATAATATTTGAAATGGATGGTGTAGATTAAAAGATGATATTTAAATGAATAGTTTAGATTAAATGAATGATAAGATTTTTGGCTATAAATAGAAGCCTTAACTTAAGGATTTTTCATAAACTTCCTTACTTGTTCTTTCTTTCTCTCTCTAAATACTTCTTGTGAAAGTTCTCTCTAAGTGTGCTTAAGTCATCTTGAGTATTTGTGAAGATCTATAAGTATACGTGTACTGTTCAAGTTAATCAACCTCATTTAAATCAATATCCAGTCACGTGTTGAGGTAAGGGATACCATCTTTTTCATCTTCCATTATTCAAACGTACTATGGTAAGGGATTATCATTATTTGATTCTCGATAATAATATTGTTTCTTCCTTACTCATAAGACGTGCATTTTATTTCCATGTATTAAATTGTGGGAATAACCTTACGGAGCGGATTGCCGCCTGTTGGTGAATAACCTTTCGTATTCATTCATTATTAATCTCTGAGAATAACCTTACGGAGCGGATTGCCTCCTGTTTGGTGAATAACTCTTTGTACTCAAATTCTATTAAATTGTGGGAATAACCTTACGGAGCGGATTGCCGCCTGTTGGTGAATAACCCTTTGTATTAATTTCCTTCACCTTTTGTTAATCAAACCTGCTACGGTAAGGGATATTATTTTCTTTCATACTCCTAAATCAAAATTTATTATGGAACTATTGCTTCTATAATTCCTGAAAATATTATATGTTCCATAATAGTTGAACTTCATTATTTCAACTGAACCTTCCTATTTACGTGAACCTTTCTATTGAATTGTAACCGTTATTCTGAACTGTGGATCTTGAATATCATTTTTAAATTTCACTCCACATCATGTTGACAATTTGGACATTATTTGAATCTGTACAAAGTAAACTTCCGATACTTATTGTTATCCTATTTCTTCTGTTCATCATTTATATCATTCTAATCATCCAAAAATCAAGCTGTTGTGAATATCTGTGGCCGGGGGCACAGATGTGATATATTTGTTGAACAGATGATAGGTTAAAGGCGATATAATAGGTTAAAGGCGATGCATCTGTTCGGTGTCTTTTATGGCACGTGGTGAATGTTCTCTTTGGCCCGTAGTGCAAAGATGAACTGTTGATTGGTATGATTATGACCAAAGGCTGAATCTGGTATAATCATGACCGTTGGTGCTATATTGAATATCTTTGGCCCGTAGTGCAAAGATGAACTGTTGATGTGCATGATTATGATCAGGAACTGTGAATTTATATTATCATGACTAATGGTATTTCAGATGATAAAAGTTGATGATGTTTTTACGAAAAAGAGAAGCGAGTGGACATTATAGTCTGCATTATTCTTCTAATAGATTGCTCATTCCGCTGCTATTATTGATCTGAACATTGTTTAAGAATTTAACTACAGTTTTTGATATAAACCTTGTAGTCTATTGTATTCTATCAAGAACTCAACTGTTGAAGGCTAATGATAATTTATTCGTCATTATCTTAGTCATGATATTTCTTACTGGGCTATTTGAGCTCACCCTTTCTTTTGTTCCATTGTTTTTCAACAGGAGATGAAAACATAACAGGGTCTAGCCGGGGAATGGAGTGAGGGTCCGAGGAATAGTTATCATAGTCTTCACGTTTTGTAAAATAGTGTGTCAATAATAGTGAGGACTTAGTTGTGTATTATTATACACTGTATTGTTGTATGTTGTGCTTTGTTGTAATAATTTTGTTGTAGTCTTTTGACGACTCAAGTTTGGGCTGTGTGGGCCCAGATTTGGGGGCGTCACAAAAACTCTTTAATTTTTTTTAACTATGAAGTTATACTATTTTTACTTAATACTATAAAAATACTAATTTACAAATAATAATCTGTATAAAATTGATTATCGATTAAAATATTGTACCATTTCAAAATAGTTATATAATTTAATATGTATTTGTTGGTGGGAATCTTTTTATGGACACGGAATGTATCACAAATAAGTTTTAATCTTTAATTGATCTTAAATATATTTTAATTAGTTAACAATTTTTTTATAAAATGAGAAATACTTCTTGCATTTTAAAATATAAAGCACAATAATATGCAAAATATGAAACAAAATACTCTTATAATTTGAAATCGAGGAAAGAATTCGTTTCATATTTATATTTAATTTTTGCTTTAAAGCATAGTGACCAACTAAAATATCAATATATATGAAAATATTCTTATAATTTAATTTGATATTTATATAAGTAGATTTCATTTAATTTTGTAAAAATTGACAAGTTTATACACACAATAACTAAATATTATATTTATATATATCAAGTGGGGTATAACACAAATTTCAATGTCATGTCTCATCTTTTTAGATCCGGTTAGGATGAAGTTAACTTTATGATAAGTTGGATAATGAATTAATACAGTACTGACATGCAGAGAAAAAAAAAACACCCCCATATGCGTGTCAACACTATATTAATACATTATATAACTTACCATAAAATTAACTTTATACTAATCAGATCTTATTTTTTAATAGCGTGTAAATAAATGTAATATTTAACGTAGTGTGTTTATACTTATTTTATAAAAATATCAAATTAATTTATAAAAATATTAATTTTTTTATACATATGATTTTTTTGAATAGATCGATCAATTAATTATAATCTTTTTTATAAAATTAAATAAAATTCACTTATAAAAATATCAATTTCTTTAATTATATTATAACAAAAGTTCGTATGTTTTTGTGATAAAAAGGCAAAAAGTACAAAAATATGAAAAGAAAGTTTTAATTTTTTATAGTAGTAAAGCCGTGGGCCCGACACTCATCAAGGGCCGAAAGAAAGGAGGGAAGGCTGGCGAAAACACCGCCAATAAATTTCCTTTCTCACTCCTCCCGCTAGCAGCTATACTCGCTGTTGTTAATCTTCTCCCCCATTTGTTCAATTTTAACTTAAAGATCTCCACTCCATTTCTCTATCTAAAACACACCAACTCAAGATCTACCATTTTTCGCTCTCTAAATCTAGCTGCTCTAACCTTTCTCTGACACATCCACGTGTCTCGGATCTTATCTGCATTTGATGGATCTGTAAAACTCTTCTGCATTGTTGTTTATAACTTAGGGTTTACTGGCTAGCTACTGCTTTTGCCTCTAGACATGCAATATTTGGGTTTTAGCAATCAAGTTAATGGTAAATTTGAGCTTTGCTGGAACCCTAGGAAGCTCCGGTGGGGTGATTTTGACCAGGCATTTGGGCTTGGAATGTACTGATTCTGAGAATGGTGTGTGTGAATTGTGTTTTGGAGAGAGAAGATGTTAACAACTCTAATGCGGCTGCTGCTTCTGTTCCTTGTTCCTATGCTGCTCTCTTTGCTTTCTACTAGTTTTGGTAATTTATATGTTGTTTTCCCTCTCTTTTTTTCCTCTTTTGTTTTAGGTTATGGCTTTAGGTTTTTGCTGGAAAAAGTGGAGCAAAATGTGGTAATGGAATTATGGTGGTTAAAAAATTAAAAATGATGACAAATTTATTGGATTAGATTTCTTAATTCATTTTCACTCAGAATTGAATTACGGTTAATTTACGTAGTTCTTTTTATTTCCTACACTTAGGTTAACAACCAGTAAACAACACCATCCCAAGCTTCTAAGTGAAATTTTTCAAGGAAAGGACCAAAATTTAAAATTCAGCCTCACTAATTTGAAGTATTAGCATTAAGCAATGGCGTGCACATTTTACTATAATCATGTGTAGTTAACATGGCAAATTGGAACGTTATAGGATTTATAATTTTTCAGAGGCACTCTTACTTTGGTATGACACAAAAATGTATGAACTTTAAAGATCAAGGGAGTATTTGTTATGAAAACATTTCATTGAATATTTCCTTTGGCAGTGTCCAGGTGGAACATTTCGTATGCAGATACACTTACGAAAGTTTTGCCGTAGAATTATTTTTTTGTTGTTGATGTACCATGTTAATCTTGGTGGTGTTAGTTCTCTAGCAGCCGCTACAATGTTGATCATATCTATTTTACTTTAGTGGTGTAATTATTGGTTTTCATTGTATCAGAACCACCTATAAAGATTTTCTCTCATATTGGCGCCACTTTTATCTGACAAAATATATTAGTTGTAGCTTTATGGTATTTATCATAAGAAGTTCGTTTTCTTATTCTGGTCAGAACTGATTCGTGATAAGAGATGTATATGGTATAATGGGATGGTTAAATGTGAAATTTTGTGTTAAGTATTGGATTGGGATCTACAACCAGGTGCCACTCATAATAGGCTGATATAAAACTAGTGAATTTAATCTGCACGTTCAATTTGCAGTCTGACCTTAATATTTCTCATTTTTTAGTTAATGCATACATAGTTTGAAGTTTGAAGTTTGAACATTTTATTGGAAAGTAGCCTTCTTCTCTTGTAGACAAGACCTGATATATCCATGACCAATGTGAAACTCTTACATGCAGTTTATTGCATTAAATAGGTTGCCATTTTCCTGCATAAAAAGTTACCTTTTTCTACCAAAATTTCCATCTCGGGTAATCCATTTAAGTACTCTGTGAATTATTAATAACTAGACTATTTGAGTATGTTGATTAGTTAATTTTATGTCTTATATAATGGTGTAAATTGGACTAGTTAGCACATTTGCAAGATAGCCTGAGTGTTTGATGGGCGTTCTGATCAGTATTTGTGCATTTATCAAGAAAACTCACATGACCTGTGCTATATTCAAGGATCTGACAAAAGTAAAAGTAGATCTAAGATGTACATGTTGATACAAGATTTATTGTGTTCTTGGTTTGTTTGCTGGCTTATTCTGACATGAGTGCTTTTCTTCTTATTCATTTGCCAGGGATTCCATTTCAGCATATCAACTTGTCTCCTTCTGTACTGCCTGCCCAACCAGAATTTGTTAGAAAGATCTTTTTAGAACATGGTAAGGTTGCAAAGTCGATAAATTATTTTAGAAGAGCAAGGGTGATGTGTAAAATAAATCAATGATGCACAGTGTATAACATCTCTCAGCATCAAGGAGATTGTTATCACGAGTACTGAACTCTTAATGAAGTAGAGGTGAATTTAAAATAACTTTTTTCATGAAGAATGAAAAATTATGCTTCCTAACTTTTAGTTTGGCCTGCACAATCTTATTGCGCAGTGGCTGCAATGTGAATTTTTTGTTTAATTGTACATATGGTGTTACTTAAGATTTAAGTGCCCATAATGCAGAATGAGTATAAGAGGATTGAATTTGAACTTACCTACATGTTTTTCCAATGAGATAGATTCATTGTTAAGTCATTAAAAATTAGCGCCAAGTAATTTGTTGGAGTTCTTTTCCTCTACATGTGTTGTAATTTCTTCTCTCTTCATCAATAAATTCTTCTTCTTTTATAAACAAGAAAAGAAAAAGAAACTAAACTCATTCATATTTAATGATTTTGATCTCATATTAGTTAAATTAAATGTAATGGGTTGCAATATTTTAATGCCTGTATGTTATAGTGTCATATGCCTCACTCATTCTGGTGTATAGTATACCAAGTGTTTTATTTACCATATAGAAGACAATTCAATTATTACTTGCTTATAATATCTTCTTATTTGAATCCTAGCCATAATCTAGGTCTCAGCTCTAATTTCAACTTCTTTTAACAAAAATGTATATATGCTATACGTGTATTGATAACCATGACATTGTTCTAGTTCTATTGCAGTGAGGTTGATGTCACTGCATGCCTCGATTACTCCATCAAGAGCACCACATAAACGCCAAGTCAAACCTTTTCTGGAACCTTCAGTAGTACCTTCTCCTTCTCCGATATCTCAAGGTAGTTATTATGTTCATTTCCTAAAATTGGCTATATGATGTTTCACTAATGTTAAACTGCTTACTTTAGGTCCTGTTGCTGGTCATAGCAGTAATACCTTCCCAAGACATCACCATCACCACCATCATCGGGCAAAAACTCGTGCAGTCTCCCCGTCTCCGTCCATTGTACCAGGTAATAATAGACTGTCAGCTATAAAGTATTTAGTCAAAGCAGTGTCTATCTCTCAATCTAAGTAATGTTGGTGATTTATTCACAATTTCTCACTTGAAAAAGACAAAGACATAATTTAAGTATACCCTCCTGCAGAAATTGAGTGTTGAAGGAAAACAAAAGAAGTTGAGTCATTGCCTTGGAAGGCACAAAACTTTTTTATAAATATAACAATTACTGATTCAAATTTGTTTCCTATGCATTTGCGTGATCACATACCTAGCTCAGATGAAATGAATCATAAACAGTGGAAGCAAGTTGTCATTATTATCCCAATAGAAGGCAAATGATCTCCAAGGTGTTTTTAACTTTCTACAAATCACATCAAGTTTTTTTCTGTCCTATTTGCTCTATGGTAATTATTTTAGGGATTTTAGGGCGTAAAATCCTTGATAAATCTTAGTTTCAGTATATTAGCAAAACGACTTTAAATGTACTTTTCCAATATAGCTCTCCTCTTCCCTGAAGGGGTGTGGTGCATATGCAGGAGTGTAAGAGGGCGGGCTAATATTCTGATTCCAAATCGAAGCTAAAGTTTCCAAGGGAAACAAAGAAAATACCAAAGGTGCTGAAATTCAAAACACTACAAATTCTTAGAAGAGCTCAAAAGCTGAAAGCCAATAATATCATTAATAATCAAAAGGTCCCAAACAAAGCTGCTAGGACTACATTTACTAGTAAACAAGACATTAATAAAACTAAATCTTAACTATCTATAAACTCTAATCTCAGCCACCTAATGTAACCTGATAATAAAAAAGAAAAAAGATGTATCAAACGTTAACTATTGAAAATTACTATGGCTTGGACAATAATTTGCTACCATAAATCACGGGACTGATACTGTGTTTTTTAAGCTTTTTGAGATTCCTTCCGCATTAGGATGGTAAGAAAAGTGAGCATTCTCTCAATTTATTTGCCTCCTTAAAATAGTTTTCTTCTTTTCATCAGTTCATGTCAGAGGGTGTCATAATCAATTCAATTGCATTAGATTAACCTTTTTACCCATTTCCGACATACAAACCAAACCCAAGGAGATAACGTGGATGCGGCTTCTTTAGCAATGTACTTTTTGTCCCTCCTACCTGTTCCTTTGAATTGTGCTCAACTCCTACCAAATGGTTTGTAAATCTTATCTCAATATGAATCCCATCCCATTAGAATTTTATTTCAAAGACCGATTAAGATTCGAGATTTGAATCCAAAGTTTGAGTTGTACGACTCATTTATAATTGGATCAAACTTGGTATTTACTTGATTTGATCCAATTAGGATTTGAATCAAATTATGAATATTATTTTGTATTACTTTATGTGAATATGGTCTTTTGTAAGTACTAAGCTATTTTTTTAAGCATGCTCACTTTTTATTCATCTAAAAAAGTTGCATACTAATTGGATTAAGACTGAATTCTAACATAATTTAAGGTTCAGATCTTGATATGTCAACACGCTGGAAACGGATCACAGACCATCTCCTCATTGACTTCACAAGATTCAAAGAAGATGGATCTAAAAATATACATCCAACAGCGAATTCGATCATAAAAGCGAGCAATCTGATTTTGACTTGAATTCTAATTTTATATGATATTAATAAATAATTGCTAAAAATATGAACATCCGTAAAAGATCAGTTTATTAATATTTATAAATAGCAATTAAAAAAAATATCAATTAATGTAAAATAATATTCATATCCATAATCGAATCATAACTTTATTGGATCTAATCTAGCAAATATCAAGTTTGATAGAATTATAAACGAATCACAAAATTCGAAGTTGGATTTGAATCTCAGATATTAATCAATTACTAACATGGAATCTGATTGAGATCGGATTTAGATAAATTATGATCCATTGACAGTCCTGAAAGCATATATCCTCCACTATGTTAGGCTTCTAGCTGCATAATCGGGACTTGGCTCCATGGTGGGCACTTATTAATTATTATTGCTAAAATATCTTATTTCCATAGTTTCTTTTTGTCAAGTAAAAAAATACTTAGGTGGGACAATAGTGTCAAAAAGTAAGACGAACCGCATACACATACTATATACAAAAACACGGGGTTTAAAAAATGGGTACACCTATGTGAACCAAACTGCCTAAAAATCCCTCCCCTTTATATGCATACACAAGCCATCTACCTTAATAAAATAAACACAGCCATCAATGCTTAGTCGACCTTTGATTTTCTTGACAGCATGCTTAGTTTCATTTAATATTGATAAATATCTGACAGAGTAGATGTGGATTCAATATATCATCTCTACTCTCGAACCACAAAAAATAAACTCTGTTTTTATTACTACATGCCTACTTATATTAGAAACATTTCATTTTAGGAAATCAGTTTACATAACCTAATATGCACCCCTCTTTTTCTGGTTCTTCCTGTCATTCTCGTCCCATCACATTTAATGTTTATTGCAATTTGCATTATTTCTTATTGGCTTTGATGTCAAATGTTGTAGGTTGTGGTCAAATATGTTTGGAGCCTCTTACTTCAGCTCCATTTGGTTCAATCTGTAGTTGTGTGCTTCCTATGAAAGTCAGGCTTATTTTTTATGTATCTCTGTATGCCATCTTTCCTGTTGTTAATGAGCTCGAGATTGAGGTTGCCGAAGGCACATATCTGAAATAGAGTCAAGTCGTTATTACGGGTGCTAGTGCTGATGATCAAAATCAGGAAAGAACAGCGGTAGATATTAACTTGGTTCCACTTGCGGACAAGTTTGATAATACCACTGCTACACTAACTTATGATAGATTTTTTCAGAAAAAAGTTCCTCTGAATAAGACTCTATTTGGTTCTTATGACGTGGCTTCCATTTCTTATCCAGGTACTTCTTCAAGTCTCTTCTATTATACTCTGCTCCCATTGTGTAATTATGATGTTCTGAAAGCTTTATTATCAGGGTTACCTTCTTTGCCACCTTCTGGCGGTTACCACAGTAGTGATCCAAGTGGAAGTGCTGGAAACAAGTTCCCTATTAGTGCAAATTTTGTCAGCAAAAGTCAGAAGATGAATGCAAGAACTATATTGATCATCTCTTCATCTGCACTTGTAGTATTGGTTGTTTGCATTGGGCCAGTTTTTGTCCTCTTAAAATGCAGGAAGGGTAGCAGACCATCAAATGCCGTTGGTCCTGTTTTTATGTCATCTATTAATAGGAGATCTGGTAAGTTTGTTATATATGAGTTCCTGGGGATTGATGTAGTAATTGTTTAAATAACAAAAATAAAACGGAAGGGGTTAAAAGAATTTGATACAGCATCAGGACTTATACCTCTTAGTCTCTCACTAATGTTTGTTAGTGTGAGAGGAATTGTCCACTAGAAGTATAGGCCTCAAATCAGTATATGTAAGCTTTGGGCTACTCCACTCCCTGCATCAAATTACCTGTGGTCTATTTGATTTCTGGACTATTTATCTGCTTCATATGTTATTTATATGATCCCTCGGATAGTGTCTTGTTTGTATTGATCTAACCGGGAAACCCCTAATTCTGAGGACGATGTCATCAGGATAATTAATATATTGAAGTTATTAAAGTTAATGACCTCTATTGAACTCAATTAAAAATTTATAACTCTCAATTATGTTGCAGGAATTGGATCTACATTAAGTAGCCCCACAAGCTTGACATCAGTATCCTTTGTTTCTGCCATGCCTACTTCTCTTCTCTCTGTTAAAACATATGCGCTTGCAGAGCTGGAGAAGGCCACAGACGAGTTTAGTTCAAAAAGGGTTTTGGGTGAAGGAGGATTTGGACGTGTTTATCACGGGACCACAGAAGATGGGACTGAAATAGCAGTGAAATTGCTTACAAGGGATAGCCAGAATGAAGACCGTGAATTCATTGCAGAAGTTGAGATGCTAAGCCGATTGCATCATCGTAGCCTTGTGAAACTATTTCGTATATGCATTGAAGGCCGCACTCGTTGCTTGGTTTATGAAGTTGTTCCAAATGGAAGTGTTGAGTCTCATTTGCATGGTTGGTTGTTCGTATCCCTGACTTTTGACTTGATGTCTATTTGTTTCTAAACTCCCAAATACATGGTTTATTGTTGCTTTTGGTCCCTTCTCTCCCAACTACCCTAATAAAGAAGAAAAGAGCTGAAATAGAAGACGAACTATATCCTTATCTTTATATTTATGCATTGTTTCAATGGCTAACAGCCCTATTCTTACCACGGTAATTAGAAGGACCTCATATGTCGATATTTTGAAATCATCCTTCTGAACCTAAATTATTGCTAATAGAGACATAGCATTAATAAATTTATGTAATATCATAAACGTGGGTGTGCAGGTGTAGACAAGAGAAATGAGCCTCTTGACTGGGATGCACGTTTGAAGATTGCTCTTGGTGCAGCAAGAGGATTGGCTTATCTTCATGAAGATTCTAACCCTCGTGTGATCCACCGAGATTTCAAAGCCAGCAATGTTTTATTAGAAGATGACTTCACCCCTAAGGTTTCAGATTTTGGATTGGCAAGGGAAGCAACAGAAGGAAGTCAACATATTTCAACTCGAGTCATGGGAACTTTCGGGTACATATTCCTTCATAACCAGTTGTCATGTTACTATTTGACAAAATTTTCTGAAGTCATTAACGCCCATTAAGCGTGTGGAGAATAGGTGTCCTTACTTGTTACTCGCAAAGATTGTCACAATTGAGTTCTATTTTCATGTCAAATTGATATTCCTATTATCAGTTTATGGCAGTAATTAGTATTTAGGATTTGATTTTGCAGGTATGTTGCCCCTGAATATGCAATGACAGGGCACCTTCTAGTCAAAAGTGATGTCTACAGTTATGGGGTTGTGTTGTTGGAGCTTCTTTCCGGAAGAAAACCTGTAGACATGTCACAACCTCCAGGACAGGAGAACCTTGCTACTTGGGCACGGCCACTACTAACCAGTAGAGAAGGCTTGCAGCAATTGGTGGATCCTACCTTAGCTGGAAGCTATGAATTCAATGACATGGCCAAGGTGGCTGCCATTGCTTCCATGTGTGTTCACCCTGAGGTGACCCACAGGCCATTCATGGGGGAGGTTGTGCAGGCACTAAAGCTAATATACAATGATACAGATGATACTGGTGGGGACTGCTGTAGTCAGAGAGAGTCATCTGCTTTAGATTCTGACTTCAAAGGAGATGTTGTTACTTCTGATTGCAGTTGGTGGAATGCTGGTGGGTTAATTTATGGGCATGCCACCTCTTTCATAACAATGGAGTGCAGTTCAGGTCCACTTGACGAACTGGAAAATTGAATGTTTTTGGCTTGAGTTTTAATGGGGATGTGGTTTCATTACCCATCAGGCATGGGAATAGTTCTGGCCCACTGAGGACAGTCCGGAGTAAGCCATCATTTTATAGATTAAAGGGAAGCATGAGCGAACATGGTCTCCTTTCAAAGAGTGTTTGGAGCGATGGTGCTGGCCATGAAGCTTCCTTTTAGAGGGTCTTTTTAGTGTACAGAACCTAAGTATCACTGCTATCAAAGATGGAAGTGATTTTCTGGTGTAGTTAGGAGTTTTTTGGGATTGGTGCGGTAACCATTTTGAAATATAGAGATTTGGGGTTGGCTTTGGTTTTCTAATCTTAGGAATCAAGATTCATTACCATACAAATACAAATGGAAATGCTAGTCTGTGACTAAGCTGGGTTAAATATAGTGCATGTTAAAATTAATTTTGTTGCGGTTCATTGCTGGATTGAACGGACAATTTTTTGTTCTTTTTTCCCTCTCTTTTTCGTGGGAGAAGTGCGTGAACTAGTGAAGAACTCTTTATATTTTCCAGCCTTAGAAGAATGGTACCGTAGAATATCTTGAAATTCTCTCCCATTTTTATGGGGCACGGGATCTCTCTCTAGTTTTCTTCTTTTTTTATATTTGCGAGCTTCAGTCCTACAAAGAAAAATTCAGGAAACTAATAATTTTATAGATTTTTTTTGATATTTTTATATGAAAAGTGTCGTTATAAATTTTTAACGACGATTTTGACCATCGTTATGATTCACGTGTTCACAATTATGCAATCTTTCCAAATGATTTGCCAATCCTTCAGCTAATTTTGTAGCAGGAACGAATAATTCTCGTGGGTATTTCCTTGGAGTATATATTTTTTATTCTGGGCACATGGTAAAACAGTTGGCGGAAATATGAATCCAATAATGTCAAGTGGCTCGAACCATATGAAACAAAATAGGGTGACCACACTACAAATTCTCATCCTTCAGTCTCTCTCCCACCACTAAATTGTTAGAAAATGAAATTTGCAAATTCTTATTCAAGGTATACATGAAGTCCTTATTAGTAATAGTAGTACATTATGGTAGTTCATAGTTTCATAAGATCAAATGAGATTTATGTGTAAAAATATCAAATTAATTTATAAAAATATCAATTCTCTACATTATTGATATATTATTATTCTCTCTGAAAATAATAGTGTATTTATTTATTTTTTTTATCCCAAAACAAGAAATTGTAGTTTTTTTTTTAATAATATTTTTTTTATATTAGTGGTTAAATACTCAATTTTAGACTCGATTGGTAATTGTTTTTACTTTCTTCTTTTTTATTATTTAAAATGTTTATGTTTTTTTTGTTGTTCTCACTAGCGAAAGCATAAACCAAGCAATACTGTTTGGTTTGATAACCATGTGATGTCATAAACAAATGCAAAAATAATAATCATAGTTCTAAATAAGTGTTATTTAATTAAATAAAATAAAGAGGGTAGATGAAAATTTAACAAATTTTTTTTTCAAAATTAAAAAAAAAAACACTGATAATGGATGAGAAAAATATAGGAGTAGAGAGCCTCCCCTATCCAACGAGACAGAACAGGAAACGGCCTACGTGGCTGAGCTCAGGAATAAACATGGCAACGATAATGATGATGTGTTATAATAAGAGCCTCAACAGCTTTCTCTCTCCTCCTCCTTCACTCTACGCTTTCTCTCTTTTGCCCTCGATTAGGTACGCATTACTATTCCCAAATCTTACCCACATCAATTCTTTATATATCTGCTTTTATTCTGTGAACAAACCTATTGTATCCTTGTTTATATATTCATATAATTTTTACAGGAATTTCAAAGTAAAAATGTTGTCTCCGTTGGCTCAACCTTCTGCTGATGCACTTCCCAAAAATCGAATTGTGGTGAGTTCCTCCCTCTCTCTATTTGAGTGAAAATGATCTCAGTCGAATCAAACATTAACTTACTCATATTCTACTCGAAACTTTATTAAGGTACTTGAATCCATACTCGAATTCGAATATAATTTTACAATCTTTGCTCATATTCGAATTCGACTCGTTTTATTATACTCAATTTCGACTCGACTAGACTCATGTTTTAGTCGAGCTATTTACCAGCATTTGAGACGTACACGACATATAATTTTTCAATCTTTGCTCATATTCGAATTAGCCTCGTTTTATTATACTCAATTTCGACTCGACTAGACTCATGTTTTAGTCGAGCTATTTACCAGCATTTGAGACATAAAATTAACCCAGTCAATTATTTGGAATAATTTAAATTTGAACAGATCTGAGTCTTGTAAAAAAATGAATGAGAAGATATTACTCTTGAATCAATTGATTGACATACACGGGAAACATAAAAACCCCTCTCACTTTTCAATGTATATGGAGAATTTAGTTTCTAACTTGCTATAATATATATATACTAGCAGTAACCCGTGCCTCTGGCACTATGAATATCAACAATTAAATGAAATGAAAGAATTTATTATCAATCCACGTATTGGTGCACTCCACAAAGACAATAACACTGCAATACCAACATTTGTTGGTATCTATCACCTAAACTTATTTTGGTAATACACAAGAAAGTTCTGATGAAAAAGTGGGCAGGTATGAAAAAAATGAGGACACTGCAATTTTTATTCCACCAAAGCCCAACCAACAGAAGAAAATGAAAAAGTAGCAACCTCAATCTCCAAGACAGAAACTACTAAACTCGAAAATATAGCAGTAATATCATATGAAAGTTAATCAAAATCTAGAAAGTTCAAACAAAAAAAAAACTAAGAATGATGCCCGCTTAGAACAACCCCTAAGGTTTTGCAAGGAGCATACTATATTCCTAAAAGTAAAATCATCTAAATTCAACTATTTATGAAATATATGAATTCCCAAGTTCAAACTCAAATCAATCCCCAATTCACCATCTCACATCAAAATTATAACACACCCACCAACCATGTGATCAATTTCATCATAAATACAATGTGCATTACGAAATTTTTGCAGCTAAGAAATTAGATCCCATAACGAAGGGAAAGTTGCTATGCTCAAATCTTAACACACCTTAGATGCTGAATCTCCACCGGCCAGTATATTCCGCATCAGATTCCACATCTTAGATGTAGATTTTCACGGACCAACTCAGGAAGACCGTCGTCGGAGAGCCGGAAACCACCTCCGATCTTCCTCTTCGATGAGCTCCGTGCGCTTCTCATTTCAGTAAGTAACCTGAGAAAAGGTGGAAACAATCACTCCCAAAAAATATTCCAAAAAGAGAAAGTCAATTGCTATATAACTTTTGGTCAATGTGACAGGATGCATTCAGAATAATTAAACCCGTTTACCAAATTTAACCTCTCTAGCCTTTTCTTTCCTTCCCGAAAAGAAAAAATTGGCCAAAGCATAATGCTTCAGTGAATCACAAAAAATCTTAACAGCTTCAACAACCGATTTCAACTATAAGTTAATGTCAGCAGTATAACCATGCTTTAAAGTAATAATCTTTTTCATCTAATGTGCTATATAAATCTCAAACTAACTTTATTTAACTTAATCTGTTTGTTATGATCGACATTGGGTACTAACTACTTGATCATAATAACTTATCCCTCTATATATAGCTTAATCGAGTTACTTCCAAAATCTTGTCCCCAACTAAACTGACCAATCAAATTTTACCTTGAGAACTGCCATTACTGCCGCCATTTACGGAAGCTCTAGCTTGAGAAATTTGTGACTTCTGGAAATATGATATGAAACAACGACGCTGTTGGTAGATATAATCCAGGCGTGTGTTATGGAAAATTAATGGAAGCTTATGAGAAATCCTAAATTTCATCTTTCTGCAACTGCAAGTGGTTTGGGAGTGTAAGAACGAATAAGAGGAGAGGGTTTTGTCTGCTGCTATGAATTTCAAGAATTAGAATATGAAAAAAGCATTAATTAACTTATTTTCATTGATGTTCATAACAACAGAAGGCAGCACAAATTAACTAAATTTCGGAGTCACAAAAAAAGAACAAAAAAAATTATTTTGATCTCTCAGATACCAATTGTTACTTCTAGTAATGCTAAAAAAAGAACAAAAAAGGGGACCCAGGAATAAAAGGCTAGGTAGAGACCAAAAAATAAGAATATGAGTCATTCTCATCAGAAAAATCTACACTACATAGCCCAAGTAAAGAAACCAGCTTCAATGGATACCTTGTAATGGAGAGGAGCAGACGTGTTGGGGCCAATGCCTTTCTTGCTGGTGCAGAGAGCCCTAAAATTCTCGGCGGTTTTGGGAACGACAACTCCGATCTTCCCCTTCGATGAGCTTCGTGCCCTTCTCCGTGCGATTCTTCTCTCTGTACTCCTGATTTCTGATCTATTCCCTCTTCCTTCTCCGGCTCTCCGTAGGCTAAGTCTCTCACTCAGCCGAACTGTAGCTCAAATAACGAATGAAAGGGACTTGGGTTGCTGTTAAAGAGGAAACAACCAACGGTGAGATTTATCCCATTTTTTGGACGGTCCTAATCAAATATTAGGAAGTGAGCGGGAATGTATTTTTTTCAAAATGCCTTGTGTTTTATTATTATAGATTAAATAAACAGAATATACTTGATACTCTATAGAGTAACGAACGTGTATCGAGTATGAATCAGTCAATAAAGAAAATTTTGATACTCTAAATTAGTGAACAGTAGGCTCATATTTGACTTGTATAAATATTTGGGTATCAAAATGGATTCGAATTCGACTCGTTGAAGTATCGAAGCTGAGTCTCACTCGAATTTTTTGAGTTGATCTTGAACTGGGTTTCGAATCACTCGGGTTCATTTTCAGTTCTACTCTCTACAGTTATATAGTTAAATATAACTAGTGTTTATTTAAGTAGTAGTGGACTAGTGGTGGTATGATAGTGAGATTGTGTTGTTATTTGAGTACATTATGCGATTATCAGAAGACTCAAATAAATTTATTCTGTAAATGGGGCTCTTCTTGTGGAAGACAGAGTATATAACTTTATCTGCTGAATAATCGCTATTTTAAGGCATGTTAATTATTTATTTTTTGAAAAAAATAAATAAAAACAGCTAGGTTGCGGTGGTGTGGGGGTGGACTACTTGGCGGCTGTGGATTCATATCCAAAACCAGATGACAAGATCAGAAGCACCAGCTTGCAGGTACTAGTAACTCATGTTAGGATTTAGGAATGACCTGCCCAGATGGTGGCATGGTAGTGAGTGGTATTTGATGGGTGTGTAATGAATGTTGCTGCATGGTTGGAGTTTGTAATCGTATTGACACATTTTTGTTTTCATAGGTTCAAGGAGGTGGCAATGCAGGAAATGCCTTAACTTGTGCAGCTCGTTTGGGCTTAAATCCAAGGCTGATTTCCAAGGTCTCCAATTTTACTGCTAATCGCAGTGACTTGAATATTACTCGCTTAACCTTTTTTGTTTGTTTGATAACTAACACTAAACGCTTAAGTATGCTTTAAACCCTTCCATTAAGTATGTTCGACCTATAATTAGCTAGCAAACCACTAATATCATTAGTTAAAGACTCATTACCTGGACATTATAGAAATTATTCTAGGGAACTACTTTTGGCTACTTCAAAACACTCTGCTACTTCTTATAAGGAGGTCATAACCTTTTTCTCTTTCCCTCTATATCTGGAAAGCATCGATCAACATAGTAATTCAACTATTTCTACATGGAGGTTGCTTATTATGTACTCACATATTACTTGATAGGTAGCCGATGATGCTCAAGGAAGGAGTATACTGGAGGAACTACAATCTGATCGTGTAGATACTTCTTTTCTTGTGGTACGCTGAACAAATTTGTGATATTTCATATTTTGTAATTTGTTTTGAAATTTTCAATTGGAGGAGGAGGTCTAAGCTGTAATCATCCGTTAACAAGTGCCACAAAAATTAAACAATTAATCAAGCCTTTCCCAACCAACCCCTTTCCAGTACTTTATTACTTCTGTTCAGGGATATGGTGCCTGAACAACCCCTTAGCTTATTATTTACCATCTAGATTTCATGCAACTTGGTGGAAAAGCAAACTGTAAAGTTAATTCTATTTTTCATGCTTGTTCAGTATCAGTTTAGTTCTCCTCATTTTACGTTATTGTTATTTTCTTGAATTTGTGGTGCAGGGATGTTGGTGTAATTGTTTCCCAATGTGAAGTTAAATTGAACATATGAGTGAAACATGAAAATAAGATAGTTGCAGTTTGGATCTCTTGACCTAGTTCTCTTTTCTTCTCCATTCTTGTATTTTTTTACAATGTTTACCAATTTTGTTGTTAAATCAGTGTAAGTTTTACACTTGTTCTCATGAATACAAATCTTTCTAGATAATGAAAGGGCATGAATGCTCACTTAAGCTCAATTATAAAGGATGAATTGCTCCAAAAGCAAAATGCACTTGCAATTTTGCATTTAGTTTGCTTAGTTCAGATTAAAAGAAAAACTCTTGGTTGTAATACATAATTGATGTGCACAAATATTTCTCTTTACAAATTGCAATGTGTTCAATCTAATAGCCTTATTAAAATGAAAATTTTGCAGTAAACTCCTTGTCAAACTGTAGAACATTCTCATAGTCAGGGCGCCCATATCTGGTTTTTATTTATTCCCTTTGCTAGACGAGTGTATATTTATATATCTTGTAAATATAGCTATTGGGGATTTTTGCCATGATAGATTGCACACCCATTCGATCTTGCATATTATACCTTTATTCCTAACAGAATTCATGATATTCCAGGTGTCTAAGGAGGGAAATTCACCTTTCACCTATATCATTGTTGACAAGGAAACGTGAGGTTTTCTGTCTATTCTCCTCCCTCTGTCTTTCGCTATTAGATGATTGAAATTTGCATTAGATATGACTAGTGAAGTGTTATATCTGATTTCTTTATCTAATGAAGTTTATCTATTATGGTGAATAATTCTTGAATATGTGAAATAAACTGTTCTTTGAGTAACTCATACTCAATATTCAAAGTCAAATCATAGTATTCCAACTAAGTTGGCTTTATGTTCACATTGACAAGCAATGAATTTTTTTATTAAATTCGGAGCAGGCATTTAATAAAGTTTCTTTGGTTAAAATCATGGGCAACACTCCTGCTGCCATGGAATGAGGATGATGAGGTTCTGCTAGATAAAGGGGAGTTTAAGGGGTGGCATTGTCAAAGTTGATGCACCAAAGATTAGTTCGCTGAGCTGCAGGGCATGTTGATTTCTAGATATATATCCCTTTTATGGCTTTCAGTATACATGGGAAACCTGTATTCAGATAGAATTTGCTAATATCTAACATGTTTTTTTTGGAAGTCGTAACTCGGGGGTAATATTTCTTGTACAATATTTCAGGAAAACTCGCACTTGTATTCACACTCCAGGATTCCCTCACATGATACCTGATGACCTTTCCAAGTCAAGTTTGTTATCTGCATTGGATGGGGTCACACTTTTCTATTCTGATGTAAGATTTCATGAAATGGCTTTAGTTGTTGCACGGGAGGTAATTATGTTTTGATTTTTTTTTTCTCTTGTTACACTACTTGTCTATGAAGAATTTGTAATTGAGGTGCTTATAAAGTACTTGGGGATTTGCTGTCTTAAGTTATCAAGGTCCTGAGTGTGAAAAGGGAATGCCGTTTGGCGTCTGCCTTGGTTTCTAGAAACTTCAATTTCATTCTTATAACTTTTAAATATGGATGCGCTTTCTGAGTTATCTTTATCTCATCTTTAATGTTAGTCTGGAAGACAGGTAATTTATATATCGGATGTAATAGGAGGGTACTCCCCAAGTTAGTTATTATGACGAAATGGAAGTAAGTCTCTTTTTCTATTCTTCCAGTGCAGGCAAAGCGCAGGAATATACCTATACTTATTGATGCAGAAAAGAAAAGGGAAGGATTGGATGATCTCTTGAATTTGGCAGACTATGTTGTATGCTCAGCAAAATTTCCTCAGGCAAGATGACTATACTTACGAACTTCTGTAGATAATTTCTTGTAAACTGCACATGTTTTTATGAACTCAAGCGCCCAGTTCCTCATAGTTAGATCTCTCTTTTTGTATTCAACTTGGTGAGAAACCAAGAATGATTACCTTCGGTTTTGCTGTAACAGTTTATGTATTATAATTATGTGAAGTAATTAGATTTTTTAATATGAGAATTATATTTGTGATTTTTGGTTTATTTAGGAACTTTGACTTTATAATGAATTTGGAACTTGAAGATTATTGTAGTTGTGTTGGATGCAGTATTTCAGATTTGAACTTGGTTCCTGGTTAAAAAAATCAGATTCCAATCTGGTTAGATTCACGACGAACCCAGGCCGTCGACAGTAAAAGTTTATCCAACCCCAAGTTTATCCAACCCCCCCCCCCCCCCCAAAAAAAAAAACAGACCAGTTTTATGACCCAGTCATGTTGTGCATCATTTGTAAGTATTAAATGTAATATTCTATTATATCAAGAAGGTAAGAGAACATGATATAATTGATCAGAACACTAGTATGAATTGTATGTACCGCTATGCATATCCCTTTTCTTTCTAATGTCTTGTCAATTTTTGTAGATACCTCCTGGATGCATACCAAAAAAAAATTCTTTCCTTTTTTATGTATACATGTATAGAATGCAAACAGTTCAACTATGGCTCCTTAACTTTGCATTGTGAGTGATATGGTGCACTTTCTGATTCAAATTCTCTTGTGACTGGCCAATAATTATTGTTCAGGGCCTTAATTACAGTATTGACAAGTTTATACAGTGTTATCCATTCTGAATAATTTTTCTCTAACACTATTATTCATGTCCGCCTGAAAATGGTATTGATTTCATCTTTTATTGATGATTTATTTTATCAAGTAGTTTTGTCATCCTGATTTATAATATTGAAGCGGTACTTTTCCATCACATTATAAATCCTCATATATATTGCTGCATTCTGTGCTTTATTATTAGCATGTAATATAATATCCTTTTAATGCATGTTTATGTTTCTTATCAGACAGGCATGGACTGAGGCACCATCTGTTCCGAGTGCACTTGTTTCTATGCTTTTGAAGTTGCCGAATGTCAAGTTTGTGATCGTGACCTTAGGTGAAGATGGATGCCTAATGCTTGAAAGATGTGCAGCTGGTGTGTAGACGATTCTTAGTTCCTTACTATGTTGCCTGTGGGCACTCAAGCACAGAGTTGCAAAGCATAGATCAGAGGTCTTTATTTTCTTTAATAATTTTAGCATCTAACTGGAACTCTTTACCTCCAGCAGAGGGTGTTGAATCTGAAGAATTGGATATAGACAATTTATTACAATTGCTGAAGCAGAAAATTAATAACACGACAACCATCCCAACATGCATTTCTTCGGTAACTTTTTTTCTCTCTTGAAAATCCGTGCTTCTTTGGTTTATACATAAATTAAGAATGCTATGCTAGCGAACGATAGATTTTTCAGTACATAAGTTATAGTTCTTCCACATCAACAAGTTAGTGTTGAATCTATTGATGGAAAAGTTTTAAATAGCATGCTTGCTAGTTTCCTTAGTAACCATTCTTGTATATGTTATGCATATATTTTAGCACTTGAGGATATTTTCAGGCCACTGTAGAATGTTGCGGTGATCTAGATAGGATTCATGTTTCATTGTAGTACCATTTTATTGGAACAGGGGATGTTTGGAAATCTATTACTTAAACTCCCCATGTGACATTTGATGTAACAGGCACAGACAAACTTTCATTAATGTGAATTAAGATGCTAACTTTATAGTTTTCTGGAATATTGATTGATCTAAACATCCTTCTAACCACGCCTGTTTACCAAAATTACTAGGCATTGGAATCTGTTCTGTTACAACTTAGAAACGCCAACTTGAATTAATGAACAAGTTTCAACTCACATTTCTCGAGTTGTAGAAGTGGTGTATTGTAAGGAGCCGGACATTAGACAAATAAATAGGGAAAAGGCATTATATGATTTGTTGTTTTATTGAATTTTTAGTTGTGTTATTAAATTAATGACATCTAGATTTTCAGACCTGATGACCTGTTATTTTTCTGTTTCACACACAGAATATGAGAAAATTATGGGAGAAGGATGTTGGAATTTTGGCTGGGAGACTATTACTGGGAACAGCTGAGAAAATACCGCCCTCAGAACTTGTTGATACAACTGGTGCAGGAGATGCATTTATTGGCACAGTCCTTTATGGTTGGTAGATAGTTCAACATTCTAGTGCCTATTATCTATTTGGTGTTGTCCCTCTCAAGTGTGTTGTTCTGCTTCTATTGGTTTTCTTACACAAGGAATGCTGCATTACTTTTCTTCACCATGTTCGAAATTCCATATTCTTTCAAAAATCTGAGCATATAAGTTGACTCTAATCCCATTTGTCCCTCTCAAACTACTACCGTTTCATAGCGCTATGGTTGCTATTACTTTTTTTTTTTAAATAAATAAAAATAAAAATTGAAGCAGTTTATGGGATAGATGTTCACCCGTCTTCTGTTATTCATCTGTAGCTCTCTGTGCCAACATGCCACCTGAAAAATTGTTGCCATTTGCGGCTCAAGTGGTTAGTAATCTTTCTTATGCTATTTAAATATCTATTAACTTGCTAAATGCCACAGGTTGTTTGTGATTGGTGTGTGTGGTTGAATGCAGGCATCTGCCAGCTGTAGAGCTATGGGAGCTAGAAGCGGTCTTCCATTCCGAACAGATCCGCGCCTGGCACCTTTTTTAGAGTAGAAGTCTCAAAAGGAAACCATGATCGTGGATTAAGTAAAAGGAAAGATGACAGCTTGACTTCGATTTGGGATTTTAGGTCTCGTGTTCAGTGGGGTTCTTTTCCAGTGATGCATCACAGCTTTTGTTACAACATTTGCTTAGAACAGCTTTGCCCTTATAAGCAACAGATGGTCTAACAAAATGGTGCTGAAATTGCCAACCCAGATAAGGGCAAAATATTGGGGTTATTTTCTTTGCCATTTTAATGGTATTGCTAGACACAGTAATGAGGAGTAAACTAAATTCAAATTTTGTGTTAAAAAACTTTAATATATCTTTAATACTCGAAAAAATTGTAAATAAGACTTTTTGTGGAATAGAGTTCAACTGCAGTAGATACTATTTGGATTTTGACATTGAGAACCTGATGTTAAATCTAAAATTGAAAGAGAGCTCAAGTTGAGGTCCAAAACAGCCAGAGTGATGAGGAGTAAACTTAATTCAAATTTTGTGTTAAAAAGCTTAAACATATCTTTAATACTCGAAAAAATTGTAAACGAGACTTTTTGTGGAATGTATTTCTACTACTTGGATTTTGACATTGAGAACTTGAATGTGTAATTGTTGGATTGCATTGGAAAATTATTTTGACTTTTTAAAATCAATTGAGAAATTCAAAATTGTTATAAATTTGTTAAAGGCATGGTGTTTCAAAATTAGAAATATATTTTGACTTTTTAAAGTTAATTGAGAAATTTTAAAATACTAAATTGTTACGAATTTGTTAAAGGTATAAAAACAACAAATATAGTAATTTGTATTATCTTTTAGTTAGTTTTCAATAGTTAATAGTTGTTTATATTAAAATAAAATAAATTATCATTTATTTTGAATTTTAGGATTTTGCAAAAATTGACTTTTTTAAGGTTTAAAATGCACCTCTAGTTTGCGAGAGTAATAGAAAATGCAACAATTTTATGTTTTGTGAATATATGCATCAATGAAAGTTTAGGTCATATGAACAACTTTGCATGATGTGCTCCATTTTAGAAAATAATAAAACGGCCAGAAGGATTGATGGTTTTTTGCCTGGCTACAACCTTTGCTTTAATATACTGTATTTGGCAGTTGGATGTTCTTTGAGCTTGGAAACAGCATCTAAGTTTGGTTTCCTTTTGTAGCTCACAATACAATGGATAGTGGTGAGGGCTTATCACTAGCTAATTGTTGCCATCCTGCAATTCGCAAGACTGAAGAAGAAAGCAAAAGAATAAAAGACTGAAACCATAAGCATATGCTAAAATTTGTAGATACTAAACAAAATCCAAACATATGCCACCCCATTCGAACAAGCAAGCATATCATAGGTACAATGCAACATCAGAAGAGGCATAAAACAACATCATCATCTAAAAACCTAAACAAAAAGCCTACAGCATTCAAATATCTCATACCTTTCTGGGATTACTGCCTCACAACATACTATCAGCCCTAGTAGGCAGCCTCTTGAAGAAGCTCACAGCTTCTGAAGGCAACTTGTTTCTGAATCTTGGTGGCCTCAGAAAATACAGACCCCAAAGAGCCACCACCCACCTGATTGGCACCAAGTAGAACCCGAAAGCAGCAAAAAAGCAAATGATCACAAACAAGAATGTGGCTCGTGGGTCGCGCCAACTTAGCAATGCTTGGAACCTCTCACCTTGAGTTGCCATATCTCCAACCACAGTTTGAATCCTTCCCGCCACGCTCCTCAGTCGATCATACCTCATTCGGACCACCTCTGCACTTCGACTCGTTGGGAATGAATCGAATTCCTCGTCCAATTCATCCGGGTGAACACTTTCTGCATAGGAAAGCCGAGTATCCATGTGAGGGGGGTGGCGAGGCCTTGTTCTATATCGCCACAGCCCCACAACAGCAAGGGTCAGCAATACAGAAGGCACAATGTGCTCGGGTACCAACACAAAAACAATGAAAACAATGAGAAACAGGGTCGAGTACACGGGTTTATGCCAATTTCGTATGATATCCATCAATCGGTTCATGGCAACAAACCAAGCCAGAACATTCGTGAGGCGAAAGAAGTTGGCTTTGCTTTTTCTCATGCTCCACATATGAGAATCATGATCAAGCATGTATTCAACCACCTCTCTCCCCATAGGTGGCTCTGCTCGACTGAGCCTCGATACCACCACATTCAGAGCTTGATATCTCAAGCTATCTAATTGATTCACAGACAATGGCTGCACATAATGCATCTTTGGTAGTGTAGGCATTGTATACATATGAAGCACATTAAGCATATTAGCACAAGAAAACCGAACAGCCAAATGAAGCTCACCCATTTTCTTCACACCTGAAGAATGCAACATTAGCAGCGGGTAGGCATGAGTGTAGACTCGATCAGATTCAAGGGTTGATAACCGGATTCTGACTTTTCCAATACGAGAATCTCGAGTTCCAGCACTAGTGGCAGCATTCTTGTCAACACGAGAATTATCAAACACACCAATTGTGATGACAGTGCAGGGATCAAACACTTCCCAAGTGTATTGCTCGTTCCATTTAGGCGATAAACTGTCCACCACAGTGCGTGTTCGCACCCATTTCTGCCCATACTTGGCCACGCAGTAGGCATCAGTGCAGCCTCCTTTGCCGTCTTTGATCTTCACTGGCATAAGATTAGAAGCACCCAAAATCCCCATTTCAAGCACCCCAATGTAGGGCTTCCAAAGTCGCTTTTCCGTTGGCCTAACATCACTGCTGTACATTGTGGCTTCATCAAGCACATGATAACCCCCGTCAAGCGAAGCACGAACATGTATCCGAGACGCAAATCTCACCACAGCTTTAGACTCGTTCGGGTGGTTAAAATGAAAGTCAAGATTATACCACCTTGAAGCCACTGGTTTTTCATCCAAACGCCTCTCAATACTCGTAATAGGAATAAGAACTCTCCCCACCACCTCATCCCGATTCGGGGCAACCCGATCCTCAACAGAAATCAACACATAGTCCTCAAATGGATCAGCCACCACAAAGATTAAA
The DNA here is from genome assembly GCA_947179155.2 of Hedera helix. Taxonomy (NCBI): domain Eukaryota; kingdom Viridiplantae; phylum Streptophyta; class Magnoliopsida; order Apiales; family Araliaceae; genus Hedera; species Hedera helix. Next base: position 50,038,035 of record OX359271.1, read on the forward strand.
TCCTCATTCCAAAAAGGGTTGCTTAGGCTCCGGTTTGGTGTGGCCGGAGCTATTCTAGTCCTCAAAACTTGATTTCCAACTTGAACTTTTGCCATTAGCTCCGGATATCTCATCATTGACGACCCTTTTTCACCCAAAAGAACATCTTGTGCTTCAAGAACAGACACCCTTAAATACCAAAGCTTGGGAGAAAGATAAACCTTTGATTTTATTGAGCACAAACCATCTAAATGCACATTTGCCGCCTTCGAATGCCACGCCTCTGCAAAGGCCTCATCCGCTTGAGTTCCAAACCATATCGCCACCATAACTTCACCCCCTTTCGCCCTTTCACCTTTCTTGTCCTCCATTCTATACCATTGTGGTGCCAACTGACTATCCGGAGGAACCCTTTTGGGAACCTCACCTAAGTCAAACCAAACACGCCCCAAGAAATCATCTTTATCCCTCTCTTTCACAAATATCTCCACAGCTGATGATTGAATACAATCTTTAGAAAACGCAAAAATCTGGTCCCACTCAGCATTATTCAAACCAACCCTCTTCGCGATTCCTCTGTAATTCCCCAATTTCACTTCTGCCACCACTTCTCCACCGCCAAACCCTAAAAGCTCCCGTGCCTTCACAACCCTAACATAAAGATACTGCATTTGCTCCACAAGATCATAAGTGGAGCTTGTTTTGTCTTTGCTCAGAGGACCACCACCCAGATGAGGACTAGTCTCTTTAAGCAAATACTCGCCCGACCCATTTGAGCTCACCCCAAACCCACCTCCTCCGCTGGCGCCACCAGCGCCACCGCCGTTCACGGCGGGGATAGCCTGAACAGGGATAGTTGTGATGACGACAGGCTTCAAATCCCCCTGATTTTGATTTTCAGGTTTTGGGTGTTGCAAAATTTGAATCTTTTGATGACTTGCCTTGCTATCTTGCCCAATCCGCTGCTCCTGCACCGCCATGGCCGCTCCTTGCTGCTGCTGCAACTTCTTGTTCTTCTTGGAAAAAGCTTCATTTCCACCATTAATGACCTGCTTAACTTGCTCTGTTGCAGATAAATAAAGCTTCAAGCTTATCTCTCCTCTCACATGAGAGAACAAGCTTCTCTTATCAAGGGTGTAAAGCTGAGGAATTTCTTCCCCTGCTCTGGCAATATTTGAACCAGAAACCCTAACTTTACCCAAAAAATTCCTGCTGTTATTAGATCTTTTCTCATTGAAAACATTGGCTTCAATGGTTCTGTAAGGGAGGTCTGCGACGTCGTTTACATGGAAAACAAGCTTCTCATTCCAAACAGGGTTAAGGTCTCTGTACTTGACTTGGGTTTTTTGTCTCTGGTTTTCAAACTCAACTTCCACAAAGGGGGAAGATGAGCCCTCGCCATCTTTGGGCATTAAGTTGTGAGCTGCAACCACCTCTACCACAAGCTTCTCTTTGTTTTTCATGGTTGTTTTTATAGAGAGAAAGAATGACAGTGAATATGGGACAAAGAGTGGCTCAACAAGAAGAAGAATAATAACTGAAACAGCCGAAGCTGATACAGAGTTTTTAGAGAGAGAAAGTAATGGACAGAGAGGAAATATGTAATGGAAATGGACTTGACTGATATCTTTATAAAATATTATTACTAGTATTTTTTTTCATTAGAACTATAAGGGAATATCTAGAGAGAGATTTTTTTGATAAGGAGGAGGAATATAGGAGTAATTAATTTTGTTTTCCAAATATTCTAGTTGCTTCCAACCACGCGCCCAGGCATAACTCAATTTACCATAATTAATGAGGGAATTGTTTATTCCATAAAGTGTTTTCATAATTAATTTTGTTCTATTATTTATATAAAAATTATAAAATTATCAACAAACAAAAAAACTTATTATTACTCTTTTTGTTTCATAAGAAAATCCCATTTCTAAGATTACATTACATGAATAATAAATAAAAGAAAATGATATTTTCACAAGATTTTTTAATATTTTTACATATAAATTATTTTTATAAACTTATAACAATGATTAAAATCGTCATTATAAATTTATAACTATGCTTTTTATGTAAAAATAACAAAAAATTCTGTAAAAAAATCAAATTTCTAAATAAACTCTATCTTAATTTTTAAAAAAAATTATAAAAATATTAAATCTTCATTATAATATATTAATTTAATGTAAAAAACAAACGGTAAAGAATAAGTGCATTTCATCCTTTATCAACTATTCCAACTGTAAAATATAACTTATTTTAATTTTAATTGTATGCTTTATTAGTCCATCAACCAGTGAGTTGAGTAAAAATTTCATGAATGCCAAGGATATAAAATATTTTCTTTTTGAAATGTCAAAGTTCGTTAAGTAAATTTAAAATGATTAGTCAAATATATTTAAATTTATAAATTATTAATTTATATTAAAATGTTATTACGTGTATCGTGTACATTACATTCCATTACCGTTTTAAATTATAATCTGATTATAAGTTATTTTTAAAAATATATTTTTACGGTTGTTGTTGTTAGACCAAATATTGATTTGTTAGTAATGTTTTTGAAAATTATATATTTTTATAAATATATACTCAAATAAAAATGAGTCTTATTTATTATATATATAAATAAAATTTTGTAAAAAAATTTATTTTTCTTATAATAATATTAATTTTTTTATTTTTGTTGTGTCAATATCAATTGTTTATTTTTAATTGGACAGTGGCGCGTGAAACAAGGTAATAGTATACAGAGAATGGATCGTAGCTGTCGATGGTGGGGCCCATAAAGCATGTACTTGGAATTTGAGACATACTTTGTCACAGAGAATGGGGGTTTACTTGTAGTAACCATGATTTCACATCCTTCTAGGCGCGTGGGAACAAGTACGGTCTGACGTGCAAAAAGAGGAGGGAAATTGCAGTGCTGGACTGTATTTGAATGAGCTTCTTGTCACCATACAACACATGCATACATATATATATATATACATTCACTAGAAAATAAAATTGTACGCAGCAGCAGTAGCCCTTCTATGAATTTTATATTGGCTGCAGGCAGCTTTACGAGGAGGAGGTTTGGTTTTTTATTAATGAATTTTCATTATATACGTTATTTTAAAAAAATATATAAGATATTTTATATATATTTTAAAAAATAAATTAATTATTTTTTATTTTATTCTTAAAAATGGAATAAATAAGAAAGAAAAAAAATTAGTAATTAATTAATGTATGAATAATAATAAAATTTTTATTTAATATTAATATTAATAAATTTTATTAATATTTATAATTATATTTTAAACGATTTATATATTTTATTTAAGTTGAGGAAAATGTGCACACGTGGATTGATACAACACAACCTTATCCATCTTTTTTTAAAGAGGTTTGATATGTATAATGATTTTGTTAAAGATTCATGTACTAACTTTTATAAAAAAAATGGTGAGATCCATTATTTACATGGTGGGTCATATTATTTTTTATAAAAATTATTGTATGAATCATTATAAAATATCATTACTTATATCGCTTTTCTTTTTTTGATATCCTACCTTGACACATGAGAATTTTATTACCCTTGAATTGAAAAATTATTGTATAATCATAATCACGCAGCGCACCAAAATCATTTGCATACGATTATTTTAACATGTATAGTAAAATAATTCATTATACATATTAAAATGATAATATATTAATGATTTAAGACACCATATGATAATATTTCAACTCTCTAAGACTACTGAATAACTCTCTCATAAATCAAGCAACTTCTATTTGTTCACACTCCACTTATATATATATATATAATTGTTATTTTTACAAAAAATATATATATTTTTGCAAAATCTTATTATTATGAAAGTAAACTCTATTTATTATTTATGTGAGTGAGATATTAAAAAAATATCAAATTTTCTTATAAAAATATTAATTCTCTACTGGAATATTAATGTTACTCTTGTATTTAAACTCTCTAAATTGAAACTAAAATTATAAATGAGTCGAGTTTTAGCGCATTAAGCTTAATAATACGTGTAAAATATAGATAAATTTTAAAAATTATATTTCACGTAAATTTTAAAACAACATATTTGAATATTTTGCACCATTAGTTAATTCATTACCTATTAGATTTTGCACAATTACTCATTCAAGTTAATTCATTACCTATTAGATTTTGCACCATGTTAGTTTATAGTCGTGTATTTTCAAATATTAATAGTTTAAATTTATATTAAGAAATAGCTAATATATCACCAAGTTTAGTTACGTGTCTCTGTATGAGAAATATAATCGCTTTCTCACCCTTATTGGCATGGAAGTATCTAGAGCTGATACAACCTTAACGTTTGACATAAGGTACACTTCGTTGTTCGGAAAAATTATTCAATGTTTCATAAATAAATAAATAGTATATTTTTTTTTATATATATAATAATGGAGTTTATAAGAGTCTCATCACTTATAAATTCTGTTATTATATAAGAGAAAAAGAAATATACTATTTATTTGCTCATAGGACATTGAATAATTTTTCCATTATTTACTATTTTATTCGGGAATTGCTTTTTCAAATTGGGTCTTAAATTCAAAAGCATTTGTGAATATTATGCGTAACATTCTTGATACATATGAGTAATGTTGCCATTTAAAAAAATAATAATAACTTGAAAAATTAATTAGTAAATTAAAAAAAATACGTACCTATTCATTTAATAGAATAACATTAATGTTGACAATTTTCTTTGTTTTTATATTTACTCCATTTCAAATTATAGTGACTTTGATTTTAATAGTAATTTTATTTTTTTTAAATATAGTTGTCGTAAAGGAACATGTTCATTCATAGTGATCTGAATTGTGACGCCCTCGAATATGGGTTTACATAACTCAATTTAAAACGCCAAAAATACACAGTAACTAATATAAACAATACATAAAATAAATATATATAACTCAATAATATACAACTAAGTCTTCACTATTATTGTCACACAATATACAACATGTGAAGACTACTGCAGCTATCTCTTGGACATTCACTCCATTTCCTGGTTAGACCTATCTATTCCCTCATTTTCTAAAGAACAATAGAACAAAAAATAAATGATAAACTCAAATAGTCCAGTAAAGAAAAATATCATGTTTAAGATAACAATGAGTAAATTATCATTAGCCTTCAACAGTAGAGTTCTTGATAGAATATAATACATAACAAATTTTAGATCAATAATAGCAGCAGAATGAGTAATCTATTTGGAGAATCATGTAGACTATAATGTCTACTAGTTTATCTTTTTCAGAAAAATATCATCAACTTTTATCATCTTAAACACTATTGGTCATAATAATATAAGTTCACAGTTCTTGATCATAATTATGCAAATCAATAATTCATCTTTGCACTACGGTCCAAAGATGTTAAAAAATAACACCAATAGTCATGATCATACCAGTATTCAGCTTTTGGTCATAATCATATTCAATATTTTTTCTTTGCCCAAGGCCAAAGCGAACATTCACCATGTGCCTTAAAAGACACCCCACAGATATATCGCATTTAACATATTATATCGTCTTTATCCTATCATCTATGCCCCATGCCACAGATATTCACAACAACTTGATTCTTGATGAATAGAATAACAACATATATATAAATGATGAATAGAATAACATGATACTTTATCCTGAGTCAAATAATGTCCAAATTATCAACATGATGTAGAGTGAAATTCAAAAATGATATTCAAATTCCACATTTCAGAATAACGGTTATAGTTCAATAGAAAAATAGGAAGGTTCAATTGAAATGATATTAGATAAAGAGTAAACTATTAAGGAACATATAATCATTTCAGAAAATTTTACCAAATAGTACTTATCATAGTAAGTTAAGAGTATGAAAAAAATGATACCCCTTACAAGTAAGAAAGAAAACGATATCTTTTTACGAGTATGAAAAAAATGATACCATTTACTTTAACACGTGACTAGATATTGATTTAAATAAAGTTAATCAACATGAACAGTACTCGTACACTTACAGATCTTCATAAATACTCAAGATAGTTTTAGCACACTCAAAAAGAATTTATATAAAGTAATATTTAGAGAGTGAAAGAAAAAATAAGTAAGAAAGTTTATGAAAAATCCTTAAATTAAAGCCTTTATTTATAGCCAAAATTTTTATCATAATCCAAAATTTTCTAATTTAATCCAAACCGTATATTTTAAGATAATATTTAATCTATACCACTCATTTCATCTTTTAATATTTTTTTAATTTAAATCATTCATTTAAAGATTATCTTTAATCTATACCGTTCATTTCAGATTTTATAATTATTACATTATTTTTAATCTATACCATTCATTTCAGATTTTCTTTAATCTATATCATTTATTTAATAAAACAATTAATTTTAAATATAAAGCAACTAAATTTATACATAAAACAACTAACTTTATATAAATCAATTAACTTTATATATAAAATAATTAATTTTATATAAATCAATTAACTTTATATATAAAACAACTAACTTTATATATAAATCTATTAACTTTATCGATTAACTTTATATATAAAACAATTAACTTTATATAAATCAATTAACTTTATATATAAAAAAAATTAACTTTATATATAAAATAATTAAGTTTATATAAATCAATTAACTTTATATAAAGTATATAAAACAAATAACTTTATAAATTAATTTAATAATAATTCACCAATTATTCATTATTATAATCAATTGTTATAAATGTATTGTAGTTGGCTTTCTAAGTTAGATATTCACAATACAAACAGAAAAATCAACTAATAACAATTTAATCAACATTATTATAGAGATAACAATAATGCAGAAAATAAATAAAAGAAATAGTACGTTACTGTGTAATGACAATTATTGATTCAGTAATATAAATTATAACAATTATCAGTTCAATAATATGAATTATTGTGCATATGACAATTATTGGTTCAATAAAATCAATATTGAACAATAGTTACTTTATCAGTTCAGTAATGTGAAACACTGTGTCATACCGTGTGATATTATACAATATCGTATGTTATTGTGCAATACCTTGTTCTACTATTCTTTTACTAACGATTATTTTAACAGTTAAAAGTGATAGTATCATTGACCATGTTTATTTAAAAATGTTACTTATGTCGTTTTCTATATCCGACAATATTTTGTAATAGTGGTCCACCAATATTTCGTTATTTTGGTGCCATCGTACGAATCAAATATTCTCTGACAGAACAAATATTTCTCAACAAAACGAATATTCTCCGACAGGATAAAATCTATACGAAATAATTTTTTTATTTTAACTTTTGTCAATTTATTCACTTACCGTTTTAAAAGAAAATATATAAAGAAAAATTAAATTTGTATTTTATAAAAGTCGAGGTCTTACATAAATTATATAATTTTTGTGTGTAATTTGGTAAATAGATAAAGTGCTATTTATAATGAATTGAAATAAATTGAATGAGATAGGTTATTTCAATAAGGTTTATGAACCATTAAAACTAATGTCAAATACCAAGGGTATCATATGTATATCACTCATTACTATATATATATATATATATATATATATATATATATATATATATATATATATAGAGAGAGAGAGAGAGAGAGAGAGAGAGAGAGAGAGAGAGAGATTTACTTAATTTATAATGACAATGAATATATTAAATTTTTAATAGTAAATATGTACTAAAATTTTGTGAAGTTTTCCCTTTTTTTCTAAAGACCTATTCATAATTATCTCAATTAGTACTTATTCAAGATAATTTTTATATTAAAGTTGATTGAATGTTTCACAAATATTACATGTTTTAAAATACACCCACAAATTCAAATTCAAATTAATGGTCTAGTCTAAAGATGCATTTAATAAATTTATTATTCATTCATTATATAACAGCGTACCATCTATTTATTTCTTAAATTGGGTTTATTAAGTTTGAGATGCGTTGGACTACAAAAATTAGAAACGCATGAATCAAGAAGTTGGATAAATAAAAAAAAATTGAGACGAGCTGGTGAAACTTTTTAGTAATGTTAAAATTTATGACTAGAAAGATTTAACCGAAAAAAAAACTTTTAAATTGTCAAAGCCATCAGAGTTGGATTACTAAGTCAATTCAAGACTAACCAAAATAATTTGGCATTTATGTTATTATATTTTGATATTAATGAGCTCAAATTCATAAAAAAATTAAATGAATCGAATGGAGTTCTTGAATAATTGCATAAAAAAAATACAAGAGAGGGAAAATTAAGCGTCTAACAAAATTTTCGTTTTAAGAATAAAAGGATCTTTAATGAATAATCTTCTTTCAATACGTACTTAATGATTTTGAAATCACCGTATTTTTAGTTAGTTAAAAAATACTGTTATACTCTATCAAAAATAAATAATGTTGCTAGTATTTATTTTCTCGAGCCTCGAGGGAAAAAACGGTGCTTATAACTAACTTTTAAAAATGGCAGGCGGGTGACTACGATTACATGTAATAATAGTCTTTGTGTGTGCGACTAAAAAAAGATAAAATCTTAAATAAGATTATAAAGTAGAGAGGAATTAATAAAAAAATATCACTGGCATTAGTTATAGGATTTTTTTTTAATGTGTGTCCTTAGGACACATATTAAGGACGAAAAATAATGTATAATATTATTTATTTATGTAGGCGCACTGAATTCAATGTATAAAAAAATAATATATTAGTGGACTCCATGTATTGAATTCAGTGTAATTATATAAAAAAATAATTTTTAACGAATCCCATTTCTTATTATCTGTGCTTAGTGCGTGTCCTTAAGACACACATTAAGCGAACCCTTAGTTATAATAAGGGAGAGGGAAAAAAAATAATCTTAAGGTTGAATTTGTCCCTTCGTCCCTTTATATCACTTCCAATTTAACGTTTTAATTGAAAACACAAAAATAATAAAGTAATTGTAATTAATATTTTATTTAATTGATTAAATTAAATATAAAATTTAATATTATATTTTTTAAAATTATTTAAAAAAATAAATGAAAAATAAGTTAATATTTCATATTAAAAAAACTGAATTATTATTGTTTTCTTGAAATTTACAAATAATAGACAGAAACGAATAAATTTGATAAAATTATTAAATATTTTTTGAGCACCTGTTATATAATATTTTATATTATTTATATACTATTATTTTAATTCTTAATTAATCTAAATTTTGAGTGAATAGTATGGAAGATATTTCAAGGAGGTAGTAAATGCATTGTACAAGTACTATTAAAATGAATAAACATATACCACAAGGTTGGATATGTTTGCCGGCGCCGAATAGCTGCACCAATTTATTTATTTATTATTGCAGGAACGGCAATAAAAGAAAAGTTACTTCCTCACGAAAAATAAATTAGACATTATCATCGACCGGATAAAGAAAATTGTAGGTTTGAGTAATGTAAAATCGGTTCTTTTAATTTAATTTTAAATAAATAATAAATATAATACAATCTACATTTTACGTATTTTAAGCTTTCCTTAATATATCTATTTTTCCACTTAGATTGCAATAAATATATTTTTTAACATAAAATTATACTTTTAATTAATTATGGCCCTAGTTTAGTCTGTATATATGATCAAGTTCTATCCTTCTTGTGGGGTCTTCTTTTTTGTTTTCGTACGGTCCCACATTATATATATGTACTTAGTAGTAGTGGAATGATCGTAATCTAATACTATCTGAATTGATTATTCATTGTTGACTATTAATGTACTTGCATGATGAATTGCCAGCAGCGGAAAGGGAGGAAGGAACGAAGTCAGACCAGCTGATGATGTCTATAATAATCATCAGGGGAAAAGTAGTGCTACTTAATTATGGCTTAATAATGGATTAGAAAAAAGAAAAATTAATTATAAAATCCACAAAACCTTTAGGACAAATATTAATTTATGCTTATTTATTATAAAATTTAATAATCTGTTAATTAGTTTTTGAAAGGGAATACAATATAAGAAAAAATTATGCTATGTTCTTGGAGTATAACAACAGTTTACTCTACTTTCTTATATGAGAGCGGGATCCACACGTGATGGGATCCGTATGAAATCCACCTTTATATAAAAGAGTGGAACAAACACTAACTATATTCCAAAAATATAGAATAACTCCTCCAACATAAGAGCTCTTTTTATGAAAATATATTAGTTTAAATCAAACATATCCAATTTGACTTTCCCATTTATGTTTCGGTGTAAAAAAAATTTTGTGTATATTTTAAGTGTTTTTTTTTAAATTTTGTAGTGGAGTCTACATTTATTTATTTTGAAACACAAATAATAATTTTCTTATATTTAATAGGTTTAATTACATATCTAGTTATTTACTATGAGAATATAAGAAAAGTTATTTAGTGTTATTGAAACATCATCATGTAATATTTTAAATTAATTATACGTTGTTATTTTAATATATATATATAATAAATTCTTTATATCTAAAATCACTGATAATAATATTTGGATTTTCTTAGAATGTGTCCTAAGGACACATTCTAAGCACGGAAAACAATGCATAATAATATTTATTTATGTATTTGTACTGAATTTAATACATAAAAAAATAAATATATTAGTGGACCCTGTGTATTGAATTCTGTGCAAATATATAAATAAATAAAATGTATCCTTATTTTTTGTGTTTAGCATGTGTCCTAAGAACACATGTTAAGAAAACTCATAATATTTTATTGACAAGGAGATATAATATTAATATAAGTACTGAATATTTTTTAAGTAAAAGAAGAGACTGGTCAGTTGATCAGTTTCTGTAGTTGAGCAGCTGAGTCTAAAAAGTACGAAGCTAGTTATAGCATAGTCGGTCCTCTCTGTCTCTCTCTCTCTCTATATATATGTATATATATATATTTTTATCATTATTATTTTTTTTTGAGTACATATTGCCTGTCAATTTAAAATATGTATGAGCGTATAATATTGTATTTATTTTAGGATTTTCTTAATGTGTGCCCTTAGGGCACACATTAAGCGCGAAAAATAATATATAATATTATTTGTTTATGTAGGCGCACTGAATTCAATGTATAAAAAAATAATATATTAGTGGACCCCATGTATTGAATTCAGTGCAACTATATAAGGAAATAATTTTTAACGGGTCCCATCTCTTGTTTTCCGCGCCTAGTGTGTGCCCTTAGGACACACATTAAGCGGACCCTTTATTTTAATTATTAAAAAATTAAAAAATAATATTAAAATTTATTTATTTTTTAATAATTAAAATAAATATAATATTTAATTTTGTATCTCTGATCTCCTCCGTCGGTCTATATATATATATATATACGTGTGTGTCTGATTAATCTGATATAATAAGTAACTGTATTGAAAAGATAGAAGCTCCATTGTTCAGTAGGCATTCCCCTGTTCCAATCTCAACTGCAAAGTGCAAACCCAGCCCATTTTCTTGTGCCTCTCAAAATATCTTACACCCGTCTCATTCTCTCGTGCTTGATTTAGATATTTTTATTTCTCTCAATTTCCATATCCTCCTGCATGCCTCCTTGAACAACAAAGCAATATGAAATCACATAGAAATTTTGGATTTTATCCCAATACGAGTCCCGGCTCTCCTCCTGCTGCTGCATGTTATCATAAATTTATATTAATATTAAATATCGATTAATATAAATACATAAAATAATAAATAATAATAAATAATTCACATATTATTATTTTATTTTGTTGAATTGAGTTATCCAATTTTATCATCATATTTATCGACATATATATTATTTTTTTATTTCAATTGATTCTTTCGTAATACTCTCCGTCTCAAGATAAATTTTTAACTTAATATATTTGGTACTTAAAAAACTCGAAAAGTGAAGTGAGATTAAAAAAATAATAAATACAAAAAATTATTGGAACATTTCTAATAATTTGTAACACTATATTTTAGCATCGTTATTAATATCAACAAAAAATTCGTATAGTTTTTATGTGTATTAAGATAGTTTTCTCATTTTTACATTTACATTCTTTTTTCTTTCCTTTTGTTTCACATTTTTCAAGCTCCAAACGTAGACAATGTTTTTTCTATATAAATATACTTGGAGATAATATTTTATTTAAAATCTAATATGCTATATACTTTTTATTTCACAAAAAAAAATCTCATTAATTAATTTTTTTATAATAACATAAAACGGCACAATGTTTACAAGTGGTTATGTGGCCCGCCCTTTTAGAAGAAACCTTTTCAAAAAAAGCAACAGGCAAATATCTTTTATCACTTTATGGGCCTCCACTTGGTTGAGTCCTTGGACCTTGAAAATTAGTCCAGAGCAATCCGTCTATGTGAACTTCCTACATTCAAGTCCAATTGAGTAGTACATTCACACTCACAGCAAGTTATACAGTTTTTACTTCGAATGATGAGAATGAGCATATACAAAAAGAAAGAAATAGACGAGATAAGAGAGTAAGGAAATATAAGAAAATCAGCCAACTGAGATTATGAGTTACTTCAAGTTGTATCCTCTACTAATCTTGTAGTGAAATTCTTCGAGATCGCTGTAAGAATATTTTATGGGATAATATTAATTGTATTTATATAAATCAGGTTAATCGATTGGTTTAATTAAGTTTTATATAAGCTGACAATATGAGTTATTTGAGTAAATTTTTGAGCTAGTGATGTGTGGATCCACTAGGTTACTAATAAAGAATAATATAAATAAAGAATTAGGTCATCTCATTTGATCCTACATATTTCATAATATTGAGAGTTTCTCATCGAGCCGGCATCTAGGTATTAATGAAGTGGTATCTTATTAATTTAGACAAGATACACACAACGTTATTATTTTTCAGTGTTTTTCTCTTATTTATGTTTAAGGATAAAATTAATTATTACAAATTAATATAATCTCAAATCTCAAATTAATTATTTCAAGTAGCGGTTCTTCAAATTTCATAGTATAGTAATTTCATTTGATTTTAAATGAAAGCTAGTAGAATAGTGTATATGTTACGAGGTCAATAGGAGAATATATATATATATACAAAGTCAGTGAGATTGCAAATACATTATTGTTTGACATAAGGAACCTTAGTGATATGCCCATCGTTTGTCATTGGCATTTATATAGATTATTCACATTGTTTGTTGGATTCTTCGTATAAAACGCTTATTGATTGTATTCTGTAAATATTTAGTATGTTGAATTATAAACATGAGGATGTTTTGATTTTTAAGGTGATAACTGAATGTAAATAATTATCTTAAAATAAAATCAAGGGAAGCACTATATTAAATATGTGTTAATAGAGTTGAGGACATTTGTGACTATTGTTGGCTTAATGTTGGTTAAAAGACAATGTTACCTCCATGATTCAAGGTTTGAGACTTTATGTATTGAATTGACTTTCAAAGTAGTTACTAGACCAACGATTTTATCAAAAATGCCCATAAAGTTTTAAAGTTTCTTATCAGTCTATGATTTATTATTTTTTTATATAAAATTATTTTTCAATAAATCAATATTCCAAGTAGGATAATGTAATAATATTTTATTAAATAATATTAATTGTATTTATATAAATCAGGCTAATTGATTTATCTAATTAAGTGTAACATATTGACTCTAATTAAGTCTTATATGGGTTGGCTAATGTGAGTTATTTGAGTAAACTTTTTGACTTGTAATGAGTAGGCTCACTAGGTTATTAATAAGGTATAACATAAATAAGAAACTAATTCATCTCTCTTAATCCTACGCGTTGAAAGATTTCATATTATTGAGGATTTCTCATCAAGCATCTATGACATTAAGGTAGTGATATCTTATTCATCCAGAAATCAATTTTGCAACGTTTATCATGGATTCCAAACTAGGTAAAGTTATTATTATTTTTTATATACGTTTTAAGTATTCTTCTCCTATTTATCTTGAAAGATGAAATTAATTATTACAGCTTAATACTTACAATCTCCTCGTGTGATTTTTCTCCAACTAGTTTTTTCACATAAATTCTTGGTTTGCAATTTATTTAATACAAGCTATCTTATAACAATTTTGATAATATTGCTTCTGCTATAATACTACTCCCCGGTCCCAAATTAAATACTCAATTTTAATCTATTTAAGTCAAATTGACTAATATTAGAATTAATAATTAAGCATATATAAAAATATTTTTAAAATTATAAAAATTGGAGTTAGTAGTAAATTGTATATACTTTCTTTTGGTTACAATTTCTTTATCTATATTTTGGCAAAAATGATACAAAAAATAGTTTTAAAAATAGCAAATTTAACTTAAAAAATTAAAATTGAATATTTAATTTAGAACGGAAAGAGTAACAAGTTATGGGTTGGATCTTACACCAACGGTATTATCCTCACAACTTTCAGATTATGATATTATTCCCTAACATAAACGTAATACTCCCAAAGAATCATGTAATGGGCCGAGTATTTTTTAAGTGGACTCTTACTCTATAATGAGCTAGCATAAGTAATACACATGATTCTTCTATTCCTTGATTAAACCCCAATTGAGTTCTATGTTTGTGAAGAAAATAGTGAATTATGTAAAGCCCAAGCCTTAGTGTGAAGCCCATTAGCAGCACTGTTTCTTACTGCTAGTCAACACGTAAAGGCAATTAGTTATTCCCGTCTGTTGAGGCGGTGTAACAGGGAAAACGTTGTCACGCAATTCCAGATTTTAACGGCTGCGATTGCACCGATTATTAGATTTGATATCTGGAGCGTTAATTTCCTCCTTAAGTTAAAGCAAATAAAATAAAGCTTTCATTGCACGTCCCCATCTGCGTCAAACCTAGTTCTTTAATACGCGCACAAACGTGCCTATGTGTATCTTACTTTTCAGTTTCCCCCCAAAACGTTCTTAGTATAACCGCCGCTCGGCTATCTCACGCGCCAAGGACACTCTAATCCCTACCATCCAAAATAATATATATATATATATAAAACAGTGATTTTTAAAGAAATTTTTCCTTCTAATATATCGGTAACACTGGCTATAAAATAAAATAATACGACATAATTATATTTATTATTTAGTCTGTCTAATAATAAGTAATGGTTCGCAAAGTGTTTATGTTATTTTAAAATTAAAAGTTCATGGCCAATTTTAAAATAAATTAAAAAAATATTTCAAATTTTGGAGGGTAAAGATTAAAAGTATTGGAGAATATTTTTTTAAGAAATTATTTCTTAATTTACTGTTGCTTTAAAATGTATAAATTAAGGCTATATTTGTTTATAAAAAATATATTTTGGATTAAACTATTTGCACTAATTTAATACTAGTTCAGACTATTTTATCTCATGATAAGAGATTAAATAGTCTTATGGATTATTTTTTTTACTCATTTCTCAAGCTATTTATGTGAAATTATATAATCTCATGAAAAATTTAGAATTAATAGTCCTCTTAATTTTAAGTTATTAAATGATTTTATGGGCTTAATAGTCCGACATTAAGAGATTAATAATCTCTTATCAAATAATTAAATAGTGTAAAATAATATTAAATTAATGTAAATAATCTGATCTCAAATATATTTTTTTAAAATAAATATAGCATAAATTTTAATTATACCTATAATAGATTTAATGTAAATATACACAAATAAAAATTATATTTTAAAGTTTGTTGGCTTCGTTTATCTATATTTATTAGGTAAGACGACGTATACTTAGGAAGTCAATTTCAACTTGATAGACTTGTAAAGTTAAACTAAAATGGAAAGGGACAAGTAAAGAGAGAGTACCAAGTACTTCGAGGCCTTGGCGTGTGGGCATTGTAGCTTTCCATTTGAGGCATGGGTCTCGCGAATGCCAGGCATTCTCATCAGTGACAATGCTGCGGAAAAATCATTATCAAAAAAATAATAATAAAAAAAAATGCTGCGAAAAAATTATTGGGAATGATCACTATCAAGATCATTTATGTATTATTATTTTAATATATAAAATAAAAAAATTAACTGTATATATTAAAATGATGGAATATTATTAATTTAAAGTACTACATAATCATGTCTTAAGACCACAAATGTTATATTTGCATTACATAAATAAATAAATAAAATATAATAAAAAAATAAAATAGAGGACAAAATAATTTATTCTATTATAATTAGAATTAGTTATTCTATAATCTCTCTAAAGAAATAAAAATAAAAATATTTTATTTTATTATAATGAAACAATTAAAAAATACTTTTTTTTCTTCATAAAAATAAATCATTATATTTCCATGTTCGTTTATCTAATCCAAACGTAGCCTAACTACTTAAACAAGGGTCGGACGGGAATTAGGAAACTTGGAAGAAATTTATTTTTAATCTCTCAAATATATATATATATATATTAATTATTGTTGAGAGATAACTTAAACTTATGAGATTGTATAATAAAAGAGGAGGACTTTTAAATTATTATCTTTGGTCTCTTTAATTATTTTTCACATGTGACACCACATAATGCCCACGACAGGGAAAGGAAATAACAAAAGTACCACTGCCAGTCTCACGTCCCAGAAAAGATCGATTGGTAAACTACTACAAAGGTGTTGAGGTAGATAATGGTAGAAGTCTCGCTAAATATTCTTTTGCGACAAAATAATACTCCAAGACTTTTGTTATCATTAAGCATAATAATAGACAATATAATTAAATATAAATACATAAATAATTTATTAATACATCTACTTGTAACAAAAATTATAATAATTTTACTATAAGTTATATCATTTTCCGTGTTTAAATAGAAAGAGTTAGCCTCCATCATCAATTATGAATCATCTAAACATATGTAAATTCATTTTTTTAATTTTAAAAATTAATATTTTCACAAACAGAAATAATAATTCCAGAAAGTAATTCTTACAAAAATAGTAAATCAGTCTCACATTTATGTGAGAGATATTTTATAAAAATATGAATTTTTATTTATAAAAATAACAACAACAAAAAAAAAACTTTTTGGAAAGCAAGTATATCCATATTCCATCCATCCTACTTATAATTGGAAAATGGGCTAGAAAATGGTTAACATGACGATTTATATATTATTAATATTTTTATAGAGTTGCGCACGTATACAATCTCACAAGCCCCCATATTTTTATTGAAGTTGAATTACACTATTAAATTTTAAACTTAACCCCTTTTTTATTTATATGAAAATTCAGAATTTATTGTGCGTCTTGAAATGTTGAAATTTTGTTTGAATAAATTTGTATCATGTAATGCACAAGGTATATGTATATATATATATATATATATATAATTGTCAAAATAAAATTATCAACATTCCTTTATCTTTCTAAAAATCTTATACTTAATCCATATTTTTTCAAAATGAACCTTGCATTTTAGGAAAAACAGATTATAAGCCATTAGTTTCACACGAAGAAGAAGAATATATTCCACTGTCCTTTTAATAATGCCACGTTGAATCTCTGATCTCTATTTTTTTTTTCTTTCGGTTATCGTGAATAGCAAAGCACGAGTCATTGGTGAATAAATAAAATAATGTCTCAAAACATAAAATTATTGATTAATACATACTGCAGGCTCTCCAATGGTCAATTGTTTTTTCAGGTTAGGATGACATTGTTTTGTCAAAAAGTAAATGATGGTGTTACTGGTGTAGTGTAACGTCACGGGTTCCTCGTTCCTACCTCCCCATCTCTAAAACACCCCGATTTTAAAGCAAAATTGTTATTTTAACGTATTTTATTTTAATTAAATAATTAAATCGATTAAAATATATTAAAATTATTAATTATTATAAATGATAAAAAAAATTATAATACAAAAAAATTAAATAATAATCATTTCAAACATAATAATAATAATCAAGAAAATAAATAATTGTAGTAACAGTAAGTGAATACCATATTCATTATTGAAAAAAATGTTATAATTCTAAAGTAATAACAAAATATACAAATTTGAGCAATTTTTCAATAGGAGCAAAGGAATAACGACCGTCATGATAACGTCAAACTTAAATATGATCGATCTATTTTTAACTATTCCTGCACCGAAAAAATCTCATGAACGAAAAAAATCTCCAACTAGAGAAAGTAAACACGAATGAAAAAAATCTCTAGTCGGAGAAAATAAACTCCCAAAAGATAATAATGAAATCATTTCACAAAAAAAAAACAGTCATATTATAGAGAAAATAAATCTCACAAAAGATAAAAATAAATTCCACAAAAAATAATAAATTATTAGGGTATAAAAAAAAATCTAGAAGAGAGTCCTCTTCAAATTTAAAATAAAGATTATAATTTTTGTCCACTGAAAATAAAATGAAAAGAAGTAGTAGTTCAACACTATTTATTCTCACGTCTGCAGGTGATTTTAACATATTTGGTTGTACGTGCAATTGTCATTACAATTTACAACCGAATCCACATATATTAGCACCTAACTTATTTCAATTATAATATAATTATTCCATTAACTAATTATTACCATTAAAGACGTGACATAAAAAAGCAAGGACGTCTTTAAATTCATTTATTTATAATAGAAATGTCAATTTGGCAGAACAAAAAGATGGCGTAAAACTTCAACTTTAATAATTAATATAACCAAACTATATCGGGTGAACAAATTTATCTTGTAATGCATCATTACAACTCTTTAGGCCACCGAGCATGTAAACTTAATTCAAAAGAGTAAGGAACCCGACAGAGTTTGTTGAGATTGAAACGACAAATCGCAGAAGAATCAACCAAATAAGTAAAAAATACTGGTAATAATATTATATTAGACTGATAATATGCGCAAAATATGAGTTATTATCAATGATACAATTTAACATTACCGCGTGTAATGTTTTGTATTATAATATGAATATAAATAATATAGTATAATTGGTAGTAATGCATTAAATATAAAATTAAAGAATTGTATATATATCAAAATTATTATATATGATTTATAATATATATACGTATACGAAAAAATTAGAATACTTATGAACATGACGTATATTATATTAGTAGAGATAATGAACTTGAGAATAATTTAGTATTAATTCAAAATTAACTGATGACCAATTAAAATAATTCGGTTAATTTGAATAAGATTTTCAAACTTTGTTATATATAGTAATAGATTTGTCATACAACTAGTGTCACTCTTGAACCCATTTATATTGTAAATTATTTTATTTTATTTTATGCACGACTGGATATAATCAGCAAAATAAGATATCTTAGAAAAAAAATTCTACCATTTAAAAATAAAAGGGCGGTGCTTCATGCGCATCACAAAGTAATAGTTGTGCACCCTAAATTAATAGTTATACACCCTAATACGTTAAAAAAATTATATTATTCTTAATATATATAAACCAATTAGTCATTTACTATTTATTTATTATGTCCTTAGATTTATTATACATTATATTTTATTATACAATTTGTGAAATTCCAAATTAAAGATTAGAACAAATAAAATAATAGAAAAAATAAAAAATTAAAGATTTATAACCAGTAAACCCTCTTAATTGTATACCTTAAGATATGATATATAATTTAACTTGTTATCAATTCAAATTGACTATATGCAATAGTTAATTGGTCTATCTAGTTCAACATATTTTATTTTGAATTGAAATCAATTCAACTAAATTTGAAATTCAAAGTAAATAGGAAATTATTTCGTCAATAAAATTTTAGATGCTGTAAAGTATTATAAAAATGTAATATAAATTCAAAAATAATTTAAATGATTTAATACTAAATTTTAAAAATTTGCAAATTAACTTTCAAAATTAAATTGTCACTTTCTTTTAAAAAATGAATTAACATTGTTTTTGTGATTTAAACATATTTTGATACTAATTTATTAAACAATTAAAGCACGTTTAAATTTATTATATAATTAAACTAAATCTAAATATGGACTAGCTGACTAATAAAATAGTGCACGATACTAATTTATACTTCATAAAAATAATTGATAGAGATTTGAAGATTTTATTTTAATTTTTTTTTGTTTTGTGTGTTTGAGATTGATAAGTTTAGTGTTAAAATGAACGAGGATGAATATATTAATCGAGTTATCATTACTTAATATAATCTCATTAACATATATAAAAATAATTAAAAATATACATGTATCACTTTCCAAAAAAAATAATATTATTTACCCTTCATTTATTTATCTAGTTTCGTGTAACTCATTATTAAAAATAATTACAATAAACTTTCATGATATTTTACCAACTTCCAAAGTCTAGACCTTTTACCAAACTTCTCCAAGCTTTTTGGCCGATTGAATACCTTTTTGTCGGCCACAACATTTAAATTAATAAAGAGCCCTGATAAAAACGACGCAGTATAGTATCTTTACCGCCGCGGCGTTTTAAATTGCAAGCCCTGATAAAATTATCTGTAACTCAGAAAGTAACGTCACCAACCACTGTTGGATTCAACTTGTCCTCTATCGTAATACCACAAAAAACGGAGGATATTTAGGAATTTAGTCCAATTAGTACACGTTTACTTATTTATTTCTTAATATTAATTAACCAAGCGGTGAAGTAAAATCGCTATTAATTAATAAACATGACCAAATCCGAACAACGTGGGAGGGAAGAGAAAAGAAAGCACACAAACAGAATTTTCTTGGCAAATCAATTCTCTCTCTTCATTTACACCTGACCGATTTTTCTTTTTCCAAAAATCGAAACGGTGTAAAACTAACTAAGCTCATTTCTGCCGTTTGATCTCATTTGTTTTTTGTTTTTGATAATTCATTTTTATACTGTAAAGAGAAGTTGATGGTAGCTGTATTGATTTTTTTTTTGTGAACTAAAGGAGTAGTGTGGATTGAAATATCGTTGCTTGTTAGATCGAACCGAAGGCTGATTGAGAAGCGGCAGAAGTTTCCGATCTGATTGGAGTTGCTCAAAATGGTACTGGCTTTTCGATGCTTTTGTTTTTTAATTTGAATATGATGTTCATTTGTTGGATGTTAGATGAAATTTGATTGTTTGCGCTTAGTTCTATTTGGTTTTGCTCATTTTACCTCTGTGCGGTGTTATATTAATTTATGTCAATTCTGCTTATGCACATTTCATTTTGCTGTTATGCTGAATGTTTTTAACGGAGAATCAGTTACTTGTTTGATTAAATTTAGCAGCTTATACTTTAATTGACCAAGCTGTGAAATTGCAGATTTGAATACATTGTTAACGTGTATGTGAACAGCATTTTTTTTAGAGTTATTCACAAGCTCATATCATTTTGCTTGATGGAAATTATTTTACTGAATTTGATAACAGTTGAGCAGTTTGATGTTAAACTAAATTTGAAACTTTGGCAAATTAGCGACCCCCACAACATTAGCGGGAGTTGGTGGTTTGTCACTAAAAATACTATGCCCTCCCTACCAAAACAAGAGTCCATTTGACCATGTCACAAATGTTAGATTCGTCAACTAGACAACTGTACAATTAGATGGAGTACAATTTTTTCTATCATTAGAAAAAAAAAATATAGAACAACTTATGAAATGGTATCTCATTGACAAACCTTAATAAGCCTTGAAAAGTCAAATGTGACAGTGTTTTTGGGGCAGAGGGAGTCTATGCTCTTCTCTTTTATCCATGTCAAAGCCTTCAGAGAAATTGGTTATCAATTTACTCATTAGTTGGCTAGGCTGTAGTCTTGCGAAACAAATTACAATAGTCAATGCAGTTGCAATTTTTTTCAGTTTAGAGATTTCCATCATTGGAAGCTTCTTTCATCTGTTTTCACACCTTAAGTTCTACTACTTTTTGTTTAATTATCTCTAATACCTTACCAACTTTTTGTTTGTAATTTTGTCTGTCGTGCTCGTAGAATGTTTTGTGGAAGTCCTTTTAAAAGGGCTCAAGAATATGAAAGAGAATAATATTTCTTGTTTTAGGATGTCTCGTTTGGGAAGTATATTATTAATTTATAGTTACCATGATCATGTTTAATCTGCGGATGTATCAACCTTTTGTTTCCATGAACTCTAAAATTTCAACGTTTCATTAATATTTTGTGGAAGCTGTTCTTTGCTCACAACTAATAGATCTTATAGCAAAGATGCTAAACTACACTAATGAGCGGATGCATTTGCTTTAATAGAGCACGAAATTGTACTCTACTTGGTTAGGGTACAAAAAGTGATAGTGTTCCGGTTATATGAAAACAGTAATGGCTTATATGAAAGCAGTAATGGCTGTTGTCATATACTTGCCATAGCAATATTGATAGTCGATATATGAGTAAAATGGTGATATCCATTATATCTTTAATTTTTTAGTTGGCCTTGGCTTTCTTGTTGTGGATTCTGCCCTTGGCTTATTGACTAATTTTCCAATAGTATTGCAGGATGCGGAAAAAATGATTTTTTTTTTCTCGGCGTAGTTAGTTGTTAGATTATTGAAGTTACTTAACTGCTGGCCCTGGTGACTTTTAGGTTGCTTTGGTCAGCTTAGGTGTTGGATCTATTGTTTGGGTGGAGGATCCTGATGATGCTTGGACAGATGGAGAAGTTGTAGGGGTCAATGGTGAAGACATTAAGGTTCTCTGTACTTCAGGGAAGACGGTGAGAATTCTTTATCATATTTATTTATTGACACTTGATGTGTGTTCTGTCTCAATTTTTATTGTCAAATTACCGTAGCCTTTGGCCGGATGGTAGCACCACCCCTTTACATAGAAAATTGTGTGGGATAAAATCCTACCACCCCCCCCCCCCCCAAAAAAAAATAAAAAAATAAAAAAAATAGTTGTAATGAATCTTGATGGTATCCAAAAAAATAAATAAATTATTTTCAAATGGGTGAAATAGCATTCTGTTACATTTAATTTTGTTATTTCCAATCTGTAATACGATAACTTAACACTGAAACTAGACCAGGAAACATTTCTCTTCCCATGCTTGTACTTGTATATAATTCCTGATTGTTTGCTTCTGTTGCTTACAAATAACGGAGGCACAAGGATTTACCAAATTTGTTCCCCTTCTCTTTTCTTCTTAAATTTTGTTTACAGGTTGTTGTTAAATCTTCCAATGTTTATCCCAAAGATTCTGAAGCACCACCATGCGGAGTGGATGATATGACAAAGCTTGCTTATTTGCACGAACCTGGAGTTCTGAGTAATTTAAAATCTAGATATGATATTAATGAAATATATGTAAGTTCAGCATCCTTCTTAGTTCCTTGGAGTTTTAACTGAAAGCATCTGTTCTGTCCTTTTTTTTTGTATGCTGATTATCTATTCTGTCATTTCCTGTACAATAATAAATGTATTTGAAGCTAATCAACTTGCTGGTGCCTCAGACTTACACGGGGAACATATTAATTGCTGTAAACCCTTTTAGAAGATTACCCCATCTATACGATAGCCATATGATGGCACAATATAAAGGTGCAGCCTTTGGTGAACTGAGTCCCCACCCGTTTGCTGTCGCTGATGCAGCATACAGGTACTTCATCACATCCACACTATAAAGTGATTGTTAAATACAACAGGTTTATATCATAATGAGAAAGGACGTTCTTGTGATGCAGAGTTATGATCCATGAGGGAATTAGTCAGTCAATTTTGGTTAGTGGTGAGAGTGGGGCAGGTAAAACTGAAAGCACAAAATTACTTATGCACTATCTTGCTTACATGGGAGGGAGAGCTGCAGCTGAGGGGAGGTCTGTTGAGCAAAAAGTCCTGGAGGTAACTAAATCTTGCATGGTAGTTGTTTGGCAAGCTGATAAGAGAAGTGGATAATCATGATGTTGGATTCTGAATTTTTTCCTTGGCTGTATATCACACAAACATTTTGCTGTGTTTTCTCTGTTTTGCAGTCCAATCCTGTCTTAGAAGCATTTGGAAATGCCAAGACTGTCAGAAACAATAATTCAAGGTGGGAAGAGTTTGCTAATCATAAGGGGCGCCTTTTCAGTTGCATATGTTCTTAATATTGTTATTGTCTGTAGAACTGGTCTTTGTCTAACCTACGCGTCTCAATGTTGCAGTCGTTTTGGTAAGTTTGTAGAGATTCAGTTTGACCAGAGGGGGAGGATTTCAGGAGCAGCTATCAGAACTTATTTACTGGAAAGATCTCGTGTTTGTCAACTCTCTGATCCTGAGAGAAATTATCACTGTTTCTACATGCTTTGTGCTGCACCAAAAGAGGTAAAGGATCTTCAATTGCTTAACCAGGATTTACTTCATGTAAAAAAATAAAGCTGATTCATGCAGTTTTTATTTGTTGACTTTTATATTTATCTATTTGAATCTAATTTATATTTGCATAATGAGTTTGTTTGTAGTTTCTTCTTACAAACTATAAAATTTTAACCAGCGTGCACCATAAGTTTATTCCATAAAATGGTTGTGACCTTGTTTGCACTACCCTGTGTTTGCAATCTACTTGTATTGTGTATCAAATGTCAGGCTGGCTTGTCCTGCATTACCAGTCTGATATATGAGTTTCTCAGTACTTGCACTAAAATTTTATTTTTTCTTTTATGTGGTAAGGATCTTCAAAGGTACAAATTGGGAAATCCAAGAACATTTCATTATCTAAATCAATCAAATTGCTATGAGATAGATGGCCTGAATGAATCCAAAGAGTACGCCGCAACGAGAAGGGCAATGGATGTTGTTGGAATTAGTTCTGAGGAGCAGGTATCTTTACAAGTGTTATTCCATATGTGACTTAGAAATTCTTCAAGTCTGAAGTTTCTAAAATTTGTTTTTGTCAACTTAATGTTTCTTTTCTCAGGAAGCAATCTTCCGAGTTGTGGCTGCTATCCTCCATATAGGGAACATTGAATTCACAAAGGGGAAGGAAATAGATTCATCTGTGCCCAAAGATGACAAATCTTGGTTCCATCTAAGAACCGCGGCTGAGTTGTTCATGTAAATTATAAATTTTATGAGCACATGAAACGCTATTTGTTCTTAAATTTCTGTACTTAAATATGACTTTAGAGAAGGAAATGCAACTTTTTAATTGTAAAGTGTTGTTCAGGTGTGACCCAAAGGCATTAGAGGATTCCCTCTGCAAACGTGTGATTGTAACCCGTGATGAAACTATCACCAAATGGCTGGATCCAGAATCTGCAGTTACCAGTAGAGATGCATTAGCAAAAATTGTGTACTCACGGTTATTTGACTGGTGAGGTTCATTTTCATGCTTGTAGGAGTTGCGTGCCAGACTGACTATTTAACATAGATTTTGCTTGCTCTTTTGTACCTTCATTAGTTTGAGACAGAAACTTGATTTTAGTAGTATTCTTGTGCATTTGTTTGCAGGCTTGTGGATAAGATTAATAGTTCAATTGGTCAAGATCCAGAGTCAAAATTCTTAATTGGGGTGCTTGATATTTATGGATTTGAGAGTTTCAAGACAAACAGGTGCTTAACTGGTATGCCTTTTGTTTTCATTATTGATAAGATCTGATTTCTTGCAGTCATCTGCAAAAGATTATTCATTTGTCTGAGTGGAATCAATTGGTCAAATTATTATATCTACCTACTATTTGCTATTTTAAGCATGTAGTAACTAGGGCAGCATGCTATCGAATAAATATTTATTTTCTCTTCAATGTCTGCATTTGCTAATGTCCTCTGTGGTGATGTCCTTCTCTATCTATTTTTCCCCATCTTACATAGCTGTTTTCCATTTGCTGTAATTCAGATTAATTACATTGTAATTCTCTCGGGTTTGGTTACTTGTCATAACCTGGTGTTAAAGATTAATTGGCACTGTCATCTGCCCAAGAGAGGGTCAATTTCTGCATCTTCGCTGCCGATATAAGCTGTTTTGTTTGGCAGTTGTTGAAGCCAAAGAATCTGCCAAAAATTTATCAATCAACCTGCATGTGCAAAAACATTTAAAAGGTTACAATGTTGTGGGTTTCAGTGGTCAATCAAACTGTTGGATATTTTCTCTCCACATTGTACTTATGGTTATTTTGGAGATCTGAGAAGAGTTATTATATATGAAGGTCCATCTCGACTTTAAATCTCGTCTTTTCTTCAAGAAATGAGAAGTTACATGAGGAACCTTTACTTGGAGTTCAGTAATATCTATATCTATATAAATATCATGCCATTGTTTGTTCCTACATTTTATTAATCATGTATAAGTGGATTCATGGACATGAACATGAGAAAGTGAATCTGATTACTTAGATTTTACCCATGTCTTGGAACCATGCATTTCAGATGCCAAATATTTGAACCATCACACTGTTCCATTTTGGGATGTGATTAAAGGCCATGCTTTTGCCTATTTAATCATTCTAATCAAGTGTTGGTGGCCTAGGTGTATGAGTTCCAGGGGAGCTCGCATAATATTCCTTCACCTTATTTTCTTGTTGAATATACAATAATAAGTCACACAGTTTTAATTTTAGTAATTCAAGATTTTTGTCATAGTAGAGATGAATATTGCAGATAACTGATTATTAGATTACTCCGTCTGATTCCACTGGTGTGGATTTTTGCAGCTTTGAGCAATTTTGCATCAATTTGACAAATGAGAAACTTCAACAACACTTCAATCAGGTTTTTGTGAAAGGCATTTACTTCACCCTTGGAACCCCATTAATTATTTATGTGATGCAGCTTTATGATAACTGATTCTTCTTTGTCAGCACGTTTTTAAAATGGAGCAAGAAGAATATACCAAAGAAGAGATCAATTGGAGCTATATTGAATTCATTGATAATCAAGATATTTTAGATCTCATTGAAAAGGTTTGTTATGCTATTTGTGTCTGTACTTCTAAACCTCCCCCTCTCCTTTTTTGCCTTTTGAACGTGAATGTTCATTTCACTTCTTTCTAGTTAATCCATTTAAAGAGAAGTGTTGATTGCCTAATTTAATCTGGATTATCAAATATTTTGTAACTCTTTTTTTAATGTGGCTGAGTTAGTTTAGAGTTTGGACTCTCACCTAAGAGACAAGAGTGTCCAGAAGAAGGGTTACCTTTCTGTTTGATGGAACTACTTCTTTCTAAACAAGTAGACACAACAGAAATTGATTAACATCTTATCAAATCAAAGGGTGCATAAATAATGCTCGGTGATATACTAGTCTTTCTATAAGATTAATTTCAGTGCTTGTATCTGTAAGGCAAATATATGAACTAGATATAGCTCTATGTTATAATCCAATATATATTGTTATCAATCAAAATTATATAGATATGTGGGAGATAATTCAGTTGCATTTTAATTGAACTGTCTTTCATCGTTGGTTTGTGTTGGATTCATAAACTTATTGTTTTTTGAGGACGAAAGTGCTTTTCAAGAGGAATGCTTGGAGGTCAACTGATGTGTTCGATTTAGTGACTTGAGGGGGATTTTTGTATATGAAATATGAATAGTTTTTTTTTCCTTCTGACATTGATTCCCCTAATGGGTTTACATTCTCTTATCTGTTGATTATTTATGTCTGATTATATATTCAATATTAGATTTTGGGTTAGATCTTGACATTGGTGCTTACATTTATGGCAATGCATTTTAAAGCTAGGCTCATGTTCTTCCTCCTTCCCCTCTCCTCCTTAAAATGCGTATATGGTGCACTTTGAAATCCAAAAAGCGGTAATTATTGGGGAATGGTGATTCGAATTGGTAGTGAGGCTAGTTTTAAGTGTCTTTTAAGGCATAGATCATTGTTCCAATACTTCGCAGAGTCAATGATCTCCTTTGGGCTACCTCACATATTTCACTCTGGCACCCGGTGTGCGTTGTTGACTTGTTGGTGGGGTATTGCCTGTACAGTATATATGGTGCACACCCTAAGCGTCGTATCTTTGGGTTCCACCATCATTAAATTTTCCTTTTCATATATAAGCATGTGAATTTTTTTGTTTCTCTTGAAATTTGTCTTTTGAGTGTTATGATGGGACCCTGTTAATCATTGCGACTTTCGTATTTCACGTACTTACTGATCTCCTTCGTACAGTTTAAATTTGCAAAAATATCAATGGGGCAAAACCTTTTGATGCGATCTGCTGTATTCAGGCCTTGTCCTTGCTAATGTATTCTTTTTTACTTCTTAGAAACCTGGCGGCATTATAGCTCTTCTGGACGAAGCTTGGTAAGTATACACTGCAAAGCTGTTTGCTTTTAGTTATGATAGACCAGTAACTCAACTGTTCAGCTCATTTAGTTTGTATCTATAATTTGATATGATGATAATGATACTGAGATATCATTTAAATTTTTTTTTTGTAGCATGTTTCCAAGATCAACACATGAAACATTTGCCCAAAAGCTTTACCAAACTTTTAAGAACAATAAAAGATTCAGCAAGCCAAAGCTCTCTCGTTCTGACTTCACCATAGGTCATTATGCTGGCGATGTAAGTTTCTGTGTGCCACACAATGCTGTAAATGTTGCCCATTCAGAATCTTGAATCAAAAATGAGTTATGAGGAAAATACCACTCATCAATTTAATTATTATTTCAGGTCACTTATCAAACTGAATTGTTTTTGGACAAGAACAAAGATTATGTTGTCGCCGAACATCAAGCACTCCTAAATGCTTCTACATGTTCCTTTGTATCGAGTTTGTTTCCACCATCTGAGGAGTCCTCGAAAACCTCGAAGTTCTCTTCAATAGGTTCACGTTTTAAAGTATGATACCTCCCTCTCTCCAGTCAAATATGACTCTTTCAGTCAGTGTCTTGACTATTGAAGTTTTGTTTTGTACTTTCAGCAACAATTGCAAGCACTTCTTGAAACTCTCAGTGCAACTGAGCCTCATTACATTCGCTGTGTAAAGCCTAATAATCTTCTTAAGCCAGCTATATTTGAGAATAATAATGTTCTACAGCAACTACGGTGTGGGGTAAGGATGCATATCCTATTTGTAGTTTTTATTTATTTATATATTTTAGGGTTGTAATGGATCTGCTTGCATTTATTTACGTCCATACATATTATGTGCTTGCCTTCAGGGAGTCATGGAGGCAATCAGAATAAGTTGTGCTGGATATCCCACTAGAAAACCTTTTTATGAATTTGTGGACCGATTTGGCATCCTTGCGCCTGGAGTTTTAAATGGCAGGTTTGTAACTAATCTTTGGTTGGCTCATATATGTTTACAAATCTTTAATTATCCTAATTTATTCTTGTATTACGATAGTACGGATGAGGTCAACGCTTGCAAGAGGCTTCTGGAGGAGGTTGGACTTGAAGGCTATCAGGTAATTAAGTAACAGTGTCCAAACCAGTTTCAGTGAACTTCTGGGGAAATCACATACTTCTAAGATAACTCTCACAAAGTTTGATCTTTGTTAAATCCTCACATGGGCCTAATAACTGTTTCCTAGTTTATTCTCCTAAACCAAATCATACTGATTCAGTTTGTTCATGCAGATTGGTATGACAAAGGTGTTTCTAAGGGCTGGTCAGATGGCGGAATTGGATGCTCGCAGGATTGAGGTCTTAGGAAGATCAGCGGGCATTATCCAGAGGAAAATCCGTTCTTATATGGATAGAAAAAGTTTTGTTTTGTTGCGTCGCTCTGTTTTACAGATTCAGTCTGTGTGCAGAGGTACTTAATTGTGTCAGAAATTTGTCCTACTGACACATTGAGCCATGCATAACTCCTTGGTATTTTTTCTCTATGCTGATTTCAGGACAACTTGCTCGGCAATTATATAGCAGAATTCTGAGAGAAGCTTCTTGTCTGAAAATTCAGAGAGATTTACGCATGCATCTTGCTAGGAAAGCTTACAAAGAGTTGTGCTCTTCTGCTGTTTCCATTCAGTCAGGTATGCGTGGGATGAATGCACGTAATGAGCTTCGGTTCAAAAGACGGACAAGAGCAGCAATCATTATTCAGGTGAAACTATTTTGTCCGGTGCATGATTGTTTTTTTTTAAAAAAAAATAATAAGAGAAGCTCTTTGGTAATGTTAAAACTGAACTGAAAGTGGCTTTTGTTTTCATATTGCTAATACTATATAGTTTTTAGATAAAAGCTAGTACTGTATTTATACCTCGATAATATCTCATAAGAATATTTTTGTAAAACTAGTGCCTCATTTTCTTTGCTAATGCTGAATCTTTTGTTATAACTTATTCCTTATTCCAGACTCATTGCCGTAAATTCTTGGCTCGATTGTGCTATTTGGAGATAAAGAAAGCTGCAATTACCACACAATGTGCATGGAGAGGAAAAGTTGCTCGTAAAGAACTGCGGACACTTAAGATGGTGACTTCTTTTACTTGCTCCTTCCCTTGCCTCTTATTCATTTTTTCCTACACATTTTATCTTTTTTTTCCCTCACCAACCATTTAAAAGTTTATTAAAGATCTCTGAATTGGGGAAAATTATATTTTCTCCATATTTTTTACTTTTTAATACAAACTTGTAAAAGAAAAAAGTCTGATCAGGTAAAAGAATAATGATATTCTTGATCTTGTAATTCCTTTTACCAAGTCACTTATAAGACGTAAATTTATTTTTTTCCAGTAAGGCTAGTGTTGAGCCATATACAAGGTAAGGGGACCATGGCCGTATTTCAGAGTACTTTTCTTGGCTTCTTAGGATATTATTTAGTTTTGATCTCTGCCCCCCTTTCCCCCAAAACCAAAACAATGAAAAAATCAAAAGAAGAGCGCAAATGAGAAAGGAAAAAATAGAATGGATATTTCTAGGATGATATTCATTCCTAGGGTGATGAATATTTTTATGAGTAATATCTCTTCCGTTTGGCAAAGGAGGCAGATCCTAATGTACACATTGACTACACCTGCGTAATTTGGTTTCCCTTATGTCAAATTTCCTTATCTCTGAAGTCTGAATTTGTTTACCCCTTTAGATACTTATTCAAATGCTTTATGGGTAATATGAAGTTATAAAGAACCGACAAGAAAGATGGTTGATGTTTTCCCACTGGGAGATTGAATCTTCTCTATTATTAGTTTGTTTCTCAAGTTCTTGCATTTTGTAGGTAAATATTCAGGTATTTATTTCTTTCTGGTTTCTAATACAGGCTGCGAGGGAAACTGGTGCTCTCCAAGCTGCCAAGAATAAATTAGAGAAGCAAGTTGAGGAACTGACTTGGCGGCTACAGCTGGAGAAACGCATGAGGGTAAGTTTATGTGATGAACTCATTATTATTTAACGGGTATCTGGAATTATTTCGTGAAAGAGGATAGGTATCCAATTTCAAATGTTCGTTAATAAAATAAAGATGGAACGGAGGTCTAATGTTGGAGTTAATGGCTTTATATTCGTATTTTTGTGTTTATGAACAAAAACATTTTGCATAATGTTATTGAATCCTATTAAGAAATTTGTGACTACCTTCTCTGTTTCAGGCTGACTTGGAAGAAGCAAGAACACAGGAAAATGCTAAATTACAATCTGCTTTGCAAGATATGCAACTTCAATTCAAGGAAACTAAAGACATGCTCATAAAGGAACGCGAGGCTGCTAAAAAGGTAGCTGAACAAGTTCCTGTAACAAAGGAAGTCCCAGTTGTTGATCATGAATTGATGGATAAGCTTGCTGCTGAAAACGAGAAACTTAAGGTGAAGAGGCTGATTTCACCCATTTAATTTTGCTTCAGGATGCAGTCATGATCTGTTGATTAGATGCATTTCAAGCACGATTTATTGAATTTGTGCATTTCAAGAATCTTCTTAGATATGTACTTCTGTTTGATAATACATTTCTTGTAAATAATTGCAGACTTTGGTTAGCTCCCTTGAAGTTAAAATTGGTGAAACAGAGAAAAAATATGACGAGACAAACAAACTTAGTGAGGAGAGGTTGAAGCAAGCGTTGGAGGCAGAGTCCAAGCTAGTTCAGTTAAAGACGGCTATGCACAGGTTTTGTAGAATAGGAGTCAAATTTGACTATGAACTTTCAGTAGTTTATTGGTATTTATTGTTGTTTTCTCATATTCAGGCTTGAAGAGAAAGTCTCTGACATGAAATCTGAGAACCAAATCCTGCAGCAAGCGTTGTTAACTTCACCTGTTAAAAGAGGGTCAGAATATCCACCAACTCCAGCAGCTAAGGTGAACATCTGTTGCAACAGAGCAGTATTCTTCCTTTTTATCCCTCAGACATTATCTGATCTTGTAATGTGATTAATATGCAGAATTTGGAGAATGGTCACCATGAGAATGAAGAGAGTAGAACCAATGTAATTATATTATCTATAAATCACCTCTGCACGTTTATTTGGAAATGTCTTATTAGTCTGTGCATCTCCGTATGTTAACATTAATACTGCAGGAACCGCAAGGCAGCACACCTGCTAAGAATTTGGGGATGGAATCTGATAGCAACCTTAAGAGACCCCCTATTGATCGCCAGCATGTACGCACTAATAGAGATTACAATTATCTTATTTGATTTATGTTACTTCCAAGATGACTTAATGTAAACTAATGCTGCAGGAGAATGTTGACGCTCTTATTGACTGTGTTATGAAAGACGTTGGGTTCAGTCAAGGCAAACCTGTTGCAGCCTTTACAATTTACAAATGTCTTATCCACTGGAAGTCTTTTGAAGCTGAAAAGACCAGTGTGTTTGATCGTCTTATTCAGATGATTGGTTCAGCAATAGAGGTGATTGGATTGCATTATCCAAAGTCATTAATTTCATCTTGTGATATTCTGAATTATCAGTCAGATGTTTTATCTAGTATGCTCATTGGCCTTTTGACTGTGGAAGATGGTAATATACCTTACTATTTTGCTCTTGGCTATGTGAAGGATTAGCTGTAAGTTTGTATTATCTTCTTGTAATGTTTTGTTTTATTTACAAAAAAAATAAATAAATCTGAACTTAGTAGTCCTTTGTAGCTTTGAATTTATACTTGTGTTGATTATTTATTTATTTATTTTATAATTTTATATATTCATGATTCCCCTATGGTTCCTAGTATTATACTGCAGTTTGTACAGTTTGCTAGGGGGTTGGCATGTATGTCCGTCCTTAAAAAACTATAGGGTGTCTCAGTTTATTAAGTCATAAAATACATTTTGAAATTGAATATAAACTGGACAGCATATATTAAAAAGGTGGTTACTTTTCGAGATTAGAGCATCACTAATTCAGCCGTGTCCTCAAACTGAGACTTATGTTCGTTTTTCATCGATTACTTGGTTATCTCTCAAGTCTTATGGGTCTATGACTCTATTGGATAACTAAACCAAGGTACTTTACCCTTGAAGTTATGTGCAGAATGTCTCGTTTCTCCTAAACGAGTTTGGATGCAAGATACTTTTATAATTATGAGAAGACTAAAAGTTCTGTGTATTCTGAAATACATTTTTGCAGAAATGATCATCTCTCTTAGTCTCTTACTAGAGACCTGCTCAGAACAATCTGACTGACAGCACCTTTGAAGCCTTGTTTAAATAAAACTACCTTGGAGTTACCATCGCCTATATATATGCATGTATGTATATACATACATTAATAAAAATATGGCTAGTGCAGAATAAATTTTTTAAATAATACATCAAGAAGCACGTTGCCGTCACATACTTTTTCCAACTGATACTGTATAAAGTATAAATAATGCAGAACTGGAGCGCTCTAGATAATTGGCACAACTAGCTTCATAGTCCAATATATTTTTATTTCAAGGCTCTATCCTATGGATTTTGTAGTCAGATCCTATAAACAAGTTAGCAATATGATTTGACAATGGCACAACACAAAAGGAGTGGTTAGATTGAAGCAATAGGATGGTTAACTTTCCGGGTGGTGGGTGCTGAACTTTGTTTCTTATTTTGATAAAATGAGCAGTTTTGAAAGTCCTACTTATACATTTTGACATCGTGCAAAGATGTAACTGGAACCAAGGGTTGAGCTTCTTTTAATCTTGACACAAAGGAGTAGGCAAAAGGACATTAAACTCTACATTAATCTCCAGTTCTTCCTTTTGATCTGCAAAAAGCTTGTTTCGTAAGTACTATATAATGTCCTTGATCTTCAATGTAATATTTATGGTACACTTGCCTTAGATTTAATATCTCCTTGATTTTTTTCTAAGTTACATTTGTATGACTAAATGATTTGTATGAATGTTGAAAGTAGTTCACTTTTTCTCTTACCTAATTACTTACATTGATGATATTAGAATTTCCTAGATGACCATTGGTTTATGTAATCTTTATCATTTTGGTGACTGGGTTTGTTTGTCAATTGCACTATCAGTTCGCTTTGAAATGCCCACACACACACGAACATATTATCAATATATATATATATATATATATATATATATATATATATATATATATATATATATATATATATATTGTGTGTATTGTCGAAATAATATTGTTTTGATGAAGCATCTTAGTGCCCCATTGTTTTGTCATATGTATTCTGTTGGTATATGAGTCCTAGTTCTTTTTCTATTTTTTAAAAAATTTTACTTTTTTTTATTGTAATAAATAATATTCGGATAACTACTAATTCCTGGATTTTATGTGTGAATTTAAAATGTGAGAAGTTGCACAAGCATAATAAGGACCCGTTTAATTGCAGAATCAAGATAACAATGAGCAAATGGCTTATTGGCTGTCAAATACATCTACACTATTGTTCTTGCTCCAAAGAAGTTTAAAATCTGCTGGCGCTGCTGGTGGAACTCCGGCACGTAAACCACCACCTCCCACATCCCTGTTTGGGAGAATGACAATGGTACTGGAATTTTCAGCTTTTGTTTTTTCCTTTTCAATCTGAGGGTTTGGATGACTCAAACACCAATAATATGCTCATGCTATGCAATATTATGTTTTACTCCAATATCCAGGGATTCCGCTCGTCCTCTTCTTTAGTTAATCTTGCTGCAGCTGCAGCTGCACTTGAGGGAGTACGGCAAGTTGAAGCCAAATACCCAGCATTACTTTTTAAGCAGCAACTCACGGCATATGTGGAGAAAATCTATGGAATTATTCGTGATAACTTGAAGAAGGAGCTGGGATCGTTTCTTTCCTTATGCATCCAAGTACGTTGAACTTCAATTTGCACTATGCATACTCATCCTTTTCTTGGCAGTCCTGCCCGTATGTTATTCTTGATCCACAGGTTGGTAATTGATCTGGCTTGAACAATTGGCATTCCAAGAACGAAGTCCTGGTGTTGAAAAAGTTACTTATTACTCAACAGGGTTTTTTGTGTGTATATTTGGCTTTCTTTATAGCGTTAAGTTTGTATTTGAGGATAGGTTTTTGCAATAAATCAATGCCTACTTTACCTACTTGACGAAAGGTTCATAAGAATAGGGAGTTTATGCATCACAGTGAATGAACAATTTTATGCTTTTGAGATGAATATAAAGTATTGTTGTGATATGGTTGAAGATGCTTCCAAGGCACTTAAGCATTTCCCTTTGTTTAAAATTACGAGCATTAAGCCAACCTGGATTTTCCATGATTGTGTGTAGTGTTTGATTCCTACTGGTTTTCCAGATATTTTTAGGTATTCCATCGATTCTATGTGGAAGCTGTGTTTTTACATGATACATGACCATGATGGCCTAGTATATGTTTTCTGCATAACATTATGATTTCTGTAAGGATTTTTTATATAAAAAATGTGCCTCAAGTTTGTAATGCTGCACCATAATATACAATGCTGAAAATTCAGGCGCCAAGAACATCCAAGGGAGGTGCACTAAGACCTGGAAGGTCCTCTGGCAAAGATTCTCCAGCAAATCATTGGCAGGGCATCATTGATTGTCTCAACACTCTTCTCATTACATTAAAAGAGAATTTTGTATGGACCTTATTCATTCTATATTTCATTCTTTTAAGTAATACAAAAATTCTTATCAGAATTTTGTTTCCAGGTGCCACCAATTATCGTTCAGAAGATATTTACACAAATTTTCTCATATGTTAATGTACAACTCTTTAACAGGTAAATTAGCATCCCCCCCCCCCCCCCCTCCCCCCCCCCCGGTTTTGACCTTTTGGGAAGTGCATAATTTCTATCCAAACTTCTGTTGGCTCTGCAGTCTTCTGCTACGTCGTGAGTGTTGCACATTCAGCAATGGGGAATATGTAAAATCTGGGTTAGCAGAGCTAGAGCTATGGTGCTGCCAGGCAAAAGAGGAGGTAATTTTTTGTCCTACACCTTATTGATCCTCTAGTAACTTGTCCAAAATTGACTTGTTGCTTCTACATCTCTTCTATCTTTGTGTGAATATTTTTCTTTTTTGCTTAAATTGCAGTATGCAGGCTCAGCTTGGGATGAACTTAAGCATATTAGGCAATCTGTTGGGTTCTTGGTATATTCTTCTATTTTTTAAGTTCCACTTGCAGCATATTTATAAGACAACCTGTGTAATTAAGGAAGCTTGCAGCATATATAGTTATTCCTGTTTTAGAACTTTTCCATTACATAAGAAAACAGTTGCCTTCCTGTTATTTATTTTTTATTAGAAGAGGTCCTGCCTCATTAAAATAGGTTTAAGTCTAGCAATATGCTGTTAGCTTAGTTTTGTATATTGTATTTCTCAGGTTATACATCAGAAGTACAGAATTTCTTATGATGAGATTACCAATGATTTGTGCCCTGTAAGCTCTCTCTCTCTCTCTCTCCTTAACTTACTTCCTCCGGTCAATGTGTTTCCTTACAAGAAAAAGGAAAAAGAGAAAGACATAATGACTTGTGATTTTTGAGAAATCTGCCAAGATAGAGTGGATTCCTCAGAGATCATTTGCACTGTATAATATATGTAAGATTCACGAGCTTTCATACTGAGTTTCTTAAATGTATGAACTGCCCATTGAAGGTTCTGAAAGAGCACACTTTTATTTTCGGAATTGCATCTCTCTTTTAAACATGGTGTAAGATCATAATGACCAAGAATGAATTGAATGCCTTGAATTAACTTAGTATCCACCTATATAAAAATGTGATATTTACCCACATACTCTCTATATAATGAAATCGTGTTTCCTCAGATCCTAAGTGTACAGCAACTGTACAGAATATGTACTCTTTATTGGGATGATAACTACAATACTCGAAGTGTATCTCCAGATGTAAGTCTTATATTGCCAAAAAAATTCTGTACAAGAAGTTTTAATAGTCCGTTTTCCCTCCAGTTAAGAAAGAGGATGCATACCAAGTCTTATGTTATATTCATACAGGTTATTTCAAGCATGAAGATACTAATGACAGAAGACTCCAACAATGCTGACAGCAATTCCTTTTTATTGGATGACAATTCTAGGTGAAAGTCTCTCATTTCTTCATACAGAGTTTAATCTTGGATTAGTAGTTTCAAAAAACTCATTGAAAGAGATGGTCCAGAAAAATTTCAGATTGGTGAGACACTTGTCCGTGCAGAACAAGATGTCAACCTTTACCTGAGAATAGTTTATATTCTCTTCAAGTGCAAAAATATAAATCAATCCTTTTTCTTTTTAATCTTGGCGCTGGTGGGGAAAATGAGCCTGTTTTCATTTGAAGTAGTTGTAAGAAATGGTGAACTTAAACTAACCAATACCTCTGAATGCAGTATACCCTTCTCAGTTGACGACCTTTCTAGTTCACTGCAAGTGAAGGATTTCTCTGATGTCAAACCTGCGGCAGATCTTCTTGAGAATCTAGCCTTTCAATTTTTGCACGAGTGAGGTTAAAGAAACTCAAGTATGCTTTTCTTATGTCTGCCTAGGTACAGAAAATTAAATATATCCGGTCGACATATTTTTATTTTGTAGATTCACTTTTCCCTATCCTGTATGGTTTCCTTTCATCCCTGGCCATGCTGTAAAATTATTCTTTGCATTTGTGTGTAAAATTTCATTATCACGAGGGGTCAGGGATGAATTTTTTATTATTTATTATTCCGAGTGTGCAGTGCCTTTTGTTTTGTATTTTTTGGTTCTTCTGTCAATTTGGGCAGCATTCTTTACAGGGAGTTAGGAGGCAAGCATATTGTTGTAGAAGTCAGTTGAAAGTTTTGTTCTTAACCCATTCAATTAGAATTGTAATGAAAAAGATCATGGAACATGAACGTATAATCATATGAGAAGTATTTTGTGAATTGGATTCTTTACGCTCTTATAGACACGGCGAATGCAGTTTCATTCTTTCAATTATGATTCACTTGTAGACAGGCGAACTCAGTAGTTATAGAATATAGAATACTGATTGAAGTTTTGGTGGTTACTCATTTGCTTGCAGTTTTTACCCCATCTACACACTTCTCAATAGGGTGCGCGCAATTATTCTCTCTTTGAGCTGCAATGATAGGAAAAGAAAGAAAGAAACTCTATGGTTTTACGGAGATGAGATACAAATAATTATTTCTTATACCATTTCAAATTTACAGATTTGTTTATACTTCCTTCTTCAGTCCCCAAATGGTAGTTCCATTTGAGTTCGGCTCCATTATCGTCAGCCAGGATAACTTATTCTTTATTTTGTTGGTCTTAAAATTAGTGGTGAATGTGTTGTATATTTTTTGCAAACCCAAGTCAAACTAGAGTCAAGGCAGCACATGAGACTCTCATTTTGGTACTAAAGAAAAGTATAAGCTCTACTTAAAACTCAAACTTCGGCAGCGGGCAGCCCAACTTATTAACTCGGGCTTCGCCGAAGAAATTAGAGGTGGTGATAAAACAAAGGTATTAAAGAAGAGTCCTCCAAGTTTTTAGTTTATGCCCAAAAAAATAATAATATTCATAACACTATTTTCAAAAAAGACTCGGATGGATATATTTTCATTTAAGATGATGTATTTATAAAGAAAAACGAAAACAAAAGATTTTCTTTCAACAGACGATACAAATAATAAAAATAATTATGCAGTATTTATAAAAATGGTCGAAATTTGTTCACTTGTTTAGGAGAAATGATTTATATATGTCGATTAATTTTATATCAAATATGAACTACGACCGTAAGCAGCGATAAAATATCCTTTCTTTACATTCCCTATCATATGTATCCATATACGTATAGTTGGCAAATTGCCCCGTATCTAGTCGTCAAAAGAGTCGGCCGTTTTTTTTCCTGCAGGTAATATCATTTTCCTATAAAAATATCTGAGAAGCCATAAGGAGTAAGAATTGACTTTTCCATACAATTAATAAAGTGTGACCAGTGTCTAAAATCCAAATCAAAGCATGTAGCTCAAGAGAAAGAAAAACCTCTTCAGGCCATAGGCCCATGAGAAATTCACAAGGGGGCTTCATCGCAGCCTTCCCGTTCCAGTTGCCAACACAGTCACTGGGACCAATAAGACGTTGTGGGTTGGACCCCTGCTGGACCATCTACCTAGTTGTTCACATTACAACTGTCATCCGACATTTCTCACCAATTCCCAACCGTCCGATTTAAAGCCATCACAACGTCATTGACATTTCTCATGAATTAGCTAGCCAAGGAAAATGTTATATGACAATCGCAATTGCATTCTTTCATTAAACTTTATAACGGTGTGACAATTAAATATTATAATATTAACACAAATTTTGTTTGCCCGAGGGGGGGTGATGATGTGGGCCCAATCGGAGAAGCCCATTTAAGTCGCATTCAATCATAGTAGCATTTGTACAATTGTACCTATTCTTCGGTCAGTAGTAAATATGAAGTGAAAGACCCGTGTGGAAATTTGTGGCTATGGTTCTATGTTTTCGTAAGTATGGACCAGACTATCTACTCAATAATTTGTTGGGAAGTTCAACCTCATCTTTTGGATGAGTTCAAATTTATTAAATCAACTCATCCACTAATAGATCGTATTCTGAGATGAACATATATAACCCTTATACATACATGTGTTCTAATCTGATTTTGAATTATATTTATTAGTATGCATCATTAATTTTAATATAATAGTGTCATGTAAAAACAGATCTCACACTAATAATATGCGATGCTGATATATAATTGATATATATATTAGGCTTACTTTACACGACGGGCTCTTCACGATTACATCCGTTTTTATAGTATGATATTTAATTCAATTTAAGAGTGAACATATTAATATTACTCATTTATTATCCAATAACATTATAGTTAAACTCGATTATATTATTCTTTATATACATGTAGAAAGAAAGCAAAGATTCTGTTGGCCAGGTTGCTTAGAGCTGGTGATACCCGTAATTGGGTTTTATAGTGATTGATTTCATAAACCTCAAAGACAAATATAAACTTTTTGATGAAAAACCACCCGGCCATGATCATATGTTGAGGCAACTACTACATTGGCTTTAATTAATCAAAGAAAGTAAAAGAAATCAAATTAAGATAGATAGAATAATTAACTACTACTTGACTTGTTAATCTTTGCTAGAATTAATTAATAGGCCAGATTTGCATTTTTTACCCAAAATTGCCACCATTTTGATTCATCAATTCAGAAGTGACAAACTAATCGGGACATTGACAGTTGTCGAACACAATATGTCAAAGTTTTGTACCAACCCTCTCATTAGATAGATGACGGGATATTATTATTAACTAAGAAGGCAAGGTTAGGTCATGTCTCATGCATGCCAAGAAGTGCATGCATTCTAGCTAATCGATTTATTTCAAATCTAAACCTACTTTGTCCAAATATAATTATTTTTTTTATCACCTTAATATTTGTCTCACGCATGTTTGAATATTATCACAAATTGTGTGAGTTTAATTTTGTTTTATTGTGAATTCTTTTTCCCTGTTTATTTAGGACGTGCATTATTCTCCTATATATCGAGTATAAACTTTAATGAATTATAAATTAATTAGAGATTGCTGATGTTGATTATAAAATTACTCACTTGTATTTAATTGATATTCCTAGCTCCAAATAAATTTCTAGCCAACTTTAGCAATAGATTTCACCCTTGGGGTCTGGCTGGGTACGTACTAGTTTTTCAATTAATCCAAGACTTCAGTTATTAAAAAATAGTTTGTTATTTAATTTGATGGTGGATAAGCACTACGAAATAAGGTAAATAAGTTAATAATATTCCATGGTGAGTATATATATTAATTAAAGAAGCAAGTGCAGATTAATAGTTGGTCAACAGCATTATTAATTGTTGTTGGGAAATTAAGATAGATAGTATTCGGCTGCACATGCATGTTAGTTAGTTAATTTATAGTTTACAAATTAGTTCGTAGTAACAGGTTATATTTGACTAATTTCCCCTGCTGCAACGGTCTTAATCAAGCCCTAATATATATTATTTGCTCTCGTATTGCATTGCATGACATTAATCTTATTCTTGTTTAGGTCAAAGTAGTTTCGGGCTTAAACTGGTTAACTCATATTATAAGTAATTACAATTAACTACAAGGTAGCACGTGAGCTTTTGAAACAAGCCTCTTAACGACACAGTTGTTCGCTGGTTATTCAACCCAGCTCGTAATAATTTTGTTTCACTTTTTCTCTTTCAACTTCTTTTTTTCTCTAAAATTGAAAATT
The DNA here is from genome assembly GCA_947179155.2 of Hedera helix. Lineage (NCBI taxonomy): Eukaryota > Viridiplantae > Streptophyta > Magnoliopsida > Apiales > Araliaceae > Hedera > Hedera helix. The sequence continues at coordinate 50,079,565 of OX359271.1, forward strand.
AGATTTTTGTCTCTAATTTTATTTATTTATGAAAATGTGATGTAAAATTTAAGAATATTGTGCCATTATATCATCAATAAATTAAAAATAAAATTATTGTTTTAAAATTAAATTAACAAATAAAACACTTTTTATGGAATGAATTCATGAGTTTTCCGGTTTGTGATTAAATTTTAATTAATGCCTTGGTATAAAATTCTAAATTTTGAATACAATAAAGTTTTAAAAATTAAATAAATTTTAAAGCCAAGTTTGAAGCTAAAAAGTTTAACATTGCATAATTTAAATAAAATTTTAAAAGTTAATTAAATTTTAAATTAATTTCTTGCATATGTATATTCAATTAAACAAAATAATGTCATTTTTTTTATAACTCACGGATTTATATGCGATGTCTCTCAACTATCTTATTGACTAATTTAAATAAATTTAAATAATTTAAGTAGTTGTGCTCAAAACTGTTTTAAGTAAGCTAAGATAAACGCAACATGTATTATTCTATTTCTTAATTTTGAACATAAAACCACACACCAATTATTATTATTATTATTTATTTCATGGGTAATTCATTTTTGCTTGCCTGTATTGGCCCTGCAAAGTGCAGAGTGCTTCTAATCAGATCAATTTCTTCTCGAGCTCTTTACTTGTTATTTGAATTCGATATGGATCAGTACTATTATAGACTAAGACGGGTAAAAACTAGTTAAACTAGTTTCAAGCCATATTTGTAATTCATAAGATGGGTCTAAAATTAAACCAACTCATAACATAAAAATTAGTTAACCAACTCAATAAGACCCAAGTAATTTTGATTAACTAGATGGTTTTCAACCTAAATTGTCAAGTCTACTGCCATGTATATTTGACTGAATAGATTAAATTAGTTTATTCTCATAGAAGAGGAAAATATTTTATAAACACCAAGGGGTTCAACACGTACGTTACAGAAATACTCTTCAAATAGAGTAGTGATCGAAGGTCACTCCACAACACAAGCATCTCTAATTAAAATGGTTTTATCAATGTTTAATTAAAAGGGGCTTGCTTGATGAGAGGGTTAATAATAAAATACAATTCCCCCCCCCCCCGGTAAAATACAACCTTGTTTTATGAACAAATTAACCTGGAGGCAGGTCCGTTCCATTATATATTATATTGTTTGTTATTTTGAAATGAATTGAATTTCTTTTATGAGTAACCATATATGCATGCACCTCATTGAGTTACTACTATGCATGATACATAAAATCAAAAACACTAAATGTTGTGTTAACTACTAACTATTAATTAATAATATGTTTAGGTTACTATCTATGAATAAGAATGTTGTGCTTGCTAAGTGCCGACACTTACTTGCTTCACTTCCGATCACTAACCTCTGTGTCTTAATTGTTTGACTTTCCCTTTTAGAAATCACATGCATGGACTAGTCCTAGAGGTTATTTCTTATTGAGGAGCCAACAGCTAGCTAGAAATTTAATTTATGGACTGTCCAGATCAAAGTTTAAGCAGTTTTGTTATACATAATGATCTATACAATGATTATTTGTAAAATGATGGGTCCTATAGGACAATTAAAATATGAGATCTACCATTTTACAAAGAATCATTGTACGAATCATTACATATAGTAAAATTCAAGTTTAAGTAAGAAAACTAATAGCTTGATTAATTAATGTCATGACCGACCGGCTGATCAGTGCGCGGCATGTGTGCTTAATTAAGTTTTAGCCATTCCATAAACACGTTAATTCTCTATTAAGACATTAGTAGTAGAAGTAGCAGTTTACATTAATTAAGCAACCTAAAGACATTTCTTCCACTTAATTTGTTGTTGTAGTTTTCCAAGGAAATAATTTAAGCAATTGATCATTTTAAAGTACTTCTATGCGCACTAGTAAAAAAAAAAATCAACACTATTCTATTTTTTTATTTCTACTGTATATATGAATTAATTAGTGATAATATTTATGAAATGAAGCTACGTACACGTGCATCGCTCATATCCTTAATTTTTCAGTTAAAAATCCCACTAGCTATATATTTAAAATAGACAAAATATGTATATAGCCTCCATATATATATATATATATATATATATATATATATATATATATATATATATATATATACTCATGTATATGTATGTTTACATTTACTTGGAAAATTAAAACTCTCACTTCGATGTACAAGTGTGTGCTAAAAGCCTAAATCTATGGAGGGGGGCGGCACCTAGGTTAAAGAGAAGGCTTGTTTTGAAAATAAAAATTATTATTAAACATTTAAAACCAAAAAAGGAGAGGACATATATGCCACATGCTAGGCTTTGGTTCCGCCAGGTGCAGTGCTTCTAACATGGTACCTAGATGACTCAGTTACAACTTACAAGAGTTAGGGATGACTTAATACTTGATTTAAACTGAATTACCGACCTTGTCAACTGACTTTAAATATATATATATATATATATAACCACCCTGGCCTTGGGAATATTTTCAAGTTCTAACTAATAATGGAAGGAAACACATGAGAGGTGATTGAAGTCAGCATCATTTATGGCCTCTCATCTATAATTATTGACTTTTATATTCCTCCATGTTCTTTATATATCATGTGATCAACAAAATTAAGAGCATATATCTATCTAGGATTCTTGGTACCAATTAACATCATCTTTAAGTTAATTTGGTGATAATTAATCACTTGTTTTTTGTTTCATTTTTAGCTTTCATATGCTAATATTAATTCAACAGCATGTGTAAATGCTAAAAATAGGTTAAATGGTTATGATTCTTGTTTATTCCTAAAGATTATCTCGCTCCATTATTTTAAAAACTACTTTTCATATATCAATGATACAATTTTCGACTTTTAGCTGAATATCATCCTATTTTCACTTATAAGTTTGTAAATATTGCTAAAAAATCTTTTCCAAATGTAAATCTCTCTATAGTTGAAGACTTTAGCATATATATATATATATATATATATATATAACATAAAACAATTTTATAAAAGTCGGACGTACGCACTCCATAACATTTTCTTTCCTTGTCAATTATAAGGCCATTATTGTAAAAAGAACAAGAAAATTTTTCATGCCGACCCTGAAATAGGAAGAAAGTTATAAATATATAAATAAAAGAAAAATAAAAAAGACTGAGCTAATAGAAAGAAATTTTTAACTGATTTCATGGAGAGAATTAATATGATTTTTGAAGAACAGACTAGTTAAAAAATTAAATATAATTTTTTATTTGTAAGAAGGAATTATGATAATAAACCTCCAAGAAAAAAAGATAGATGCTCTAGATATTAAACCTATCATTAGAGAAATAATCATTATTAATTTTCATCCTAATCATACTTAGTAATTAGATATTGTTGTTCCATATATATGACCAGAAACAAATCAAAACACATGGTATTCTGATTGCTACTATATGTACACTTAAGATTATATATCAGCGAGTCATCTTTGACTACAAAATAAAACAGGTTTCGGAATATGATGATTTTCTAAATCCTTCTTAGCTTCGAATTGTGCCATTCAGATCTCTCTTCTTATTTTGTGTTGAACGTTATTTCTTCTGTTGGTGCCATGTGATCCCTTAATTTTTTTCAACAGCAAATTAATTATTTGTGGATTATAATTCCTTCACAGTTCGCACACTACATTATCTCTGTTAGGAAAGATTTAGGCATTACATAATGCTTTCTTTCTAGCTAACACAAGCATTGGAAAAGAATATTTGTTAATGAATTAATACTTTGCTCACATGGCTTTCAATCGATGCAATGGCTTATATGAAATTTTCCTCTTATGCATGCTTTTGAACCGTTGATATTAGGAGGTAGGAAAGGCTTGATTATACTTTGTTTTGTTTAATATATATATATATATATATATATATATATATATATATATATATATATATATATACAGAGAGAGAGAGATTTAGAAAAGGTTTAAAAACAAAATATAAGTTGAAATCTTATTGGGCCCTTGTAATGATTAATATAATTGATGTGCCTAACTCCACATTTTATTAAGACAGGTCTATAAATATAATTTTCGGACATAAATTTTATTTTTATCATTAAAAAATAAATTATGACACGAATTTTTGTGTCTTATTTTTTAATAATAAAAATAAAATTTATATATTTAAATTTGTGTCATAAAATTTGTATATTTAAACTTATTCTTTTATTATGTTATGCAACTTCATTTTTGGGATATATTCCCTTCTGGTTGACCAAAGCATAGACCGGCGGCTATCGTGAAATAGATTGGTTTCAAGGTGGCAAATATACTCTCTTTTCAACGTGTAAGATCGCAAGTTTTAGTCATCATTTAGAGGGTGTTTTTTTGTCGTTTATAAGTAATTAAATTTATTTATAATTAATTTTAAAAAATAAAAAGTATTTTATAAGTTGGTTTTAAAATTATTTATAATCACTCTTTATAAAAATAATTAAAAACTCTATTTTGAATTTTTGATTATTTATCAAATTTAATAATCAAGTTTAACAAAATATATTATTAATTTATCTTTATTATTTTAGTAATTCAATTCATTATCCATCTTTACTTCTCAAAATATCTCTTTTTAGTAATTTACATTTGAAATAAGTGAATCAGCGATTAACAAATTTTTTTCTACCAAATATTTTTTACTTTTTTATTAATTTAAGTGTTTTTTATTTACTAAACACAAACTATTTTTTTAGAAACCGATTATAAGCAAAAATAATCATCAAAATTGCTAATCATATTTTTTAAATAATCCCAAATATACTCCCAGAAAGAAGTTAAAATTTAACAAGCACTCCAAAAAATTAAATTTAAGAATAAGTTTCTCTTAAATTTCTCGTAATTCATCTCTCGACACCTTAAGCAACAATATAAATTTCTATGCAGTGGGTACCACATGCATGATAATTACTTAACTATATACAACTACATATTACTACGCTATGAATGGAGTCACCTCCAATTATTGTTATTGTTCTAAATGAATCCTTTCTCCAATATTAATTAGCCGAGCATGAAGCATCTGCTGCTATATAAATCACTGTACACAGACAATCACCGAATGCATATGAGACAACTCGATATATATTTACCCGACTAAGTACGTACATAATAAGTTATACTTCTTCACTTGCACCAACATTAATGTTGCCCTAGCAATTATGCTATCCCAATATCTCCGCAACTTCTAAATAGTAAACGATTTAATTATACCAACTATATACCACAAGATAATTACTGAATCGGATCATTGACATGCATGGCATGACTCTTCTTCTTCAATATAAACCAACAACCATACTAGCAAATCCAGTTTTTAAGCACCATTAGAGGACGAAACAGTGTAATATCACTAATCTTTGCTTTGCAGAAGATCTTTTACTGTTTTGTCACGGTGACCTCAAATTTGTGGAGATTCTTAACAAATGCCTAACCTTTTTTTTTCTTCCATTTATAGTCTGGATATCAATATAACCAAAAGTCAATGTTTCCTTGGTAATGTTCCACCGAACCAATTTGATCTTATTGCTGCTTGTCTCAATATTCCTATTGGTGAGCTTCCTGTTAAATTCTTGGGTGTTCCATTGATTTCCACCAAGCTCACTACTTTGATTCATAGAATAACCCAAAGAGTTACATCCTGGGCCAATAGTTTCCTCTCTTATGCAGGTAGAACCCAGCTTATTAGGTCTATTCTTTTTGCTATCCAATCTTACTGGTCTGCGCATTTTCTGTTGCCTAAGTCTGTTATCAAAAGAATTAATCATATTCTCCTCAGATTCTTATGGAAAGGCACCTCATTGGATACGTACGGGGCATAGGTTGCCTGGTCACAAGTTACCTATCCATTTCCAACAAAGCACAAATACTCTTTCACCTGTGACAGATTATTTGCTTTGATTCTAAGTCCTTCTTGGCAAATTGGGTGAAGTAAACAATACTCATAAAACACTATTTCTGGACTTTTCCTATACCTTCTGACACCTCATGGATTTGGAAGAAAATTCTAAATCCAGGACTTGTTGCAGCAGTTCACATCAAATATATTGTTGGTAATAGTAAACTCATAAAGCTATGGCATGACCCTTGGCTCCTTGACCAACCTATGGTTTTTTCTCCAAGTGATTCCTTGATTATGCATTTAGGTATCCCTTTCTCTACGACAGTTTGTGATATCATTAGTAACAACACCTGGAATATCCCATTCAATCGTTCTTCTGTTATGCCCTTCAAAGATATTCTGATGGACATTTCATTACATTCTACAAACTCTGATGTCATTTCCTGGGATGGACTTATTACTAGAGAGGTTAAAATTAGAACTATTTGGGAATCGATTCGTAGAACTAAGCCTACTGTTTTTTGGCACGTCATTGTCTGGCATAAACATCATATACCAATGTATTATTTCTTCCTCTGACTGGTGTTTCATAATAGGCTTCTCCCATGGACTTATAACTTGTGCTCCCTTTGCAAAGTTTTTGATGAATCAATCCAACACCTCTTTTTTGACTGTAGCTTCTCTAGATACATTATGCAATCTGTTTTTGATTTTTTGGGCTGATTTGGTGTTCCTTCAAACTGGGATAAGCTAATTGACCATATTAGATTCACTCAGATGGATATAACGACTTATATGATTTGCAGACTTTGTTTAGCTGTCATTGTCTATAAAATCTGGATGGAAAGAAATTACATAAATCACGATGAGAATGATTCTTCTGTTGCTATCATTGTTCAGGATTGCATGAAGATTATTAAATGTAAATTATCAAATTCAAAACAGGTTCTGAGGTCCATCACCAAATAGCCCCACCTTAGTAGGTGGTTATTGTAACTGTTATTTTTTGTTTAACTATAGCCTATGCATCATAGGTCTGTCTTTGATGTATATGCTATAGTTCTCGCGGGGTATTCCCCTTGTTTTGTTTCTCCTTTTTATATAAATTCAAATTATCAACAACAAAAAAATGCATACTAAATACTATATGAGGTACAAGCAATAGCAATTTGTGTTAGGTATAATGGAGAAGTAGGAAACTGTACTTTTCTACAAGATCACTAAATGATGTGTATATAAAGATATATTCGCTCTTACATAGATCCTTCTAATAACCAACAAGATGATACTGTAACTGTTGTTTATGCTGTTAAGGTAGGAATATATGTTCTGCTACTCTCCAACTATATTATATTACAATTTTCTTATTATAATTAACATAATTAATAATAGTAAATGAATGCGACAGCACCGCCAAACTCAATATTCCTGCATTCCCACTAATAATAGTAAACTTTCTGCTAAGTGAAGTTGGGAACTAAGCTTCCAATGTACTCGTATAAGAATTAAGCCAGTAAATATATCTTAATGATTTTAAATTTTCTTGAACTTTTCTCTACGCGTGACCGAATTCATTATAGATTTCATAAAACTTTTGCATAATTTAGTTAGCAAATAGCCGAATAGCCTAAAGTATTCTGCCAATTCACGTTTTTCAACAGAAAGTGCCGCCGACCATAGGAAGTATAACTCGAAAGCCCTAGGTTAATGCTAAAATAGAGAAGAGAGGAGAGAAAAATAATTCAAATTAATTGCTCATAAAAGTGGAAATTAAAGCCTCCATCCATAAGAGCTGCCAAGCTGGCTGTGGAGCAATGCAAGGCTGGTGGGAAAATAGGGATAAACAAATAACACATATCCCCATGATATCATGCATGGGATAAAGACTATATATGCATAAATATACCTGTACCTTTTATTTTTTCTCTCATCTCTCTCTTTTGTAACTTGCATTTGGAGGTTTGTTTAAAATTGCAAGAATGATACTACTACTCATTATTCCAAAGCCATTTTAAAAGATATTGCAAAGCCCTAGAAAGGCCAAACTCATAGCTCCCAATCTTTTTCATGAAAAGGAGAGAGAACTATGAAACCAAGGTTTCATGCACATGCTCCCCTCTTCTTTCCATGAATATTGGTGGGGACGCCATCATTTTTCCAACTCAAAAACTCTGCATGCAGCTGTTATTAATATAATCAACCTATAGCATATATACAAGTAAGAGCCCTAAGGCCTCTATTAATTAAACTTAAAGCATGGTACTTCCTAATCACCAGCAAAACTACTTAATAAAAAAAAAACTCGATCATCAAAACCTAATCTAATTCCTAATCATGAGGATCGACGCGTAGCAGCCATTACATCTCAGCCTTACATGAACATACTGAAAACTGATCGTTTTCACACTTCTTTAATTACATACAATGAACTGATTAGGGTTCATGGAATATACAGGGAGTGTAGATTCCTCGTTTCATACCTCGATAAACTAGCATTTAGGGAATATTGAAAATATCAGCTACGTGCTTTTCTTTAAACTAATGAAAATTCAGTGAGGGTGCTCAAGTGGCATGAATTAAGTAGGTCTGATAGTACTATGAGCTCGCCATTACTTTATAGCATATTGTTAACAAGACAATCAATAATCCCTACCATTTTAAAAGTAATTAAAATAAAACATAACTAGAGTTTTCTGATGAATTACACTTGTGTTTGCCAAAGGTGTGGGATAAGTATGCAGAGCTCGATAGTGATGAATCATCATCATCTAGTTATCGTGACTCTATATGTGACAATGATATTTTTGAAACCATAAAGAGATAAATTTTAATTTCTCTACAAACTGAAGGAATACAATCAACCAAATCATGATGCATTAAAATAATATCGTAGAACATTACCAATATATTTTCTTAAAACATATTATTCATTTCTGCTTCCTCTATCTAATTGAAGAGGGTTTGGGCCTAACCAAAATAGTTAAACCCTAGTTAAAGAACAGTCTAAATGAAGTGACTTAAAACGCTAGCTAATTAGTGAATTTAGGGTGTGAAACAGTGTGGCTTTTAGCTATGAGAACTAGAAAGAAAGGAATAATGTAGTAGATTTTTTCTGTTTGTTTGGAAGGTAACAAAGTCGAAAATAGTAAACAAAGGAGAGTTGTGAACGGGTGGGTTGGCAAGGAATGGGCTTTGTGGGCCGAAACAGCCTTACAAGTCGCAATCCCAATGCTTGGAGCTTTCAACTTTATGGGGGTTCCGGGTGGCTCAATCACTCCACGTGAGCACACTGTGCCTACCAGGTCAGCATTACCTCTATTGCCAAGTAAGCCACTCTACCTAGAAGAGATTTTTCATTAACTTTCAATGGGATTTCAGCATTATTGGGTGGGACATCAGAATCATAGATGATGATGACGGATCCGGTTAGCATGAAGTTAATTTTATAGTAAGTTAGGCAATGAATCAATACAGTATTGACACGCATGCCGAGAGTGTCCTCTTTCTGTGTGTCAATACTGTATTAGTCTATTATTTAATTACCACGAAGTTAACTTCATGCTAACCGAATCCAAAGATGACAAGGCACTTTCACTGCTCCCTAATTCTCCTTCTAACTATGTTTAGTAATTTTCCCCAAACGAAATATACCCTTTGCGGATCAGACTTTATTTGAGTAGAAAGTAGTATCATTTTTTAATGCAACTCGTCCCCCATAACTAATAGCCCACCAGTATGAAAATAGAATACCTCCATGGGTCACTTGAGCATCTTCCTAATGTTACTTATTCTATGTACTGCAATAAATTCACACAAATTGTTGAGAAGTAGACTGAGTAAATAAATTTTAAAACTAACGAAAACCCTACATTCTTTAAAACTGATGAGAATAAAATAATGTATGATAAATATAACATAAAATAATTGAAGGTAGGCTCTCGCTTATGATTTGAAAATGACTCCTCAAGGGCATTAAACTCCCCAACCCCTTCACATGCACCTCTCATGGCCATCACCTCTATTTAAGCACCTCCATCCCCTCCTCTCCCTCCAACAAACTCAGTAGTCTTCTCTTACAAATTTCTTCAGTTCAATCCTCAAGAAAAAAATCAAATTTCTCTTAGACCTTCTACAACTACAATAATCCTCAAGAAAAATTGTTTGCAGTCTCTCATCTAACCTTCTTGCAATCCCAAAAAGATCCCGACATATTTCACTTAACTTGAACTAGTCCTTAGTTCTTGAAGTTCAGCTGAAAAAAATGTTTACTTTTTCGGATCAAAACGACTTCTTTGCCCGTCGGTGTGTCTGGGTTAACGGACCAGTCATAGTTGGTGCCGGACCATCAGGATTAGCCGTAGGAGCATGCCTCAAAGAACAAGGGATACCCTTTGTAGTCCTTGAAAGAGCTGACTGCATAGCTTCTTTGTGGCAAAAACGCACTTATGATCGCCTAAAGCTTCACCTCCCAAAGCAATTTTGTCAACTCCCTAAGCTCCCATTCCCTGAACACTTCCCTGAATACCCCACAAAGAAACAGTTCATTGATTATCTTGAATCATATGCAAAGCACTTTGACATCAATCCACAATTCAACGAGTGCGTCCAATCAGCTAAATATGACGAGGCTTGTCGCCTGTGGAGAATCAAGACTGTTTCTACATGCGGTTCTATCCAATCCGAGGTTGAGTACATATGCCAATGGCTTGTCGTGGCAACCGGAGAAAATGCAGAGCATGTGGTGCCCGAGATTGAAGGATTAAAAGAGTTTGGAGGAGAAATCATCCATGCCTGTGAATATAAATCTGGTGAAACTTACAGTGGAAAGAAAGTTCTAGTTGTGGGGTGTGGAAATTCAGGCATGGAAGTCTCACTTGATCTTTGCAACCACAATGCCAAACCATCCATGGTGGTTCGAAGCACGGTAAGTTATTAATGAAGTGTTGAAATATAATGATATATTCCCTCTCTAACAGCTTGAGAATAGAAATGAATTCGAAGTTCAAATTCTAATGAGTATTTTCTTATCTTCAGGTCCATATATTGCCAAGAGAGATTTTCGGAAAATCGACCTTCGAATTGGCCATGATAATGATGAAGTGGCTACCCCTTTGGCTGGTTGATAAGCTTCTACTAGTTTTGGCATGGTTTATTCTTGGAAATACAGACAGCTATGGTCTGAAAAGGCCATCTATTGGTCCTTTGGAGCTCAAGAACACTCATGGAAAGACCCCTGTTCTTGACATTGGTGCACTAGAAAAGATTAGATCCCGCGATATTGAGGTGGTTCCTGGAATCAAGAGGTTCTCGAAGAACATAGTACAGCTTGTTAATGGCGAAGAGCTAGAAATTGATTCGGTTGTTTTGGCTACCGGCTACTGCAGCAATGTCCCTTATTGGCTACAGGTGAGAAAATGTTCTATTCCTCTGTTTATTCTTCAGATTTTTTTTACTGGAATTTTAAACTAATAAAACCCATGAACATCAAGCTTAGCTTCTGTTTAATGGCTGACGGTTTTGTCCTATTTCCCAATACAAAAAAGAAATATAGTATTTTAAAAGAAAACTGCTTTGGAAGCTTCTTGGCTGATTACATAGTTTGGACATATTGGCTTATGTTTTGTTATTTGATTATGAACAGGAAACTGATTTCTTCTCCAAGAATGGTCTTCCTAAGACACCATTCCCAAATGGTTGGAAGGGAAAGGCTGGACTCTATGCTGTTGGATTCACGAGGAGAGGGCTCTCTGGTGCATCCTCAGATGCCATGAGAATAGCTCAAGATATTTCTAAAGTCTGGAAGGAGGATTTAAAGCAGAAAAAACTAAAAGTCCCTACGCATCGACGATGCATTTCAACGTTTTGATCAGTGAAATTACTTGACAATTTATTGTTTTGTTTATTACATGGTAGGGAAGAGTGACATATATGATGTAAGAATACAAAGAAAGAAAGAACAGATAGCACACAGATAGCCCTCTCCAAATAGCCCAAGTTTTGAGATTTTGGGCATTTTGTATACTGATTAGTGAGGAAGATGAGGCTTTTTTTCTTTCTTTTCTTTCTTCTTTTAAGTTTTATACTGTTTGTACAATGATTCAGTGATCAGTTATAATGACAAATTCCTTCTTTCTTTTATACATATTGTTCTGAAGTTCCATAAACAATTTCCAGGAATTATGCAGCCAGTAATTAAAAGTTTTTGCTATATAAAGCTAATTCTAATGAAACAGAATTGGCTGACGTTTCATTGGTGATTAGTCATTGAAGTTATAAAAAGTGTCATTTAATTAACAGTTCTTAAATTCCTTTTGTAGGTAGCATTAATACAATGATACCAATAGCAAGTATATTTGTAGCTATAAGTTGGGCTAAAGGAATGTCCTCTCTGTCCAATTGCTTTCAACTGCAACATCAATACAGTTATCAAATTTTTGAAAGCAACTACTGATCAATGAATATTCTCTCTCTCTAACTCTCAAACAGACGCACACAAATAGAGAGAGAGAGAGAGAGAGAGAAGACGATTAGGGGAACTACTTATCCACGTCAAATGAGGCTCATTATCCTAAGTTTTAACTAGAACTGTAGCTTCTGGATGGTATCTCAGCGTACATTATTTTCTCACATGCCCATCATAATTATTTTTGCCAACAACTTGCTGATCAACATCTATTGGAAGATGGGTAGGGCCCATAGGACAATGGACCAGAGCTCCATCATTCCCAGTACCTTGTTTATCTCTCTTCCAGATACTACCCAAGTTCAAGATGGCAGCACATTACTATTATCTTAAATATTACTATTATATTTGAATTTAACCAGCTAGATACAAATGAATATAATAATAGGATACAAGTCGCTAACCACTTGTAGACCCCACTATTATGTGAGAGAGATAACATATTATTTATTTGCTCCTGGGACTCTGAATAATTTCTCAGCTAGCACATGGATTGAACCACAAGCCCCCACAGGAAGAATTAAAATCAGTTCTTCTCTGTAAAAAAGCATATATAGGTGGAAACTCATATAATGTTCAAAAATACTTCATAACTATTCTATATCAGAAACTAGAACCTCTATACTAATTAAATTAATTAATATATTAGTAAAAATATTAATGTCATTAGTAACTATATGTATGTGTTATGGGAGAATGAGCTGTGTATAGGTTTCAGATATAATAACAAACCCTGTTACAATTCCAAACTCGTGGTGCCATAGTTGTGAGCCAAAGGCTTAAGCGAGCATGTAAAATCCTAACTCGAACCGGAGGCATCCAGTGTGTTAGACTGACGTGATAACCAACTACACCAATATGCCTTAATTTTACTGTACAGTAGTTAACTAGCTTTTGAAGACAATTAAGGAGGGGGATCTATACGGCCCAATAGTGAGAGCAAAACTACTGTAACATTTGACTAGCTTTATCAAGCAATTAAGGAAGCGAAAAACATATGAACTAGTAATGACTGCTATGCCACTTTGCATTATATTATCTAAAATTGTAGAACAAGTAGGTGGTTATGTTCATACTAACCTTTGAGTACAGATACAGGCTAGTTGATGGTTTGGGTTTTTGTCATGTCTGGTCAATCATACTAGCCCTTCGTAACAGGCTAACAGCTTTAAAAGAATTCTCCAAAATCCTATCATCCACAAAAAACCTGGGTCAGAAGTACTCCTATCATCCACAAAAAACCTGGGTCAGAAGTAAAACCGTCATAATTGCTATCAGTAAAAGAAAATGCAACTTCTCTCTACAGCCATGCATGGTCCACCCACCAGTGTCGTGGTTCTAGCTACTTCAGCGTTCTAGGAGAGATGTTTTCTTTCTTCTTGTGTTGCTTTGCCAACATTCTTATAGCTAGATAATTGCAGTGAATTACACTACAATAAATTTCGAGCTGCTAGGATTATTCAGTAATAATTTATTTCAAGGACTCATTCTGTTGGCCTAGTTGTAAGGTTTGCTAAATAGACTGAATGTTAAAACCAATCATTGTAAGTTGTAACATCTTTAATATGTCAAACACTTTTCCTTGTAGTAAAAAATGGGGAGTTTAACCCAAATATGTTGGGCAAAAGACCACAACGGAAAGTCTAAGAAAAGAAACAGTGCTTATGAACAATTTGTCTGAACAATCTGCAGCACAAATAGTACAACGGGCCAGTTCCACTTCCCAGTAACTTAGTATGATGATCACATAACATGGCATTCAGAAGAAAGCACACAGAAAAAACATAACAGCTAGCTCAATAATTTTATTCATATTTTTCTTGGAAAAGCAAAGGCAGAATATATCTGGGGTTGTACAAACAGGCCGTAGCACTAATTAAACCATACTTCTCTAGATATAGACCTACAGCTGCTTATGTCTCTGTACGTAGTACTGTAACGACAATAGAATAGATGGATCAACTACACTTGTGCCGCTATAATTAATACAAGCGTATCATGCTAAAATAGTATCCAACATGGCTAAAGAAAGTGTACATCTACTGTTAGTACAAAACTGAATCAAATGCAAAGACTTAGCTTTGCGCTTCAATTCCTCACAAAGAATCTACAAACAAACCACTCGAGCGATCTATTCAATTAAATGGAATTTCAATTTAAGGGCCCATCTGTAGTCTATACTCCTGACCACCACCCCCTCAGATCTGCAACTCGATCAAATCTAACTGCGCTGAACAGCTGCATCTTATGTTCTTTTCTCTTTGGGGTCATCTGCATAGTTTGATACTACCTGTATAGCCATCTCACATCAGAACCAAGATTTCAGAAATACCACATGGCTTGGCCATAAATCTCTCTTGCCACCTTTTGGTCCTACCATAAGGGGCTGTTTCCTTTTTTATTAGTACTAGGCAAGTAGCCATAGTCGACCAACAGAATATTTTTCATGCCATAATTTTCATGGAGTTGTAACATGATATAAATCAACATATGTACGTACTCTTTAAAGAAAACGAAACTGAGATACCTTACTATGATCAGTTGATTCCTGGTACCTCATCATTTTGAGTCTAAAACCTAAGAACTAGAAGCAGACTAGAGACGTTACAAAATGATCCACAGAGCTGCTACTACTTTCCTGAAAAAATGAGGATCCTTAAGCTTTATCAATAGCATAAAAACTGAAGATATTAACCACACTCTCCAGTAATAATAAGTATTAGTGAAAGCTGAATGGCTACTTTAAAAATAAATAAAAATGCGAGAAGCATAAGAAAAAGAAAACCATGAATTATGCAACTACACTCTACGTCCCATAAAAGATGTATAAAGTACACTAAACGGTAAAAAATAAAAAAGTCACCCAAAAATTTTATAAAGCTATTCAAATTCAAATATTATATAAAGACTATTTTACTCTCAAAATAATTAAGCAGGTCCACTCTTTTTTAAGAAAATGGAAAGAATCTTTATGCACTTATGGGATCTATAGAGGATAAAATTAAAACTTATCACTACTCTCCCTTCTACTTTATTCTTTTTAATATGTTAAATATTTGAACATTTTTTATGGAACGGAAATAATATGTACCTAAGGAAAATTGAGAAAAATTCAGTTGGTGACTTTGATGCAGGTAAATTAGAGTACTATCTATTCGGATTGGCTCTTATTTCAATTGGTCCAATCAATGGCCGCTACGATATGATAGTCGGAGACTCGGAGTCATATTTCAATGGGTCCGACCAACGAACGCTACAATGGGGGTAGTCGGGGGTTTAGTTATTATATAAATATTATTTAATGTGTGAATTATTGTAGAATGTGTGAGACACATGAATATATCAGACAAGAAAAATTAACCACAATTTGATAAATATGTATATATCTTGTTTTGTTTACTTTCCATTTTTCTATAATTTCTATTGATTTGTTTGCAATATTCAATCTAAAAGTTACATACGAGAGAATTTTTATAGCAAACTTTTGGGTTAGACTCGAGGTTTATAGATGAGCAAACATATCTAAGGAGCCCAATCCACCCAATGGCAACGCCAACTTTGGGCCAATAGGCCAATATTTTAAGTCCTATTAAGAAAAAATAGGTTACCACTACTTGGTATGAGGATGGAAAAAATATTATGAGTGTTTTATTTGAAGATTAATTATGAGCGCCTGAGCGGAGAAAATTAATATGCGAATCCTATGATTTAAATTATGAACAAAATTTATTAATTTTTATATTTTCTTTTTACTATTCAACACATAAAATAATAGTTATTTATTTTTAATTTAAAAAGAAAGTGGTAATTTAAATGTTTACCCCCGAATATATGATAGTAGTAGTTTAGTTAGTTTCTTTTTATGAAAAAAAATAATTAATGAACACATTTTGTAGAATAAAGGAGGGACAAATAAATTAACAATTTTAAAACAGTTTTTTTTTCTTTAAAACCCTTGAAATAGGGAAGGCAATAATGCGGTGCGATTTCAATTTTTCAGTAATTTGGGATTGCATTGGACCTTAAAAACCTTGAACTAGAATCAAATCTCTCCGGTAGCAATTCAAGATTTTTTTTATACCAAAATCACATCGATCGGTTTATATTTCTAACCGCACCGACTTATACTGGTAAAAAATTAATAATATTTAATTTAATTTTTATTTAAGTTGTTTAATATTTTTATAATAATAATCATTAAAAAAACTCAAAAAATATTAACAAATAATATAAAAATAAGTTTCTATCAACCTTCGACAGTGATAAAATAAACAATTCATGAAAATGAGAAAGGGTTAGAAAAAGAGAATGAGATTCCGATCTTGTCATCGTTGTCGGGTTTACTTTCACCCTTGTTGTATTTATCTTCTACAATTGTATTATGTGATTGAACGAA
Organism: Hedera helix; assembly: GCA_947179155.2. Lineage (NCBI taxonomy): Eukaryota > Viridiplantae > Streptophyta > Magnoliopsida > Apiales > Araliaceae > Hedera > Hedera helix. Next base: position 50,096,303 of record OX359271.1, read on the forward strand.
TGGGTGGTATGAAGAATTTGGTTGTTGATGAAGGATTGGAAAGATTAGATCTGATTGATGATTTGTAAAAGATTGAAAAAATTGTTTCATATGATTTGATTTTCTCTTTTGATATATTTTATTTTATTTTTCTTTTAATTTTAATTTTGTGAAATATTAAAACATTTAAAGATTTTTATTTTTCAGCATATTTTTATTTCTAATATTTTTTTCCCCTTTTTTATAGATTAAAATTTTATCACGTCATCTGCACTGTGAGACCCACGTGAATAACAGAATAAATTTTTTTTAATTATTTATTACCGTTAAAATCAATTGATTTGGATGAATTTTTTAAAGTTTAGCCAAAAATACATTTAACCCGTCGTGTTTGTTTTAGACACAGAAACCAGAAAGAAAGATGGCGTCAATGGCTGTAACCTCTCATTTGTATAGACCAGCACCAGCCTCTATTTCTGTCTCTACTTCCTTCCATCTTCCTCGCTCTCACATTTTCTCTCTCCTCCCCCGCTCTACCATTCTTTCAAGCACAATCACCAAAAGTACTTCAAAAGTCAGCATAATCCATAGCCCAAGAAAAACGGGTCAAATCCAGATTCGGGCAATGACATCCTCATTCGAGTCTCGATTAGAAGAGACTGTGAAAAAGACTATTAGCGATAACCTAGTTGTTGTCTACTCAAAGACTTCGTGTTCGTGAGTACCCAATTGTGCATTCTCTCGATTCTTCTGTTTTTTCTTGTTTATGATGTGAAAGTTTGAGTCTTTTGAAAAATTTGGAGTTGGTTTGTTGAATATGTGGTGAAGGTACTCTTCTGAGGTGAAACAATTGTTCAAGAGGCTTGGGGTTCAGCCAATTGTTATTGAATTGGATCAATTGGGTATGTTCTGCATTATTTTGTATTTTTATAATGAGTAAATTAATGTTTCTATATGCGCATTTTTATTGGGGTTGTACATGTTTCTTATGATTATATAAGGAATAGGTAGTTGGTGACAGGCATTTGAACCTATCAGCCTATCATTTCTTTTAATTAACGCTAGTGTTGCGTATAAAATGCATCAACATGGAGGGTTGAACTTATCAGAAACTTAGCTTTAATATGATTGCTTACTAGTGTTTTATCAAGCTATGTTGGGTTCATTCTTCAACATATTGATTCTCATTTCAAAGAGGGCCTTTCAATTAAACATGATATTATCAGTGACTTGAATATTTTGCAGATATATTATTTAAATGATTTATGGTGTACATATTTAAAATAGGGCATTTTATTGTAGTTATAATTGCTATGCCTATCATACCATGTTTCAGATATAGTTTGAAAGTAGACTATAGAGTGTACTATGTTATATCTTGTATGAGTAAATGGTGGAGCATGCGTGCTTGAGGCATCAAACCAAGCTTGATCAAGCTTTAATAAGCTTGCGTGCTCGGGTTTGGTGTAACTGCCATCTCTGAAAAGACCATTAAATTACACATGATATCTATTTCTTTTTTGATTAGTATTAAATTAAACATTATATCATCGGGGACTTGAATCAATCTTCAAATTAGTAACTGAGAATAAATCACATGCTTTGGAAACATTTTATTTAAACAAGTTATGGTAGACAGAGTGAAGGTAGCAGGTTTTATTATAGTTATAGTTGTTAGTTAAACTGCATACAGCGAAACTTGTGTTGAATAGAAAGAAAAAGTGTATAGATACTTCTATGGAAAGTAATTGAAAAGCAATGTGTCAGTAAAAGTTTGAATCTTTTTGTGATTTAGGCATAAGGACAATGGAGGCAAGTAGTAGCAGTGACATGGCCTTGATGAACTACCAACGTCTAGAGAGATATTTGAACATATCCGCTTCCTTCTTGTGATTTACAAGAAACTATAAGCATTCTTTGTCTGAGGAGCATCTTCTCTAATATATGAACTTCTGGGAACACTAAATATATTCAATATTAAGACCAAGATGAAGACCTAGTTTACTATGCTAATATGACAGTGTGCCACTTGTGGAATAATCACAAGCTCTCTATTGGAATTATAAGTCATATTTAGATGGGCTTATTTTACATAAGATGTAGTTAGAAAGAATGACGTGAAATGAATTTTTAACAGTTCTAGATAGTAGATAGGCAATGAGGACGAATGCATGGTTAATTCAGGATATATCTTAAGATAACTGTTTTAGTGTCCTGCTTTATAACTCTTAATTTGTATTAGAAATATTTCTTATATACAAAAAAATAATAGCTTAGAACATCTGTTCTACTGATGAAAAAGTAATAGAATTTCAAAGAGGTTGATCTATGTTGATATTGCTTCAGAATGCATCATGTTTCATTTTAGTTATAAATATTATTATGTATTTAAATTAAATTCTGGACTGCGATATTTTCTCCACTATAATAAAGATGGAATCAGCAGTAATTCTTTCCTACAATTGATCATAATTTTCTAATATTTGTAAATGTATTCTCTTTCAGGTCCCCAGGGACCACAGCTACAGAAAGTGCTGGAAAGACTGACTGGACAACATACTGTTCCAAGTGTTTTTATTGGTAAGAGGGGCATTGAGACTGTTATGTACCTTTATCCTGAAATATCAATTATAAACTTTATATATGGGTTTATTTCTGTAAGAAAACAAACACGCTAGATTATAAGGTTTTGGCGGTTTAAATCTTTAATGAAATGCACAAATTTGTTTAGAACTCGTAGTTGTCTGTGTGTGGTTAGCAGAAACGAAAAGTTTCCGAAGGATTTCATTTGGTCAGCCAACCCGATGTAATACAGATATGTTCATAATATACATAGGTAGAGTTTTTGGTCAATTAATTTCTAACTTCTAAGTGGCTTTGAACATTTTTCTATTAGCATTGTCAAATTATTAAGCCATATTAGCATTCATCAACTGCAAGCCATATTAATAATATAGCTTCCCTGTTAATTTTGAATTTTCTTGCATAATGTAGAGAAGGAATTAAAAGATTCTCTTTTATATTTCAGAAAATCAACCCAAGTAAAGCACCAATAGTCATCAACCATAGCAAGAATATACTACAATACACCATCCATGCTATGTTTCAGAATATGTCCAACAAGGTCCATATGCAAGAGTTCTTGAGGTCGTGATGTAGACACTATGAATTTAGATTTATGAGATGTATGAATTTGTTTACCTAATTCAGGCTTAGAAATACTGTACCCGGTTCTTTGATCTTTTCCTTCATTTTTAAGTAGTTATGTTGTCCTTGTCCCACTATAAAAATTGATGGGAGAGGATTCTTTTCAAGGGAATAGTATTTCAGAATTTTATCTATAAAAATAAAATTGCTGAAAAGTTCCGTCTTTTTCATGACCAGGGGCAAAACACATTGGAGGTTGTACAGGTACTATCTTATTCACTATCGTTTCTGTATGGTATTATATAATTTGCAATTGTTTTTAATCCTTTTTTCCCTCTATTTTTCGTTTCATCCTCAATTATCTAAAATTTTCTATTTTGAGATGCTGCACTCAATTTTCTCACTATTACATTGATATTGTGATACTTCCAGAAGTTCTCTTCTTGTTATTTTTTATTTCTTTCATGGATTCTTACACGTGTTTGGTATAGTGCTTGCCATTTAACTCAATTACTTCTCGATGATTGCATATGGCTATCAAAATTATTGAAGCCAGATGCGAAAGAACTAGTGAAAGAGTTTTAATTTTAATTCATGGTGCAGATACTGTTAAGCTATACCGGAAAGGGGAACTTGAGCCTTTGCTGTCAGAAGCTAGTGGCGAAAAGAAAAAGAGCTAATCTTCTGAGCTTATTGTCATTTGGAGTCCCCACCTCCTCCAATCTGTTGGATGTCTTACCAAGATATCCCATATTGCCATATTTCTGTTTCAGTCAAAAAAACATACTATATGTTTCTATCAGAAAGAAATAATTATATATTGGTATTATACCTTTTGCAAGTTTCAGAAGTTTTATGCATCTTCCTAATGAAACTGTATATTAATTTCAAGTTCATGGGAATTGCTTGACGTATTGCTTGAGAACCTCGTTTGCTTCCTTTGTTGCATTGCTCATGAATGGCTGCATGGTATCAAATATGCTCTACCTTTTAAATAGGGTAGAAATGTACTTCTTTTGTCCACTCGTCACTTGGTAGGCTTTCAAATTTCCATTTGACCTTCTAGTTACAAGCTGCAACTTGTTGTTTTTGGTTTTGGCTTTTGACATGCAATGCAATAGTTACTGCTGATTTTCCTTCTTCAGAAACATCATGTCTTAAGCTTTATGAGTTTTGACAAGAAAAAGTGTGAAAATACCTTAAATGATTTCTCATTATTGTGAGCTTATTTGGTTTCTATTGATACAGCGTTATTTTGTGGAAAATATAGAGGAAACTACCTTTACTTCTGAAGAAGACATCCTTGTAATAATTTTACTGCATTTTTCTAAATCAAAAAGGTGTATAAACTAGTGATGTTAAATTTCTCATGCTCTATAGAATGCAGATTTATTACTTCTGGTTTTGGGATGATTCCTAGAAAACAGAAACATAGTGGTTGAGAAAATTGATGATCTTTTTTTAAACTGTAAGATAATATAACGCAGAACATATTCCAGGGCTGCTATATGTTTGCGGCGCCCAACTCAGTATCAAACCTAGAATCACTCATAGGGTATCTCTTTTACTCGAAAAATTATTCCATGCTCCTCTTAGCGCAAATAAATAATATGCTTCCCCTCTACCATATGTGTGGAGCACGCTTGTGAGAGGGGAGCATACTAATTCACTTGCTCGCCTATAAGAGGAGGAATATACTGTTCACTTATTCCAAGAACATGAAATAATATCTCCTTTTACTCCCTCCCATAAAAAAGGAAAAATGCTTTTTGTATCAGCGGGTATTGTAGCATACATGCATGGCTTCATAAGCATAACTTTTCCTGTAGTTTCATTGCTGAGAAATATAGTGGCAAAGATTATTTACTGTTTTGTTCTCTCTTTAAAATACTACCTCGGGAATATTAGTTCAACAGAGTCGAAACACTTCAGTGTTATTTATTTTTTATTTTTTTTAGCATTTATATGAATAATAATGTATCATGATATAAATTTCAGAATAGCATAGAAAATGTTGCTGGAACACAAACCCATCAGGGGGAATTTGTTGGATATTAAGTGAGTCATAACTACATGAAATGGACATAAAAAAAATACTCAGCCTTCTCTAATTTCTTGTTAACCAAACGCTAGGGGTAGAAATTATATTAATAGGGAACATCCAGCCCCCTTAAGACTATTACTATAGAGGACAAAGTGGTTTTATATTAAACAATTGGAGCAGATATGATAAAAACATGTTCAAAATTAGAGAGAGCTATGGGAACAGAATGATAGAGAAGTTGATATATAGCATTAAGAATAATAACAAGAATACATGAATTACAAGATAAGCACACACAAAAGAATCCCTAGTAAAACTCTTGGATCTCATCCAATGCATAGTTGTTTGTAGACACATTGGCGTAATTCACTTTGTTGAACCTCACAACAACCGGGTAGCGAGTTTTTGGGTCCTGCACATTACAAAAACACAGAGACCAGGAGTCAACTATTTACTTAGATAATTTGATAGCCTTTTTTGTTTTTGTTTGATGTTATGGTCATATTTCAATTACTTGTGATAGTTTTGCATAACTTATGATAATTTAGTTTTCTAGAAAAAAGCATAATCATTTATTTTTATTGGATTTCTCGACCATTATGATAAGAAACTTTATTGAAAGAGAAAGGGAGGGGAATTACCTGATCAACAGCTACAACTGATCCGACTCCTTTGTACCAGTAAGACTCCTTCCTAAGAATCTTCACCTGTGCAAAGAAACAAAATCAATATTCGACCACTACATGTTGTTAGAGAGTAACAACTCAATGAAAGTGATAGCACAGAGAAAATAATAACACGCAACACAAAATTTCACCTAAACGTTGGTTTAGTTCACGATCGGCGTCTGATCAGTTTCACTATCTTTTAGAAATTCTGTTCATTATACAATTTGCAAAATGTCCTCCTACAATACAATATAAGTAACCGTGATTCACCCGAAAGTACAAAAATACCACCGGCCCTCCACTTCAAGAACAGGCCAAATTACCTTTAGGATAGCTTTATAATATGCTCTAAATTAAAGTTCGAATTACGTTTCACCAATAACACATGTTACTTCCTTGGAATTTATAAATTCAGAATATCAAATATTGCTCTTTTGTCCCAATTTCAGAATTCGCTTCTTCAAAATGTATCACGATTTTAATCTGACAAATCTTTGTAACTAATTTGTAGTGGGTACTGCAAAAGAATTCGAATCTCATGTGTCATCTCGTCTCAACACATATATTATTGTTCACATATTCTATATTCATTTATAAAAGTTATCGTTATCTTTATTTACTTATAAAATTAACAGTAAATAAATAAATAAAAATCACGTAACAACAGTACGAGGGATTAGGACAACAGAGCAAAAATAATATTGTAATGGGTATAAAGAGTAATGTGCACTGGGTAGTGCAAAAATGTAACTAGTGCTGGGTAACCTTACTTTGGATCCTCTCTTGGGGCCAATCGGAGGTTGTTTGGCGACAGGAGCAGCCTTAGCTTCTTCTGTGGCGGTGGTTGCTGCCGGTGGAGCCGCCTCTTCAGACGCCCGTACCACCAGCCTTGAATTGCTGCTTTCAATGTTCCTAGAAGGAGGGAAGGATGACATAGTGACCGTTCTGGTTGTACTATTGGGAGTGACAACATTTGGTGTCACCACAAATCCACACGCAGCTGATGCCATGCTGCAGCTTGCCATACTCTGCTCTTCAGATTAAACTAAAGCAAGAAGATAAGGCTAAGGAAATTGATGAAGGAACAATAACTAAAATGGTAGATGAAATATTTTGAGAGGCTTTGAATTAATGGAATATCTTTGTCCTGGACGAGGATGCTCAGCTTCCAATTGCTTCAACCAATAGAATCCTCCCAACTATGTACCAATATCCGTTACTTCTAGATTATGTTGTCATGTTACTTATTTTGTCATTAACCACCCAAAGTCACATATGGACCACTCCTATTTTCCCCAAATAAATATATGTAAATTACTTTTTCTATCCATTTTATATATCCAACATTATTACTTTTATATATATCTCTCTCTGGTGAGGAAAAAAAAAAACTGCCATCTCGAGCTTATGTCACAAATTTTTCCCCTTTTTATCCCTATAAGTTTGTCTTTATTATAATTTCGGCTTTTTTATTTTTTATTTTGTTATTTTATTATATTTTTATGATAATTACATATATATAACATTTGTCACCGTGACTAATTATATATTAAGGTTTATAAGAAATACATTCCATACAATAGAAATATATCATTAAATACTCTCTAAATTCTGAAATGAATTATTAGTTTTGACCTTTTGAGATACTTTAAGTTTATGCGATTCATTTTACTTTTTAAAATTATAAATATTATAAGTTGGAATTTTTTTAAATATTTTAAAATTTTATAATTGTATTCTCTAAAATTAATTAAATTTAAATCAATTTTCAATTAAAATTATTTTAAATTAACTTCAAAATTTTAAAATTTATTACAATACTATATTACACCATTTATATTTGAAACACGTTATAGAATTCCAGCTATTATTTTTTAAATAAATGTATTCCGTGACTAAGGAAGTATCAATTAGGCTCAAATCTTTTGTATTCATTCTTTATATTATATCTCTATAACCAGATACATGATATATATATATATATATATATATATCATGTATCTGGTTATAGAGATATAATATAAAAAATAGATACAAAAGATCTCATCCTGTATCAGCTTGGCCTGAATATGATGTCGGCCCAAATAAATGGAGCTGAGTTTCGAATTATCTTAGCTTAGCCCTACAAACGAAGTACAGCCGAGTCCATAACACGTTGCCCAATGTTAGATACATCCTCAATGTCTGCCTGACGGGTCACACTATGTATTCTATGTATTGATAAAACAATTGACTGAATTATAATTGTAACATACGTAAAAATTAAGAATAATTTTAATTTATTTTATTATATAAATTTTTATATTAATTATAATTTAATTTTATCGCATATTTATTGATATATATATATATATATATATATATATATATATATATATATATTATTTCTCTTACCTGGCTCACCTTCTCTCTACTAGATCTCACTCCTCAATGTCTCACTTACTAGTTTTGGTAAAATATTTTATGTTATTCACGATTTTATTTATTTATTTTTAAAAAATATTTATAAATTAACTTTAAAATATCAAAGTGAGACATTTTTTGAGGAAGTAAAACTCATGATTGTATGTAATGCCGAGGTGGATGGCTTGCGTGCTTGCAAGTCTTTATAGAGCGTCTAAATAATTTATAATTATATACTTCTACCATTTATTTATTTTACAGTTCTTTAGAAATTTTAGTGTTAATATTTTTAAGAATTGATATTTTTATAAATTAATTTTTTTTATAAAATTAAATAAGATTCACTTATAAAAATATCAAATAAACTTATAAAATTGATATTTCTACGAACTAACTAAATATCAAAATAAAATAAAATAAAATTTACTTATAAAAATATCAAAATAATTTATAAAAATATTATTTTTATTTCAATAGTCAACAGTACGTTAGAAAAGAGGTTATAGGCTTGGGGCTCTTGGTCTATGAAATTACTTTATGTGACCTAGAGCTTTGGTCTATACTATAGGTTACCTGTCGTGTTTCAAACGTCTCTATTCTCCAAATTAATTTGATCCTATTTATCTTAGCCCTGGTTTGAATTTTTTGGATGTCATTTTTTCCTAGAGATATGGTTCAATTTTCTTTTTTACCATTTACAATTTTCAAGTGGTTCATGTAATATTTGAAACAAAGTAAAATTACAATAATACAAAACCCGGGAGAAATTAATTATATTACACACCATTTGGATTTTTTAAAGTCAACATTTAAATTTTTATATCTAAAAATTTAATTTTAATCAATATAACTATGAATGTTATAAATTATTTTAAAAACATAACCGATACCAAAATTTGTTATATTTGAATTAAAAAAATAATAATTTAAGAATTTTGACAATTAATTTTAAAAAATAAAAATAATACCCTTTTTGTAGAATGGAATCAGGAATGGAATGGCATAGTTGGTCATTTCTAATGAAATCAAACCCTTGCATGTGCATGTGCATGTCCATGTCCATGTCCATGTCCATGTCCATATGATTATTATTCGCAATCTTATGAAAGATACATTAGAACAATAAGAAAGTGACTCCTACCGAATCCGCTGAAACATGAAACTTTCTCCAAATTGTGCTTACTAACAAATTTGAAATGAAATGAAGTGACTTAGATTTTTTTTCACCTAACAGAAATTCAACAATTTAATACTTCCTCTGTCCTATAATAAATATCTTAATTTAATTTTAATAATTAAATTAATTATTTTTAAAATTAATAAATTAAAATATTTATATAAAATTTTTAAATCACGAAAGTTGACTTTGATAATAAATTTTTCATAGTTTGTAAATTGTAATAATTATAGTCTCTGAACATATATTTTGAATTTTTTTTAAATTTATTAATTTTAAAAATAATTAATTTAATTGTGAAAGTTAAATTAAAATGTTTATTATAGAACGAAAGGAGTAGTAATTAGTTTCTGTGGAAAGCTGGAAAAAAAATTAAACAAACAAAACAAGTCGGTTTCATTTGCATGTGATGTGCCTTCCTACTCCATTTTATATGGCCCGTGGGAAAAGGAGAAAGGATTTGTTTTGTCTAGTGGCGTGGCCCATAAAGATCAATGCCCGTTGAAACGCCAACGTACGTTACATATAGATGACTCAATCAGGTTTCTATATAGGTCCAATATTTCATCTAATATATAGAGTTAGATGGATCCGTTTTGGTGTAAATAATTTTTGAAGTTTTTTTTATAAAATACCTTTCAATTTTAATATAAATTATTTATTTATTATTTTAAATTTTATAAATTTTAATTTTATTTTATATAATTTAAAAAATAACATTTTTTACGATTTTATATATAGATTTAATATAATAAATTAATCTTATAATTCAATATAATCTTATATATTAATATACGTCGTAATTATACTTAAATAAAAAAAAAATAGTAATATGCAGTGAGACCATTTTGCATAATGCCAAAAAATTGGCACAACCCAAGACACATCAACCGAAACATAACAATAGAAAATTTGTTTCGGTGGCCAAACCCGCAAAATAAACATACCTTCAATCCCGGGAATTCCCCTAAGAAAACAAACAAAAGAATTCCTGGTTTACGTTACATAGTCAACATCATCATTTAAAAAGAAGTAATGCCATAAATATAAAAAATAAAAATATCTATTTATAACTCGGTCTTCCTTTTTGTAGCACAATATAGTAAAATAATCTTTCATAATTTATGTGAATACTTAAATAAATGAGAGAATAATTATAATTTAACGTATGTACACAACGTAAAGCAGCATGGAGTTAGTACAAATATATATAAATATGAATAGTCATTCACAATAATTAATTATTAAAAATATTATTATATCAATTAAATGTATGAGTCGATTTTAAAATTGTCCGTCGTTAAAAATTCTAACGACAAGATTAATTTTTTATTTTTTGATTTGCCGTTAAAAATTCTAACGACAAACGATTTTAAAATTAATTTAATTATTAAAATAATATTTTTAATAATTGATTATTGTAAATATATATATATATATATATATATATATATGTATATATATATATATGTATGTATGGTGGTGGTGGTTTCGTGCGAATTAAAAATATGGTGGGGAAAGGACAACATGTCCTTTACACTCTTTATAAAATTAAGTTTCAAACTTTCAGTTCGTCCACCTTTTTCCTCAAATAAATTATTTATCATGCCGTGTGATCTTAATGCATATTTTGTCCTTATTGCAACTTGATATCATTTCACGTACTATATGTATAATTAATTAATTAATTGATAAATTAATATAATAATTGTTGAATGTTGCACTATAAATTTTTAAATATTAATATATTATGATTGTATTATTATGATCTAGCGTAAGGTCTTCATTTGACATTATGCATACTGTAGATGTAAAGTTGCTATGTGTACGTATAGCTTGTGACCAACTCTATAATATAGATTAGACCATAGTCTAGACTTTAGAATATAGTTTTATCTTTTATTTATTATTATTTGTAAATAAAATTTTAAGTTTATCCGACCGTTGTTGAGTAATTTTTGAATATTAAACGGATCTTTTTATTGTTATAATAGACGGATATTATTATATATATATAAATTAAATATTATATTTATTTTAATTATTAAAAAATAAAATCTAATACAAATTTTAATATTAAATTTTATTTTTTAATAATTAAAATATATTTTATATTCTATTTTATTAATTTATATTTTTTCCTAGACTTGCACAAAATAAAATTTTGCGATTGAGAAAAATAAAATTGGTGATGATAAATTAATGAGGTAACTCTGTATATATATATATATATATATATATATATATATATATATATATGACCATCGATCATTTTGAAAATTAATTGGTAAATCTATATTCTAAGATCTTATAAAACTAAAATAGTAAATAAGTCCCTCATGATTTAATGGTAAAATAATTATTTATAAGATTTTGAGTGCATTAGATCTTGAGATTCAATATTGATAAAGTCAATATTATTGAAATTTTGCTAAAAAAAAAACTAAAATAGTAGTTTAGATATGTTATGGTGTAAATTATACATAACTCATATAATATGCCATTTAAACCACTTTAATTATTTCATCGCGTGATTTGATACAAAATAAACGAATAATGAAAAAAATACTTGTTATAACAATAACGTTATAATAAACATTTATTTGTTATTAAAAAAACAAAAAAAAAGTATTATGCCATGAAATAGTGAAAATTTAATAATAAGAATACTGTTGAGGTATCTAGTATAATTTTTAATTTCACCCCAAAATATATATATATATATATGGTAAAAAAAATCTTTTAAATCTTCAATAATATTATGTATAAATTGTTCCTACTAAAATTTTATAAATTTTTTAATATACTAGATCAAATTAAAAATTTATAAATTTTTCACTTAAATTTCAATCTCGTATCATTCTTGTATCCTCTATATATGTATATTCATAAAAATTTCTCAAATTAATTAATAATCTATGTTATATTATTTTCTGAATGAATGAATGAATTATAAATAAATTATCTTTAAAAAAGTCTATTAAAAGTCATTAAAGTGTATATATACATACATATAAATATATATATAATTAATAATCATTATAATTAAATATATATTTTATATATATAGTCAAAAAATATAAAATTATTATTTATAACTTTAGAATAATTTTAATTTTACTTAATATAATTTTTAACTCACTGCGCGTTGGAAAAAAAAAAGAGAGAGGGGAGATCTAGGTAGCAATCCTAAATAACTATTCATTTGTGGTGTGTATACGTATGGTCACAAATAAGTGAATAAAGTAGTTATATGAAAGTATAGGGACCATATATTAAAAACCCAAATTTTAGTACCAATATTATCCTTTATTTCGTCACTATTACCGAATTTTCCTCCTTCGCTGTCTTCTTCCCACCTTCTCTCTATAGAGTTTCTCGCTCTAGACGTAATCGAAAGTCATAAATGAATCAATAAATAAAAGCAAATCAAGTCCGACATATAGTCGGTGCACAGAAGAAGACAGCCGTTTAATTCGGCCATTTTCCGGCCACATTTTCCCGCCGGAATGTCGTTTTCAGACTGCCACACGCTAATATAGACTCACGAGGTTTTTCTCTTCTCCACTCTCTCACACACAGTCTCTGGCTAGCTTTAAAGCGTTGCAGTACTTTTTCGGTCGCGCCGTTTTGCAATTGCTTCCGATCTCTCTTTTTCTGAGCTAATGGAATCTGATTCTGTCTTTCTCTACTTTCTCTCTCTTGATTTGCTTTTAGTCTGCTGTAATTGCAGCTTTTAAAATGATTTTTGAATCCGGATTCCTCGTTTTGTGTTAATCACACTTCGTAGCCATGATTTACTTTATACTTCACCTTGATTAACGCTGAAGCTTGAAGCTTGAAGCTTTACTCTTCCATTTCTTATCTTTATTTTTGGATTTGTGTTTCGATTAGTATCATATTGTAGCTTTTACTTCAGCTTTGAGCTTGAATCCGTTGATATGGAGAGAAACTTGGTGACTTTTTTAGCATATGATGTTGTACACAAAATGTTGGTTTTTCGGAGTAATTAGTGTCTTCATCAATTAAACAAGTAGTTAATGTAGCGAAATGTAGCAGCGCTCTTTGATGTGAAGTTTCATGTGAATATTCTGAACAGTACACAGTTATTGCATCCCTGTTGACACCCGAGAATATTTCTATTTTCACACAAATCTAGGCGGTTTTGCATAATGTATATCAAATTGACTGGCTTTATCAAACTCTCTGTCTCTCTCTCTCATCCCCTCAATAAAAATCATTCTTCACATATGCACATACCTTTATTTATCCGGATGATTAATGGATAATGGTATGAGTTGTCGGTTTGAAGTTTAAAGCTATTTGCTGAAGAAATATAATACGAACTTCTATTTTTTTCATAGCGGGTTCTTCATGTGTTTAGGTTCCAATTTCTTTGTCCTCTGTCTCTTTTTCATCTAATATTTGAACACTAATTAGTTACAGCTAACAACAATAGCATAGGGTTTTTAAGTTCCAACTACGTTTTTAATATGTTGTCTGCTATTTAAATTTGTGTCTTTGTGTATATTGTTAAAAAGTTTTATTTTCTATCCTCTCTGATTATGAACTTTTTTTTTTCAATCTGTTTCTATATAATTATTTCAACTACTTTGTCGCTCAAATTTAGGCTGTCTGGCATACTCACTGATTCTTATAGTGTTTAGTTTTTATCTCTCTTTTCTTGTTGCATTTATCTGAATGAAAAGAAAAGTTTCATATCGTGGGATTAATGTTGTGAAATGTTCAATCTAGGTGTTGAAATGAATGGGATTCAGAATGGCAGAACTCGGAATCTTGAGAAACCTTTTCCAGGATGCTTGGGAAGAATGGTTAACCTTTTTGATCTGAGTACAGACATGCCAGGAAACAGAATGCTTACGGATAAACCTCACCGTGATGGTAATTCCTTTATTAATTTCCACGCAATCTTTCTTCATCCTTAAATTTTCAGCTCTCTTTGTGCTTGTGTGGCGCTCTCTCTCTCTCTCTCATCATAATTTGAAATCAAAACATTTTTCCTCCATAGAATGTTATTCCGAAGAAAATTAGTACTCTAAGATGGTTAATGATATACTGAATTATGTAACCTTCTGTATTCCTTTTCTTTTTCTTTATATTTGTGCTATATGCTCTGTTATAGAATCTCAATTGTGCATACTTTAGAAAAATTATATTTGGGGGCTACTTCCTGATGAGGTAGTAATTTATGAACAGGTTCCCCGTTGTCAAGGAGTCACTCAGATGTGTCAGGAATGAGTCCGATCGGGGATCAGATAGAAGATAAAGTGGTAATCTACTGAGTATATTTATGAGAAATCCTCCATGCGTACATCAAGGAAAATGAGACAAACAAATAAGTCCCAATTAAAGTCAAGCTATTCAAGGAAAAATTACATTTATAATCCTTTAACCTGCTTTTAATAATTTAGAATACGTACAAGCTGTTTAAGAATGTATAATTGAGATGGTAAATTTGGTAAAGCATAAGATTTGATAATTCAATTTTCAGAGGCAGCCATATCTTTTGCAGCATTTGTTTTTGATACTTAAGGCGTCCTTTTTTTTCAATTGTATTTTGATATGTGTTCTGTTGGTGTTGGGACGTACAGATTATCTCTGAGTTAAGAAGAACCTCATCAAATAGGAAATCAAATGGAACACCCATAAAGATGCTCGTAGCCCAAGAAATGTCAAAAGAAGTGGATTCTAAGCAAAAGCCACCCAGTGTTGTTGCCAAGTTAATGGGGCTCGATGCCCTCCCGTGGCAGCAGCCTGATTCAGCTTCACAAAGAAGTCATTCAAGAAGTTCTTCTCAAAGCCATTCAGGTATGTCCTTGGGTTATTGGCAGCAAGAGCATGGATTATTGGACATGCAAGGACAACATGAGATTCATCAATATCCAGAGAAGAATGACTACAAAGATGTGTATGAAATATGGCAGTCACATAACAACCATCTTAGAGATAAATCATCTCAGAAAGAAAGGTTCAATGGAAGTTCAAATGAGAAAAAGATGGCTCTCGTTCGTCAGAATTTCACTGATTTAAAACGTCTTGCTACAGATGAAAAACTTCGCCAGTCTAAACAGTTCCAAGATGCTTTAGAGGTCCTAAGTTCGAACAAAGATTTATTCCTCAAATTTCTCCAAGAACCGAATTCAATGTTCTCCCAGCATCTCTATGATTTGCAATCCATCCCTCCTCCTCCCGAGTCAAAGCGTATCACTGTTCTTAGACCTGCTAAGATGGTGGATGATAATAAATTTACTAAATCAGGACAAATAAACAAAACTTCCCAGTGCAGTCAGGTCAAGCGATGGGAAAAAAGCAATCCTAGATTTTCTCCTCCAAGCTGTAAAGTTGAGGATAGCCGTTCTCAAGCAACTCGAATTGTGGTTCTAAAACCTAGCCCTGGGAAGTCGCATGACATTAAGGCTGTTGTTTCGCCATTTTCCTCATCACCAAGGGCATTAGATGTTGAAGATCCTTATGGAGAGCCTGAGGACAATGATGCACAAGAATCAAGAGAAGTGGCAAAGGAGATCACACAGCAGATGCATGAAGGTCTGAGTGGGCATAGAAGGGATGAAGCCCTGCTCTCTTCTGTATTTTCCAATGGCTATAATGGTGATGAAAGTTCATTTAACAAATCAGAAAATGAATACGCAATGGAGAATCTTAGTGATTCAGAAGTTATGTCCCCAACTTCTAGGCATTCTTGGGATTACATTAATAGGTTTGGGAGCCCTTATTCTTTGTCCTCCTTTAGCCGTGCATCCTATTCTCCTGAGTCATCAGTTTGCCGAGAAGCGAAGAAGCGACTCTCTGAAAGATGGGCCATGATGGCATCTAATAGCAGTTGTCAAGAACAAAGACATATGCGAAGAAGCTCTAGTACGTTGGGTGAGATGCTTGCTATTTCTGATATAAAGAATTCTGTGAGACCTGGAGAAGATGGTAGTAATATAAAACGAGAATCTAGGGGATCCACGTCATGCTTAACTGGTGATTCAAATTGTAAGGATAAATGTGATACTACTTATCCTGTGAATCTTTTGAGGTCAAAATCTGTTCCTGTATTGTCTAAAACTAATGGTTCCAGGCTCGATTTAGATGTTTCAGATCCCAAGATGGAGAAAACAGAGATTACCAAAGAGGTGACAAAAGCAAGAAGTGCGAAATTATCATTGAAGGGGAGAGTTTCAAGTTTATTTTTCTCAAGGAATAAAAAATCTAGTAAAGAACAATCAAGTCAATCCAGAGATGAAATGGAATCTGCTGTAACGCCTAGCCATTATCCTGGAATTGTTGTCAACCCATCTGAATATGGTAGTGGCATAGGGTTTGAAATGGGGGTTTTGCCTGATTTGCATGGACCATCGAACAAAGCACATTCTTCAGAATTATTTGGAATGGAACCAAAACAGGGGATACTTCCTTCCAAGGTAGGTCAATCGTGTGATTAAACATCGTGCATTGCTCTTATATATAGGTTATATTCATTTCAGGATTTAAGTTCTTTTCGTTTTGTGGTTATTATGTTATATCCAGAACAATATGTAAACTTCTGAGTCTTGTGTTTTCACATGGTTCCCCTTCCCATGCTTCACTGGTAATGATTGAAATAGTAATATGAGGTTACTGTTGGTATTTGTTGCAAGTATTCTTGCTCTTTGCTTAACAGGGTAGTTGTGGCCTTGACATCTGCATTAGGTCTAATGTTTGAAGCTTGGGCAATCATTTAACAGTTCTCTACATTGTGCAGGGTCGGTTTTCTGTAATAAAGCCTTGTGCAAATGGAAATCCTAATGAGAACCAGGAGCAACCAAGTCCAATCTCAGTCTTGGAACCTCCATTCGAAGAGGATAACCATAGAGCGCCTGAGTTCTCTAACAAATTCAAGCCAGATGGAAATGGTAATTTCTGTAAACAGTACTGAAGGATCCTTGTACTTTCTGCCTCCAACTTCATGTTTGTTTAATTTATTTTCTTGCCATCAAACAGGATTAGAACCACCGGTGAATCCTATTAAATCCAACCTGATTGACAAATCACCACCAATAGAATCCATTGCTCGGACTCTTTCATGGGATGATTCTTGTACAGAAACAGTAACCCCATATCCATTGAAATCCTCTTTGGTGCTCAAAGGAGCTGAGGAAGAACGACAGGAATGGATTTTTTTTGTTCAGACATTATTATCAACAGCTGGCCTCGATGGTGAGGTGCAGTCTGACACATTTTTGGCCAGATGGCATTCCCTTGAGAGCCCATTGGACCCGTCATTGAGAGACAAATATGTAGACCTGAATGACAAGGAGACGATGCATGAGGCCAAGCGAAGGCAAAGAAGATCAACCCAAAAGCTTGTGTTTGATTGTGTTAATGCAGCGTTGGTGGATATAGCTGGGTATGGGTCAGATACATGCCAAAGAGCAATTCCATGTGGTGTGCCTCATGATAGGCTTCAAGATCATGCATCATCTATAACGGTTGACCTTGTGTGGGCCCTGATGAAGGAATGGTTTTCTGGTGAGGTGAGATGTGTTTCGGGTGATGGTGGGGACATCAGCAGCCTGGTTGTGGAGAGGGTGGTGAGGAAGGAGGTAGCAGGGAAAGGTTGGGTTGAGCATTTGAGATTGGAAATAGATAATTTTCGCAAGGAAATTGAAGGGAAGTTGCTGGAAGAGCTTGTGCAAGAGGCTGTGGAAGAATTTACAGGTGGAGAGTGATTGAGGCTTTTTTCCTTATTATTTCCTTATTTTAATTTACAACACTATTATCGTGTATTATTAAGTTTTTCAACATTATGGTCCTACCCGTCATAGCTATTTGTTTAGCAATGCAAATTGCTGCTATGCATTTCTTTATAAATGGTTAACTTTTGTACATGTTGCAATATTTTTGGTTCTCTATAGTCTATGCAACACTGGACGCTAAATTGTACAGAAGAAAACCTACATGTTGCATCGTCTTTTATCATAAAGAGGGGACTAAGTAAGGTCTGGTTCTTTATTACAGTTCACAAATCACACGCTATCAGTCGTGATCTGTTGGAACACATACTCTTTCCAGCCTTTTCTTTTCACTGTTTGGTTTGGTAAGTGGAAAGCAGAGGAAATTTCCGCTCCCTCATTATGGCAGGTAACTAATGGGTAACATGAAGCCAGTATTAGATGAAACATTCAATGTTTGGCAATGGGTGTGAAGCCAGTCAATAGAACAGTGAGTTAAGTACTTCCCCTCGTCTGTCAAGTATAGGGAATTTGATTTAAGGTGTTTTCCTTTCCAAGAACTGATGATAGCATGACAGCAGAGTCTTTTTCTTTTTAATGGGCCGATGGGTAGGAGCCAAAGGAAAAGGTATTTTGTTTAACAAGTTTGGTTTAGTCAATTAAGGAAGAAGCTGGTGCAGACCAATCATGGATTATAGGACTTGCACCTCCCATTTCAATTTTGATAAACATGGTTTAAAGTTCTAAACACCAAATGAATGGTAAATAAAGATAATGATCCAATTAAATTTGGACACGCAGGAGGAGGATTTAGAGGGAAACTAGTACAAAAAGTTTACTACAATTTGAGGGCCCTTGTAGATCTGTGTAGTCTATTTCTAACAAATGCACTTTCCGTTTGCAAGGTTCAAAATAATGCTGATAATTTGTGATGAAGTGACACGTTCTCCTACCTACTTGAAAAACAAAGATTACTATTTAGACCATACAGTAAAAATGCAGTTAATTAATTGGTCGTCTTCTGACCTTTAAAGGGAAAAAAATTATGCTTATCATGTCATTAGTGTCATCATTACTGTTTCAAACTCTAAATACTGGAAAGAAACTGTTGGCCATCATCAATGTATTGCCTGCAATGCCATATTTGCTCATCATGCTTGCTTAATATATATATATATATATATATATATATATATATATATATATATATATATATTAAAATGTAAATTATCATTTAGTCCCTTCTTCTCATTTTTCAATTTTAGGTTGTTCTTTCTCAATAAATAGGTTTGAGACCCTTGCATGATTTGGATCTTCATCATCTCTAATGCAATCAAGATCATTCATTTGTTGGAGAGCCTACCGCATATATTGAAAGTAGGACCCTAAATTATTTTGAAGGGAGCCTTTCAAATATATAAAGTAGATCACATTTTGAAGTAGAAGAAAAGGACCCAAATCTTTTCCTATTAACCATAATTACAAACCTTTGTATAATCATTATTTTTAGGCACCAATTTGGGACAGTTTTGATAGGTAATTCAAACGGCTAAACTCCTATTTTCTTCTCAAATACTTCCAAAACCAAATCCATAAATCAAATCATCCCATCCCATGACATCATTTTTAAAGCCCAGCTATGTTTAACTTTTTCACTTTTTGGATACAAATGGTGGCATAATTGAACTAACAAGATATACACAATTTGGTAAAAGACGTACTCCCCCAAGAGTCACGGGAAGGAATTATATTGAAAATTAATATATATGTCGATAAGATAAATATGACGACAAAGTTGAATTACAATTAACGTGTGTTAAAAATGATAAAATAGAATAATAATAACATATGAGCGCTCTCTTAATTTCTTCATATCTCATGTATCTACATCTGTTAACATCTAATATCAACATAAATTTGTCCTAACAGGACTCGATCATATTTACACTACTAGGAAATACAATAGAATTCCCACTCGAGAAAAGGAATGCCAAACAGAGCAAATTGTGTCCTTCGTATCAAAAGCAAATTATCAGGGGGAAGGAAATTTCTTGTGGGTAAAAAACAATACAATATTATAAAATAAGTAATCAATTTGGTTGTACTTTTTATTTAAAGCAGCAGCAGGAGATCTCGTGACTCGATATGTATGCCTTTTGTACTGGACCAATCACTTGTATTTACTAACTTCACTTGAGTAGACCTACTGGCTCTCCGCAAATTTCTGCAGGGTGAAGATGAAACTGTGATTAAAAGGACAATCATTTTTATCTGAATGAAGAAGAGCTCCAAGATAATGAAAATCTCAGAGAGAATCAAATGGATTTGAAATCTTTACAGTTTGTCTCTCTTGTTTGTATTCAGCAGTCACTACCACACCCAGATGGAAAAAGTGAATTACGAAATTTGTACAATTATATGCTCAACTTCCATCCAATCAAGGACGGAGCGCGATTAGACTGGGCTGAAAAGTACACAAAGTAATTGGATTGAACTTGTCAAGACTATTTTAAGTTATTTACATGTAATTATATAGTATATCTAGAAAAAAAAATTGGGACGGGGCTAAAGCCCTCAAAGCCTACTAAAGATTCTCTGCCCTGCATCCAATGTAGCAAAATTACCCAATGTGGTCATTTTTATCATGCAACTTATAAATTCAATAGTTTGTTTTATTATACATAATTTTCTCTAATTTTTTATAACCAACATTTTATCCCAAGGCAATAGGAAAAAACTTAGGTCAAACTTACCTTCTTCATATTACACCTAAGTTAATTCTAAAATCTTATATTACACCTAAGTTAATTCTAAAATCTTTTGACGAACATGAGCTTTACTAAAAAATGTCTCTACTACCACCGGACTATAACATTTGGTCTAATATTAGAAAAATTATTAGATATTTCTGAAGCACCTATCACGTGTTGTCCCACTCCATTCATGTACTATCATTTCAACACTTTAACCCACTTTAAGTGTTAAAATAACAACACAAGAATGATATGAGACACCAAATGACAGATGTCCACCGATTAATTACTCCTAATATTGAGGATACTTTCAGCAGATTCTTCTAAGGGTCATATTTCTCATAAAAGTACAAACTCAAGAAGTACCATCATCAAGCTTTTGCAGTACAACGGGAATTTAAGAAGCCTATTTGTGGAATTCCACTTTGCTAAGTTTCCCCTTTTTTTAATTCAATATGTAGAAGGCCAATTTCACATAATATATGGACCAGATATAAAATGAAATCCCAGAAAAGTAATTATGAGCAAAAAAAGATCCTCAAAAGTCCAAATTTTGCAGAGATGAATAAACGGAAGGACAGAAAATAAAGTTTCTAAAAACAATTTATTGACATTACAATACAGAGAAAAACACAAGCTTTTTTATACGTTTAGACATTGTATCAGTATCAAGACATAACCCTTGCAATGGCAAAGTAAGAAGAGATGAAATACACTTCCTTTTAGTAACACCTAGCAACTTAGCCAACAAGAAGCGGGAACCTATATACAGGCTATTTCCTCAGCAAATGTAGATATAAAGAACAAAAGAGCAATGAAGCATGATACAGGAGGTATGTTGGACAGCTTTGGTCCATGACATGGGATGCTCACTCTTATTCACTGCTTAGATTTCATGTCAACAGACGCATTCTGATTTAGTAAGTTGTACTTACGATCACCACCATGCAACCCATACTGCAGCACAAACATATTAAATCAATTAGAGAGAGAGATATACATGATCATAATGAACTATTTGATATGAATATCCACAAGAAACGATATTTTTCTATCTAAGACTACTTAATACTTGACAATAGTAGTCAAAACCTGTGGCAATGATATTGAAGCCCATCACATGACTTCTATTCATGAAAACCCCACAAACATTTTCATGTTCTCATGCAAAAACCAATCAGGTCTCTGAAAAACTCTAACAAGGAGTCTTCATATTTTCCAGAGATATCAGAAGGTTGATTCTATGTAAGCCTATACTAGTGTCTCCTGTTTGCCAATGTAACACTATGCAAAACCAACCTCCCGGAATTTGCATAATCAAAACATTCGATAAAGGAGACAATAGTTGTATTTCTCCTCAAATAAAATTGATTTTGAACATTTTGAAAGGCAATATTTCAATGTTGGGGGCACAGAGCATAACTGCCCTAAAATACTACTTCAAGAATCCATTTGTGCAGAAGTGACATACAAGGCCCAAGTGCTCACATAATTCATGCCACAGGTAAAACAACTAAGAAATACGGACTAGAACAAATAGGATAATCAGTGTCTGATCTGCACCTATCAGTAAATAAGTACCTATTCATTCTTTTCCCTTAAATCTCATACAAAATGCTGCTCTATTTTCATTTTTACCATCAAGAGTTGGGATTTGCTTTCAGTAAAAGCAAATATATTCACCAAGTCGCATAAAATTTGTTCTGATGTGGTAAAACTACGTAAATGAACAAATATTTATCTGCTTTATAATATAACATAAAAGTGTGATCCATATATGTATATGCTTGTTGAATAGAATTGATACCTAACCAATACGCATGTTTGCATGTTTCCTTCTAACATATATATATATATATATATAGCCTGTAGGTACGACGAAAGCTATACAATTATCGGCCAATAAAAGGAGGGAAGACAAAACATCATCCTATATTTATGACGTGATTAATTAGAAGGTATTGTGACAAAAACTTCCGTGTATTTCTTTCATACTTGAATTCCCAATGTTCCGGATCATATTTTCAAATGTCTCGAGAATTTTGTTTAATTACTGTGTCAGGCATTGGGATGATGTAAGAGGACTCTTGGAGGTCAACATTTGGCACAGTTCTAGTTTAGTTGGAATACCAACGCGTGAAAACTTTGGTTCACACATGAAGTTTAAAACTCCTAGGGTTAACTCAAGTGGTATTGGTCTTCTTGATGGGTTCTTCTACTGGGTACATGTAATATGAATAGACGAAATACACTTCCTTTAAGTATCTAGTAACTTAGCCAACATGAACCTATATACAGGCTATTTCCTCTGGCAAATGTAGATATAAAGAACAAAAGAGCAATGAAGCATGATACGGGAGGTACATTGGACAGCTTTGGTCCATGACATGGGATGCTCACTCTTATTCACTGCCGAGATTTCACGTCGACAGATGCATTCTGATTTAGTAAGTTGTACTCAGGATCACCACCATGCAACCCATACTGCAGCACAAACATATTAAATCAATTAGAGAGAGATTTGCATGATCGTAATGGACTATTTGATATGAATATCCACAAGAAACGATATGTTTCTATCTAAGACTACTTAACACTTGACACAAGGAGTCAAAACCCGTGGCAATGACAAATCACGACTTCTACTCGTGAAAACCCCTCAAACATTTTCATGTTTTCATTCACAAACCAATCAGATCTCTTACAAACTCTAACAAGGAGTCTTCATATTTTTCAGAGACATCAGAAAGTTGATTCTATGTAAACCTATACTAGGTCTCCTGGTTATCAATGCAACACTATGCAAAACCAACCTCCTGGAATAAGACATTCGGAAGGAAAAAGGAGCCAGGAATTGTATTACTCCTCAAATATAATTAATTTTGAATATATTGAAGGCAATATTTCAACGTTGGGGGCACAGAGCATATCTGTCCTAAAACTCTATTTCAAGAATCCATTTGCGCAGAAAGTGACATACAAGGCCCAAGTGCTCACATGATTCATGCCACATGTAAAACAACTAAGAAATATGGACTAGAACAAATAGTATGATTAGTGCCTGATCAGCACCTAACTGTAAATAAGTACCTGTTCATTCTTTTCCCTAAGGTTAAATCTCATACAAAATGCTAATCTATTTCATTTTTACCATCAAGGGTTTGGATTTGCTTTCAGTAAAAGCACATATGTTCACCAAGTCAAATAAAATTTGCTCTTATGTGGTAAAACTATGTAATGATATACCTTTTCTCTCATTCGTGAGCTCCAGATATCAGAATCACCCTTGATTGATCCAGATGGCTTGCTTAATTGTGAATTCAGTAGAGGCTCCCAAGTTCTTACCCTAACATCGTAATCTCCCTCAATGTCGTTGTCTACCGTCTGAGTAGACACCATGGACCGCAAGATCAGCGCAAGAAGAAGAGATAATGACTGAAAAAAGAAAGACCAAGGACGACGAATATTAGAACATAGGCATCAATCCAACAAACAAATATTAATCGGCTCTATAATATAACATAAAAGTGTGGTCCTTATATGTTTATCATGTTGTATGCAATTGATACCTAACCAATATTTGATAGAATGCACAAGCAACAATGGTTAACGAGTTATATGCATTAGATTTTACTTTTTAGGTATATTATTCTGTTCATCAAATAAAACTACTATGAAGTAAACACTTCTTTTTAAGTAGAATTTTTATGCATTATAATTGAAAGTTTGTCTATCCCCCCCGCAAGGAAATTGGCCACCCATTACAATTTGTGGAAAAACAAAACCTAATCCTGCTTAGAGGAGAAAAAAATATGTAAGAGGCTAAAATACCTAATTAAATATTAAAATTCCTTGATTACTATAAATCACTCTAGCTTCCCAGTTATTTGATAAATATCTTATTAAATCAGTTTCCACCCAATTGAGCATAATAAAAATCCCCATATAGCAAATACAAAAGAAAATTCTTCATTTCCCTAGACTTGTAATCCCCATCAATTACTCACTGAAGTTTGAAACCTCTATAACCTCTCAGTGTGCCTCCACATAAAGATAAATATATATATATACACACACACACACACACACATATGTATATGTACATATATACACATATGTATACATGTACATAAGTATATGTATATGTATATGTATATGTATATGTACATATACATATACATATGTACATATATACATGTACATATGTATATACACATATACATATGTACATATGTATATGTGTGTGTATATATATATTAAGTCAAAAAGTCCACAACGTTCTAACCAACCAAATTTCTCGAAATTAATAAGAGTAAACATATTACCAAAAAAAATAATAAAGCAATATAGTCAAATTTAACTTCCAGGATATCCCTCTTCTTGCCAAAGAAGATAATAATCAAGAATATCTAAAACTAACTAAGAAGATAATAATCAAGACTAGGGGTGTTCATCGGTTTTTAACCGAACCGGAACCGAAAAAACCGAACCGGTACCGAACCGAAAATACCGCTAAACCAAGAACCGGTACCGGTACCAAATTATCGGTTCGGTACCAGTTTGGTATAAAATCGGTTCGGTTTTTTCGGTTCGGTTTTTCAGTAAAACCGCATATATTATATATAATTAAAATTTATAAATAATAATTAAAAATTACCTATTTTTAAATAATAATAATAATTTATAAATAATAATTATTATTTAATTCATTTTTATAATAATTATTATTTATAAATAATAATAATTATTTATTTCGGTTTTTTCGGTATACCGAAATGTACCGAATTTACAAAAACCCAAAACCGTTACCAGTACCGATTATTACAAAAAAACCGAAAAAACCCGGTACCGCCGGTACCGGTTCGGCAAAAAACCGAAAAAACCGATTCCGATGGACACCCCTAATCAAGACTATCTAAAACAAACACAGGAATGGTGATCTAATTTTTATACTTTGTGTGCACTAATTGGCAAAACTTGGCATTTAGATGTCAGTTTAGGTAAAATTTGACAGCCAGAGTAGAGTAAAGTAGAAATTGGTTAAGATGCATGATTGAAAGAACAATACTTATGAAGCTAAATTGTTTGTTCTTTTTTCTCCTTTTATGCCCACCTACGTCATGCGAAGTATGGGTTGCATGTGTACAGGTTTCTTCAATTAACTATTAAGATAAGCAGTTGTATGTAGTGTGTATATATTCAATTAGGATTTTGAGAAGATAATTACTGAATCATGATTATTTTTTAGGACAGTTAATTGAATTGTATATTAAGGTAAGAATTGAATGTATTGTAGAATTATTCTGTTAGGACTCTGAGAACGTAATCATTAAATTATTAGAATTTTTTTTAAGGCAAGTAATTGAATTATATATTAGGTTTCATATTGTATTTGCCAATTTAAACTGCTTGGAATATTAATCCTGGAATTCAAGCTTTAATAAAAATTTATAATTTAGTTATGACACAAATTGAGTATGGATCCACTATTATTATACGGCTAATATTAATACAATTAAACCGTGATATGTTAGGATTCCAAGTTTTAATATATTTTTATTTAGTTAGGACACTAATTTAGAAAGAAAAGGGACGAACAAAATTTGTCTCTTTAATTGTATAGTTTATAGTTGATTCCTCTATATGAGAAAGTTGAATCCTTTAAAAAAAGACAATGATGGCAGGATAAACAAAGTGTAAGGTAATAGCAATATGTACAAGGGCATACTTGAATTATAACTACAGCGATGCCAACCCACTTAAAAACATCAGCATTTGCTTCAACGAAGCTACGTAGGCTATCAATTTCTCCAGTTGGGTCGAACGGAAGATCCTAGAAAAGGTAATAGAGCATATTGTAAGGAGAATGAAGGACCCATGCATCAAAGTTATTTAAATAACAAGCATAAAGCGCACCTTCTCCCATTGACGATCAATGGCAATAAATGCCACCAAGGCCCCTTCTAGTAGAATGAGTATAGCAG
This sequence comes from Hedera helix, assembly GCA_947179155.2. NCBI lineage: Eukaryota > Viridiplantae > Streptophyta > Magnoliopsida > Apiales > Araliaceae > Hedera > Hedera helix. The sequence continues at coordinate 50,123,196 of OX359271.1, forward strand.
CTAGAAGAGTATACTGCCATTTTTTGTGTAATTAAGGAGAATAATATAAGACATGAATTGGATTTCTGCAAACAATAATTGTCAAAATATGGGTGGGTTCCATTCTTATATGTATGAAGTGCAGAAAAATGGCATAGTTAATTCTTTTTCCAATAATAAGGTCTGATGTATAATAATTTCTTACAGCTTGCCTAGCTGAAGGGTAAAAATCCTAAACTTTAATAAATACAATAAACTCACAATAATTGTTCCTTAAAAGATTGTGGCATATGAATTTCATAGCAAACATAAGTAGAGAAAATACTTTTTATTGGAAAAAAGAGAAGGAAGGAAGGAAGGAAGGAAGGAGGGAGGATACAAAACAAAGGCAACATCCATTAATTGCTTCAGCTGCAATGTGACCAATGCAGGTGATACAGCACAATACAACCCCCAATCCCATAAATGCATATATGAACCTGCCACAATAAATATTACCACGTTATCATTCCGAATCCCTTGGTTCTATTAATATTAAACTTTCACTTTCAAAAACCCAAGATAAAAGAACATTAGACAAATTATTGTAATTGCCAATGCGATATTTGTTACTACCAGACCAAGAGCTGCATCTTGACATTGTAATGAGCTCTTTAAAAAGTTAAATTTTGCTCCAACAATTATAAATATTCATTTGAAATGCCATTTCTCGAAATAAAGAAGGAATTGAAATCGAAACCTCAATCTAGTTGGGCAGGCTGTAAATGAATCCCAATTTAACATCAAAATTCACAAAAGCACATCACATAATCCAATTTAGCAGTACAACCAATAACTAGTATAAAAATGGGCGGGGAAGATTTTAAAGTACCAGGGAGCAGGAAGCTCGCGGGAATAGAGTTTAAGCTCGTCGTTGACACCGGATACCACGCCGGCAGCTAGATTCAATGGAGTAACATGATCAGAAACCCTAACAGCATCAAAATTCAGCAAAAAGGCATCAGGATTTAACGTTGACTGAGCTGAATTTGGATGCGAGTGAGGGTGTTTGTTCCATTGATTCAGCATATACACCGAGTATAGAATTATTGAAATTCCGATAAAAGTCTGCAGGAAATTAAGGAATTTGAGAACAAACGCAATAAATGAGTGGCAACATGAAGTTCGCATTTTTTTAGGGTTTCGTTTGATAGCACAAATCCTGGTTCAAGAAACCCTAATGCCTAAACTTTGCACATTGAAGAGATCGTCGTCTTGCTTTTGTTGGTTCTGTACATCTGTTCTTTCTTTTGTGTTTTTATTATTCCTTTTTATTTTTCCCCCTTTTTATATAGTGATGAATATAATTGGCCTGGGTAGAAGAAAGTCGTTCTTTTGAATCTCAGCCCGCTGCATGTGTTCATGAGGATGCCCAATGGACTTCCAAAATAATAACGGGCTCCTTCATATTTACGAAATTAACGTATATTCATAATTGAGTACTCTAAATTGGACTTGTTTTTGTAAATTTATTCACTTTTTTTTATTCGTATATAAAATAAATAATCGTCATTTATTTATTTGAATTAAAAATAAAATGATGTAGACCACACTTATTTGTCTTATACGCAGATAAAAAAATAAATAATTATAAAATAACTCGTAAAAAATACGTGGCAAAAAGTTATTTTTTTAACACATGGCAAAAAGTTATTTTTTTAAAGGCAATGTGATAAGAAACTCATTCTACCCCATATCAAATTACATATGAATTTTAATTTTTAGGCAAATTATATGTAGGCTATGTTTGTTTGCAAAATACATACTTAGGATAGTGTTAAATTAATACAAATAATCCAATTCCAAATATAATTTTTATAAACAAACATAGCCGTAGTATTTGACATTGTAATCTATATCCTCTTTTTCTATGAACCTTTAGTTGAATGAAATCTTTCTGTGTCCTAGCCGTTCGGGATGGTATACTTGTCTTCCCTTTATTTTATGGCCACTTACAGCGTCAATGACATTTTTTCGAGCAATCAATTGAAGTCAATTAAGTATCGGAAACTAAACTCGATGCAAAATGAAATAATTATTTTGACTAGTATTTATTTTTTATATTTAGCAAAAATAGTAGTTGAATAAGCATTCAAACAACAAATTATTTTGTTTATGCACTTCAATCATGATACTTTAAGAATGATCGTTAAAATAAATAAATATACGTAATCAAAATAGAATACGTTACCTCGAACACACATTTATATGTTATATATAAGAAAAATATGATTGTAATTATCATAGTCAAATTGCTTTTTAAATACGGAGCATAACCACACTCGTCCGGATATATATAAGTTAGCTACATAAAACAACTCTCTCTAATCTTTCAAAGAAAATAAATAAATTTTTAATTATACAGATGTAATGAAAAATAAAATTATTTAATTTGAGATTGTGAAATAATTTAATTTAATTATGTAAAAAAAAAAAAAAATATATATATATATATATATATATATATATATATATATATATATATATATATAATCGTTGTTGTTTTTTTGTTGGTCATTACTATAAACCTTTACTAACAGTATATATAATAATATACTTACTTTATTTTTCTCTACTAATTATTGTTAAATATCCTATTACTATTAATTATATTTCAGTAATTAGTTTCACATGGGTTGTTCATTGTGCGAATTAAAATTTTTTTATTTAAAAAGAATTCATCTTTCATGATTTTGATAAAAAAATCATATATTATTTGTGACATCTTTTTAAAGTTAAAAATTTATTATTCTTTTCGAAACTAAAGATGAATTGACATTTGTTGTATAATTTGCAACATTTGTTTGTCGGATATATAGTTTTGTAAGTGTTTAAGGATTAGGATATTCACTAATCATACTAATAATCTCTCTGACTTTGGGATGAGATTATATGTAAATCACGTCATTAATGTCTTTTCCAGTTAAAGGAAAAAAATCATATTCATATGGTCCAGTCCACTGCTCGTTTGTAGCTATATGTATAGCCGCCTATAGGTGTAGCCAGTTGTCTAATTAAGGTAATTCTATTCCGTCGGTGTTGTTGAATGAGAAGAATGTTAATTGCTCCAACAAGTTGGGCCATTTAGTAGAATGAATATCGGAGGTAATAGAATATTAATTACCAAAAATTAATAATTCCTTGCTGCCGAGACTAGTGGTACATAATGTATATGATAAATTATTAATAATAATAAAACATTAATAATCTAAATCACCTTTATTATTGCATGCAAATAATTAAGAAATCCTGCATAATTTTGTTTTAATATTTAAGATATTCAGACATAAATACGTCGATCCTAATTGAAAACATTCTCCACTTTTAAAATAGCTTCTTTTTTTTTTTTAATTATAAGGAAAATGATTATTATTTTGAAACCAAAATATTCGATTGTGACAGTTTTTTCCATATGCAGCGAGATACTCCCCACTTTTCTATTTTGCCACTTTCTTTCTTTATAACGTGCTGGTTGTTATTAAAATAAACTTTTTAATGAGTTACTCTTAAATAAATAATGAATAAGTATAAGTATGTAAACAATAATTATAAAATTGATCTTAATTATTAAAAAATAAAATTTTATATTATATTTTATTTATTAATAATTAAAATAAATATAATAATTAATTTTATAATTAAATATTATGTACGTAAATTTATCTATAAATAATAAAGCTACGCCAGACTCATGATTTTTAAATAATGAAGTAGTATAATACATAATATAGCCATAAAATTTGGATTCCTAAGCGTGTCTTTGTTAGATTATTAGTATATAATAAAATAAAATTGGGCATAGAGAGAAGTCTTATCCAAATAGGCTAATTAAATAATCACCCTTTTAAGGTCAAGAAGAATCAAATTAAGGGGGAGAGGAGGAGAGGGAGATACATTTTTGCAATGTAATTGTCTCCAACGGGTCCCACAAACATATTGTAGAGCAGTAGGAGGTACTTTACACAGACAGTTATACTTCAAACATTATGATTCCACTTTTTAGCTAACCCAACTTTTACTTCAAACGTCGTAGTCGGCTTTGCTTTGCTTTGCTCTAAATATCTATCGATCTCCGTCGCAATAAGTTGTTCAAAGGTTTAAACCAATCACAATTAATTTCATATTTTTCGCTGGTCTATTATACAAGTGTTAGCTGTTAACATCGCAACTGGTCCTCAGCTACAGGCTCACATTTCAACATTTTTTAGAATGAATATTCATTTTCTTTCCTTTTCTTTCTCATCGACCACGACCGAAATGATACCATGCATATTTAAAAGAAATTTTGTTTAACATGTGTCTTAAAAATACATATTAAACACGAAAAATAAGAAATAGAACTTATTAAATATTATTTATTTATTTATTTATATTGAATTTAATATATATAAAAATAATATATTAGTGAATTTATGTATTGAATTCAATAGAAATATATAAATAAATAATATTTAATAAATTTTATCTCTTATTTTTCGTATTTAATACATATATTAAAGACACATATTTAAAAGATCCTATTTAAAATTAAGATTCATCTAATATTCATTGTAATAGTTACAACTCAATTATTTAAGAAGGAGAACATGATTACGCCATAATCACAATTCGATCGTTATAAATACTGTACAAGTGTAGATTATGACTATATAAGTGTGGTGACAGAGACCACAGTGTGTAGTTTCTTCTACTTTCCTTAATTATTATTATTAATAGTACCACCGATATCGAGACAAACAGGAGAGAGAGAAAAAGGTCACATCTTATCTTCGTTTCGGCTACGAAGGACACTTGACACAAAAAGGCAAAGAAGAAGAAGAGGAAAAGGCATTTCTTTTTCTTCATTGCACTTCCATTAAACACAACAAAACAAACCTGCACCGCAATTCCTCCTATCCTCTCCCCCCATTCCATTTAAGATAATTTCTCAAACAGAAGAAATACACCCAGTACATTTCCCAGTCCAGAAAAACTGTTAACGACTGAGTAAGGTATATATGGAGCATTATATATTCAATGGCGGTGGCTATTGAATGATAGTTTTATATATTCAGATCACCTCTATTTATCGATTTCTGATGTCTAATGAATGAAATTGCAGGTCTCCCACTTTAATTTGTGGGAATTGCAAAAGAATAAGATGAATCACTGTGTTCCGAGTTTTGAAATGGAAAAGGACGTCTCAATTACGAACAAATAGATCAAAAAAATCATCAATGTAACTTCTTTAATTGCTTTTTAATCTCTTTGTTATTGATTGAAAGCCGAAATTTTAGCTCTGTTTATTGATTAATTGTTACAATATCCAACTAAATGGATGTTTAGGGCTGAAGCACAGATTATGGAGCTGTTTTGGCAGAACGGCGAAGTTGTTATCCAAAGCCAAAACCAAAGATCTCCCAGAAAATCTCATCTCGGAGGAGGAGGAGCCTCCGCCGAGCAAACAGAGATCCGATCGGACGAAGAAACGGTGGCAAACCATCAATTGTTTATGCAGGAAGACGAGATGGCCTCTTGGCTGCAGTATCCTCTCGACGACTCCTCGTTCGACAGAGACTTCTATGCCGATCTTCTTGGTCCTGCTGCCCCCTCCGTTCCGGTCTCTACCGCTGTTCCTCCCCCACCGCCGCAGGCGGTGACTCCTCTGCCGCCGATGCCACCGCAGAGGCGAGTGGAACCGTCCATGGAATCGCCCCCACCGCAGCAAAGGTATCAGAATTTCTCACACTTTTCGAGGCTCAAGGGAAGGATTGAATCCGGACCGTCGAGTTCGAATAAGGTGGGAAAGTTATTGACGGTTGAAGACTCGAACGAGACGCCGTTGACGACAAGGTTCGAATCTAGGGTTTTGTGGGGAGCAGACAACACTCCGCTTGTTTCCAGCGAGAATATTGGATATTCCATTCCGGCTGCTGCGGCGAATACGTTGCCGGCGCCTTGTGAGCCGACGGTGTCTTCGTCTCCAGGCGGGTCAGGAGCCAGCGCGGCTAGCGCCGAGCCGACGCAGAAGCTGACTGTAGCCACGGCTACGGCGACGGAGGATCGGAAGCGGAAAGCTATAGAGATCGACGACGGAAAGTGTCAGAGTGAGGTGCGTACTACACCCCGTTACTAGTATATTAGTAGTATGTTTTTGCTGTTTTCCCATGTACGGTATTCGTCTCCATCTATCGTGCGCAGGTGCGGTTTAGTAGTTTAGCGTGTACTCCTTCCCCATGAATTTTCCAACTGTTAAATTTGACAGTCCATTCGTTTCTTTTCCCGTCTGGTTTGCCACGTCACCTCCGGTGATCCACCTGGCATCTAACTAGCTTTTTGCTCACTGCCACGTGCATGGTCTGGATCCCGCTAGGCCGCAACTGTTTCAACACACCTTAATTCACGAGTCAGTTTTGCATTTTAAGTCATGATTAGGATGAATAAATAATGTTTGCTTTTTGCATAACAATGAGCAGTAATGTGCCTTCCTGTGCTTCTTGAACATAAAACTTTCTAAAAATGCATACTTGTATACTTGTACCAATCTTTTTCTTGTTGAAATAGTAATTTCCATTTTCGCCAGAAAATTTGATATGACCTTGCATAATTAGGAAGCATATCTTGCCAAAATACTATTTTTTTTTTCGGAAATAACAATTCCGCTATGTATATATTTTTATATAAAAGTAATTTGTTATGTATTTATTTGGTTTTATTTTAGCCTGTAATAATGTTGGTACTACAATTCTTCTCTGGTGTGAGATACTAGCTTAGCAGCTTGTCATATTTTAAAAAGCTAAAAAATACACTAGGCAAAGCAACACCATATTTCTTTTTTGCTTTCATTTTAGAATTGCAGAAAAGGTTGTTGTTTTCTTAATATTGACTACCAATAAGCATGGAGGGTCTAGTTGTCGTGATTAACCACCAATAATAAGCATTTAGGATATCTATTTGCTGCGTTGGGAAACAAATCAAAAGAAAAGGCCACAAATGGTGTTTCTGTTCTATTCACTTGCATTTTAGAGTTTCAGAAAACGTTGTGTTGTTTTCTTGCTATTAACTACCAGTAAGCATGGAGAGTCTATTTGTCGTGGTTATCTGCCAATACGCATGTATGAGGATCTATTTGACTTGTTGTAAACTAACAAAAATAAGTGACAAAACGATGCCGTGGAGAATGGTTCATGTCACCCACTTAATACATTCCATTTGGATATTTTTAAAAATGACAGTTAGGTGGAAAATACGCATGTATGAGGATCTATTTGACTCGTTGTGTAAACAAACAAAAATAAAAGTGACAAAATGATGCCGTGGAGAATTGTTCATGTCACCCACTTGATACATTCCATTTGGGTTTTTGAAAAACGAGAATTAGAGGAATGCCTATGGTTTTGCTTCTATTGCTCTTTTTCTGGTATGAATTCATACCGACTGTTTTTATTCTTTTTTTTAATTCCCATTGACATTATACTCCAAGACCAAATTGTATGTAGAAACCTTTGTCTGTCACAATTTTAACAAATGAATTAATGACTGGTAAATAACACTAGTCATGCCAACAAATCTGTTACCCATAGTTCTATTTTATTTCATTATAGAGGTACTTTTGTTCTAAAAGGCTGGCCTTTCCTGATATCACTTATTATACTTTTATTTATAAAAAAGTGATTTTGAAGTTCTTGTTGCGGCTTTTGGTGTGCCAAATGTGTTGTGCACTAGTATGTGATGGACAAAACCACCTTATTTGACTTATTTTAGTTAGTCAGTCTTTAACATTTAGGTTAAGGGCTAAATCACCCTCACCTTTATGGGAAAACACTCTCATTTAGTTATTACATAGGACAGTTGTACACTTTTATATCAGATAGGCTAATAATACTCTTCTCCGAGTTAAATTTTTGGACAAGTTTACTCTTTTGGTGGATGTAATAAAATAGATTTCCTATGTATACTAAAGCATTGAGAAATTCATCAAGTCAATTATGAACCCAATTAAATCACCACTGGTATAATTTATCGAAGTTGGAATTTGACCAGTAAAAAGGTCAAAATTGGACAAAATTTGGTGTATGTTCTCACAAAATAATGCAAATCATATTTATGGTTTTAGTGCTTGAATAATTTTCCCCATGAATATTCAATGTTTGTAATCTACTCTAACTAGGCAATACCCTGACTGTGTGTCTTACTGAATTCTACAACCATCTAAAACCCAATTACTTAAGGCCTTGTGGAACGTATCCTTTTAGATTCTGTCCTTCCTTGAAAAAAAGTCTTTCCGGTTGTTTTGCCATGAAAAATGAGTACATTTTTCATTACTTAGATGTATCCAGATCTTGCAGCAATTATGCTTGATTCAACTACTTGATATAATAATAATATACACGTTTCCAACTCCTATCAGACTGCTTTGCTGGTTTCCCTTTGGCTGATCTACTCTACTTGTGCACCAGACCACTTTAAAATCCTTCTGAAGTTTTTCAAGGATTACCTCAATGTCCAGATTACACAGTAACATAAGATTTTTTGGGTATAAACAATCTTTTTATTATCGTTATAATGTATGCATGTACCTATCTATATAATTAATCTTAAAAGGGAGAACCCAAGTTTCATACAAATTGACACATTAAGTGCTGGCATACTAAAAAAGGTAAGACATCTCAAAAGTTAATATAATAAAAGTTAAGAAGAAAAGAATAATAAGTATCATAAAACATTACCCTTTAGAAAATTATATAATGTAGGAAATATGAGGATAGCATCACACTTGTTTTAGATGAAAGAAATATACGGCGATCGAGTTTAATTGACAAAACAAACTCGAGCCTTTTGACACAATATCATTCAAATTTGTCTCTTTTTTAATAAATCCTGGTGCTTTCAGAAGGATGTCGAGTCTGAATCTGCTCATGCAAAGAAGCAAGCTCATGGTTCAACATCCACAAAGAGATCCCGTGCTGCGGAGGTCCACAACCTCTCAGAGAGGGTATGTCTTATTCACTTTATTGGTGGTATTGTAAAGCTTCTTTATCTATTGAATTGCTTGCCACTGTTCAATGGGTTCAATCTCACGCAGAGACGTCGCGATAGGATTAATGAAAAGATGAAGGCTTTGCAAGAACTAATACCTCGCTGCAACAAGGTTTGAGATATTTTGAAATTAAGTGCGTTTTTTAGCATGTTAGTACTATTCTATGTGTCAGATGCTGTATATTTTTCTTAAATATCTTGTTTTTCTTTTTCTTTCTCTCCTCTAAATTTCAGTCAGACAAAGCTTCAATGCTAGATGAGGCAATTGAGTACTTGAAGTCGCTTCAAATGCAAGTCCAGGTACATTTGCTTGCAGGCATTTGTCAATTGTTCGTACCCCTTATATCTTTTGTTGCTTTGCAAATAGTGCTGCTTGTACTTTCTGGTAATCTCTGTGTGTGAAACTTGTTGCTTGCTTAATGGTAGGCTGTTGCTGCAAATTCAAGCATTATATTCTGATTGAATGATTTGTTTTTTATTTTTGTGGTTTCTCTTGGAGGTTAACACCTTTTTAGAATAGCAGTTGTTCCAAGGTTACTTGAAGGTTCTCTTCATATATATAGACAACGTCATGGAGGTCTGTTTGATAATAATATTTTGAGGTCTGTTTTTTTGCTTAAGTTATGCCAAGACGAGTCAGGGGGCCCAGGAGGCACTGTGTTTGACAAAGCAAAACTGAGTGGTTACTGCTTGGAGACATTAAAGCTCTGTATCATTGACTTTTTTCTGCATTGATTATTTAGTACATCTACCAAGATTGAAACATTCTAGTGGTCATATGCATTTTGGCTTTCAGCTTATTTGGACTCATGTATTGATCAATTTGATGTGATCAATATGATAGCATGATATGTATATGTTCAGACTTCAGTCTGCATATGCTGCCTTTATATATCTGCTAGGTGAATCTGCTAAAGGAGTTAAATTGCTCAATCCTTGTTTATGTAAGCTTTAAGTCACTTATCTTAGTATATTTTAGTGTTAGTGTATGCATTTCAAAGGCTAAAACCAAGCTATAACTCTCAGCAGATGATGTCTATGGGATGCGGCATGGTACCTATGATGTTTCCTGGTGTTCAGCAATACATGTCGCCAATGGGAATGGGCGTGGGTATGGGTATGAACCGGCCAATGGTGCCATTTTCGTCAGTTCTGCCAGGTTCAGCATTGCAAAACCCAGCTGCAGCAGTTCATTTGGCCCCAAGGTTCCCTATGCCAGGCTTTCATATGCCATTGGTTCCTCCATCTGATCCATCCCGAATGCAAGCAACCGGCCAGTCAGATGTTATGCAAAGCTCACTTGCATCACAGTATCCCAACCAGCCACGAGTACCAAATTTTAGTCCATATCAACAAAATCTTGGTATTCATCAGCCACAAGTTCCTCCAACTCAGGCATGATTGGGCCTTACTCTGATTTAGATGTTAGAGATATTTACTACTTTAATCACTCAAGCATCTCCATGTAGAACTTTAGTGCATTTCCTCTGTTACATCTTGCACATATGCTAATTCTTTCACTGATTCAACGTGCCAGCACAAACATGACATAATTTCATGTGCTGCTTTGTTTTCTCTCATGTCTGGTAAAATTCCGTGCTCACTCAAAGAGAAATGAATATTTTGTATGGCCATCCTCATATTACATAGTCATCATTTCGGCTAGGAATTTTTACTGCTAGAATTTTGTTTAGTTATTTTTAACCTTGAAGCATGTGTATATTGCTGACAGTCATCCTGAATTATCAATTTGGGCCACCAATAAATACATGTTAAGCCTATTATAGTACTGAGGTCCTAAAGTTCATTGTGCAGAATCAAGCAGTGGTGCAGCCTAGTCCTAGTAAGCCGAACAGTAGTAGAGAAGTTGGAAATCCTGATAATCGCCAATCTGGTAAGTTGATTAAATTGATAAATCTGTTAGTTATATGGTGGATACATATGAATGCTGGAAAGAAAGAAACAATAACAAATTAGGTGGTGCCAAAATTAAGTACCTAATATAGCTCAGTAATGGGTAAAGCTCGCACTACTGAAAGTTTGGAACTAGTCTTTTTCAGGCTGTTGGAAGTTTTTACTCATATTATGTCTGTGCACTTGCAGATTGATATGCGAAAGGCTTTGGCCAACTCAATTTTGTAGTGTAATAGAACGAGAAGAGTCTGAGAGCAATTTACACAGATGGTTGGCTAACATGTAATTATCACCCATCGAATTTACATGTAATTATCACCCATAGAATTTACCCTCTTTTATTTATTCTGCTTGGAGTTCTTCCTCCTTTAAGTATAATGTAATGGATGTGGTTTAAAGCCAGAGATTTAGTTATCTGACAGCCTATAGGAGCTCGTGACTGTGACACCTTTTTGATGGATGGGGCAAGATTTTTATATAGGGAAAATATGGTGATGGGTTTTTTGGTTTATTTCTTGCTGCTGTTCATCTTCAACCTCGATTGTTGAAGGCCCCAAAGTAGCAGTGGGGTTAGGAGATCATGTAACTTGTCCACGCAGTTCTTTCGTGGTCATGCTCTTTTTCGTTATCCTTCCTAACAAACTGTTAATGTTCACCGATCCAATTTGTTTGTAGCACATAAATAATGATAAATGAATAATTTCATCTCTTGCATGAGCCAAAACACATTCGCATTGCATTTTTTCATGCTGCGACTGACTGAATTCTAAGCTTTGAGACAATTCCTGATCTTTTTATATTCTTAGATCTCCTCAGCATGTGAACTGACATAGTTGAAAGGATATAATTTGATACAGAAGATATTAAAAGTCATTGGAAGGTAGTCTACAGGCTGTAACATTACAACTAGAGTTGATGACTTCAGTTATTTTGAATATCAATATTCCTTCTTTCATGCCAAATTATAGTTCACATTTAAACATAAGGTCATCAATCATATTACAAAGATCTTGATATACTCATCATCTATCATCTGATATTTGATATGATAAAAAATCATTTAGCTAAGAACAATCTCTCTTGTATGGGCTTCCTGCAGGGAGACTTTTGCTACCACACTCGTTAAAGCCACATTTTATACCGCCATCACATCTTACACCATCAATCATAATAATGTATTGGCTTGAATTCATTGCAAAAATCTCCTCACCGCTAGAGAAATTTTTTGCAATAAATCCAAACCATACCTTATTACAAGCAAAAATTTCCTTGAGAAAATTTTTGCAATAAATCCAAACCATACCTTATTACAATGGACGGTGTAAAATAAAGTTGTTGAAATAACACTCCCATATATATATATATATATATATATATATATACACACACACACATACACACATACACGGCTCATTAGTCGTGTAAAATACCCCTTTATGACAGTTTAATTTACTATATTAATAAAATGACAAAATAACTGTTAATGATTTTGATTTAAAGACAATAATATCATATTAATATGCTTGTGCCACAGACAGTTGCTTGTGGCAACTACTACCACCAAAGACCACAAAAATCCCTTCCGTATTGATACATAAAAATGAGTAGATGAACAATCGTGGGAAAACAGGAGAATTGCACGGCAATTTTCCTTCATCACCCGTCATCATCAAACACCTATGAGCTCTACGATATCTGAAAATTTGCATATGCATACAATTTATCGATAAACCAGTAGAAACATTAGATATGCCAATTTCTTCAGAAAATGAAGCTCTTTCTAAACTGTTTGATTGTAAGCAGAAACAAAAAGTTCATTAATCAGATGATGACTACTAAAATCATTCAAACTGTTACTAAACAGAAATTTCCTTATTTCACAGGACAGTAATGTTACTGTTCCATTAAAAGCCAACCAACTCAATGAAGATCATAAAGACGAGTGCATCCGTGTCCAAAATAATCAAGTATTTTCACATATAAAGTCCTTCTGGAACCCCTTCTTTCTTCTTGAACATGACCTTATCTTTTGCCTTCTTGAAATCTGCATGCATTACCTGGAAACAAATCAATCAATGTTGTTAGAGAATAAAGTTAGGCAGCAATAGCATCTGAAAACACTTGGAAACCACCAAGAAATATAGAAGCTTGGACCCCCCAGACAGATAGTACAGAAGGCAAATTATTATTTTTCTGTTTAACCCTCCTGTTCACTAAGCAAAACTAGACATCTGTGTTAATTCTCTTTTCCACGTAGGTGTGCAGGACCGATTTCATGGAACAATACAGTTATATCATAACTAACGCCAAGCATATCCAGTACGAATACACATTGTAAGTTCATCAGTTTCTTTCCCTAGCAAGGTAAGGAAAACAAAAGGACTGCTGCAGATTCTGCACAAAAAAGAGTAATTACCTTTCAACATATATAACTAAGAAAGTATAGTCCACATCACTACTTGTTCTTCCTTTTTTCCTTGCACCCCCATTGGAGTTGAATACAGGTAGTTTTATCTTAAAACAAGCATGTTTTTTCTCCATGAAATTAAAGAACTAGACCATAAATTTAAGCTTTAAGATATCATATATCGTATGTCTAATTTTGGAAAGGTAAACAATCTAAAGCTGCAAATCAATAAAGAATGGCAGAATGAGCATAGTAACAGCACAAAAGATGATCCTAAATTGTAAAATAAACGATCATATATATTATTTTAAGCACTAATGAATTTGAAGCAGCAATAGTATTATTTTAAAATAATAACAGGATAAGATAAGAAAATATCTCTGCACGTGTCACCTTCATACGACGCTCTCTTAATGCAAGCAAACCAGCTTCAGTACATATTGCCTTGATATCAGCGCCAGAAAACTCATCTTTAGTCATAACAAATTCTTCTAAGTTGACATCATCAGCTAGCGTCATCCTTGAAGTGTGTATCTGTATGCCAACAGCAGGAATTTTCAATTAGCAACAAAGTTAAGCAAATATTACGAAGACAAGACTGGTGATACTCAATATAATAGTTATTTCAATATATAAACGATCTTTTGATGCACGTACCTGGAAAATGCGCCTCTTAGTTTTAATATCAGGGAGAGGGAATTCTATCTTCCTATCAATTCGGCCAGGCCGAAGCAATGCAGGATCAAGGCTTTCAATTTTATTCGTAGCCAGGATGACTTTGACATCTCCTCTTGAATCGAAACCATCTAATTGGTTCAGAAGTTCCAACATGGTCCTTTGAATTTCACGTTCACCACCTGAGTGGGCATCATACCTGTAGAGCACAGTTGCATACTTGATTAGCAACCTTTTCAATTGTGATAGCAAAATATTAATTGAATACATTATTTTTACGTATAACTAAAGAAAAAGGCATTCACATACTCACCTTTTTGTACCAATTGCATCAATCTCATCAATAAATACTATAGAAGGTGAAAGATCATCGGCAACTCTGAAGAGTTCCCTCACCAATTTTGGACCATCTCCAAGGTATTTTTGGATCAATTCACTTCCGACAACACGTAAGAAAGTTGCTGATGTAGAGTTTGCCACTGCCTGAGGAAACAAAAAGGAGTCTTAAGAGTCTAAAGAGTTTTTTTTAACAATAAACTCTTTCAGCTAGAATAAATCTTAAATTGTGGAAAGCAATGAAAAAGAACTGAACAGTTGTAAGAAAGAAACAACTGCAAGGGGGATGCCCACTCCAAAAAGAGTTCTCATCATGCCACAAAGATAGTTGAAACTTGAAACACATAACTGTAGACATAAAAGATATACTTACTCATATATAAATCATCTCAACACGCAAACCCTTTACTAAGACGATCAATGCGATTTCAGAACTAGTTGGTGTGTCCAAATAATCAAAAGAAGTTTGGTTACCCAACTTTATGCAGTTGGCAGCCACAGTTTCTAGCAAATATGTACTACATGCCCTTTGTGTACATAATATAGACAAAATAAAAAAATATATGTGCTGCTCACCTTGCAAATACTTGTATAAAAACAACTTGAAGTTATTCAATGACCTCACAATCGAACGTCTGAGTGTATTGCTTTCATAAAGTTAACTATGTTTTTCTTACAAACTAGTATCGGCATTCAACGATGAAGCCGGGATTTCTTTTCAATGGGGTCAAAATTATCATGAGATTATAAATAATTTGGTAGGAGTTTGGGGGCACAAATCTCGAGCCAATTATTTTGAATAAATTTATACTTTCGGGTTGCATATATAAAACATATATTTGATTACAATGATAATATACACCCTATTGACCCCTAATAGACTTTTCTAATAACAAATTGTTTATAGATAATTAATTCCTTAATTATTTCAAAAAATAATGTCAAATAGATTATTAATTAATTTAAAAATATTACATGGATATACATATATAGAGGAGGTATGAGTGATATGAGATTGAGATTTGAGGGAGAAAGTTATAAATTTTCAATTTGACTCCGTGTATTTGAAATTTTACAAAATTTCAGCAGGGTTGATTTATATATAACACCTAAAATTTTTAAATTTTTCCATATGTTATAAAACAAAACAAAAAAATCAGTGGGGTAAATTGACCCCACAACCACCTATGTGCCTTCGTCCCTGTCAACATTAGAGGTATTGTGACTATCTGATGAAAAAAGCATAAGGAAGATGACCAAATATCACAAAGTTTTTATTAATTTCAAAATAAATAAAAAAACAAAAACTGATAAGCAAATAGAACATTAAAGAGTTGACAGTAAAAGTAGGAATCAAATAGAATTCCAATTTAGCATATAAACTATAATGTACCAAACTTTGTTAAAACATTATAACATTATTACATACCTTGGCAAGTAAGGTCTTGCCTGTTCCTGGCTCTCCATAAAGTATTACCCCTTTAGGTGGCTTGATACCAATGTCTTCATACAATTCAGGGTGTGTCAATGGGAGCTCAACTGCTTCTTTGATTTCTTGTATTTGGGCATCTAACCCGCCTATATCAGCATATGATTCCAAAGGAGCCTTCTCAACTTTCATCACAGAAACCATCGGGTCAACATCATCTTGAAGCAACCCAACCACAGAAAGAACCTGAAACAGATCACAGATAATATGAAAACTTACAATTTTCAGCTCAACATGCATTCTAATAGCTGAATAATTATTTTAAACAACCAAGAGTTGCTATATGACTTGCAAAATAATTCTTGCTATATAAACACAGAAATACAAGAGAAAAAAATGCTAATACTTTTTTCATGCTGACCTGATATATAATCTTGATTTATAATAAATATACTTGAATGGCCTTCAGAGCATCTTTACCAGAGGCTACCAGCAGGTAATTTTTGGGATGCCAGGGTCACGTAATTCCAATTTACCAGAATGTGAACTTATTATAAAAGAAATTATCAGAGTGAAACTCATCCAAAAACTGTAAAGTCAATCTTTCATGTCACAAGGCAAGTGCAGGAGGGGGTTTAGGAGTGAGTTCCACAGAGCATTAAATATCAAAACAGTCAAGGTTGAGAGCTCTCCAGAGCATTTACATAGAAACTCAATATTTTGCAAGTATATTACAAATTAATTATCATGCAACAAATTAGCACAACTTATGCAATTGATATGGTGGTAAATGGTTCTCTTCTCACCTAATGTGGTTCGACGCTATCCAACTGTAAGCATGTTTTGATAATGATGTACAAAATTTTCCAAAAATCAGTGGTATCCATCATCTCTACAAACAACAAGTACAACAAATGTACTGCAATTCTCAGCAAGTCCATTCTCTGGAAACGCCAACTCTTGGAATGGATGCTGATTTGCTCTAAAAATGTGCACTAGTTTGTTGAGCAGCAATATCCAAAGAATAGAAGCACTTAGAACATGTGAACAAGTTTTATACTTATATTTTACCTACTGCATACAGAAACACGTCAACAATTTTGTATTATGCAACTATGTATTAAAGGAGTCTCCTTCTGAAGTAAATTCTTTTACCGACTTCCTCACACATCTGAAATCCATAAATTCCATTGAGATATGAAGTTACGATCATGGTCATAAAAGTAACTTAAGTGGTTCTAGGTGCTAGCATGAGTATTTGTATTGAAAATGAGAAGATTAATTACACTGTACTCCTTCTATTCTCTCAATTTGGGAGTCCAGCTTTCCTTTGTTGCAAAGTCCCAAATCATAGTCTACTCACAAAATCAAAATCAATGTACCAAATTTAATTTAACTCACAGAGCTCTTAGCCAGACTACTTATAGCAAATCAAATGTTCCCATGTTCTCAATTCTCAGTGCAAATAACAAACCCTAACGCTAACTTCTCAATTCCTTCAATATCAAATTATATAAAGCTCTAACCTACCTCAACACGGTTAATCAATAGAAAAAAACAAATCATTACCAACAAAATAATCATACCTTATTATGCATCAAAATAGCACATCCAGGCTCCAGCTGATCCTTATCAACAAAGGACAAAATCCCAACATAATACTCAGGACCAACCGAGGACGAAACGATTGCGTGATTCTCATCAATCAACTCTTCCAAATTCCCGACACTCATTGGCGATCCACGAAGATCGTCGACTTTAGATCGGTCCTCCTCGGTCTTCTCTTCCTGCGGCTTGAGCCGCTCTTGATTCGCCACGAACTCTTCCTCCATTAACAGGTAATCTTTGATTCGCTCCAGCTTCAGAAGCCTCAGCTTGCATTTTGTCAGCGGCGTCACGGTCGGAAGCCGAGCCGCCGCCTCCGGTCCCTTCTGTTTACGCTGCTTCCTCCCCACCCGGGACGGCGGAGCCGCCGGTTCAAATTTCTTCTCCTTCTTTTCGCCATCGTTTTTCCGGTCACCTGGCTGCCGGTTCATACCCCCCGGAGTTCCTTGCCCCATATTGAAGTACCGTTTGTCTGTGTGTGACTGTGGGAGAGAGGAGGAGAGATAGAAATAGAATTGGGAATTTTTCAGCGTCTTTCTTTTCAAAGAAATCGCTGAGACTTGAGATATGGCACGTGCTGTGCGCATGATTTCCTTCTGGGCTCTATGAGGCCGAAGTCATTATATGTTACGTAACTTATTCTATACTAGCCCATAACGTTTTTGTCTATGTAGCCCAACAGTTCTTTGAACTCTTTAATGACCATTTTTAAGTTTTAATTTTATTTACAAAATTTATAAACTTTAAGAATTAAGTTTGTGTTTGATAAAATTGAATAATTAAGATTTGAATAGTTAATATATTTTAATAAATTAAATCATCTGAGTGAAATAGCAAATAGCACGTGAATATAAAAAAATGTTTGATAACTAAAAAAGTAATGTGCCTCTTAATGACACTATTTTATCATTTTAAAAAGTAAAATTTTATTTAATAAATTTAAATATTTAGTTTAATAAAAATGAGTGAATAATATTGTTCAATATATTTATAAAAAAAAATCATTAAAAGACAGCTCTTAATGATTTGAATTTTATTTTGTGTCTTACCGATTAAGAGGTGACAAGCAAAATTTAAACAAATAATTTTTGCATCTTATCAATTTAGATATGAGTTCATTAAGAGATATTAAGACTTAAACAAATACGATCTTACTATATTTCATTTCTTTTGAAACAAATGTTATTTAATTATAATGATATTATAGTGAAATTCTGATATTAAACACATGCACGATAAGTTGTGTCGTTTTATACTATCATAATTAAATAATAAAAAAGAAGGATCGTTTTGTTCAACAATTTTTCTCTTCACAGATGAGACTCTTTTTTTGTGGAAGAGGAGGGTATCTTTTTATTGTGAAAATATAAAATATTCTTTACTATTAAAACCACTAAATCTATTTTACTTTAATTTAGTTACTATTCAAATAATTAAATCATCTTCTTAAATTATAATTTTACAATCATTTTATAAGGCTTTTTCCTTCCCATTCATCAGATTATGTAATAGGCAAATGTTTATGTTAGTAATTAATGAACACACTTGCGTAAATATTTAGATGGTTCTCTTCAGTATAAAACTCAATTTTTACAGAATTTTTATATTGGTTATGGCAAGGCCGCAAGGGTGACGGAGTTGATTATTTCATTTGTGACATTTTATTCATTTCGCGCGCGGGGGTGTGACAGCCGCAATAAAAAATTGTTTTTAAATTGTGTTGTTTATTTTTCTTTTCTTGTTTATTTAATTAATAGACTTAATTCTTAACAAGTTTGTGGTTATAGGACCTATTTAGATAATTTGTTTTGAAATTCAATCTGACTTGAAATTCTATAGAATTATAATTCATTGATTTATAAAATCAAATCAAAATAATTATATTATTTAATTAGCATATTGAATTTAAATAAGCTAATAATTACATTTAATTGTATTTATAGATCATTGACATAATTTTTTGCATATAAATCTTGTAGTTTGTTCATTCATAATCAATTTTCTAGTTCAATGAAATTTATGGTACATATTGAATCGCAACTGCTATTACTTCGTCATGCAAATTGCAAGCAATGAAGTTGATTTAATAATAAGTAGATTATATTTATCAAACCATTTAGTTAGTGGTATACAACAGTTCGGTCTGAGTTTGTCAGACCTTGACCGTTGACTAAGTCAAGTCAGACCAAGCTCTAACGTCTAATATGCTGCTTCTTATGGCCTGTTGCACAAGCTGGGCCATCCTCTCCTCTTATCATTCTCAAAAAGACAGGTAAACATGAAATATAAGTACATAGATTATAACTAGGAAAAACACATAGATTGTAACCAGAAAAAGCACACAGATTGCATATAAATATTGTTTCCTATATAGATCTAAGCAAACATTTATTCTTACAAAATTCAGTATAATTTACAAAACTAAAATTCAGAGTCCTAGTAGTTGTATAGATCATCAAAACACTTCAAAATAAAAGAAATAAATAATTTCTCATCAACGTAATCGCCCATGAAAAGATAATTAGTATCCGGAGGCTTGCACTTCACTCGCTGCACATTCCATTCCTTTACTAGAATAGCCCTAGCGTGATCGCACAACGTTTTCACCTCCCGCCTTGGTCAAAAACTTGCACTGCATCAACTACTCAATCTGTCAATTTAGATCCTCGTGCGAAGGCATTATTATTTATGGTCTGTTTCACTTTGTCTCTCATCACTTCGATTTATAAACACAGTTCGATCGATCTAAAATCACTACGAAGAGGAAAAGACAAGACTGAAGGATGCTTCAAATGTTTTGGAGTTTTATTCCTCTCTTTTTTGGGCTTGAGCAGTGGACTAGTCACGTTTCTTTCTTATGTTTTCATTTTTTTAGTTTGGGCTAGTTGTTCATAGGCTAAAGCTTGTTGGTTGTGAGATTTAGAGGTTGACAAGTTGCAAGTAGGCCAAGTCGATACCAGGCCTTAGGCCAGGCCGATCCCAGACCTTTTTCAGGCCAGGCTACAAGTTGAAAAGTAAGGTCTGTTTTAGGCCTTCAGACCAGGCTGGACCACATGCCTCAAGCATTTTATGCACCACTACATCCAACTTAATTCTTGTCACTCAAACTCTTATTAGTGTTAATCTTGATTTTAAAGTGAGGTTCAATTCTCACTTAGTTGAGTTTATTTATTTTTATTTTTCATGTAAAGTGTGTTTTCTCTTTATGTGAGACTTGTTTATGACTTTGTTTCTTCCTTCTCTAGTAAGGTTTGATTGATTCTTAATATTGTAATATATAGCGAATGATGTACTCTCTCTGTTCCTTTTTAATTGACATTTTAGGAGAAAACATAAAAATTTAGAAATGCAATTAATACTTTGTCCGATTGACCAAAATAGTTATAAAATCTCAATATTACCCTTCTAAAATTTATTGAAAAAGATAAAAGAGAAACAAGTTTGTATTTAATGTTGGGATAATATAAAAAATTAAGTTCTTAATGTTTCCTTAAAATCTACAAATGAACAAATGAACAAATTTCAATTTTTAAAACCACAAATTTAAAGGAACGAAAAGAGTAGTACTTGATTATGAGATTATATTGTATTCTAAGATGTTAAGATATCACAAATGAGTTTGAATCTCATATCAAAAAAATAATAAAAGTGTTAAGGATTAATATACATGAATGGCGCTCAAGATCCAATAAGTTAAACTTTTGGGTTAAGTTGAATTCCATACATGTGTGTTAGTGCCTTGTGTATGCATATGCAACGCTCGGGCTCCGTAATTCTTCCTTAACAATTGGTATAAAAGTTATGGAAGATGGATTCCGGGCTGGTAAGTCTTTTTCAAAAGAGATATGCGTTGATGATATTGAATTCTCGATGAAAGATTAGTGTCCTCCAAATGACTCTCGATATTCAATTCTTGATGGAAATTGATTCTCTTGATAGTGAAAAAGAAGTGTTCAAGTGAGAAAATTGGTGGAGAAGATACTCAATTTTGTATGAAAATTGACTCTCGATGAAGAAAAAAAAAATCAAGTGAGAGAATTGGTGATCCATAGTAATTAAAGAGAAGATATTCAGTTTTTTATGAAAGTTGACTCTCGATAAAGAAAATGAGACTTTTGACGTAAGACCCCGAATTTTATGAAATATAAAATTTAATTTTTCTTCATATATATTTTTTCATGAAACAGTAAGTGGTTAAATTGATAAAGTTAAAAGTTAAGGATGTTATGTGTAAATTATATTATGTCGGACAATATTCGTTTTGTCAGAGAATATTCGTTCTGTCGAGGAATATTCATACGACGACGCCGTACGAACCAATCATTGATGGACCCCACAACGAATAATTGTCGGTTATATAAAACGACATAAACAATTTTTAAATGGTCAATTGTACTATCACTTTTAATTGTTAAAATACTCAGTGATAAAAGAATAGTAACATACAGTATTGCACAGTACCATACGATATTGCACAGTAGCACACGGTATTACACAGTAGCACACGGCATTGCACAGTGTTTCGTATTATTAAACTGATAAAATGGTTATCGTACAATATTTGACTTTATTGTCACATGCATAATAATTCATAATATTAAAATGAAAATTGTCACAGTAGCATATGCACAGTAATTCACATTATTAAATCAATAATTGTCATGACACAGTAACGCATTCTTTCTTTTACATACTTTCTGCATTATTGTTATCTCTATTATGATGTTATTTAAACGGTTGTATTTCATTAGTTAATTGACTTGATATCTACCTCAGAGAGCCAACTACACTGTATTTATAACAATTAGTCATAATAATGAATAAGTGTGAATTATTGAATTGATAAAGTTATTTGTTTATAATATAAAGTTATGTGATATAAAATGAATGGTATATATTAAATATAATGTAATAATTATAGAATTTCAAATGAACGGTGTAGATTGAAGATGATATTTAAATGAATGGTTTAGATTAAGAAAATCTTAAAAGATGAAATGAATAGTATAGATTAAAGATAATATAGAATTTGAAATGGATGGTGTAGATTAAAAGATGATCTTTAAATGAATGGTTTAGATTAAAGAAATCTTAAAAGATGAAATGAATGGTACGGATTAAACATTATCTTAAAATGAACGGTTTGGATTAAATTAGAAAATCTTGGTTATGATAAGATTTTTGGCTATAAATAAAGGCCTTAACTTAAGGATTTTTCATAAACTTCCTTACTTGTTCTTTCTTTCATTCTCTAAATACTTCTTGTGTACGTTCTCTCTATGTGTGCTTAAGTCATCTTGAGTATTTGTGAAGATCTATAAGTATACGTGTATTGTTCAAGTTAATCAACCTCATTTAAATCAATATCCAGTTACGTGTTAAGGTAAGGAATATCATCTTCTTTCATATTCTATTATTTAAACTTACTACGATAAGGGATTATCATTTTTTGATTCTCGAAAATAATATCGTTTCTCTCTTACTCATAAGATGTGTCATTTATTTTCATGTATTAAATTGTGGGAATAACTTTACGGCATGGATTACCGTCTGTTGGTGAATAACCTTTCGTATTCATTCTTTATTAATCTCTGAGAATAACCTTACGGCGTGGATTACCACTTGTTTGGTGAATAACTCTTCGTATTCAAAATTTATTAAATTGTGGGAATAACCTTATTGCGCGGACTACCGCCTGTTGGTGAATAACCCTTTGTATTTATTTCTTATTTGTCTCTTGTGGAAATAATTTATCTACACGAATTATCATATAACACTTTTATTCCATATTCGTTTGTAATATCATTTTATTTCATATTCGTAAGTGATATTATTTTCCTTTATACTCATAAGGGATACCATATTTTTCATCTTCAATTATTCAAACTTATTATGGTAAGGGATATTAATTTCCTTCACCTTTTGTTAATTAAACCTGCTACGGTAAGGGATATTATTTTCTTTTATACACCTAAGTCGAAACTTATTATGGAACTATTGCTTCTATAATTCTTATTATGGAACAATTGAACCTTCCTATTTACGTGAACCTTTCTATTGAACTGTAACCGTTATTCTGAACTGTGGATCTTGAATATCATTTTTGAATTTCACTCCACATCATGTTGACAATTTGTACATTATTTGAATCTGCACAAAGTAAACTTCTGATACTTATTGTTTATCTTGTTTCTTCTGTTCATCATTTATATCATTATAATCATCAAAAATCAAGTTGTTATGAATATCTGTGGCCGGGGGCACAGATGCGATATAATTGTTGAACAGATGATAGGTTAAAGGCGAAATAATAGGTTAAAGACGATACATCTGTTCGGTGTCTTTATGGCACGTGGTGAATGTTCTATTTGGCCCGTAGTGCAAATATGAACTGTTGTTTGATATGATTATGACCAAAGGCTGAATCTGGTATAATCATGACCGTTGGTGTTATATTGAATATCTTTGGCCCGTAGTGCAAAGATGAACTGTTGTTTGGTATGATTATGACCAAAGTCTGAATCTGGTATAATCGTGATCGTTGGTGTTATATTAAATATCTTTGGCCCGTAGTGCAAAGATAAACTGTTGATCTGCATAATTATGACCAGGAACTGTGAATTTGTATTATCTTGACTAATGATATTTCAGATGATAAAAGTTGATGATGTTTTTTCTAAAAAGAGAAGCGAGTAGACACTATAGTCTGCATTATTATTCTAATAGATTGTTCATTCCGCTACTATTATTGATCTGAACGTTATTCAAAAATTTAACTGCAGTTTTTGATATAAACCTTATAGTCTATTGTATTCTATCAAGAACTCAACTGTTGAAGGCTAACGATAATTACTCGTCATTATCTTAGTCATGATATTTTTTACTGGGCTATTTGAGCTGTGACGCCCCCAAATCTGGGCCCACACAGCCCAAACTTGAGTCGTCAAAAGACTACAACAAAATTATTACAACAAAGCACAACGTACAACAATACAGTGTATAATAATACACAACTAAGTCTTCACTATTATTGCCACACTATTTTACAAAACGTGAAGACTATGATAACTATTCCTCGGACCCTCACTCCATTCCCCGGCTAGACCCTGTTATGTTTTCATCTCCTGTTGAAAAACAATGGAACAAAAGAAAGGGTGAGCTCAAATAGCCCAGTAAGAAATATCATGACTAAGATAATGACGAATAAATTATCATTAGCCTTCAACAGTTGAGTTCTTGATAGAATACAATAGACTACAAGGTTTATATCAAAAACTGCAGTTAAATTCTTAAACAACGTTCAGATCAATAATAGCAGCGGAATGAGTAATCTATTAGAAGAATAATGCAGACTATAATGTCCACTCGGTTCTCTTTTTAGGAAAAACATCATCAACTTTTATCATCTGAAATATCATTAGTCAAGATAATACAAATTCACAGTTCCTGATCATAATCATGCACATCAACAGTTCATCTTTGTACTACGGGCCAAAGATATTCAATATAGCACAAACGGTCATGATTATACCAGATTCAGCCTTTGGTCATAATCATACCAAACAACAGTTCATCTTTGCACTACGGGCCAAAGAGAACATTCACCACGTGCCATAAAAGACACCGAACAGATGTATCGCCTTTAACCTATTATATCGCCTTTAACCTATCATCTGTTCAACAAATATATCACATCTGTGCCCCCGGCCACAGATATTCACAACAGCTTGATTTTTGGATGATTAGAATGATATAAATGATGAACAGAAGAAATAGGATAACAATAAGTATCGGAAGTTTACTTTGTACAGATTCAAATAATGTCCAAATTGTCAACATGATGTGGAGTGAAATTTAAAAATGATATTCAAGATCCACAGTTCAGAATAACGGTTACAATTCAATAGAAAGGTTCACGTAAATAGGAAGGTTCAGTTGAAATAATGAAGTTCAACTATTATGGAACATATAATATTTTCAGGAATTATAGAAGCAATAGTTCCATAATAAATTTCGATTTAGGAGTATGAAAGAAAATAATATCCCTTACCGTAGCAGGTTTGATTAACAAAAGGTGAAGGAAATTAATACAAAGGGTTATTCACCAACAGGCGGCAATCCGCTCCGTAAGGTTATTCCCACAATTTAATAGAATTTGAGTACGAAGAGTTATTCACCAAACAGGCGGCAATCCGCTCCGTAAGGTTATTCTCAGAGATTAATAATGAATGAATACGAAAGGTTATTCACCAACAGGCGGCAATCCGCTCCGTAAGGTTATTCCCACAATTTAATAGAATTTGAGTACAAAGAGTTATTCACCAAACAGACGGCAATCCGCTCCGTAAGGTTATTCTCAGAGATTAATAATGAATGAATACGAAAGGTTATTCACCAACAGGCGGCAATCCGCTCCGTAAGGTTATTCCCACAATTTAATACATGGAAATAAAAGGCACGTCTTATGAGTAAGGAAGAAACAATATTATTATCGAGAATCAAATAATGATAATCCCTTACCATAGTATGTTTGAATAATGGAAGATGAAAAAGATGGTATCCCTTACCGTAGCAGGTTTGATTAACTTGAACAGTACACGTATACTTATAGATCTTCACAAATACTCAAGATGACTTAAGCACACTTAGAGAGAACTTTCACAAGAAGTATTTAGAGAGAGAAAGAAAGAACAAGTAAGGAAGTTTATGAAAAATCCTTAAGTTAAGGCTTCTATTTATAGCCAAAAATCTTATCATTCATTTAATCTAAACCATTCATTTAAAGATCATCTTTTAATCTACACCATCCATTTCAAATATTATATTATCTTTAATCTACACCATTCATTTCATATCACCTAATAATCACCTAACTTTATATTATAAACAAATCAATTTAATTATTCAACAATAATTCACACTTTAATCTACACCATTCATTTCATATCACCTAATAATCACCTAACTTTATATTATAAACAAATCAATTCAATTATTCAACAATAATTCACACTTTAATCTACACCATTCATTTCATATCACCTAATAATCACCTAACTTTATATTATAAACAAATAACTTTATCAATTCAATTATTATGACTAATTGTTATAAATACAGTATAGTTAGCTCTTAGATATCAAGTCAATAAATTAATGAAATACAACTGTTTAAATAACATCATAATAGAGATAACAATAATGTAAAATAAAGCATACGTTACTGTGTAATGACAATTATTGATTCAATAATGTGAATTACTGTGCATATGTTACTGTGACAATTATTAGGTTCAATAATTTTAAAAACAGTGCAACAACAATTATTGACTCAATGATATAAAATACAGTGTAATGACAATTATTAAATCAATAATGCAAAATACTGTGTAACAACAATTATTGAATTGATAATATAAAATATTATGCAGTGACAATTATCGATGAAATGATGCGTAACAGTTACGGTGTCAATTATCAGACCAATAATATGAGACACTATGCAATACCGTGTGTTACTGTAGAGTACCGTGTGCTACAGAAAATACCATAAACTACCGTATGCTACTATTCTTTTATCACCGGTATTTTAACAGTTCCGTTGACTATTTTTATTTAAAAAGGTTACTTATGTCGTTTTCTATATCCGACAAATATTCCGTTGTGGGGTCCACCAATAATTTATTATTTCGGCGCCGTCGTACGGCACGAATATTCCCCGACCAAACGAATATTCCCCGACAAAGCGAATATTGTCCGACAAAATAAAATTTGCACATAACATCCTTAACTTTCAATTTTGTTAATTTAACCACTTACTGTTTCAAAAAAAATATATATGAAGAAAAATTAAATTTTGTATTTCATAAAATTCGGGGTCTTACAACCTCCCCTCCTTATGAAATTTCGTCCCCGAAATTGACGTACCTGGCATTTCGAAGAGGTAAGGATACATAACTGTGGTCACAAAATAATTGTTAGTTCAAACAAACTGACTCATCATTTCATGTTCCTACATTCAAATCGATTCATTAGATAAAAAATAAATCTAATTTAGGTAGGACACACTAGTGATTGATTCTATTCGTCTCTCCCCTCCTAGTTCTAACCCCAGATCTCCATTAAAGACCATATCCCTAAGCTCTGATGCCAACTGTGACTCTCATCCCACCATAGGGACAGCACCTCACAATGGTACCTATCAGTTTGCCACCTGTACTATAGGCGTCCCCTACGGAGAGTCTGGCTTCGGTGCATCCCCTTTCCCTAGGAAGTCACCAGCGAGAGGCTCGGGGCTCTTCGTTATATGGCTCTGATACCAACTGTGACGCCCCCAAATCTGGGCCCACACAGCCCAAACTTGAGTCGTCAAAAGACTAGAACAAAATTATTACAACAAAGCACAACGTACAACAATACAGTGTATAATAATACACAACTAAGTCTTCACTATTATTGCCACACTATTTTACAAAACGTGAAGACTATGATAACTATTCCTCGGACCCTCACTCCATTCCCCGGCTAGACCCTGTTATGTTTTCATCTCCTGTTGAAAAACAATGGAACAAAAGAAAGGGTGAGCTCAAATAGCCCAGTAAGAAATATCATGACTAAGATAATGACGAATAAATTATCATTAGCCTTCAACAGTTGAGTTCTTGATAGAATACAATAGACTACAAGGTTTATATCAAAAACTGCAGTTAAATTCTTAAACAACGTTCAGATCAATAATAGCAGCGGAATGAGTAATCTATTAGAAGAATAATGCAGACTATAATGTCCACTCGGTTCTCTTTTTAGGAAAAACATCATCAACTTTTATCATCTGAAATATCATTAGTCAAGATAATACAAATTCACAGTTCCTGATCATAATCATGCACATCAACAGTTCATCTTTGTACTACGGGCCAAAGATATTCAATATAGCACAAACGGTCATGATTATACCAGATTCAGCCTTTGGTCATAATCATACCAAACAACAGTTCATCTTTGCACTACGGGCCAAAGAGAACATTCACCACGTGCCATAAAAGACACCGAACAGATGTATCGCCTTTAACCTATTATATCGCCTTTAACCTATCATCTGTTCAACAAATATATCACATCTGTGCCCCCGGCCACAGATATTCACAACAGCTTGATTTTTGGATGATTAGAATGATATAAATGATGAACAGAAGAAATAGGATAACAATAAGTATCGGAAGTTTACTTTGTACAGATTCAAATAATGTCCAAATTGTCAACATGATGTGGAGTGAAATTTAAAAATGATATTCAAGATCCACAGTTCAGAATAACGGTTACAATTCAATAGAAAGGTTCACGTAAGTAGGAAGGTTCAGTTGAAATAATGAAGTTCAACTATTATGGAACATATAATATTTTCAGGAATTATAGAAGCAATAGTTCCATAATAAATTTCGATTTAGGAGTATGAAAGAAAATAATATCCCTTACCGTAACAGGTTTGATTAACAAAAGGTGAAGGAAATTAATACAAAGGGTTATTCACCAACAGGCGGCAATCCGCTCCGTAAGGTTATTCCCACAATTTAATAGAATTTGAGTACGAAGAGTTATTCACCAAACAGGCGGCAATCCGCTCCGTAAGGTTATTCTCAGAGATTAATAATGAATGAATACGAAAGGTTATTCACCAACAGGCGGCAATCCGCTCCGTAAGGTTATTCCCACAATTTAATAGAATTTGAGTACAAAGAGTTATTCACCAAACAGGCGGCAATCCGCTCCGTAAGGTTATTCTCAGAGATTAATAATGAATGAATACGAAAGGTTATTCACCAACAGGCGGCAATCCGCTCCGTAAGGTTATTCCCACAATTTAATACATGGAAATAAAAGGCACGTCTTATGAGTAAGGAAGAAACAATATTATTATCGAGAATCAAATAATGATAATCCCTTACCATAGTATGTTTGAATAATGGAAGATGAAAAAGATGGTATCCCTTACCGTAGCAGGTTTGATTAACTTGAACAGTACACGTATACTTATAGATCTTCACAAATACTCAAGATGACTTAAGCACACTTAGAGAGAACTTTCACAAGAAGTATTTAGAGAGAGAAAGAAAGAACAAGTAAGGAAGTTTATGAAAAATCCTTAAGTTAAGGCTTCTATTTATAGCCAAAAATCTTATCATTCATTTAATCTAAACCATTCATTTAAAGATCATCTTTTAATCTACACCATCCATTTCAAATATTATATTATCTTTAATCTACACCATTCATTTCATATCACCTAATAATCACCTAACTTTATATTATAAACAAATCAATTTAATTATTCAACAATAATTCACACTTTAATCTACACCATTCATTTCATATCACCTAATAATCACCTAACTTTATATTATAAACAAATCAATTCAATTATTCAACAATAATTCACACTTTAATCTACACCATTCATTTCATATCACCTAATAATCACCTAACTTTATATTATAAACAAATAAC
Source organism: Hedera helix (assembly GCA_947179155.2). Classification (NCBI taxonomy): domain Eukaryota; kingdom Viridiplantae; phylum Streptophyta; class Magnoliopsida; order Apiales; family Araliaceae; genus Hedera; species Hedera helix. Next base: position 50,153,101 of record OX359271.1, read on the forward strand.
TTTATCAATTCAATTATTATGACTAATTGTTATAAATACAGTATAGTTAGCTCTTAGATATCAAGTCAATAAATTAATGAAATACAACTGTTTAAATAACATCATAATAGAGATAACAATAATGTAAAATAAAGCATACGTTACTGTGTAATGACAATTATTGATTCAATAATGTGAATTACTGTGCATATGTTACTGTGACAATTATTAGGTTCAATAATTTTAAAAACAGTGCAACAACAATTATTGAATCAATGATATAAAATACAGTGTAATGACAATTATTAAATCAATAATGCAAAATACTGTGTAACAACAATTATTGAATTGATAATATAAAATATTATGCAGTGACAATTATCGATGAAATGATGCGTAACAGTTACGGTGTCAATTATCAGACCAATAATATGAGACACTATGCAATACCGTGTGTTACTGTAGAGTACCGTGTGCTACAGAAAATACCATAAACTACCGTATGCTACTATTCTTTTATCACCGGTATTTTAACAGTTCCGTTGACTATTTTTATTTAAAAAGGTTACTTATGTCGTTTTCTATATCCGACAAATATTCCGTTGTGGGGTCCACCAATAATTTATTATTTCGGCGCCGTCGTACGGCACGAATATTCCCCGACCAAACGAATATTCCCCGACAAAGCGAATATTGTCCGACAAAATAAAATTTGCACATAACATCCTTAACTTTCAATTTTGTTAATTTAACCACTTACTGTTTCAAAAAAAATATATATGAAGAAAAATTAAATTTTGTATTTCATAAAATTCGGGGTCTTACATGAGCTCACCCTTTCTTTTTGTTCCATTGTTTTTTAACAGAAGATGAGAACATAGCTGGGTCTAGCCGGGGGATGGAGTGAGAGTCCGAGGGATAACTATTGTAGTCTTCACGTGTTGTAAAATAGTATGACAATAATCGTGAAAGACTTAGTTGTGTATTATTATACACTGTATTGTTGTGCGTTGCACTACTTGTAATAATTTTGTTATAATCTTTTGACAACTCAAGTTTGAACTCTGTGAGTCCAGATTTGGGGGCGTCACACTTGATATGATAAACAAGTGAAGAGAAACTCTTAATGTGATTAATTCACTTGTGGAAGGATATTATTAAGATATTACAATTGAGTTATAGTCTTATATCAAAAAAATAATAAATGTGAAGGATTAATCTATATTAGTAAATTAAAAATTTAATGACTTAAGTTTTTAGGTTAATTTAAATTTTAAATATATATGTTATTACTTTATATACTGGCAAACAATGCACGAACTCTACTATTCTTTCCAAACACCAAAATGTGAGCTTTAAAAAAAAGGGTGTCAGCTTCATTGGTAGGTGAAAAGCCTTTATTACTGATTTCAAAATTTCTGACCACTTTATTAATTTTTCCAACTTATTTATTACTCGTAAAAGAGCTGCAACTTCAAGCTCGCTAGTAAATGTGAGCCTCAAAAAAGTAATAGTACTCTGTATAAGATTAAAGCAATGGTGGGTGGCAAACTCATTAAGGCATATGAATTTATAGCCTCGACTGCATATTCTGCATGCATGGTCGATCAATCTCATATATACCAGCTAGACCACATATATAACTTATATGAATGGTAGTAGTACTTAATTATCCATACATAGATATATATGTTCCTAGGAGGTCAGATACTATATATAACAAAAAAATTAAAAATATTATTCAAATTTATTGAGTCATTTTAGGTAATTTACCGAATTAATTTCGAATTAGTCCTTTATTTTATTATTTTAAGAATATATATGTATATATTAAATAACATATATAATAATTTTGATATACATATAATTCTTTATTTTTATGTTCAATGTATTACTATAATTTATATTATACTATTTATAATCAAATTATAAATATTAAATATCACATACCAAATTTTATATTTTATTGTTAATATTAATCCGTACTTTACTTGTCAGCCTGGTGTTAATAATTAAATACTTGCAGGCCTATTTAATTATATGCTATTCTTGATCAATCCACCATTAATTCTTTGACCATACTTTGATAACTTCTGACAGAGATCACGTACAAAAGAAAAAATGGAAAAAGAAAATAAAGCTCGTACATAAATAGATGCACAAAATAGTGGTCCAAGATACATAGATATAAAAGTTTGTCCAATATCGAGCCGGCTATAGTAACATCTAGTTAGGACTTGATCATTATTTATGGGATAAGTTTATTTATATAATAATCAGATATAATATTCGGACATTATATTTATTTATATTATTAAATAAAGTTGTATGACACAAATTTTAATATTACGCAATACTATTTAATGATATAAATGAATGTAGTGTCCGATTATTGTGTACGTAAACTTATCCTTTTTTATTAGCTAGTATATTTCTCAAGAGAAATGTGCAAAATATGAATTGGTCCAAATAATTGTGAAAATGTTAATATATAGAGAATACTCTGATTTTAAATACGACTTTCTAACCCATGAATCAATTTCTCTCGGTTTAACTAATTATTTAATTAGTTAATTTAGCTGACTATCTTTGTTTTATTTATTTGTTTAATGCTCTCTACTTAATTAATTGCCACAAAAAAGATCCATTAATTATAAAATTTTAAAAAATTAAGATATATTTTTTCTTCCACGTTTACCTTTGTGAGTGTTTAATTTATATTCGTGATGACATAATATATAACTAACGAAATTGTAATGATTTAATTAAAAGTATTATTTGTCACATAAAAATTTAGCAATTGGAACTCTTTTTTGTATGTAGAACGGAGGGCGTAATGCCGAAACGTAAATGGGAGCATGATTTTTATAGGATTTGGCTTCCAAACTAAACTTTTACATTCCTCATCCCTAAAAAAATGATAAGTCTGTAAACACAAAATTTAAATATAAAATTAAACATTACATCAATCTTAATCATTAAAAATTGAGATATGATACGAATTTCAATATTATACTCTATTTTTAAATGATAAATGCATATAGTATTTTGATTTTTTTCACTTGTATTTATTCCTAAAAATAAAGAGCTCTACTTTCTTTATATTAATTCTTTTATGAAAGAGAGAACCTAACATTAGCTAGTAACTGGTTTTAGCTTTGCTGCATTCATAAAGTTCCATGGATATTACGTGTGTTGCCCATATATATATATATATATATAGATATATAGCTCCAACATCACTTCCTTCTAAGAATAATTAAGTAGATGGATTACAACACGATATTTAAAAGAACTAATATTTTTATCATAATACAACTATAATCTCCTAAAACTACACCACCACCCGCAAAACATGCGTTCTTTCTATTAAAATAAACAAAAAACTGGAAATTTAAAAGACACAACCGAACCAACAGACATCTGCTTGCTTCTCGCATAACTAATTAACTTCAAATGCTTGCCAAACCCTAAAATAGTACTTCATTCAGTAGTACTTAAACCCTAGCTAGAGTACGTACTCTTTATTCTCAACTTCAAGGAAATGGAAGGCTCCCCGTGTTACCACCCACATTACCTCCTACAGTTGGGAAGGCACCGGCGCCACCTATAGTTGGGAAGGCACCGGCGCTGCCTATAGTTGGGAAGCTGCCACCTCCACCTATGGTTGGCAAGCCACCAGCAGCACCGCCGCCTATACCTGGCAAGCCACCAGCAGCACCGCCGCCTATACCTGGGAAGCCACCACCACCGGAGCCGCCTAAGCCAACGCCACCACCAACGGCTCCAAGTCCAGTAACGCCACCAAGTTCTCCACCAGAACCTACAGCACCTCCGATTCCACCAAAAGGCAAGCCGTTGTTGCCAATGCCGCTATAGGCCCCCATCCCACCAAAGTTGACGAAATTCTTTTGGTCATTCAGAGTACCGGCATCAGCTTTCTCGTCTTTGGGCACTAATTCTCTAGCCCCACTACTCATTTCAACTGCTGCTAGAGCAAATAACATGAAAGTAAAACACCACCTTGCCATCTTTTCTTTTTCTCACTCTATATCTCTAACTCTCTCTTCTTCTTACTGTGATATATAGCTGGAGGAGAAGTGTGTTTTGATTCTCCTTTTAAAGGCAGAATAGGGCACGCAGGAGGGCACATGCAGTTGAGAGCATTTATTTGGAGTTAATTAAAACATAGTGTTAATGGTTGTGGGTTCCAAACAGTTTAATAAGCTGAGCAGTTCTATAGAAATGAATTATACTCGCTTCATTCTTATTTAAAAAATTATTATTGACTTTTAAAAGTAAATCAAAAATATTTTTAAACTCAAAATTAATTAAAATAATTTATTAAAAATTATGTAATTATAAGATTAGTATTTTTTTATATAATTTTCAATAATTATCATTGTATTAACTAATTAAAACTTATAAAATTTATGACATTGATGTTAGTGACAATATTAATTGTGACCTTTCATATGAAGATGGAGTTGCTAATTATGATAAATGCGCTAATTATGGATTATATTGGATTATATTGTGTCGGCTGGTGCTTGCTGGTAAAGGGCTCCGTACTTGGCATTTCCAACTTTTAGTGGCTCCTAACCTCAGCTTACTAAGCTTTTTCAGCAGGGAACAGTTATCTTCCATAATCTTTGCTAATAATTTTGAATTTAAAAATATTTTAAAAGTTAATAATTAATTTTATATTTTAAAACAGATAAAGTATTTATATAATAGAGAGTCGTACTTGTATTGCAAAGTTCATCAAAAATGTTATATTCTTTTATATAAATATAACTTATTTTTATGGACAGCCTGTTCCATTTTGAACTGTTAATTAGAATCAGGATATGCATGGTCTTGACACATATTGCTATGTTACTCATAGGTAAATTATATTAATTATTCCCACACCATTTCCAGCCCAATTTAACATGTAGTTAATATATAGTTCTATTGTGTATTGCATACATTGCTCGCTCTGAATTAGTATTTTAAAATTCATTTTAATTCCCCTGATATATATATATATATATATATATATACAATTGTTATTCATTTTCCTTTTTCTTGGGTCATGGGGGAAACATCTCTCGACAACCAAATGAGTCTCCAGGGTCATGTGACTGATGATGTCATGGCTCTTTAATTAGTTCGGTGTCATTGTAATGAACGAATATAGTCAAAAGAGCTACTACGTACGTATATTTTCACAACCACAATACACATAAATTAATAGACAAATTAACCCAAGTATATATATTTATATATAAATGCTTGCATGCATGGTTTTGGTGTAAGATCGAGCTACCTGCTCGTACCTCCTCCATTCAGAAAAAAAGACTTGATTTATGTTTAACACAGAAAAAAGAGCATTGTAATATACATAGGACTTGGTAATTAATCAAAACTTTCTTTAGTTAATGTTTTTTAATCATTTTTGTAAACTAAAGTTTGGCCTAGTTACTATATATTAATTAATATAAGCACACAACTCTTGTTTATATATATATATATATACATCGTGAAAGATTCCGAAAATCATGTACATAACCAAACTAAAAATAGACGGTAATTAGCTCTGTTAGCCAATTGAATGGCATTGAAGAGTGGAGGAGTGTCTGCAATATTTACAGAGGGAGATATGGAGAGATCTGATTAGAGATACAGTTGGACAGCTTGGCATGGAGCTTAAACTAGACCTTGAGGAACCATGTGATTGGACCCAGCTTGGCCTGGAACCTAAACTAGAACTTGAGGAGCCATGTGGTTGCTGTGGGTTGGGTGAAAAGTAAATGTAAATTGTCAGATATTCTGCTGTGCTGCTGTAAAAATATGACATAATTATTTGATAGTTTGATTACATTCACCGAACAACTTAAATGAAATGTTGGGATTAATTGGTATATACGTGGATTAGACTAATGGCTATTATAATAAGGTAATTAGGAGTTTTATTTTTTGGTGTGCAAGCGACTCTCCAACTTGTCGGTGAATTAGCGAGAGTTGCAAGGGACAGTGCTCCTGAAAGCAGTCAAGCGTAATATTTATTTGAACTTAAGTATTTATTAGTAACCTGACTTTGAATTTGATTAAGAGTTAGGATTTCTAGTTACTATAAAAGTATTGTCTAATGTGTGTGAATTATATAAAGTGTGTAAGGCTACTAAATGAATATATCAGACAAATATAACTAACTAAATTGATAAACCTAAATAATTTTGTGAGTTCTTATTTTTCTCTATTTCTTGTGTGTATTTATTGTGTGATTCAATTTTAAAATCTAACATGAACAATACTCTCTTCCTCTCACAAAAATGAAAAGTGAGTTCAATTTGTAAAGTTTATAAATTTTATAGTATATTTTTTCTTTTATCTTCTCCTAAATTTAGTTTAAATTTAATTTATATCATAACTCAAAAGAAATGGGACTCGCAATGAATTATTATTATTTATTTTTTTGATAAATGCCTTTCTTTTTTTGTGGATAGGAGAGAGTATGCATTTTAAAAGTAACAAAATTTGTAATTAATAATTAGTATGTTTGAAAGATCTAGTTTGTAATATATTCAATTGTATTAACTAATTTAAATTAAATAAATATATATTAAATTTATAAATTAATGTACTACAGTCAACGTACTATATTGCCACGTTTGTATACAAGTATACAACTATGCCGGTCCTTAAAATTCTTGTACTTGGACTATTACAATGTTGCCGTGGATTTGGTCGCATTTGGGTCCACTTCTTTACACTTTGGTGTATTTGTTGTCATTCATTGGTTTAGCTTTGCTTTTGGGTTTAGCTTTGGGCTTTCTGAAACTCCAATCTGTACTAGCCCGAACACCAATACCATAATTAGTCTCCTTTTTTTTTTTTTTTGATAAATCATAATTAATCCTTTTCAATTCACTAATGATTTTGGTTTATTTATAAAAAACTAATATTTCTTACACGATTCTCTCTTACAATGAGAATAAAATGAATCTCACTTTATGTAAAAATATCAAAAATACATATAGAAACAAGGCTTCGCTGTATATATTATCCATAGTATTGAGTAATCTGAGTAGTAATTGTTGGGATAATCTAAAAATTATTGGCATTTGTGTGTTTGTTTTTCTTCCCTTTACTTGCTTAGACCAGATTTCCAAGTTCCAACCATGTCCAAAGCTAAATTGAGGCGGTATAGAACTGTGACTGGGCCTATGGAGAATGTGAACCAAGTTGTCAGTTGTGTAAAATGTCCATAACTAGACCTGCTACATTTTAAGGCCCATGTCAATGTTAAGCTTCACCATGTTTTTATAAGTAGGAGTCCAATGAACATGATTCAATAGTACTCTCTCTCTCTCTCTCTGTTTTTATATTATTTGATTATTGTTGATTTTTTAAAATTAATTTTAAAGATTTTTAAACTATTAATCAATACAATAATAAATATTATAAATTATCTAAAAAATATTATTAATTATAAGTTTAAATGTTTTATACTAATTTTTAATGAATCATATTAATTTTAAGTTTAAAAATATCTTAAATTGACTTTCAAAAATTAATAATAATTATATAATTTGAAATGAGAGAAGTATTACGTTGAGATTAAACATTATTTTGAGACATTTGAACCATATCTCATATCAAATTTTAAGATTTGAAGTTTTATATAAAATAACACCCATCGGCATACACATTGTGAGTATTAATTATAAGGGATAAAATAAAATTTTTATAAAATTTAAAGGACTAAAAAGAGAAATAAAAAAAATTAATATGAAAAAAACAAAATAACAATGTAACTTAACTTAAAAGAAAAAAATATTGTGACGCAATTACGTAACCGGCTGAGCCGCTTTATAATATAGGTATAACTATCAACATTTTCCTTTTGATCATAAATTACTCGTAGATACGATTATACCAAGGTTTTTTATTATTATTAATTACATCAACAAATTCATAATTGGGATCATAAAATTTACTATTAAACTCCTAATCAAGTTCGAGGTGTTTCTCATTACTTTCTCCCACTACTTTTATTGATGGCATTTCCACAATTTCATAAATTTATTTAATTTATAAGACTATACGTCTGTATTTTTATTTAGGGTACACACAAAATCAAAATAAATTGAAAAATTAATCGGACCGAACCATTAACAAACCAAACCAACACGTACAAAATCGAACATTGCAAAATCGAAAAACAGAACTTTGGTCGGCCGGATTTGGTTTGACATTACAAAAAATCGAAATCGACCGAATAATTTTAAATTATAATATAATTTATGTGCTTTTCTAATAATTATTTATTTTATTTTATATAATTATTTGTTTTCAAGTGGGAGATGATTAACAGGGATGACCTAGTGGCATCCTATGACATTTTCAACTATGAAGATAAACAAGGGAACACAACTTTGCATGTAGCTGCTTATAGGGGTTACTTAGTTGTGGCAGAAGTTTTAATTTCTACATGTTCATCATCCACCTCCTTAACAAATAATTATGGAAACACTATTTTTCTAGTACTTTAACACCTTTTGTTAACATTACAAAAGAACATACAAGCTCTATGTCATATGCTTAACTTGTATAATTGATTAAACCGATAATCGATTATAGTGTAAAAATTTAAATGGTTTTAGTTTTTAATTTTTTATAAGTGACTTAAATAGTTTGATTATTTTTTTAGTAACTAAACTGACTAAATCAACGGTTGTAAACCCCTACTTTTACTTTCTAAAAACTTCTTTTATTAGGAAATAATTAATAACTTAAGGTACGGAATTGCAAATTGCCAACCATATCTTTAGTAAGTGGCTCCGTTTTGCTACCATTCCAGTTCCCTTGTGTTCTGCTCGTTTCTTTCATATTAATTCTCATTCGCCAACTTGGCAAATAGCAGGAATTACAATTACTACTGTATTTATACAAATATATATATACATGTATATACATATATTTGTATAATACAGATATATCAATGGCTGCTTCAGTATTTTTTCATAATATTTCAAATTGTTACTCCCGCAAAAACCCAAAAACACTAATTGCTCTCAGGACTTCTCAATTTCTTTCCTCCAAATCCATCCTAAAGTTGAAGAATCATTCTCCACTCACAATCAAGAAGCTTAAAACTCAGGTTGTACCGCTGGTATTTGCTGCCCAATCCAATTTATTTAAAGGTAATAAATAATATACGGCTCTGCTTTGCGCTTTCGTAATCTTATGTTTTTTTTTTCTTTTCTGATTTTACTTGCTTTTTCTTTAATTTCTCGAGTAGCAGAAGTAATTATCTTTCTTCTGGGTTTTTAGGATTTAATTTTAGTTTGTGTATTGGTCTGTATAATTGAGTCGTTGAGCTGCAGTGTATTGGATACTTAGCACATTGTGCTGCTGCCTGAAATCAGTATGTGCAAATTGATGTTTTTTTTTAAATCTTGTCAATGATAGTATTTGGCTCATAGAAAGAGATAGAAAAGGTAATGAAAATTAAAGTAAGATAAACCCCCATTATAGACTCAGATTAAGTCCCCTATATGATTTCCGAATTGAAAGAGTATTTAGCTTGATTTTGTGTAGACATCTGCTTGGCTAGTAGAACTGTAGAACTAGACTAGTTTCATGAGCTGCCTAAATATTTCAATGATGTGGGAATGTGCTGAAACTAGAATTGTGAATATCAGCATACAAGTAATTCTAGCTGAGCTCGAAAGATTTGCTTATTTGGCTCTCTATCAAACAGTGGCGGATGCAGGATTTCTCAGTACAAAAAATTATAAGAAAATTAAAGAATAATAATAATTTTAAAAACGTTAAATATGTTAATATCAATCATTATTTTTGCACTAAAACAGTTTAAATAAGTGATTTACAATGATCCTCTTCATGATCTCATATACTGAAACCGTTTCAAAATCAACTCATTGTCAATAATATCATAGATGTCTCTTTCTATGTTCTCGTGAGTAGACAGGAATTCATTTGCCCATCTCCCATCCTAGTATGTAGTGACGTCTTAATAAGATTTATAGTTGAATGCAACTAGCTAGGTATTTAAGGTTCGAAGAATGGAAAGCCCCAATTATAAAAAAAGAAAAAAGAAAAGCTAGTAACAAGTTAACAAATACTTAATTAAAAAGATGAATAAATATTGTGATGAGTTTTCAATTCCAATTAGACCAATAATTATTTACATATAGAGTAGAATAACTGAAATTTCTTAAAGTAGAGTGTAGAGTATCTTACCTTTTAATTTGTCATGTAGCATACTGGGTATACCAAGCTTTGATTATAAAATTCAAATTGAATATGATGGAATGGTGAATTTTTTGTTTTGTGTTTGTATTTTCTAATGTCAGAGAGTGAAAGGGGCAATAGATAGTGAAAAGGAGTTTTTTTTCTCTAGAAATTGAATATGAACATAATCTCAAGAGTGTGTATTGCAATATATTACTTGAAAAGTTTTAGTCATTAGCCCTTAGGCTGCATAATATTACCAATATGCCATATACAGTGGGGGCTGGAGGAGCCCACACTCGCCCAAGTGTGGATCCGCCCTTGCTATCGAATGAAGTAACTAACTTGAGAATGTCGGCATAATCCAGCAAGCTATTAAATGAGTTTTACAAGAATAATTTCAAATTATATGATAGTGCTTAAAAAATCTTGTTTTTATGCATTTGTTGATTTCAGAATGTATAGTCTGAAATTTTGTTATATTCTCAAGATACGCAGTTATATCCATTGTGGTCAGTTTTTATGATTTTAAAAAATTGGTTTAAGGGACACGACATTATTAGCTTCTGGCACAATGAATACAATGCTAGATCTTTGTGTTTTATTCATGTGATTAGATGTTTCTCCTCTACTCAAAACGTTCCAAAGCCAAAGCACGGTTTCTTGTGGGGAATTATCACCTGGAACCAGCCGGTCAAACTAGTGGCTACAGTATCTAGTCTGTTGTATACTGCCCTACTTACATAAACTGGAACCAAACAGTCAACTTTTAATTTTGTTCTAATGTTAATGTAAATCATGTGAAATAGTTCTTCAAACAGTTTGGAAGGTTGGCAGGGACGGAGTTGAAGCAGGAACCAAATTGTTGCCTGTAAGTTAATCTTTTTCTCTTTCAGTGTCCATCCTTGATTCCCTGTAATCTGATCCTTTATTTAATTTATCTTACATGTTTTATTAGCTTGAATTGTTATATGAAAGTTATATTCTTCTTGGTGTTAGGATTCTATACCAAGACCAATTGCAAGAATTTCTGTAACTGTAGTAGGAGTGACCCTTGCGCTCTTTGTACTCAAGTCATTCCTATCTACGGCTTTCTTTGTGCTGGTATGCTTTTCTAATTCTTTTTACCTTAAATTTGGGGAGACAAAGCTCCATTTATGGCTTTATTGGTGCTTATTAAGATTCTAGGCTATAGTAACTTGTTGCTGCAATGATTTGATAGAGGTACATTATGATACCTTAATTACCAATTATTCTGTAGTTTCAGGAACAAGTATCATTTTCTGTGTTTCCATGTTTCCTTTTGTGACCATAATACATGTGTAATATGAATGGTCTCCAATTTAACTATTTAAGTATGAAAACAACATCCGATAGAACTCATTGTTTCCACAAAATTTCTAGTATATAAAAATGGAAAATCGGACAACGTAAATAGATATATTGATTGCCTTTGAGTAGCACCTTGCCATATTAAAATTTCCATTCAACCCAGTTTATCTAGCACCTATAACTCTATAAGGTGAACCGGAAATTTACATACGACGAACTAAAGGAATGGATAAACAATGGATGGATTTTAACTGCAAAATCACCTAAGTCTGAATGATATTTTATATTTCATAGGAGATCCTGGTTCTTTATTTGTATTTCTTTTCCGGTTCAACTTTCAAGGAGTTTTGTTTGTCTTTTGTGCATGCATATGGTATCCAGATGCAAGCATTGATCTTTTACGGTGCAGTTATCATTACCTATTAGGAGTCACCAGACAAACCTTCCCTCAACATATTGGTTGACTCACTTTCCTAGGAAAATCTTAGATAAAGAAAGTGGAGTACTAGGAGTTACAGATGTCAATGTGATATTTTTTTGACTATTGAATGTGATATAGAACTTCGTTCTGCCGATGGTCCAACTGATACCGTTAAATGTACATTCAATTTCAGTAAATAGTATATTCAAAGTAGAAACATTTCCTGTTGAATCCAGTGGTATCAATAGATTAATCCTGTAATTTGAGGTCTGTATATTCTCTAATTAAAATATTTTACGTGTTCAGATGTCCTCATGAATTTGTACAATGTTATGCCAAGTCTTATCAGTACTATTAGCGAGATAACTTGTGCTTTCCATTTGATTTGATGACAGGCCGTGATGGGACTCAGTTATTTCACATTTCTAGCCTTGAACAAGGATAAAGGCCCGAAAGGGGGAGACGGCACCACTTCTACAGAAGACTCCCTGGAAGAAGCAAGAAGAATAATGGAGAAGTACAAATAATGAAAAGTCTAAGATTATCCTAATTTATTCATCTTTCATATGATATTCCATTCCTGGTGACGTATTGGGCGTGCGCTGATAGTGAAGAAATGAAGTTCTTTAGAAGTTCATGTATCTTTTTTATGTTCTGTCACACACCATTTTGTTGCATTGTATGTGTGTGTGTGTCTGTGGATGTGCTCTATAGCTTGGGGAAAATCTCAGGAGTGAAGAAGTAAAGCTGGTTTGAGATTCATATACATACTCTGGCATTACTCTTCTGCGAGATCTATAGCAGTGTGAATATAGTTTGAGATTTTTTAGTATGCTTGTGTAGTTTATACGAGTCTGGAATTATGATGCCCACGTTGATCACTAGTAATTCTGCTGCGGCCTGCATTCATGCACTTGTATTTTGTTCAGTTGATGATGGAATCGCATGGCTTAATGTAGCAGGTAAGATGGTGATAATATAAGCATGCATATGACCCAAAAAGAGGAGGAAGAAAAAACATAAAAGAATTCATGTTTCTTCTGGTGGGTCCGTGCTACCACTAGTCCTCCGTGCTGATTAATACCTTCAAGCATTGTACCATTAAACACGCTTCGACAAATATAGACATTTTTTGTGGAATAAGTTTACACGTTACATTCAATTACAACATCAAATACTATATTTTATCTCATTATTAAAAAATGGACATTGACACGAATTTTCGTACTACATTTTACTTTTTAATAGTGAGATGAGATATAGTGTTTGAATGCTGTGTATATAAAATGATCTTTTTTGTGTATCATTAAAAATTCTTCTCTCATTTTACAAAAAAGAGTTTAATGCGACAATTTTTTTTATTTTTTTTAATGTTGGTATTTAAAGAAACATATCATCATAAATTTTATTAATATGCTATCACTGCTGCACTAAAATTTTAATATATTTAAGAATAGTTTGAAATAAATATATCTGTTTAATTTAAACAATTTGTTGTAAATGAAAATCTTTTTATGAGAGAGATATAAGATAAGTACATTTTATGAAGTTTTATAAGGGGAGGAGAGATGATTCAAATCCAACACCTTCGTCCATAACCTAACTACTTTACCTAATAAAGTGTCGTGCTCTCGTATACCTATAATCAATCATTGTCCTCTTACAGGCTCTGTGGATTTTCTCAATCATAAAAAAAAATATATAGAATGCAAGCTTCTCTTTTCTTCATTTTTTCCCACTTTTAGACCTGACCCACAACAAAGCACATTGGCCCACATACAAATGCATGCCAAGCTTACCAAGCAGAAAATACACGCCCATCATCTCCAACCTCCAATATAACAAAAATAACCTTACACGTGTACGGCGCTGAGAAATTTGGAGCATCAGTTTCTTGGTCCCAAACAAATTCACGTGGTATTTCAAACAAATAAAATCTTTTTATTTAAATAAATTTATAATTAAATAATAAAATGTCATTAAAATAAAAAAAAATTATTAACCTCGGGTATCATGTGAATAATTTTTTCAATTTCTTCTTCCTCTCCTCAAATAAAGCAACCAAAGTCTTGGGAAGAAAACAATATCTGTCAATTCCAAAGGCAATATCGATATACTCGATATATAAAATGTTTGTCTTCCCTCAGTAGAGTCGCTCTTCCTTGTATCTGCACCTCTGAATTATGATTTCTTGATAAAATTTAATTTTAATTTTAATTTAAAAATAATTATAAAATTACTTAAAAGATAATTGAGCTTGTTTCTGAGGTAGAGGGTTGATAAGTTCGAAAGGGTAATTATACACTTTTAGATGAATTAAAATTATTTATATTACGTTGTATAAAAAAAAGATTTTAAAATTATAAAATGTACCAATTTTTAATAAAATAATAAAATAAATCACTCAGTCAACATGGACTATAATGAAACAACTGATCAATGGAAGTAAAATTATCCAACGTTTGGATGAATTATATATAAATATATTTATTTTATTTATTTATTTTTGCTTGGCTATTATCATCATATTTAACGGTGTAATGTTCGATGGAAATTTCCAATGTTTTAATGAGTAATATATTGAGTATTAGAAATTAGAGCCGTCTGATTAATTGACAAAGAGAAACACGGTCAACAAACTTGTCAGCTTTCCCAAAAAGCAAAACCTCAAATAAGAATTTCCCACCTCCTTCCCTCTCTCACTTTCTTCTTTTTCTCTCTCCTCTTTTTCTCACTTTCACTCTTTCTTTCTCTTCCAAGCTTCTTCCATGGCAGTTCCCAAGCTTTTCTCCATCTACATTACCTTCTTAATCACATTCACCCTTTCACCAAACACTGTTCTCAGTGTATCTTTATCTTCTTCCCCAGACGCTACCCTCCTTTTGGCAAAAATCAAACCCTCATTACAGGGCAAAACAGAGAACCTGCTATTATCTTCATGGAGTAACTCTGTACCTCTCTGTCAATGGCGAGGACTGAAATGGGTTTTCAGAAATGGCACTCCACTCTTCTGTAGCAACCTCTCCTCACCACAGTGGACCAACCTTTCTCTCTCCAGAGACCCATCTCTCTATCTTTTCTCTCTCCAGCTCCCCTCAGCTGGTCTCTCTGGCAGTCTGCCAAGAGAGCTAGGAGAACTTTCTAACCTGCAAAGCCTTTATCTTGCTGTAAATTCTCTCTCAGGAACCATACCTCTTGAGCTTGGCTACAGTTCTTCACTCTCAGATATTGATTTGGGCAACAATTTGCTAAATGGGTCTGTTCCTACATCGATCTGGAACCTTTGTGACCGGCTAGTTTCGCTTCACCTTCACGGTAATTTTCTCTCTGGGTCTATTCCTGAACCTGCATTGCCTAATGCTACTTGTAGCAATTTACAGTTTCTTGATTTTGGGCATAATATGTTTTTGGGTAATATTCCAGAATTTTTAGCTAGTTTTCGTGGTCTTAAAGAACTTGATCTTGGGAGTAATATGTTTTCTGGTTCAATTCCTGAGAGTATTGCTGGATTAAGTTTAAAAAAGTTGAATCTTTCACACAACAACTTTACTGGGGTTTTGCCTAATTTTGGGAGATCAAAGTTTGGTGGGGAGGTTTTTGAAGGAAATAATCCCGGGCTCTGTGGGGCCCCTTTGAGGGGTTGTAATGGAAGCTCTGGATTGAGTTCTGGTGCAATTGCTGGAATTGTCATTGGTTTGATGGCCGGGGTTGTGGTTTTGGCCTCATTGTTGATTGGGTTTATGCAAAGGAAGAAGAGTAAGAATGGGGATGAAGAAGAGGATCAAATTGAGGAGGGAGAAGAGGATGAAGATGGTGGCGGTGAGGGGAAGCTTATTTTGTTTCCGGGCGGTGATCATTTAACATTAGAGGATGTTTTAAACGCAAATGGACAAGTTATGGAGAAGACAAGTTACGGGACTGTTTACAAGGCTAAGCTTGCTGATGGAGGAACAATTGCATTGAGGTCGTTGAGGGATGGTAGTTGTAAGGATAGGAGTTCATGTTTGCCGGTGATAAAGCAGTTGGGCCGAGTTCGTCATGAGAACTTGATTCCATTGAGAGCATTTTATGAAGGAAAGAGAGGGGAGAAGCTACTTATCTATGATTATCTACCAAATAAAAACCTCCATGATCTCTTACATGGTATGTACATTCCACTTTAGTCAATTAAATTCTTCAAGTAATACACACACAAAAACACGGACAATTTATGCACATATGATTATGGATTATGGCTATAATATTTTTTATAGAAATTTAAATTGATTTTGTAGGTTGAAGCTACTCCTGCAATCCTTAATATGACCTCTACCTCTTCTTATTCCCTTAGCAGCAGAAGCATAAACCTTTCAGTAATTGGACTTCAAATGTTATTTCTAGAAAAATAAATGTTAAGAGCTCAAGAAATTTGTGTTAACAACATATTTTTCTGCTATGAAGCTACAGTTATGAAGAAAGGACGATTTAAGCTGTTTCATTTTTATAAAAAAGAATGCATGAGCTTATCCATAATACATGCTTTAAGGTAGTAGAAGATAAACCAGTTACGGCTGCTTATTTTATCCCACTATCTTCTGAGCAACCAAAAACATCATCCTTATACACCATACAGGCATGTGAAAGTCCCCAATGGCTGACAATAATCACTGATAGAGAAGGGGACCTAAAATGAACAAATTTTGCAACATTTGTTCAGTGATTATTGTCAGCCATTGGGGACTTTCACATGGATTTGTCGTTAGTATATACACTATACAGGCATGTAGGATCAGGTAAATAGGCCTCGATGACAATTTACTACTTAGTCACTAATCATGACTTCAATTATCAGTAGTTGATTATAATGAATTTAGGTTCTCACTTAAATGAGACGGATATGTCAAATTACCTTCTCAAAATATTTGTCAAATTAATTGAAACAGCAACCTAACTTGACTGTAATTTATCCATGCTACATGGTTGAATCCAGAATCAAGGGCTGGGAAACCAGTGTTGAGTTGGGCTAAACGACACAAGATTGCGTTGGGTATAGCAAGAGGACTAGCACATCTTCATACAGGTCTTGAAGCACCCATTACTCACGGTAATGTGAGGTCAAAAATTGTTCTTGTTGATGACTTTTCAGTGGCCAGACTCACCGAGTTCGGACTTGACAAGCTGATGATCCCAGTTGTAGCTGATGACATAGTTGCAGTTGCCAAAGCTGAAGGCTACAAGGCACCAGAACTTCAAAGGATGAAGAAATGCAATTCCAGGACAGATGTTTATGCTTTTGGGATTCTATTATTGGAGATTTTGTTAGGGAGGAAGCCTGGTAAGGCGAGAAATGGTGATTATGTTGATTTGCCTTCATTAGTTAAAGTGGCAGTATTAGAAGAAACAACAATGGAAGTTTTCAACTTGGAGGTTTTAAAGGGGATAAGAAGTCCAATGGAAGATGGATTAGTACAAGCATTGAAGCTTGCAATGGGTTGCTGTGCTCCAGTGGCTTCAGTTAGACCTACTATGGATGAAGTAGTGAAACAGTTGGAAGAAAATAGACCACGGAATAGGTCAGCTCTGTACAGCCCTACTGAAACTAGAAGTGATGGTACCCCTTATTGATTCTTAGCATTTTCTCTAAATTATGGATCAAATATTTTATCTTAATATATGTTCCTTTCTCTCTTCTTTTATCCTTTTGTTTTATTCCCCGTCATTTTAGCTGATGACAAGCATAATTGTTTATCATGCCACCATAAGAAGAAAATTTATACAGCCAACGAGAACAGAATAACTCGTCGAAAATCAAACACAATATTGCTATAATGTGAAATTGTTGTATTAACTAACAATGGCAGAGATTTAAAAGTTCAAACCTGCCAGAGCATAACCAAGTAATTAAATTTAACTGAAGGACATGAACAGAGAACTTTGAAGCTAAACATCTATAACAGAATAAGTATCATGGATATGAGCTTCTTCATTCTTCTTCTTATTTTCAAAAACTATGTGTGAACTAAAGATGGAGGAGAGAGCTAGAGAAAACTGTCAGAAACGCAATAAGGGATTATTTCGAGGAGAAATAATGGGTTGAAAACTTGAGCAAGCAAAAAGAGGAACAACGCTTCTTACCTGCTCCTGGGGTTGCAAATTTTGGACTTGAAGCAGGCCGAGGTTGAGCAAGGGGTACACAGGCATATGGAATGATTGGACAAGGGTGTGAGAGCGTTGTATGAGATATAAAAGATATTCACTTATAAGTATCAAAGGGGAACAGAGAACAGAGACAGAAAGAGATGCAATGTGATATGGTGGGGAAACTGACCAATCGACTTAAATATTGCTCTATCACGATTGAAAAATGGAAAATTGGATGCTTGTTGTCAACTTCCTTTTTGGGTTTTTTTTTTGGGGGGGGGGGGGCTAATTGATGAAACTCAGTTTAGCATTGCCTGCCTCTATGACACGTGAGAGCACCAGCACCAGAGGTAAGAGAGCCCACCAAGGAAGAGGACTTTGCCCCTAAGCTCGAAGCCCTGGCATAGCTGGCTGCAGCTCCATCTCCAGATGGAGTGAAGTAAGCTCCATTCAGCATCAGGTCTCCTTCTGATCTCCAATTCCAGTGCCTCCACCTATTTGTATTCTGATCAACTCTTTTGGTTACCTGCATGTTCACACCAGCTTTGGTAAAAAAATTACACAAATCCATGTTTAATCATTTTCCTTGTCATTAGTAACAAAACAATGCTTTTTCCTTTTGAGTTGACCTCTTTAGCAAAAGGGTTTGCAGGTGCTAGATATCTGTTGCCTTGGCTGTTAATTGTGGGATCAGCGCTTCCTCCAATTGCATACATCTCCCAATGAATATAGTCATTGTTCACCACATGAAAATACCCATGCCTACACCTGCACATCAATAAGAATCCGGATATCCTTATCCCAAGTGAATATAGGGATTGATATTAACTCTAAAAACTTAGCAGTGTCGATCTTATTTTACCTTGGCATTCTCTGGATAAGACCCTCCCCGAAATGATTGTAAGCAATTGTCACCTGCATAACTTTATCCCTTGAATAGGAATCACTGTGGCCTAATAGCATCACCTATTCATGGAATGCAAATTATAAGAATCAGACTGCAATATATCAAATACTATAATATATTAGAAGTATGAGATAAAAATGCAAAAATAAGTACCTCGTTGTGGTGAGTGAAGTAATTGTTAGATATGGTAATTGCCGTTGATCCCATGATAGCATCGATGAGGCCATCAGGACAGTTGGAGAGAGAATTGTGATCAATCCAAATGTGGCTTGATCCAAAAATGGAAATGGCGTCACCATCAGCCATTGTCCTCCAACCATAATGACTTGGCGAGCTTCTAACCATGGCATTGCCAGTGCGTTTGCAGTCATGGATGTGGAGACCATGAATAATAACATTGGTGATGAATTGGATTGTAATGCAGCCCCCATTTGCAATATGAACAGAATGTCCACGAGCATCGATAGTCTTGAAACTGTTCATAATTAACTCTTGTTTTAGAGTGATCACCATGCTTCGTTTGAAGACAATCCATAGAGGCCTGTCTTGGATTACAGCATGACGGAGGGTGCCTGGTCTGGGATTTTCAGGGTCATCATCATTTTGGTTTGAGACCACGTAATACCTGCCATCACGGCCACCGATAGCACCGCGTCCAAAGCCAATGGCACAGTCAGCAAGGCGCTTGCGATGGCGTTCCCAGTTGCGGTGGCAGCGCCAGCAGTCATCAATAGGATTTCCTGTCCCGCATGAGAAGAAACGCAACTTCCTCCTTTCAGTGCTATTGCGAATGGCCCTGCATTTTTCATACTGTTTAGTATTGAGTGGCATTGCATACCTGTGTTAGTTTTCATATTTAGATAATGAAGCATCCTACCATATAACTACACAAGTTTATTTGGGCAGACAATTAGTTTCACGATTTTTACTGACGTTTTCCCTTCCTTCAAAGCAAAAACTTGATATTTGGCATTATGCAAATTTGTACAACATAATTCAAAATTGAGGGTCAACTTCTGGGAACAAGAAATATTCCCAGTAAACAATATGGGAAAGCTATTCTTAATAATAATGTGTGATTTAAAATTGCAATTCAAAGCAACTAGAAACTTTAATAATGCATTGTATCACTTTAAGGATCCAAGACATTAGACATTTTGTATTGAGTCTGTTATGTATTGCGATAAATTTGTGTTGAACTACAATTGCAAAACTTATCGATATGTGAGATTTGATAAAATTATAAGAAGGCTCCATTTATAACATCACTCTCCAAAAGGGGTAGTAAGTAATAGTTCTCCACATAACTGGGTCGACGTAAACATTAGCATTGTATATCATTTTCCTTCTGTATTATAAGTTCAGCACAATTAAACATGCATTAGTATACTGAAAGATGACTACGGTCCATACGGAAACTAAAAGCATTTATTTTTGGGTACAGACTTTGCTGTTAGAAATAAATGCATGAGGTGGGGGGTGATTAATTCTTCAATAGATCGGAAGTCATTAATAAGAAGATGATGACAGCAAGTGCCTGCTTAGCCAAACAATTCACGGGACGCTGCCAAACTGCTCAAGTGAACCCAGATCTGATCTATATGTCCCTTAGCCAGCCTGGAGAGAGGAACAAAAACTTATGCGACCTACCCATCTGATGGGTACATGGCATTCTGCAAATATATATAATTGATCTAGTTAAATCTACCGACTAATTTATTACTACTTGATTTCGATACAATTAATGTGACATGACATTCTTGAAATTCTTATAAACGAATTTATACTGCTAGATAGAACTAATTCAGTTTAATAGATGTTTGAATAGAGTTTGTTTTCCTAGATTACGATACTCAATTTTTAATAGAAACCATAATCTGTATCAAACATGTTAAAATTCCAGGATATGTCTCGACAGAGGTAAATGAAATTCTCTATTTAACATATTGTCATAGGCTATACACAAAGTGCCTTCTTTAGTAAGTTAGGCATATAAGAAATGTGTACAATGGAGGGCTTGTTCGTTACATAGTGTTTGGGAGGTCGGAGTGTTAGCTTATTTGTTATGTTTGGAGGTGAGGTTGGACTCCAGACATAAACGTTTATGAATTAAATAAGTTGTACTCGAAAGTGTAAGAAAACTACATTTGTAAAATGAACAAAATGTTTGTTCGTTTAGCCTTCAAAAACCTCGAAACCCAGCCATAATGCTATCTTTATTGGGTTTTAACAAAGAAAATTAGAACAAATTGAAGGAAATAATCTCATAAGCGTATGCTCAAAGAACCAACATGATAGCTACAAATGTATGTAGAAATGTGGCATAAATAAGGGAGGAAAAAGATCCATATATAGTAATAAATTAAAGGCCTCATGTGCGGATCTGCATATATACATTATACAGGGATTGAGGGCATGTGGGTAGGCTGGCAGCTAGAAGATGGAAAAATGGAAAAGCCATGCAATTTTCCATTCGACAATATGAAGAACACGGAGTCCCCTTAATTTTTTCCTTTTTTTTTTTGCAGGTAGTTTAGCAGAAATTGTAACAATCGTGCTTTTGACAGGAATGACATCCTCAGACCTCTTAGTTCCCAAGTTGTTCCATGTCGTTTTCTTACCAACTGAGCCGGGAGGATTTGGTAGAACAACGATGCAGCTATTGAGGTACTAGAACACGGAGTCCCTGATTCCTTCTATCTCCTAACTCACAGTAGTCAGAGACAATGTGTAGCACTTCAGTTTCATATTGTAATATCTGATATACTAAAATGTATATAATAAAAACTCAAGTATTTATTATTAATATTATTTTCAATCATGATCTTTTAAGAGAATAATAAAATATGAGATACTTGAATTAATATATAAAAAGTCAAGTTGCTAGTAACACCTTCGGTCGTAGGTCGTAAGGATTATTACACAAACATCCTATATTACCATTCTTTAAGTTACCTAAACTAGCCCTAGCCCTTTGACTTAAAGTTGAAGCCGCAGTTGAAATAGAGATTACGATTTGAAATTAGAAAGGGACATTAAAGGGTAGGTGAGAAATGCTGAACATCATTAATGGTTCACTATGATACGGCCATGTGACCCCCTTCACCGTGTTGCTCTCATCTCCCAGTAACGTCATTAAATGTAACACATGGATACCCCGGGAGGGAATGAACTTTCTCAAGCAATAGTAGCAAATTAAATTAGAAAAAATAGTAAATTACCACAACACATGTCATACTTTAACAATTGCCATCCTCTCTCTTTTTTCTTTTTTTTTTCATTTATCATTTTTGATAAATAAATATATAAATAGATACTTACGTGTCAACCATTGCAGCAATTGAATCCGGATCGTCTACAGCATGCCCATGCCTAACTTCGGCTTCTTCATTTAATCTAAAAATTACACGACAGAGAACCAACACTGTTATTTTTATAATAGTTGAAATTTTATTAATTGGTTAATAATGCTGGTAAAAAAAATAATACCATCATACTAATTAATTAGTAAAGGCCGAGCACTCTGTTTATAATCAATGAGAAAACAACAGCGTATGCATAAAAA
This sequence comes from Hedera helix, assembly GCA_947179155.2. Taxonomy (NCBI): domain Eukaryota; kingdom Viridiplantae; phylum Streptophyta; class Magnoliopsida; order Apiales; family Araliaceae; genus Hedera; species Hedera helix. The sequence continues at coordinate 50,175,670 of OX359271.1, forward strand.
CACACCGTACTCAGACAATCGCCATCCGGAAATACAAATGAAGAGAAGTTATTGGTTGGAGACTGCGTAAGTACTTAAAAATGCCATTTTGACCTCTCTCTTTTATCAAAGTGAATTTAAATAATTAGCCTTGGGACTTCCTGAAAACTAAGGATCAAACGATGGGCAATATGATAATATGTGCACCTTAGCGTCGAGAAATTCATACCGTTGATTAGTGAACTCAAATAAACGAACGGTTAAGATTGCAAACGGAAAAATTCTGCTTATTTAGCTAAAATATATTTAACGGCCACGAATCTCAACGAAAGATACTTGGACGGTGAAGCTCAATTGTTAAATGCAGGCGGGATATAGGTGAGATGCAGGGAGTACTTACTTATCAACAGCCATTGTTGTGTTACTTGAGCTCTGTAACTGAATCATTTGTTCATCACTGTACGTAAATCACGAATAAAATTATGAATTAGAGAACGTAAATCTCACAGAAATCTTTCAAATCTGAATAAATATTTGATGGAAAAATTCTCTGGAAACAGAGAATTCAGAAATATATCTATGGCGAAATGCTTGACACTGGATTGTTCGTACCTTGACTTCCGACGTTCGCCACTCTCCATAACAGCCGTGGCAGTAACAAACATTAGAAAAATACAAAGAGTTAGAGAGACCGCCATTGTCTCTTCAGATCACAGCACTACTCTCTAAAATGGAGTAAATTTGGCTGATTTGATTTTTTCCCTCTACAATGGTTGCGGAAGAAGAAACTAATTTAGACACGGAACAAATGGTGGAGTCGAATAAAAGCTCAAATGCACCGGTCCTTTTATAGGGGGAGAAAATACAAATTTTTATTTTTAAAAATAAATAATTTTTTTTTGAAGTAAATATGAAAGTTTTCACCAAATTATAATTGTCAACTATTTGTACATACGGGATAAGTATAAATTAAGAATAATTTTATCTTAATTTAAATTGTCAACTATTTGTACATACGGGATAAGTATAAATTAAGAATAATTTTATCTTAATTTATTTTATTTTATCATAAACTTACATGATTGTCATAATCTAATTTTTATCATAGAGATAAGTATAAATTAAGAATAAACTCTAATTTATTTTATTTTATCACAAATTTATATATTGATCATAATCCAACTTTGTCTCACAATCCAATTTCATCTCTATATTATTTCCCTTAATTTTTTTAACCGTGGTAAGCTTTACAAACAGTTAATTATGATTTAACCACTCTAAGCTCTCGCCTAACTAACTGCCACTAACTGACTCTGCCTCCTTAAGCCTTTTCACGTGTGAACATCGTCGGTCACTACTCGCCTGTGCAGAGTAGATTTAATACTCGCTATGCCTTCCCGCCGCGTGTTCACGTGGAAAGAATTATGTTAGGAACCGTACAGGATTCGTCTGGTTATCTGATATGTTGGTCTTTATTGACAGGTGTCAGTTGGAGTGATTGTAGGTACTTCCATATCAACTCCGAATAAACGGACTAGGCCAGCCCTCGAAGTCACCGTTTATTCCGGTAGCTGAATGTAATCCAACTCTTTACAAAATTTAGTCAGATTTTCCGCTTTAAGTTCTATAATTTTGTAAAAGCTTTTTGACGAATTATAATTAGAGTATGGCGATCGAATATAATTATAATATAATTATGAGATTTATTAATACATGAATTATAAAAAAAAATTACTTATCACACATCTCTTTAAAAAATTATTATCAATATTTATCCACGTAACTTAAAAATTGGTATATGAATAAATAAAAATTAAAAACAATTATATTTTAATTTATTTCAACTTATCGCATAGACTTTCGTATTAACTGTAATCCAACTTTATTACAAATTTTACATATATATATATATATATATGGGTTATATGTATATACACAGTTGTATACTGTACAGTCGGCTATGACGACAGTTTTTTTAGACTACGACGATAGTTCAACGGTCGCCATAGACCAGAAATATCTATGACGACGGTTGAACCGTCTCCTTAGCCCAAAAAAACTGACATTATAATCGACCAGAAATATCTATGACAGCGGTTGAACATTTTCCCTAACCCAAAAAAATTGACATCATAACCGACTGTATACTACATAATTGTATATATATATATATATATATATATATATATATATATATATATATATATATATATATATATATATATATGAATACAATATCTTTGTATGTGTGCAAAGAATAAGTTTATATACACAAAAATTAATCTCAAATTCAATCTTAACCATTAAAATGTGTGATTTGATACGAATTTTAATATAAAATCACACTTTTTAAAGATTAAGTTGAAATTATTGGTTGAATTGTGTATGTAGACTTATTCGTTAAAAAATTATATCAGAAGCTTAACGCTTGTTTGTGAGTTTTATTTTTAAAGCCAAATTTAAAGTTTATTCAATTTTTTTGAAAGAAAATTATAATCTTCTTCTTATTTTCTCAAGATAAAATTCACAAATAAATTCTTAATAAACTCATACATCGGTTGCAGTTCGAGAATATATATACATCTAAACTAATTTATAAAGCGGGAGGGGACTTCTCACCTTGTGTTAGATTCTTATATTTTAGTTGAGTTATCTCTTTCACGACGGTTAATTCATAATTAATTTATTGTTAATTTTTTTTCACTTTTTATTTTTATTTTATCTCTTATATTTATTTTATCTATATTTTTCAGGTTCTATTTACATATTTATTATTTTTTAATTGCACACATTATGCGTGTGTGCACTTTATCACATAAACTGGTACTACTATTTGTGACACACTATGTGTGTACAGTAAAAATTATAAAATATATATAAGAAAAATATAAGAGAGATTTTAAGAATTAATTAAAATGCAAAAGAGAAAAATAAATAAATGTGATACAGTCTCAAAAAAAGTCAATTATTTTTCTTCTTCTTTCATTATACATCATATATCATATATATATATAATTATTATCCTGCTTGTTCTTAATTCTCATATGTATTGGTTCCATATATACATGCGGATTTGGAGTCATTTGGCACAAGTGACACTTGGCTAGCGTATATCATATAAGTTGCTTTGGCATCTTGTGTGAAGGTTAATTTTTAAAGTCCTTATCGCTTTTACTTTTCTCCAATCAAACCATTTATTACAATAATATTATTTTAAACAAATTATCTTAAATGCTTTGATTCTTCATATATATTCTTTATTAAAGTTGGTTTTGCCAAAAAGTTTACACAGTAATTGGTTGGACATATATCTATATCTATCAATTTATATTATAAAAATCTAACTATCTATATTATAAAGTCTCTATACGGCTTCTTCTACAAGTTTAATAATTTCATGTTACATATATTTTTATTCTTGTTTGTATAACTTTAGATATATTTTTATTTTATTTTTTAATATTAATATTTTACATATTTTTATTTACTCTTTAAATTTTATAAAAAAATTTATTTTATCCTCATATAATTTACACACATAACGTGTGTGCCGTAGCCACTAATTTACGTTCTAAATTTTAGTGTCTCACTTCAAGAACCCTTGACAGGTTGATAAGGCTCTGTTTGGATGGAGACATAGAGATAAACATAAATTGGCATCGAGAATGATCAGAATTCAACTATTACTATTATATCTTGCTGAATTAGAGCTCAGTGTACAAGTACGTAATTAAAGAATTTATCAACTACAAGTGAGTGAGTAGCCTGAACCAGGGGATGCTGCATTCAATTCACTCAAGGGAATGCATAAACTGCAGGCTTTCCACCAAAGAGCTCAGCACACACACTGGCAGCAGATAAGAAAAGACAACAATAGGCCACATGGTAGCCGGTGGTGTTGTGTGTATAGATGGTATATCACGTTAGTTATGCTTCAAAATTTCTTGTGCCATACAAAGTCTGACATTGTTCCATTTGTAATACTTTTTTGAGTATATATTATGTACATTCGATTGTTGGGCTTAATTATATGGGTTGAAAAGAGAGGTGGGCTCGCTCCCACGCATCTAAGGAGGGCCGAAGAATTGTGTTGGGCCGAGTTTGAATATTGGACTTTCGGCTAAATCCCGTGCAAAAAACCTTAACTGGTTGTTGACCTTCGATACAAATGGCATCCGCGTCCACCCTTCAAGATTTAACTGGTTGTATAAATTTCTGGAGAGAGCATTTCAAAGAATTGTTTTGTGTGTATCAGAACAAGCAAGTGGAACTATTTTTAGACCTTCATTGTTGTCTTTCTTTTTCCTTAACAAAATGTATTTTTCCTAAAGTGCCCTTCCTAACTTGAGATGGGTATCTGTTGTTACAACATGAGATGGGCTAAGAAGTTGAGTTGGCCTCAATTCACAGACAACTTCTTTTGGTAACTCTCTTCTACTACTATTATTATCTCTTTTATTAAAATTAGTGTTGTCTGCCTACAACCGTCGAAACAAGGAAGAGAATACCATAAAATTTCCTATAAACTGAGAAGAGAAACTTTCTTGTTAACGCCTTATTGTCTACACACAGTAACAAACTGGTGTGGCATGAGACAAGGAGAAGGGGGTATCTTTGTGCAATCTAATAGATTTTTATAACAAAGAAGCCACTCAAAGACATGGCATACCTTTTATTGCAATAAAAGAGATGATTAAAACTAAAACAGTACTCATAATAGCACAATGGTCATGTTAAAGTAAGAGAAAAGGTCTACTTTTTGCCACTGCTTCTTCTACATAAGTCATTACCCACAACTATTTTTATGATAAATCCTCCCCCTTTCACAAATGGAGAGACAAATCAAGCTTTTGATCTTTATCACTATCAGTATTATTCCCACTGCTGACATTCTTATTTTGGGTTGAACTTTCCCTAATAAACCCATTGCCACCATTTCTCTGCCAGTTCAAGAAGCTGTGTTCATCTTCATCAAAATGGTATGGATTATTCAGGCAGTTCCCGCGATAAAATACCAAGTTATCAAATCTGGGTGCACCCCCATTTGATCCAAACCGATCCGAAAATTGCGGGCCGGGCAATTGATAGAGATTGGCTGAATGGGCAGCTATGTAGAGTGAAGGATTAAAAGGGCCAATTTGATGGTTGGGAGTGAAAAACAGAGGTGGTTGCGGAAGGGTAGAATTGGAAGGTGCCCTTTTAGCCTTTCTTGCTGCAGTTCTCTCCTTTTTGTGGGCATTTTGATGGCCTCCCAAAGCTTGTGAACTATGAAATTTCCTTGAACAAAATAAACAGGGGAATGACCTTGTTGATGTATCTTCTGCTGCATTATTTGGTGCATGATTATTGGCTATGTTTTCAGCTTCCATAATCTGTAACAAAATGAAATATCAAATATTGATAAATTAAATAAATTAAAAAGGGAAAATTATGAACATATAATTAAGAAAACCTTGAAGATGAGTTGAAGACTTGAAGGGGCAGAGTGACAGAGAGCTGGAAAGAAACAGAATGAGCCAAAGTTTAAAGAGTTTGAAGTTTGGCTTTTGAAACTGATGAAAAGAGGGGTCTTGAAAGAGATTTGGAGGTTGGGAAATGTGAACTGATCAAGGGGGTGTGTGTATGATTATTAAAAAGTGTGAATGACAGGAGGAGTATACAAGAGGGTGTATGGGCTTGGGAACAGAAGATATAAGAGAGAGGAGGGATAAAGTGGGGATGGAAGTATCCTCCGATAAGCTTCTTCATGCTGAGGCAAGGAGAGTGATTGGTGGAAGGAGAGAGGCATGAATGAATTGGGAAATGAAATCTCTACCTCTCTGACAGTTTATCTGGTTATATGGGCACTTGGGTTTCCTTTTTGCAGGGATTTTAACTCTTTGGTTTTTTAATTTCATTTCTTTGTTTGAGTTCACCAATTAAACTCACAATTATCCCTTCAAAATAGCCCAAGAATCATGGTTTCTTGGCTCATAATTGCATTTAATCAAGAAAATGAGGGGGTCGGAAAATGATAGGTAACTAGAAATTTTTTGCCTAATTTATCTAGATAAAACTTTAGTTAGTTGTATTGTACAACCTGTTAATATCTATTGTGATATTGACGAGTTGTATGCGGATCCCAACTAATTTGAGTTTGGGAGGTGCCTTGTTTTTATTAAGCTATAGGTATGTTTTTTTTTTTATATAAATTATTGCTTGGTGGAGAGGAGAGAGGGGAGGTTGAATAATTAACAAGTGGGCATATGAGGCAGGCAGTAAATGATCTGGGTTGTAATCTGAAATGGGCAATGTGGAAGGATTGGGTAACTTAAAGCTAAAGACAGTCCCCCACTGTAGTAGTAGTAGTGGTTGTGTTCACATTTAGCACCATTCTTTTTTTCTTATCAAATTTCTTCTTTGCATGCAAATGGCCTCCGTGATCAGCTCAGCTGCCCTAGACTAGAGTGGACTGGTGCTTCCCTTTATTACAATAAATAGTTACGGGGCTAACACCCACTATTATTTCCACTGTTGTGGTGGTAGTAGTAGTAGCAGTATATATATATATATATATATATATATATATATATTATAATCTGACATCTGATCCACCGCCAATGCCATGCAACTTGTCACTTTCCATCTCCTTCCTATTCGTTGCATGCTCTGCTATTTCACATCATCTCTGTCCTGTAAAACTTCATTACTTCCATAAAAAGAGTTTTATTTGCACAATATATTATCATAATGTTTTGTCATGTCACTACTACTAAATGACTATTAAATAATGAATTTTTATTTATAAAAATAAGATAGAAATACCTTTATAATATTTGTATATTTTACAAATGGACTCTTTTTTTTTATGGAAAGAAGTAGAAGAGAGAAGTGGACTCCTTATGTTTCACTATGGTTCTTACACCTACGCGCAGCAGGAATCAAGGACTCAAAACAAAAACATCATCAGAATTCAGAACTACTACAACTACATTTGTCAGTTCTCCATGCCCATCTGCTAGCTAATTAATACTAACAGAAGTTCCCATAAGGAGGAAACAGTGAAAACAGTTAATTAAGACCTCCATGGATATGGAAGGAAAGGGAAGAAGAGGCGAGAAAAGAAAATCTCTCTCACTTATTGGTATTTTAACAAACATTGTTTGGTAGATTATTCGCAAGGTGGACCAAAAGCTAGCGTTAGGGAAAAAAATAAGAATCGGAAAAGGAAAGAATCATTTTAGAAATCCCCTAAGAATACCACCTTTTAAGCACATACCAGTACCACAATGTCCACAGCAACAAAACAAAAAAAACCCACCCTTGTGCTACCAATTTTTTTGGCCTAAGAAAAAGCCATGTGTATCTCTTTCTATCCTCTATTGCCAAACACACCCCAAGTGACAGTTACCAAGTGTGCAAATTGAATGCACCTAATAGGTTCCCAGCCAATTCTGGTTCCACTTGCAAGCATGTAAAACCGTGCATCAGGATAGTATTTTTCCTTTTAGACTACTGTCCAAATAGACAATAATCATGTTGGATTCAATTACAGTCTTGAAAGATGAGGAAAAGAATAAGAAAAATAAATAATAGTAATAATTCTGCATGGACTTGATTAATAAATCAAAAACCACTATAAGGTTTGTTTGGCTTTGGCAGATTGGGGAGTGAACTGTAGTTTTGGTAAGAAAGATCACTACTGAGAACGTCTTTTCTGTAATTACACTCAGAATTTGACAAGTAAAGAATGCATACATAGCTGCGGAAATTCTCAACCAAAACTTGTAATATTTAGGAACAACCAAAACATTTACCGTAAGAAGAATCTCGACGGCACTGCCACCCCATCTTCATCCTCCATCGCCTTTGCAACTTGTATTGCACTCTCCTTCACCTGCAATGTTTAACTAAACTGTTAATTAATCCGTTGAGGTATAAATAATTTTCAATTTTCCAACCAATTAATTATAAATATCAAGAAGGATATAATTTTTATAGGCACTTTGAGTGGTATAAATCTTGATGATTATCATAAACATATAATCACATTCTTAAACTTCCTTATAAAGGAAGCAAGCACCTGCATATGAATACGGCTAGGGAAAGGGAAATTAGATGATAAACTCCATTTGTTCACCTTGGGCTTTGCTCTAGCATGAACTTGATTGCATCAACCAACTTGGGAAGTGAAAATTCATCGATTGGTATGGGTGCAGGTCCTACTCCTCTCGCATGCACTCGTTCTCCCCAAAAAGGTTGGTCACCAAAGAAAGGTACCATGGTAGTTTGGAACTATATTGCAATAATAAATCAAAATTTAGCCGGTGACAGAATCAAATGGAACAACTACAACAGCAAGATTAATCATTGAAGCCATTACTGCAGCCATGAGACCAGCAGCTGTTGTCCCAGCACCCCCATGGTGCACCTGAAAGCAAAGTAAAAAGTAATAAGAATCAACTAAAATAATAAGCAGGAACTACCAATTATAACGTGTTACGGATTATAAACACAAACACAGACACGAGTAATGTATTTTAAGGTTCCTATACCCTCGAAATAGAGACTAATTACATAAATTACAGGCCTCTACTAGATTTAAAATTATAACTGCAGTACTGAATATTAAGGTTTCCCATCAATCTTGCTCCGGTTTAAACTTGTAATATGCCAGGAAACAATATTTTAAAGATTTTTAACTTGGCTGGAAGCTTGAAACCTCCCAAATCCCACTGAAAACCAATCTTGAAAATATTTTTACAAACAGAATACAGAGTCACAGACCAATATATACACCACACATACTATATGATGGAAAACTTGTGCAAACTACTTCAAAGGGTCTTCAAGTTTGAAGTGCAAATCTACAGAAAGCAATATCGAGCTAACCTTGGCTTGCTGGGTCACGCCAACAAATCCTCACATTATGCCACACGGGCTTGCTCCAGTTTAAACTTTTGCTACATCGGTTAAAGATATTTCACAGATTTTTAATTTTGCCTGAAACCTCCCAAATCCCATAGAAAACAAACTTTTAACATATAAATACACAGAGAGACATTATATTATGCAAAACATTTTGCAAAGTACAAAAGGGCCATCAAATTTGAAGCAGCTCAAATCAAAAGAAGGCGTGGTTATGCAAACCTGGGATTGATTTTGTAATGTAATTTGGCAATTTTCTTCCTTGTAAATTTGGATCACATTTGAACATTTATATCTATTTTTATGATGATGGTGGAAAAAGAGGGATACATGGTCATGGTTGATGATTCTAGTTGAAGTTATTCACTTTCATTCTATTCACTTGCTCAAGTACCGGTGAAGAGGTAAATTTGTTATGGCAAAATTTCTGAAAACTACAAGCAAATTGTATAATACTCTCTATCTAAAATTATACTATCAAGAACAAGAATTGAATTGGATTGAATTGTTACCAAAATATAATTGGATGGAACTGATAAGCATCAAGAATTGAATTGAATTATTGAAATTCTAAGTTCTATTATTTTTTGTGCCTGGTCAATAAATGTTGATTAATTAAAAAGATCAAACTCATATTACTGCATTTTGAGGCTCTTTTATTCTGCATTACAAAAATTCTAAAATAATATTTAATCGCAACCTTGTTTATAAATAAAGCTAATATGTTAATGCTATGTTAGCAATACTTAGCATATGGTCTTTGTCATATTCTCTAAGGCCTCAATTTTGAAAATTACACAAATAGAAATAATTTCATAATTAATAATATCAAATGTCTCATTCAATAAACTTCACACTAATTTTTAAGAAATTGCATTAATCACTAATCTTTGACGAAGATGAAAATAACACTAATTTTTTTTACAATAATCACCAATTTTATTCAAAATAAAAAATAACACTCGCACAAATATAAAAAAAAATATTAGAAGAAAAAATGTTAAAAAGAATCCTCTATATATAGAGAGAGAGGAAAAAAAAGTTTTAAACATTAGAAAAAAAAATGTTGAAAAGAATCCTCTATAGACAGAGAAGAGGGAAAAAGTAAAAAAAAGTGTGAGATTGAAGCAGCAGAAGCAGAAGAAGCATCGACAACTTATAGACGCCTAACTCGCCTTGGCGACGACTTGTGGACGCCTAGCTGCCGAGAAGAGCGCCTTGGCAACCTCCCCTAAGGCGAGCATCGCCATGCTGCTTGCTGTTGTGTCAGGACGCCTAGGCGACGCCGAGAACTGGTTGCCTGAATAACTATAGGACTGTAAGAAGAAGTGATAACTTGTGGACGCCTAGCTTGCCTTGCCGACGACTTGTGGAAGCTTTTGCCAAGGCGAGCGCCTTGACAACCTCCCCTAAGACGAGCGTCGCCACGCTACTTGTTGTTGCGCCAGGACGCCATGGTGACGTCGAGAACTGATTTCTTGAACAACTACAGGACTGTAAGAAGAAAAAGAATAAGACTTGGCGACAATTTGTGGACGACTTGTGGACACTTAGCTCACCTTGGCGACGACTTTTGGACGCCTAGCTAGCTGCCAAGGCGAGCGCCTTGACAATCTCCCCTAAGGCAAGCGTTGCCATGCTGCTTGCTGTTGTGCTAGGATGCTTACGTGTCACTTAGGCAACGCCATGACAACTATGCAATCGAAAAGATGAGAATTGCTTGCCTGAACAACTACAGGACTGTAACAAATTTCAAATATTAAAACTGTGTCCCGCGTCCAATGTGGGAAAGGAGAGTTCAGATCATCTTAAAAATAATAAGTATGATTTGTTTTTTTACCATTAATATATAGGCAATAGCCAATACATCCGTTATAGCCCAGTATAAAATGAAAATTTAAATGCGAAAAGATTATACAGAATTTTATGTATAAGCTCCTCTTAACCTCATGCCGTACTTGAGCTCAAATTAACGATGTTGGAGCGTTCTTCATTTGGCTTGGTGACATGTTTAATAGGACCGTTCGTGCTTCATTCTTTGTAGGTTTTGGGAGATTTTTTTTATCAGGAGAGGCTACTTATAGACTAGAAAAAGAATACTTTAAAAAATAATAAATAAAGGCTTGCTATTAAGTAGTAACATCAATGTAGAGCCATAAGAAACAAAAAGTTGCACATTAAATATGATAGACAAACTCGCGTCAAAAGAATACATGAAGTTTACAATAAGGAACTTGGTAGCATCAAAAGGGATGTCATCCTAGTACATGCAAATTAAACATGGACAACAGCCCAGAGAACCCAACAAACGGGGATCACAGCCCAAAACATGATTTTACTTTGGTTTTTCGCCATGGAGTAAAAGTTACAACAACAACAAAAAAACTAGACTATTTACTTATGAATGTTGTTAATCATTTGAAGTAAAAAGCAAACAAACTTCTCACATGTACCACCAACATGAAGATATAAATATATGTATGTATCTAAATATAGATACATATATACATATTATTTTACCTTCTCTTTGACAGGAATTTTATTTGGTGCAATAGAAATTTCATAGAGTGTATCAAAGTTTGAAGGCACTTTCAAACAATTACTTGTACATCATCATCGAACTTGCTAACACCAATAAAAGTTGGTTGCTTAAATTCCGGAAAATTTAGAACTTCTTAACAAAATATACAATATAAGGTCCGTAGACATGCAGCGTAAAGATGACATCCATTCCTCTCAATATATAAGATTTGTAGCAGAGAGAAAAAGAAGGACATGGCTCTTTCACAATTAGCCGCCATATGTAAAGCCTGCAGAAAATTTTGACAACATCAAATTAGACAGATCCGCATGAATGTAATTCAAGAATTCAAATCTCATATGCTAGTAAACTTATCCCTTCTCAAGCAAAAAGCTAGCAAGACAAGTTATCAAGATAATATTTCTACACTCCAAATCGTAAACTGTGTTTTCTGTCTTTTATACGACTCATGAAATTTAAGGCTCAATATGATTTATGGGATCTCTGGTGAAAATGTAACTCAACTACGTAAGCAATCATAATTCAAAGAACTGAAGATTGAAACATGGAAACTTCAAAGAGATGCTAATCGATGTATAATCAATTCAAGCTGATAATTCACTAGGTTCATTAGGTGCTAGTTCAAGAATTTTCGCAATTTCAGGCTAATTTATAAGGATATAATCAAATTCATAAGGATTGCTGCTTTTGCATTATCAGTTTCCACTTCAGAATCTAGCACTTTGAAGGGATATCATGCAGAACCAACTTCTGCTAAATATGCCCAGTCTTTTCAATTGACTAGCAACTTTGAAGGCTTTCAATTGACTTCATCAACTCGGTCGTACCAAAGTTCTTTGTTTTATCTGTCCTGCAGCTTTTGTGGGGGATTTATCGCACTGCTTAGACTAGCATTATATCTTTACTTTTTACAAGTAAATTAGCATTATTCTATTTCAACTAAAACAATAAATCAAAATAAAAACATATGGGTTCTCAACTAACCATAGATATTGGGCGTGACAATTACTGATGGTACCGAGAAAACACATTTGAAACAGTCGGTTTTTACAGCAAGGGTTATCAAAGAATTCACTGATTATAGAGTGGGTCTGTGGGAGGACTAGAAAGGCTCAGGGTATAAGAATTTCTTCATCATTAAACAATAGTGCCAGGGTACAAAATAAGAAATAAAAAAAAGTGAAACATTACGAGTAGTAAATACATTACTTAATGCATGACGTACTACTATGATCCAATCAAATAACAGTAGCATATAACAATAAAAGCAAAATAACAGTAGCATATAACAATAAATGCAATGCACTAAAAAGATCTCAGCACATAAGAAGAATGTCAATATGCCAATATTACTGATTAGAGAAGTAATAGCAAAAAGTTTGCATATCCATAAATGGTAGAACTTCATCACGAGAAAAAGTAGACCAGGATCCACCTTCTACACATCTTTATACAACAACTGGAACTTTGGTATCCGCTCTGGGGGTAGTGAGCAATTTACTATAAGCTTCCCTTTCATGGCACCTCTAAATATTTCCTGCAAGGGAAAATGGAACAAGTATCACATATTAATGCACCATATCAAACTCTAACACTTGGAGAAACATCATTGATTAAGACTTTGAGAGTAACTTCTGGTTCTCATCAAAACTTCTAAAGCGAGGTTGATATAAAAAAGTACTGTGATAAATGATAAACACAGACACTGAATATCTTTCAGTAATGGCCAAACTGTAAGAATAAAAGACAGCAGCATATATCCAACATGGAAATTGTTGAACTTCTTTTCTTCTCAAATGTTTAGCCAGAATTAACTGGGACTATTTTTCTAACTTATCCCTTGCATAATTTTCTAAAGTCTACCCACATTAACTTTAAAATTCACCACCCTATTTGTCATGTAAGAAATATAGTACAAGTATTAAATTAGAAAAACAATGAAATTGATTACTCAATGTCTCAAAAGGTTCTCTTATTGAGGGATGTTCTAGAAATGAATAGACCTCTAAATTTGGGATGAAAGGAGTACATCTACATTGACAGACTTACTTTTATTACTCTAGTTTTTGCATGCATGAAAAAGCAGCAAAAAACAAAAACAAAACCAACAACGAATAAATGCATATGGCATCCAGCAAAACAATGACTGTGCTAAATCTAGCATATCAGCATCGAGCCCCACCTCTACCACATCAATGAAATCCTGTTTTCTGTGAAATGCACCGACCCACTTAGTGTGATCTGCACTCCTGAATAAAGAGATGACATAACAAAGTTAACTCAAAATTTTCCCAGATGAAGATATGATATCCAAGAAAACATAAACATCATTTTATCATTCATCATACACGACATCATGGACAAACAGCATAGAACCAATTCAGAAGTACCGCATGATTAAGGTCACAACATAATGTTCATAAAACAGTGTTTCTTTCATCCATACATTAACCCACCAGTCCATGATAGGAAAGAGGATTAAAAACATTTAGAAAACTTCCCAGTGTCCATAATTTGTCTCAGCCGGGGAGAAGTCACAACTAGAGAAGGAAAAAGGATAAACAGAGAACACCTCTCCAAGCCAACCTACACTATCACCTCAAGATGAGTTGTTTTGCGCTGATCTAAAAAGAAGGAACAAAATTTAAGCACACAGTAAAACTACTTGTTAAAAGTAAAAGATTTCATGAGCCTCTTTGACTAACACATCCAGAAACAAACTATTAAGCAAAATTTAGCTCTTTTTGTTGTTCCATTCTTCAAAGTCTCTTTTGTTCTCTGATGTAAGAATGCAAGCAAAGTGACTTGTCAAAAAAATAAGACTAATGAATCAAATAGCAATTTGTTGAGGTTCTTTTGAGTTCTGTTTATCTATCATATATGTTTCCTGGACAATAAAGTCGTATAAACTATCATATTAATGCCCGAATCAATTACAATGGATAAAATTTCCTAACTTCAGTGGAAGAGAAGACTAAGGAACTTCCCTATACAAGTGATCACAAGTAGCCCAGCAGACAAGATTGCAAGCAACCTGATTACAAAGCCTAGGGGTTTCAATAAGGATTAATCTTAGAACCTTTTGAGGTTTAGAGAGACTTCATTAATGATTGGGTCCAATTTATGATAAACTTCCTGCAATCCTAAAATAAACATAGTTACCACTAACTAAAATTCAAACTATCTATGTTTGAATTGAACGAATGGAATGGAAGAAGGAATGGAATGATTTTTTAGTTTCTCAAGTGCATGTTTGGTGGTTGGTGATAGGATGGCATACTTGTGGCATACATTCATTCCATTGAAATGAATCTCATTCTACAACCTCCCAAAATGAAAATCAAGGGAATGTAATGAATTTTCATTCGCCAAAATGATCACCAAATATACTATTTTTCATTACATTCCTTCCTCTATTCAATTCCTTCAATCCAAATGTAGCATTACAGGTGTTAACACATCAAATTGATAAATTCTATAACACTTGTAAATAACTATAGGTCTGTCATTATCAAAACAAGAAACCTATCAAATAAATATCAACATAGTCATAAATGATTCATTTATCACAGTGAGCTTTAGCAGAACAAATGCCATGGCTAAAGTATCATTATCCTCAAAATAAAGGAATCCTATAATAACCCAAAAAAAGTAACATACGACAAATGGAATGTTCGAAGGAACTACTGATTAATAATAAGATTAGAAGAAGTACCCAGAATCCATCTTCATGTGGTGAGCATTAAAGAAAAAAATTGTGGACGGGATAAAGGTAATGTCAAAATACTTGACATAAACTTGAATTTCCTCGGAATCAATATCTACTAAAGCTACAGTTCCAAACTTGGACACCTCCCTCTCTGATTTAGAAAGCTGTATTTAAACCAAGAGAGATAGTGTAAGTTATCAAATACTGTAACCACAGAAGAATACAAACGCATACAACCTTCGATCCATTGGAACTTGGAAAAGAGAAAATTAAAATAAAATAAAATAAAAAGGAATTAAGACCTCATGCTTGAAAGTACGGAAAATTAATGTTATATACATATGCAAGTGAAACATTATTCTCCGTAAATTATGCTGAATCAGCGAAACTGTTGGAAATGGATTTGAAAATTAAATAATTAGAGCATTTTTTAGGCTCAATTAATGTGGGACCCAAACTCCAAAAATGTCGGGTCCATGTACCAACACGTTCTCCTCCGCAAAGAGTATAACGTGGTATATTTATTTGTTCAAATCCATTAAGTATTGAATGAAAAATTGACTCCAAAATCATCTACTTGAAATGTTTAAACTTGTCATAAATACCTTGTCCCTCATAGAATAAATGAGGGAAAGGTGAAGGGTTTATATATGGGATAATTGCACAATGGGAAGGGCCCCAAGGGGCACCCCACTTTTGTGGAAGGGAGAGGACCTAGCTAAGGCTTGGTTTGAACACACGCGCGCGCCGCCGCCGCCCGCCCGGCCGGGTCGTGGGTCGTGGGTCGTGGGTCGTGGGTCGTGGGTCGTGGGTCGTGGGTCGTGGGTCGTGGGTCGTGGGTCGTGGGTCGTGGGTCGTGGGTCGTGGGTCGTGGGTCGTGGGTCGTGGGTCGTGGGTCGTGGGTCGTGGGTCGTGGGTCGTGGGTCGTGGGTAACTGTATATAATTTTTTGGGCAAAATTTATTTAAAATTTTGTTTAAAGTTTTATTGCAAAAGCGGAAACAAAACTGTGTCGTTTTATGGCGCCTTTTCTGAACAGAAGCGCCCATTCTTATTGGTCCAAAACTACGTCGTTTTGACGAATGGATGCCATGCCAAAGGAGGTGTCCCTTCTGATCAGTCACAATTCATCCTATAAATAACCTGCCTGTGCTGCAATCATTCATTCATTCAATTCCAGAAATAACTCTCATTTTTCTGCATTCATCTTATAGTCAGTTCGAGTATAAAGCATAGAAATTGAGTTCGAAGAATTCTTAATTTTGAAGTGCTTCTAATTAAGGATTGGAAATCCGTTTCATCTTGGGAAGTAATTATTCAAAAACCTTTTAGCACCAGTGAGGGAATAAATTTGCTTCAAGGAGACTTTGTGAATTCAAAGGACTCGGATTTAATCTTTCCAAAAATTCAATCTCCTTTTTCCAAGTAAGTACACTGAACTTTCTAATTTCAATTTACTTACTTAATTTAGTAACTCTGTTATTGCATATTAAATATTTACTATAGTTACGGGAACTACAATCTTGAAGCAAATTTAAACTCTTTCTGTAATTATAGTTTATTTAATATCATTATGTAATTGCCATATAAACCAATTTTATTTATTTTTTATTTAACAAACTTGGTTTATTTTAAGTACTGATTATTCTGTTAAATTTTCTACAGAAATTTGTTTCTGTTTTTTGTTTTAATATTATATTATAATTAAAATTTATATATATATTATTGTACAAAACAGAAATTTATTTCTGTTTATCTCTCTTCTACATATCTTAAATTACTTTCTGTTTGTATAACAGAAATGGCATCTACTAGTACCATCCCTACTGTGAGTATGTCTCATGGAGAAAAACCTGAAAAGTTCAATGGAACAGATTTCAAGCGTTGGCAACAAAAGATGCTCTTCTATCTTACAACTTTGAACTTGGCTAGATTTCTTCAAGAGGAATGTCCTACTCTTGTTGAAGGAGAAACTGACAAGGAGAAAGTGGCTGCAGTTGATGCATGGAAACATGCTGATTTTCTTTGCAGGAATTATATATTGAATGGATTAGACAATACACTTTATAATGTGTATTGTCAAATTCAAACTGCAAAGGAACTTTGGGAATCTTTAGACAAGAAATATAAAACTGAAGATGCTGGCATGAAGAAATTCATAGTCGGTAGATTTCTTGACTATAAAATGGTGGATTCTAAAGCAGTCATCACCCAAGTTCAAGAATTACAAGTAATCCTACATGACATTCATTCTGAAGGAATGTCACTAAGTGACTCATTCCAAGTTGCTGCAGTGATTGAGAAACTTCCACCATCATGGAAAGACTTCAAAAATTATCTTAAGCATAAACGCAAAGAGATGAATCTTGAAGAATTGATTGTGCGACTTAGGATTGAAGAGGACAATCGAGGATCTGAGAAGAAGAATGGGAAAAATTTCATTGAAGCAAAGGCTAATGTGGTAGAACAAGGGCCAAACAATAATAACAAAAGGAAGCGCGAAGGCGAAGGTACTTTCAAATCCAAGAAAAAGTTCAAAGGCAAGTGCTTCAATTGTGGCAAGCAAGGACATAAATCAAATGAATGTCGCAAGCCAAAGAACTTCAAGAAAGAACAAAAAGCTCAAGCAAATATGACAGAACTAGAAAAACTTTCTGAAAATGTTTCAGACATTAATCTCTCTGCGGTTGTATCCGAATGTAATTTGGTAGGAAACACAAAAGAATGGTGGGTGGACACTGGCGCTACTCGCCACATATGCTCCAACAAATGGATGTTCTCTACCTACAAACCAGTGGAAAATGACGAACAACTCTTCATGGGAAATTCCTCAAGTTCCAAGGTTGAAGGACGTGAAAAGATTGTGCTGAAAATGACATCCGGCAAAGAACTGACTCTCAACGATGTGCTTCACGTGCCGGATATCCGTAAAAATCTAGTTTCTGGGTCACTGCTTAGCAAGAATGGCTTCAAGTTGGTGTTTGTGTCTGATAAATTTGTACTTACCAAAAATGATATGTTTGTAGGAAAGGGCTATATGTCTGATGGGCTCTTTAAGATGAATGTAATGACTATTGTACCAAACTCTATTGATAATAATAATAAAATTAATTCTTCTGCTTACTTGATAGAGTCTTCAACTATGTGGCATGCCAGATTAGGACATGTTAATTATAATACAATTCGTAGATTAATTAATTTAGAATTCTTGCCTAAATTTGATATTGATCCAAAGCATAAATGTGAAATTTGTGTAGAATCTAAAATGACAAGATTACCTTTCCATTCCGTTGAAAGAAAAACCGAACCTCTAGATTTAATTCACACTGATATATGTGATTTAAAGTTTATGCAAACAAGAGGAGGAAAAAAGTATTTCATTACTTTTATTGATGATTGCACAAGATACTGTTATGTATATTTGCTAAGAAGCAAAGATGAGGCCATAGAAATGTTTCAACATTATAAAAATGAAGTTGAGAATCAACTTAACAAAAAGATTAAGGCTATAAGAAGCGATAGAGGTGGTGAATACCAATCACCATTTGAAGAGTTATGCTCTACTCATGGTATCATTCACCAAACTACTGCTCCTTATTCACCTCAATCTAATGGTATTGCTGAACGCAAGAACCGAACATTGAAAGAAATGTTGAATGCTATGTTAAACAGTTCTGGAGCACCTCAGAATTTGTGGGGGGAAGCTTTGCTTTCTGCCAATTATATTCTTAACAAAGTTCCTCATAAGAAAACACACAAAACACCTTATGAATTATGGAAAGGTCATAGACCTTGCTATAAATACTTAAGAGTGTGGGGGTGTTTAGCAAAAGTAATGGTTCCTAAACCTAAAAAGGTTAAGATAGGACCAAAAACCATTGATTGTGTATTCATTGGTTATGCAAATAACAGTAGTGCTTACCGTTTTCTTGTTCATAAATCTGAAATTTCTGATATTCATATTAATACTTTTATTGAATCGCGAGATGCATCATTTTTTGAGAATGTGTTTCCATATAACTTGAATGAAAAGTCAAATTTATACAAAAGACCTTTGGAGGCTACTATTGGTAATCCTGAAAATATAGACAAAGAGTCTGTAGTGGATGAACCTAGACGTAGCAAAAGAGCAAAGACTTCAACGTCTTTTGGTCCAGATTTTCTAACATATTTGTTAGAAAACAATCCTCAAACGTACAAGGAAGCAATATCCTCTCCAGAGGTTTCTCATTGGAAAGAAGCAATTAATAGTGAAATTGAATCCATTATGCAAAATCATACATGGGAATTGGTAGATCTTCCACCAGGTTCCAAACCCTTAGGGTATAAATGGATCTTCAAAAAGAAGATGAAAGTTGATGGTTCAATTGATAAATACAAAGCAAGGCTTGTTGTTAAAGGCTATAGACAAAAGGAGGGATTAGATTATTTTGATACTTATTCACCAGTTACAAGAATCACTTCTATTCGTATGCTAATAGCAACAGCATCATTAAATAGACTTGAAATACATCAAATGGATGTAAAAACTGCATTCTTAAATGGTGAATTAGATGAAGAAATATATATGGAACAACCTGAAGGTTTCATTGCTCCTGGACAACAAAGGAAGGTATGCAAACTTGTTAAATCCTTGTATGGATTGAAACAAGCACCAAAACAATGGCATGAGAAATTTGATAATACTATGTTATCAAATGGATTTAAAATCAATGAGTGTGACAAATGTGTTTATGTCAAAAACACTCAAAAGGAATATGTCATTGTTTGTCTTTATGTTGATGATATGCTAATCATGGGTAGTAACAATGAAATTATCAACTCTACCAAACGTATGTTGGCTAATAGATTTGATATGAAAGACTTAGGGATTGCTGATATGATATTAGGAATCAAGATTTCTAGAACTTCTGATGGAATTATATTATCTCAAACTCATTATATTGAAAAAATACTTGAAAAATTTAATAAGTATAATATAATTCTAAACAAGACCCCAGTTGATATAAATCTTCATCTAGCCAAACATGAAGGTGATAGCATATCTCAACTAGAGTATTCTCGTATAATAGGCAGTTTAATGTATGTCATGAACTGTACTAGACCAGATATAGCTTATTCCGTAAGCAAATTAAGTCGATATACGAGTAATCCAGGTAAAGATCACTGGAAAGCTATTTTGAGAGTTTTGGGATATTTAAAATATACTCAAAACTATGGTTTGCACTATTCGAGATATCCAGCAGTATTAGAAGGATATAGTGATGCTAATTGGATATCTGATAGTAAAGACTCAAAATCCACAAGTGGATATGTCTTTACCCTCGGAGGTGCAGCGGTATCTTGGAAATCCTCAAAACAAACTTGTATTGCAAGGTCTACAATGGAATCAGAGTTCATTGCTTTAGACAAAGCTGGGGAAGAAGCAGAGTGGCTTCGTAATTTCTTAGAGGATATTCCAAATTGGTCAAGACCTGTGCCAGCTATATGTATACATTGTGATAGTCAATCAGCAATTGGAAGAGCACAGAGTCATTTATATAATGGTAAGTCACGTCATATACGACGAAGACATAATACAATTAGACAATTGCTCTCAAATGGAATTATCTCAATTGACTATGTAAGGTCAAAGGATAATATTGCGGATCCGCTTACGAAAGGTTTAACAAGAGAGCAAGTGGAAAGTTCATCGAAATGAATGGGTTTAAAGCCTACTGTTTAAATAAGAGTCGTCATAGTGGCAACCCAACTTAGTGAATGGAGATCCCAAGATCTAGGTTCAATGGGCAAACCAAATTATGTAGTACTCAGTAAAGCACTGAGGAGATATTAACTCCTAACCATTCCTATGATGAGACAGTGCACATCTGCCGCGAGAATAAGGATAAGTGACACTTTTAATGACTTTTATATCTAGAATACGTTCAAGTGGGGTATTGCAGGATACTCTTGATGGAAGTCACCTACGTGAGTAAGAAGGGGGCCACTTCTGTGAGAATTTTGAAGGCTGAATTCTCTAACATACTCACGGAACCAAGAGGTGTTTCAAGGCCAAAATGAACACAAACGTGAGAACCAACTATGTCTGAAGAGATATTTTGTTAATTCTATTGTCTTGGTTTACACGAAAAGCTGACGGTTCAAAGACATCAAGTCTACTGATTAGCCAAGTAAATCCGATAGATTTTACTAGGGCAAGTTCAAAGCCACTAGGCTACTTAACCCGATGAAGTATCTTTTCTTCTGTACTCGAACTAGTGTCTGCATATTCATGTTTTGCATATAGAAAAGCCAATTTTACATTCATGTGGGGGATTTTTTTGGGCAAAATTTATTTAAAATTTTGTTTAAAGTTTTATTGCAAAAGCGGAAACAAAACTGTGTCGTTTTGAGACGCGCCTCTTCTGAACAGAAGCACCCTTTTGATAGACCCAAAACTACGTCGTTTTATGGCGCCTTTTCTGAACAGAAGCGTCCATTCTTATTGGTCCAAAACTACGTCGTTTTGACGAATGGATGCCATGCCAAAGGAGGTGTCCCTTCTGATCAGTCACAATTCATCCTATAAATAACCTGCCTGTGCTGCAATCATTCATTCATTCAATTCCAGAAATAACTCTCATTTTTCTGCATTCATCTTATAGTCAGTTCGAGTATAAAGCATAGAAATTGAGTTCGAAGAATTCTTAATTTTGAAGTGCTTCTAATTAAGGATTGGAAATCCGTTTCATCTTGGGAAGTAATTATTCAAAAACCTTTTAGCACCAGTGAGGGAATAAATTTGCTTCAAGGAGACTTTGTGAATTCAAAGGACTCGGATTTAATCTTTCCAAAAATTCAATCTCCTTTTTCCAAGTAAGTACACTGAACTTTCTAATTTCAATTTACTTACTTAATTTAGTAACTCTGTTATTGCATATTAAATATTTACTATAGTTACGGGAACTACAATCTTGAAGCAAATTTAAACTCTTTCTGTAATTATAGTTTATTTAATATCATTATGTAATTGCCATATAAACCAATTTTATTTATTTTTTATTTAACAAACTTGGTTTATTTTAAGTACTGATTATTCTGTTAAATTTTCTACAGAAATTTGTTTCTGTTTTTTGTTTTAATATTATATTATAATTAAAATTTATATATATATTATTGTACAAAACAGAAATTTATTTCTGTTTATCTCTCTTCTACATATCTTAAATTACTTTCTGTTTGTATAACAGAAATGGCATCTACTAGTACCATCCCTACTGTGAGTATGTCTCATGGAGAAAAACCTGAAAAGTTCAATGGAACAGATTTCAAGCGTTGGCAACAAAAGATGCTCTTCTATCTTACAACTTTGAACTTGGCTAGATTTCTTCAAGAGGAATGTCCTACTCTTGTTGAAGGAGAAACTGACAAGGAGAAAGTGGCTGCAGTTGATGCATGGAAACATGCTGATTTTCTTTGCAGGAATTATATATTGAATGGATTAGACAATACACTTTATAATGTGTATTGTCAAATTCAAACTGCAAAGGAACTTTGGGAATCTTTAGACAAGAAATATAAAACTGAAGATGCTGGCATGAAGAAATTCATAGTCGGTAGATTTCTTGACTATAAAATGGTGGATTCTAAAGCAGTCATCACCCAAGTTCAAGAATTACAAGTAATCCTACATGACATTCATTCTGAAGGAATGTCACTAAGTGACTCATTCCAAGTTGCTGCAGTGATTGAGAAACTTCCACCATCATGGAAAGACTTCAAAAATTATCTTAAGCATAAACGCAAAGAGATGAATCTTGAAGAATTGATTGTGCGACTTAGGATTGAAGAGGACAATCGAGGATCTGAGAAGAAGAATGGGAAAAATTTCATTGAAGCAAAGGCTAATGTGGTAGAACAAGGGCCAAACAATAATAACAAAAGGAAGCGCGAAGGCGAAGGTACTTTCAAATCCAAGAAAAAGTTCAAAGGCAAGTGCTTCAATTGTGGCAAGCAAGGACATAAATCAAATGAATGTCGCAAGCCAAAGAACTTCAAGAAAGAACAAAAAGCTCAAGCAAATATGACAGAACTAGAAAAACTTTCTGAAAATGTTTCAGACATTAATCTCTCTGCGGTTGTATCCGAATGTAATTTGGTAGGAAACACAAAAGAATGGTGGGTGGACACTGGCGCTACTCGCCACATATGCTCCAACAAATGGATGTTCTCTACCTACAAACCAGTGGAAAATGACGAACAACTCTTCATGGGAAATTCCTCAAGTTCCAAGGTTGAAGGACGTGAAAAGATTGTGCTGAAAATGACATCCGGCAAAGAACTGACTCTCAACGATGTGCTTCACGTGCCGGATATCCGTAAAAATCTAGTTTCTGGGTCACTGCTTAGCAAGAATGGCTTCAAGTTGGTGTTTGTGTCTGATAAATTTGTACTTACCAAAAATGATATGTTTGTAGGAAAGGGCTATATGTCTGATGGGCTCTTTAAGATGAATGTAATGACTATTGTACCAAACTCTATTGATAATAATAATAAAATTAATTCTTCTGCTTACTTGATAGAGTCTTCAACTATGTGGCATGCCAGATTAGGACATGTTAATTATAATACAATTCGTAGATTAATTAATTTAGAATTCTTGCCTAAATTTGATATTGATCCAAAGCATAAATGTGAAATTTGTGTAGAATCTAAAATGACAAGATTACCTTTCCATTCCGTTGAAAGAAAAACCGAACCTCTAGATTTAATTCACACTGATATATGTGATTTAAAGTTTATGCAAACAAGAGGAGGAAAAAAGTATTTCATTACTTTTATTGATGATTGCACAAGATACTGTTATGTATATTTGCTAAGAAGCAAAGATGAGGCCATAGAAATGTTTCAACATTATAAAAATGAAGTTGAGAATCAACTTAACAAAAAGATTAAGGCTATAAGAAGCGATAGAGGTGGTGAATACCAATCACCATTTGAAGAGTTATGCTCTACTCATGGTATCATTCACCAAACTACTGCTCCTTATTCACCTCAATCTAATGGTATTGCTGAACGCAAGAACCGAACATTGAAAGAAATGTTGAATGCTATGTTAAACAGTTCTGGAGCACCTCAGAATTTGTGGGGGGAAGCTTTGCTTTCTGCCAATTATATTCTTAACAAAGTTCCTCATAAGAAAACACACAAAACACCTTATGAATTATGGAAAGGTCATAGACCTTGCTATAAATACTTAAGAGTGTGGGGGTGTTTAGCAAAAGTAATGGTTCCTAAACCTAAAAAGGTTAAGATAGGACCAAAAACCATTGATTGTGTATTCATTGGTTATGCAAATAACAGTAGTGCTTACCGTTTTCTTGTTCATAAATCTGAAATTTCTGATATTCATATTAATACTTTTATTGAATCGCGAGATGCATCATTTTTTGAGAATGTGTTTCCATATAACTTGAATGAAAAGTCAAATTTATACAAAAGACCTTTGGAGGCTACTATTGGTAATCCTGAAAATATAGACAAAGAGTCTGTAGTGGATGAACCTAGACGTAGCAAAAGAGCAAAGACTTCAACGTCTTTTGGTCCAGATTTTCTAACATATTTGTTAGAAAACAATCCTCAAACGTACAAGGAAGCAATATCCTCTCCAGAGGCTTCTCATTGGAAAGAAGCAATTAATAGTGAAATTGAATCCATTATGCAAAATCATACATGGGAATTGGTAGATCTTCCACCAGGTTCCAAACCCTTAGGGTATAAATGGATCTTCAAAAAGAAGATGAAAGTTGATGGTTCAATTGATAAATACAAAGCAAGGCTTGTTGTTAAAGGCTATAGACAAAAGGAGGGATTAGATTATTTTGATACTTATTCACCAGTTACAAGAATCACTTCTATTCGTATGCTAATAGCAACAGCATCATTAAATAGACTTGAAATACATCAAATGGATGTAAAAACTGCATTCTTAAATGGTGAATTAGATGAAGAAATATATATGGAACAACCTGAAGGTTTCATTGCTCCTGGACAACAAAGGAAGGTATGCAAACTTGTTAAATCCTTGTATGGATTGAAACAAGCACCAAAACAATGGCATGAGAAATTTGATAATACTATGTTATCAAATGGATTTAAAATCAATGAGTGTGACAAATGTGTTTATGTCAAAAACACTCAAAAGGAATATGTCATTGTTTGTCTTTATGTTGATGATATGCTAATCATGGGTAGTAACAATGAAATTATCAACTCTACCAAACGTATGTTGGCTAATAGATTTGATATGAAAGACTTAGGGATTGCTGATATGATATTAGGAATCAAGATTTCTAGAACTTCTGATGGAATTATATTATCTCAAACTCATTATATTGAAAAAATACTTGAAAAATTTAATAAGTATAATATAATTCTAAACAAGACCCCAGTTGATATAAATCTTCATCTAGCCAAACATGAAGGTGATAGCATATCTCAACTAGAGTATTCTCGTATAATAGGCAGTTTAATGTATGTCATGAACTGTACTAGACCAGATATAGCTTATTCCGTAAGCAAATTAAGTCGATATACGAGTAATCCAGGTAAAGATCACTGGAAAGCTATTTTGAGAGTTTTGGGATATTTAAAATATACTCAAAACTATGGTTTGCACTATTCGAGATATCCAGCAGTATTAGAAGGATATAGTGATGCTAATTGGATATCTGATAGTAAAGACTCAAAATCCACAAGTGGATATGTCTTTACCCTCGGAGGTGCAGCGGTATCTTGGAAATCCTCAAAACAAACTTGTATTGCAAGGTCTACAATGGAATCAGAGTTCATTGCTTTAGACAAAGCTGGGGAAGAAGCAGAGTGGCTTCGTAATTTCTTAGAGGATATTCCAAATTGGTCAAGACCTGTGCCAGCTATATGTATACATTGTGATAGTCAATCAGCAATTGGAAGAGCACAGAGTCATTTATATAATGGTAAGTCACGTCATATACGACGAAGACATAATACAATTAGACAATTGCTCTCAAATGGAATTATCTCAATTGACTATGTAAGGTCAAAGGATAATATTGCGGATCCGCTTACGAAAGGTTTAACAAGAGAGCAAGTGGAAAGTTCATCGAAAGGAATGGGTTTAAAGCCTACTGTTTAAATAAGAGTCGTCATAGTGGCAACCCAACTTAGTGAATGGAGATCCCAAGATCTAGGTTCAATGGGCAAACCAAATTATGTAGTACTCAGTAAAGCACTGAGGAGATATTAACTCCTAACCATTCCTATGATGAGACAGTGCACATCTGCCGCGAGAATAAGGATAAGTGACACTTTTAATGACTTTTATATCTAGAATACGTTCAAGTGGGGTATTGCAGGATACTCTTGATGGAAGTCACCTACGTGAGTAAGAAGGGGGCCACTTCTGTGAGAATTTTGAAGGCTGAATTCTCTAACATACTCACGGAACCAAGAGGTGTTTCAAGGCCAAAATGAACACAAACGTGAGAACCAACTATGTCTGAAGAGATATTTTGTTAATTCTATTGTCTTGGTTTACACGAAAAGCTGACGGTTCAAAGACATCAAGTCTACTGATTAGCCAAGTAAATCCGATAGATTTTACTAGGGCAAGTTCAAAGCCACTAGGCTACTTAACCCGATGAAGTATCTTTTCTTCTGTACTCGAACTAGTGTCTGCATATTCATGTTTTGCATATAGAAAAGCCAATTTTACATTCATGTGGGGGATTTTTTTGGGCAAAATTTATTTAAAATTTTGTTTAAAGTTTTATTGCAAAAGCGGAAACAAAACTGTGTCGTTTTGAGACGCGCCTCTTCTGAACAGAAGCACCCTTTTGATAGACCCAAAACTACGTCGTTTTATGGCGCCTTTTCTGAACAGAAGCGTCCATTCTTATTGGTCCAAAACTACGTCGTTTTGACGAATGGATGCCATGCCAAAGGAGGTGTCCCTTCTGATCAGTCACAATTCATCCTATAAATAACCTGCCTGTGCTGCAATCATTCATTCATTCAATTCCAGAAATAACTCTCATTTTTCTGCATTCATCTTATAGTCAGTTCGAGTATAAAGCATAGAAATTGAGTTCGAAGAATTCTTAATTTTGAAGTGCTTCTAATTAAGGATTGGAAATCCGTTTCATCTTGGGAAGTAATTATTCAAAAACCTTTTAGCACCAGTGAGGGAATAAATTTGCTTCAAGGAGACTTTGTGAATTCAAAGGACTCGGATTTAATCTTTCCAAAAATTCAATCTCCTTTTTCCAAGTAAGTACACTGAACTTTCTAATTTCAATTTACTTACTTAATTTAGTAACTTTGTTATTGCATATTAAATATTTACTATAGTTACGGGAACTACAGAAACTGTTGTGGGGATTGAAAAATTATAGTGACCGTGTAAGGGACCAATGATTCAAATTAAGGGTTCGCATTCAATCTAATCCTCTATCGGACTAACGTCAACGACATGGAATATTAGTATCGGATTAGGGATTATTTCATGATATTAAAAGTAGAGAGAGAGGAGATAGAAAATACGATGTCGTCGAGGAGAAGACAGGCGGAGTCGGAGGCTCTGCCGAAACGAAGGACAAGCACTTTGTCAATGGTGTCTCTAATGATGGAGTCTACTTCTTCCTTCTTCCTCAGCGTTCTCAATAAATAGCTCATCTTCACTCTCTCTTTCTTCCACCGATCACCGGCACCGTGGTTATCCTTTCCAGGCTAACCGGAAAAAGTCTCGTTCCTTCCCTAGTTCTTTGATAAGGAGTGCGATTATCAATTGTGGGGAAAAAACTGAATAAAATAAAGGACAAGTCTACGCATAACAACAAATCAAGTCTGCATAACATAAATTTTAATATTATATTTTATTTGTTTAATAATATAAATAAATAAAATATTTAATTATTATGTATTTATAATTATTCTAAAATATAATAAAAATTCACATGTGATTTTATTAATTTCGTCACCGCATGTGAACGTGGGAACCACCAACATACGTGGAAAATGAAAATATTCTTTTTTTTTCAAAATTTAAAAGTACATTTTTTAAAAAATAAAATAGAAAATTTTGATTTCTCAAGATATATTCATAATTTTTAAAAATATAGTTATGATGATATAATAATTAAAATATATACGGTATGAAATGTTAAGAGCTCCACATTAATTTTAGTCTAATTAAAATTTTATTTGTAATTTTTTTATGATCTTTATTATCGTATAAAAACAAGTACTTTTGAGCCAATTTAAATTTATTCATTTTTACAAAGTTATTGACACACGTTACCAAACCGTATACAAATTTTATTATTTTAAAAAAAATATTATTTAACTTAAGCCAACAATAATAGCTAACAAAAAACATAGTATCAAAATAACCTACAAATTAAAAATGGTAAAAAGTCTATTAATTGAGAACCCAAGGCCACTTTAATTGTAGAAAATATGAAAAAAAAAAAATAAAGGACCGATGTAAACAATGTTTTAAAGGATAAAATGAAAAAAAAAAAAAAAAAAATTCACTAGTGTGTTTATAACAATATAACGACATGATAATCAGACATAAAAATTAAAAATAAATATTTTATAATTTCACCTATTTATATTTTTATCCCCAATTATCATGTCCCTGTAGAAAAGTTCTGAAACATATGACTTGCTATTTTAAAGATGTGAGGATTTATGTTTTCGCACAATCTTCATAAATAGCAAGTGGATTCACCCAAATTTTTGCAAGAGAGAACTTTGAAAAACAATTCCCATAAATTTTTCACGACAGACATTAGTACATGAATCTAGCAAATTATTCAAAGAAAGAATACCCCTCCAAACACATATGAGGCAGGCAAGACCACAAAACCCAAGTATAATATGAACCAATGCACCTGTTATCTTTGAAACTGCAATGACAACTGCACCAATTTAGATTTGGAGGGGAAAAATTGAAGAAAATAAGACTGACATGCGAGATGACATTAAACCTGATAAGTTTAACAATGACTACAACACGGCAAACACAAAGTCGATGGAATTTACATAGTTTTGGAGCTAATACTTCAATGAGTACGCAACCAAACCAAACAGTTGTCTTTCTTCTTCTTCCCCTATAAGAAGGCAGCGACCAAACCAAACAGTTGCCTTTCTTCTTCTTCCCCTATAAGAAGACAACTTCTGACTTCCATGGAGACATCCAATCAAGTTAAATTGTCTCCATGATACAGCTAGAAGAAGTGGATTTCTAAAACCAGGTCCTCAACCAGGTAAAAGGTCCTGATTGTGTATTCTGCACAATAGCAGAACACTGTGACAAATACCAAACAGGTAATTCTAAATTATTGTTCCTGGTATGTAAAATCAATTTAATGTCCAGAAGCAGGAAATCTACCATATTGTGCTTGGTCATGACTGATCTTCGTCAGACCGATATCGTGTCAAACGTCGACGTCTTCTTGGGACTGGAGATGCATCTTCATTTGTATCACTTAATATATTCACATCCAGGTCATCCTCATCATCGTCATCATCGTCGTGTGCTCCAAGCAAATTTCGACCCCACAAGAACCGACGTCCAGAAACAGCTCCTGTAGAGCGTCGATGCCTTGTTGAAGAAGCCATAGACCTCCCAGCCCTTCGCTCAGCAGCTGGATCCATTGAGCCTAACATCTGAAACAAGAAAAAAGTAGTCAACCATGGTCCATCGCGTTCACCTGAACCCCTTTCCCTTTCACCAGATGCTCTATCTCCATTTTCAATTACATAGTCCCCAAGCACAATAGCACCTGGAATGGCTGTACGAATGGCGCTGACAATATCACCGTAATCTCTCTGGTGCTCAAGGTGCCGCCATGCTCGTTCTCTTGAAGGGTCAATGTCAGAAGGTCGTGCTGATGGGTGAACTCTCCTGGCATGCCTACGCAGTTCTCTGTAGCTACCACTGAATGAGCATGATTCATGAGAGCAACTTCGAGACTTTGAGTTGAGGTACTTTCTGGCCTCTTCAACAACCTCCCAACCAAGTACACTTCCACGGCATAAAGGGCATCTCAAACTTGATTTTGCGTCTGAAGAATTCCCATCATTCCTTTCTGCAGGATCCACCCTTTCAGATACCTCAGAACCTCCAATTTCCAGATTTACTTCTTGCATATCAAATTGCCTATTAGCAGCACGGATGTTATTCTCACCCGGTCCTCCAGGCAATTCAACAGAATCTATAGTGTCATTTTGAATTAGATTGTGGACATGAAACTCAGTAGAATCGCTTGTAGTTCTAAAACCAGAGTTCCTCTCTAAAGGTGACAATCTGGGTGGTGAGGGATTGTTCTTGTTGTCTGCTCTAATTTTTTTGAAACGGTCCAAGCAATTTGAATGCCTGTAACTTGTGTCACAAATGTAAGATCTGCACCCCTTATCATGTGAACTGCACAAGAGAAGAACAGCATTGTGTGGGTGGTCCATGCAAATGGGGCATGATGCATCATCCCATTCCTTGTGGAGGGCACTATTATCTGCATCATTTGATAAGCTTCGTTTTCTACTTGCCATCAACGTTCACTGTAGTATGTTACTCAAATATCGAAATGATCAGAACAGTAGTACTAATCCAACAGAGCATGGAACAATTAACTGAATGCTTATTAAAATATTCCAAATAAACTTTTTAGTGTACCACAGATTCACAGGAGAATACTCAGATTAAACCTGACCGCTCCATGAGTAAAGAGAAGCGAAATTACTCAATGAACCAACAGTATAGACAAACTAACTAACTACACCTGATGATT
Source organism: Hedera helix (assembly GCA_947179155.2). Taxonomy (NCBI): domain Eukaryota; kingdom Viridiplantae; phylum Streptophyta; class Magnoliopsida; order Apiales; family Araliaceae; genus Hedera; species Hedera helix. The sequence goes on from OX359271.1 coordinate 50,206,624, forward strand.
ACAATAATGTTACTAAACCATCACACGAATCCATTGTTTTATGTGAGAGAGAAAGGGTTTTTTGAAGTTGAGGTGGAATGTAGTCTGTCATCGTGTCCTTTCTTTTCATTTTTTACATTCTCTTTTCCTTTCTATGTTTCGTTTTTAAGATAAATAATCTGAAACCTGTCATTACAATTCATGTATAGTTATCCCTTAAACCAAGTTCCAAGGAGTAATGTACAATAATTACATTAGTAAATACAATCATGGCCAATTGCAATTATCATTCAATTAATGCATTTTCTTCAGAAGACGCCATTATCCTAAAGGTTTCTCAAAAATTATCATCCACCCACACGTGAATGAAATTTGAAAACAATGAAAGAGAAAGAAAGAAAATGAGGGGGTTTGATGAGACTAAAAATAAACTGAGGGGGGGGGGGGGGGGGGGGAGGGGAGAGAGAGAGAGAGAGAGGAAAGTAAAGGAAGGAACCACGTACATATAGACTAAGATTCATTAACAAAGTCAAACATATTTCCTAATTGAACGCCTCTACCAGCCAAATTCCATAACATTTTAAAATGAAATTTAACATTCAAAAATTCACCCAAGTCTCCAACTCAATATTGAAATGACACAAAAATGCGTGCATGCCACACATCTGAAAAGGGAAAAAGGAACGCTCAAAAAGAACCACTTCATCTTTAAAATTACCAAAATTTAAGAAACTTCTTAATAACTGACCAACATGTTGTTAACATCAAAAGGATAATGAATAGAGACCTAAAGAGTATAAATAGTTTAAGAAATAGCAAACCAATTTAAAAAAAGCAGAGTTCTAAAAGAGGGTAGGGTAGGGTGGGGTGGGGTGGGCGGAAGGGGAACACCATGTATAATATAAATGTACTGCAAAGTTATTCCTACAGACCGAATACAAACAAATCTAATTCTAACAAGAACAACCAAAACCCAGAGGACGAGAAGATTGAATACACCAAAAAAGTAACAGCAGCTGCTATAGACCAATAGAACCACAATACTTGAGTCTTACCACCCAAAAAGGTGAGTGCCAAAAGAACCAAATATTTCTAGACTAAATCCTAGAAAAAACTTTCACAATACAAACACAACAACAGACTCTAGATTGGGAAGGAAAACAAAATAACCGCAATTTTTTGCAAAAAAACTTCAAGACTGGCCAAGCTACAGATACCATCTCTTGTGTTCCAAGATCTCCATCAACGAACAATTTCTTCTAAATCACTCAATGATTGCACAAGCCATTATCACCATGCAGTAAAGGAAACAGCCTTAACAATCAAAAATTTATAGCCTCGTATAACATATATAACCTCGTATAACATATTTCACTAATTTAATGTACCCTTTCGAGAAACCAAAATCTTATCATCAAATTAACTGTCAAGTGAAGGAGTGCCCAAAGTCTCAATGTTAGAGACATTATGTTAAGCTGAGTCACTTTCATTATCTGTAAGGGATGCAAGAGGCTACGACAGCTAAGAAATCAGCATTGCTACAATAGCCCAATATTCCTCAAAATTGCTGATTAATGTTAACCCATATTTCCTGACATGCACATGGAAACAAACAACTATATAGCCTGCACTCTAGCAACCAAATGGAAACACAAGAAAACGAATACCTAAACCATGAAAGAACAGTCTATCTACTAACAAACTCAACAAAGGCAATCTCATTTAACACAATTAACAAGATACCAAAAGTCTTAAGAGCAACTGCTTTGAATAAATGTCTTGATTAAATGTCCAGAAATTTCGATCGTGTTTTGACCTATTTACACAGACTCTTCATTTTGTCCTAAAGTAGTCATGTCCAACACTCGACACTTGAACAAGTATATGGGTCTAGACACTTACTTCCTAATACACTCGAAGCATTGAAGAGTACCAGTGTCAGACTCCTCAAAATACCGTATCCAACCGGACACTCCATCGGAATCCGTGTGTTTTGACCTATCACCACCTCAAAAGACACAAAAGAAACCATGTACTGACCTCATAGATCATTCACTAAAAGCTAGACAATTTAAAAAAAAAGGGAACGAGAAATACTCATAACAGGAAATAGCAACTCTATCTAAAAGTAGTTTTCCCAAACATTTCGATTGAACTTTCATTCACATATAAGGGATAAGTCTAGAAGCACATAAGCGTAATCAATTTACACACACTCACCAAGAGAAGGCAATCTCAGATTAATTCCCAACTAGGAGCTTCTGAATCCTTGATGACTGATCAGGGTTAGCACATAACAAAAACAGAATCCTTATGCAACCTTATAGTATATCCAAATGCAACTCCGCAATGCTCCAAAGCATCAAACAGATAATCAAGTAAAGCACAGTCCTATAAATCTTGAATGAATAAAGCCTTGAACAAGTATTTATAGACTCTATCTTTTGTCAGAGTCACCAACGAGTCTTAAAACCTGCACTTGTACTGCAGAATAGAAACAATAGTCATGCACATAGGACATCAATCCAGAAATCCACTACTACATATATAACATAAAAAAATTCAACTTTATCTCAGAAGGATATGTTGTGCAAGGGTTCATATATTACAAGAAGATTATTGCAGCTAGGGCTTGATAAAGTTAAGAGCATAAGTAAAGCAGAATTCAAAGCAACCAAATGATGTACGTCACCACCCCAAAAATAGCCACCCAAAACTACAAATCAGAAGGAACACAAAGATATTATACAATCATTTTTGAGTAAAGATCAAAGTACACACTTCAATGACATTCGTTATCAGAATATTATTCCCAAAAGAAGAGACAAAATCTCCTAATCTTGTACAATATCCTTGTAAAACCATAAGAAAAGTAAAATATCGAAAACCATCTGCTGCGACACTGAATAGTTATTCAGTACAGATACTAAGCTAAATGCTTACACAGTTCTCTGCTCATCTCTTTTTACCAATGGTACTGTGTTCTAACTTCTAATAGGCCGGTGAACGAATTATATACAAACACATAGTAAATAACCTTTACTACACAGTTATTGATTTGCAAGTGATGAGAATTCAATCATCCGAAGAACCCTACAATGACGTCTCACCTCTACAACAACAAATAATATTGGAAGCCTTAAAAGGTAAATCAGGACAAATCTTATCCTGTTTAATTTAACTTTGTGAAAAATGTTGACTTAAAAAATATCATAACATGATTTGGATAGAAAAATATAAAAGGATTGAAATTATGCTAAAATTTCAAAAGCTCTTCTTGTTCCTTCAAACAAATACAGAGAAACTAAGATCAGATAAGCACAACAAATACAACAATTATGCAACCTACCCACCAACCAATAACCCTAACCCTAACCCTAATCTACCTTTATCCACACATAAGATCAAAAAGATCATTCCTTTTATTAGGGAATCAATAAATTATTACATATACATGTTCACATATGTCACAATCGATACAATTGGATCAGTAAAGATGAATATTATATCACAATATTCATAAACCCAATATGAGTTAAGAAATGGAAGGCACGGAATTACAAGAATTTTTGCTCTTCACCCTCTGTCTCTACGAGATTGATTGAGGAAGAATTGCTGATTGAATAAATTATAAACATTTGTGTGAAATTCAAGGGTGGCGTCCGATGAGAGAGAGCTGAATAAATAGAGAACAAAGTTTATGACTTAGAAGGAAAATGTTTATTATGTCATTATTACACGTATTTATAGCCGTTTATGTGCAAGAAAATACAACCCCTTACAAAAAATGATGGGGAGGGCACGAGACGATAGATTCAATGGAAGATGAAATCTTTTATATGTTAATAAGGGAGCGGAGAGAAAATAGTCCTTCTTTATTGTGTAGCAAAATTTTTATTTTATTTTTACAAATTTAATTTAATTTAATTCTTTTTTAAATTTTGATAAAACTCTTACCATATTTTTATTATTAGTAGTATTATTATTAAATTAAATTTTATTTTTAAAATATCTTAAATTAAATTTTAAACAGAAAAATTAATAAAAAAAAATTGTGTGACAGAGAGAGTATTATTATTATTATAATTATGTTCTTTTTCAGTGATGCAACTATAAATTGACCTTCACTTTAATTATAAAAAAGATATTTAATACTGTAACGTTATTTTTCTGTTAAATAGTTAAATTTTAGTTTTAGTTTTTGTAAAAAAAATTAAGGACAATAACTCGATTGTAAAAAAATTCACAACAATAATACATATGTAAATTGAGATCGAGTTCAATAGGAAAAAATTGATTTAACCCTAATAATAATACTGTCTCTGTTACACAACAAAAAGAGATTATTTTCTAGGTATTTTAAAATATATTTTAATTTAATAATAATAATAGCAATAATAATAACAACAACAACAATAATAATTGTGACGCCCCCAAATCTAGGTCCACACAGCCCAAACTTGAGTCGTCAAAAGACTATACAAAATTATTACAACAAATAACAACGTACAACAATACAGTTTATAATAATACACAACTAAGTCTTCACTATTATTGTCACACTATTTTACAACACGTGAAGACTAGGATAGCTATTCCTCGGACTCTCACTCCATCCCTCGGCTAAACCCCGTTACGTTTTCATCTCCTGTTGAAAAACAATGGAACAAAAGAAAAGGGTGAGCTCAAATAGCCCAGTAAGAAATATCATGACTAAGATAATGACGAATAAATTATCATTAGCCTTCAACAGTTGAGTTATTGATAGAATACAATAGACTACAAGGTTTATATCAAAAACTGCAGTTAAATTTTTGAACAATGTTCAGATCAATAAAAGCAGCGGAATGAGCAATCTATTAGAAGAATAATGCAGACCATAATATCCACTCGCTTCTCTTTTTAGTAAAAACATCATTAACTTTTATCATCTGAAATACCATTAGTCATGATAATAAAAATTCACAGTTCCTGATCATAATCATGCAAATCAACAGTTCATCTTTGCACTACGGGCCAAAGATATTCAATATAGCACAAGCGGTCATGATTATACCAGATTTAGCTTTTGGTCATAATCATACCAAACAACAGTTCATCTATGCACTACGGGCCAAAGAGAACTTTCAATATAATACCAACGGTCATGATTATACCAGATTCAACCTTTGGTCATAATCATACCAATCAACAGTTCATCTTTGCACTACGGGCCAAAGAGAACATTCACCACGTGCCATAAAAGACACCGAACAGATGTATCGCCTTTAACCTAGTATATCGCCTTTAACCTATCATCTGTTCAACAATTATATCACATATGTGCCCCCGGCCACATATATTCACAACAGCTTGATTCTTGATGGTTAATACAAATAACAGTGATGCAAATGATGAACAGAAGAAACAAGATAAACACTAAGTATCGGAAGTTTACTTTGTGCAGATTCAAACAATGTCCAAATTGTCAACATGATATGGAGTGAAATTTAAAAATGATATTCAAGATCCACAGTTCAGAATAACGGTTACAGTTCAATAGAAAGGTTCAGAAAATAGGAAGGTTCAGTTGAAATAATGAAGTTCAACTATTATGGAACATATAATATTTTTAGGAATTATAGAAGCAATAGTTCCATAATAAGTTTCGATTTAAGAGTATGAAAGAAAATGACATCCCTTACCATAATAAATTTAAGAGTGTGGAAAAAAATAAATATTCCTTACCTTAACACGTGACTGGATATTGATTTAAATGAGATTGATCAACCTATATATTTTTAATAAAATTAGTAATTACCACATATAAATTTCAAGGTGTATGATAATTCATATATTATGAACTATCAAAATTATATATATTTAACATAATTTTTGTAGTATAATATAACAACTTTAAAATAGTTTTTAAAATAATATTTCAAAATAAATCTTCCAAAAAAAGCTTTTAAAAATGAATTTTCTTAAAGAAGAGTCTTCTAAATTAAGATTTATGAATACCCTGAAAAATAGGAATTTATGAAATTACTACTCTTTAATAAAAGACTTACTTGAAAATTTTCTGCACTCTTTTTGGCTTTCAAACACTCAAGATAACCTTACTATTCTCAGAGAAAACTCATAAAATTCTTATAGAAAAATTCTATGTTTTAGGTGTGATTTTTCTATTCAGCTGAGCAAGCTATTTATAGGAGAAAATAAGTTACTATGCGTGATAGGTGGGGGTAGGTGGCTGGCTGCTGCTCGCCAGCAGCAGCAGCCTCGTGCTGCAATTTTTTTTTTTCCCTCTAACTTCTTCAACTTCACCAACTCATGTGGGCCCCACCAATGGGTCCACATGTTTCTTACTATTTACGTTACTATTCACGTCACTATTCACGTTACTATTTCAAATAGTAAATTTTTTTTTTTTTTTTATTTTTATATTTATATTTATTCTTCCTGTGGGTCCAACATATAAAATAAAATAATGCTACAACAATAATGTAATAAACACGTTACAGATTATTATTAATTTAATAATATAAATTACAGTATATTTGCAACTGTGACAATTATTAGGTTCAATAATTTTAAAAACAGTGTAGCAACAATTATTGACTCAATGATATAAAATACAGTGTAATGATAATTATTGAATCAATAATGCAAAATACTGTGTAACAACAATTATTGAATTGATAATATAAAATATTATGCAGTGACAATTATTGATGAAATCATGCGTAACAGTTACGGTGTCAATAATATGAGACACTGTGCAATACCGTGTGCTACTGTAGAGTACCGCATGCTACAGTAAAATACCATAAATTACCGTATGCTACTGTTCTTTTATCACCGGTATTTTAACAGTTAGCACCGTTGACTATTTTTATTAAAAAGGTTACTTCTGTCGTTTTCTATATCCGACAAATATTCCGTTGTGGAGTCCACCAATAATTTGTTATTTCGGCGCCGTCGTACGACACGAATATTCCCCAACAAAACGAATATTCCCCGACAAAACGAATATTCCCCGACAAAACGAATATTGTCCGACAAAATAAAAATTTGCACATAATGTCCTTAACTTTCAATTTCGTCAATTTAACCATAATGTCCTTAACTTTCAATTTCGTCAATTTAACCACTTACTGTTTCATGAAAAAATATATATGAAGAAAAATTAAATTTTATATTTCATAAAATTCGGGGTCTTACAATAATAATACCCTCTCCATTATACAAAAATAAAAAATAAAGATATTTTTTTAAATATCCCAAATTAATTTTTGAAAAGCAAAACTAATATTTTTATTTTTTATTTTTTATGTAATGGAAAGGGTATTATTATTATTGTTATTGTTCTTATACTACTGTTTTTTTGTTAAATAGTACTACTGTTTTTTTGTTAAATAGTTAACAAAAAAAATATTAATTTTGTAAACAAAATTCAATACGGTCATGTGATCCTAAAAAAAAATCAGTTCACTAATGGATTTGTAAATTGGGTCCGGCCGATGCAAAAGTGATTTAACCCTTTTTTGTATCAGAGAGAGCATACAAAGTATTCAAATTCAGCCATGGCCAACAATCCTTCGCAGCTCCTCCCCTCTGGTTCATTACCCGCTCCCTCTATTTATTAAATCTGTGTTTTTTGCTATAAATTATAGTACTAAACCATGTCCCGTTGATTGCAGAATTGATAGATCGGTGCATAGGGTCGAAGATTTGGGTGATTATGAAAGGAGACAAGGAATTAGTTGGTACACTTCGTGGTTTTGATGTCTATGTCAACATGGTCCTTGAAGACGTCACTGAATAGTTCGTACCCTTTACCCCTTTACTGTTTGAGCATTATATATTTTGTTTATTATGCTTATAAATTTGATACTCTTTAGTTGAGAAAGACTTGGGTGCTTTAGGATTCATATGGATCTTATTTGATTTCGGTGGTTGCATTGCTTCCACTTTTTTCTGAAGGTTTAAGTAATTTGGTGATGGTGAAGTTCATACATAGTGTTGGGAGTATTAATTGTTTTGAGTTGAAGAAAATTTGTGAATGTTAGGAGCATTTGTCTATGTTGCAATTTTTGGGTTAGATTAGAGTTGAGCATGTAATTATACTTTTGATTTCGTCAATTTTACTCAAACTTCAATAAATTACCCATTTTCTGTATGATAATTAAGTTTGGGAATGCAACAGCCTGAAATAGACCTAGTGTGAGGCCATTCAAGCTGGGCTAGTTAAACTTGGATTTGCCTAACTAGCATTGAACCAGCCCAAGATCATTCCTTTTTATCTCACAAAGCTCTAGAATCTCCTAAACAGAATCCTTCTTTGCGTTGTGGTGCTGAAAACTGATAGTTCTTCTACTCTAGATTCTTCCAGGAACAAGGCCAGGTCCACTTCCAAATAAAACTGGCTGAAAATGGATTTAAATTTGACTGTGACTCTTGATATAACTGGCCCTTTTGGTTACCATGTAAACATCTGGTAGTTCCCCGTGCTATTACCACTTTTTATGTGATCAGTTTTTGCTTTCATGAAGTTTTGAACTGTTGACATGAAATTGCAATGGATTTTTTGGGTTGTGAGTAAGGTGATACTTAACAATATGTCCTGCACCATTAAAATGAGCAAGTTGTAATCTCTTTAGAAATTGCCTAGGATAGCCTTAGAAATTTTGGTCATCTGAGCTTGGTTTAATTATTTTTCTACCGAGCTGTGAGTTCACTTACTTTATCTTGTTTTCAATTCTGATGGAAAATCCAAGGAAAATGAAGACAAAGCGTACCCCTTAATGAAATTCCCGCCGAAAGTGATCCGTGATCTATAGGTCTTTTATTTAAAGCTTAAAAAAACTCTGTTTCTCATCATAGTTTCTGCATCAACTGTTTGTTAGATAGTAATTGGAAATTATGTTTATGGGCAGTCAAAATAATTCCAGATACATCCTATGTGGAAAAATTATATGAAGAAAAAAAAACCAAAAAGAAGAAATGGAAACCTTTTTTCAGGTAGAGTATTATCACCGCGTTGAACACGGTTTCCAGATTGATGGTGTAGAGAGGCAATGTAATTCAACAGAGGAGCAAGAACCTTTGATATATTGATCCTGAATATGTTTCCCTTTCATCAGATTTAGAAGGTTTCAACATTTTCAACGAACTTTATATGAAAATCCTAACATCCAAATTTTGTCCATGGGTACTTGCGGGCTATTGAACTTGGACATTTAGACCCTCTCTTAGACTGTTGGTACACAATGGGCATTTGCCAATATTAGTGTTTTGATTTTATTTTTTTTGCTCTTATTGGCTCATTGAGCTGCCTAATTTTCAAAGGAGTTAGCATCCAGTTTCTATTTCTGATTGAATTTCTCTTTACCATTCATTCTGATGAGGGGCTCAATGCCTAACCACGACAACAGCCCCCCCCCCCAAACTTCTCTCTGTCACAGCGTGTGCTCATATTTGTGCATGTGCCAACAGTCTTATTTTTCCTCTCACCATTCTCTATATTTGTACGTGTCCCTCCGTCACGCTTTATGTGGCCACTCGTTTTTGAACTTGTTTGACACAGATTTCCCATCAATTCCAAATTATTAGATTCTTATTGACTTTTGGAAATCAATTTGAAATATTTTCAAACTCAAAATTAATAAAATTCATTAAAAATTATGAAATACTCCCTCCATTCCAAATTTTAGGATCATTATTGACTTTTGAAAATCAAAATAAGACATTTTCAAACTTAAAATTAAAATTATAATTATTTATTAAAAATTATGAAATAATAAATCTTACGATGAGTAGTACTTTTAAGATAGTTTATAATATTTATTATTGTATCAACTAAAATTAAAGGAAATCATGTCAATTTTGAGTTTAAAAATGTCTTAAGTTGACTTCAAAAAGTTTTTACATTTAGGAATGAAGGGAGCAATAAAATTTATAATTAATGGTAGTTTTTACTACATAGTTTATAATATTCATCATTCTAGTGGCTTAAATGAATTTGTGTCAATATTTAGTTCGAAAATGTCTCAATTTGACTTTAAAGAGTCAATAATGATCTTATATTTTGGAACGGATGGAGTATGTAACTATATTGAAAATTTGTAATATGTCTTTAAATGTGTATGCGCTATATCTTAACATTTGTAACTGAAACATGCAAAGAAATTGTCTACATGAAGTTGTACAGAGGGAGTATCATTTTTGCCATCCTCAACACTAATTGTACATTGCCATTTTTTCACTATCATCAGACATGGACCCATTATTGTCAAATTGTGGATCATATTGTATATCGAAAATTCCCAAGTCGCGAATCGTGTATCATACCATAAAAAAAATAACACTAATAATAAAAAATAAAAAAATAAACTAAAATACAAAGCACATTGGCTTAAGTTTAATGTTAAAGGGATCAAAAAAGGCTAGGAACAAACATTAAATATTCATTTTAGTTTGAAGACTCTAAACTAGAGGGTTAATTAGTAGTCAATATTATTTAAGTAATATATCTCTATTAATAAAGCGGGAGAAAGAATAGACGTTTATTTTGGTGTTAACATATTTTTGAAGCCGTTGTATATTCCTTTTTTATCCTTTAAACTTATAGGGATTTACTAAAATCTCCATCTATTAATTCTTTCACACACGTTAGTTTCTATTTTAACACTGATTATGTATGACAGTTAATTTTTAGTCTCTTACTCTCATAATAGGGTTGTTTTTTAATTTCTCATTCCTACTTTTTCTCGCCCACGCTCTTATCCCTTTATTACTCTTTTATCCCTTTATTAAATCATACACTTAGTATGTGTGCAGGATGACTAGTATTTATAAAGGAAGAAGAGGAAAAAAATGACATAATATACCTTTGACTATATAAGTATAAAATACAAAATAAATTAAGCCTCATATTGCAAAGTAGAGACTAGTGAGTAAAAGTGAACTCCAAATTTATGTATTTATGTTTTCATGTAAGAAGAAGACAAATAAATATGACTAGGTCTTGACATTAAATTTTGAATTTGTTTGTTTTCAACCGATTAAAAATTCAATCTGTGACAAAGTCATAGTGCTAGATAATTTTGAAGGACTGTAAAATTATCATGATTGAGTCATTCTTTTCAGTTGTGTGGATCACAATGTATCAGAATTTTGGTTGATTCGTTCTTGAAGATGGAAAGTAGGAATAATTTCTTTTATCACTTTAATTAGTATCTCAAAACTGAGATACCGACATCTTATACACTCTTTCACCTTTATGTTCACCTGTTATGTACCTTATTCCTTTTGTCATGTAAATCTGCTGATGCTGAATGACTTGTTGTGCTTGTATACCCATCCTGTGTTTCTTACTACTGTTTTTTTTCTCTGTAATACAGTGAAATTACTGCTGAAGGCCGGAGAATAACAAAACTCGATCAGATTTTGCTAAACGGAAACAACATCGCAATTGTAAGTGTGTGACATAGAAATTTATATATTCGTTATCATGAGTATGAGTGGCTTATGTCCTTTTGTTATATAATAAGTCAACTGAGTAATTCGATGTGCACTAATGTAGAAAAAACAATACACGAGCCCAATTCAGCAAGTAGGACCACATGCTCTTCTCTGTGTTGGTGCACAGTTAGTGCACATAGGATTACTCGAGTTAACTTTGTGCAACTTTTACTTTTAGTAACTCTAAACTAAGTTGGTCATCAGCAACCTATGATGCCTGTGGCTTTGGACTTTTGAGTGTAAAGTTACTAAACACCTTTATGTAACACAGTAATGTTTTTACCTAACTTTGAGCTATATGCTTGATGCTTGATCGATAGTCATAGCAGCTTTGTTTTTAATCAGGATGCAATAAAGAGACTGACAAATAAATTGTAATTTTGAACGTTCATTAGGCTACCTCTAACTTTTTGTCATTCACGCAGCTGGTCCCTGGTGGCTCTCCGGATCCAGAATGAGCGTCGTGGCCCTTTTACTTGGACACATTTGTCTTCTAGCAGAGGTTGGATATAATCAGGGTGTCACCTTTAAAGAGTGTAATTTACATAATAGGCAGACATGGTTGTAGGAGGATGGATGAATATTACTATCACTTTTTACTTTGCTGATTTATGATCCTTTATGTAGTAATTGTTTTCTTGCTTGAATTAAGATTCCATTATGTCCCTGCCTGCCTTAGTTTGCACTCCCTTCCTTTCTATTCTAAAAGTAGGGATACATTTTGACTTTTCAAGTGATTTATGAAATCCTTAAATTCAAATTTGCTATGAATTTAATATATGATAATTACTGGTACTTTTTAGTCCGTTAACAATAGTTATACTTGTTTGTGTCAAAATAACTAAATAAAAAAGAATCATATCGATTTTTGAGTTTTACAAATTAACTTAAAAAGTCAAAATAAATATCTAATTTTGGAAAAGGAAAGAGCTTAGTGTCGCTCCACTTATCTTGGAGGAACAATAAGGGAATTGTGAATCTATATTTATTTTATTTATATGAAATTTGCTTTCTCTTTTATGTGAGATTTAATTAATTTATTGTATTTGTAGTACTTCCCAAGTAGTAAGAACTCCTTGCATCTGGTCATCCGCTTCATTCTTAATCTCATTAATTAATTTTAACAAAAACATATTTATTAGTTATTACTCATTCCTTCTCAAAAAGATGACCTAAGTAGGTTTTTCACATAAATTATAAAAAATAAAGGGTAGAAAAGATAATAAGAAAAGTTTTAAATTCATCTAACGGTCATACAAGATTACATAATATTGGGTGCTTTTACTTTTTTATATACTAATGGACTCTACTAAATGAGTTACATATTCTTTACTTTATGTAAAAAAAATTGTTCACTAAAACATTTATTTTTTTAGGATGGGGAGAGTATTTATTAGACCACTCTAAATTTCTTTTAATTATCTAAAAGTTTTCAATTTCTTTATATTATTTTAAAATAAAATAAAATGTGCTAATACAAATTCGTACGCAACATATTGACAGGATTGGAAAGTAGGAAAAATTATTCTATGATTCTAGGACATTGTCACGTGATGCTCCAAGATCACTTACATGTTGTCATGAAATAATCCACTGGACATGTTAAAATAACAACATGTTAATGGCTTGAGGTACCGCGTGGTGTTAGGACAATTCCTAATTAATGGGCAGTTCAGTACGAAATAATTGAAAGCGGAAAGAAATCTTTTTTGGCGTTTGGTATGTTAAGTTTGATCGGAATAATTATTCCAATGAAATAACGTTTTTTTTATACATTAAAATCGTAATTCCAATAATAATAATAAAAAAAAATATACGAAAAAATATTAAGACAAAAATGTCATTACCTATATAAATATATATAATATAAAATATTATACATTGTAATAGGTATTATATTTATTTTGTATTATATTATATTAATAGAGTATATACAATATATATTATTATATGTTTATAATGTATATTATTGTACATTAAATATATTTTATATTTAATATATAATATACAATATATAATATGATATTTTTAATATGTACTATATTTATTTAATATTATATTATATATATATATATATAATATATATATATATATACAATATTATATTTTTTATATATTATATTATAATTATATACATAAATATATAGAACATCTAATATAACATGCAATGTTATATGTATTAGTATACATTATCTTTACTTTTTATTATATTATAATAATAGTATAATATTATATATTTATATATAATATTATTATATTAATATGTATAATACTTATTTTAAATTATTTTATATATATATATATATATATATATAATTAGTTAGTTAAAAATATTTTAATAATTATATTATATTTTAATATAATTTTTAAATAACATATCAAATATATGAATAAAATTTTATTTTCAATTCCTGATTTCAATTTTCCGTCCAAAACAATTCCTGTCGAACGTCACACCTACTGCAATGAAGTGCATACCTTTCATTTTTGGGACAATTAAGTATACACCTCGTGCAATTAAGTAGTAAGTACACCACATCCATTTTGGGACAATTCCCCAATTAACATCTTACTGCAATTCTCAAGATACTATTTCGCCTGGTAAATTTGATTACAAACATCAAGCACAAAGCCCTAACTTAACATTTTTATTTTGAAATGACAGTTAAAGAGCCAGAGATCATCACAGATAAGAACCAGATGAGGCAATGGTCAAGGTCCATGAGAGCCCAAGGCAGGACCATTGGGTTCGTCCCCACCATGGGTTACCTCCATGAAGGTCATCTCTCTCTTCTCAAAGAAGCCCATAAGCACACCCAAGTCACAATAGTGTCAGTCTATGTAAATCCAGGTCAGTTCTCTCCAAATGAGGATCTTCATCTGATTTTCATGGTGATATTAAGAAGCTAATGTCTGTTCCTGGTGGTGTTGATGTTTTTTTTCACCCCCACAACTTGTATGACTATGGAACTACTAGTATTGGGGATGGGGTGGAGAGAGAAAGTAAGAAAGAGAAAGAGGGGAAAGAGGTGTCTTGTGTGGAAGAGAAAGGATTTGGGCATGGAACTTGGGTTAGAGTTGAAAGGTTGGAAAAAGGTATGTGTGGGAAGAGTAGGCCTGTTTTCTTTAGAGGGGTTGCCACTATTGTCACCAAGATGTTTAATATAGTTGAACCAGATGTTGCACTTTTTGGCAAGAAGGATTACCAGCAGTGGCGAATTATACGACGAATGGTGAGTTTTATAAAAATCAAATAATCAGATGCTAAATTGATTTTTTTGTTTTTATAATGTGGTTGGATAGGTGCATCTGAATTTAATTGTGAATTGTGTAGATTAAAACATGCTGTACATCAATCGAAGGCTATATAGATAATAGTAACTGGTGATAAAGTATGTTCCTTTTTTGCTTCTTTTTTTTTAGAATTGTGAATTTTGACATTCCAAATGGATTGCCATTTTGATGCAAATGAACCAGAGCAGGGTGCGGAATGCAATTCAACCAGTTTCTCTTTTTCTGTTGAAGTTGTGTCTGTATATATATTTTATACCCAAAATATATTACGCCTCTTGACTATCATCCGCATAATCTAAGACAATTCAATAAAGCAAAGGCGAAACTGAACTTGGATTAGTTGGTTTCTGCAATTTGAATCAATGAATTGGTTTGGTTTCCTCAAGACCTGGTCCTGCCCTTTGGTTCAACCGTTCAACTTAATCAAAATTGGATGTCAAATCAATTTTATATTTATTCGAAACTGAGTTTGACAAATCTCTGTTATTTTTATTCTCTATTTTTTTTCAGTGCACTTCATTGTTAATTATTTATCCGATCAAATCCTCTTTCAGGTCCGAGATCTTGATTTTTCCATAAAAGTAATTGGTTGTGACATAATGCAAGAAGATGATGGCCTTGCAATGAGCTCCCGCAATGTACACCTCTCACCCGCAGATAGGATAAGGTTCCTTCCTACTAAATAGTTTATTATCATTGTGATTGTGAATTTTACTCTTTATTCCTTTACTTATGACTTGAGGATTGGAAGTATTTTGAAGGATAGAAATGATAATCAAATATAAAATTCATATCTCCCTAACAAATGTCATCCCGGTACTTCTATTACCATTGTGCTGCAAAAACTTTCCCAATATATGATCAAAATTTGAATTTTTGGTTTTCTTTTTGTTTGCATCGGCATCCTTAAACCTTATTGTTTTAATATAGTTCATACTATCTACTGTGGAGAATTTCTCTACATTTGGTCATTTATACACTGTCATAGCTTATTTGTGCTCCCAGAAAATTTCTTTTTACCTTTGAATTTCTAACGATTCAAATGTCTTCTTCTATACGTCTTGTAGGCCTTATCAATTAATCGGTCACTGTCAAATGCTAAATCTGCTGTAGAGAAGGGTCGTATTAATAGCCAAGAGTTGATAAATTCAGTCATTGAATCTGTACAAGGAGCTGGCCGAAGAATTGATTATGCTGAGGTGAGACATGGAATATTGTTTAGCTTTTTGGGTTTGTTTTGAACTGATTGATATTTGAAGAAAAATTCATGTCTGTTTTTACTATTGGAATAACTCCTAAACTTATTCATATAACGTTTTGATGGAATATTATTTTAAAAGTGTATAATTTGGATTGCTGGCAGCTGGTTTCATTGAGCAACAACCAGTGAGTGTTGCTTCCCCAGCCTAACCCCCGGTGGGAATTGTGATTTTCCTTCGTGAACTTTTAGCACTATGGACGTTGCGTCCTCTCGCTAACATTCTTGCTTTGCAAGACTCCTAGAAATTCCATTGAGATTTCCAATGCATAGCATTATTTACTATATTCGTCAAATTTGACTTACTGATGCACTTTTCCAATATGGAAAGTTGTAAAGAGTTTTTAATTTCCAAAGCTAGAATTTTTGAAAGAAAGACAAGCCCTTTTGAATCAGATAGTGAAAGTGATTTTCAATTGTTGAGGGTTTCCCATGGTTACACACTTGCAGTAAATGTGTTTCTGATTAAGTAGTTGGGACTGTAGCTTCATCTCATACTAGCAAGTAGCAATGCTAATGCATTAAAATAAAATGAACCTGGTGTGAATTGTTTTCTTCCATTGTATTTCTTCCGATTTCATTCAGGAAAAAGAGTACAATACTTTAATGAATAAAAGATTCTGATATACTTCACTCTTCTTGCATCATTTTTGCTAGCAGATTGTAGGCCAAGAAAGTTTAGAAGCAGTGGAAGAAATTAAGAGTCCAGTTGTGTTCTGCATTGCTGCATGGTTTGGGAATGTCAGGCTGATTGACAACATGGAAATCAATGGCTAAAATGCGGAGTTTGGTTTTGCACTCTGAGAACAACAATGCACACCTGAGTGTCCTTGCTTGCACAAACCACCTAATAGTTAGCGCAAGAGGTGAATAAATTATTCCTTGCGCTTCTATTGCCCCATTCTTCCTTGCTAAACTTTTTAGTGTTTTTAATTCTCCTTGTGGGTTCCTTCTTGTCAGATGGTCAAGGTTCAATGTATAAGAATAAAGTGTGGTTTCGTGAAAGGACAATATTACGTATACAAAAATCTGTGATAAAATCAAATACTATATTTTTTAATGATTGAGATGTGTTTAATTACTGATTTTTGTAAACTTATACTTTTCCTTTATGAAATTCTTCAATGGTGGTTGTTTGTTTGTTGACGAGGAGAGTGTCAAAAAATATTGTACTTGTTTCAAGTGTGGAGTGTCAAAAATCCTTTTGAGTGTTTGTTTGTCACGGGTAACAAGCATTTTGTAGGTACAAATATTGATTTGAGTTTTCGACCAAAGGTTGTATTGCAAAGTTTCATACGCAAGTCTTTCATGGCCAAAGCGTTCAACGAATTTTAATTAAATGCGTCACAAATACAAGATTATCAGGAAGCACACATTATACATGTTTCTCAAGCTACAGCTACTGATGCAAACACGAGGCCGTGATGCGGCCAAGGCCGGCCCTCCATCACTGCTATACTTATACCCGACGATGGCTCCATACATTATGATTTGGGGCTACTTGCACTATTATTCCCACATCTTACCTTTTTTATTAGTCAATTTGTAAATTCCTAAAATTCAAACCCGAGATGAATTCAATAATTAATATTATAAATTAATTAAAAAGTATTACCAACTACAAAATTGTTATTTTAAAAGGAATGATCAAATCCATACAAATTATTAAATCTCATCACAATTTAAATTTTAAGATTTGACAAATTAACTCAAATCAAACCTGATAACAGAGAGCTTTAATTGATAAACAATACCTCTTAGCATTACAAGAAAAAAAACAATAGTTTAAAATATAACCATGGGTGGGCAACGATTCTGCAAATGAAGTGTTAAAGAAAAGGGCAAAAAAAGGGAAAAAGGAAAGGGCTCATAAAGGAAGATGGGAACACTACATGATGTCAATCATGGAAGCTAAATTTGTTTCCTAGTATATCGAAAAAAATAATGAAAGAAAAAAAAATCAGAATTCAAATTACACACCGTCTCACAATATAAACTATAACATAAGGAGAAAACGTGCCACCAAAAGATCATGGTAAAGAGGCACCAACGAGATATCTGGAACAATAAAGTAGCACAAATTTTAACTAAACGAGTAATGAACGCTAATCATGCAGATAAAGAACACATTCACTTAGAACAGTTGAAGCCACCACAAACTGAGAGAACTATAATCAGAATTAGAGCAATAATAATCCCAAGAACTATCAGCTTTATCTTCATATTCTGCAACCACATCTTCCTCCTCATCTTGGTTCCCTGTGTCCTGAAATCTTGCGCCTGCAAAAAGGGTCATCACTCATATTCATCAAAAACACAACAGAGGGTAACATGATAATGATCGAAAGAAAATAATGAAGTGGCATAAAGGAATATACAAGGCAAATACACATAACCAGGAATCCTATAGAAGCAAACTAAAAGAGAAAAACACTAAATAAGGGTAGTAGAGAGTTACGATGTTGCCTTTTGAAAGAAATGTACCTCCAATAAATTTGTTAACCTAGAAACCTTCATTGATTGGCTATTATTAAACAATAAATGGGTCCAACCCTTTTTCTTTAGGGATTGAAAATCGATAAAAAATTCCACTTGGATTAAGGATATTTCAACAAATACCTTTTTACTTCCATGTTTCTTTTTGTATCTCTGTTTTCACTTGGTTTAATGGCATGGTAAGTCTGCCGCTCACCATACTCTAATAAAGAGAACTATGGTTGTCCAATCACTGACCTGAGAACGAAGATTCTCGGTTTTATCCACCAGTAGCTCAATCTTCTCTCCACGATCAAGAACCTACAAAATCAGAAAATATTAAGAATCCATGCACAAAGTTTCTGTTTTCAATGTTCTACAGACTCAATGACTGCATATAAAATCACTTGGCCTATTCAAAAGATTTAAACAATCAACTACCGTAGCTATGATGCCTTACCTTCTCAATATTTTCCATCATCACCCCTTTGACTTCTGTAACCTGGGCCTTCACCTTCGCAAGCTTACTGATCTCCTCTGGATGATCTACACAATACTGCATCTGCTCCTTCTGTTTGGGCCTATATTCATAATATTAACAGAACATATCTTCAACAGATTACCTCAAAAACTAAAAACACAAAATACCAGCTAGAATGCAGAGGTAAATTACCCAAACTCTTTGTTTAGACTATTAGCAACTGCTGTTGCAGCTTTGCCCCCACCGTATCTCTTGGTGAAGTCCTCCTTGATTCTTTCAAGGAATGCCATTGGCACCTGTCTGCCAGCAGATTCAACAGCGACAACACAATATGCTGCATCATACAACAGCTGAAGTAAGCGTAACAAGGTAAGTAAAATGAATGAATAACCCAAAAATTAAGATTTAGTTACTCAAAAGCACAATATATCAGCAACAGCATCAATAAACTAAGCACCTAACGTGTGATGGAGCATAATTACCTTGTCATTATAAATGTCTCTTTACTTGTTTCTCTCTCCTTTTCTATTTAATAACGGATATTTTGATCAACTTATACAGTTTCAAAGAAAAGGTCAAAAGCTTTAAAATAACCAGGTCTTTTACGTAACTAATTGTAATAAAAAACAAAAGTAAGAATATGCCCAAGTACGTATCCATACAAGGAGTTCAGCAATGAAGTAATGTGATTAAATACGCTTTTCACATTGATCAGCAGGGTTAGAACAGGCAAATTTACGAGTAGGTTTGCTTCGTTCTTCAGGCCAAAAATTAGAAAATCATGACAATATTTAAAAAGTGTCCGCTTCAACTTCTGAAGTCTAAAAGAAGGAAGGGATTTTAGCACAATAACATCAACATGAGGTAATTAACCACTACTTATTGCAAAATCATTCATCTTATACAGCACACAAGAAACAGGGCCTAGCTTAATTATAACATGCTTAAAGATCTTAGCATCCAATTACTAAATAATACAATATACTAGAGGCGGAGACTGAAATTTGTCTTCAGATCCTAATATGGAAGTTAAAATTGTTGCGCAAGAGAAATCTCCTATGAATATTTATTTGAAATGCTGTAAGATATTATTAAACATTCATTATCGAGTACTTCAGTCAAATGAAATTAAGTAACTGATAACTATCAGATCATATGTAGTATTTTCTAAAATCTCCCCAACTTCATCATGAACAATTTACAGAATCGCTACTAATTTGATATTTTCACAAGTCAACCATATTCATTCAAAATGCACCGCAAAGAGGAGTGGAAGTAGATCATTTTCCCCAATAAATAAAATCAATTTCTCCACTTCCAAATTTCCATCTCTCATCAATTCTAATACCAAAATCGAATAACCAATCTCCACGGAATTCAAAATTTCAAAAATAGAAACTGGCAACAAACATAAAATAACTATATTCCTATCTACTTCTCGATCGTGCTGCTAAACTAGAGCAAAATCGAATACTTTTAGTAAGCTCAGTTAATTTAGGGATTTAAACAATCAAACAAAAACTAACTGCAAAAAGGACAAATAGATCAGATAAAAACAAGATGATATCTAGAACAGAGGAAAAAGAACGATTCGGCTAGAGAGAGAAAGAGAGTAGTTACTAAAGCCGTCTTCGACGAGGTAGTTGAAGGTGTGACCATCGCAG
Source organism: Hedera helix (assembly GCA_947179155.2). Lineage (NCBI taxonomy): Eukaryota > Viridiplantae > Streptophyta > Magnoliopsida > Apiales > Araliaceae > Hedera > Hedera helix. The sequence continues at coordinate 50,227,280 of OX359271.1, forward strand.
TTGTAAGTGAACTTGTTGTTAGTGGAGGGGAGTTTTTGAAGGCACTGAGATGCGATGCTGGTGAAATTTCCGGTGAATTCAGTGTATTCTGAGAGGATCACCGTTCCTCTTGCTACAAAGCTGTAGATCAGCGACTGTTGCCCCATCGTTTATTTTCTCTCTCTTCTCTTCTCTTCTCTTCTTGTTCCCACAGAAACCCTAGCTCCGTCTAGAAAGAGAATGGAGAGGGAGAGATCGAATATAGAGAGAGATGAAGGAGGCGTGTTGATGGAGGTAACGATGATTTTGATTTTTGCACAGAGATAGAAAAAGGAAACTGCGGGCAATTCCTAATTTCGTAGACGGGAAGCTAGGTAGTGTATTACCCTCACTCTTTTGAGTTGTTTAACAACAATAACCCTTCCTGTTTATTTTTTGCCATGTCAAATTGTCAATAACCCTTCTTCCTCTTCGGAAATAACGGAAATGCCACGCTGGCTGTTGTTGTCTTGTTGATTCCAGATTTTCAATTTTGGAAATAACGGAAATGCCACGCTGGCGTTGCATGTGTAATTATTTTAAATATATAATAAATTAAATTTAAAAGAATAAAATAATTAAATTTTTAAGAATTAAAACAACTATATATGGAACCGTCAAAAAAATTTAAGAATGCAATTTGATTATTTGAACGAACCAATCCTACCTTTTTTTTTTTTCTTTCTGTCAACTATTTTCACACCAATGTTTTTATGGTATTGTTCATGGCATTATTGAATTCTTATGCGTAAATGTGTAGCAGGATAGATAGTCAATTATAGTAAAAGACCAAAATTCAACTTTATTTCTTCTATTTATTCTTATCAGCAACCAACCGATGTTACAAACATTACGCGTATAAATTATATTACGCGTATAAATTATATGAGTTAAAATAAAAAATTAAATACAAAAATAAAATAATAATATAACTAAATTTATAGAAACAAAAAAAAAATAGAATAAGACGATACACTATAATATATATAAAACAATTACATATGCTATCATAAGAAATTAATAAATATAGGGAGTTATTATTAGCATTGCTTAACTAATGCATGCATGCGGTGGCTAAGCTACCAACAGATTCCAGATCGCAGTTGATGATGGCCTACCCACCTGCAACCTGGTCACCTTTAAGGTGAAATCAAATCTTCAGGGCCAATTTTCTTGTGAATTTTTTCAGGAGCAATCTATGGTCCTTGTCTACAACTTTTCCTTCTTATATGGGCCACATCACTGCTAAAGGAATGCAACATCATCTATTTTTTTTTACACTACAACAACAATGTTGGATTTCACATTAAGCCAACTACCTTTCCCCCCTTCCGAATCTCTTTTTTCGTATCAAAAAAGAAATAGATAAAGTCTAAGAATCAATGTATTTTCAAGTTTTAATGAAGATTTTATTTTGCTGTTTTAAAGTTAAAAAAAAAAAAAAGTGTGACAAAATCAAACAAATAGTATGTTAGCTGTAATTATCTCTATCGTCATTATTAAAAAAATATATATTTATAATAGGTGTCTAATTGACTTATATCATGTATGTACATACATATGTATGATATTATTATTTTTACATATTTTACAATTTTTAATGATATATTTTTATTTTGAATTATACCTAAATATAATTGGTGTTTAGTTCAATATTGATGGCTGCATGATAATAATACTATAATTATAAACTTGAAAATATTAGTATTATATTTTATATTACAATGTAGGCTTTTTAAATTTCTTCTCCTCTTTTATTTTTTCGGGCCAAAGCCCAAAAGCCGACCTTGAAAAGGCCTAAGATGAACCGACACAACAATGCCCACATTTTTTGTGCCGAATTCATCACCATTGATTCAATTGGAGCTCCTAACTCGCAATATCCCAGTATTCTCAACCCAATTTCAAGAAGAGAGTCAATAGAGAGAGAGAGAAATGAGTGGGGGATTCTCAGCTTTATCCCCACCATTATATTCTTCTTCTTTTTGTATTTCATCAAAAACCCAAATAATTATTACAAGGAGTTGCCGCAATCTATCATGGACCTCCCAAGCAGCAGCTGCTTCTGTTCTTCCTCGTACCTCTGGTGTGAATCTGAAACCGAGAATTACTAGTTTGAGGTGCAATAGCAGCAACAGACCTGGTGGCCCTTCTCCTCCTGGTATAAATTATTTCCCCATTTCTTTTATTCTTTATTTCTCTCTCCTCTCTATACATATGCCTTAAATCTTTCCAATTCACCATTTGCAATTTTTTTGGTTAATGGGTTGTTTAAAAGTGGACTTTCCCTATATATTGAACAATGTTACTTGATGAGTATTTCTCATAGTTTCTACTATGTATTTGTTTGGTTTTCTACCCCCTCCTTTCCACAATTGGAGATACATTTACAAAACCTAAACTTTAACTTTCTAAATATATCCTAACATTTGATAGAAATTAGAAATATAGTGGTGGCGGCATAATAGTACTTTATCCATCTAGAATAATCTGATTTTGAAACAGACTAAAAAGGAAAATGTATCTCTCTAATTGTGATACGGAGGGAGTATGTATCAAACTCTACCATAATTTGCACAAGTGACAGCCCTTAAACACTATTGATTTTTCATAAAAAGAAAAAAAAAAAGTCTCCTGATGGGGTGTCAGCCCAAGTTCGTACTATTGCCCCTAAAAATGTCACTTATATATATGTGGTTGCACACATATCTTGTTCTATATTATTTTTTCTGGGATATTTCACCACAGCACATAAATGTATACACATTATATATATATATATACATCTTTTGCTGCTATCTTATAAGTTATGACTGCTTTTTGATGCCTTCAAGAATGAATACACGGTTTTGCTTCTATTTATACATATAGAATACACATCAAAACCGCTTCATCTTCATATGCCCAAAATCCATTCTTAAAAAATAAAATTATAAGTTGCTGGATGTCTTTTACTGGGAATTCAAAATTTGAATATGATTAACCTCCAAAACAACTAATGACCAATTGCCCAAGGGGAATACTATTTCCACATGAGTTTTTGATATTTTCACGTGGTCCTCTCTCACATAAAGGTGGGACCCACTTTCTTTTCACGTGAAAATTTCAAAAACATGTGAAAATATCAGTTTCCGTTGCCCAAATGTTTGATTAGTGAGCTAAAGGCACGTTTGTATATTTGTTAAACTGATTTTTGATGTCTTAAAAGTGGGTGGTAGGCACAGGCTATATCTGGATTATCAATTTTTAGGGATTAGAGAGGTCCATATGTTTAGTACCCTTAGAGGTTATAGTGTCAAGATAAGACCTGCGAAAAGTTGATGACAGCATGCTCCTATTAGAGTAGCTAGTGTATAAATTTTGGGCCTAGAAGTTTTTTCATTCTCATTCTTCTAATATCTTTTAATATAAGCAATAAAACATAATGGCTTATGTTTCTTTTTCGTACTCAAGGTTCGGTACTATTTTCTTATGTGGTTCGTATTTACTACTTCATGTTTATTTTCTTTTAATTTTCCGTTAAATCTCTAAGACTTGTATCTTTAGTTTCAGTGTAATGTTTCTTAAAAATCTAATAATTCAAAAAATGTTTCAAAGATAAGTGGGAAGGAAAGATGTGAGAGGCTGTGAAAGCTGTCTCTTTTGCAGGTGAAAATGAAAATAGGACCATTCTGGATGCTTTTTTCTTGGGAAAGGCTCTAGCAGAAGCACTTAATGAGCGTATTGAGTCAACTGTGGGGGAGTTTTTGAGCACAATTGGTAGGTTACAAGCTGAACAACAAAAGCAAGTTCTTGACTTCCAGGTAGTATGCTGTTCAAGTAGAATTTACAACTTAGCTGGTTTCTTGCTTTAGCTATTCAATCATATGATCATATCTATGGCCATTGTCAATTAGCTTGAAAATGATACCGGAATTATTGGGAAAATATAGCTTTGTTAGTTGATAACTCAATTAGTTCAGCAATCAAGAAATTGTTTTCCTGAATAAATGTTTCCATGTTGTTGGTTGGAGGTGCACATTAATTGGGAAAATGAATTTGGCCAGCCATGTAAATGACTATTGTATTATATGGGATTTGATGAAGATATTTCCACTATATTCCTTCAGAATTTGCACTCCAAAGATAGAGCTACATGACGACCATTTATCTATAGCTATGGAGTCATAGTATTTAAGGGAAAATGTAAATCTTATTCAAATTTATTTAGGAATATAGCATCTATGAGCTCGCCTCTTCCAAATCAACGAATTGTTTTGCTGACCCCATTTTGAGTTGAGGTGTTGTTCTGGATAAACGCTACAACAAAGGATAATAGACCTTCATTTTTTGAAGAAATGCCGGGGAAACCATTTGGCTTCTTATTTTTATTTTAATGTTCGCACCTTGGGTTTATATTTTGCAAATGCTGTCTACTGAAGAATGTCCTGAAATAAGTTGATGCATATGCAGGAGGAGGTGTTGGAAAGGGCTAAGAAATCCAAGGAGAAAGCAGCACTTGAAGCCATGGAAGTACAAGGGCTTATTCCCAAGTCATCAGTTAATTCGACAACTGTATCATCTGCTAGTGATGCACCAGCATTTTCGGCTAACACTCCTAGCACGAGTGCCCTAACTTCTGATGAAGATCACAACCCCACAAGCACAAGCCCGCGTTTGGAGGGATCAACTGATGATTGATTAGTTCTCATTTTGTACAATTATACCCCCTATTAACTCAATTTCCTTGTATTGTATTTGAATCCTGGAGTAGATGATAAGAAAAATTAAAAACCCTGGAATAGATTTCCTCTAATAATTAAGTTATGATATTCATTCTATCATATGCTTCGTATAGTTAACTTCTTAGTTGTTGTAGCAAAAGCTCAAAAGAATAGGTTGAGAGTCAAAATACCATCAGATGTTACTAATGGATATTGTATAGGTCTGGCTGCTTGCCCCTGTCCCCACATATGCAAATCACAGAATTATCCAAACAGGGGGAGGAATAGAATTTCAGTCATGATGAGGTGAGCAAGACTAATGATTATTAATAAAAATAAATAAAATAGAATTGCTAATTATGTCATGATAAGGTGGCATTATTAGTTGTATTGTGTTATTTTTGTGTACCGTAATAAGTATAATTTCGTAAGCTAAAATTTGATAGGGTGACAGATTAAAAAAAAAAAGATTTAAACTGCATCCTGCAAAAGGAAGGGAGAATAACAAATCACATACGCTAATCACCACTTGATCTCATGATTTTCAGATATAACAAATAACGTGTGCTTTGGTAGGAGGTTCCTCCAACCTATAATTCGGAGCCAAGTATTATTATCCATAATTAAATCATTAAGAAAACTAAAGTTAACAAAATTTTAATATCTTGAAGATACACAAAATGCTCCACTCATTTTGAAATATGCTAAATACAAGACGATGCTCCCAGCTTTGAAAGGCTTGCAACAGCATTGATTGTTGTTTATGACTTTGTGCATATCACTCATCAACCTCCACTGGCAGTTCATATCTGTTCTTACTGGGAATGCTAGCCAATCCATCTTCATCACCAGCATCATCCATAGCAGAATCTCCCTTGACATAATCCACCTTGAAGTCATAATCACCTTCCATATCATCTCCCATCGCAGATGATTTAATGGCTTTTTTCCTCCTCTTCTTCTCTGCTTTCCTCAACTTGTTGTTAAGCACACCTACTACATCATATAGTTTTTCATTCTGTCTGCTAGTGGCAGTTTTGGCCTTTTTCTCACTTGCACCATCTTCTTCTGCCATGGACTCATCATCATCATTTTCACTATCAGCTGAATCTTTACCATGAGACGTTGATTGTGGCTGCAATTCATCCTGCAGCATGGAAGATGCTTATTGTATAGAGCTCAAGTAAATATGGAGCATTTAGAGAAAATGTTGATGAAAATTGTGCTAAATTGCTATAAGATGACCAAAAAAATTCCATGATGGCATACCTGCCAACAACTTGTTAAGAAAATTAATCTAGCCTTGATCACTACATGTATAATTGAATTGTGCTGTTGTCTCCACAAAACCGAGACTTAACTTAAAAATGCTAAATTCACACAACACATGTTTAAAATACAAATGACTGATGGAACTAGCTAAATGGAAACACCTTACTTCCTATGTACAAGTATAATAACTGAAGACACTTCAGGGCCACCAACTACAAGTGTACAGAAAATAAGATTGATGATTTACAAACCTCAAGCATCTTCTCATCAAAATTAAGAGGTCCATTCGGCGGAATTTCAACAGGTTGAAACTCATCTGCGGATTTAAGGCTGCCAATAAATGAGGACTCTGTACCATATACTTCATCCACATTGAACTCCTTTCCAAGTTCTGAAATAATCTTTGCCTCCAAAGGCTCTCCCACATCCCTAGTTGGAGGCATTGTATAGTATGGAATTTTACCTAAAAAAGACACAGTTGCACGCAAAATTTATACTTAATTTGTATTCATTTGTCCACCTTCACCTTCCTAATCTTTCCCATTTTGTGCAAGCTTATACTGTTAAGTAATCTACAGTAGGTGCTAGTAATGCATACCCTCATTCCAGTCGTGCAAAACAATTCTTGCAGCAGCATCAACGTCTATAATACCACCCTTTTTTAGCTTACCCCTAGCAGTTGCTACATTCTGAAGAAATTCATCAGTTGAATCAAAACTAGGAATCTTGTATAGCATTACCAATGTTTGGGCAGGACATAGCTTGAGAATCTCCTTCACTGCACAGTTCAAATTGGGCATCAAAGTATCAGTTATGCAACTCTACCAAAAGCTGCAACATGGAATGCTGACAAGGAACAGATTATAAGGGATAAAAAAATCAAAAAGAAAAAACAAACATACAAAATGAATGATGGATTGATATGATACAATTCGTGTTTAATGCAGATTTCTCTACACCTCGGAAATGCTGCTGCACCCAAATCATAGTTAACAAAGCATTATTTTGATTTAGGCCACCAACACCCAGCAGGTATAACTAACATTCACCCCATATAAATTGTAATATCTCGATGCATAAATCAAACTCAACTTTTCCAATTAAGTGGCCTATAAAAACCAAATATCAGGCACAAATGGTAACTAAGAAATTAGTACAAACTGACCCTTAAATTGCATGAGACCCTACCAGGAGTAGCTGAATACATGCACATCATTAAGTAAGCAACCATGATTAACAAAATAAAGAGATTTCCAAATTTTAGTGATGAACTATATGTCCAGTTGTGTATATCTATATAGGAGAGGTAACATATCTATTTCACTGATGATACTGTACGTATTAGGTATATTACAGGAAAAGGTACAGCTAATTACCTGGACTGGTAGGATCATCTAGTTTCTCAATTCTCTTGCAATTTCGAAGAGCAATAGATGCATCACTCTCCCCGGATCTAACCATAACAACTCCAGGACAGTCCAACAATTTAACATTCTTGTCTAATTGTACTTCTTGCATAGATCTTGTCAATCCTGGAGTAGCGCCAACATTGACAACATGACTTCTCTTCAAGCTGTTGATAAGACTACTCTTACCAACGTTAGGCAGGCCTACAACACCCACTGTGATCGATTTCTTAATCTGTACCAGTAACATGGTTTTAATGGGACAATAATAAGAATGAATGCACCAAGAAACAAAGACATCAATCAAACAACTGTACGTGAGCTAGAAAAATACACCCACATATAAATTTAAAATGAAAATAATATATACTGTAAAGCGACACTTTTTTCTATGAGAAAATCGCATTAAATGACCATACGGGGAAAATCCAATGTACACACGATGATGTATTAAAAGATATAATACAGAAGAAAAACACCCAAGCTAATTCAAAGCACCATATGCAGCCTGTTCAGCACCCCAAAGCCAAAGCTACATCCCCAAAAAATATATACATCAGCCTAACCTGATGTAACTGAACAGAAAATCCAAAAAAGCCACCTCGAAGCCCAGAAACATTTCTTGAATAAAAATTGTAACAAACTCACTGTACTCTCAACAGTCATCCAATTTCCTACTGTTAACCTCTCCAAATAACCCTAGAGAGACATGGAATAACAAACTTACATCTCTTCCTCACGTTTTTGCTAAATATAAATGTGTAATTGCCTGCAACTTATAAAACTACGCCATAAGATGCAGACACCAGCATTTTTTGTGATGCTATCATATATGCTTTTGGTTCCAGTTTGGGTTATGTGACAAGTTCAAGCTCAGTCCAAGACCACGTATAACCCTCTCTTGTACAAATTTACAAGATAGTACAACACCAATCATTCTACATTACCATGCTAATAAACCAATCAAATAACAAAAAACTTCTCATAAAACACATATTGAATATTTATACTAATCTCAATTGTAGGAAAAGTAAGAGGTCTGGATACGATTTGAAAAAGAAAAACTAGTAAGAATGGAAACGTGAATGAGAATAAAACAAACACAAACGAAGGCGAATAAGACAAGAACATTAAAATGTAAACCAACACAACAAAGCTGGAGCAAAATCTTTCAATCCATGTGCTACTCTCATCATACGCTTACATAGGAAGCTCAAGTTCCCACCAGACAAGAAATACTTCTTCTCTTTTTTCATTTTTTTTTGTTTTCTTTAGAGGGATAAGGCGGGCAAGGGATGTATCTTATACATCACATTTGCAAGAAGGACTTCAAGCATTATTATGATGCAATTTTACTAAAAAGGCAATGAACAAGGTTCATAGCAAAGTTACATCTGATCATTTGATGATAAGTATATGAAAGAAAGAACGAGAAAAAGTATCTAACAGTCTAACTATACCTCGTGGCTTCTTGAGTAATTCTTGAGCAATTTTATGAGAGTTTCAGCACCAAGGCAGTCACTCGTTTGCAGAAGATTGCTTGGTTTTGCAGCCTTTTTGGCTGCCTTTGGCGCAGATTTCCATCCCAGGTTTGACCTCTGCTCTTGGGTGCTGCACTTGAAAGCAACCGCTGGTAGCTCCATTCTAAGATACTTCAGCCACTTTTCAGCAGCCTCCCGAGGGACAAGATCTGCAATGCAGTGTGAACTAAATTTGAACAATGGAGAAGCAAAAATATAAGCAAATCCTAATTTAAACTAAGCTGCAACATATTTTATTAGTGTTTACTGAAGACCCAGCTGCAAATAATTGTTATTAGAATGATCCAAAATTAAGATACTAAACTTTAGATAACCTAAATATTTAAAAGCAGTGCAAAGGTATGCAAACCAATAATGCAATGTCGAGTACTTGTATTACACAAGGATTAAGGACATTGTCTTTCTTATATGATAAATGTACAAATGCCATCTTGCATGCGTGAAATTGAAGCAATATTCATCAGAAATATCTTGGATGTGTTATCAAAATGCAAATCAGAATGTGAAAAGAAAGATCGATATATACATATACAAAGAAAAATCATACCTATCTTATTGAGAAGCAAAACAAGATGCTTCTCAGGACCTGCTCTTAGCACCATCTTTTCCATATCGGCGCACCGTGTACCAAGGGGATCACGTGCATCAAGCACTTCCAAAATAACATCTGATGCTTCAATAACTTTGGCCAGCTCCTTGTAGAATGCCCTGTCCGAGTTATCTGAGAAAAACCAATGAGGGTCAGAAAACGAAAACAAAGAAATAGCACACATTAAATACACGGAAATGCTAATCTCCATCAGAAACAAGTTCTTCGAAGCAAAAAATATCAACATACCCTGAGTTTTAACATTACCGGTGGATTTTGCAACGACCCTTTCCTCACCCACATTCTGTTCTTTAGAGGGATCCAGGTCATCATCCTCCAGAATCCCCAACTTTCTCTTTTTGGCCTGAAGAAACATAGGGCTCATGTAAATAGATCCACTGTTGCATAATAGATGAAATGGTCAATATACTGAAACAAAAAAGAGCAGTCCCAAAACGCGAGCCCAAGTCAGGTGAAGTAATCAATTTCCCAATTCACTGCTGTCCAACTTATTCACATCATCAATGTACATATTAAATTGACATACAAATACTTATCAAACAAACTAAAGCCCAAACCTTTAGTTATCTGAAATAAAAAACACTACACAACAAAAAAATTCACATAATAAATATTCTAGCAATACTAAAATTAGTTATTCCCAATCCAGTGCTCTAAATACCTAAAAGCTGAAAACTTTACTGGGTGAAATAGAAAAAACCGTACCCTCTCTTTGCGGGCAGCTTTTTTCTGCTCCAAATCTTCGATAGCCCTAGCACGTCGAGCTTCAAGAGCTTTGAGCTCCTGTTCCTTAAAAGGCCAATCATTTGGAATACCTGGGTCCTTCTCTGTTTTGGGCTTACGGTTGATGCCCTTTTTCTTGGCATCTTTGGCCTTCTTTTTATGGTGCTCCTTCACTTTCCTTATCACCTTGTACTTTTGTTTCAACGACACTCTCTTGCTCTTACTCTCTGTAAAACAGACATACATAAATACCTCTACATAACAACAACAATCAGGTATAAAATTGAATTATATGTATAAACATCTATATGCTTGATAAATATGAAAGATTTACTTACTCTTGCTTCTCTTCACCATCTTCGATTGTTATTGAGTTATCCCAGTAGTTGTAAATCGGAAAGACAGAGAGATACAGACTTTTTTTTGAAGGAGAGAAAGAGGACTGTGATTAGGGTTTCAAAGTTGTAGAGGACGGACCCATAGCAATCGAAGCGGAGTGAACGGGTCGGTCCGATTTAAATAGGTAACTACTAGCCGAAGAACAAAACGTCTTGTACGTAATGCATTTTGGCTGGCCCATCACAATTGGGCCTGAAACTACCTCTAGGACCAGAGACCGTGGAGAGTCGGAATAAGAAATACTCTGGGATTTTAGCTAAGCTAACACGTTAAGAAATAAATTAATAGTATATTTTTTTGTAAAATTTAATACATAACTAGCTTGCATACCCGTGCGACATATTATGTCCATTTAAAATAGCTTAAAGTTGATTTTTCCTTAGTTCCAAGGTTAAATTTATAAAAATAAATAAATTATAAAATAACAAATGAATTACAAACATACGTAATTTTATATATAAGAAATTTGATAAACGTTTTTTGATTAAAACAATAAATAGCATGAAAGGTTTCAACGTTTAATTCAAATTTAGTGACCTAAATACACACGTTGTATGAGTTTAATATACATTTAATTAATATATATAAAATTTTACTATTAAATTATTTGAAATTAATCAGTAAAATTTATACCCGAAAACTGGATAATTTTTGCAATTTTAGAACAACTGCTATACTTTGAAATAAATTAATGTGTCTATCGAGTCTCTCCACAGAAAAAAATTTCGAACATTTAAAATCAACAACTGCGTAACTTTATGAGTAAATTGAAGGTGAAATCAATGATATGATATTTTTGATCTTTCCTGTACTCCAATTCACATGAAGGTAATATATAAAATATTAATAACGATAAAAATAAAAATAAAAAACTAATAATAATTACCAGATGTGTCCTTCAATTCCCCATTTGGGACATATTCAAAGACAGAAAATTTTGCAAACACTTGAATCATTCAAGCAACAGTCAAAGTATTATCCAAAAATATCATAAAACTTTATGATATACATGTACTTGTAAATGTAATGACAAATAAAGAAGTATGAAAAAAGGACTCTCCCAACATTCTATTGTTGATTTCGATTTTCAAATTACTAGGCATATGAAATTTTTTCATCAAATTGTAGATATGTATATGCAGATTAAGCATTTGACCATAAATAATAAGGTTTAAAATCTCCACATGGGCTAAAAGGTTTAACCGGGGGAAAAGAACTTTACGCAGAAAAATTAGTTGTAATTGTCTAGGTTAGAGTTCTTGTTTTGTCCACTACTTGATTTTACCTTTTCCTCTTGCTGTGAGTTGGTGGATGAGATTGAGAGACATAAGGGAGGAGAAGAGATTTGAGAGAACTGGAGGGAGAAAAAGTAATTTGATGAGACTGAATCTAATTGATGAAAACGTATGTTGAGAAAAGAGCGGGAATTAAAGAAATTATTACTCAACCAATGTTGAAAAAATTGGACTGGATCGACGGTCGGACCGTAATTCAACTGGAACCGGTTAACTTTCTGGTCCGATTTGACCAAAAAATCGGAAGTCAACGACCCGATCAAAAACCGGTTGACCACCGGTAAAATCGGTAGTTAAACCAGTTGACCCGGTTTTTAAGTTTTTTTTTTTTTTACAAAAATATTTTTAATAATATTATAACATAATTTTACTATATTTTAGCTTATAAAAAAATTAGATATTTTAAATTTTTATTAATTATTAATAATATATATTTTTATGTATTTATGACGTTATTGGTTCAATAACGGTTCGACCCCTAGTTAGACCAATGACTTATCCACCCGATAATTTTTTCGGTTCGACGACCGATCCAATTTTTTAAACATTTACTCGACCATTAACTCAGTCAATCGAACAAAAACTCAAAAAAAGAACTAAAACTAACCGAGTTATACAGGACGAAAACTCGTTGTAATACTTTTATATATTTATATTGATTTGGTAAGGACAATATAGTATAGTAATTTTACTAATTAAACCTTTTCTCCAAAATTATACATTATTTGTGTGTTTAGTTTATAAAATTACCAGTAGTATGTGGAAAGGTAAGTTGAACAAAAAATAACGTCACTCGAATTTTAATAACTTAAAATATAAATAAACGTGAAATTACTTAAATTTTTGGAAATAATATATTAGCAATCTAATAATATTTTAAAAATAATTTATAATATTTACAGTTATATTGATCGAAAATTAGGCAAATTCATATTAACTTTAAATTTTAAAAACTCACAAATTGACTACAAAAGGTAAATTTAAGCAAAAACAAAGCTAGTAAAAACATAACTATTGACAAAATGTTATACAACTGTAGCAACAAAAAGAATACAAGAGAGTTTTTACTGAATTTTTCAATGTCACTTTTCATCCAGCTAGAGTGCATTTTATAGTCAAAATGAAGAACAAAAATTCAAATAAAAGGCCCTTAATTTAAAATTTAAAATAAAGCACAAGTCAATAATATACTCAAAGTAAGGGATAGGTCCCCCAATTACCTGCTCTCTAGTTTTGACTAAGGATCATGGGAGATCATATTATACAACACAAAATAAGTATTATTTATGTTTTAAATTATAAGGTTAATATTAAATTTTTTTTAAATAATTTAAAATATTTTTAAATTAAAATTTGATATGATTTTATTTAATTTATATTAATATAATTATAAATATTTAAAATTATTTAAAAAGTATTAATTATAAAATTTATTATTTTAAAAATATAAATAAATTATATTAATTTTAAAATATATTAAATTAATTTTTTTAAAATCAATAATTATGTTATAATTCGAATCAGGGATTTTCGGGAATTATACAATTTATTGAAGTCGTTTGTTTTCGTCATTTTGTTGGCCGTTGTAATCTTCCGTAGACAGAGAAAAGGGCTGAAGAAGGATTGAGAAGAAAGGCCACAATTTCTTGACTTAAGAAAAAACTAGGTACGCATATATCCAATCCTTATCGTCACCGGTCACCACCCAAAAGCTCACACTTTCCTAATCCCTAATCTAGGGTTTAATCTCTTCACTCAACCACATTGTTACTTCAGATGGTACGTACAGTTCCATTATATGTATATCTAATTTCTTGTATTTGTTAGCTCAACAAACTTAATTATTTGCTTGTTAAAGGTTTGATTTATTTATTGGTTGCCTAAATCAGAACCAAATGAAGTTGCTATTGTAATGTTCATGTTGAAATTGACTCGGTTTTGAATCAAGCTCATTTTGGAACATTTTATTACTACTTAATTGTACTTCCAGAGCTTCAAGGATGTATATTTTTTAGGTGTATTTTTTCACTAGAAAATATGGTGACACTTATTGGATTGTGATATATAGGTAGCTTAATTACTCCCTCATAAGTCCTCTAAATTGACCATTTTTCAAATTAATATATTTTATTATTCTTTTATATATATATAAAAAGCTTATAAACATTATAAACTACATACAATTTAGTACTAATCTCAGTATTTATTTTTTTGAAAATCTAAATATATATGTTTAATTATTAATTTTTAAAATGGTCAATTTGACCGCAAAAGTCAATGAAGGACTTCTATCCTGGGATGGAGGGAGTATTAATTATAGATTTATGGGGTTAATCACCGCGGACAGAAAATATCTAAATTATCTGTATAAATTACTAATGAATTCTAATTCTATCAGAGACTGTTGTCATTTGAGTGATTATATAAGTAAATGGGAAGCTTAAGCTTTGTTTTATATATATACAGAGTACATTTTTTGCCTTGTTATTATATAGACGTGCTTCATGAATCTGGAAAAGATTAAATATTGTCAACATTCATGCGACACATCTATTGTTGATCTATTTTTTGTAAGGCGCCGATTACACTGACCATAAATGTGGTTGATTTACCTGATCCCCTAGTTTAGAAATTCTTTAACTTCTGTTTTGATGTCAGTAGTGGTTAGTCCGTTAGTGAAATCCATCATTTCACAACTGACATTATAATGGAAGTGACTTCACTTGTTTGGGATTCTTGAACTGCATTACTTCTTTCCAGTCCAAAAGAATAGAAAATGAAGCTAATTTCTTTGTTGATGTTTTGTTGTAGTTGATAGTGTAGCTGAGGTGTTTTGGACACTTCTCAGTATTACATCCACAGGAGGCAGTATGTACTGATCAAGGGGCAGAAAATATTACTAATGGCAGACTATGTTGCCGTTCCATTACATATCAAGCTGCATGTACACAGAAATTGTGTTACTGAGCAACACATTGGTCCTAAACATGCACACATTGAAATGCCAAGGTTTCGTTCTTTAACATAATGTGTTCAGCTTCCACTTTCAGTGCTACACTTTTGATCTTGGTCATTTAAGAATTGGTTTTACAAATGCAAGGTTTATAATCCTATATGACCTTGTAGTCTGGAATTTTTTTCTTTACATGAAGGGCTGTCCATTTTTTTTCTTTTCTTTTTTACTTTTTTCTGTTGGTTTAATAACCTAAAGTATAGCATTGGTTCACTAATACTTGTGTTTTTTGTTTTTGTTTTTTATTTATTTTTATTATTTTGTGGCTTTAGGAAGTCTTACATTGCTTCTTGTAAAGTTAACCCTCTGTCATCAAGAAGTCTGTCATCAAGAAGCGTCTCAAATTTAAAGGCAGGGCCATCTAACAAGGAGAGTTTCATGAAGTGCCATTGCTTGGGGACTTTGATAAATTCTGATGGCGCAACAACTTTTGATTGGATTCCTGTTGTCAACCAAGTGCTTCTAATGACAAGTATATTTCTTACATATATGGCTGGAGTAATACCTGCCGAGAAGTCTCTTTTAAATTCTCAAAAGAGCATCTCAAATGATCATATGGTCCCTGAAGACACTTCCTTTTCTGGTAGGTAAGGAAGGTGATTAGTTCCAGATTGTTCTAATTTAGATGGTTCCATAGTTTAGCTGAAGATATGAATGCAGTCTTTTATTTACTTTTTGTGAGAGTGATATTCATTGGTCCCTGAGATATTTTTTTTCTTCCTAATTCCAGTGTTTTTCCCCCTTTCAACTTGCAGTGCATTGGATAATGTTGATGAAGTTAACTTGAAGTTTGCATGGGATATTGTTAGAAAAAAACTTATGGATTCCTTGAATGCTATTGAAAACAGAGGTGATTTGGGAAATGGGGTTATTGCAAATAGACAACAACGACCTTCAAATTTGTTTGCCATTGCCGAGGCTCCCAGGTTCCGGTTGCTGTTGGCTTCTTTTCATTTGCTCAAGAAAGAGGCAGGCACTGTCTTCGTCATCTCCTTGCTCTGTATAACAATATATATCCTAATTATATCTTAAGAAAGTTGGAGTATTTCCATAACTAATTATAGATTATATATTTGATATAAAGGAAATAGGATGTCTTATGTGAGTTTTTTCCAAGAGGCCTAGATTAGTTCCACTTAATGATTTGAGAGTTAAATATGTGCAAAGTGTGGATTTTTTGAAAGATAATTACTGTTACGGTCTTGTTTGTTTGAAGTTGATCAAGTGTGTGGTGCGTGTCAACCCTTTAGTTATGTTTAAAGCATGTCAAAAATCTGTCATAAACTAGTATGAAAATCATTCAGAAAAGCTCTGTATCCTTAAAGAGAAGTATTACTTTGTCGATACGTGTTTCATTATTTGTGTTCTTTATTTCACAAGCGTGTTTCACATTCAGCTTCGTGATTTTTTTTTAATATGTATATAGTTCGTGAATTTTTCATCCTTGCATCATTCTTTTGTTGTGCAGATGGATAATGTTTCGGGAAACTCTTCTACTTTAAGCATGGCTGAGGCACAGGTTTTTTTCTCTCAAATTATTCAAAGGTCTTGTGAGCCTCTATGCATTGCTTGGTTAGCAGAGGAGCTACGCTTGAAACATAGCAAAGCTGCTGAGGTACTTTTGAAACTAAACATATTACCTTCTCAACATTGCTGCTACTAGTACTTTTTTTTAAAGAGTAAAATGCAATTTATCACCTATAGTTTATACGTTTTTGCACTTAGCCATCTATGGTTAAAAAACGACCAATTAGCCACTTGTAGTATAAAAAAAATTGCACTTTACCTCAATTTCATCCAACTTGACAGAGAGTGTGATTCACTCGGCCCAAAGCAAGTGAAGTGTATCTCCAATGGTTAGTTTGCTTGTGTAAAGGACTGAAATGCCCTCTTTTGAGTTCTTTTGTTATTTATTCTATTTTTTGTTACCAACTAGCTTATCAAATTAACACCAAATACTCTCCCATATCTTAGCCAAAGTTTTTATTGTTATAATAAACAGCTAGCCAAAAATAAAATGAGGAAAAGAAAATTATGCGGAATACTTATAATTTTATTTTTTTTGAATAACTTGAGATAATTAAGTAATGTAATAACTTTGTATCCAAAGCTTTACAACCATCATTCAGAAAGATTTTTTCTTACATAATAATTTTAGTGGCATATTATGACTACTGAAACATTTGAATAACAATTTATAGTATTTTTTAAAAAACTAAACTTAAAATCAAATACAAGTATAATATCATATTATTTTGGGTTATTAACAATTTTTCAGATATAACTTTTATTTGGGCTTTATGAATTCAATGACTTAAATATTTTGGGATTTTTTTTTAATAAGACATAAATGTACAAATGATAGTAGAATTATATTGAAATCAAGCCTTAATTGAAAAGGGAAAAAGGGTTAGTAAATAATAGGGTTTGAGAGTCAGGAAAAAAGAAAAAAGGAAAACAGAAATATGTGACTGCTAAATCGAAGTTGAGATAGTGATGGATGAGTGTATTCCCTATTGGAATAAAACTTCTTTGTGAAGAATTTCTTAAATTAAGTAACACTGAATCGTTAAAGTAATATACTCCCTACGCTCTACAAAAACAATTTTATTTGACTTTAATCTTAGTTAATTTATAAAATATTAAAATTTAAATTATAATATAAAAATATTTTAACTTTTAAATAATAATTTTATACTTAGTAATACTTTTTAAATAGTTTACTATAGTAATTAACTATTTCATTAATCAAAATGTAATATTAAATATTCTTAATATATTAAATATTTTCATTATTTAGAATTCGTATATTAAATGTTTTTAAGTAGAAAATCTGGAGAAAATACTTAATAACTAAACTTATAAAAGTTATTAGTACTACCTTTTTTTTCCCACTCCGATATAGTTTCTGTAGTTTTTTAAACTTGAACTCAGCTAATTAGCAGTGACATTTATCTAGATCTTAAGTGGAGAGAGTAAAAATTAAGATTTTTGCTTAATATATATTTGAGGGTGAACATGTCAATAACCTAGCGCCGTTAACAGCATTAGGCCACACTAGATCCAAGGTGGGAGCGTGCAAGTTTTTTTATACTACATGTGGTTGATTGGCGGCTTTTTTATTGCCAGTGGCTAAGTGCAAAAACATGTAAAACATAGGTGGTAAATTGCATTTTATTCTTTTTTTTTAAAAAAAAGAAATTTATTATTTATTTATTTTTCCCTGAAAAAAAAGAAGTGATATTAAAGTTATCTCAGCTGTAACCAACTAACCATTTTCAGACTGAATTTTTCTCCATTCTCAGGGACTTCTTTCTGTGATGGGTGAAAAGTTAAATGGATATGACTCCATTAAACAAAACATTCAAAAGTCGGGAAAGAAGGATCTTTATGCTGAATTAATTTGCATTCTTAGATTTGGTTCTCTCAGGTATGATTTTATATTTTATTGGTTGTGCATGTGTTGCATCCATACTTAACGAGGAATTTCGATCAATCAAACATTCATCCATTTTCTAACTCGTTGCCGACAAGATTTTTTCTAATGCATCTTCACATGTTTGACCATTCAAACATGTGCCACCATTCTTTGCACTATTGAGTTTTTCTTTGTGAGGATGTGGACATTCAACCTGCACCATTTTCTTGCCCTATATTCAGGAGTTTTGATGCATAAATGTTTTGTGGGAAATTATTTCTCGATTTCATCTATGGGATGATTGTAGATTAAAACACTGTAAACAATTTCATTTTGTCGAAAAAATTAAAAAAGAAACTCTTGTTAATTTCCATGTTTTTTGTGGTATTAAAGAATTTCTAAATGTGGAATTTATATGAGTTGTACAACAGTCATTAAATTAGTGATCACTCCATGTTTTAGAAAATTTTCTGAAGTAGGTGTTAGATTAATTGGTTTGTTTGATTGACAGTTCAACCAGTGAAAACTTTTGATGATAAATAATAGTATCCTGTTCCTTTACCAATTATTTTCATCTGTATAATCTGATTTTACCAGTTACAACCCTAGTCTTTTATTGAAGATTTTATATTGCCATGGACTGGTTTGATGCCTCGTCAGGTGTACATCTAATTTAACTATTTCTTAGCTTCATTTAGATTTTGCACAAAGTTAGATTAGTTAAAATAGCATATGCCCTTCTAGAAGGACATTAGATTACTAAATGCATGGCATTAGGATCCTTCTCTTGCTGAACTCAACAACATAGGAAGCTGATTAGTGAGTATCTAAGGAGTTCACTAGTGAAATTTTTAAGGAGTTGAAGCATGAATGAGCCTTAATTCTTACTGGATACGAATACCAATCCTAACTAATGTACAAGTGTTATTGCTAAAATATCTTGAAACAGGTAGAGCCTGTCAACTGTCAGAAATGGTAACTAACCAGATCAGAGGGTAGAAAGGACTTTCAACAGTTTTCTTCTCTTTTTCCAGCATATTTGTGGTGGAGTACTCATCTAAGTCAGGATTGGGAAATAGATACGGAGAGTGTATCTACGTAATGTAGATTTAAAAAAAAATAAACCCTCCAATTTTGTTTTCTGAAATCAGGTTAACTGCTACATGTTTGTTTTTTGAATTAAACTTTGCTCTTTGAGTATATAGATATGGTGGTTCCAGTAGATTTATTTATTTTTATTTTGCTAAAGCTCTGGAAGATAAGATTTGTTTGTCCATTTACTCTAAATTTGGTTAGTAGAGACTTCTTACTCTACCAGTCTACCCATATACATGTTTGTAACAGGAAGGACAGCTGTTATGATTATAATTTCTTTACCCTTCACGGGGTTTCTGTATTAGAAGATCTGGTGATTTCACTAGCAGACGGGATTGCAAGTATGTATTTGGAGCTTATTTCTGTTGATGGCGACATGTCAAATGAAATGAATAGTCTTGGTTTGAATTTGTGTACTTTATCAACCAGAGCACTTCAAAGATTACGCAATGAGGTACATTTAGTTTACTGCTGTGTTCTAAATTTATATTCCGCAAGTTTTTGTTTATGTAATTAGTTTGTTATTTGGCCTTTCTCCTTGGATGAAGCTAGAAAATCATGTCCTGGGGATTTCATGTACATACATCCAGCTTCTCTTTGTATGTAATTGAATATTTTTAATTCCTGACCAGAGAAAATGATGCCCCATTTAGTTTAAGTGCTACTAATTCGTATTGCAAATCTTAGGTTGTGGTTAACTATATGGAACCTATATTGGAGGAAATGGAAATTTTTAAGGATTAACTTAGATGATTATATATATTTTTAACAGGTGGTTTTGAGCCAGTGGTTGTACCAAAATATGGATGCAGTTGCATCAATGTACGAGGACCGGTTCGATCTTCGGACACTTCAGAACGAATTCATTCAGAACCCTATCAATAGTGAGGCGGAAAAGTTTAGTTGGTGGAAGAATCTTGGCTTGATGAAATCTCAACCTGTATTATCTCCATTACGTTTTGTTGTGATCAACAGCATCTCCGTACCTGTTAAACGGATCAAGGAATTAAGGGCCCTGACTGGGTGGTACGTTTTATTTATTTCTGACTACCTGTGCGCATACTATATAGATCTGACAATTGAATGCATGCCACACAAAAGTTCAGGGACTTTACCATTGAAGTCATCACAACGATATAATATTTCAAGGATATTCCCGTTAATAAATTATACATTGGAGGAATTGGGTTGCTGTTGAACATAGGATAAGGAGTATGAGGATGTAAGTGAATGCTTTTGGGTGAAAGAACCTGCGCATTTAAACCAAAATAACAGGAAAAGTATGGAACAGCTAGAAGACATGACTATGTTTATAGGTTCTTATGATTTCATCTTATTTTATTATGTTTTCCTATGATGAAAGCCAAGTGAATGCAAATTTTTTGCTTACTAGGAAAGCTGAAGGTTGAACCGAAATTTGCGAAAATTATTTTATTTAAGATGCGGAGGGTAAGGGAGGGAAGCTTAAAGCGTTTTAAACTTCCCAGGGTCTCAAATTTCTGAAATTCAGAAAGCATCCTGGCTAAATAGATCCCCAATATAGTAGACAAAGTGACATATCCATCTGATACATAATTTTAACATGCATAGGTGGATTTTGATGGAAATAGATGGAAGATTGTCAGAAATATGTGTTAGAGAAAATATCTGAATTACAATTGCCTATAAGCTTGACTGCTAGTGGATGTTATTTGGTCATTTCCCAGCTTAGTTGTCCTGTTTGTGGATACCTGAATCAGAGACTTAAATAAGGCTTTTTAAGGTTTTTTATTACTGTTTTGCAGTTCTGTTTGTCAATCACGTGCATCAGATCTTTAATAACTTGTATAGAAAAACGTACTAATGCTTCTTCTAGAGCTGCATCCATTGCTGGAAACTTTCTGTTACAAAATTGGTTACTAATGTAACTGTTTTCATTGTATTATATTTTTAATGATTTGCACTCGCAGCTAGAGAATTAATGATCCAATTATTCATCTATTGATAATATTTACTTTTATGTTACAGGAGGTACTACTACAGTCTCTTCCTCGAATTAGCTGATATTTCAATGCCATTGATAAGAACCGTTGTTGCCAAAGTCAGCGACGCAATCTCATTTTTTCTAGTTTCCTTGATTGGAAGGTCATTAGGGCTCATCTACACTGGCATAAGGCAGTCCCTACGTTGGAAGTGAGATATAATAAGTGCAAAAATGACCTGTAAACTAGTCAGACGGAAACCTTCATCTTGGACTTGACCTCTCCCACGCATGCGCTCACATACTCTGGTTTTTCCTTTGAGGAATGTTGGACCATTTTTGATATTAAACTCAGTAAGAACATAGTTTTGTCAGGCTGTGTAAGAGATTATGAACAACGTAGTTTTCATTGGATTCAGCTGAAATATATATATATATATATATATATATATATATATATATATATATACTCTCCTTGGGAATAAAGTACCAAAATTTTGTAAGAATATGATTGATGAGTATAATCAGCTTTATTCAATTCATGCATGTATAATTTACAATTTTCGTGTTTTTTTTAACAGTATATGGCTGGCGTACGTAACGCGTTGGTGCATGTATTATTAATTATTACTTGTTTAAGTTGGTTTATTACTTGTAGTTTTGCTGAATAAGGCGAAAATGATAGGCACATTAGGTGATAAATACCTTTCAAAAGATCACGAAAGCAAAAGGACATTTAAGAAGATAATCTTGTGCCCTACCCTCTTTACAAGACAATCTTTTTGATAACAAACTTCTGATTATACCCATTAATCAATTCATAGTGTTTATACCTTTTTATAAAGCGATATATATATATATATATATATATATATATATATATATATATTTCACCCGGCCGGATAATTAAATTTTGCTTATTTTTTCACGAGTGTGGAGATCTCACTAGAAGAGATAAAGGTGGTCAAATATAGGTATTGTTTTCCTTCCTAATTAGTTCCTAGCTATTATTACTCAAATTTTTTTTTTATGAAAAAGGTTCTTTTGGAAATTATTAATTTATAATAAAATGTTATCTAATCTACTCCTCCAAGTACTAGTTTATAATAAGAAATCAAGGATTAATTACTCCCTTCAATATTCTTCAAACAGTGTTCCATTTTGTACTTTTCAAAGTTCATTAGCAAAATTTTAAATTTGAGGTGATTTTATTTAAGTTTTAAAAATAATAAATTTTATAATTATTTATCCGTATTTTTTAGATCATTTTCTATTCAACATTATATTGATTGAAAAAAATCAAATAAGTTTATCACATTTTAAATTTAAAATATCACAATTAACTTAACTTTAAAACATCAAAATGAGTATCGAATAAAGAGAGTTTTTGAACTTAAAAAAACCCTTGGGTGGAGTGGGGGAGAGGGGAGTATACAATTGATCATTAATAAGTAGGGAAGCTTTTCGATTTGAAGGGATCAAACTTTGACAAGACGGGCAATTGGGGCAAAGACAATTGAAGAACAGAAGCTAGCAAGCCAGAAGTAGAAGATAAAAGACATTATTAAAAGGTTGATAAGGTCTTGTTATCTGTCTCATCATCATCCCTATTCAAATTTCAAATATAAGAAAATAAAATCCCAACTAAATTCAATGTTTATAGAATGAATATGTCCCCCGATTAAGTAATTATTTGCTATCATTTTACAATCAAGTATATATATATAAACAGTAATACAGATATCATGCACTATATATGCTCGATTAATATGTAGTCCTAGACTCCTAGCTAGCTATTTAATTACATGCAATCATTGTACAATTATAAACGAAGAAAGATGAGATCTGTCATTTGTGGACCATATATGCTATAATGCAGGTATATATTTTGGCTATTTTTCTGCGAACCTTTATTATTGCTATACTGCAAGTTTTGGCTGGTGAAAGGGACATCATACTGCAGGTGTTTCACCGAGTTATTGCTTACATTGGCATGAACCAACGTAAGTAGATATACATTACAATTCATAATTAACTAATTATCGAGGATCAAATATATATATACATATAATTTTGTATTAGTGTATGTTAATATTTATATACTAAAGAGTTGTATCTGTATAATTGCAACTTTTTAATATCACTCTTATTATAATATGAATGCAACTTTATTTTGTATCTCACTAAAAATTGACTGATTTATTACTTTATAGATGTACCTTCAAAACCCGTAATCCCTGTTAAAAATCAAGCTAAAAAGTGACAGAAGGTCTCAAAATTGCCATTGATATATGAAGAAGAGATGCTAATTAAACTTGCTTGGTTTGGAATCTTATTGTTATTATTTAAAATGAATTGATTATAACAGGATAAAAATGAGAAGTAATTAAGAACATTTCTTTAAATGCATGGTTCTTTAAAAATTGCATTGGACAAGGGGAGTATACGTGAAGTTTCAAACACATTTTTAATCGTTTTTATCCTTCCACTACATTTCAATATATATATATATATATATATATATATATAGACACACACAACCACACACTTACAAGGCTAATATAATATACATAGCATGGTATTTAACTAATCAAAAGGTATATATCGCATATATAATTCCTAGCTAGGTAGCTAACACCATACTTGCATGCATATGGTCATTTATAGTCTATCTCCCAGTTAGAACAAATAATACTCATTCCTTTACAAAATATATAAGATCATTATTTATTTTTTAAAATCAACTTAAAATATTTTTAAGTTTAAAATTAATTTAAATTTCATTAATTTTAGTCAATATAATAATAATAATTATAAATTATCTAAAAAAAGTATTTATTATAAAAAAAATATTTTATAATTTTTAATAAATTATCTCACTTTTGAATTTAAAAATATTTTTAATTAATTTTTAAAAATTAATAATAATTTTATAATTTAAAGTGGGAGGAGTATAAGGTATAAATGGGCTGTGAGAGGTGATAGTTGTTAATATCTACGTTTGACCGTGTATATGGCTAATGCAGCAAGGTGGCCCCTCTTGTTTTGAAAATTACTGAAATTGCGCCTAAAAATTGGGCAATAATACTTGTTAGTTGTGCTTGTGCCTGGCATTGATCTTTGACTCTTTGATCTGATTCTTCAATTGCCGTAAAAGTCAAATATATATATAGGAAAATTATTCAGTAGTCTTAGAAGATAGTTACTTGGTATTTTAAGTCAATCATATATCTCTATTTTAATTGTGTCCCACTGTATATAGCTCAGGACCTAATAAAATAGAGAGAGACTTACTAAAATGAGAAGATGTGATTGGTTTGTAACACTATATGACTGTGCTTCGGGACTACTGAATAGTTACTCCTATATATGAGTATTGATCCATTTATAGTGTTGTAAATGAGAATTTATCCTTACAACAAATTTCAGTCCGTCTATGCTGAAACTTGTACATTTCACCTGAACAGGAAATTTTAAATGACATTTTTGTAAATAATACCGTTTATAGTTTAATATTGTGGACGATAATATTTACAAAAATATCATTCTCCGATTTAATTATTCGGATGACATTTTTGTAAATACTGTCGTTCGCAATATTAAACTGCAGACGGTGACTAATCATATTAGAACTAGATGGATATTTTTGACACTTTTCTCGTCTACAGTATTAAATTGCACGTATTGATAATTAAATTACAAATGAGAGTATTTTTAACCATTAGATCTCAGTATAGACTGCTGAAATTTGTTGTGATGATAAATTTTTATTTACAACGTTATAAATGAATCAATCCTTTATATATATATATTAGAGTATATATTCTCTCATTCAATAGACTTACATGCATATCCTGAATTAATATGAAAATAAAGGAGTATACGCTAAATTAACTTTTCCACGATTTGTCAAGTCACCAATATATAATTGTATGTAGCCATGCAAATAGGTGTGAAACGAATATGAATATGAGGAAGATTAGACTAGATGGTTAATTAGTGCGAATGCTATATATGTTTTTTTAAATGCTTTTGGGCAGTGATTTTTATGCTAAATTTGAATTTCTTCTTCCCTGGCCCACAATGAAAGTGGTATTAATTTAACATTCGTTCCTGAAAGATGTATTAAGTATATTTTTTAATACAATTTATAATTAATAAAATTAGAAGAAAGATTACGTATAAGTTCTTATTTTATTCACAATATACGTGGTATCAATTGTAAGTATATACACTATTTTTTAAAATGAAGACTAATGCTGAATAGTAAACAAAAATTATTAACTAATAAAAAATATTAGTACAAACACTTCTCTCATTCTTAAAATATGTGTGTATATATGTTCGCGCACATACACTATATTTGATTTTTGGCTTGACCTAGCTAGCTAATTAAAGATTAACTTCGGTGACAAATTAAAAAATAAATAAATAATATATGACCATATATATAGCTAGCATTAAGATCATTATAGAGGTTGAAAGCATTAATAATTCTTAGCTAGTTAGCTAGTATTTGGTGGACGATATATATAGTCATAAATTAAAATAATATTTATGAAGAGATCAATCCATTGACTTTTGTATCACTAAAATCTAATGGAAGCAAATAAATAAAGCAGCACACATATCTGAGAGAATTGGTTCTTAATTTGTCGTCTATGAAAAACTTAGGCCTCTCTCATGCTACATATATAGTACATATATATGAGTTGGATATATATCAAGATTTGGTCTTTATTATTACTGGTTAGAATTATTGGAGATCTCTCGGGCATTATTGCCCAGGTAGAATCATGAAGTCTAGAAGATGTAAAGCTTGATCATGATGAGGCACTCATGACATGTTAAAAAGGAGGATTCATTCATGTGGTGAAATTACACAGTTGACCTTAGCGTACTTACCATCTTTCTCAATGATTAATAATTGATATAGTAGTTACTAATTTCGTTACTAATTTCTTGAGCAAGTGTATCATCTAACTATATGTATAGTGTTAGTATGAATAACCGAGGTGACTAGGTAGGGACCCACGCAGCACCCATCATGGAGACAAGGCCAGTCCATCGAATTGCCTTCCACAAATATTTCGTGAAAGAGAGATTAGCTGCTCTCTGCACTGTGTGATTGATCAGAGAATACGATGCTTTGCTTTCTGTGTATCCATGACTTTTCTTTTTATGTAGCCTCTCTCTCTATTTATATACATCCATCCATACATATATATATATGTGGAGACTTGCACATAATAATAATACAATTCTCTTAAATATATATATATATTATAAACGATCCATAATTAATCAATTCACATATGAGTCTTTGACTCGCACTCATTAATTCAAAACCACTTGCTTAGCTCGATCTCATTCTCCACTTCACATATTAATATAATAGCTAACGATTTTAATTATTCCTTTGAATCTTGCCAAAGAAAAGAATCTCTAATGTGCTTACTTAATTTGAATTTTGTACATTTTTATATTTGCCTTCGATCTCTCCTTAACCATAATCTTATAATATTGGAATTAATTAATGCGAGTTTTATAAGCATCGACCATCTTGTCAAGGTAGACAATGCCACCTTTAACTATGGCTTTCTATAGGGGAATTAATAACGATTATGAGCTTTCTTAGTTATAACAAATTTGGTTATGGTCAATAGTTGAGGTTTATAGAGTAATACGTATGCGCTAATTAAAAATTGGGCATGAAACGACATAAAATAAATAAATTCGATCAATTTGATAAAGCAAAGAAAAGCATATAACAAAATTAATTAGTATAAATATATAGTGTTTTAGACATACGGTTCCTCCAAGTCAAAGAAAGATTTCTCGGGCAACCGGCCAAGCAAGAAAAAGCCACACAATTCCCCTACCCTTCCTTCCACCACTTCTCTTTCTCTCTTTTCTCTTTTTTTTTTTTCCCTCTCCTTCTCGTGTCTTTGTCTCTTTTCCTTCCAAGATTCTTTATTAATGTAAAGCTTAATTAGAGAATTTTGTCATTATCGAATGACCGAATTATAAGGCTTTGGTGACATGAGTTGACTATAATACCCCTACCCCTTCCTTGGATTTTTTCCTCTCTTTTTTTTTGCTTCATTTTGTGGTGTAATTTATGAATATATTAGCACAGAAAGATCTCAAAAGGGTGTGTATATATATATATATGTGTGTGTGTGTGGTTGTACGTAGAATAATTTGAGTTTTTTATTTTTAAATTATAATTTCTTACGCAACTGGTAATTAGTGTATAATAATAATAATAAAAGAATAGGAAAATGATATGACAATAGATTTGTTCATTTGAGCGCGCAGTACGGGTGAATGACTGCAAAAAACAATAACGAGTCGAAAACAACAAAAGATTGTTGTGTATAAAGATAATTTTGTCTTTATGCTTTCAGAAATATATGAAGGTATCTGTTCCTTCTACAAATAGTTAGTTAAGTTTTTTAAAATCTAGGGTATGAAATTAAACTAGCTATAGTTCCCAGGATAAAAACATGGAGGGTAATATAGTAATTTCAGCACCTTTCAATTCATTTGATATCATCCATTCATATATTACTTCCATATTAAGTTGAATCTGGTTCTCTCCATGTGTATGGAATTTGAAACCCTCTCCGTCCTCCTTTGATATCCACTTTTGTTGAACCTTCTTTCCTTCCAACTCCCATCACTTTTGTACTGGAATTTCTCTCTCTAGAATATATATCTATTTCTTCTTATTCTTCATAGTTCTAGCTTGGATTAATTAAATATTGGTGGGCGTAAATTGGTTAATGGATATTGATCTCCTGCAGACTCTTGGGGGGTGCAACCGGTTTATTACTATTACTATTATTTCTACCATTATTCCTTCTCCTTCTTCTTTTAATTCTTGCACTAGCAGATTAATTGCATGGAAACAAAGCCTACTACTTTTCTCCTTCCTTTTCTTGGCCTTCTCTTCATCTTCCTCATCCTCGTTCCCTCCGAAATTCATGATTCTTCCAATATAATTACCCAAAGGAAACTTCTATCATCATCAGCAGCAGCAGCAGCTCATGATAATCATGATTCCTCTACTACTACCATGAATAATTTTCAGCCAAAAAAGACGACGACGAAAAGAAATTCAAATCATCATTCATCTTCTTCGAACGGTAAAGCTAAATATGAAGGTGACGCTCATGAAGTTCCAAGTGGACCAAACCCTATATCCAACAGGTAGTTTATTAATCATCAAGAAAAATATTTTCTTTCTTTCTTGGAGGAGAAGAGAAGATAGAAGAGAAGATGGTAATTAATATGGTATGATATATTAGAGCTAGCTAGCTGTTGCGGCGAGTTATATATATATATATATATATATATATATATATATATATATATATATATATATATATAAATGTTGTCACCTTTTTAATTAATAGCTCCATCTATCAGTTGGCAGCCATTAAATACTCTGCTTGTCCTCAGTGTCAAGTTTGTTTTTCATCCATCGTCATTCTTGGCATCACTTTTTTCGTTTTACTTCCAGAAATATTGTACAGCAAACGATACTCTAGCTATTTCATTTTATATATTTGTATGTACCACATGATCTCTATATATGTTCTGGTCCAGACATATATATAGATCGATGATGATTCTATATATATATACATATATTGGGTTGGTGTTATTTTATATATAGAGTTTTGAGAGAGGGGGTTGATCCATATATGCTATCTTTTTTACTATATTATATGAATGTTTGGTTATATGCCTAATATTTGTCTCAATGGAATGTTTGTTTAGCAAACTTTATGCATAATCTCTTAGATAATCTAATTTCACTTGCTATTTTCAGGAGCCTAGTCTTGTGCATGTATTGTGACAATATCAAACCATTAAAACATAATGGATTAGTCCCAAAAAAATCAAAAAACAAAGTCAGATATACTCCCTTCATAGACTGCATTTTGAGTTGAATGCTTCTAAAATTTATTAGGGAAAAAATATTATTAAGAGATTGAGGGATTTAAGGAAAATATATGAGTAATGATGTTTTACAATGATTTATGTAATAATTTTATAAAAAATAATAAGATCTATTATGTAAGTAGTGAGTCATACTATTTTTTATAAAAATAAATGTATAAATTATTGTATATAACAAAGTTCATGAATTTAACATGAAAGGGTTTCAAAGTTGAGGGGAAGGAATGATAGATAAGAAAGGAATATATTTGATGAGAAAAAGCTAATTGGGTAGGGGCTGTTGAGTCAGTTAACAGTCAGATCTGATATTGCTATTGCTGCTGTTGTAATAAAGAGAGAGAAGTACTGCTGTACCTTTTGTTTTGGCTGCCTTATTAGAAATTATTAGAAAAAAGGGATTTGGACTTTGCTTTTGTGTCTTCTCAATCAAGACACGATATTCGATAAAGCCGATTCATAGCCCAACATGCATCGTAGTATACCGTCATCATCATCATATCATTTCATACTAATAATACATAAGTAACAGTTTCGTTCCCTGTTATTCAACAATCTATACCTACCTTTCCCAATCATATATTCTAGCAAGCACCATCATTGTGCTTTCGATTTTTTCTTGGATTTTGTTTCTTGAATAACTTGTGTTATATATGTTTCAATGTTAATATTAATATCAAAATATAAAAAAATAAATATTGAGTTATTATCGTTAATTACGAATAAATTTTTTTAATAATTCAATAGCTTAACTTATTTATTTTTTATTTTACGTGATATATGAATATTTACAATGGTTTCAGGAACTTTTCAAGTTCATACACTAAATATATTGTATCCTTTTCCCCCCCTTATTTTTCATTGATTTAAAAGTTTAATTTGTTTTTTAGTCCTTTCTCTTTTTGCGAGTATCAGATTTATCATTTTTCAAATTCATAAACTAAATATATTATTTTCTATTTCTCTTATTTCAATGAATGTAATTTGAATTCTAATAACATGTTTATATATACCCAACAATCATTTCACTTATTTATTATCATAAAATGTTCAAGTATACGACCTAGGTAATATTTAATTTTTTTTTGGTACTATTGTTTACGAACTAAAACATTCTATATAAATGATTTGAAACAACATTGAAAATTTTATATTATTATTATTTAAATATGTCGTTTAAAAATTTATTTATATTTTACACGAATTATCAAGCTTGTGTTACAAAACTTACATCATTTTAATTGACTTTAGAAATTCCACTCGAGTCTCTCAGCTCCTATACGCCAATGTAATAGTTTAGGTCCTAAATATTATCAAAGAAAGAAAATAGAAAAAGAAACTCCATTAATACTCTCATCTTTCTATATATCTCAGCGAAATTCCGTCGAGACTAACGTAAGATCGAGGGAAATTTTGTCAGAATTAAGCCTGCCCTTTTAAATCAACCATAATCGTTCTAGACAATAGAAGCAAAGAAAAAGAAAAGGAAGAAGCAACATTGATTTGTTTGCTTCGAGTTTGATTAAGTACATAGCAACATTGTTGTTAATGTTCTTTTTAATTCAACATTATGACGGATTCAATAATAATTTGATGATAAAAGATTGGAAACAAAAAGAGACACAAGATGATGTGTATCATATAATCATTAGATTCACCTATACATGTATGGATGTATGATAAAATATTAACTAACTATAATTTAATAAATCTTCCGCTAATGAATTTGGGTTTGTACCCCCATGGATTACAATACAGGAAATCTTGTAATAGTAGTTACCAATTAATATTACACACAAAAAGTAATTGTGGAGGCTGATACAAATTAAATTTTAAGTCCAATTCTAGAAAACGAAACAGAGAAGAGAAAAAGAATCTCATCCACCCATACATATCTTCTTGAAATTTTGAATGGCCACATCTTTATAATAAAATAAAAAAATTTCTTAGAATATACCCCAAGGGCATGCATAATAATATTTATTTATGTATTTGTACTGAATTTAATGCATAAAAAAATAATATACTAATAGACCCTATATATTGAATTTTGTGCAAATATATAAACAAATAAAATTTATTCTTGTTTTTTGCGTTTAGCATGTGCCATAAGGACACATGCTAAGAGGACCCTAAAATAAATTATAAACAAATAAGACAGATGATTTGACCATCAAATCTTGAACCAAGCATATGGGCCTCTCAATATATCCGATGCATCGTTGCTTTTCGTACTTTTTTCTACATATCAGCTGAAGAACTTGAGTCCAGAAAAGACAGAATGCTTACCGACAGTCGCAACATTTGTTAGGGTAATTGGCATCGATCGAAGGTTCAAGAAAAGATTGCCATCAGATTCCCTTAGGCTATGTTTGTTTACAAAATATATACTTGGGATATGACTATTTGTATTAATTTAAAACTATTTCCAACTTTTTTATCCCATGATGAGGGATTATTAATCCCTTTATGTTGAAATATTAGTCCCATAAAGTCATTTAATAGCTTAAAATGAGAGGGACTATTAATCCCAAATTCATCATGGGATTATATAATCCCTCATAAATAGCCTTAAGAATGATAAAAAATAGTCCAAGGACTATTTAAAGGACTATTAATCCCTCATCATGGGATAAAAAGGTCGGAAATAACTTTAAATTAATACAAATAGTTCAATCCTAAGTATGCATTTTGCAAACAAACATAGCCTTAAAGCATCAGGAAGGTTGGCACTACAAAGAACCAACTGAATCAATAAAGCACTTATCATCCGAATCTGCCTCTGTTCTTCATCAGGTATATGATAATTTCTGGGTGTTCGCTTTGAATGGCGACTTCATCAGCAGCTCCAGTGCTTCAGCCATAACATGTGTTTCGATGCTGCTTGTACGAATAAAATATCCCGCTAATTAAACTAATTTCTTTCAGCTGCAACAACTGGAAATTATCCACCAAGAATGTTGGTCTTCACCAGTTGAAGAATGCAACTACCTAATAGGTGCTCTGTTGTCGACAAGTCCTTCAGAAGACCAAGAATGGTGCACAGTTTCTGAAGTATGGTATTCACAGTCACAACAGCAGAAACCCTGTTCTTATCTTAAAAAGGCGAGGGAAAAAAAGAATAAAAAGGTTCAGTCCATGTCGAGATGATTGAAGTTAGAGGTAGTATACAAACCTAAATCATAATGTCTACATTTCAATAGCAGTCATATCATACATATTCATGTAGAAACCTTCTTTATTATGAAATATCAACGAATTGTAATTCAACACATTTTTGTATCCACTAATGAATTCGGGTTAGTAACCCATGGAGAGAGGAGAAAAAGAATTCAAATCAACGAATTGTAATTCAACACATATTTTGTATCCACTAATGAATTCTGGTTAGTAACCCATGGAGAGAGGAGAAAAAGAATTTAAATTTAAGTCCAATGCTAGAAAACGAAACAGAGAGGAGGAAAAAAAATCCCGCGTGGGCCTGTTCTAAAAATACTCTGCAGCCGGGGTTCGAACACGGATTCTTCATATTCATCATTTGAATTGAGAAATTACCAAAGTGCTACTGCGGATGTTGTTGAAAGTTAGTTTTATATATATCCCAAATTTAGTTAGCTTGTAGTTGTAGGGTTCCTTTCGTTCCACAAAATTATTATTTTTTAATTAATTTATAAAATCTTAAAATTTATTTTAAAATAATTAATATTGTAAACTACTTAAAAACTAATACCAACGATCGTAAAACTTTTCTACAAAACGAAAAAAATATCTTTTTTAGGTAATCATTATTAATGCCGCCTTCAAGATACAACGACCTAGTCATTATTACTGTAACTTCTCTATAATGTGCACAACTGAGGGAGCAGAAGTTTCACATAATACTATTATTTACCCACTTATAAGTATAGAAGAAGAATATAAACATAGAGGGAGTCATTAGTCTCTTCTCATTCTTTAGTTTATTGTATTTTTTTTCCATTCTTTTTTTCACCATTCTACATTATAAATGTAAGACCCCGAATTTTATGAAATATAAAATTTAATTTTTCTTCATATATATTTTTTCATGAAACAGTAAGTGGTTAAATTGACGAAATTGAAAGTTAAGGATGTTATGTGCAAATTTTATTTTGTCGGACAATATTCGCTTTGTCGGGGAATATTAGTTTGGTCGGGGAATATTCGTGCCGTACGACAGCGCCGAAATAACTAATTATTGGTGGACCCCACAACGGAATATTTGTCGGATATAGAAAACGACAGAAATAACCTTTTTAAATAAAAATAGTCAACAGAACTGTTAAAATACCGGTGATAAAAGAATAGTAGCATACGGTAAATTATGGTATTTTCTGTAGCACACGGTATTGCACAGTGTCTTATATTATTGGTCTGATAATTGACACCGTAACTGTTACGCATCATTTCATCAATAATTGTCACTGCATAATATTTTATATCATCAATTCAATTATTGTTGCTACACAGTATTTTGCATTATTGATTCAATAATTGTCATTACACTGTATTTCATATCATTGAGTCAATAATTGTTGGTGCACTGTAGTTTAAAATTATTGAATCTAATAATTGTCACAGTAGCAAATACACTATAATTTATATTATTAAATTAATAAAAATATGTAATGTGTTTCTTACATTATTGTGGTAACATTATTTTATATGTTGGACTCACAGGAAGAATAAATAAATAAATAAATAAATAATAAAATAATTAATTTTACTATTTAAAATAGTGACGTGAATAGTGACGTGAATAGTGACGTGAATAGTAAGAAACATGTGGGACCCACTGTGGGGCCCACATGAAATGTGAGAAATGTGATTTTGGTTTTTGAGAGTTGGTGGAGGCTACGCAGCAGCCTCTGCTGAAAATTTTCAGCCCACCTACCATGCATAGTAACTTCTTTTCTCCTATAAATAGCTTGCTCAATTGAATAGAAAAATCACACCTAAAACATAAAATTTTTCTATAAGAATTTTATGAGTTTTCTTTGAGAATAGTAAGATTATTTTGAGAGTTTGAAAGCCAAAAGGAGTGCAGGAATTTTTCAAGTAAGTCTTTTATTAAAAAGTAGTAATTTCATAAATTCCTATTTTTTATGGTATTCAAAAATCTTCCTTTAGAATACTCTTCTTTAAGAAGATTCATTTTTAAAAGGGTTCTTTGGAAGATTTATTTTGGAATATTATTTTAAAAACTATTTTAAAGTTGTTATATTATACTACAAAAATTATGTTAAATATATATAATTTTGATAGTTCATAATATATGAATTATCATACACCTTGAAATTTATATGTGGTAATTACTAATTTTATTAAAAATATATAGGTTGATCAACCTCATTTAAATCAATATCCTAGTCTTCACGTGTTGTAAAATAGTGTGGCAATAATAGTGAAGACTTAGTTGTGTATTATTATACACTGTATTGTTGTACGTTGTGCTTTGTTGTAATAATTTTGTTATAGTCTTTTGACGACTCAAGTTTGGGCTGTGTGGGCCTAGATTTGGGGGCGTCACAGTAAATATATATATATAATCTATTTATAAGTGTAGGAAAATCACCAATATGAAAACTTTTGTAATTCATGTTCCATAATTATGGACCTAATAAAACACACTATAGTAATTTACACTTGGGGAGAATTAAGGACCAATAAAAAGATTTATAAACATGATTTGTAACAGTCATATTGATAAAAGGAAAAAAGTATAAAAATAATAGCAAAATTAAACACATAGCAACTGCATGTAGTTGTATAACAACATCATTTTTGGAACATTCTTTTGGTTAGTTTCTTCAAATAGCAAGCAAGAGTATTAATTAATGGGTTATCTGTTTACATTTATTTAATCGGGTTACGAATTTAGCTCAACATTAGGGGTGCACACAAAATCGATTAAAATTGAAAAACTGACCGGATCGAACTAAACTGTTACTATTTCAAACCGAAAAATATAAAACCGAAAAATCGAACACTATAAAACAAAAAGACTGAGACTAGTTCGGTCGGTTTGGTTTGACTTCTCAAGAAACCGAAACCGACCAAACCGACCGAACAATTTAAAATTATAATATAATTTATATACTTTTCTCATAAATATTTATTTTATATATTTATTATATGTCTTTATTGTGACGAATTTACAAAACTTCTATCCTAGTGAGTGAGTTAGGTGATTTTTATTTTTCGGATTTAGAGAACTTCTATTATAGTTAATAGTTATTGAGTTAGTGATTTATTAATTATTATGAAAAATTGGCAATATAATAAATATCAAATTATCAATTACGGAACTGAATAAACCAACCAATTTAACCAAAACCGAATAAACCGATAACCGATAACGATATAAAAATTTGGGTGGTTTTGATTTTTAATTTTTTATAACCGACTTAAATGGTTTGTTTATTTTTTTTCCCAAAAAGCCGACCTTGTGCACCCCTACTCAACATCTAAGCGCTCAAATGTTGGGTTATTCAAAATTATTTATTTTGACATCTCATTTTGTAGTTTTAATAGAAGCAAAAAATTTCAAATATTGAAGAAAGACTTGTAATGTTGGCTTAATTTGTTTATACCTTCCTATTAAATTTAACCCCTTTCGTGAACAAATTAAATTTATTTATAACCATCTAGAAAAGAATAAATTAAATAGATGCATTAACGTTACAATGACTTTTATTCCACTACATTAAAACACAATTTCTTTTCCTTTTATATATTAGGAGATTTTTTTTTGAAAAACAGAAAGTTTGATTAAAATGAATTGCGATTTATATATAATTATGAGTTTCACTACACGAGATCTTGTAAAAATAATAATTTAGACACAATAACAATTTAAATTGGCTCAAAGTATTAAGCCCAATTCCAGAAAGCGAAATAAGCACCAACCCAAGAATTCTTTAAAGTGGGCCCGACATTCTTTGAGACCAATAGTTATATATAAGAGCTCTTTACATAAATATACAACAATTAGTAAACAATTACAAGAATAATGCACAAATAAAATAATTACAAAATAAGTGCAATATGGACAAAATAATTACAAAAAATATTGCCTCCATTTTCTCTCCCATACTTTGCCTCCACTTTCTCTGATTATTTCTCCTTCCTTTCTCTCTCTTCAAATTCTTCACCACTTCGTGTGGGGTTCTTTCCAATGGCTGAAACCCCATCGCAGCAACCACCATCACCACCATCGCAAGCCCAATCGGCTATCATATCCGATTTTGATCGGGTGTAAGCAAATCATAATCTGAATCTGGATCTTGATCTTGAAATCTCATTATACTTGGAGGTTGGGGATGGAGGTGAAGGCGGTGGTGGTGGATGAGAGACGAGACTAGTGTTTTGTTACTTAGATTTACTGCACACAAAAACTAGTTACTACACATTTAGGAATTAGTTACCTCCATACTAGTGTTTGGTTACCTCCAGAAACCTGCAGATTGTGTTTTAAAAACAGAGCACCGTTTTGGAAACCTGCTGATTGTGTTTTGGTTACCTTGGTATGAAGGTTTGGTTACCTTGATATGAAGGTTTGGTTACCAACTGCATTATGAAATTCACATTAACAAACTCACATTAACAAAGACTAGTATTTGGTTACCTAGATTTACCAAACGAAAAAATTAGTTACTACACATTCAGGAATTGGTTATCTCCATACTAGTGTTTGGTTACCTCTAGAAACCTGCAGATTGTGTTTTAAAAACAGAGCACCGTTTTGGAAACCTGCTGATTGTGTTTTGGTTACCTTGGTATGAAGGTTTGGTTACCAACTGTAGTATGACGAAACTGCAGGTGGAGATGAAAAAACTGCAGTTTTTTCATCCTTCGCCAGAATCACTACCATCTTCTTATTCTGCCACAATCACCACCACCATCTTCTTCCTCCGCTATAACCACCATCATCTTCTTCCGCCACAACAACCACCACCATCTTCTTCTCATTTACCATACCAGAAAATCGGCTAGAAAATTAATGTTTCCAAACATGGGAAAGGACCACGTAGGTCAAAGAACATATTTTTTCAAGGTTAAAAATGAAGGAATCCATGGAAATGAATTTCCCTGGAACGGACTTGGGATGATAAGGATTCTAAATATCAACAACATGACTGCTGTTATACAGATTCCTAGCGCAATTACCTGCACATGACACAACGGAACTGGGGATAAAATGATGGTTTGACTTTTTAAAATTTAAATTTTAAAATTACACAACTAAATTAAAGAGATAAAAATGCATTAATTTTGTAAATTAAATATTGAAAATGCACTAATTTTATAAATATTTTATGTATATACTTTTGTTGTAATATTTTTTAAAAATGTACTAGTAAATATAATTGTCCCTAGGTTGTCAACAATAAATTAAGGGCCTCCTTCTCAGCCCAATTATCTAAATAATGTGTCAATTGTATTCGAAAAAATGGAATTGAACCCAGATTCTTCATTATTATTGAGAATTGCGGGTGCTAATGCGGAGCTATTTGTTATCTATTGTTACTGTTTATTTAAACTAGTTTTCTACTATCGGGCCATGCATTCATGAGCCCAATACTCTAATGCCTCATATAAAACTGGAGGGAGGCTTTGGCGTTAACAAATTTCTGAAACTTTTTCTAGATTTCAAAGATGTATTTCAACTTTTAAGATAATTTTTATTTTGTCTTTTTTATCGTTTTATTTAAACCTTCAAATTTTATAATTTTTTTAATTTTATCTCACATAATTAAACACCCAAAATAAATAAATTAAAGGCCTCTTTCTAAGCCCAATTATTCAAATAATGTATTAAAAATAGCAAACAATTTAAGGGCCTCTTTCTAAGCCCAATTATTCAAATAATATATCCAAAAAACAAAAAACTTAAGGGCCTCTTTCTATGCCCAATTATTCAAATAATGTATCAAAATTTTATTCGCAAAAATCATTCCGCAGCGGGGATTTGGAACCCGGATTCTTAATTATGCTTGAGAATTGCCAAGTGCTACTGCGGAGCTATTCGTTAACCATCGCAACTGTATTTATATAAACTAGTCCTTCTACAACGGCAGGTTTTGCCCATTTTAACCACCGCCGACGTTGAACACTGGGAGAAAAAGCCTCCGTAAACCGCAAATAAAAATCTCTAGTTCTCTCCCGGAGAAAATGGCTCTTCGATTCCGACGTTTCAGGCATATTTCTCTGCTTTTGCCTCACAGTTCCCCAGGTGAACCCAGTCATCTTCAATATCTCATACTCCTGTTTTTCTCTCTCAAACACAGAACACACACACTAATGAGCTTCAAACTGTTAGTTTGTTAGCGTTATTTTTTTGTTGTTGGATTTTTTTTCAGTTCTTTAGTGAATTTAAGCTTTCTTAAATTTTGTAATCAGCCAAATGGAGCACAAATTTGGTTATCTTGTTGGATTGACAAGTTATTTTTAGGTAATTGTTATCAACTATCAAGACGGAACAACAGTTTACATTCTTTGCAGTGGTATTCATTTCTTCATATATTATGTAATACATGTTCTGGAAAGATAGATTTGTATTCTCGAAGGTAACGGGCCTCATTTTTCTTTCTCTGTTTCGGATTTTAGTTTATGTCATTTTAGTCAGTGTTTATAAATTTTACTCTGCCTGCACATACAAATATGCAAATATAGTTGTTGTACTCTTCAATTTTGGATACAGGGAGTATATCACCTACTCCCTTGGTCCTATAAAAAAAGTATCTTTGCAAAATTTGCAAATTTAAGGATACATTTTCCTTCTAATAGAATGGGTGTGTAGTTTAGTAGTGGTGGCGGATAGTGAAATTGAGTTGTTATACTTTTTATGTCATCATATACCATCATTAATCGAAAGAGAGCTCTTTTTGTGGAACAAAGGGATTATTACTTTTGGGTTGGCACTTCTAACTTTCATATGACAGTCTTTTTCAGGTTTTCAACTATATCTCAAACGCCACAGCAGTCTCTCTCTCAAGTGGATCTTTTATCCTTTATCAAATCTACTTTAGACAAGGTTGAAGGTAAATTAAACCCAACTCTGTAAATAATCTAGTTGAAATAAAAGGAGTGACGAATTTGTAACTGTATTATTTATGAATGATAAGATGTCCTCGCTGTTGTTAAACGTAATTCACCTCTGTTGAAAACCAGTGAATCGTTCTACAAAAATCCACCATTAAAAG
Organism: Hedera helix; assembly: GCA_947179155.2. Classification (NCBI taxonomy): domain Eukaryota; kingdom Viridiplantae; phylum Streptophyta; class Magnoliopsida; order Apiales; family Araliaceae; genus Hedera; species Hedera helix. The sequence goes on from OX359271.1 coordinate 50,266,924, forward strand.
AATTGTTGCTGTAGAATGTTTCATAAGATTTTGAAGTACTTACTTAATTTGGTGCTCATTCAAAAGTTAAAGTTGCTAGTTTCTCACGCAATATAGATCCTACGTAGTACGTACAATATTGTTATATAAAAACTTGACCACGGTTGCATCATTACCTGTCATTGTAAAACTTTTTCTGTGATTTTAGTGCATTGGGCTCAATGAAAGATAGCGTCAGAAATGGTTCTTCCCAAAGCCATCAACAAATCCTCGTTACTTTCTTTTCCGGCTCGTGCATATTTATGCTACTTGACTTGCTCTTTCACATTCATCTCCCTCCTCGAACCTGTCTTTCCAGTTTCCACTAACCAATGCATACTTCTGCTATTGGAACTTCTGTTTGAACTTTTGAGGCTCATAAAGTTGATGATACCCAAATGTTTGAATAAAAAGATCATATCTGTTGCTCCTAATTTTTCGCCTTGCGTTCTTTCTCAGGTCTATTTTATGAGAGAACTGACACTTGAACTGAAAGAGCATATTTCAATAATTAACGCAACGTTCAAATTTTAGGGGATAAAATTCCAATCCTTATGTTTTCTTGCATGAGCAAATGGAAATAGTAAAGATAAAAGTTACCAAAAGAAGTGCCTTGTGTCAGAATTGAGAAATTCGAAATTCTATGGCTCGAACTTTAGTATAATTTAGACTATCCAACAAATGAGCATACCAGCTCCTCAACAGAGATGTAATTGGCTCTTCTGACTATAATGTAGAAAGAGACAACTTTTTTGATTTCATGAAATGGCATTGATGAATTTGTGGACATACTGCTCCCGCTTGTATGTTTCACATTATAATCCATGGTTGAGATAAAAACTTGTATCGTTATTGAGTCTTCTAAAACTCCACTAGGACCACTACCTGACAAATGAGATTGATGAGAATCATTGATGTAATAAAAAAATTCCACTTGTATTTCTTTGGAGGACTCCTTATCTTCCCTTTTTGTACTTTCTCTTCTATTTAGGGGTGAAACTGATTCCAAGTCAAGTTGAACAGTACTTTGTTCAAATTATACTCAAAACTTTTTTAAGATACTTGGATTCGTACTCAAATTCGAATATAATTTTATAATCTTTACTCAGATTCGAATTCGATTCGTTTTATTGTACTCGAGTTTGATTCGATTCGATTCGTTTTTTAGTCGAGTTACTCGCATGCATTTGAGACATACACGAATTAGAACTAAATCATTTATATTATGATAATGTAGATAAAATTAACTTAGTCAACTATTTTGAATAATTTAAATTTGAACTTTTCATACTAAATCTCGAGCCTTGTAAAAAAATTAATAAGACGATATTATCACTCTTGAATCAATTGATGGACATGTACGGAAAACAAAAAAATCCCTTTCAAATTTTCTCAAAGTGTATGGAAAATTTAACTGCTAAATACTATGTATTAAATAAATCGAGTATACTCGATACCATACACAAATAAGGATCAACGAACTTGTTTCGAGTATGAATCACTGAGGTGAGAAAAATTTGATACTCTAAATGAGTTAATAGTAGGCGGCTTATATTCGACTTATATAAGTGTCTGATTATCCGAAAGGATTTGAATTCGACTTGTTTAAGTATCGAATTTGAGTCTCACTCGAATTTTTCGAGTCAATCTCGAATTGGTTTCGAACCACTCGGGTTCATTTTCAACCCTACTTCTATCTCATAAAACTTCTTTTATCCAAAATAAAAAGTAAACAATAAATCAAATATGAGAAGCTGGCCATCTTACTTTAAGGATTTATGTGTAATTGCCATAGATTTCAGATATTTCTTGATAGTAAATGAGGTTGGACCGTTACTTCTTGCTGAAAATGATGCAAATATTTGAATTGATCACCGATTCTTACCCTGTGTTTTTCCTAGTATCACTCACTGATTCATGAGAAAAATAAGCGCACTTGATGACATAACCAATGATGATATAGATCAGTATACATATGCGAGTAAGTCCTGCTTCCACTCCAAATACCCTTTTTAACATTTTGCAATGAAATATAGGCCCTTCCCATTATTGGTTAAACAAAGTTGAGGATAGCAAGGAATTCTCAAGAAGAGATGGAGTGTTCTTAGTTCTTGCTGGTGCATTCCTCGAGGAACCAGGAAATGAATCTAGCATCATGTTTGAAAAAGTAAAATCACTTCAGCAGAGGTAGAGGAATATTGTATACAGGTTGCTATTAGCTTCTTAGATCTGAACAAGTGTTAATTTTATCTAAACAAGTAGATCACTTGCTTCTGATACTTGGTGATGCAGGTATCCTACTGTCCATGTTATGGGTTTCCAGTCTAGCAAGTCCATTTTCTCTGATGCTATCAATGTGCAACTACTCCAGATTATTATGAGGGAATTCATCTCATTTCCCATTTTATTGTCGACTAATAATTTTTCTGAGGTGAGTTATAAATCATTTTTCATTTTATGTGAAATAATAATAACAATAATTAATCGCTTTTGCTATGCATTATGTTCACATTTCTAACTGGCATGCTACTATTTTTTATTTTTATTTACATTTCCACCTGAAATATGAATCATTTCCAAAAGTCCGCAACTTCACTGTAAAACTTCACTTCTAATGTCAATTATTCGTTACACCATACTCTATGCTTCTCACGCCCTTTTATAATTCATGGCACTTCATATGTTCTCATAAATTTTAGTCTATTTCTGCCTATTATCTATTCTAAGAAATACTCTTCCTCTGGAAGCTTTAATATAAAAAACACTAATAGTGTTAATACTGGCTATATATATATGTACCCACATGTATATAAGTACACATGAACAAAGGAACATTGTGATTTTTACTCTATTGCTTTTATTTTTAGTTCTTTAGCAAAAATTCAATAATGCTAGAAAAGATTGGCACTTTTATTTTTCCTTTCATAAAACTTCCCATTTTACTGTGTACAAGAAATCTCCGAATGGTTGTATAATTTAATGAAGTTTGCATTTTCACTATTGATTTATTTGTTGCTCGTTGTTTCTGCAGAGAGAATGTAATTAGCTGTTTGGCAATTCTAACTTACCAAAAAAACTGTTTTGCAATTCTAACGCAAATCATTGTTATTTGTTGTATTTAGATGATAGATGGGGCATGTTACATCATATTTGAAGGTTTTAAAGAATCTCAAATCTTGTATGAGAAGGACATAGATCTTGGGGTTATTGATAAAGGTATTTATCATTTTTTCAATGAAGTTCTCTTAGTAATATTATAACATGATGTTATCAACCTCTTGAAACCTCCACCATTGCCATTAAAGAGTAGGGTCTAGAAGTTGGCTTTTCAAATATTTAATTGTATAGTCGAGGTGTTGGTCTACCATCTTTGTTACTTAGCAAAATACATTTGATAATTAAAAGTGGTTATGAAACCGTGGAAGGGATTCTTTAGGCATGAAACGTACACAATAGCTTACTATCTTGATCCTCTAGTAAGTGTCCAAACTAACAGCAAATGTATCCAGTGAGCCTGGACTAGAATCTTTGACATCCTTTTATGCTGGCATTGTCTTACTTCCCTTGGTACTCTTCTTTGGAAATTTTCCAGTGCCTTACTGTCCTTGACTTGATTACAATAAATATTATCTTTAGTTAGTGGTTTCTCATACTTTTCTTGCCTTGGAGTCTGCAGCCATCAAAAAGTTAAATGTGCAACAACACAATGAGAAGCCTGGGTTGGTACATACATTGGAAAGCACTTGGGTAAAGCCAGTTCAAGTCATTATGGAACCACATCATTGTTCTTCTTTGCGGAACTTACTTTTTTACTTCCCAGGTACAGGTTTTCTTGTCATAATTTGTCATTGTGTCATATGGAAAGAATGAACAATAGTTAACTATAGTTAGTAAATTTCTTTGTATCATTAAGTTTTGCAATCAGTACTTTTAGCTTATGTGATATTATACATGTATCCTACAGTTCTCTAAAAATGTGCTTTGCGTAATTGCAGCCAGCATTGCGGTTGATGAAAGTAACGAACGCTTATTTCTTTCCGACATCAATCACCATCGCATTATTGTATCTGATGGCAATGGAGTGATTTTAGACTCTGTATGTATGAGACTTGTCTGATGATTTATCATAGTTCATGCGTATTGTTTTGGTTTGTTAATTATCAATTATCAAAAATTTAATATGTGATGGAAAGAAAGCTTTATCCAATCTATTACTTTTCTATCCCAGATAGGTTCTTCTCCTGGTTTTGAGGATGGAGAGTTTCAGTATGCCAAGTTAATGTGCCCTGCAGCTTCCTTCTATCATACTTCCGAGGATTGCTTATATTTTGTGGACTCAGAAGTATTGCCTCAAAGCTCTTCAAATTTGCCTTTCCATATGACAGTTTTGAGTTTTCTTCGTTCTGAAATAGGCATATGTGTGTGTGTGTGTGTGTGTTCTATGGTTAATACCATGAAATTATGAAACTTATACGATGTAGAACTTTCTCCAGGCTGCTGAATGCATTGGATTTTGGTAGGCTGGATAATGGGGAACGGGGCAGGTTTAGAATGAGGATTTAAAGATGGAGAAGAAATTGGGGGGAAATAATAAAAAAGATAACAAAGCTTTAAAACATAATATTCAATAATTAATCTTAGCGTAATCTATAATGAAGGATTACATGAGTTTATATTGGAAAATAGTAAAACTTAATTCTTGGAGATTAAGGAAGCTAAACAAGATAAGGATACAAAATCCTAATAATAATCTATGATAAACAAAATTCTAGAATAATCTGCTATTTGGTATAGGCTTCCAAAGCCTCTTGTATTTGTTCAACCAAGTTGGGCGGGCTCATCCTACATCACTAGATATATGACAAACCAATTTATTTCCTATTTTTCCTGCAAAGGATATTTTGAAAAAAACACAGGAAGAACTGAGTTATAGAAACATGACGAGGATATACAAATAAAACAACAGCACCAAAAGTGAAGGTCGAAGCTTTCACAGAGGTAAACTTGACTTAGAAAATTCATTCATTTGGACTTGCATTTCTTAACACGATTTGTGATAAGGCTTTATTTATCATAGTCAGTCTGCCCAAAGGAAAGTAAGAAAAAAAGAAGAGGACTGCGAAACTTCATTTGCAAATGAAAACAAACTAGTTTCATTGTAATCCTTGACCATCAAGTCATTTATTTAAAGAGTTAATCAGTCTATTCAATCTATGCTAAATTATATTTTCCCTTGTTATTAAATTTCATTGTTATCCTTGACCTTCAAGTCGTTTATTATATTATTTGATTTCATCTTCTGTTCCAATTTTAATTAGTTTTTTATTTTATTAAAATCTGCCACTTATCACGTTACTTGTTTTTGCATCCAAGAACCATGCCATTAGGAGAGCTGATATGGAGAGGAGGGTTGTGGAGACATTGTATCCAACATGCAACATTAATAAGCCAAGCACTAGTTTATGGAGGTGGATCGTGGATAAGCTTTGGTCAAAAAAAGATGTTGACACAAAAGCTGAGGACTATGATTTAGAATCATTTTTGTTTCCTTGGCACATGATGAAATCAATGGACAATGATCTCTATGTTCTCACCCGCAGGTAAAAGAAATCATTATGTGTTTTCGTCTTCCATTGAAATAGAAATTAATTTTATCCTATAAAGTAGGATGTAGTGACTTAGATTGTGATGATTTGAGTTTTAGGATAAAATAATTCCTATGTCCCACTTTATGCGATAAAAAGAAAGCTGCATACTCAATGGATCTATATATCATAGAAACTGAAATTGTGAATAACCCCAAGCCAACCGCATCTTTCTAATCCAGAACCTCCTTGAACGGAAATGAGAAGGGAATGGAGCTGCAGATCATTTGGCCAAGGACGACATAATGGCTACCGACGGGGTCAGTCTTCTTGAAGATCTGCCAGAGTCCCTCATGGATATTCTTGCTGATGACCATGCTGGTTTTTCTAGACCTAGAGTTGTTCCCTCTAAATTAGTTTTGGGGTTTTTACCCCTCCGAAGAACCAGGGAAATAAATTCTTTTAAAAAATTAACATGAAAGCTGGCCATATCTATACTGATTTATCAATTCTTTTTTGTATTGAAAATACGTAAATTTATTAAAAATATAATGTATAATATATTTTTGGCACACCTTAAAATCCGGTGATGATAAACACGTAAATAATTTTATCCTACCAAGTGGGACGTAGGGAGTATGATTGTAATGATTTGAGTTTGAGGATTATGGATGACTAACAGTAATTAACTTTTATGCAGCTTTGAAACTTTATGGATTATGGATTTGGCTTCTGGGGTTATCAAAGATGTTGTCAAAGGTATGAAATCTGTCCCCCAAGTTTGTTTTGCTTATTCATATGTCAAGCTGGAACTGTAATTAACTTGTCAAGTCCCTTAAGGATTTCCGAAGATTTTGGAGGTCTGTGGACAGATGATCCTGGAGAAGTCATCCCTTTTGAAGCAGATGCCACTACATTGGTTACAGCAGCAGGTTGGCACTAATTGCTCATTGGAGGGTATTCCATATGCTGGTTTGATGTCTTCAGTGGTAACATTTCAGGACCATGTAATCATCTGTGATACAGGTACTCAAATCTTTCTTAGATGCATTACTTATAGTTACATAATGTAATTGTAATCATCACATATATGATTATTGATAAGTGGGTATATGAAGTTGGTCAGAGATTGTTGAAACTGAATAAAACATCTGGGTCAATATCTAGCTTCCAGTTCTCCAATTTCCGAATCCTTGGACTACCTTATTGGTTGTCATTTTCTTTAGAGAGAGTTTATGCAGTGTAAGTGTATTTCTATCTTGAATGTGTTGTTGTGTTTCTTTTGAAACCATATTATTTTTGTGTTCAAATGTTTGAAAATACTGCTGCTGATGTTGTAGAGGTGATGTACTGTCTGGTTCTCGCACAGATCATATTCAACGTTTCAGCTTGTTGCCTGGTAATTTGCTGTTTAAGTTTGATTGTATTAGATGTGCATATTTATTTCTGAAATACTATGTGATTTTCTAAATTGGTAACTTTTGACATAATCATTCTGGAGGATTATCTTTTAACTAGCTATTTCTCCATTTTAAATTTTTATTTCTATATTCCCATGTTTTATTTGTTCCTCGGAAAGAAATATATTGATGCAGAGCCAAGAGCCAATCGAAATTTTTTAAATGAGCATCTGCAAACTTAATGCTGTAAGCGCAGTGTCCTTGTCGGGTATAGGAAAAATGGTTCATGTTCTCTAAATCTTAAATTTCCAGTCCTTCATGAACATATGACATATTGATATGTGAATTAGTACCCGGTGATTGTTGTGCTACTATAGTAATAATTATTGTAAGGTCGAATTGGGGCCGCCTTTTGCGTTTGGGAGATTTGGGACCTTTATTAAGTTTGGTCCTGTTATTGCGCATATATGCTCATGCATATTTAGGTATTGCTCAATCCTCGCTCTGCATCTCTGTTTCAATCTGTCTCTTTGTCACTGTCGCTGTCTTTAGTAATATTTAGGTTATACGTCTTCCTAATGTCTCCCCTGACATGATCTAGTTGGATAGAATGTTAAGGTTTGCAAGGAAAATCTTGGAAGGCTTTCTTATCCAGTTATCCTTGCTGGACTGTATTGAAGTCGGATATTAAAATTGTTGGTGGCCTTTTTTATATATGTCAATTATAATCCGATTACTTGCACCTTTTGGTCCTTTTGCTTGGGGAATGAATGTTTTGAAGAAATTTGACACAGTTCTCTAAAGGAGTTCGTCATTAGCATGGAAGTACATATTAATGACAAAAATATCTAATAGGTTATGAGTAGAAAGCGTTATCGTTCCCTTCCTGTTGTGCCAATAGCAACAGTGCTGAAAGGTCTAATCTAATGAAGTAATGGTTCTCAGTGAAGTAATGTAACCCGAGCCAAAAAAGAATTCATTGATCAAGTGCTAGCCCCATATGTCTGTCAGTCTTCTAAGGGAATCAATATCAGTGGTTGAATGGTGTATAATGAGTACACTGGGCTCATGAGGATCAAACTTCTTCCAACTTCTGAGTGTGTCTACTTGTTTAGAAAAGCATGATACCAGACTGAAATGGTTTAACAGAAAACTCTCTAATTATCGAATTTCTGTTGATCTGATCTATATCAGATATGGCAAGCCTGCACTCAACCATGTTCTGTATTGGGACTCGGGGGGGGGGGGGGGGGGGGGGGGGGGCTGGTGCTGGTTAAGTGTAGTTAATACTGTTATTTGACGCATAATTACTGGATGTAATTAGTGCATGTTAATAGGTTGGATACCTTCTTTTTCCTTTTCCAGGTAGGATTGACATACAATTGATTGTTGATATTCCAGAAGATACTGTGCTTGTAGAGCCACTTAAGGAAGGTTCTATATGGCGCCAGGCAAGAGGGACTGCTACTGAAGTCCCGGAAGAAGAGATCAAGGCAGCATCCTCCGAGAAGGTGTATACAGTGCAGAATTTTTAACTGATTTAATATATTTTCCTATTTTCTATTTTTTTTTCATTTACAAAAGCCTCCTGATTAGAATTTGATTTAATATGTAATAATTACAATATCTTTAGCTCAGTCTATGGCTGTATGCAGGTTGGTGTTGCGCAACAGTGGTACAATGAATTAGATGAGCTTGCATCACTTGCACCGAAATTGAAATTGGGCACAGAAGAGGAAGGCACTACTTCTGATGGTAAAGTGCAAGATGAGAAAATTTGCATCAAAAGTGCCATTAATACAAGCCCAGGAACATGTGAGGTGTGCTTTTTCTTCAAAACATAGTTTTTCTTGTTAGTTTGATATAATACAAGCAAGGTACTGATAAGGATTTTTCATCGGTTCATTTTAATTTATAACTAAAACTGATAAAGAAGTGAATATCCTTAAATAGTCAAACATAGTTGTGCAGCGGAAAAGAGATCTTAATTTATAGAGTTGTAGTTATCATGACAGGATCCAGCAAGGCTTCTTTTATTGTAGAAAGCTTGTTCTTCATTTTGTTGTAAGAGGTAGTATGAAACCATAGTCTGGGTAACTAAGGATCTGCCTGTTGTAGTAGGTCAAAGACATGTATAAAGATCAGGATTTCTTTCAATAAGTTTCTCGGGTTGGAAGAGTTTTGATGGTCATTTTTATTCAGAGGAGGTGACTTGGTAGTCCAGGCTTCTCACATGTCTCCATTTTCAACTGAGGAGATGTATGAAGGGTCTATGATTATACTTTCATTGTATACTATTGTATAACTTTGCTGCTGTCAAGTTCTGTTCCTCTTTCTGAGAGTATGTCTCGCATTTTGTCCTTTCTAATGCTTACGCGCAGGTGAATACATCACCTTGCCCCCATTTCAAAAACAGGACAAAACTTTAGCCGAAGAATTTTTTTCTCGTGGGGTCAATCGGAGAATTTTGATATGCTAAATAGTGCCACTAGGACTAATGCAACCTTTAGGACATTTGCAGAATTTTAAGACCCCATAACACCACAGTGCAGCCAGGATAATTATCTAAAGCAAGATAAACTTGTATAGGTCCCTACATGCTTTAGTAGAGAAATCCACAAAGATAGTAGACTGCAACTCTTTTATCTATACCCAAGCTATTCTGTCTAAAAGAACTCAGGTTCTCACTGACAATGAAAAAAAATAATGAGCTTTTGGATACTCTGGCCTGTAGCTGTATCTTAACCATGTTATATTTAAATGTTGTAGACAAATTTGAATAGTTCTTGCAAGTTTAACATTTGAAGCCGTTCTGTGCTCACCAAAGTCGGTTTGTATTCACCTGTCAGAATATCAGTTAGAGTTAAATTACAAATTTTTGGCTGTTCATGGAATCTAGAATTATGCCATTTTTCTCAAGGCAAATTTCTGCTAGGCCTTGTATACTCGGCATGTTTTTATGTTGAATTTTGTTATTGATTAAATTTGTTTCATTTATGATTCTCATCCAGGTTATTATTAATGCCGCAATATATCTCAAAGTGAAACCTACCTCTATTGAGGACAGTGAGGAGAAGTATACATCAAGGATAGCACACCATTTGAATTGCAAGAGTGGATGGACCAGAAGAGATCAATGTCTTCAGCACTTATTGGCGTCAAATATGGATCTGGGAGATCTAATCTTCATTAGGCCCTTGAATGTGAAGCTCCTGTTCAATTGCCTTAACCATCCAAAAGCGAAAAATTCGAAAGATGTCATTTTAACAAACTCATCAATAGAGGTTAATGTCACTCTAAATTAAGACCTGTAAACCCAACTTTGGGCTCGATTTTTGTAATCTCATTGTTGTAAAGAATGATTTTCTTTCTTACTGATGAGGAATGTAGTTTTTCTACTAGGGGCATGTAAGCCAGGCTCCTCAGATAGAAACTAAACATTTTGTCTTTTGGTATTCAATATCCTTTTGATTTTCTTTTGGTCATCCTCCTGCTAAAATAGTGGGATATGTGAATTAGATGACTAACGAATAATGATTGGAGTTCCTTGTATCAGAGGTTCTTGACCATCTTATATATCTTATGCAATTTTAGCTGATTTATGTACTTTCCATAGGCTGGTCCATCCCTGCTTCTTGGGTCTAAATTACTTCAATAGGCCTGCTTGGATGGTGTTGTATAGTTTATTTATTTAAACATGTAAAAATCTTGAAAGATTGTCTGGACATTGTTTCTGTTTTCCATTTTCAAGAATTGTTTATGATGTACCTATTTTACAGAACACTGTTATGGTTTCCTCTATATTGCTTTCAAATTGGAATCAGAATGTGTTACATGGACTTTTATTTGAGATGAAATACCGGTGTGCGTCGGTTGGGCACTCTAAAATAGTGAAAATATTTTGAGAAATGTTATATGTTGTGAATTTATATAACAATTTTTTTATTGTCAATTATACAAATTATTATTGGTAATTAGTTTGAAGAGATATGTAATATGATAGTCACACTTGAAATTCTAAAATATTATTATATGTTGTGAATTTATATAATGATTTTTTTATTATTAGTTATGTGAATAATTATTAGTGATAATTTGTTCATGAAGTTAATTTCATGGTAAGTTGGACAATTGATCAATATAGTGCTGACACGCAGAGAGAAAACACCATAGCTTGCGTATCAGCATTGTATTAGTCTATTGTTTAACTTACTATGAAATTAACTTAATGCTAAGTGGATCCTAAAATTTTATTCAATTTCAGATATATTTCGCAATTGTAATTCAAATAAATAAATTGGGCTTTCCTAGCAAAGATTCGGAGACATCATAAGAATTAACAGGAAATGATTAATACCTTAAAACCAATGGAACAGCACATGTAACTGGAATAACTATCAAGCAATCTGATGATGAATGAAGAGACATGCTGAACTACTCAAACTCGGTCTCGAAAACGACCCAATCTTCGTCACCCAGCTTATCAACACGGTCCTATGGACCTCTCTCGTCTCAGTCTACACTCGTTTCAGTTACCGGCCCCCAGAAAGGCCTTCAACTCTTTTCTCTCATGCTTCGTCAGCCCGACTCGTCTCACCCGGCCAACCACTTCGATTTCGCCACCGTTGCTCGCGCCATTGCTTCTTCCCCAGAACAGCTCCTTTTGGGTCAAACCGTTCATGTCCACGTACGAACCAAATCCGGGTTTATAACCAGTAATGTCATCCTTGAGACAGCTTTTGTTGATATGTATTCGAAATGTCATGGTATAGAATGTGATAATGCCATACAGAAATTTGGTTACTTGGAATGCGATGGTTGCTGGGTATGTACATAATTTTATGGAAGTTCATGGGTTGGAGTCGTTTTCTAAAATGAAGTGTAGAGAGTTTTATGTTCTCGATGAGTTTAGCGTTGCAACTGCGTTAATGGAATGGGGTGTGCATGGATTCAAAATTTAGTTACGGGAATGCAGGTCCATAGGTACACCGTTGTTAGCAGTCTTGAGTCAAATTGTATGAACTCAATCAGTAACATGTACTTTTATTGTGGCGAAGTTTCTTGTGCCGAGAGAGATTTGAATGGAATGGAATGTGATGTCTCAAAACTTATAAAAATCAGAGGTTATATATTTAATCAGAGATACTTTGATGCTTTGAATTATATTGCTCTTGAGAGTAACATTGCTGGAATATTGAACAAGGATTACACTGTAATTGTGCCTATTCTTTTTGCGGGTGCAAACCTCTCTTTTACTCAATGTTGGAATGCAAGTGCAAGGATTTTTATTACTACTGGTAATGCTTATTGTAATTGTTATTCATTGGAGGATGATGCAATTATTGGAAGCGCTTTAATTGATATGTACATCAAGTGCCGTTGTATTGGTGAAGCTCTAAAAGTTTTTGAAGATTGGTGGCATACCTCGAAAATTTCACCTTGGAATTCAATGATGTCGGGTTATATTTATAATGGCTATATTGAAAATGCTAGGAAGTTGATGGAGAATATGCCTGAGAAAAACGTTGTTTCTTGGACTACCATGATCGCAGGATATTTACAGATTGGTCTACCACAAGAAGGATTAAACATACTCACTAAAATGTATTCTACGGAAGAAAAGAAGAGAGTAGATGGGAACTGCGAGACTTTTGTGGTGGGTCTTGAAGCATGTAGCCATTTAACAGATTTGGGAAGGGGAAAACAAATCCATGCCAGGGTAATTCGTACGTTAACATATGCTGATATCAGTAATGTAATTGTCGGGACAGCTTTGGTGGATATGTACTCTAAGTCAGGTTATATGCATTATGCACAAACGATGTTTGATTTGATGTTGCAAAATAATGTTGTTGCATGGACATCTATCATCATATGGGCTATGCAGTTAATGGATTTGGTTCCCGAGCCCTTGAAAATTTCAAGCAGATGATTTTAATGGGTATCAAACCAAATGAAGTGACATTTGTGTCTGTATTAACTGCTTGTAGCCATTGTGGTTTGGTGGATGAGGGTTTGCACTATTTTAAGCTAATGAGGGAGAAGTATAGATTGGTTCCAAGGGGAGATCACTACACATATTTGATTGATATGCTGGGACGTGTTGGAAGACTTGAGGAAGCATGGAATTTAGTGGAAGAAATTGAAGACAGTAATGTCAGTGGTGGGTGTTCTAGTGGTACCATTTGGGCTGCAATGTTGGGTGTTTGCCACTTATACGGGAATGTAGAAATGGGAAGAATATTAGCAAAGAAGTTGTTGGAGAATAACAAACAGGTCTCTACAACTTATGTAACACTTTCTGATGTTTATGCAGCGTCAGAGATGTGGAATGAAGCAGAAAGAGTTAGAGAAAGTTAGAGAAATGAAGGTGATGTTGATCTAGAACCAGGCCTTAGTCGCATCTGCATAAACCCTGTAGGTTCTTGATATAAACTTTTGGGAAGTTGTAAGTCAGGGGTGTAAATTTATTTACATATAACCAACTCTTTGTACAAGACAAAGTTTCCAAAAACATTGGTGTTAAAAGATGGTAAATCAGAATTGGAAGATAGACTGTCTTTCTAAGCCACCCAAGTTTCCTGGAGCTATGATCTGAACAGACTCTTCCATAGGTGAGGTATATTTTCATTCAACTTATCTGTTGCTACAAATGTAAATAGTGTGACAACAGTGATTCTTATAAATAAAATAGTAGTTGCTCCTGTATCTTATAGTTTTAAAGTTCTTTTACTTCACCATTGTGCACATAAACTACAGGTATAAATGTGCCAACTTTCAAATGGACAAAGCATGTCTAATTACCATTACTGGTTTTCTATTGAGCAGTAGTCCACGACTAATTTATTACATTATAGCCAGCTGAACGCTGATGACTAATTTAGTTGATTTTGGTTTCATCATATCATTAAGAAATGCTGTAATGAAATATTAAAACATTATCATGCAACAGGCTACACCCGTGGACAAATTTACATAAACACAGAACACTTGACACCTATTCTTGAACTATGGCATTATTATATTCAATCAATGTTTTCATTTATTATGTGAAAACATGTTCACATTTGGTTTTGCAATTTTCCCTCCCAGTAGGAATATTTATGCTCGAAATATGTTCTCAGGTTTGAGGCCAAATAACCACTTGATACCGGTGTACAGATTTTTCCTTCTCATCAAGGGAAATGCTACAAAGAAGACTATGAACACCGAGCCTTTTCACAATTATTATCAATGACAATTGTCTCCAATCAAGAAACTCATTTCTTTTCTTCAACTTGTATTCCACCCACCAAAACCTTGAATTGATCAATATTCCCTTGCAATAGTGGACAACTCTTGTCCAATATCAAAGGACAAAAAACTCTTCATAAATTAGTCAATATGCCCAGTTCTCCTACATTCCCTTAAGACCACTTTAAAATTTCAATCCCCTGCTTCTTGCCCATCATTCCTTCCTACAAGTTACAAAATGTATAACCAGGGAAGATGTTGGCTTCCCCATGCTGTAGTTCTTGGTACTAGTCTTCTCTCTCTCTTACTTTACCTGGAAACTACACGTACAGCTACTCTTACTGTTGGTGATGATTCTGGCTGGAATTTCAGTGTCGGAAATTGGACAAATGGGAAGAACTTCAAGGCTGGGGATATACTTGATATGAAACATAGTTAACTCCTCATTACATAATAAGCATCTCCTGCATGTTAACTTCTTGTGATTCGTTGCTTAGTTTTCAACTATGATCCAGCTTTCCACAATTTGTTCGCCGTTGATGTGAATGGGTACGATATATAGCTGCACCGCAACTGCAAAGTCTAAGGCTTACAGCAGCGGAAATGACCAGGTCAGGTTGTCGAAACTCGAAAGGACATCACTACTTCATTTGTAGCATCCCTGGTCATTGTGACGGGGGCTTAAAGATTGCACTTACTGCTTCCTAGAGAGATGTAACTCATTCTCTCTCTCTGTCTCTCTCTGCTGAGTACTGGGCGTGTACGCATAAATTTGTGGTGTTATCAGTTTCGTCTTGAATGTAATTTTGGTCATTCTGTCAAATGATTATCAAAAAGTTTAATGAAAAATGGTATTTTAGTTTATGCATATACTTGTTTGGATTGGGTTTTTAGGATCAGATTGTTACTTTTATTTATTTACTTTTTTATTATAAAGCTAACTTATCCCTCAGTCGCAGTCGCAGGTTGGTGAAACTAAAATTAAAAAAAATAAAATAATAATAATAATAGTCTAATATTGAAAAGCTTAATATACGGGAGTGGGAGGAGGCTCACTTGAACCTTAATTTATTAAAAAATAATATACATGTCGACAAATACGTGATTAGGTTGGATTGTGACCAATATAAAAATCTATGTTTGAGCTGAAATTATTCTTAATTCCTAAATTAAGGTGGGGCCATTCTTTAAGTCTTATCTATCTAATTTATGCACATAACTCGTCATTATAATTTCACCTAAAAATTTCAGAGTACATAGTGGACTCTAATTTATTTTAATGTTTTTATACTATTCAATACTGATTTTTTTTGGTTAATATTTTAAGTAATTATAATGTTATGTTACTGGTTACTACAGGTGAGCTCCCGCCAATTTTGGCACATCCCTTCAAATTCTCCCCTTTCTTTTCTCTCCGCACCTTTTGCGGGATATTCAGCCCAATTCTTAAATCTTTCTCCCTTAAAACATGCCTTCTACATAATATCAATTTTTTATTTAGGAATTCTAAAGAATATCATTGTTATGTAGATCGTCCCTATTTTATTTATATATATATATATATATATATATATATATATATATATATACAGATTTTCTTGTTTTAGCTGAACTTTAGCCGTTTCAATTGCGAATTTTAACAACCCGTTTCTGGGTTGTTTTTTTTTAAAAAAATTTCATGCTGTTTTCGATGTCTTTAATTTTGGGATGAATTTGCTACTTGCAGAATTGATGATCTGTAAACCCTTTGCCCTGTTCAGCTTTTTATGTTTATAAAATATTGATCTTCCGAAGGTGATATCAAATTTGAAAAATTTTGGAGCTTGGTTCTTGATGTCCCATTGATCTTATTTTATAAAAACCATTGTTGGTCTAGACCTATATAGTTTAAAACTTCCAAATCATCCATCTGAAACGTTTGTAGCTTGGACCTTACTCTGTATGTTTTTGGTCACATAACCCAAATTTTCAATTCAATTGAAAATTTGTATTATCATGTATTAAAGTTGAAATTTTGATTCTGGGTTTTTGGGGCTTAAAGAAATAAAGAGACCCCTTTTATGCAATTATCAAATTCTACATTGGATTTCATTTCTTTAGACTCCAGAAATGAACTGTTTTTCATGTTTTTCGTGCCATGAAAGGAGAGCTTCTAAGAAGATAAATTCGGTAACTTCAAGGAATTTGATGCCAGCAGCTGCACCTCCTCATAGAGAACCCCCTAAGCAGCAGTTAAGGCATGGTAATTATCAAGTAAATTGAGACAAAATTTTGACATATATTATCCCGTGTCTAAGATAATACATGAAGCGAAAAGTATGCTACACAATCTCATGTCACCTCGAATTTGATTAAGAGGGCTTTAATTTGCTGTTTGTGGCATTTTTATCGCAGTTTAGCCCCTTAGCATGATTATTAGTGTTAGAATGTATCTGCTAGCTGCGCAAAGAATGTTGGTTGCTGAAAGCAATATCTTAAGTTATTCTTGTTTTTTGGCTTAATTAGCCTAAGCCTGTGACATTATCGCTAAATTGAGCCCCTCTTACATATGGTACTATGAGATTAATTTTTACTTTTTGAGTAACATTTTATCAGCAAATATTGCTTTTTAAGGGAGCTTAATAACTCGCTTCAGCTGCAGGATTCTGTATTACCTATATTTTATTGAAAAGTTCTGCTAAAATGTTGGCCAAAGGTTGCCTTGGCATTTGTTTATCCAAGAAAAGAATCGTCTTTTAAGATTTTATTTTGAAAATGTGACTTTAAACATAATTGATAGTAGTGTAACTTTAATGATGATTTCTATGAGAAGGCATTAAAATGTTGCTGCTTATATTGTGCAGTAGGGAACCACAGAACGGTCCCAAGTGAAGTTATACGCAATAAGCCTGCACCTAGAAGGCCCTCCGTTGATGCTACAAATGATAATGCTGCCACTAAAGACATCAGCAACAACAATATTGCAGCTCAAACTTTCACTTTCCGGGAGCTGGCAACTGCAACAAAGAATTTCCATCAGGAATGTCTGGTCGGGGAAGGAGGATTTGGTAGAGTTTATAAGGGAAAACTTGACAAAACTGGCCAGGTAATTTGCAACTTTTGAACTATATCTAATATGCTAGACTTTGTATCTTTATTCTTGTAAGAGAGAAATATAGCAACCTTGATTCTTTTTTACTCAGGTTGTAGCTGTGAAGCAACTAGACCGTAATGGGTTGCAAGGAAACAAGGAGTTTCTTGTAGAGATTTTGATGCTCAGCCTCCTTCACCATTCAAATCTGGTAAATCTTATTGGATATTGTGCCGATGGAGATCAGAGACTTCTGGTTTATGAGTATATGCCATTGGGATCTATGGAAGACCATCTACTAGGTACTAGCTAATTATATTTGCTTGTCTAATTCTTCTTGGATGAATGTGATATTGGTGTTCTGGACTCGCTATAGTTTAAGTAAATACACAAGCCTAAAATTTCATAAAGCTTTAGGACATTATATACTGTCAAGCATTGAGGTATAGTATAGTCCATATTAGTGTTAAGGACTGCAAAAAAAAAATCTTTAATTCTCAATGCATAGTCTTGTAAGGAAAAAAAAAGAAAACAAATTGGTTCTCCTGCTATGAAATTCTTGAAGCAACTAAAATGAATATTTTTCAAGTGATATGGAGAATTCCTTGAGCTCCACTTTTTTCTTTTTTGTTGATTTAAGGAAAAAAGAAATCTTTTCTCAATTCTTGAAGTAGTTTCTTGTTGCCTATACTAATGTACTGCAAGTCTCTGCAGCTTATTGTAGCAACCTATCAACAGACCAACTTACTAATACTATATGCATTGATTTACAGATCTTAGACAAGGTCAGGCACCATTGGATTGGTTTACACGAATGAAAATCGCTTTACATGCCGCCAAAGGTCTGGAATATTTGCACTATAAGGCCAATCCACCTGTCATTTATCGTGATTTAAAATCCTCAAACATCTTGCTGGACCAGGATTTCAATGCGAAACTGACAGATTTTGGCCTGGCCAAGCTTGGACCTATGGGAGATAACTCGCATGTGTCATCAAGGGTGATGGGAACATATGGATATTGCGCCCCAGAGTATCAAAGAACAGGTCAACTTACAGTTAAGTCAGACGTATACAGCTTTGGCGTCGTGTTATTGGAGTTAATTACAGGAAGGAGAGCTATTGATACCACAAAAAGATATGAAGAGCAAACTCTTGTTTCCTGGGCAAGTTCTTCCCCTTTTTCACTCTTTTACCATTTATATATCAAATTTTTTAACATGTCTATATATCATTGATGCAGCAACCTAGGAACGAAAGGAACTATAAGAAATTTATTTCAGTACAACATAAAATCACCACCACAAGGTCCACAACACGAAGTTCATTCTAGGATTTTGATAAATGTGATCCCCTAAATTTAGATGAATCCTTTTCTTGAATGCATTTAAGCATATACTTATATTTCTCCCTTTATTGGTGCAAGCATTAATTTTTTGCGAATATTATTGTAAATTTTACAGGCAGAACCCAAATTCAAGGAGCCAAGCAGATTTTCAGAACTGGCTGATCCACTTCTTGAAGGAGATTTTCCAAGAAAAGGTTTTAATCAAGCAGTTGCTGTTGCTGCAATGTGTCTACAAGACGATGCAACAGTTCGTCCATTAATTAGTGATGTGGTGACTGCTCTCAGTTTCCTTGGGGATGGACGAGAATCAGGAATAGCCTCACCCACCCCTGCTGCTTCTTCACAAGCTGAAATTACAATGCTTAATACCACTGAAAACCAGTCTAGTGAAATAGAAGCAAAGGAACGCGAAATGGCAATAGCAGAAGCTAAGGAATGGGGGGCAAGGAACCTACAGATGCCACAAGGTTTAGATGCTTCTTTAAGTTGACACCGGCCTATTTGTATGGGCATACCTATGAGATTGCGAAAACTAATACAAATATTGTTGTCTCCAGTGTAAGGCTCTGGGATTCATTTTTTCGAGATGGGGAACTACCTTCTAATGAAAAACAATTTGGTTTTAAACAAACAACATTGTTTTATAACTACATGATCAATTTCAGCTGTATGTTTACTACAAAAACTTCCGTTGACATAACCAACAAAGAAAACTTCCAATGACATGTTTGTGTTACTTATTGTAATAAGAATCAACTTCATATAAACCATGGTTTCATATACACTTTTGTAAATTACATGAGTTGTTCAGAAGTCTTAGAAATTTTGTTTTCAGTGGGAGGAGTTGAGCATCTTACAGATACAGTTCATTATTATAGATATGATATTCAACTGAGACTTGCTGTGTAATTTGCTGCAGTGAGTCTGCGCCACTCTTATCATCATTCTGTTTATATAATTTGTGCTTTTCATACAAATATGCACATATATAAATATAGACTAAAAACACATGTTTAACTAACAGACCCAAGATGGTTCACCTTGATGAGTTTTTACTGCCAGTATGGCTCGTACTTAACTTGTTTCTTGGACAACTAATTTTCTAACCTTAAAATAGCTTAGCTCTTCTTGCTTCTACGTTCTACCCTTAAGTTGGAGGATTGCCTCTTTTGAACCCTAGCAAACGGACATCGACTCCATCCTCTTTGGGCCTTTTGACGAAAATGTACTGTTATATCATGTTTTTCTCTCTTTATTCTCTTTTCCCTTACTTATTTTCTCTCTTAAATTTAATGAATGTTTGTAAGAAGGCTAAAATGATTTCGTCAGTCTGAGTTCATTTTGCTCAACATTTAGCCATTTCATATTTTTGATTATTGATGAATTTAATTATATCTTGAAAATGAAGCAGATAGATACGTATTTTTTGAAAAACATAATCGAAGGTCTATCTATATAAGCTCCGTCATACATATTGAACATCAGTTTTTGACAGCAAGTGTTTTTGTTTTAATCAATGAACTCTTTTCAACAACACTAAGAGGTTCTATTTAAATAATCAGATGGAAGCTTATTACAAGGCTATCCACACTAAGAGCAGCTTTTAGATGATTATATTGTCTACCTTGTTGAAGCCCAAGGGGTGTTTACTTTTCTACTCAATTAAGTTCACATTGCGGCAACTGGAGCTGAATCCAAAAATAAACTTCCCTCCTAGGGGGAACTTGGCAACTCACTCGTGTTAAAGAGTTTTATTCATTTATTACCATGATGGTATATTAACAACCACTGATTTCTTATAAATGAATAGTACAATTGTGAAACCATTTCCTAGGATTAGATCTAACACTGACAAGTGGTACCTAAATGCCTATTATGCGTTGAAGTTTTCTGTCATCATACTATTTTATCGTTACAGGATGATACGAATCACAAAATATGCCATGCTTTAACGTCTGAACTTTTATTGCTACCATGGTGTAGGTTTGTTAGACAATGTTATAAGCGACTACTTATGGGCCAAGGCTGTTCTTCTTACAACCACCACAGTAGCAACAGCAGGACTTACAATTCAAGTCCCATTAGCGGCTATTGTGGATTCAGTGACAGGCAATGCACCTAATTTTATGGATTACATAGGAGCTGCTTCTGTCATGGTTGGTTTCGCTGGCATCAACCTCCCTTCAGATACCTTTTCAAGATCAAAAGGATCCAGCATCGAATTAGAAAATGGAAATTGTGAATCAGCTAATCAAGATCACCTTTCACCGAGGTGAAATGACAGGCCAATCACGCGGGCTTGTCTACTTGGAGTTCACAAGAAAATGAGAAATGTTTCTATTTTTTATTTTATTACATGTATATCGTGACTAATTCTTCATATGCTGGATACTACTAGTAGAGAAAAGGAACTAGAAAGAAGCAAAAATGTTGTGCATGATAATCAACAGAACAATAAGATTTCATCTATCTGGATTCTATTTAGACTAGCAATCTGGATATGTTTTTCAATATACGTCCATTCTTGCACAAGGCTGTTCTATTTATGATTTTATGTATCTTAATAAATTGCATTATGTCCTCTACCAGTTTGAAGCAATTGCATTGAAGAACAATAATCTTTGGGAGGGACAATCTGGGTTGAGTTATAGATTACGTGGCTTTACATATGGATTCTACCTCCTGATCTTTTAGGCCTTCGGAAGGTGTAGTAAATGTAGCTAATGATTATTCTGACCATGTAAGAAAGTTATAAATAGATAACGAGTAGAACTCGGTCAAATATTAAGTGCTAAATAATGATAAGATACATCAATATTGAGTGTATCTTTTTTTAGTTGCAGTAAATTTTTCAAAGATTGTGAAAAAATGGGACTTTTATTGCCAATTATATAGATGACCATTACTCGTAACTTTTTTAATTAGACACATAACATGATAGCTCAACCTTGTAATTATTTTCAATCTTATGTACTTATATAAGTCTAATTATATCCAATCTCATATGCATATTCAATCTCATATACTAATGTAAATCTAATCATATCCAATCTCATGTACTGATATAAGTCCCAATTGTAAGGTAGTAACAAACTTACGCAAAAATAGCAAAGATTCTTAATGTACATCACTTGAGCTGCATTAAAAAAATCGTAGTACAAAAATTTCAAACACTAGTAAAACAAAATATGGCTATTAATGTTAAATAATCTGAGCAACATTATAAACATCCATATCCGAAAGCAAAGTAAACAATTTTTGTAGTTATAGCCATTTAAGTTTGAACAATGAGCCTCAGACGAGTGCTTTAACAATAAAGTCTAATATTTTTAATAGGACAACAATTTGTAGTCTGAGAAATGAATGTTACACAAATTCCAATGGATAAAAAAAGAAATATAGAATCATAATTCTAGCTTTGTGCAGAGCTTGTATGTCCATATCTTTGCATCACTCTCCGAGTTGCAAGTGCGGCAGCCTCACTTGCACGCAAGGTCCCGCTTGCCATGATTGCAGCAAACTCATTGCTTATCTCTTCTTGCACCTTGCTCCGAGCATCACCAAGAGGGTCTCCTGCAGGCTTGACTGCACTACTTTCTGTTCTTCTTGGCTCTCCAGACTTGGCAGGTTTCTCTTCCGACTTTGATTTACTCTCGCCCTCTTTCTTATTCACTCCAGAAGATAATGGGTCAAGACCACGGTTTAAAAATTGGTTTGCATTGCTTGTGGGCGGCGGCTTCTGAGGTGCAAAGAGCAACTCATTTCCACCCAATACCCCTGCCTGGAACTGTGGGGCTTGGGGCACAGCACCAGCTTTCATCGTTGTCTCTAGTCTCTGTATCATAGGCACTGCACAGAAAATTATTATATAAAGATAACCTCGATAATCTCATATTTCCTCATTTAATGACCAACAATCTGCCGATCTAATTTATGTAACATATAAACATTAAGGTCAGCAATACCGCCAGCCTAATAAAACTGCAATCATGCAATCACATAAGAAGCCAGC
Organism: Hedera helix; assembly: GCA_947179155.2. NCBI lineage: Eukaryota > Viridiplantae > Streptophyta > Magnoliopsida > Apiales > Araliaceae > Hedera > Hedera helix. Next base: position 50,289,589 of record OX359271.1, read on the forward strand.
TCATTAAGTTCACAATCCAGGAATTATTTAACTTTGTTATTTTTTATTTTTAGCAAATTTCCACCCAATACCCCTGACATTCCTTTTGATACCAACCCATACCTATTCCAGACCATATCTCCCTTTTAGCCTGACTTAAGTATTGCAGCACTTGACCACAGAGAAATGCTCATTATCAGGACCAAAGGAAAAAGAAAGACCAACATTTAAGGAGCCTGTATATGAAAACTTACATATGAGAGCAGCCATAGGGCTGCTTGTGACTTCATTAGGAAGATTCAGAATGTATTCTGGAATGGTAGCCCCCACCAGAAATTGAGCAACCTCATTGCTAAAGTTATTGCAATTGTGTGTGAGCAAACTGTATGACTCTGCTGTGTACCGCGGGCTGATCTCCTGCAGATACATTTCAAATACATCTTTGGGCACGTGTGTGACACCAACATCTACTACTCGAACCGGAGTTCCATATGGTGTAGTTCCAACAGGAGCATGCTGCAAGCCACCACTGAAATAATATTCATTGCCATAGACAACTATTCCTGTATGCCTGTTGTCAAACAAAATTAGAAAAACACTGAAAGCTGAGAAAGCAATGCCACAAAATTTTGATAAGCAGTTCAGGCAGTGCAAGGTGCAAGGATGCAAGGAGGCCAAATGTCACATTGGTGTTAGGGAACTCCCCAGCATGCATCTTAAAACGGGCCAAATTACCAAATATTGCAAACTAAGACACGTCTATTAATATATATTTGACAGGAATAAGTACCAAGCAAAAAATCAATTTCTTGACTGGGAGTAATTGTGCCCTGCACTGAACACAAAAGCTGTGGGGCATCTGCTAATTCACACATAAAAAGAATCCAAATAATAGTGTTGACAATTTTTATATCAAGGTTTGCATTGAACACACTTGAGCATAATTCTTTTCAATATCTTTTCTAACAAGTAATGAAAGACGATTATTAAAAATAATCATTGCTAAGCGTATCTAATATAAGAACCTCAATATTTGAAGGTAAAAAGTCAACACAAGAATGAGTTTTAGAGGAGGGGAGTACATGAATAAAAGCAAAACAATAGGTACCTACCAAATGCCTTCGATAACTTTCCCCAAAAATGTCATGGAGAACTGACGAGCCATTCCTTGGCTCAAGTCATAGACGTTCAAACTAACCTTGTGACCCTCCTGCAATCATCCAACTCAGCAAAAGTCAAATGCTATGCATCCAAATATTCATGGGTGATAGCCAGTAGTTTACACAAACAAAACAAGAACAAAAAGGGCCACGGATACAATAGACCAAATATCTTGAAATGTATATCTTACCTCAGCCATGTCCAAGTTCCAAATTAAATGTTTCAACTGCTAAAATACTTGGTTTAGTAAACTCTTTAACGAAGCTGAAAAAGAAAAGTTGCATTAAAATTTACACATAATCAACAAACTAGAAAAGGCAAATACATAAATGAGAAGTCAACATACAAGGAAAAATAATCAGATATGTACATAATATTACTGTCTTGCTCTTAATCGTAAAGGACATAATATGAATAATAGCAGATTCCATAACACCAATAATTTTCTTCTTCGTCCTTCTGTTTGGCCTAATATTGTACTATTTATTCATTTTTGTTCTTTTTAAAAGAAGTGCGAGGATTCAATGAAGATTAGTATGATTCTAAATCCTGTCTTGCTCATAATGCGAAAGGAACATAATATGAAGAAAAAAAACAGCAATTACATAAAACCAACCATTTTCTTCTTCTTCCTTCAGTTTGGCTATATACTGTGAACTATTTTTTCATTACTGTTCTTTTAAAAAGAAGTTAAAAAGGATTCAACGAAGATCAGTATGATTGTAAATCTAGTTACCAAGAATTTACATAAGAGGTTAGAAATATTCCAAGTATTTAAATGCAAGCCATGCTTTCCACATACAAACTAAATGCACATCCACATAAATTTGCAGAACTTGCCTAATAGTAGCACTTCCAGATTGTACAACTCAAGGCCACAATTTACCTCATAGTTATGTATTTCACTACAGAGGACTAAACACTTGTGCAGAAGTGCATAGAAAAATTTGCAAAGCACAGTCTAAATGAGAAACCAAAGCTAGGATATCTTATTTCTCATCTCTGTAATTTAAAAGCCAAAAAGACAAAGCTATTAAGTATGAACCGTGCTGAAACTCGGAAAAATAGCTTACATGTTAATGACAAAATGCAGAACCCCTATTATATCAAAAAGTACCCATTCCCACAGTTAAAAATCTTGCAAATGATGAAAATAGTCCATAATAGATCGTACTTCTCCACTAAAATCCAATTTTTCTCTCCAGATCTCAGTCAAAAGCATACAAAGTGCAGTCAAGTCAATCATGCAATCACAACTTTCCATTCAACTATACAAAACATAGACACTAGATGAACCAGTAAGCATTCCACCAAATTAAGAACATAGATCAATAGTTTTTCTAAATACAAAAGAGGATCATCAGTTTCTCAGCTTTAAAGTCCTACATCTGTAGAGATTAGGATGGTGATATAAACAAAGACAAAAATGCCAACTCAATCTCCAAATAAAAACAGCATAACAAACATAAGAAAGCACAAACAATCACCAGAAAATTCTCACAGATCGGATTCAAATCCCTAATTTCGCATAAAAGTCAGCAAAACTTGTGATATAAATTTTGTAGAATTTACCCAATAAATCAATAATGCATCAAAATTAACGAAAATCTAAACAACGGACTAATATAAATTACATTGCGTGTAGATTAGTGCATCTATACATGATCGTAAATATAAAAAATGGAGATTATGTTTGTAAAACTTAATTAATGCATACCTGAAGCGCCGGCAATTGAAGAAGAACAAAGCGTACAAAAAATATGCGTCAACAATGAGAAGGTAAATAAATACCGTGTGTATTGTATGTGTGTATATATATATGGCTTCGACGACCGGAAAGCGTCGAGGGGTTGGAGACTCACGCTGCTCTTCTATGACTTTCTAGAATCGACCGACCACTTATATTTGAACACGTGAGCGCAGAATTCCCTAATTTCAGTTTTGGGGGGCTTGAACCAAATCTTTTTGGAAAGATTTTAATTTTATAATAAAACTTGGGGGGAAAGAATTGAAATTATGTTAGTTTTGTCGATTATTATATATATATATATTTGTTATTTAATTTAGTGAATACGAAGTTTGTATAAATAATTATGTAATTAATTAAATGAATAAATTATACTTTAAAGTTTATTGTTTCAAAGAAAATTGCAGTTGTATTTTTCTTGGTATAATGTTCCTCATAATATATTTTTGTTTATTAATTTGGTGAAAGTATATTTTTATAAATCACAATAAGCTAATTATTTATGAATTAATTGTTTGATTAGAATATTGATTTAACATTGCTTTTTTACGTATCACTTAAATAATTTTAATATTTCTAAATTAAGGGGATTAGTTGTTGTACTCCGTAACTCCACACAACTTGATCAATGCTCAAAAGCATGGTAGACCTTTTTTTTATTACTAGTATTTTGGTTTAATTTTTTATTTTCAAGTCTCTCGTCCATTTAAAAAATTATAATATAATCTTATAATAAAATAAAGTACATAATCATTATCATTATTACAAATAGTCAATCAATCAAAACTCACATAAAAAAAATACAAATTTCACATTAAAAAAAATATATAACTCACACGAACTTAAAAAGTCGTAATACCTTAATTTTAACTATTAAATTAGATTAGATCAAATCGTTTACGGATACATAAACTGTTTAAATTGAAATTATGAACCTTTTTTTTGGCCCAATAGGAGTGTTTTCACTGTCATTCACAAGTATGATAGATTTGTTTTTCTTGACATTCTATTTACTTTTTTACGTACTAGTAATCAAAAAGACAAAAGTTAGAATTATGAGAAACCACTCATACATAATCCCTTTTATAATTTTTTTAATAACAAAATAAGTACAATATATATATATATATATTAAATGTGTTATAAACCTTTTATAATGTGAAAAAGAAAGAAAATTAATAAGTTAAATATATCTCATTTTATAGGGAGATATCTAGATGCTGTCATGGGCGTGCAGAAATGAAGGGAGCTAATGTCATACAAAAAAAAGAATTTATTATTTAGCCAAAAATTCTTTATCATTTTTATCCCTAAACTAAAGACAATATCATCTCTTGAAACAAAGAGTTTGTGTAGTTATCAACGTTTGCAACATCTGTGTCTTTAAATGTATGTACAAATTTTGTTCGTTATTTTTGAGTTTTAAATATTATGTTTATAAGTTAAATAAAATATGTTTAAAATAAATTATTATATGACAAATAAATTTTTAAGTGCGTTTGAATTTTCAAACTCAAATGCACGAGTAACCAAACAAATACAAAAAAACATGTTGAACATTTTTAAATACGAAAAGATCTTTCAATTTGTTTATTTTTTTGAAAAATTGATGCATAACAAATTATTAGATTTAAGAGTTAGTTTGTTTCAGATAATTAATTATTCATCAACTTAATTTAAGTAGTTTAATCAATAAATCAAAATTTATTTTTTATGTAATTTTTTTTATAATGACAACAATTACTAAATCAACATAATATTTTAAAGATGCAACAAACAAAGCCTATGACTTGTTATTAAAAGTACTTAGAAATAAATCCTATTAGCCAACACAAAATTAAATATTATTAGATATACATAATACACGACGAAGTGTCTATTCAATAGATTTTTTCTTGACGTCAAGTTTTTATTATTCTTATTATTATTATAATTCACGTTTCACTAAATATAAGAAATCGACATGTCTCTAATTTTATTTTTTTTATTTCTGCCACATATGGGGTGGATAAAAAAGTTAGAGCAAAGTTTTTATTTAATTTCCACCACCCTATATGGGGTATATTAAAAAATAGATGGAAAAAATATTCGTACTTTATACATTTTTTTTCTGAACAAGTCTATATATATAATATTTAAAAATAAAATTAAATATTATATCTATTTTAATTATTAAAAAATAGAATATAGTATGAATTTTAATATTATATTTTATTTTTTAATAATTAAAATAAATATTATATTTAAATATTATGTATTTATATTTTATTTTTTTTTAAATTAAATCGAAACTAGTATAATAGGACAAATAGATATTTGTTCTACATGTCTAAGAATAATACGAATAAAATACTGGATATATAGATTCCAAAGGTGCGAAAAAGTCTCCGAGTCTCCGTTAAGGTTCTTTCCGATAATGACCCTGATAGGCGCGGTCATTATAAATCGAACATATTGCGTCACGTCAAACTCACGCGACATGCTCTTTCCGCGACCAAAACTATCCGATGTTTAATGGCTTACGAACCGAATAACTGACCATGATAACGAGCCTGTTAAACTTCGATTACTTTTTGCCCAGCCTATTTATTTCCCGAGCCATATATATTAATTAACACATTGTTTGTTTCCAATGTAAAAGTAAAATTATTGGAGCATTTGGACTTTAAAGTTTCTTTAATTTTGACCCAATCTAATTTGTACGAACATATTGTTACCATGGAAGGTATGGTGATATTCATAAGATTGTTCATACCGTTGGATCGTATGAACTCCAGACCCAAGAACAAGTCCATGATCATCACGGACAACAGATCCCGCATCAACAAAAGACTTCACTTTCAAGGATGCATCGCAATCGCAATGCCACCCCACAGGATGTTTAATCCATCTCACAACATTTCTATGTACTGCTCAAAGCCAATTTGGCCAGCTAAAATTTACATAAAATAATACTTTTCGTTTCAAAATAGAAGATAACATTAAATTTAAAATTTAAGATTTTATAAATTAATTTTAAAATTTCAAAATTAGATTTTGTTTAGGAATATAAAGAAAAGTAATCTCCTACTGTTATAAACATTGTAATCTCCTGCTACCTTGTTTTTTTCTAACTATAGCGAAAATTAGTTCAATTAAAATAAGAATTAATATTTTCGTACAAAAAAATAATAATTTTACAATTATTTATTTCATATAAATATAAAATATCTAGATATAAAAGAATATACAAAATATAAGATAATTCAGAAGTTTCTATTGGTGTGTTTGAAGAAAAAAAGGATTATAAATATTCGATCTTTCTTTTAGTTGTTAATTTTTTTTTTAATTGATCAATGCGTTATATTTTCGAATTTTCATTACGAATGAAATTTAAAGAATCTTTCCATTAATCAGGCTAGAATTTCTATTTTTTTCAATGACAAAATTTTCTAATCTTGATGTGACCCGCATGATGTTGACCAAAGAATATTAAATTTTATAAGTTAGGGTCAAGAATGGACATAGCCTCTTTTTTTTTTTTTTTTTGTCCCAGCCCCGCCTTCTCCAATTTTATATATGTATAATTATTTTTACTATTTAGGTTTTCAAACAAAAAATTCATAATATTTGTAATATATGATATTGTTAGTAATAATTTTTTTGTATATTATTTGATTTTAAATTAAAAATAATTATATAAAAGTAACATAAATTTTTTTTAACGAATTTAATTTGAAAAAAGAGGAAGAATTCAAAAAACAGGACGGATATGTGAAAGGATCCCCCAATTATACTCGCATTGACAAACATTTTGTTGTTAATTTGTTGCCTTCACCAAATATAGAAAGCTAAAGAGTTTTGGAGAAAAAAATAAAAACACTTGTGTTCTTGAAAGTTATAAAATAAAAACACCAAGAAGGATCCAAGAGGAGTGGTTGGCAGCTTTGGTGGTATTTGGATGTCCTCAAAATTTATTTTATACTTTATGAAGGCTAGAAAGCAAGCACACAAGAGCAAGAGGTATAAAAACACTCAAAACTCTAGTAGTTTTATGCTTCTCTTGTTGAGATATTTAATTTCTATGGTAAAAAATTATTTTTAAAACTCTTTATACTTAAATCCATGTTATATTAGTAGATCTATGGTTAAATTAGTTTAGCATGGGTATTTATATGTTGAAAAAGTTGATCAAAAGCATAAAATTGACTTTACCGAAAAATCTTTAAATTAAACAGTCTGTTCCCGGAATTACTGTTCATGTTCCGTAAGTCGTATTCATGATCCATCAACTTTGGGTGGTAGATCTATAAGATACAAAGATTTTTCAAATGGAACGACTTGAAAATATTAAATGAGCTATTTATAGTAATTTTTTTAACAAAATAGTTTATGCCGAAAAAATGCCAAAAAACTAATGTCCAACTTTTTTAAGGGTCTGTTTTAGTCACTTTACTTGCTCTAAAAATGTTGGCCATTTTATATGTGGTATTATATGATATAGAACAACCACTGTAAAAATTTGAGCTCGATCTGACCTCGAATGAGTGAATTATGACCCAAACCATTTTATACGTTTTAAAAATTATCTTGGCAATAACTTGATGTGTACAACTCATAATCTTATGAAATTTTTCTTGGATGTTTTCTAAGATGGCAGGCAGTTGTCATATAAATTTCATAATTTTTTGATGAAAACTAAATATTTAATAAATACAACAAATTTTAGACAGAAACAGACTATTTAAAAATAGTAAATAAAATTAAAAAATTAAAGAAAAATTATTTTGTGTATGGAATAAAATATACTAAAGATATCCAAGAGTTATAAAAATAATAAGTCAATTATGTATTTTTAATAAATGCAAATGACTTAAGAAAAATAAGGATAATAGAATAAAATAATTATGTATTATTCAATTTTAATTAAACAATACATAAATGTAATTATTTATTATTTAACTAATATTAAATAATAAATAGATTAATTAAAAATAATTTAATTATTTATTTATTATTTAAATGCTAAATAATAAATATGATAAAATTGAATGAAATAATTCTGAATATTTAAGTAATCTGAATGAGTTGAATGAAGAAGAATTCTGAATACTGAATGAAAAAAATTGTTTGATAAGTGACATGTCTGAAACATCTTAATAACAGATTTTTATTATTTTACCTCTCTAAAAAATATAAAATTATTGTAAACTTATTTAATATTATTTAATATAATAATTAATATTGTAAAAAATATATATTAAATATAAAATACTTTATTTAACTATTGTTCTTAGTCATTCAGTCAAGAAAATTAGATTTAGTCATTTAATTCAAAAATATGATGGATTAAAATATGATGGATTTAACCATTCAACATATTCTTATTTAAAATAAATGTACTAAATAACTGATCGATTCAATCATTTAAATACATTAAGATGTAAATAAATAACCCCTGTATGAAAGTTTCGTTTGAAAATTTTATATTTTATTTGTAAAAATATTAATTTCTTAAAATAAATTGAGGTAGATCTCTCACCAAACATGGCATATAAGCACCGCTGAACTACAGCACTGACCTCAGGTTCGGACTCTCCAGTCTCCATCTTAAAATTTCCTGTTATTTATTTTGTGAGGTGTCAGACGTCTCTGATATTTACTTTTTTCTATCTGTTCGTCTTGTCGAAGCTTGAGCACTTCTTGAAGCTCAACTTCACTTAGAATCTGAAATTTTCCCGAGAAATTCTATTTTTTCAGATAAATTCGATCAGAAAAAGCTCAAATTTCTTGTCGTATCACGCTTTTCCTCACGCTTGTAAGTTAATTGTGTTCGGATCACGATCAGTGTACAATTTCGATATATTTTATTCTAATTCGTTTGTACTACTTGAATTACCATCAGAAACCTCGAATTTTTTGTGAAAGTTTCAAATTCCGTCAAACTATAACTATAAGAACTAGGGATTTTAGAGGATAAGACCAGTATGAATTGTACGGATTTTGTAATCTATCTTTTTATGGAATTTAGTAAAGGTCTTAATTTTTATTAGTTGAATTTTGTTTATTCGTTTTTATGTTTATTAGTTTATTTAAATTGGAGTTTTTGATGTGGAGATCTTGAGTTAACAGGCAATGCAGGCTTTGATCTATCTGGGTTTCTGTGGTCTGGGTTCGGTCTGTAAATGCCTTTTGAGCTGCGATTTATTTTTTCCAGTCAATTGAATTTAGAGATTGGTGTGTAATTGTGCAGGACTTAATTGCCATCAAGTGCACTAATTGACTTTTGTGGTTGGTGCTTGAACCAATCATGGCGCAGAGTAACTGGGAAGCTGATAAGATGTATGTTGTGCTCATGTTCTTTTATTTTTATTTAGTTTCTTTTCATTTTTAGTCTTCCATGTTTATTGTGGTCATTCCTTTCTATAATTTGTGTGCTGTTGAGCATAAAGAAGCTAGAAGATGAGAAAGTTTCTGTGTCAAATTATGTTTCCTGTGTTACCAAAACAAATTAATTAAGCCAATTTCTACTAATAAAGAAGGTATTTTTATTCTTTTTAGTTAACTTGGTTTAAATTCAGAAATCAAATGTTTTCCTGACCTTTCTTCACAATCCAATGGAAATTTTAGTTTGTTCTTCTATGATTAGGGGCAGAGCCACACTTGGGCGAGTGTGGGCTCCAGTTCCCACTGATTTTTTACAAATTTTTTTTAGGTATATGGCATATTGGTAAATATTATGCAGTCTGGGAGCTAATGACTAAAACTTTTCAAGTAATGTATTGATGTTACTTCAGTACAATATACACTTTTGAGATTATGTTCATATTCAATTTCTTGAGAAAAGAACTCATTTTCACTATCTATTACCCATTTCACTATCTGACATTAGAAAATACAAACACGAAACAAATTCTCCACCATTCCATTATGTTCAATTCGAATTTTATAATCAAAGCTTGGAATACCCATATACGTTACATGAAAAATTAGAAGGTAAGATACTCTACATTCTTATACCAAGAAATTTCAATTAGTGTATTTTGTACGTAATAATTATTGGTTTAATTTGAATTGAAAACTCGTTACAATATTTATTTATTTTGTTAATTAAGTAGTTGTTAACTTGTTACCAACTTTTTTTTTTTTTTAATTGGTGCTTTCCATTATTTGAATCTTAAATTGTTTATTTGTTAGTGAAGTTAGTATTAATCCTACCTACTTGTAACTGCAAATGTTGAAAGAGCATTTTCAGCTATAAATCTTATTAAGACTTCATTGCGTAACAGGATCGAAGATAGATAGATGAATTCTTGTATGTCACGTACATAGAAAGAGATATATTTAATATTATTGACCATAGTTATCAGAATCTTACGATACGCGAGACGTATTTTACGATACTAAACAATACGATACGAAGACAATTCGATACGTATCGCAGGGTGAATCTAAAATGATACCGTATCTTACGATTCAATTACGATTCGATACAATTCTTACGATACAATGCACAATATTTTTTAAAAGCAACCAACTTGAAAAAGTTTTCATGTTGATCCAAAAGACTAAAAACAAAACTTTTAAGCCTTTTAACATTTCAATTGAAGAAGTTTTCTAACACAAACATATTCTATATTGTTTCACGAGACTTTAATAACTTTTTAAAGTATTATATTTAATTGAAAATGTCGCTCATGTCACTTTCTATAAGCAGATATATAAATCTCTACTTGTTAATTTGAATTATTCTCTTTTGTCTGAATTTTCATTTTTTCTTGTTAATCTATAAAGATTACTGAAATAATATCTAATAAATCAATTTAGAGTATTTTGGCTATTGTTTAACTTTAAAATTTATTTTGTCTATAATAATATTTACTTGACTACGTTTGTATATAGTCAAACTTGTGTTTTGTACGTTTAAATATATATTACTATATTTTTTATTTTGTTTTTGTATCTTACGATACGATTTACAGTATGATATACGATACAGGGGTTTTCAATACACAATACGATTCACAATTTGACAACTATGCTATTGACAATGAGTTGATTTTGAAACGGTTTCAGTATATGAGATTATGAAGAGGATCATTGTAAATCACTTATTTGAAATGTTTTTGTGCAAAAATAATGATTGATATTAACATTTTTAAATTTTATTATTGTTCTTTATTTTTTTTTATAATTTTTTGTATTGATCTCCCACTGCGTCCGCCACTGTCTATGATACCATTTTATATGATACCTTTATATACACGTATTATTAGTGAGTTTATACTTCTATTTAGTTGCTTTGAATTATGGGTTTGTCCTCACTGTTGATTTCGGCTCTTTTTGTCTAGGCTTGATGTTTACATTCATGACTATTTATTGAAAAGAAAATTACATGCTTCTGCGAAAGCTTTCATGACTGAAGGGAAGGTTGCCACAGACCCAGTAGGTAATGTTGTCAACTGATCATGTTGCCGTTTGTTTTCGAATTTGTAATTATACTACTACTTTTTTTGTTCCTGGAATTACTAGGAAGTATTACTATGAAATTGCAGCAATCGATGCACCCGGAGGATTTCTCTTTGAATGGTGGTCGGTCTTCTGGGATATATTCATTGCAAGGACAAATGAGAAACATTCTGAGGCTGCTGCGGCTTACATAGAGGTGTGTATTAATTTTGGAATGTTGTGCCTGTGTTTGCAAGTTACTTCATTTTTTTCTTTTATTTTGTTTTCATGGAAGAGAAGTGGAGGGGAAGGTGATTAGAATTTCAATATGATGCTATTGCATTTGTTTGATTTTTTTTTAACTCTTTTTCTCTTTTGTATTTCAGACACAACAAATCAAAGCAAGGGAGCACCAGCAACAGCTGCAAATGCAGCAATTGCAACTCATGCAGCAACGGAATGCACAATTACAACGAAGGGATCCTAATCATCCTCCCCTTGGAGGCCCGATAAATGCTATGAACGCTGAAGGAATGATGGGCCAACCTTCAGCTAGTGTATTGGCTATGAAAATGTATGAAGAACGTATGAAACACCCTCATTCAGTAGATTCAGAGACATCTCCAGCTCTTATTGATGCCAATAGGATGGCCCTTCTCAAATCCGCCACCAATCATCAAGGGTAAAGTCAGTATAGCCTTATTTGACAATTGAGATCAAGTTTACACTTTTAGACTACTTAGTTTAGTTAGATCATTGGTTTCCCTTGTTCTTCTTGTTGATTCAGCCAGTTGGTACAAGGAAATTCTGGGAGCATGTCCTCAGCTTTGCAGCAAATGCGTCCTCAACTGACTACTGTGGGTACTTGGACTATATGTTCTTAAATATGCACTTTTCTTATTTGTTTTTTATCAGTGCAATTGATTTCTTTTGTTCTTGAGTTACAACTGATTGAACTTGTAGGACATAAAAGGTGAGGTTAACTTGGGGAATCAGAAATCTTTGCCTACACATCCTTCATCAATTTATGGACAAGCAATTCTGCAGTCAAAGTCTGGATTGGGTGGTGCAGGTAACATTATCAAACCTTTTAGAAGGAAAGAATTGTACTAAATAAGCAAACTGTTATTACTGTAAGGGTATAAAGTCAAAGTTTCCCTTTTCTTTTTTCCTCTGCAGTTAATTATGTAGTCAAAGTCTGGATTGGGTGGTGTAGGACATATGGATTTTGAAAGTTTCCCTATTCTTATTTTCTCTGTATCTGCACAGTTATTGGATGAAAGTATTGTCGAGGGTGATATAGTTTGATATGATAACTTCGATGTATCTTTTCAAGTAGCAGTGTAAAATTTTCTAGTTCCACTTATTCTGGGGTGGGTGGAGTACTGGAGTCCTTGTCCCCCATCTGCTTGTATTATCTCTCTTCTATTAATGTATATTTTTTCCAATCTAAAAACAAGATTAGGAATTGGGAGTGTGACTCTCTTCGCGGGTTGACAAGCAGACATGGGGGAAGGCTGGTAAGCAGAACCAGCATTGTTTCACAGAAATACTTGAGCTCAATTCAAAAAGCACTAGATATGGGAATTCAGGGTTATTATTCTGTCTTTCATTCGTTAAAACCTCATAATAATAAGGCGGGAAAGGATGCTAAGAAGAAAAGAAACTAGCTGCAAGATTCCTACAGGATGAAAGGCAACAAAGGTATATACTGCAACAAACATGTATTGGGTGCTCAAGAGTTTGTAGGATTCTAGAATATCGACGAATTTAAGATTACTCAATTCCTATTACATAGGTACTAGGGCTAAACGAGATGCCTTGCAACACCTCCATAAGTATCTGTTGTATAGGAACTTAATTTTCCCCCCTGGATTTGTTATGGTCTTTCTTTTTGACAATTTGTAAGTATTAATATCTGGAAACTTTTTTAAATAATCAGATGGGAGCTAACTGTAAGTTATTTATAATTTGGCTAATTGAACAAAGGCTAAAAACTGTCTCAGGCGATCTATATCCAAGCTATCTGATATAAAAGAAATATAAGAAGCTACGGAAAGTAAATTTATTCCCTCGTTTGCTCTACCTCTTTTCAGGATTGAATCAAGGTGTCACTGGTCTTCCATTGAAGGGTTGGCCTCTAACAGTGAGTTATTCATGATATTTTTTATGTTTTGCTTCTTTAATATCTGTAACGTGGAGGTGTATGAATGCTTGCTGATTGGATATCATGCAGGGAATTGACCAATTACGGCCAACTTTAGGTTTACAAGTACAAAAGCCCAATCTACAGACCCAGAATCAGTTTCTCTTAGCATCACAAAACCAGCAGGTTTTACAGCAAGCTCAGGCACAAGGCAGCCTTGGAAGTTCACCTAACTATATTTTTGGTGGACTACCAAGGGGTAGCATGAATGCAAAAGATGGTCAGCACACGAGAAATGATGGATCTATTTGCTCTCCAGTGCATTCGAATTCGCCAAAGGTTAATAATGATTGAAAAAAGCCCCATGTAGCTATAACTATGATAGCCACTGACAGATGCAAACGGGCATCAACAAGATGCTACTTTGATTTTGCATTTGAATGAAATTAAAGTATTTGTGTTAGCTGATTTCCTTTTTGCTAGAGTATATGTCCAATGTTTATTTGGAGAATGTTCTCTATGAAATTCTCAAAAATGAAGAGAAAAGTGCGTGATATTGTTCTGATGTCCAAATACTGGCAAACACATTGCATAGGCATAGGGTTGCTAATAAAGTAAGCAGTCATGATCAGCCTGGATTCAATTTCATATTGGCTCTTTTAAATATGTGCATTCATAATGCGTGGATGTTTTTCAAACTTGTTTTAAAAAAATGCCAACCCCAAGAAGCTTAAGCTTGACTAGTAGGATTAACAATAGGACTTGGTAGGACTCAATAATAGGTTTATCTGTCCATGCGAGGCAGTTATGCACTCTATATTGTTCTTGCATTTATGTTTTTCTTAATATTTTTTGTATGTATGCATGCATGTAAGTATGTATGAATCAGTAAGTCTCTCCTGGATATCATGTATCTAAAAATACTCAGAAAGAAATGAGTTATGTATCTATAATTTATTTATTTTTCCTTTTTTCCTGAGGAAGTTGTGCAGAACTTTTGTTGTTTTCCATGTTATGAGAACTGGTATCTATTTGTCACCTTAGTTACATCACGTTTTTATTACATTCATATACTAACCTTTAGTGGTTCAGAACATATTTAAATTAGCTATGAATCTGAGTCAGTATTGAATGTGTCTCAGATGAAGATGTCCCAAATGCAACAGTCATCCTCTCAACAACAGGACCAGTTGCCGCAGCAGCAACTGCAACAGGTTGTGCTTGCTACCATATGTAGTTTTAGGATTCTTATCTAATAGCTGAATTGTTAATTAGTTAAAATATGCCATCAAGTAATTCCCAATTCTTTAACCAACATAAGTTTGTGATCTCTGATTAAAATGTAGTTCCAGGATATCATCTACAAGCTGAATTATTAATCTGTTTCACACAAATATTCAAGCGGCAACTGTGATTTAATTATGCTGCCAGCAGAGATAAACACCAATTATGGTGAATTTTCTTTTCTTCCCCTCTCCAGGTATTGGGGTTTAAAGTAATTAACGATTAGTGTCTTGGTACTATTATACAGAACAATAATAGAAAAAGGAAACAGCACTCTTCTTCTGGACCAGCCAATAGTACGGGTACAGGAAATACGGTCGGTCCTTCCCCAAACTCCCCACCATCAACGACTCACACGCCTGGTGATGGAATGAATACTGCTAGTAGCCTTCAGCATGTAAATGGTGGACAAAAAGGGTTGATGATATATGGTGCAGATGCAACAGGTCTGGCCTCGTCTACAAACCAGCTGGTAGGCTTCTTTAAGTTCCACATATACGTCTAAACTATCTTCAGCTGTGGTGCTTTTGTCGTTATTCTTCTCAGAATATTTTTTATTTATTAATGCAATACCAAAGTTTAAGTTCTACTCGATCATCACGTGCCATCTTTTAAACTCAATTGATTAAGAAAATCAGTTATGTACTTAAATAGTATGTTTCGTGCGTTGAGCATTAAGTTTGTGATGATAACATATTTATTTGAACGGTAAGTTTACGAGTGATTTTAAGTAAAACATTCCTTTGGTCCTCAAACAATATTTCTTAATGCAGGATGACATAGATCATTTTGGAGATGTTGGTGATGTGGAATCATTTCTTACTAATGATGGAGAAGATGGACGAAATTTATATGGTACACTAAAACAAACTCTTACTGAACACAAAACCGAGTCTTCAAAAGGTAAAGCATGCACTTTCTTGACTACGTGGCAATAACTGCTATAGGCTTTTCCTTGACTCTGTTTAACTCTTTTATGACTTAATTCCATCACATCTCCCCCCCACCCCCGCGCGCTTCAGGGTTTTCCTTTGGAGAAGTTGGCTGTATACGGACCAGAAATAAAGTCACATGCTGTCATTTTTCTCCCGATGGGAAGCTGCTAGCTAGTGCCGGATATGACAAGAAGGTAAACCTTATTGGATCTTTGCATCATTAGTTTGCTTTTATTTTAGCAAAGGAATGTGAAAGAAAATTTTAGCAAATTAAGAATTGTTGGTCATATGCTAGGCTGTTCTTTGGAATATGGATACCTTGCAAACAGAGAGCACCCCTGAAGAACACCAATACTTGATCACAGATGTCCGTTTCAGGCCGAATTCAACTCAGCTGGCAACAACTTCATTTGACAAGTCTGTGAGATTATGGGATGCAGCTAACGTAATTATCTTTTTTCCTTCTGTATAATTGTTTTTATTTCTGTTAAATTGTTACAGTTCAGCCTTTTAACTATCATAATATTATTTCCATTGAAAATTCCTCATACTAACTAATTCTCGCAGCCAAGCTATTGTTTGCATGCGTACACTGGGCACACTTCTCGTGTTATGTCCCTAGATTTCCATCCCAAGAAGAACGACCTTTTTTGTTTTTGTGATAGTAACAATGAAATTCGATATTGGAATATCAGTCCATTCTCATGTACTCGAGTTTCCAAGGTTGGTTTGTAAAATTTGATACATCTTTTCCCTCTTCTATAATTTTTAAAGTTTTAAAGTTGTGGTTGGTTATTGTTTGTTTCCATAAATATTGTTTTGATGTAGCAAGGAGGCAGTGCACAAGTGAGATTTCAACCAATAATTGGTAATCTACTAGCCGCAGCATCAGATAAAGTTGTGTCCATCTTTGATGTTGAAACTGACAGGCAAACACATTCATTTCAGGTTTGAGCATTTGATGCTATTTGTCAATTATTAATGAAACCTTCTTAAACGTAACTAGTCTGACCCTTCATTCATTCACTTCTCCATTGGAATCTAATTCCGTATTTGACTTGGTACTTTCCATATTTGTACCTTCGCCTTATTTATCAGGGACACACCAGAGTGGTAAACTACCTGTGCTGGGATCTTAGTGGCGATTATTTGGCGTCTGTCAGTGAGGAATCTGTGAAAGTTTGGTCATTAGCCTCTGAGGAGTGCATTCACGAGCTCAGCTCCAATGGGAACCAATTTCATTCTTGTGTTTTCCATCCAAGTTATTCAGCTCTCTTGGTGATTGGTGGAATGAGGGTAATTGCTTCTATTTCCCCGAGTTCTATTTTGTACGACATTGCATTAAGTTATTCCATGCTGCGTAACATTTAGATTAAAGTCATTGGTTCCAATGGAGGTACCTTGCTGACATAAAAAAATGTCAGCAGTATTATCTTTTTTGCATTACATGCTGCACCTTGAGTTCCAAAGTACATCATGTAATGCACAAGGTACAATACTGCAGATATTTTTTTTTGTGAACAGTAGGTACCTCCCTTCCCCACAAAGTTGTGAATGAAAAAAGTTAGGATCACTTTAATGATTTCACAAGTAATGCCAACAACTTCCCGTAGACTTGCTGTGATTGTCGAAGTTGTGTTGCGGTCATTTCTTTGTAATGCCATCTTTAGAGACTTGAAGGGTTGGTAATTACTCAAGAAAAACTATTTATTTGTCGTATTGGTGCTCCTTGGTACAAGAATTCAGCGTCAAGGTATAGTGAATTTTTTCTACCACCAAGTTATGTTTTGTTTTTCCCTTGTACTCCTAAATAAGATGAAAGAAATTTCAGGTATTTACTAAAATTATATTTCTGAATCATGTGTGCAGTCTTTGGAGCTGTGGAATATGGCCGAGAACAAAAGCATGACAGTGCCAGCACATGAAAATATAATTGCTGCTTTGGCACAGTCGCCTGTCACAGGAATGGTTGCCTCAGCAAGTCACGACAGTTCCGTCAAGTTATGGAAATAAATATTGCAGAAGAATGGGTACTTGTTACCCTTTATTTTTGGAGCTGCTACCTAACATTGAATCTACCTTACAAAAACCAAATAAAGTGCTCCAATCAACTCAACTGTTTGGAAGTTTGGAACAATCAGAGCAACCTCTTATGGAAACCCAGTATAAGTTTCTTACCTTCTGTTATCTGGAATGTTTGATTGTTGTATGGACATTCTACCTACGTCTGTTGGGCTTGAAAAGGCAACGTGTTATTTGAATAGTTGAGAGAGTAGGATCTTCCTTGTTAGCAACTGTCCACGTATTAGTGACAATAGTAGTAGTAATGATATAATGGTATTTGGTTTGAGTGTTCTGGTTTAGTGCTAATAATTGTAATGGTAATAATAATATTTGGTTTAAGAGTTTTAGTTTAGTGCCTCTGCGTTTCGAATCTTGTGGTTTATTGCTAATAATTGTAAACACTTTTGTAGCTGGTTTGGGGGTCTTGGTTGGGTAAATAATCTAACCATGGCTAGTAAAATTAGTTGTAGAGCATTAGCAGATAGGATGCTCTAATTCCCTTCTCAGTTTGTACCTTAATATTTTTACAAGTAACACGCGCGACATAAATCTTGAGAAATAAGAAAGCATATCACTAAAACATCACTATAAAATGTTTAGAAATTCATATATAAATCTGCATGAAATAAATTTATAAGCTGCAAATCTAGCTGCTCTTACCAAGGCTCCAAATTCTTCTTCAGTCCTTTCTCTTCCCCATGGGCTACCATTAACATGCCAATGTCCGACTGTGACACACACTTGGAGAGCAGATCGTTCTCTGGAAAATCTGTGAGTACCATTTTGATAACGACTACTTCCCCGGATTCCGGTAAAGCTTCATAACAATTCTTCAAAATCTTCAAGCATTCTTCATCCTTCGAATCATGAAGTATCCTCTGTAAATGGCCAAATGTGTAGCTACTTGGTTACTATTCCCTACTACATTTATAAATAAAAGTGTCAGTCCTGATTTAAGTTGCATTATTAACATTTATCCTATTAACTAGCACTAACCTTTAGCAAAATTACTTCTCCTTTGGGAACAGCCTCAAACATATCACCCCCAACGTGCTCCACACCTGGACACACCAAACTCAAACAAAAAGGAAATTTGATGAAGTGAAATGAGCAAAATTATTGAATAATTTATGTTAGTTAGAAATTAAAATGGATATTTTAGAAGAAGGTACGTATCAAAATGGACTTATAATCGATTCTCCTTTAATTCTTCTCATGATTTGAACTTAAAAGCTAAGTAAATTCAAGTGTAAGTACCTGGCAAGGCAGCTGCATGTTTAAGCACACGTCGCAAATCAAAGTTAATTCCTTTGACACAAGGATACTTGGAAATAATACTGCATGATGTTTCACCAATTGTGCACCACCCACATCTACCATGTAACACCCCCTTCCCGACTAGTGGAAAGGGAGGCTACGCACAAAGGAACTCTAAGCAGAATGTCAAAATAAAAAGGAACTATCTTCACACTTGCCCTTGAATCCCCTTGCAAACCTGCCGGAAGAAAAACATATCATGAGCCAAATGCCCAGTACGGATAAAGAATGCAGAAATAAGAATTGAAATTGAATAACGAAATCAACTGAACCAAGCTGAAATTAACAAAATCAACTGAATTGAATAACATAATCTTACTGAACTGAATTACTGAACTGAAACTGACCGACTGAACTGAACTGATTTACTGAACAACATAAAAGGCTGAATTGAATGGTTGTGTTTATTTCATACCGAACTCAGAACAAAATAAAAATATATCTTGCCACATAGGCAAGTCAAAATACAGCCATACAGACAAAATAATGTCACACAAGCAAAATAATGCCACGCAGGCAAATCACACATTAGACTGCAGATCCAAATGCATGCAAAATCGGAAGGTGTGTTCGGCACAACAATCACCAATCCGCAGAACAAATAGCTAGGGTCGACCCATACGCCTCGCACAACAGAACACCAAATGGCCAACGCCCTCCTGAACACAAAAATGGAGACGTCGTGGACTGATCACACCGCCACGGAAAGTGTCATGCCTCAGTGCCAGATGACATGCCTATGGTACCCCCACATGTGGTTATAGCTCAGGTATACCCTACGGTATAATCTAACAAAGATATCATGTCACAACGAATGCCACACAATACCAAAAGGGTTCTAAATGTACATGATAACTGAAGAAATGTACAAATACAAAGACCAAAGACATGTTAACATGTACATCTATACACGATCAGAATAAATTACTATACACGACCGAAAACGAAATTAGGTATGCTCAACAAGTCCAAGGAGTACAAATACGAATTTCTGAATATCCAATATCAAACGAATTATCAAATGACTTTAAGAAACAATAATCATATGAGATATTATCTGAATTCAAAATGAGAAGCAAAACGAACGAATTAATTTTCTAAAGAATATCGCTGAAGTACGAAATACATACAAATTGTAATGGAAGGAAAAATATTCAATTTTCAGAATATAATCAAGGTATAGAAGATCAAACTTCTAATCCAAAGTATCAACGAAATATAATAAAACAAATATAAACGACGAGATATCACGAACGACGAGATATCACGAGATATATCGAATACAAAAATGATCAAATGAACTGAGTACGAAATCCGTACCTGAATCAAACTATCATATGAATTTATGAAGCAATAACGAATTCAAACGATAAGCAAAATGGACAAACTAAAATTCATAAAAGTAATGCTGAAGAAGTACGGAATCCGTACCTGAATAAACAATGTAATACCCAAAATTATATTGCAAAACTGATTCGTTAAATTCCCTCCGTCGAAACTAATAAAGGAACAAATAAATACTACATTAATCAATTGATTAAGTTTTATACATTTTCTTTATCTTAGGTGAATCTGAAATTCTTCCGTTCTAAACAAAATTCTACCTAACGTTATACATACATAAATATTCTAATCATGATAACGTATTAATAAATAATAGTATTCTTGTTGCTTCCGAAATACATATAAGTATATTCTCAAAAATATTCTTTCAATTTTTAATTCTATTACAAACAAATATTATTATTATTATTATTATTATTATTATTATTATTATGTCAAAACTCTAAAGTTACAAAAATACTAATTTAATATTCCAAAATGCTAATTACTAACAAAGATATACTAAAATATATTAACTAACAAACTAAATAGCATACAAAAATTAAAACTACAAAATTAAAACTAATACAGAAAATTAAATAATTACGCAAAGAAAGAAAAAGAGACATACCCGAAATTATGAGGTTCGCAGTCCGCCCACGTTCTCGACACCGAAAAATATTTTAACTAAGGAGGTTATTCCTAAAAAGGTCCTCACACAAAAAGGTTTCCTCACATTGGGAAAAACCTTAATGTTTTAGTGTTTTAAAAACTAAAGGGGGTGGTCCATATAAATAGGCAAGGAAATGGAGGATGACCTTAATGTTTGGCGACGTGGGACTTTTTTTTTTAAACAAAGGGCCGGTTATTACATACCACCTCATTCACCCCCTGAAATCCAACTGCAGGAATTTCCTTCACTGAAAATCTCATCGAGTTTTATGTCTTTTTCTAAGTACCAACTATATATATGCATTCCTTCATGAGGCTTGTTAAATGGAATCCCTCCCTCGAGAATTGTATCTTTCAAACAATACCTACACAATTAAAAACACACACCTAACTACTTTCAAAACCATATAGATCATAAGATCGGATGAGAATATAGTTAAGGTCACCAGACTCATATATAGCCAATGCACAAGGCTCCAGCAAGCTAATAATAAAAAAAAATTAAGACCAAGAGAAATAACAAACCAACTATCCGCGATTGCCTTGCTATGACCGAAGAGGAGCAAGGGAGCAACAGAAGGGCCTTTACTACTCCATGGATAACTGAAGAATCAGCTAACTGAACAGCCTTTAAGAACTCGCTCTTCTTGCTGATCATTTGATGCCATGGTCACTTTTTCCTTGGCATGAAATGCTAGTATAAAAAGAATAGATATGATCGGACTTTGTTATATAGCTTTCAATTCAATTGTAGTATATATATAAAATATAAACATTATTATAAGTTATAATATTATATATATATATATATATATATATTTGCATGGGTGAGTGTATTTTTATTTGAACATTTTTTTTCTTATTCTTTTAGTCATTAGAATCGCAATTTTTTAGGGGTAAGGAATCAAAAATACTATTCCGTCGAAATGGTCATTCCGACTAAATTTTACATACCAAACGTCAAAAAAGAATTATTACTCAAAATGACAATTCTTTTTTGTTCTCAATTTTTTCGTACCAAATGGCCCATTACTATTTTAATTATTTTATCTTTTCTAATAAGTTACAGTTTTAATATATTTAAGTTATTTGGACTATTTAATAAAATAAAAGATAAAAAGTTTGTAAACAAACAAATAGGGTCATTGATGAAAATACGGTGCCCATTACAGGTCTATTTAGTTACAGACGGCCCATTACTCCATTATTGGGCCCTCGGCAAATGCCCAGTTTATAGCATTCGGGTTCTATGAATGCCATACGCTACCGTGCTTCGAATTTCTCAACTCGTCTCTATATTGCAAAGAGAAACCGAGGAACTAATCCAATTTTCATGGCTGCAATGGAAACTCAACCAGATGAGCAAATCTCTGATTCCTTCGTTTGCTGCGTTTGCCTGTAGTTTTTTTTTCTTTTACATTTTGGAATCCTCTTCGTTTTTGCGCATGTTTGTATAAGTCATATATACACAGATATGATTGTATAATTTTGTTATTTAATTCGAATTATCTGGCCTCTTTTCGGAACTTATATTGACCTAATTGTTTGTGATGACGTAGGTAATGAATTGATCTTGTAGTTGATTTTAAGTTCATTCTTTTAAAAAGTTCATTATGTCCTGTTCATAGAATTTGGGAGGAATTTTGTTGATTTGCATTTATAAAATTTACTTTGAACTCAAAAACATTGCTCTATTATTAATCAGACTTGTTATTGAACACAAAAGAGCAATCTTTGTAGCTGGGCTTAATCAACATTAAAAGGTTTTACATATTATTACTATTTTCTGTTGACATTCTAACAGCTATAAAAGTGCAACAGTTAAATTAAAAACAAATTTCAACTTAATTAATCAAGTTTATTAGAATCTGTTGGATTAGAATAAATGCACACTTTCCAAATGTAATTTTGGTGGGATTTTGTTTAATTAGTTTTCTTAGGAGTGGTAGGGGTAGTAAAATGATGTTCTTGGAGCAAATTTTATTAGGATATTTAAGTTGTTTGGTTACTTTACTTCCACATTCCTGCTGCTGTTGCAGAATATGAGATTTCCTGTTTCAGATGAGATTTTGTTTAGAGTACAATGGTATTAGTTTGATTTAAATGAAGGAGAAATGACCTACAGCAAAGGGCATTTTTCTTTTAAATAAATAATAGAAAAATGAGAAGTAAAGAAGAAATTCCAATCCTCTGTATCAAAGTGAAGTAGCTTGTGCAGCAAATGTCCCTGTTGTAGAGTTTTAGTAACCTTGGTGAGACATAGGGACACCACTGTTTATAACCGCAGAATGGTAATGTGGTTCTTATCATCTACAAAGCCAAATCTTTTGTTGACCGTCTCATTATCAAAGCACTATATTTTTCATCTGTTATTACATTCTGTTGACATTAACTTTGCAATATGAAAATTTCCAATGGAAAATAACAGCCAATTGAAAAGTTGAATTGGATATTTGAAACTTAGTCGTTATGCATTAATAAATTTCAAAACAGCAGGATATGTTTGTATGTGCGTGCATGTGTTATTGTTAAGGGACATAATTGCAATTGTTCCTTAGAGGCTGTTATTAGTTCTATTGTTTCTGAATAGCTGCTTCATAAAATTATTGACATATTCTTGTAATTTGTCATGAGCTTTCTGAAGTAAAGTTTCATTTTTTGGCTTCTTGCAGAGATCTCCTATACAAGCCTATTGTTCTGGGTAAGATTTTACTCGGCAAGGATTTATAATTATATGGTACGGTCTAATAAATTATTTTATTTGCAGCTTGCGGCCATGTTTCCTGTTTCTGGTGTGTCCATAGATCCATGAATGGTCTTCGGGAGTCTCACTGTCCAATATGTAGGCATCCATATCATTATTTTCCTAATATATGTCAGATGCTTCATTTCTTACTTTTGAAGATCTATCCCATTACCTATAAGAGAAGGGAAACTCAAACACTAGGTAATCACTTTTTTTCTATCAGTCACTTCATGTAATTAATCTTCAACAAGTTTTCCAGTAAAATATATGGTTTGATGACAATGTTGTTTTTGCGTGCTTTAGAGTATGAGAAGGCCAACGACTGCTTCTCACCAGAGCTTAATGATCTAGTATGTCCGTCACATAATAATGACGAATTGAATCGTCTAGGTGATAGGGGCCAATCATCCCTGAAAAATTCTAAAGCACACTTGTCTCCATATACTTGTTCCTTCAGAGATGGGGAAGCTTGTGCAAATATGGAACAGGTCAAATTCTCTCCATCATTTCAAGGGATTGGCAGAAACCACCCAAATGAAAACTCTCCTGGAGGTTTTGAAGTGACTAGTGACCTTGCTGTTGAAGAGAACAAGTCGTGTGAGGGAGATTCTATTGAAACTCATGTGTGGGTTTCAATTGCTGATATGCTCTGTGTTGCATGCAAGGAACTGCTATTTCGACCAATTGTTCTTAATTGTGGCCATGGTAAACTTCTGCATGTTTTTCCAGCTGTGTTTTTGGCTTTATCATCGGTGCTTACAAAGCTACAATTTGTAATGTACTAATTCTGTTCTTATATTTTTTTGGGGAAACAAATGGTTCAGTATATTGTGAGACTTGCATCTGCATCCCTGCAAATGAGACACTTAGATGTCAAGTTTGTCAAAGTTTACATCCATGTGGGTTCCCGAAGGTCTGTCTGGAGCTTCATCATTTTCTGGAGTGCCAATTTCCTACAGAATATGCACAGCGGAGAATCAAGACTCAGACCAAACAAGTTAACTTTCAGCAAGAGATTCCAAGTACGCGTAAGTTTTAATGGTTTGTTTCTTTCCTTAATACTTGTAGTTTTGTTGTTTGGAGTACCATTTAGGCATGGGTTACTAGCATAGCTACTGGCTGGTTATCTGTCGAAATTAGAATAGGTTACTTGGAAGTAAACTCGTTGCTTATTTTGGTTGCTGTTTTTCTTTTCTTAGTTAATCGTCAGCTTTATTAAGAAACACTGGAGGAATAAACAGGCACACAAGCATATCCCAGAGTTCCATTAAATATAACGCACACTTTTTCTCTCAATCTCCTTAATCAACTCAATTTAAATACTCAACAATGCCTTTTATCCCAAATTAGTTGGGGTAGGCTGAAAATGAATTCCTATGAAAGTGTTAAAGTACAAAGACAAGGATAAAAATAAATGATAAAACAAATGAAAATGAAAATAATATAAAAAAAAGGAATAGAAATGCATGAAAATAAATAAAAATATCCACTCATACATAAAAATACATACAACATATATATAAAAAGCTAAAAGAAAACAAAGGACAAGATAGGGAGGGAAAAGATAGAGATAAAAACAAAACAAAAAGATGTAAACACCCTAGTTGACTTCTAATACGCAGATTGCATTCCCTTCACGTGCTCCTAGCACAAGACATTTTCTCAGTTATATTTCATTCTTGCCATTCTCTTTGTACCACTTCCTCTCCAAGTAATTACCACAAAGTAACAAGTATCTTCTTGAATCTTTCCCTGCTGTTTCAGTACGTTCCTAGTTTATCAGTCTCCACTTGCAATTTAACCATAAGATGAATGACCATTTAGGAATATTATCTGCATACCACACTATATAATGCAAATTAAAAGCTCAATAAGCAAATATTCTGCAGATTGATTTCGTGACCTACTTGTGAACTCATTTGAATAGGGATGCGTAGAGAAAAGTTAACAGGATGATTAGGGGCTTCAATTGTTGCATAGGTCTTCCTAGAGTGTCATTTGTGAAGAAAACTAAGAAATTATTTACAGTTCTTCACCTAAATGAAGCGAAAAGTGAAATTATCAAGGATATGAGCATACACATGGTTCTAGTAAGTTTGATCTCTATTTCAGTGGTCAACTATATCAGAGTTGTACCTATGACTCTTATAAGCTCTGTTACTGCACATATAACCTTGTTGGAGCCTGAATCATAATTCTATTTCTCTTTTTGGCTGTATGTGTGCATCTGTGTTTGAGTGTGTGAGAGAGAGTGCTATTCATTGAATCTAGTTCTGCCACTGTCATGCGAATCTTTATGCATTTTGCACTCCCATTTGTAATGTTATATGTGCTTTCAGGTTCAGCAGAAGCTGGTAAGCAAGGTGTCCACTTTTCATTTCCATCAGAAGAAAAGTTTTGGCCATCATGGGGTGACCACAACTTAAATGTTCATTTTGCAGTTGGTTGTGATTTTTGCGGGGTAAATCCATGTAATCCTATTTTATATTAACCTTTTCTTCTCGTGGTGCTTAATGATGCCTTTGGTTCGAGTAGAGCACGACCTTATGTCAGCAATTCATGGTCAATTATGTGTCTATTCTTTTTCTGTGTATTTCATATGCATAACCAATCCTTTATTTTCTACCTTTATAACCTAAATAGCAGAGGTGATCTCGCAATTTCTGTCTTGTCAGATAGGGAATCACTTCCCTATATATATGTGTGTGTGTGTGTGTCGAGACTCGAGAGTCACTTGGAAAGTATTACCTAAACTCTTCCGACTGAATATGATAAAGCCCATAAAACAACGAGCTACTGTCATTTCTTCATTATAGATTGAGATCTTCGAACTTGATGCACAAATAGATGGCAAATAGCATCTTTATTATATATATATATGTATATATATATATATATGTATGTATATGTATATATATATGTATGTATGTATATTGAAAGAGAGTAGGTATGTGTGCATGCGCGTGTGCTTATTATATGCACGTGGATGCCTGTTACTAACGTCCATCAAGCTATTAGTTGACACCTTATTCACTTCTGCTTGAATTATTTGGAGACTTTTGTTTAGTTGTTGGAACCTTCATGTATCTTATGTTTAAAAAAAGAAAGATGCAGATGAAAGAGGAATCTGGTGTCAGTATCAATGCACATATGTTCTTCAGACAGATGTAGCAAATGCATATCATAGCTCAATATCGAAAAGAGAATTTGCATTAATCATATCATATTACGTCAATTGTCTGTAGATGATGAAACGGTGTTTAGAAGCCGTACCATGCTTGATCTCTCTCTCTCTCTCTGTTATCTCTATGTGCAAGAGCACTGTCCCATAGTCTTGCCGTCTGTGTGGAGTCTTCTGCTCATATATAATGCTGGTTGGTCCTTGTATGATGTTCACATACTTGGCTGACACCATTTTCCTACCATCTGTACGGTGCATGTTTTAAAATGAAATCTGGGTGCATCTTTATGCATTGGGGCCTTAAAATAAACTCACACCTATCCCATGGTTTAGGTTGACATGCTTTTTCACCTTCCATTTCAGGAAAATAATGCATTGGTTATGTGTAAATTATCTTTGGGTTTCTGTTGAGAATGGTCAGGCGATAACCCTTAGTATCTGATTAACTAAGTGTGTAATCGTTTGTTCCTGAAGTACAAATTACTTACTAAATTTTATTGCCATATAATACTATGTGCTATGGTAACACCTTAATTCATTGCTGCAGATGTATCCAATAACTGGAAACAGATATAAATGCAAAGATTGTACGGAGGCTGTAGGCTTTGATCTTTGTGGAGAATGTTACAATACTAGGTCCAAATTACCTGGCAGGTTTAATCAGCAGCATACATCGGAACACAGGTTTGAAATGCAATCAAATTCCATACGTAGTATGATTTTGAGGCTGATAAGGGGACAGGTTGAAGATGGTTCTGCTGCTTCGAATCATCCTAACAATGATGTAGAAAATCCAGAAAATGTTGTTCTTCCTATTGATGATGCCCAGCAGAGTGCCGAAAATGGATTGGTAGCCCCTGATACCCAAACCAGTCTTTTAGAGGATCAAAGTGACGAGCAATTGCCCACCATATGAAAGGGAATAGGCGAAACTCTGGACATTTGGTTCTGAGCATTGCCATTGTTGACTGTGTTCTAGCTGTGCATAGACTGGACGGCAATCCGGCAATACAATATTTTGTGTATATTCTCGTCATCCTAGTCTGGCGGCTGTATTTATCTTATGGTGATTTTTGCCTTTGGGATTTGGAAATAACTCCTTAACAAAATAAATGTTTCTCGATGCCTGACAATTTCCTTGGAGCGCTTTCTGGGTCCTCAGTCTGCTTCTGTCAGGAATTACTTGAACATGTTTAATGCAGCTGTTTTCTGTAAAGCTTTCAAGATTTTGGTATGACGATTTTCTATGTTTATTACTATCTCATTTTCATTATATAAGTCATTTAATATATAATCATATATATTAAGAAGTCTCATTAATACTAATGTTAGGTAATTAATTTTGTTTTGAAATTTTATTATTATTCATGCAGTAATTAATTACTTCTCTTTGTCTATCTCTCAGTTACTCCATCTTTAAGAATAAAATAAAAAATAATTATATATATTTTTAAATATATGTAAAATATTTTATATTTAAAAAAAAACCTTTTAAAACGATCAACATAATGAAAATGAAGAAGTGTGTAATATATATAGCACAATAACGAGAAGCAGGACTATTCAGCTTAAGGCAGCATTTAAGACTTTTGTCTAGTGTTGCATGTCAATAATGCAAAAGGCTTATGTTTTAAACAAATTTAAACAGGATTTGAACCTTTAAAATAAATTGTCAAGCGGGGTGATAATTGAACTCCACTTTTCACCATTTTCAGTCCGCTTGAAGTTTGAAATGGGGCACTTTTAGAGTGTATTTTTTTATCATTTATAAATTGTTAATTTTACATAGCTCAAGTTGAAATAGTTACTCTATTTTAAATTATATAATCATTATTAACTTTTAAAAGTCAATTCGAGACGTTTTTAAATTCAAAATTAAATTAATTCGTTAAAAATTATAAAATAGAATAATACTTTTAAGATAGTTTATAAAAATTATTATTTTATTAATTAAAATGAATATTAATTTTGAGTTTAAATTTTTTAAAATTAATTTAAAAAAATTAATAATAGTTAAATAATATAAAACAGAGAGAGGTCGTATTTATTATTATTGTTTCATGTATGACGATGGTGCTTATGCTGATGAATACCAGTACAACAAGATACTTGTTGATTTCTTTTTTACTTCTAATCTTAGCCTAGTAGTGGGTGTATAGTTCAGCACATGGTGATTCATTCGTAGGGCAGGGGTAGAAAAAGCGGGAGGACTTGAAAGCATAATCAGAAAGTAGTTAAATATGAGGTGGGAAGTCCGTCAGTCCGTCCTCGACTCCGTGCACATACTACTACTACTACTAATATTATTATAATTTGAATTTTCTTAGAATGTGTCCTAAAGATATATTCTAAGCGCTGAAAATAATATATAATAATATTTATTTATATATTTGCACTGAATTTAATACATAAAAAAATACATACTAGTGGACCCTATGTATTGAATTTCATACAAATATATAAACAAATAAAATTTACCCTTATTTTTCGAGCTTAGCATGTGCCCTAAGGACACATGCTAAGAGAGCCCTTATAATTTTGCTATGAATAATAATTTATGTAATGATGTGTATAATAATATAATATAAAAATAGTGGAATTCATAATATAAAAATAGTGAATTTCACTATTTTTATATTAAATTAATATACACATTATTACATGAATCATTATATATAAAACTTTGAATGAACAAGTCATGATTGGATCAACAATCAATTGTACGTATGTACGGCTCTTTTTACTGTATATATCTATTTACCTAGCAGTAATTTAACTCTCTTTACCCGGCGTTTAAATTAGGAATGGCTAGTTATACAACGGTTGTAGTGTTGCGCATTACCTTATTTGGTATGTTTGCAGATCTAACTATTGGATGTATTTAGGCTAGTTATACAACGGTTGTAGTGTTGTAGGGCTTTTTGTGATCACCCCAAAATTGGATCTTAGAGACACAAAATCATAGCTCTAGTGAATTTTTGTTGCGCGGGGTTTAGATCTTTGTGTTTCTTATAAGATTCAATTCTTAACTCTCTTCATTCTTTCATTTCTAATACCTATGTTTAGCTTTGATGGAATTCTATTAGACTCTTTGGTTATACTTTTTATTCTAAAAGACACATTTTTTTATTGTTGATTTATGTTTTCACACAATGATTTGTAGAAGAGAAAAATTGAAAATTTTGAGAGCCTAATCAAACAAATTTTCTTTCTTTTTTTTCACTCATGTTTAACAGTTTAACTTTTAACAAAAAGGTGGAATTTTGGGATGATTTATGCTTTCACACAATATTTTGTAAAAGAGAAAAATTGGAAAATTTTAGAGCTTCATCAAACTGATTTTCTTTCTTTTTTTCACTCGTGTTTAATTGTTTAACTTTTAACGAAAAGAAGGAATATTGGGAATTTAAATTAAGTTGTTTTAATAAGTATGTAGAACTAAATTGAATTGCTCTTTCTATTTTTTTTGTGGTATGAACTCTGATTTGGTTTTTATTTCTTCTTTAAATTTGAACTATAATTTGTTGTTTTGGTTTTGGCCTGGCGACAAGGGAAATGACGTTGTTTTGATTTTGGCCTAGCGACAAGGGAAATGACGTTGTTTTTTCCTAGCTACTACTACTTCTAGTAGCGATTAGAGCAAAAACTAAAACGAAGTTGTTTTAGTTTTGAGTCAAATCAAAATGATATCGCCTACAGACTGGGCCCAAAAAAAAATAAAAATCTCCCTAACAGCTACTCCTAGTAGCGGTCTGGGAAGATTTTTTTTTAAACCGTTAGATCATTTGCTGAACGGTATAAAATTAATTTGCTGAAATAATTATCATAACAAATGGTTGTTATGGATCATTCCTTATATATATATATATATATATATATATATATATATATATATATATATATATATATCGGTCCATGACTTAACATCCTTATACAATGATATTTAGTAAGGATTGTTCTCATCTATCTCTCATATCATCAGAGGCGGATCAACCTTAGGGGTAGGGGTTAATTGATCCCATTGAATTTTCAAGGACTTTGTTGATAAAGATTAATGTTGTGAGGCTGTTTTGACAGCTTCTATAGCTGTTCATTCTTTTTCACCAAACACTAACACTGGTAATAATTCCAGTGCAAATGCTAAGTCTGTGTCTAATGGTGCTAACGAATCCGATTCCAAATCGAGATTTCAAATGCAAGACATAGTTGATATATTGTCCAAGTTGAAGCTGAATCCTCTGGCCAAAGTATTATTTCCTTCCTCCTACTCAAATGATCGCAGTCACGATTAATTTACAGTGAATTTTTTTTTGTGCCAGCTGATAAGAATTTGGGCAACGATGGTTATCTAACTAACAAAGGGTATAATTCAATAATCAATTGTCTTTAATTTACCTTTTTTTTTATTGGTTTTGATTATATAGTCATTTTAGATGTCAGCTTTTGTTTTTCCCTTTTGCTTTAAAATTTAAGATTTTATTTTGATATGTACAATTTCATATTTGATGCTATTAAGATTTACGATTAATGTAAATTTTTGGATTCTTATTTGTCACTTTTGACTTAATGATTTACATTGTTATACTAATTGAACATTGTAAATTGAATCGAGGTATTTTTATCCAGGAAAATAATAGTTTTTTGACATCAGTTTGGGGCAGGGAGTATAATTAAGTTATTAAGTTACAGGGAGAGAATGAAAAACTTAAACTGTTCAATCCCATATCAATTATAAATGGGACTGTGAAAGTACTGTTTAAGTATAAATAAGGCAATGAGCTATGTTTAAAATTCATGACATTGTCTTGCTTTGTGTTCTTTAATCCAATTTGGAGTTCACTTGGTATTTATATGGTAGTAATTTACATTTATCAAGTATAACAATAAATCTCTCATGAGTACCCTTTGTTGTGTAGATGTTACTGTATAGAGATATAATTATAGGTGAAATTCTCTCCTGAGTACCCTTTGTTGTGCAGACAATAACAATGACCACCAATAATAATAATTTATTTTTGAAAAGGGACAATTATGTTGTGCAGACAATAAGAATGTCCACGAATAATAATAATGCATTTTTCAAATAGGGACAATTATATTTTGCAATATACATATTAAGAATGAAACTTTCAAACATGTTCCTACACCCACACAATATTTTCATTCTCAAGATATTATTAATCTCTAAGAATGACTGACAATTATACAAAAAAAGACCATACTCATATATACGATAATATGGAAGGTACGTTTAAATAAGGACTAAGATCCCACATTAATTATAAAATCAAAAGTAGCATATGACTTAAAAGAATAATAAGGAATTACTCATAACTCGACTAATCTCACATCACCTGAAAATCAAAATTCATCTCATCTGGAGAGCATAAATAAGGCCTTAGAGGCTGGAGGGGGGCCATGGACAATTAGTAAGACCTGTGGCCTATGTTAGTGCCCTCCATTGCTCTATGGAGAGACACTCACCTAAGGCATGGTCTGGCTTTCAAGCATGAACAAGCTCGATTTTTGTGGTTCAAGTTTTGCCCAACCTGATTAGGAGGGTTCAAAGTCGAGGCATTGTCAACAATCAAAACCCGGCAAACTCAGGCCAGATCGGCCTGTTGTGTATCACTGACCCCACTAAACCGAGAGGTTGGATCCGCCTCTGTATATCATCATGTGCTACTCGTGTCTCATTTAATGTACTATTCATAATTATTAACTCGCATGTAGAATGATATTTCAAACATATATTTTCATTAACTAATTAAAATCAAGCTTAGTTTTCTGATGTATTCTTGTAATATTATATCATCTTATTTAATTATAAGTTTATTCAGTTATTAGTGCTTGCAAATTTTGTGATGATAGTGTTTAATATATTTGGAATTTCAAATTCATTGCACTAATTTTTTTATGTGTTGAGTTTGAACCCCTAAATGTTGTATTTATAAGTTAAGTAAATTATATTTTAAATAAATTATTTTTAAACATAATTTTTTAAGTGTATTTAGGCGTTACTAAATAGGGTTAAATCATTTTTTTTCCGCTGTACTAAATATCAATTTACATATACATTATTGAATTGATTTTTTCTACAATCGCATTATTGTATTGAATTTTTTTTACAAAAAATGAATTTTTCGTTTAAATCTATTAAAAGTTAACGGACTGCTGACGTGTCATATCACGAGGCATGCCTCGTCATATTTTATATATTAAATTGATGACGTGGCATGACACGTCAGTAGTCTGTTAACTTTTAACAAACTCAGATGAAAAGTTTATATTTTATAAAAAAAATCTAATACAATAATATAATTATAAAAAAATCAGTTCAAATATATATATATATAAATTAGTGCTTAGTACAAAAAAAAAAAAAAATGATTTAACCCTCGCTAAATATACACTATATTGAAAGAGAGCCAGCCAGATTCCTATTCTTTCTTTCGTGGCTGCTGGTTATTCCAATTTGGCTAAACTAATGATATAGAGAAAGAGATTAGGCGGAAATGGAAAAATTATTTATTGGGGATGTAAAAAGATTCCCTTTTACGGGGGTACGCATAACGCGTACATACCTGTGCAGGGCTCTTATTAGTATAAGTATTACACTATTAGCAGTCTCTTCGTTTTTTTTAATTGACATTTTAAGATTATAAATATAAATTAAAAAATATAATTAATATTTTTTAATTAATTAAATTAAATATTATTTTTTAAAAATTGATTATTGTGCTTTTTTGTACGGTAAATCCCGAAATTAGGGGCAAAAAAGATGGGATTAATTAAAGTTTGGGTTAATAGTATTACAACAACGTGCATTCCAATGAACTGAGACGAGAAGCACAATAACAATTTGGTTATCAGTTATCACTATGCTTGTTCTGATCCCAAAAATCAAGAATCCCCGCTTTCCCTAAAACTGATTTTTTTTTTTTTTTAATTCTCTTCATATTAGTAAGATTTTGAGAATGTATATTTGCTTTCAATACTCAAATTAAAATATTTTAATAAGCATATTTTACCATTAGATTAAATTTATTTTATTTATAGGTGACAAGAACCCAGTATATCATTATAAAAAATAATTTTGATATTAAGTAAAGAAAAAAAAATTATATGTCGACGAATAAATGGCAACGTTAAGTTACGATTAATGTAAAATTATAAGTATGCACGTACGTCAGTATTTATTATCGATATATATATATATATATATCATCAAAACTCTTAAGTAAAAGACATATAATTGTATATGCATGCAAAAATATGATCTAGAAGAAAATTACACAAATAGTAGTATTAGTTAATTTCAACCCCCTCCACTTGTTAATTATCGACTAAGCACTAGTTCATGAACAAAGTTTTCCAAAAGCAATTCCAATTCTCAACACAATAATCATTTTAATTAATTAGATGGGAGAAATGGAAAAGTTCCTAGCTAGGAATCAAATCGGTCAACTTATTCTTTAATTCTAATTTGCAAAGTCAAATGAACCCTCTTCTTTCTTGCTTGCTTGGCTAAAATGGGCTCATTTAATTCAATTTTCTGCATCATTGTGTTTGTAGGAGAGAGACGACTTACTACATCTAAAAATGACAAAATAACGTACTTAGTCAGTTTCTAATAATAGATTTCAATCTTTTTAATTATGTTATTTATAAAATTAATAATAAATAATTAATATTTTTACATAAAAAATTAATACAATATTTTCGTAAGACACTATTTAAATAAATAATAAATAAAATTAATTTTTATGTGAATAAAATTTTATAAAAATATCAAGACAATTCCCTAATAATATATTCCATGTATTATTTCTCTACTACGTGCTTTGATCATGCCGCCAGCCCTATCTATCTATATTCATTCATTTATTCAATTGTTGCAGCAAATGAATTAAGATAGATTAAGGGTTGAAAAAAGTGATGAATTCATTCATGAGAATTCATACCAACGTTTAAAACTGACACCGACCGACGACGATGATACCTATACATACATACATACATACATACATACATTAAATGTGCATTCATTCACAGACAAAAAATTCAAAATGTGAAAGTCATTTAAGAGCTTTAAAGTAAATGGAGCTTAATAAGTGCTACTTCATTTTATTAAGGCATTCTAACAAGAAATATTGTTTACCGAAGTACAAATATTTATTAGTGCTCCTTCTGCTATTCGACTAGTTGTATTGTCAACGGTTTAGCAATATTTGGCATTTCAGATAAAATTAGTGGAGTATATACTGCATTTACCAAGAAAGAAAAAGAAATATGGTCCTTTAAGCATAAACTATGACCTATTATGTCAATCACTAAATATATATTTTTGATTAAGTAATATAATTGATTAAAATTATAAACTGTTATAATTATTATAAAAAAAATTAACGATAAACTCGGACCTATTATTATATTAATTACTAAATATAAATAAAAATTAATATTTTTATAAATTAATTTGATATTTTCATAAATGGATCTCATTTAATCTTATAAAAATATCAAATTAACTTATAAAAGTATCAATTCTTATATAAATCTGTTAAAGAGACTAAGGAGGTGTTTGATAAAAACTGAATGAAATAGTTCTGAATGCTTAAGTAATTTAAATGGAATAAATTTCTGAATACTGAATGAAAAAAATTATTTGATAAGTGACATGTCTGAAACATCTGAATATTATATTTTTACTATTTTATCTCTCTGAAAAAATTCAAAGTTATTGTAAATTTATTTAATATAATATGTAATATTTTTTAATATATTTTTTTTACTTCATTCAGTTGTGACTAAACCATTCAACCAAAAAAATTAAATTTAATCATTTAATCCAAAAATCTGATCGATTCAACTATTTAAACATAAATAAACACATTAAATAATTTAATTTATTTAATCGATTCAACTATTTCACTCCATTAAACTCCGATCAAGTAACCCCTAATATGATGGGCTGATCGTGACATAAGTCAAGTACATTATCTTGTTCCATTTGCTTTTAAATTTATTTCGTTCAATTTCCAATAGATGCCATTCAAAAATTAAAAGAAATATTTTGAATCTTGCCTTAATTTACTACGGCTCTAACGAATAAATACTCCGATTTGTTCTAAAATACAAAGACAACTTAATTATCTTATATTTTAAAATAAATAATAATATTTTTTTTTTGCATGCAAGAGTTACGTACTGTCTTTTGGTAGAAAAATATTAATAACAATATTTTCTGCATTTATACATTTGATATTTTCCTTATGAGGACTTCTAAGCTTATGTTCTACTTGAGTAATAATTACAATAATTTCTATTGAAAATTGTTGCGACTTAAAAATAAACTTATTTAACAATAATACTTTATTTTGGTAAAATGTCTGTTCGTAACCTAACCAATATATATATATATATATATATATATATATTTTTCTTTCTTTCTTTCTGTTCCATCAAAACTAAAATGAAGCATTTTAATTCTTGATTCTATATGGCTAAATAAAAATTTAATTAACAATTTAATATAATTACTATGCTAAGAAAATATTAAAATTTTATTTAATAAAATATTCTTTTTTATATTTTTGGACCCAACTTTGTCGCACTTCAAATTATCAATCTTATGGAATATATTAGGGGAGAATTTTTTTTCTGGTCTTTCTATATATATTATTATAAAAATATACTCTATATAATTATTGTAATTAATAAATTAATAAGATAGATAAATAATTGATTGATGTGTTTATTAACAATAATAATTTTTAAAAAAACTCCGTTTCTAGTTTTCTACTACAACTGTTCCCCTAACCCAACCCTAACTTTACCCACCACACTCCACCCCATATACAAATCACTCCCCCTTTCCCTCCTCTCTCCCCAAATTTGGAACCCTATGAAACCTTAACAAAAACAGTCTTTTTTCCTCACCGAAAACAGAGAGCTATGGGGAAATACATGAGGAAAGCTAAAATTACAGGGGATGTTGCAGTTATGGAGCTCTCACAATCCTCTCTCGGTGTTCGTACAAGAGCCAAAACCCTCGCTTTACAGAGACTGCAAGCTACAAACCCACCCCCAAACCCATCTGCTAATGATTCATCTTACCTTCAGCTTCGCAGTCGAAGGCTTGAAAAGCCAAACGATTCTGTTAAACCACCAAAATCCAGGGCTAAAGAGAGTTGCAGGCAAGACCCAGAACCCAGTCCTTGTCCCATAAACCCTAACCCTAAGACGGGTTCGAGGGTGAGACCTACGAACACGGGCTCTGTTGGGTCGGACTCAGTTAGTTATTCGAAGAAAAAAGAAAAGGGTTGTTTTGGTGAAAGAATTTTAGTGGCGAGCAAAGAAGGAGAAGCAGAGGATTATACTGATTTGGGTGTTGAGGCTTATTTTGGAGAGAATAATTTGGAGTTTGAAGGCAGAGAACGGTATATTTTCTTTTTTATATCCATTTCTTATATGGGTTTTTAATTTTTCCTTCTGTTTATATATATATATATATTCATATCATGCCTTTTTATTTTTGTGTGTCTGTTGGTGAGATTTCATGTTTTGATGCTATGTGAGTTCTATGAAGGGTTGGTTTCTCCCTCTCCCTCTCCCTCTCCCTTTTTAATTTTTATTTTTTTAGTATTTTTTTTCTTTAAAGAATGGGGTTAAGATTTTGGGGGTTTCCAATTTGGTGGCTTTTGTGCTAAAGAGCCCTTTGAGAGGACTTCAATAACCTAATTCAGAAAATGGTATAGGTAGGTACCCCTTTTTTAACAGAGAGAAAGGAAAGAGTTTTCATGTATTAAAATTTTATAACCTCTTTTAGCTAATGGTACTGGATGCTTCATGCATTGTTTCACTTATTCATTTGCAGTTAAAAAAGAATTTTTGGTCTTTTCTCTTCCGGCTTTGTTCTTGCAACTTTATATTTCTGTCTACCATTTTCTCGTTCTTGTTTATAATCTGTTACTAATATTTGCTTCTGTACTTTAATGTTTTGGCTATATTTTTCTTGATCTGTCTATTATATGGTCCTGTGTTTTTGGGTGCTTCTTTTCATTTACAAAATGTTCTATGTGATCTCTGTGTTTTCTTAATAATATTTTTATTTTCCTGAAGACGCCATTTTCTCTTGAAGAACTTAATTTTAAAATTAATTTCTGTATTTTGTATCATATTTTGAGTTATTATATTAAGTCAGAAACATGGGCACCTTGTAACATTGCTTTCAGAGAAGTTTAGTGATGTTTGTGACTGGTGAGAGGTCCTTTTAATGGAATAAACAATCTTGGTACTGCATATTTGGTAGCCCCACATGGTTATTTATGGTTCAAGGGGCTCCACTTGTTATTTGAAGCAAACTTGGTTCTAAGATATGCAGTTACATTTCTCATATCTTAGAAAAAATTTCAGGATGCGAGTATATATTTATTTATTTTTTCTCATTTTGTCACAATAGGTCTACTAATCACATTTTTTGCTTAGTAATCCAATTTGATTTTCATAGTGTTTTTTTGCACGAAATAGGAAATTTACAAGAATTTTTTTTTACTTTTCGACCATAATTAATACAATAAAAAAAAGGAAATAAGGACTCCTATCTCGTGATTTGAATTCATTTTAATCATCAGAATTGGAAAAACTTTTTTCTCTTTGATTTCACTGGAAGCTATAACTTTGCTGCCTATATATCTTACTAATGGAACCATTTGAAGAAGTATGTGGGATACTCTGTTTTAGGGAGTATCTATTAGGTACAATCAATGTCATTTTGATGTCTGCCAATATAAACGTGTTCTTTATTATTTTCAGCTACTTCTTTACTTGAGGTCTTTTGACACTTTTTTTTGTTTTCTATTTTTTTGTCTGGTAATTGTTTTTTCTTCTTCTAAACTGTATAACATCCGTGGGATTATTGTCCGACATCGATTTTCTGAATTTCCCTCTTAATCTACTATCAGATACAATTTTGCAATTTGCCTGCCCTCTCTATGTTTGGAGTTGTACGAAATATTAGATAACTTCTCTGAATTTCTTTTTAGGTGTCTCGAATGCATACAATGTACCTTTTGGGATATAACCTCGGTATAAAGGAGTATTACTATATTTTCTACTGCTGAATATTTGACATAAAATTATTGATAGCAATACTTAAATATTGTTGAAATCCATTACTTAATATTTGCATATTTCCAACAGGAGTACCAGGGAAAGCACACCTTGTAGCTTGATAAGGGGATCAGATACCGTTGGGACCCCTGGTTCTAGTACGAAGCCTACAAGTTTAACTGTATCTAATCAACTTAGTCGGAATTCTATGCAACGAGACATCCCAACTACTCAGGAGATGGAAGAATTTTTTACCTTTGCAGAGCAGCAACAACAGAGGCTTTTTACTGAGAAGTATGTCACATCGTCTAATATTCTAACATTAGCATAATAAATTTGTTTCTCTTTTTATCTGTAATTGTTATCATAACAACAATGCAATTTATTTCGGTAGATTACATTTGTACATATTATACCTTACGTAATTGATGAGTCTGGTATTTTTCAGGTACAACTTTGATGTTGTGAATGATTTACCCCTCCCGGGGCGTTACAAATGGGCGAGAGTCTACCCCTAAGGAGAACAGATGACTTGCTGGGATTCGGTTTCCTGAAATTTCTCAAATGTTGAGAATATTGCCGATAAGTAGCTAAGTAGGTAGGAATAGTGGGTGGTTAATTTATTTCACCCTTAATTAATGTAAAAAGAAATTAAGGGTGTTAAATGTGTAATTTAATGATCTTTAACATAGCAAAGCCTGATGTGTCGCACACTTACGTAGTGCAGATATTAGAAGCAAATGCAACTTTAGGCTTTTGGCGGTTTCATCGTTCTAATTTGCAAATGCTTATAAATTAATCGCCTGGTTAATTCATAAAAGTAATTAGAATACCTCTTATCCTTGTCTTTGCCAAGTAATTTATACTTCATACTGTAATTTTGTTTCCCTTTGATAATAGCTTGAACTCAGAAGTCTAGTCAAAATGGTGATTTCTCTTGGTTTGTAAACCTAGGAATCTGGTCCCTGTACTTATTTTGACTTCTTCCTAGAAGTGTTGGTGGTAGCAAATTCATAGCCAAAATTGATGCCCAAGTTGGTCTGAGGATGTCTTTACCGTTCAAACCAAAAGCTAAAAAAAAATGAAAAAAACAAATAACAAAATTGACACTGTTCGTGTGGATTTGCACTTTGGTTAAAATTTCTACCCTTTTATGATCTTTATAACCTTTCCATCATCACTCTGGTAATAAACCATTCCATCTTCAATGAAAACTACTTGACTGTTTAGCTAATGTCTCACTGCTTCCTCTTTTTTATTATACAAGTTATTTTTGACATAATTATATTAAGAAATTTTATTAATACTAATATTAGATAATTAATATTATTTTAAAATTTCATCACTATTCATGCATTAATTAATTACTCATCCTCATCGTCTCTCAATTACTCCATCTTTAAGGGTAACGTAAAAAATATTAAATTTTTTCTTCCTATATATAAAACAAACATCTTATATTTTGAATTTTTTTCTTTCTAAAATAACTTATATAATGAAAAAGAGAGATTACTATATTTAGACGGTTAATATTGTTATAAATAGATATTCCCTCATTTATATTATATATGTCGTTTTAGAATAAATTTTTTTCTATAATATAAGACGTTTTACGATAAAAAAATCTAATAATTTCTTATTTTATCCTTAAAATTTTCATCAAGATGGAATAATTGAGAGAGAGAGAAGAAGAAAAAATAATTAATTAGTGTACGAGTAATAATGAAATTTTAAATCAACATTAATTACTTAATATTAATATTAATAAAATTTCTTAATATGTATAATTATATATTAAATGTCATATATAATATATAAAAATATTTAACGATATTTTTATAATTAATTTAAAAATACTTATCGCTTTAAACGACGTTTTTTTTATCCTACCAATACCAACCGCGTATATTTAAGTTACAAACATTATAAGTTCCGTCTCCCTTTCTTGAAAGCCAAGCAGTTGAAGGAAGTGGCCCTTCGTATCCTGTGGTGGGGGTAGCTGACTAAACTTTGGCATGTTAGTAGGGGTTTTCAGGTTCTGAAACAATGTCAGAAGCTCTAACGTCAGTGGCCATGGAGTTCGTATTATTATTATTATTAATTATGTGGTGGTTGGTAAAGCTGCCAAGTAAAATCAAGAGAGTAATTAATGCAGGTGGATGAAAGATTGAAGGCCAATAACTCCGTTTTTTGTGAATAAATTGTTGCCTTTTCACTTGGGACATTATAGTACTGCTCTAGCACTATTTGCATCACACTTTGTAATTTATGTTGAACCTATATTTGATGATGTCCATCTCACTCCTGAACTTCACCAAAACATACATACATACATACATACATATATATATATTAGAAAGGATCCATGACATACCCTCTAAAACAACATACCCAACATACCCCCTTTAGCGACGGACCTGGTGACGGTTTGGTCCGTCGCCATAGGTTCGTCCGTCGCTAAATGTTTTAGAGACGGACAACAAAATCCGTCTCTAAAACATTTAGAGACGGATGAACCTATGGCGACGGACCAAACCGTCGCCGGATCCGTCGCTAAAAGGGGTATGTTGGGTATGTTGTTTAAGAGGGTATGTCATGGAAATGCTCTCTCTCTATATATATATATATATATATATATAATTCATAACAAATAGTTATTCTAAATATTATTTTAATAAAATAATCTTATATTGTCTATATAAAAATTTAACAGTATAATATGAAAATAATTTTATACTTGTCGCTAATCTTATAGTGACAGAAACATTCCTTCTAATAGTAGAAACATTCTTTCTTTCTAGTGTTACGAAAAATTACACAATTAATCTCTTTTATCACTAATCATTTTAGCGACATAAGTAAAAAAAATTTTTTTACCTTACGGCTATTCAAAATCTCACTCCATATACCGTTTGAGTACTAAAAACTTCTTCCTTAAGAGTTGAGCAGAGTTCCATGACAGGGGCCGGGAGGCAATGCCCTTTTTGAAAGGAACCAATACTATATTCATGGATGACTGTGAATTGCAGGCCAAAGAAAATAGGATTTTCCCAGGCACAACAGTAATAAACGAAAGTTGTATCTATGTTGCTGTGAACATTGGGATGCTCACTGAAATTGGCAAGATACCGACACAAATTCACGAGGCTTCTTTGGAAAAGAGTGATACCCCTTTGAAGAAGAAGCCTGAAGAATTTGGGAACAGGCTTGCTTACGATTGTAATTGGTTTCGTTTGTCTCCTTGTGTGGGTTATCAACTATAAGTATTTTTTCACTTGGGATCTGCTAAATAGATGGCCAACAAATATTCGATTTTCATTTGAGAAGTGCATATATTATTACAAGATAGTCGTTGCCCTTGCAGTAGCCGCAATACTCAAAACGGTATATTGAGTGAGATTTTGACTAGCGGTAAGATCAAGTATTTTTTTTGCTTCTATTGTTAGAAGGATTAATGGTGACTAAATGCTAATTGTATAATTTTTCGTACTATTGGAAGGAATATTTCTGTCACTAGACCGACAAAAAGACTAACGGTATGTACAAAATTATTTATATTTTTTTTATCGTTAAATTTTTATATAAATAATATAAAATTAATTTATTAAAATAATATTTATTTATTATGAATTATTTTTTATATATAGATATTTTGGTGAAGTTGAGAAGTGAAATGGACATCATCAAATACAGGTTCAACACAAATATATAAGTTACAAAATGTGACGCAAATAGTGCTAGAGCAGTACTACTATAATGTCCCATGTGAAAAGGCAACAATTTGTTCACAAAAAGACTTGTTGGCCTTCAATCTCTCATACACTGCATTAATTACTCTATTGATTTTACTTGGCAGCTTTACCACCCACCGCATAATTAATAATAATAATAATAATAATAATATTAACTTCTTGCGATGGTTGGGGTCAACCTAAATGCATTGCATTTTCCATTTTGTTGCCATTACTCTGATTAAAGTCCCCACTTTTTCAATTATAAAAGGGGAGGGTCAAACGTTATACTGATTATTCCTTCTCCTTTATAAGTCAGATTTCTCTATTATTAACCTGTGATATTGATAGGACTAAATTATACGGTATTTTTATGTCCTAATACTTAGTTTTTATATTTATTGTGTACTTAAATGTTTAATTATTTAGCATATTGAGATTTTAATAGGTTTTATAG
Source organism: Hedera helix (assembly GCA_947179155.2). Lineage (NCBI taxonomy): Eukaryota > Viridiplantae > Streptophyta > Magnoliopsida > Apiales > Araliaceae > Hedera > Hedera helix. The sequence continues at coordinate 50,332,873 of OX359271.1, forward strand.
TATTTTAGTTAATTTATGTTAATTTAGGTAATTTTATAGTATTTTTATATTTCTTTTTATTTATGTGTTTTTATTTATTTTTAGTATTTTAGGAGTTTTATTTATTATTATGTGTTTTTAGGATTTTTAGTATTTTTATATTATTTTTATTTATTTTTATATTTTATTTTGTAGGAAAAATAAGCTTGGGGGCAAATCTGCAAATTCTGCAAAAGTTAAGTGGCAAAATAGTAAAAAAACCGACGCTGATGGCAAAATTGTAAATAAGTTGAAGTTGGCGACCGGTGGCAATTTAGTAATTTCAGAAGAAAGTTGGTCCGCGCGCAATGCGCGCGTTGTGAGAAAGCAAGGAACCAGAACGACGTCGTTTTAAGTCCGGCACAGAAAGCCTCCGCGCAATGCGCGGAGGAGCGTGATGACGTCATGCAGGCGCGGGCTGGCTGAGGCGGGTGACGTCAGCAGGCGCGTTGACTCCGGTCAACTGACGCGTTAGGCTCTGTTTCGCGCGCGGAATTGCTGGGAAAACGGAATTATTTCCGATTTTTGCTACTTTTTGATTCCAAATTGGATTTTAATTCCAAATAGGGTTAGAATAATAATTATTTTTATTTTTCTTTTATTTTTAATTGTAAATCCTATTAGGTTTTGGACAAGTTAGAGGCCTATAAATAGAGGGCCAAGCTCTCTCATTATGGATTGTAAGCTTTTAGGAGTTCTTTCTTCTACTTTCTTGGAGAGAGCTTTTCAACTCTTGAAGATTATTTTGAAGAATGTCAGGCTAAGTTTTTATTTTCAGTTCTAAAGGGATGTTGAACCTTATTTTTAATTAATGTTTTAATTTAGTTTTATTATTTATTCCTTCATGCATGAGATTTATTCTTGATAATTTGTTTTAATTGTTTTATGATATTTGCTTGATTAATTTGATAATGGCCTGTTAGATTAATCAATAATTTATCATATGCTAGATTAAGATTTGATATTAAGCAAACGATATTTTATCTGATCATAAGTAGCAATTAATAATATTTGATTGTGGACAAACTTTTGAATATTATTATGATTATCAAGATGACAAGTTAAATGGTCCGCGATGTTGAGGTTGTTGCTTGGAATAATCTAATTCTCTAATTTTTAATGCAACTGTTATATTAAATCTAGACTGATAGTTCTAGGTTGTATGATAGTTAGGGTCTTTTGTGAGCGATTGCTGCATTAGATTTATAATTTAAGGAGGATTTCGGGTAGCTTGGCGATTGTCGGTTATCTAGGATTATTAATTTCAATTGAAGGAAAATATAATAATAACTTGATTAATTTGTTGATTAAAAGAAGGGGATACTGAACTAAGGAACTGAAGTTTGTTTTTAATTGATTTTTCTCATCTTTATTATTTGTTATTTAGTTTTATTTTAATTAGTTAATTAATAATTCAAAAACCCCCATTTAATTAGATATTTTTGAAAACATTAGATTTATTAAAACAATTCACTCTCTGTGGGTTCGACTCTTACTTTCACTACTACATTAATATTTTTAAAAGTAAGATTTTATTTTTGGTTGCTTGCGACAGCTTTCCAAATTTTGGCGCCGTTGCCGGGGAGTGTTTTGCTTTAATTTATTCTTTGTTTTCTTTGTAGTTTATTTTTCTAGTTTATTTATTTATTTTATTTTTGTTTTTCATAGTTTAATTGAGTTTTGCAGGTTGAGGATGGAAGACATGCGTGATTATGTTAATGAGGTAAATATTTCTTCTCATGAGCAACAAACGGATAGTCTAACTTCTTTTGTTTATCAAATGGTTGTAGGTACTTGTAGGATTTGTGCGACAATAGGACACCCAACTGATATGTGCCCAATGCTTCGAGAGGAGTCCTATGAACAAGTCAATGCAGCTGGTGGTTTCCTTGAGCATTTCAGCTATGAGAATTCACCAGTGAATTGGCATGAAAATCAAAACTTTCCAAATAATCCACCGTACATGCAACCATATCCCCAACAACAACATGACCAATCGTCTAGTTCTGACATATCTTTAGAATATATGTTTAAAGCTTTCATGACTCAAGCACAACAATTTCAACAAGAGACAAAAACTTCCATATATAATTTGGAGAATCAACTGAGTCAGCTTGCTACCACAATTGGTCAATTAGATTCTCAAAGGCCATTCCTTCAATCGCCAATGCAAGAGGAAGCAGACAACATCAGTGCATAAACGGACAATATTCATGTAGAAAATGATGTTCTTTGTGGTGATGTCATGCCTAAGGTGGAGGGAATTTTTGGGGAAGTAAATAAAGAGAATTTAGAGGATGCAAGGACAAACAGTTTGAAGTTAGAGGAAGAGGAAGAAGAAATTGAGCTAAAACAAGATTTGAAGGACGCTGAAACTGCATTCAATTCTTTTCCAATGATTTTAGATAATCATGCAATTATTTTCATTCCATTACATGCTACTCACGAAAATTTTCTATCTTTTGTTTTGCAGGATCCCATTCCAACTATAAATACTTTCACCGATCATCTTAAGTACCTATTTGTGGAAGAGGGAGTAAAGCGTTCATGTCACGTGCAAGCGAGATTGAATCTACCTATGAAAGATAACGTGATGGATGGGATACTCAAAATACATGAAATTGGAGTGACGTAGTGGTTTGGTCTGTTGTCGAGCTAATGACAATAAACAAAGGCGCTGCTTGGGAGGCAACCCAAGATAACAGATTTGCATTTCTTTTCCTTTTTCTTTTTATAGTTATTTGTGCCTATTTCTTCGCATTATAGTTTACATTGGGGACAATGTAAATTTTAAGTGTGGGGGAAGAGATTTAGGATATTTGTTTTATTTTTAGGGAATTTTTTGTTAAAAAAAAAATGTTAATTTTTTTTGAATTTTGTGGGTAAATTCACTGCAAACCCTCACGAGACAAAACTCGTCCACTTGGGGTAACCTTGGGGTTTAAAGGCTTGTTGCACATGCTAAGTGTAACCGTGTTTCCTACGAAAATGAGATAGTTTTTTTTTTAATTTTATTTTTAGGATGTGTCACTTGAGCAATGAGTTAATTGAATTTTAAATTTTTAGCCAATGATAAAATTTTGATTTTTATTTAATAACTCTTGGAAAAAGGATAAATTTTTGCTTAATCTGAATTTTAACTTTTTATTGATTATTACTTTGTTTGAGATTCTTTAAAAATTTTATGCACGTATATCCATTTGTTTGAGCTAGTTTTAATGAAGAGAAAGTTTAAATGGTTAAATGCTTATTAAAGATATTTTTGAACTCTATATCTTATTTGATCATTATTTGAAGTGAAATATAAGACAAAATATAATTTGGAGGAGATGATTTAGGTACTTTTCTAGGATTGTTTAATTGAGAAGAATTCTTGTGGTGGGTTGAGATGGAGCGTAAAACGCACTCACTCATAAACACATGAAAAAGCGAGATGAAGCGTAAAACGCACTCGCTGGTGAGATGGAGCATAAAATGCACTCACCGTGAAAAAAAAGAAAAAGAAAATGGGAAGGAGCATAAAATGCACACATTAAAAAAAAAAATTGAAAAAATATTTGAAAGAAAAAAAATTGATAATCCTAATATGTTTCATTGATTAAAAACCTTTTGATATTCTGATTTATATTTATCTGTATTAGCTGAAAGTGATGAGAAAAATAAATATATTGAGTTTTGTTGTATGTCTTTTATAAGGTAATTAATAACCTAAACTTATCTAAGTTTTAATTAGTTTGATATATTTGGATTCACACACACACAAAAGATCTTGAGTAGAGTAAGATTAATAAATATGTTAAAGTTCTAGATTTTGCATAATTTTGAAATTTTTCTTGAGTTATCATTTGAAAATCCTTGAGGCTGATGTTGAAATTTATATTGATCTGTTGCTCAAGTAAGTTGTTTAGTAGTTAGATTTATTTTATTTTTGTTTATTTTTATTTTTTTGTTTTGCCCGAGGACGAGCAAAAGCTAAGTGTGAGGGTATTTGATAGGACTAAATTATACGGTATTTTTATGTCCTAATACTTAGTTTTTATATTTATTGTGTACTTAAATGTTTAATTATTTAGCATATTGAGATTTTAATAGGTTTTATAGTATTTTAGTTAATTCATGTTAATTTAGGTAATTTTATAGTAATTTTATATTTCTTTTTATTTATGTGTTTTTATTTATTTTTAGTATTTTAGGAGTTTTATTTATTATTATGTGTTTTTAGGATTTTTAGTATTTTTATATTATTTTTATTTATTTTTATATTTTATTTTGTAGGAAAAATAAGCTTGGGGGCAAATCTGCAAATTCTGCAAAAGTTAAGTGGCAAAATAGTAAAAAAACCGACGCTGATGGCAAAATTGTAAATAAGTTGAAGTTGGCGACCGGTGGCAATTTAGTAATTTCAGAAGAAAGTTGGTCCGCGCGCAATGCGCGCGTTGTGAGAAAGCAAGGAACCAGAACGACGTCGTTTTAAGTCCGGCACAGAAAGCCTCCGCGCAATGCGCGGAGGAGCGTGATGACGTCATGCAGGCGCGGGCTGGCTGAGGCGGGTGACGTCAGCAGGCGCGTTGACTCCGGTCAACTGACGCGTTAGGCTCTGTTTCGCGCGCGGAATTGCTGGGAAAACGGAATTATTTTCGATTTTTGCTACTTTTTGATTCCAAATTGGATTTTAATTCCAAATAGGGTTAGAATAATAATTATTTTTATTTTTCTTTTATTTTTAATTGTAAATCCTATTAGGTTTTGGACAAGTTAGAGGCCTATAAATAGAGGGCCAAGCTCTCTCATTATGGATTGTAAGCTTTTAGGAGTTCTTTCTTCTACTTTCTTGGAGAGAGCTTTTCAACTCTTGAAGATTATTTTGAAGAATGTCAGGCTAAGTTTTTATTTTCAGTTCTAAAGGGATGTTGAACCTTATTTTTAATTAATGTTTTAATTTAGTTTTATTATTTATTCCTTCATGCATGAGATTTATTCTTGATAATTTGTTTTAATTGTTTTATGATATTTGCTTGATTAATTTGATAATGGCCTGTTAGATTAATCAATAATTTATCATATGCTAGATTAAGATTTGATATTAAGCAAACGATATTTTATCTGATCATAAGTAGCAATTAATAATATTTGATTGTGGACAAACTTTTGAATATTATTATGATTATCAAGATGACAAGTTAAATGGTCCGCGATGTTGAGGTTGTTGCTTGGAATAATCTAATTCTCTAATTTTTAATGCAACTGTTATATTAAATCTAGACTGATAGTTCTAGGTTGTATGATAGTTAGGGTCTTTTGTGAGCGATTGCTGCATTAGATTTATAATTTAAGGAGGATTTCGGGTAGCTTGGCGATTGTCGGTTATCTAGGATTATTAATTTCAATTGAAGGAAAATATAATAATAACTTGATTAATTTGTTGATTAAAAGAAGGGGATACTGAACTAAGGAACTGAAGTTTGTTTTTAATTGATTTTTCTCATCTTTATTATTTATTATTTAGTTTTATTTTAATTAGTTAATTAATAATTCAAAACCCCCCATTTAATTAGATATTTTTGAAAACATTAGATTTATTAAAACAATTCACTCTCTGTGGGTTCGACTCTTACTTTCACTACTACATTAATATTTTTAAAAGTAAAATTTTATTTTTGGTTGCTTGCGACAGCTTTCCAGATATGTGCATCATTTAAAAATGTTCATATGTCACAAAGTCACGGGCTACTGACTTTAAAACTGGTATTACTGCTATTGCAGCATACCCTTGTCTTTAGTGTAAGAATTAAAAGGCTGGCTGGCTGCCTTCAAGGAAATTACCACTAGGGTTAAAATATCTTTATTTGGGGGAGAATTAGGAAATAAATTGTCAAGGAGGGAATGGAACCATTTTCATGGACCGGAAGACGATGTTTGGGGTGGGTCTAGAGTTCTAGTCAAATTGATTCCCCTAATATAGCAAGCTGTCAATAGAAAAAAAAATAAAAATAAAAGAGTTCATATGTGTTGTAATAAATTTGTATCAAATTATAATTACAAAAAATATTAATATATATAATTAAATAAAATTATAAAAATATCTCACTTATTAATCACGAAAAAATCGACATAATCATTTGGTAGTTCGAAATTATGACTTATGATGAATATGCTGTATTGAAAAAGCTGAGATTATGCTGTTCCATCTATCAATCAAGTTTATTACTGAACTTCACTTGTGAATAATATGTTTCTCTTCTCTTCTCTCTTGCTTTCAGTGTCGGTTGTTATGTCAAAAGGTATTTTGGCCGGCTGGTTCACTATTTCAGCACACAATCATTTCATTTTTGGCTATAGTAATGCACAAATTAAAATATCATTTTTAATGATATTTTCTTCCAAATTATTATGATCACCCCTCCTATTTCTTAGTAGGGACATGATAGAGACCATACATTATTTTTCACCATTTACACTTTCACAACAAGGATATGGAAAACATTGCTTTCAATACACATTACAAGTAATTGCTGCAACCCAGGTCCCACATTCCACCACGTGAATATAATTTAAAAGACTTCAACAGCAATGAACTATCTAGGTAAAGGATAGTAAAATGAACATTTGATAAAGGGATTAAATGATAGAATTATTGACTTCATATACAATTATTTCCATTGTTACTAAAACATAGAGGAAATCAACCAGAGGTCATGTTGGTGACTAGCAGGAAATAAAGATTTGGCTTGTCTCAACGCCTAAATGTTCCCCGTATTGTTCAAGCTTTTCTTCCCCATGAAGCTTTCACTAACTTCTAAAGGACCCGTTTCTGAGAAATTCTTTCTGTACCTAATATAGTCTTTGCAAGAATCACAGCAGTGTGGCACCATATAATTAGTCAAGGCAGGTTAAAAAGTTAGAAAACCAACACAGGTAAGGTAAGGGAAAAAAATAGAAGATCTAGAAATAAGTAACTACAATGTGGTCGGGCTATAAAAAGCATAAAATATTAGAGGAAGTGATTAACACCTGCATACAGTTCAGTTACTTACCCAGTAAGATGAAATAATTCCAAGTTCCGTTCCAAGGAAGCAGAAGCAGGACTTACGTAGTTGCTTGCTTGGTTTCCGACATTTCAACTTCATAAGCACTAGTATTTGGAACATTCTCATTCTCCATTGTCATCTGATTGAGTTTTTGTTGCCTTACAGCACGCAGCTCATATCTGAAAATTGACACGATAAAAATAACATAAATTTCCGGAAATGGAAGAGAATGAAGCTGAAATTGATAGTTCTAGGAGGGGTAATAAAATTAAAATTGGCATCTTCATGAAACTTCTATATCAAGTCAACCAAGTTCACATGCTAGCCGCAGCCAGTTTAAGTAATGTATTGGCTGGATGTGCAGGGAAATTAAACTACCATAAATGATAGCAGTAAAATGGACTGAAGTTGCATATGTAACACAACTAGGGCAAGTACTAGTCACTTCTCTCAAACCAGCCATGAATGGTTGCACTTTCTTGCAAACATTTCTACAAAACCTCTTGATTATAATATACTTCACCAAGTATCACATTCATGGGCAAAGATGAGATAGTATCTTTCAATGCATCTGCCACTTAATAATCTCAGGGAAAAAATTGCATTGGGCAGCCAGGAGGTGAATTATACATGAACTTCTTCTTCCACTAAAAGAGTCATCTGAACCGAGAAAAAATATATAATAACCTCACAGAATCTAACTGAAAAAACACGGGACTTCTTTTTTTCAAATAAGTAAAGATCATAGGACTTACTCAGCCAAAATGTTTCTAGCTAGTGTAAAATATATTCTCCAAAATTGTCGCTCTTTCAAGTAGCATGGGCATAGTTTAAATCTAAGTTGAGACAGTTCCTGAAAGAGGGGAAAGAAGAATACAAAAGTTGAGAAGAAGATTGCATAGTTTCAGTCAACAATATTGAAGCAAGCTGAAGCAAACAGAAGATATTAAGCCTGAAAACAACAACTAAGAACAGCCAACCAAGCTAATGTTAACTTTGTTTTGGCAATGCCTTTCTCAAATGAAATAAACAAATCTGTAATGATCCTAGAATTCTTATGAATTATATAAATATGCAATTCACATAATCTAACAGACTCTAGGAGAATAATGCTACACCTGGAGAAGCGTCGAAGTACTCAAAGCTATATAATTGGATTGTACAAGGAAATATTCAGTTGTAATCTCACTTCATATATACATCGTCCCTTCCAACTAGAATGAGAAAAATAGACCCCAAAAAAAGACATAATTGGAAAAAAATACTAGCATTATATGAGTGTAAAAATACAAAAAAAAACAATAACAAACTTCAAAGGCTACAATTAGTGAAAATTATTCTAGGATTGGACAAGAATATGGTCCAGCCATACTATGCTTCCTCAATTTATATAGCAATTACATAAGCAATTCTGATTTAGTCCAACATTAGAGCAAGTATATGGACAGCTTTAACTTGTATAGTTTCTATCATAAATAGAAACTTCAATGCTAGTGACATAAGGACTGAAACCAGTTTAAGACCACCTATGGAAAGATGGAAGCTTGGAACAAACTTGATACAAAACTAATTTCAAAGATATGTTTAAACTTCAAAGTTCAAACCACCTTTCTGACAATATAAGCGATTGTATACTATGAAAGGTTGCACCTATCAATTACAACAAAACTCCCAAAATATTCTCATTGATGTTTTAAATCACTGAGTTAAAGCTTCAAATACTTTATTTCTCATTCTTGTACAGAAAACTTATTTTTTAAAGAGTATCATTTAACATTCGAACTAAATCTCTTTTGCCAGATAGGAATTTATTGTAATCACTCCCGCAGGTTTTGCTCGGTTCATCCCTAGTTAAAATATTTGTTACCAATCCTAAAGCATGTTTTGTCACAAGATGAAGGATTCTAACATGATGGCCAGTATTATCATGTTCTAAACTTGTAAAAGCATCATGATAACAACAAAATGTCTTACTAGTTACTAGTTAAACTATCTAATTTCAAAATTCAGATTAATCCCTCCCTATCCATAAAATTTAAGAACATGAATTGCCACTCCCAAATTTCTTAACTCATCCGCTAGCAAAGCCACAACTTAATAGTTAAATACATATTTCAGTAATCTATCATATCCAGGAAATCTAAATCTTTAAACAACTCTAAATTTCAGTATGAAAATCTCTCAAATACCGAGACTTTGGCATGTTATGCGAAACTGACATATGAGCAGCTCTGGAGGAAACATTCAAATCCTACTTATGAGGGTAATAAAGACACAATTAGAGTGGCGATACATGCTATGTACAAGTAAGATCAACCCCCTTTAGTTCAATTCTAATGAAATGAAAACCTCATTAGCTCAACAACATGCAATTCCAAACATTCTCCACATTTTTTTTAAACGTCAGCTTCCAAAAGGGAAATTAACACAACATCAAATTATCACCTCAACTAAGAAAACAAGATAAATCTTTGAAACCTATTTGCACAACCAAGAATTTGCTCAACGTAAAAGGAAAATACAAGCTAACAAATTCAAAGAGACAGAAAAGACCTTGACTTTGGAGAGTACAAGAATGGCATGCCGCTCTTGCCAATCAGACAAATCCTCGCAAACGTTTCCGGAGGTTTTTGGAGTTGCATCATCACCACAATTAGCTTCCTCTTCATCTGAAACCAAATTCATTAAATAAAAAATAAACAAAGAGACCAAAACATAATCAAAACCCAATTCAAAATCTAAATAAACAACAGATATAAGTGCATATGATCTTGTAGTATACATAAGAAAAGGTAAAAATTAAACCTTGGAGAGGGAAATTTTTGAAGGTATCAAGAGTGAAGGAGTTGATAAGATCAATCAATTGGTCAGTGACCCCGTACAGTTCTTGTTCCTCGTATTTGGCTACGATGTTTATGGGGTTACGAGGAGTCGCAATTGGGAGTAAAGATGATGTCTTTTTAACGGGTCTCGAAAGACTGCGCCGAACCCATGAATACACATTCTCCATCTCTCTCCTCTCTCCGGAACTGAAAACGAACGCAATCGAGAAACATACAGAAGGCTTGTGTTCTTGTTCTATTGGGCTCGGTTCAGAAATATAATTAATTATCTTAATACAAGGTCGGTCCAAATACAAGCCCAACTGAGGAAGCCAGTAGTCATTTGTTAGTCCAGCCTTTTGCTTGAGCTAAAAAAAAGATTTTTTTTTTAAACTTATTCAAAAAAATTACTCGCAAAAAAAAAGAAAAAGTATAGTCCTACTTTATTTGTATTTTACAAATGAGATGGGGCCATACTCCTTTATCTTTTATGAAGATAAGACTTGTGGGTAATTTTTTAGAATAAATGTAGAAGTACAAAAAAAAATGAGAATGCAATGCTAGGGCTTAGGGGTATCAAATTTAAGACACTAGTGTCCTGAGGATCAGGGGCGAAGCCACGTTGGAGGATGTGGGGTCAATTGACCCCACTGATTTTTTGTTTTGTTTTATAATAAATGACAAAATTTAAAAATTTAAAATATTATATACAAATTGACCCCACTGAAATTCTGTAAAAATTCTAATATATAGGATCAAATTAAAAATTTATTACTTAAATCTCAATCTCATATTACTCTTACCTCCTCTATATAACATATATGTATATTCATATAATCTTCTTAAATTAATTAATAATTAATTTTATATTATTTTTTGAAGGAATTAATTATTTATAAATAGTCTGTCTTCAGAAAAATCTATAATATATATATATACATGCATATAAATATATATAAAGTTAACAATTATTATATTATCATTGTAATCAAATATATATTTTATATATTCAATCTAAAAGTATAAAATTATTCAAAAAATTTGGCTCGGGACTTTGTCCCCGAACCCCCACTAAATTATTTATAACCACATAAATTTTTTGACCTTGCTAAACAGAAAACCTGGCTTCGCCACTGCTGAGGATAACCTACGTATTAAACAAGTAAAACAAAACAATATGTTTAAAAACAATTCTTAGCAAGTCGTGTTAAAGTTGAGAATCTAGAATAAATTGTATTAGCCTTGATTTTTCAGGATCCACTGCCAAACATTTTCAATTCCTCATACTCCTCCCTCATTCATTGAGTTGGGACAATTTATAAGAGGCCCGCCCGTAATGCATTGAATGAGTTAAAGATCGAACGAATATGAAAAGGACATAAATCAAAAAATAGGCCATAAATGCAGGAGTAGTGGGTCTTTCTCCCTCTTTCTAGCGACTCGAGGAGTGGATCTGAGAAATACACTTCAAAGAGAAGGAAGTTAGGTTTTCCAGATTGATATATATGGCCAGACACAAAAGATTTTATATTACGTTTGAATTGATAAAATGCAATGGATGAAAAAATGAAATAGAAAATAAAATAAAATAAAGAGTGAAATGGTTTATTTTATACTCTCTCCTAAATATAAATTTGGGAGGGATATGAATGATCCATTCTATTACAATGGAGTAACTAAACATAATTTTTTTTATTTCATCTCACATTCATTCTTCTGCTCCAAACGTAACATTAAAATTAGGTCAAAGAAAAAATGCGAAAAAGAGAACAGAATGAAACCCGATAGTCCCGAATTATGTCTAGGCAAGAGAATCACTGTTGAGAGCCCAATTCTTGCACAGAGAAATATTAGTACCAATTAAAGACTAAAAGTTGTAAATTTTAATCTTTTCTTTCTGTTGTTTTCTACTTGCAAATTCCACTCCTACAGGCTACAAACAATGAGGTTTTTTTTACCCGTTTCATCAAAAGAGGCCAATTAGACTAGTGGTTCCATCGCACAGTGAGAATGGACATCCTCCACTCAACTCTTACACTACTTCTCGTAGCTAGCAAACTTGATAATTTAATGAGCCATGTATATCCTTAAATTCCTTTTAGCTGAGACAAAATCAAGATTTATCATGCCTTCTAAATAACTAAAGTGTAGCTTGATGTTATGGAAAGTAACTTCCACTAATTTGATATATATGGGGTTTGTCTTATGTCATTAGTATCAAGGATATATATATATCAATGGAGCTAGCTAGCTAGCTAGCTAAAATGATTGTTTCTTTCTCGTAGCTAGCTATGATCACATTAGTAGTGACATGTATAGTGCTTCTTCACTCATCAAGTTCGAGGCACTCAAGTGTATGAGAAAAAAATAGGCAACCGCTTAATTATGAGAATTGCTCCTCTATATATCCACTCCCTTGAGATGATTTGATTTGCCGGTAATGGTAGCAAAGAATTGTTTGTAAATGCAGCAGTCACCCTTTGAGTATCATCTATCCATCTTGCTAAAGCATAAATTAGAATGACATCTATGGAGTAAAAAATATTTTAAGAACTTTTCCTTTTTCTTTCTCTCAATCTCAAAAGCTACATCCTAAAAAAGATAAATGCATGGTAAAAATGACAATTCATATATCCTTTTTAAAGAAAAATGTTGTGTGTTGATTCGGTTTATTGTAAGTAGACACATTAAACATCTCACATGCTTATAGAAGATTAAGAAATATTCACATTGTTATTTAATTTGTGTCTAGTTAGCTACTCAGTTACATAACGAGTCAGCATATAAGTGAACTTTTTTTTAGAAAAAAAGAGGTGTATATATAAGTGTGTGTGTATCAATATATATATATATATATATATATATATATATATATATATATATATATATATATGTAGGATTCTCTTAAAATGTGCCCTAAGGGCACATTCTAAGTGCTGAAAATAATGTATAATAATATTTATTTATGTATTTGCACTGAATTCAATGCATAAAAAAATAATATACTAGTGGATCTCATGTATTGAATTTCGTACAAATATATAAACAAATAAAATTTATCCTTATTTTTTGCGTTTAGCATGTGCCCACATGCTAAGAGGACCCATATATGTATACACATATGGTCTGGGTGTGGACTCCAAAGCTTTTTACTCTTGCATGAAGGTGTTATTCTATGTTTTTAGAGTATGAGTATAGTATGCTCCATCATTCTTACATGAGGGTAGGTTTTATCAAGGCCCCATTACGTGTGGACCCCACTCTTATGCGAGATAGTGAAGTATACGGTAGCCATACTTCAAAAATATGACAATTTTTTCTCCTGCATGACATGCACCCTATCATCGTAATTATTAAATTGATTGAAGGGAAATCTCAAAAAAAAATTAAAAAAATGAATTAATATATGAATTTTACAAAAGATATACATACCCCAATTACTGTCTTAAAATGAAGTCACCCTAACTTTTACCTTGCGAGTTTTGAGTGAAAAAGGATATTTTACTAAACTTATGCTTTTTAACTTCAAATTATGTGGGGCATACATATCAATTAAAGGATATCACTTAATTTTTTTATACTAATCTTTTCATTTTAAATGTGTCTAAAATTAAGCGATTTAGGTCGGTAGGAAAATGTGATTATTTGCATGAAATCGCCGCATGCATGTCCCAAATTTAATGTCGCATGCAAATGAAAAGAGCAGTGGAGATGGCGAAAGAGAGTGAGTGAGACTGACCTGACAAGAGTCAAAATTAAAAGTAGTCCTAAATTAACACAATAGTACGTATGACATAGGATACCTTTATATTTATATATATATATATAAATAATTATTCGTTTATACATGCATTCTGTCGCCAAGAAATCACTCCGCGTGCTGCTATCTTTTTCCTATCGATTGATTGATTGATTATGTTACCAACATGTACAAAAAACTAACAATTCACCGTCTAACAAAATTACATGAATATATTTATTATTTATTTATATTTTGCATATATGCATGTTTTAATTTGTTCTCTATACAAGGACCAGTTAATTTCTAAATGTCCATTTCCCATAAAAATGTATAATTATGTTATGAAAATATTAATTAAAAAAGAATTATCTCTGCAGGACAAAAGAAATAATTTTTTATTTTTTATTTTTTCATTTTTGATGTTAGACGTTGTATTTTTGAGTTAGATAAACTATATTTTAAATAAGTCTTGTTATTAAATAAATAAAATTCTCAAATATAAAATACGTTTTAAAGTATTTTAAATTTTCAAACACAACAAATACTGAATGCCAAGAAACAAGCAAGCACATTAATATATGGTGTTTGAAGAGAGAGAAAAACTTGTCTAAACGTAACGGATCCCATTTTATAAGGAGTATTATTTATTAATTTTGAAATACTTATCACGTAGTATCCCATATCATTCATATAGTATTATATAAATATTTAAAATAAATTATTTTATTTTAAATATTTATATGATATTTTATAAATGATATAAAATATCACATAATAACTGCTCTAAAAAAATTTGATAATTTTTTTTTAATAAGATCCTACACTGCATGCATGTGTTATGGCCCTTGTAATGGGCAATTGAGAAAGTCATTCATTGCGTAAAGACTATTGACTTTGAGCTAAAAAATTTGTTCTCATTTACGCAAAAGGAACAGTGTGTATTGGTGAGTGGAAGTTGTAATAATAATATCAAAGGTTATCATTGTAAAGCTTCAATTCATAATAATTGGGTAGGGGAGACATACGGGACCTGCTATAGGTATGATCCGACATGACCCATCATTGGTGGTTAAGCAATCATCATATAATAAAATTAGAGTCTTTCTATATATTTTTATTTTTTTTATTTTCTTATTGATATATAAAATAAATAAATAAATAAAATTTATTTTATTTTATTTTTAATTAAAATAAATTAATCACACTTATTTATCTTATACACGTATAAAAAAAATAAACAAATTTAGAATTTTTCATAAAATTATCGACCAAAAAAAACGTAGTGTCCACGGTCTCTCAATTAAGTTTTCATTATTCTCTCTCTCCTTTTTTTCAAAATTCGCATGCTAGCCGGCTCTCTCACGACTCCTGTAAAAAAGTCATTCTATAAGTAATTTTTTTTTTTTACCCTTTTTAATTTTTTTTACTCACCCTTGATTATTAAAGATTGATATATTTTGTCATAAATATCACTTAAAATATTAAGTATTATTTAAATAATTATAAAATTATTCTTAAATATATATTTTCCCATGATAATATTCTTGTTCTGAGACCTCATTAGTGTTTTGAAACAAATCTTTTAGTAAGAATGATCTAGAAGTCCAGGAGCTTGCAAAATGCAGTAGTACTCGTACGTCAATTAGGGTCAATTGATCTCACTCAATTTTTTTATTATTTTTATTTTATAATATATAATAAAATTTAAAATTTTTAAATATTATATGCGAATTGACCTCATTAAAATTTTATAAAATTTATAATATAGGGGTCATATTAAAAATGTATAACTTTCTCATTTAAGTCTCAAACTCATATTATTCCTACCTCTTCTATATATGTATATTCATATAATCTTCTTAAACTAATTAATAATCTATTTTATATTATTTTTTACATAAATTAATTATTTATAAATAATTTGTCTTTAAAAAAATCTATTGAGGGTTAATAGGGTGTATATAAATATATATATAGTTAACAAGTATTATATTATTATTGTAATTAAATATATATTTTATATATGTAACCTGAAAGTATAAAACTATTGAAAAAATTTAGCTCCAAACCGTTGCCCCCGAACCCCCGCTAAATTATTTATAACTTCATAATAATTTTGATATCACTGCAAAAATTAATTCTAACTTCGCCACCGGGGTTAAACTATTTCCCTATATCTTGCTATAAAGGTAGGGTTCAACCTGGATCATATAAACTACACTACTAGTGAAAGTCACACTCATAACCAATGTATGTAATATTCTAGACTAAATTATCTTTACCATAATTGCAATGATTTTGATTTATTAAACAATAAAATCACCATTAATTCTTTGAAACCGGCCGCACTATAAATTTTCTTGCCATTTATTTATATTGGCCTACATCCATTAGCACAACATACATTATTGGATTTGGTAGTTAAAGACGATCTTTATCAACAAGCAAGATCCCTGGGTTTTCTTCATTCACCTTTGTTGTGTACGTAGCTTAAATAGGCAATACAGAAATCACATAAAGTTCTAAGGTTGGTTTATATCATCCATTCAAATAAAAGTGTTGCATATATAGTTACAGTACCCGTGGCTTTTTAGTAAAATCTTCATATATAGTTAAATCAATTTGCGTAATCCTAATATCTAAACTTCATGTAAATTTAGTTAAGTTTTAAATACAATAAATGTTATAATTTATATATTTTTATATATAGTGTGAATGTAAACGATTGTATTTACTAAAGCTGAAAAAAAATCGTATGGATTTGAAATTCAAAATTTGACAAATTGACTTCAAAAGTCGAAATGAAAATGATCTTTTTAAAAATAGAGATAGTATATATAACACCTTTTTTACCTGTATTTCAAACTTGTGAGACTCCTTGTTTGTCAGCAAAACCTAATCATCTAACAACTATTAATCATTGAATTAGAGTTGGTAAAATAGAGTTTACCCTCACTTGTGATATTTCTGTTTATGGCAACAATTGCTCTAAAATAACTTATCTTTGCTTTTAAAAATTTGGGGGTGAATATAGGGATATGTCCACAAAAAAAATACAAATAAAAATAAAAATAAAAATAAAAATACAGGGATGTATATGTTAGAATAGGGAAAAAACAGGAAAACGGTGTAAGTTTTTATAATGATTAGTTAGGGACAAAGGGTAAAATATGTCATAAGCTGTAACGACCTTTCTTCCCGCGCGCTTTCCCCCACCCCCTTTCTCCTGTCTTTTTAATTCCCTTTACTTTAGTGGAAGCTTTTGACTTTTTTCCTGAAAGAACAAAAGTTACAATCCCACTCCTTTCTTAGCCCCCTTTACCGGCTTAGATTTAGCAAAATTTATTCAGTTTGATACCTGCAGAGACAATTCAAATGTGTATATACATATAGAATGCCCCGTAACTATAGTGAGTTGTTAGTCAATAGCCAACAAGTAACATATTATACGTCAGATATTGTATGAATAAAAGTCGTTTAATATATTATATATCGGATGTTCTGTCAAATTGTGAGTATGGATCCTATGCATATATGGAGAATAAAAAAGTTGAAAGGCCATGACCCACCTCACATTGCTTTGGACAGTTGCAATGAACTCCACCTATTTGACAAAAATGGCCAAAGAACTCTGCCAACAGCAACATCTCCAACTGGGTCTCTGTCTTTCTCCTCACTTGGTTTCCTTAACCCCACACTACTACTATTTTAATTTTTCTATCTTCAAGAATCCCATTTTTCTCTTTTGGGTTTCTTCCATCTGTCGATGGACAAGCACCAGCAGCAGCTGTCTTTGGCCAAGTGTTCGCGGCAGCACCGGTGCAGTGAATGGTTTGTTTGTTTGTTATTCTCCTCTGAATTATTATGACCTGCTTCAGTTCAATTGCAGATCTTCTGTTTATTGGTTTTGTTATTTTGATTTTTTCTTACTTGTGATGGACTTTTTTCTGGGTGCTGCTGTATTTTCAAATGTTTGTTATATTGGTTACATGGCTTTGTGGATTCTGAACTTTTTCCTTGACATAACGGGGGAGTGATGTTAATTTTGTTGAATTTTTTTATAATTTTTAGTTGTTTGCTATTCTTTCCTTGTTTGTCTGTTTCTTTTTGGAGCTGACGAAAAGGATGGAGAGTTTGATTAAGATATGATCATTGGCTGCATCCAATAGTGAAAGGATGGAGTGTTTATTGTAGAAAATATCAAGTTACTTTAAAACTATGGAAACTGTTACTTCATTTAGATTTTAGTGAAGGAAAGGGGTAAATTTCATAGTCTTAAGATATCTCGTTTATAAAAGAACTATGAGATCTGGCCAACTAAACAAGTCTACTTAACTAACCTTACAACGCTAACTAATTCTAAAGAGCTCAATTTTTATCATTTGGGGAGCTTTACAACTGAAAATATGAGACACAAAGTTTCTTGGTACATCTTGGTCCCTAAATTCTTTTCCAATCACCAAAATGGATAGTAGCGGTTAAGTTATTTCTAAGGTTAAAATTTCTAGCATTTTGAGCGGTTGGTGGTTCTCTGAAGCTCTCATACACATTGTTATCTCCTCTACTTTATTCTCTCCCTGATTCTCTTTTGCTGATAGTTTATAATAGGTTACTACTTACTGAAAGCATTATATTGTCACTCATCTTGGTTTTACATGTTTTGTGCTGTTGATTTATTGCAGGATATTCCGGGATGTTCCTAGTGATATAACAATAGAAGTGAATGGTGGTGCATTTGCATTACATAAAGTAAGTTTCTTCGTTCTATATTTGAGTTCCTTTATGGTTGACAATTCTATCTTTCAATATGGCATTTTCCCAATGATTATTGAGTAGTCCCATATGGTTGCACAAGTCTGAAAGGATTTCATTGCATTATGAAGTAAGAGCATTTGGTGATGTCAGTAAATGCCCTCTTTTATACATCATTGGGTAAACGTAACAATGTCTTCAGGAATGAATAGGATACGGATCTAACTTCTGGCCTTTGTACTTAGTCCCACACTTAGAAGCCCCAGCTTCTTACATTATTTAAGCAATGTCCTCGCAGAACTAAGAAAAAATTATTTCACGAGTTTTGCTTTTTGCTTGTGATTGCAGTTTGTAGAACAAGATTTCTTATATATTTTCTACTTTTCTTTGGTTTTCTCAGTTGATTGTTCTACAAAGTCCAAGTGAAAAGTACTAGTACAGAAATCATAATCTAGGAATCCAAATGAAAAAAATCCTGGGTGCATTATTACTATAATGGCTTGTAGTTTCTTAAAAAATAAATAAAATTCCCTATTCCAAAATGGTATTTTGTTCCATGGTCAAAGGACTTGCAAGGTTATCTTTGTGTGAAAAAACTTGCGTCATAGTCAAAGCCACTGATTTTTCTTTCTATATAGTTTTTCTTCTTCTTTCTGTATTTGTGTTTGTTTATGCATTTAAAAGAAGACCAGAATCCCTGATATTAAGAATAACTTCAAGATATATTGTTACATGCAGTTTCCTCTTGTGTCTCATAGTGGTCGAATCAGAAAGTTGGTAGCAGAAAACAGGGATTCAGATATTTCGAGGATAGAGCTTCATAGCCTACCCGGAGGTGCAGAATCATTTGAGTTGGCTGCCAAATTCTGTTATGGTATTAATTTTGAGATCACGGCTGCAAATGTTGCTCAACTATTTTGTGTTTCTGATTACCTCGAAATGGTTGAGGAGTTCTCAAACAGCAATCTTGGTTCCCGTGCTGAAGAATATCTTGAGAGTATTGTCTGCAAGAACCTTGAAATGTGTGTTGAAGTCTTGCAACAATGTGAAAATCTACTTCCTCTTGCTGATGAGCTGAAAATTGTTAGCCGATGCATTGATGCTATAGCATCCAAAGCATGTGTTGAGCAAATTGCTTCAAGCTTCTCTCGCTTGGAGTATAGTAGCTCAGGAAGACTTCACATGAATCGGCAGGCTAAATGTGAAGGAGACTGGTGGATCGAAGATCTCTCTGTTCTACGGATTGACTTGTATCAAAGAGTTATGACAGCTATGAAATGTCGTGGAGTCCGACCTGAAAGTATTGGGGCATCACTTATGAATTATGCCCAGAAAGAATTAACGAAGAAATCCAGTCTATGGAATCCATCTAACCAGCCAAAAGTTGATTTGGTTTCTGGTTCAAGTGGACATGAAAGACTGGTGGTTGAGACAATTGTTAGCCTTCTGCCAATTGAGAAACTTGCTGTTCCCATCACCTTTCTGTTTGGGTTATTGCGAAGTGGTGTGATGCTTGATTGCGCAGTTGCTTGTAGACTTGATCTTGAGAGGCGGATTGGCTCCCAGTTAGACATAGCCTCTCTTGATGATCTTTTGATCCCTTCCTTCCGCCATGCTGGTGATACTTTATTTGATGTTGACACTGTTCATAGAATTTTGGTTAATTTTTCTCAGCAAGATGATAGCGAAGATGATATGGAAGATGCCTCGCTCTTTGAATCTGATAGTCCTGATTCACCCTCTCAAACTGCATTCGTCAAAGTTTCAAAGTTAGTGGACAATTACCTAGCAGAAATTGCACCTGATGCAAACCTCAAACTCACCAAGTTTACAGCCATCGCAGAAACTTTACCATCACATGCACGCACAGTTCATGATGGTTTATACAGAGCTATTGATGTTTACCTCAAAGTATGTGTGACTTTTTACTGGTATAATATGGCTGAATAGTCCTTTTGCTATACTGTGATACCTAGTTTTGGAGGATGAATGAGATTATCAAGAAGTTACTATCATTGATTCTTGAAATTTGTGTCATTCTTTTTATATTGGGAACACTAGATTTACAAACACCCCCCCCCCCCCCCCCCCCATCATGTAACTAGTGGAAATCTTATAGGAAGTTAGAACTAAAGACCTTAAACAGAAATTATGCTTTGTGTAAATTCTTTCAAATTAAACTTCATCCTAAATTTATACTTGATAAAGGAAATAGTAATATTTTTTCTGTCTAAAATTAAAGGAAAGCAGCCAAGGTTAGCTACAAGGGGTCTCCTCTAATTATGGTTTCACTTGTCTAACTATTAATGAATGCTTATTGCAGGCTCATCAGGGGTTATCTGATCCAGACAAGAAAAAGCTCTGCAAATTGATTGATTTTCAAAAGCTTTCACAAGAAGCTGGTGCTCATGCTGCACAAAATGAACGTCTTCCTCTCCAATCAATGGTCCAAGTGCTTTACTTTGAGCAGTTGCGACTTCGAAATGCCTTGTCCTGCTCTTATCCTGATGATGACCACAAGCCAATGCAACAATCATGGCGGATCAGCAGTGGGGCTCTCAGTGCTGCAATGTCTCCACGAGATAATTATGCATCATTGAGGCGAGAAAACCGTGAACTTAAACTCGAGCTAGCTCGGTTGCGAATGAGACTAAATGATCTGGAGAAGGAACATGTTTGTATGAAGAGGGACATGCAGAAATCTAACTCTCATAATTTTATGAGTTCTTTTTCAAAGAAGATAAGCAAACTAAACTTTTTTGTGCATAGTTCTTCAAGAGGATCGAGTTCTCCCTCAAAGAACTCACAAAGAACGGATTCTAAGGTAACTGAGAGAACAGTAACAAGCACAGGTTAGGTAAGCAGTTCTTGTATTTTGTTTAATTGCTTCTGCTGAGGAATTGATAAGGTTTTTCCTTTTGTCTATTTTCTTTCTACCTTCTTTTATATACGAGCCATGTATATGAGTTTGGGGCTTTGTTAGCTGCATAAAAGAGTTTTTGTGTGAGGGATGATTTTATGCTTTGTGTTACTTGGTATAACTTTTAGAATATTATCTGATGTAAACATGTGAGTTGTCTTTATTTATAGTAATGGTCAATTTATATAATGCAGAAATTTTGACTAATTAACCTTTATTGGTACTAGGTTTGGTTTCCATATACCAACCAAATTCTAATGGCTTCATGCTTTCCATTTCAACCCTCACCTTGGTCATTTTTAGCATTTTCCTAACCTTTGGTATACTTACAATTTGTATACATTGGTAATTATCCTATGACTTTCATGAACTTGTTCAGGGTCCAATGTCTTACAGGTGAATTGGACATCCTGAGCATTCTGAATTTTAATTGTTTCTTCTGTCTACTTTAATTCTTGTCATGTATGCAGAATTTTACAGACCGTGAAATTTTTAAATGGCCAAAACTTCCCTGTTATATTTCCCAATACTTCTCTAATTGATTGTACTCTAGAGCAAAACTATAAAGCTTATGTTCCAAAATCATTTATTGAATTCCATTTACTAGCAATTGGTCCCAAACATATAGGATTCATAGATAGATTTTCTTCAGTCCCTTATTTATTATCTCTCTTCCAGTGACCTAGAACATTAATGAAAAACTTTTTGCAGAATGCTCGTGGTTGGAATCAAACCTTGGTTGGTATAATGCTCCACTACGCAGAATTGGTGTTTGGGGGGGTTGTTTGCTGTGTTCTAAAGTTTTACTGATATTGTAAACAAGATATACATCTTTATGGCATAATAAATGTAACTGCAAAACAATCGCCTGAAAGAAAAGAAAATCTTCTAATCGGCACCCCAGTCATATGTAGAGTTTGTGTCATGACAACAAGATAATAGTTGAAAAATGTATGTTGCACTAGTGTCGGTAGAAAGCACATCTGTTCTGTTAAACATATGCTGATTCCATTGGTGTTCTAGTCGTAGCTTATAAAACAAAAGTCACTTTTAGATTGAGTGATTTACGAACACTGTCCTGTTCCCTCAGACAAGATCTCAACTTGTTGATTTTTTCACAGCTTTTAATCTGTACATCACCATTTTCTGTTTCAAGCAATGCTGATCTTCTAGCATGAAAACATCTAGTGTTGGCTGGTGATTTTACTGAGTATTTGTGATTGAACTCTTGGTGGCTCTTTTTTTTGTTAACAATTTTCACCTCAGGCCATGAAAAAACTTGGGATGGCTTGATGAGACTCTCTTTTCCCCGAGGAATTGCTTCACTCGGTGCATATTTTATAGAAAGTTTCTTAATGTCTTGGACGTGGTGTTGGTGTTTAGGTGTCATCGCAGAGCACAACTTGAGACACACAAGTTGGCTAGAAAGGTCTTGATGATCATGATCCTCCTGAGAGTGCTTTTGTTGTTCAGGAGGTTGATTGCAGCCTCTAGCCTTTAGCAAATCATAGATAGTGCGATTAGGAACGATGTAAAACACTTTTCCCAGGACCAAAACTGACTCAGGCCGGACCACAATCCAGGGATGTTTAAACACATCAGGCCGCGCAATGCAGTGTCTGGGGTTCTTCCTCATAACTTCAGCTGCCGTAATAGGTTTTCTGTGAATCTCCACATGCCTACCCGGATGAACTATTTTTAGGACACCTTTCTCTCTTGTTGAACCCCACATAGTTGGTTCCTTCTAGCAGTCAGTATGTGGGAGAGGAAATTTAGAGTAGAGTTTCTCTTGGAACTTAAAGAAAGAAAAACAACACATGGGGAGGGAATATGTGACAGCATATCACCCCTTCTTATAATGTCCTTTAC
This sequence comes from Hedera helix, assembly GCA_947179155.2. Lineage (NCBI taxonomy): Eukaryota > Viridiplantae > Streptophyta > Magnoliopsida > Apiales > Araliaceae > Hedera > Hedera helix. The sequence continues at coordinate 50,356,024 of OX359271.1, forward strand.
TTTGTTTGTGGGGAATCCTATGAAAAAGGATTTTTGGACAAGTTGAGGTCTCTTTGTTCTAGGAATTTGTTGTGATTTGATAAATCTTGTTTAAATATAAGATGGGCAGTATTAGTATTAGAAGAATGTTTGTCTTTTTTTTGTTGACAAAATCTAGATATATATGACTGAAGTTATATCTGTTAGAAATGGTCGAGGTGTCTTGTTCTTATCTTTTATATGATTCTGAAGCAAACGCTGGCACAAGAGATTACGCAGCTATTTAATAAGTTGTGTTTCATTATGTCCTTACTTATCCCTAAATATGACTTTCAAGAAAACAGGAAATGGAAAGAGAAGTGAAAATTAAGTCCATAAAAATATTATGTCACGATTTTGTCAGCTTTTTGCTGAAGAATTCACAAAAATAACATTATATTCTTACGATAATTTTTTTTGAAAAATAAAATATAATAATAAAATTTATATATTATTGTGTATTACTAGGTGCCATGAAGTCAAAGAAGCTACAACGAAGTTGTTAGCCAGTTTCAATAATGACGACAACAACTGATTGCAACAACACTACTAATAATAAGACCAGATGCAACATCTTTAAGTTTGCAACTATGTATTAGCTGTTCTGGATGACCTAGGAAATAACCACCACCTGCCTTAGTAGTCCCTTATCATTATAGAAATTGAGAGGAAATTGCCATTCATGCATGTTGTTCATTTCTTGTACTTCTCTGTGGATCACATGGCACATTGTTTAGCCTTGTACTCTTGTTATCTCTCCTCGGATCAGTTGGCCTTCTTTTATTAAATCCCAAGACAGAACGTGGCAGGCAAATAAATGGAAGCATATTTGATGCACTAATTTGTCTCATTTTTGCACCAGAGGTTATAGGTCCATCTTGTAGTCCCTTTGTCCTACCCTGTCCCTGGTATGAGATTACCATTTGAATTTTTGTATTTATCCTTCTACAAATTTAGATTCATAATTTTTTAATTATTTGTTTTCAATATTAAATTAGTATGAAATTTATGACAAACCATAATATGTGTAAAGAACAGTCAAATATTACTCTCATTTTTTGACGGAGATATTGTATAAGATATGTTCTAAGAATTTTGTTAAATCAGCTTATACAGAGCTACAACTGTTGCATTGTAGAACCTAGTAGGACAATAACGTCGAAGGCTGCTCTGATGCTCAAGAAAACCAACAAGAGCTCTCCCCTACAAGCTCGATCCCCTAATGGTGTCATATTCTTGAAAGTATCAGTTGCTAAAAGGCGAAAGTGATGTAGACATGTTCAGTGACGAAGGGAGAAAGTATTTTCAGTGGGGGTGAAATTATTATAAAGTATAAATAATTTAACTTTGGAACATTGCTTTTGAGTCAAATTTTATGAGCAACTTTATTTTGTTGGGTAATTTATACTCCAAAATTAGATATGTATATTATTTTTTAGAATTAAAGATATATATTACTTTTTAATCAGTACAAAAATTGAAAATATATTTCTATTTTGAAATTAATAAATCATATGAAGTTTCAGATATATCAAATACTATTATGTCACTATTATAAATTTTCAACAAATGTTAGAGAAATATTTGAAAAATTAATTATTTAAAAAATTGTTATTTTAAAAATGTATATACGATTTTTGAAATGAGAGAATATTTAATTACAATGAAATAGAATTAATGGTAGCATTATATATATATATATATATATATATATATATATATATATATATATATATATATATATATATATATATATATTGACCTCTAATAGGCCGTTTTAATCATTAATTTGTTCATAAATATTTATTTTTGTTAATATTTCAAAAATAATATAAACTTAATTATTATAAAATTTAAAAAGATTAAGTAAGATGTATATATAAGAAGGTACAAGTGATATGAGATTGAAATCTAATTGAGAAAATTACAAAATTTTAATTTGTCTCTATATCTTAGAAAATTTACAAAATTTAAGTGGGATTAATTTATTTAATACACTAAATTATTTTTTTTTAAATCATATATTAAATAAGAAAAATAAAAATCCAGTGGGGGTCAATTGACCACAATCATATATAGCTGCTGGCTTCGTCTTGGACATGTTTTTACCTATGAAATTTTCAGTGACAAAGTAAAACTATCAAGTACAGCAATTGATTGAGGGGAAAAAGGACATGCTCTAGGTTTTTATTTAATTAACAAAAAAAGAAAAGAAAAAAGGACATGCTCATATACCAGATCAAGTTCAAACATCCCAAGGACCCATAATTTAACAGTTCCCCCGTAAATCGATACAAAAGGGGGTTGGTCTCTCGTAACTAATAAAAACTTGCTTAAATCAGATTCTGATCCCCAGAAATCCTTAAGCTGATTTGTTATAGAAACGGACGCCAACAGCTACACCCAAGATGACGAGAGGAACTAAGAACTGGAGAAGCTTGACGATGAACTCTGATGTCTTGTCCTGATTGTATTGAGGCTGATTTGGAGGAGTGTAGTTTGTCTCGGAGGGGATGCTTGCTGTATCAATGTCACCCACATATAACTCATCCAGCATTGCTCTCGCACTGCTACTGTGTCCCACATCCTCAAAATCATCAGTTGCATCTTTTCCTGCAAGGGCAAACCAATAAGGCATAATCAGGGGCACTGATCAAGACCTATCTCGCCGGAACCATATACAATAATCAAATATTGCAACGCATTGTTATACCTGTGTCTGATAACAAAACATCATCACCACCGGGATGATCCTCCAAGAACTTTGTCACGTCATATACCTACTCCAACACATGTAACGTCAAAACATGGATGAAATTTTAATAATTAAACACATAACGTAACACGTTTACAATAGCTAAGGTAGCATTTGGTTCAAGTAAAGTCGGATTCGAAGTTCAAAACACTCTATATGCAGCTGACTTCTTGAAAATGGAAATCGCTTAAACTTAGAGTACCACCAGAGACTGTGGCTTGCGAATAGAACTTTATATCTTTGAGTTTTAATTATTATCTCACCATATACCTACTATTTCATACGTTTTCAAAAGTTGGATTGCTGGAAGATAAGTGAGATGTTGTCCACTCAATTATCAAGACGAACAAGAACAAAACTTCCAACAACCACATGTATAGGTCTAGTATTCCCTATATTATGGCGCATTTTACTCCAGGAGCAATATAAAAGTCATGTCCAATCTTCCACTACATGATACCAAGATGCAGTCTTGTTCACTCCAGCCAATTTGTTCAGGTGTTCGGGATTTGAACTAATGCTTTCGCGCATGTTGAAAAATTTTGCTCAATCTGAAAGAGCATGAATCTTGTGGATTCAGCAGTAAGATCCAACCTCAGAATATCATATATTGATAGGGTATCTTTGAAAGTTTAAGCCTATGCAAATGGTTATGCTTCGCGATTGCCTTTTTCGCGAATCTTGCATCTAACGTTTAGAGACCAGGTGATTTTTTCCTTGTTCCATCTGAATATTCTGATACAGAATTATCATCATAATTTGAGAGTGGGAATATGAAGTATCAAGTCATTATTGTGCAATTAATACCATATCGCTTTCAATAGCTCAACCAAATCATCTGATTCTGCATAATGCTTTCCAGGCAATCATCATCTAAAAATTAAAACTCATAGCCAAAACGGATCAAAACGAGATCAACAATGAAGGCCGGTTGGAATTTTATTGAACAATTAATTGATCTTGATTACAATCAAATAAAAACATCAAGTCCTCAATTGTTACATATTTTCTTTATGGACTAAAACTTCACCTTCAAGTGCATTTAAGCCTAAAACAATGCAACAAAACAGTTAGAAAGAAAAGCTAGCATACAAGAAATTTACATGCTTTATGAGTTCAGAGCATTCAACGAAATTCATGATTGCTAATAGCATAAAGAGTCACGTTATGTATTACGAAAATTTTCAATCAAATTATAATTTAGCATATATATATATGGGATAAATAGAAATTAAAAATGATCCACATAATTTATTTTATCTTATGAAATATATTTCCACGGACTTGGCCACATTTTTGTATACATGCATATCATTTCTTTAGCATAAATCAACCCCAGATAATAAAATGTGGCCAACACGAATCTTAAAAGAGTTACACATGCAATTATTAACATTTACTTGATAAAAAGACAACCTTGAAAAAAAAGGGGGGGAAAGAGAAAATTAATATATATATATATATATACACACACACACACACATGAGAATATAATATATACATATATACCTTACAATCTAAATGAGAATATACTATATTTACATACCTTGCCATCGATGACGAGCCAACAATCATTGGGCGTGTTATGGTTGGAGACCTGAGCCAAAGAATAGAGCTTGCCATCGCCACCCATTTTTGGTGGGAGAGAGAGAGAGAGAGATTGGAAAATATTTTATAGATTAGCTTGCCAGTCTGATTCTGATGTCAAGGACTCGAAGTGTAAGCCCCCAGCCATTTATATTGGAGATTTCTTTAAGTATTTTATAGCACTTTTTTTTTTCTTGTGAAAATTTTGTTTATTCTGCCCATATTGTTTAATGTAGTTCCATTTTCCCTGTTGACTTATTTGCATCTTTTATTCTTATTTCATCTGGTATTCTATATATATTAAATACGAACACATGAAGATACATATGATACGAAAAATAAAGAAAGGACTTATTCATTATTACTCTATCATAATTGCAATTTAAATTTGTCATAGAATTAATAAACATATAAATCATTTTTTTACTAAGTATTTATATTTTTTAATGCTCCCTTCATTTTTTATATTTGTCTTTTAAAGATTGAAATTTTTTATTTTTTATTTGTAGTTTAGATTTTAAGGAAAAATTGATGATTTAGTTTTTTATATTATTCTCACATTAAATACTAATTTATTTATTTATTATCTTTCTCATAAATATTAAAAGGTAATATTGATATTTTATATCTAATTTGATCAATTAAAAAAATATTAACTACATTTATTAATTTGTATTTTTGTCTAAAATATCAATTAAAAAAGGAATGGAGGGAGTATTATAAGTGAGAATTGAATCACTAAATTGCCCCAATCATTTTTTCCCCTCTTATCTCACTAATTTGACTAATTATTATAGAAAATTGATAATTTCTATAAGTTACTCCTCACATGAATAATAAATAAGTCTTACATTTATGTGACAGAGAATTTGTCAAAATATAATATTTGCTTATGAAAATACTAATCTTTTAATTATAATGAATAGTTCAACAATAATTACAATATAAGTTTTCTCAATTTTCCTATAATCAAAGAATTGGGGTTAGAAAACTTGTGACCATAATGTTTTTTATTTTTATATTAATACCATTACCATACATGGTGATCTTCGTAAATATAAATACCAACTGAATTTATTTTCAAATTTTTTATTTTTTTTAAAAAAAATTATCATATTAAGAACCATTATTTCTAGGGTTATGGTATAATTTTATTTCAACTAGTGTAATGATAGAAATTTTCAATATTCATTTTTGCTGGAATAATTATAAGTAAAGACAATATTAAAACTACTATATATCTACATTTTGGCATCGCATCTTTTGAATTTGGAAAGAAAAAAAAAAGCTACTGATCTAGAATCTTCATAATTTGAAGTTCCATTGTGAGGAGAAAAAACAAATTATACATGACAATGAGAGAGAGAAAAATGTGTCTTTCTCCCTAGACAAAATAAGAACCACGAATTTGCTCGACTCTATTTCAAATATAAGATTAAATTTGATTTTTTAAAATAAATAGATATTTTTAAATTAAAAAATAATATAATTTATAATTAATATTATTTTTTGGATAATTTATAGTTATATTGCATGTAATAAATAAATTTATATCAATTTGAATTTAATAAAATCTCAAATTAATTTCAAAAACTTAAAATTAATCCTGTATTTTATAGCGGAAGGGGTCTTTAATTTGCTATCAAGTGTCACCATCTCCAACCGAAAAAATGAATATAATCATAATTTTATCTTTAGTCTACTATACGTAATCGGAAAGTGAAATTTTTTTATTTTTTATTTTTTATTTTTGGGCATGGAAACTGGAAATTAAACAATATAGACCAACACTTTTTTAAGCCCTCTTGTTTCTTTCTTTTCTTTGGTGATAGGGATTAGGGGGGGTGGGTTCGGGTCTTTTCATTTCCTTATTAATACTATAATAAATCCAAATTGGAGAACTGGAAAATTAGGCGAAAGTCGAGATCATTAATTTTAAATATATATATATATATATATATAATTTAAATACAAATAAATGAGGAGATTCTTGTAATGAATATTTTTATATACACTAACAGTTATATATTGTCAATAATAAAAAAAAAAACAGCACATAAATTTTATTCAAAAAGTAAGTCCTACATAGGAGTACTTTTTATTTGTTTTATTTTAGTGCACAATTAATGCTAGCTAATATTAGGAGTACTATTGTTCTTCTAGGAATTAATTCCTACAATGTCTTTAACACTATCATTTGGGTTATTGTCCTGATGGGATCCTCCTAACACAGTATGAAACGAAAACAAGACATAATAACATCATCAATTTTTAAATTGCCTTGAATATATATACAAGGGAATTGAGCGGAAAAATGATGATATCAAATTTTTTTGGAATCAATAATGATGGTAATAAAGCTTTAAATAGTTAAAATATCAAACCGAAGAAAGAAATAATAATATAATTACAAAAGGAATCAGAAAAGTTCAAACTTTGGGAGGCCAAAGTCGGCTTTACATTCATTTTTTGGTACAAATAATCTTACAAAAATAACTTATAAAATTATGTGTCAAAATATTAGTCGATGGTTCACCCAATACATAAGTATACAATAATTATAAGTAATCATAACTATACATATTATTTTATATCTAATTTTAATATTTAATTTTTAGTCATTAAAAAAATATTATAAGACCATGATGAGTATTTTGAAAATAGTACTTATAAGTGCCTTTAATTTCAAACAGAAGTGACTTCTGGTCCTTGATACTCTTACGGATGGATTCTCAATGCAAAATGTGTAAGCTTATGCTTACATTGAGCATTGGAAATGACTTATTCAATGCAACATCGATCTCCCAGTAACATTTAAAAAAAATAAAAAGAACAAAAGAACCAGATACAAGAGCGAGGAGCATGTGTGAAAGTGATCTTTGTGAAACTGGTACTGATATTCTTTGCATGCATGCATGCATTATGAGACTGACTATAATATTCAAATTGTGGAACAAGGATGTCAAACTAACAAACCCTTTTCTCTCATCATCCCTTGAAATGGAAAAATTATTCGGTGTTTTTCTTCCGATATCAGATGGTCCTCCATATATAAAATTTACTCAAATCTCGTATGAGATATATATAAGTTTTATATAAATCTCATATTTAGACTCATTGTTACCTCTTACTTTTTAATCTATCTTGAAATATAGCTTCTCCTACTTTTTTGTTACCTCTTCTTAGAGCCATATTTCTTGAACCATTTGAAAATCAAAATAAAGAAGAATCTATTAGATCGAGCAAGGGTAAAAATTTATCTTTTTTTTTTTTTTTTTTTATAGTTAATTTGACTCGCACATCTAAACACTCACACACCCACGTATCTTGATTTTGTCAAGAATTAAATCCCAAATCTCATAGAATTGGATAATACCAATGACATTCGATAGAAATTTATCTTTTCTTTGTTTGAAAAGTTACAAATAAAAACATAAACGTCCTAATTTACTTGAATAAAACAATAATTAAGATTTTTAAAATTTTAGGTTAATAATTACTTTTAGCTACAAGAAAGAAAAAAACTTTTTTTTAAAATTATTTTAACCGCAGTAGAGATTTTTCGACATTTGTAATCAAATAGGCCCGATAAGAAAAGGCTTGTACTACTATTACCATAAAACTTCCCTAGAAAATAACTTCAACCAAAAATTGAGTTTGGGCCTTAAGCCCAAATTTGCTGCAGACCGACGTATCCCAAAAATGTGAACAATCACACATTTATAAACCAAAAACCCTAGCATACACTGTATCATCTTCCTCAGAGAGAGAGAGACTGAGGTGAGAGAAGAGAGAAATGGTGTCGGGATCGGGAATCTGCGCACGGCGGGTGGTGGTGGACGCACGGCACCACATGCTCGGCCGATTGGCGTCGATCTTGGCGAAGGAGCTTCTCAACGGCCAGAAAGTTGTGGTGGTGAGGTGCGAAGAGATCTGTCTGTCAGGGGGACTGGTAAGGCAGAAAATGAAGTACCTTCGATTCCTCCGTAAGCGCATGAACACCAAGCCGTCTCACGGTCCCATCCATTTCCGTGCCCCTGCTAAAATCCTATGGCGAACCATCCGCGGGTATATTATTTTCTCTTTCCTCTAATTCTGCAATACATTTGTTTATATATATAATTGACTGTGCGCTCTAAATATTGTACTTTTGTCAATGAGTAACTATGTTAATAACGATTCTCTGTCTACTTGTGTTTATGAAATGATTGTACCTGTTTTTGGTATCACTTTCATTCGTATGTTTCAGTATTACAATTCTGTTTAGAGCGGAGATATTGCCAAATTTAAGGTTATTAGTCGTATTGTACTCTGTTCCTAATTAATGTGCTATGATATAGCAATTAGCAAATATATTCCCCTGGTAATAGGAAAAGAATTTTCGTGTCTGTGCTTGCATTTCCTATTTATGTATGTGTGTTTATAATAGGGATAAGGGAATATGACGCTGCCTCCATTTTCATATCTATGCTTCCATGTCCTATATATACGTGTGTACATTGTATGAATAATTTGTTTATGGTTGACACTATTTTGTAAATATATGCAGTGAGAGTGAATTGTTCTATTGTTGTTTTAAGGACTCTATACATATCTGTGGGTTTAAGGACGAGTGTGTATATAAATATATGTTTATATAAACGTATAGTGTGATTGATTAGTGTGTATTGTGCATTGAAGGATGATTCCACATAAGACTAAGCGAGGAGCAGAAGCACTTGCAAGGTTGAAGGTGTATGAGGGAGTTCCTCCACCATACGATAAGATGAAGAGGATGGTCATTCCCGACGCTCTCAAGTGAGTTTCCTTTATTGGGTTTCCAAGAAAATGTATAAAGAGGAAAATAAAATTTTATTGATTTTATTTACTGTTGATTGTTTTAACTTTTTTTTTGGAAAAATTGAATATAGGGTTTTGAGGCTTAAGGCTGGACACAAGTACTGTTTGTTGGGACGCCTTTCAGCTGAGGTTGGATGGAACTACTACGATACCATCAAGGTAATTCTGAACTCAAATGTTGACTATTAATATATATAACTGTCTAGTTTCTATGTATGTTTACTGGAATAAAGTGAAATTGTGGCCGGGGATCTTTTTTTGTCTGATTGAAGTAATAGCCATCTAATTGCCTTGAACCCCCTCTCCCCTCTATTCTGTGTATTTGAAGCAAATTAACTGAGGGTTAAATGTCGAAGTTGTTCTTGTCTTGCACTACTCCTATGATATTTTTAGCTCCAGCTAGAAATTTGCATGGTATCTGGTTTTGCATAAACAAGCTATATATACTGTCATGTTTTCTGGGTTATGTTATATTCAAATCGGGTCTTAAATAATAATACAATAACAGAGCTGGCACTTCGTATGCCTTTGATCTTGATTGTTGTCAGTGGTTAGATATAGGCCTTCTAAATTAATTTTTTGTCTCTTCATTTTCCATCCAATCTAATATAAACTGATTTTAGTAGTCTTATTATCTATTTAGAGTATTAGAAATCCTACTTCAGTACATAGCACTTGCAAAGTTTCTTTGAACAACTAGCATTTTGGCTTGATGATATTCTCCTGCAAAATCATAAGCATTGTGCCAATGTCTTGCATTGAAATTTTCCAAGTATTGTAAAAATATCTTGCATGGAAATTTTCCAAGTATTGTAAAGCATGATGCCAATATCTTGCATGGAAGTTTTCAAGTATTGTAAAGCATTATGCCAATATTTAATGTGTGTTCTTGCACGTTTCCTAGTGAAAATACCTGCAGTAAACTACTCGACTGAATCAGAGATTTGTATGAAATCTGATGCAATTTATATTCACTTTTGTGTGTACACAGGAGCTCGAGAAGAAGAGGAAGGAGAGGGCTCAGGTTGCATATGAGAGGAAGAAGCAGCTAAACAAACTGAAGGTCAAAGCTGAGAAAGCTGCAGAGGAGAAGTTAGGTTCTCAATTGGATATCCTTGCCCCTGTTAAGTACTAAGAATCTGTTGGGATTAGTTAGTGGCTAAAAATGTTTGATAGGGATTATGGCATGTCAATTTTACCTTCAATTTTCCCTATTAAAAAAGGATTTACTTCAAAATTTTGATCTTCTGGAGGACTTCTAGTCAAAATTTGTTTAGTGGATATGATGTTTCTGTTAGTTGTTTGTAGCATGGTTCTTGTGATGAAATATTAGAGATATAATTCTACTTTGCTGGATAATAAATTTCTTATGTTGTCGAGCGTTCTCTTTGTTGAAGTGCATGCCGCATGGTTTATCTGCAATCTATTGGAAATTCTGGAGTTTTTAATCATTCATTCAGGCCGGAATGACGGTCATATTTGTAGCGTATCTGTGTGCTACGCTATCAAATTTTTAGTTAGATTCAATTAAGTTGTAATTTTGGATTTTATTTTGATTAAAGCGTTGAAGAAACCTTGCAATGGGTGCCAAGGTATGACACACGGTCTATCAGTTTGTTATTACTGGATGAATGCGTTTGCATTTACAAATATATATATATTTGCAAATGAATGACTGATAATCTTATATCAAAGTTAATATTAAAAAAAATATCAGGTAGATAAAGAGCCCAACTATAGAGGAGATGGGAGTCTTGTAGTAACAACACACTAGCAGTTCAAATAAAAGAAGTGAAAGTGGAAGTGATTTGCCAACCCCAGAAGAGAGGAGAGGAGCTGAATCGGGTGAATGGTCATTTTTAACAAGGATTGCTATGAGTAGTCTTCAACAACTGCTTTTTAATCCTACAAGGCTTCAATAACTCTGCTCCATCGATGAGGAGTGTATTTACAGGAACCAACCAGTATATGAAAATAGAAACTTTGAGTATAGGCTCATAAATTACAAGTTATATATATACATACATATAAACTTCGTATATAAAATTTTATATACAATAGGCATGTTATCTTGTTTAATGGAGAGAGATGGGCAAAACTAATGAATTCTCCACTATACTTGAAAGCTTGGGAGAGTTAAAGAACCTTCACCTATTATAAGTCTAAATATGCATACATATTTTTCCTGCATCTTTTGGGAAGTTTTCTGCAAATTTATGAAAAATCACCTATTCATTGATACCTTCTGCTCAACCCATAGGAATTTGGAGAATAATAAACTGCAAGGCACCCTTCCCCAATCTTTGAACAGCGGAAGTCTGGATATTAGGTATAGGGTTGACATTTTTATTACTACACTTTAGACGTCAGTACCTTGATGGATCAGTTCTACGCTGAACATGGGGAAATTTGTGCCTATCATTCTCTATGTCAACGTGCAATAATGCTTCAGTAAATCCTTCAATCGAGGCACCACAAGTCATTATCTCTGCCAACAGGAGGCATAATGGCCATAGTCATGTAGCAGCGATACTTGGAGCAGTTATTCTAGCACTTTCCATTATTTTTCTTTCGGTATTATTGTACACACAGTTTTTTTTTTGATTGAATTTGGGCAGGAATGGATATGCGGGACTGGAAAGCAGCAAAATCATATTCCTACAAAGATCTACAAACTTTAAGGAAATTATAGGCTGAGGTAGCTTTGGATCCGTCTTTGCTGGAAAACAAGTAGCTGTGAAAGTTCGGTATGATAGAACTCAACTTGGGGCTGATTCTTTTATCAATGAGGTTTGCACAATCTAACCTTACGTACAATTCAAAAAATATTTTATTCAGTCTGATGCTTATAAGAAGAAGTAATTATTCAGTAGTCTTAGGGCACTTACCACGTAGTGTCCTACACCATTTATGTGCTGCCACTTCAGCACTTAAAGTGAAATAACTCACTTTAAGTGTTGAAATGACAGCACATGAATGGTGTGTGTCACCACGTGGCAGGTGCCTCAGGAGCATTTAATAATTTTTCTATAAGAAGTTGCCTAGTTACCATCTATGTAGAAAATAATTTAGAATGTGATATTTTTATTTATTTGAGCTGAGACTAGCTATATAGATAATATTCTGGTTTGTGAACATATGATATGTCAACTTCAAATCACAATGATGAAAAATTTCTTAAATTTTGTGTTAGTTTTATGATTTTGATATACATGTGTATATGTAGTTGGGTTCGCTCTTGTAAATAAGAATTTCTTGTCAAGTTGCCTCGCATAATCATTCTATGAACCGTCTTGTAGGTGTATCTTTTATCACAAATTCGACATCAGAATCATGAATCAAAGCAGCAAATACTAGTTTATGAGTATTTACCTTGTGGATCATTGGCTGACAACCTTTGTGGTATTGGTATATTATATCTGCACAATTTCTTTTTCTCTTTTCCTATCCACTTATTCAACGGCATTCTACCTTTAAATTTTCTATTTTGTGATTGATTATGATTTTGAAGATCATAATAAGTACTCTTTCAGGAGCAAACATTAAAAGAGTGACATTAACCTGGGTCCGGAGATTGAAGATTTATGTTGATGCTGCAAAAGGTACGTTTAGACGTATTCTTCTGGTCCATCTATAAGAAATAGAAGAAAGAAATTAAAGAAGGGAAATAGTAGCATTCAAGTCGAGTCATGGGATGGATTGAAGTTTTGCAGTAGAGAGCATGCAAAAGGAAGCCATAATTGCTCCAAGGTCTGTGGAGAGAGATGCATCGCAGAGGCCAACTATTGCAGAAGTATTGGCAGAGCTAAAAGAAGCCTACAGCGTCCAGCTTTCTTATTTTGCGACTGCTGGAATTATTGATTGAAATTAATCACACATGAGGTTATATAAGTATTATCATTATATGGCCCAAGTTTTCTTCAAATCAAGTTCTATGTAAGAAGATGAAGCTTTTCTTCTCGAGGTTGAGAGGGAATAATTTATGCTAGAGAACTCTGGTACGTATATCAAACATAAATTTGTATCAATGTACATATATATTGTATTGTATACATTTTCCGTTTCTTCTATTTAGTACTGGAAATTTATTTTTGTTGGGAAATTTATTTAGCAATGCATGTACTTGTTGATTACAAATTCCCATCCTAAAATCTAAATTCAAAATAACAAACTTGGAATAATATGTACACTTATAATGAAGAAAGAAAATCAAATTTGCATCATAACAAGAACAAATTCTTTATGATGACAGGAAGTAATCAAGTCGCTGCTATATACAAATTTTTACATCGTTCTAAGTTGGTTTCTATAATAACTTTCTATCTGTAAAACTCCAAGGAGACAATGGGAAGAAGCAGTAATAGGAATTGTTGAAAATAATAGATTAATATTCCTTGAAAGTATTATGTATTTTGTAGGATCTACACTCTGCATTCTAGGGTAACTCAAGAAGTCACTAAAAGCTAAGAGCAGGACTAGCTGGAGTAGCGCCGTTGGAGATAAAAGAATAGCGCTGTTGAAGCAGCTACAGCATACGGGAACAGAGTCCAAATTCCCTGCACGATTATAACATTAGATTCCTGTGTACAAAATCACAACTTCGGTGGATTAAAAGGATAGTTGTGTACCACTACAGTAGCAACTGTCGCCAGAGCAAAGACTGGACGCTCTCTCAATAAGAACCCAATCCCCAACTGAGCTCAGAAGAAAGGAGAACAAAACAGAATTAGCTATAACCAGAGCATGAGAACTTTCAAATTACTTGGAAAGTATTTTGAGACAGGTCAAACAAAATTTTCAGTCCTTACTGTAAGTTCAATTATCTAAGTATGCAGCTTCCAGTTTAAAAACAATATGGCCAAGACCAAACATGTTAAGCAGTGAGAATCACTAAACATAAATCGCAAGTACAGAAATTAATGTTGAATATTTGATTACTATGGAATTCGAGCTGAAAACATTATCATGCTACTTCTTTAATGTATATGCACTTAGAGGGGTGTTTTTTTCATATGTTATGATGCAGCCAGCTTTTCTGATAGAACTCCAATCACCTGAAGCGGAAGAGTAACCACCCCACCACAACAGACACCGGCAAAGAAACACTCTGGAGATATACCCTGCAATCAAAGTAAGACACATTTCATCAAATATTGGTACAATAAGCATTCTGGATTGTAGTTGTACTTCAACTGACATGTGACTGAATCAAATGAAGGAAACAAAATCCATTTAATCATATTAGCATGATGAATACATCATCAAGTTCATAAAAATTGTTTATGTTTCCAGAGTACATGTCAATAGCCTGAAGAATAAGATTGGTCCATAAATAGTGGTGCCAACACCCTATTATTAGTGACATCAAACTACACAAAACTCCTTGAAGTACAAATACTAAATTGCAACTGTGCCTGCTTATTGTTCTCAGGTGCCAAAGATATTGCTATCAAACTATTAAGATATTAATCAAAACAAAAAGAAATATCTAGCGTCTCAGAGAATGGGATTGAGGAGCTGCTTTTGTTGCACATCATTCTTAAAAAACAAAGCTATCTTAGAAGCTTCACTTATTGGCAAATCACGCTAACACAGATGAGACAAAAAGAATAGCCAATATAATAGCAGGAATTTAGGAACTAGAATCTCAGCAACAGGAATTGGTCAAGTGATTCAAATGACAGTCAGGTGATGTCAAACTACAAGGAAACTATCACTAACCAATGCCCCTGCTAGGAAAGCTGTTGGATTTCTCACTCCGAAAGAAAATCGTTCAACTGCAGATTAGAAAATGCACAAAATCATCAATTAATAGTGATGAAGTTTCAAGAACAATCAACATATTACTTGGTAAAAGAAAATGATCAAGTACATCTGGCTGAGACCAGATTCAATAAGAATGTAAACCAAGTTAAAACGGTTGGGTTTAACTTGGAAGCTCAGGGAAGTCATGACCCATTTAGGACCACATAAAAAAAAATGCTGGCCAACAACAAAGATGATTAAAAAAGAAAGACGAGAAATAGTCATCTACTAAAGACGTTTTGAACTTATCCTCCTACTCTTATTGTTTTCCAAATTCCAAACATTGAAATTATAACTTGGTGGTCACTTAAGTTCTCCACATCATAATGTAATGTGCTTGTATATATTAGGATTTCGTATAAGGTTAGATTTTATTGACGAATATGTAAACTATGCATACATATAACTAGAATAAAAAATAAAATAAAGAAGGGGAAATATATACGTATAAGCCCTTTGAACTCACCAAAACCTATGAGATTTCCGTATCTTTGCACAATACGTGCAATGCTCACCGCTTTGTCTTTTCCAATCCCCAACTGCAATCATCATCAAAATAATACATGTTAGATAAAATGATATAAGCCTACCTAAGTAGGTTAGTTTTCTGTGTGTATGTACTAAAAGCATGTAGTCAGGAACAAACCTTTGAACATACATCATTTGATGCCCCAGATTTCGTAAAGAGCATACCAATGTAAAATGGTACCATATCACTAATACATACTCCCCTGAAATGTAATGTTATCATGTTTTACAAAACAAATTATAGAAAAATTTGATGCTGCAAATACAAAGCTTTAGAGAATAGAAAAAAGCTTCATAGCTTTGCAAGTGTTGCCAGAACCAGGGAAGGTTCCATCATGCCACTAACTTTTAGACAAATTTTATAAGGCAATTGTAGCTGAAATAGAGCTATACAAAGGAGACGGATTTGGCTTTTACCAGTATACCCACAAAATTGTCGATATTATATATGAAGCATTTCTGGAGAATGATTCAGCGAAGGACTGCCATGTCCCATCCAAAATCAGCCTCCGTGCCAAGGAGATGCCAACCTACACCATTCATTGGTAAATGAATTTTAACTTCAAAATAAACAGCCAAATCGTAACATAATTATATCAAAATGACTACTCAATTAAGTTTTGAGAGGTACTGAATACAAATACCACTACAAAGGACAGACCCATATATTTAAAGCTTCTTCACTTATGAAAAGTCCAAATCCTGCCGCCATCAGCAGCCAAAAGTAGATCCACCTGCAATAAGGAAATAAGGAGATGCTTTAAAAAAAAAAATCCATGTCATCAAGAAATGGACATCAGAGGCAAGGAGTTTGCTGCCTTATTGATCGCAATAATATGTTAAAAGCCAATAAATTAATCACTTGGAAGGCTATTCAATTCTTCAAGAATTAACTAAATTGATGATCAATCATATTATAGTGTACCAAGGATGACAGTCAACTGCAAGCATACCCAAGAGAGTTAAAGAGTATGGAGTAAATTGTAACACCCCAATCCCTCATTGAAATATATGGGATATTTGGATATATATTTAAGGACTCAAGCTGTTATTACTAATACCTTTAGTCATGACATTTTGAGTGAGTCTGTGATGAGCTAAGAAGATATTATTGAGATAACGCATTAGACCTTATTATGCTATGATTTGATACATACTCGGAATTTGACTCGGGTTGTTACATATGGTATCAGAGCCGATTCTCGAAAACTCGAGTTGGATCATCCGATCAAGGATGGGGACACAAAGGCGGACCTAGTTGGCCGCTGGTATTATCCCACAGTGGCTAGAGAGGTAAAGTTTTTAGGCTATTTGTGATTATGTGTTCGGCCTGACGGAGACGTCATGTATTTAAGTAGTGGAATTTATAACACCCTAATCCCACGTTGAAACATGTGGAATACTTAAATGTGTATCTAAGGACCCTAACTGCTATCACTAATACATTCAGTCATGACTTTTTAGATGAGCTTGTGGTGGACTAAGATGACCTAAGTAGATATTATTGAGACAGCGCATTGAGTCTTATTATACTATAATTTGATACGGAATCAGGATTTGACTCAGGGTGATACATAAATTCAACTTGATTTGTACAAGTCCAAAACAATGGGAGCAAGTGGCTAATCTGCCTTTCTCCAACCAAAAAAATGCGGTCTTATCAGGCACAGTAACAGTAAAAAATATATATATAGATAGTAGTATACCCCGGAGCATACTCTGGAAGTACAAATTTGTATCCAAAAGCTTTGAAAGTAAAACCAACATCAGGTGCAGTGAAAGTGGAAGAGGATGAGCCATCAGCCAGGTATTGAATTCCAGGTGATGGTCCTTGATTAGGCTGCTTAAAGCTAACTGATATTATGGTCACTGTTGCAGCTATACCTAGGACTATTGCTAATTTTGCAAGAAATGAACTTCCTGTACCCCCGGTTGTATTTTCCTGATTCACAAGTAACTCATCAACAACTTTATCTTGTTCCTCTGGAGTGTCTTTAGATCTTGCACCCTCGTAATTTTCTGCGTCCTCGCGCTGAAAGCTTTTAATTCTGCCGACAGTGGATAAAAATATATCATTACACCTGTGACTAAATATATACAGCAAAGCATTGTTAAAATACTATAAATGTTGGTAGCAAAGAAAATAACTCAATAATTTCCCCCGACCATAGTTTTTCATAGAATAATGTGCTCACTTGGGTAAAAGCAGAATCTTTTTTCTTCTAATGATTGCCCATATTTAGGGAAACCCCATGAATACATTTATGCAGAAGTTAAAATTATTTATATGCAAATATTTGCATATTATGTATATGGATACGTGCATAGTGAGTTGCGTTTAATGTAACCGGAAACACATTGAAAACTTGTACTTTTGGATACAGAATTCCGTAATTAAATTATAATCATTTGGGAGACGGAACTGGTATTGATTTTTCCAGATGATTATTAAAAAAGATAAACCACATTCAGAATACAGAAACATTCCTATAGCAAGAACAATTGTATACAAGTATATATAATACCGAAAAATCTTAACATTAAGCAGAGTTACCGGAAAGTTGAGGGCTTGAATAAATGAGGCACAAAATCGAGTTTTGTTTGGACTGAGAAAACTCTGTAACGGAGATCAAAACAGCTGGATAAATACTTCAAATGTCGCCGATTGGAAGAAGATTGGGAAAGAACCAGCATAAGATGTGAAGGAACACTGGCCAGAAGCGCCATTGCGGACATGGGCGGGTTCTTACTGGGTCGAACCGAACTGAGCTACAGCACTGCTATTGGCCTATTGCTGCTGCTTCTACTGGTGGAATTCCTTTCAGGAAATGGGTGAGGAGAGAGAAAGGAGATGAATGATGGATTTAGTTCCATGTGGTTGGGTTATGTGGGTTTGAATAGTCAGAGCCAGGAGACAAAAATAAATTAGTTAAATTAAATTATAAAAAAAGATAAAAAAAAGAGTATTTTAGAGTGGGATATGCTTTTAGGCATGTATGACTATGACATCTTGGAATATGTCTTTCTGCATATTCAAATCTTAAACATACTAGAAAAATTAAATTATATTATATTTATCACGTGGAATTGTGGAGTGTTGGTGCTAGCCCGCCGCCCGCCGCCCGCCGCCGCCGCTTATAAATATTTCATGTGACAATAACGATGCTAATTTCAAGAATTGAAGATAGTGGGTTTCATTTTATTAGCAAGTCTATTAAACTGATAAAGAGTTTAAGTATTCTTAGAATTATAATGTTATTGCAAATAAAGTAGATATTGAGTTTGTTTGGTATTTTTTATTTTTTTTAATGTATGCTTTTAATATACCATTGTTTCAAAAGGAGTAAAAAGAATATTTTTATTTTCAAACGGATGAAATGGACCATTGTAAAGTCCGAAAATAAAGTACACTAAATTTTTTTTTGAGCAAAGACCCTTTCTTATTTTCTGAACATCTAGTCTCTAGTAGGTAACTGACTTATTGTTGGACTCGAGAATTTGTTGTTTTTATGTAAAAATTTGTGCATTTATATATACTAGATTGGTAAATCGTGCAAGATATAAATTTTTTGTTGTATAAAATTTGTATATTTCAAAATTTATAGTTCTATGTATTATAATTCTATTATTGTTTTTAATTAATTTTGAAACCGAGGGCATAATTAGTATTCTAGTATTACGAATTGCCTTAATTAATCTCACTCCTCTTAAACTTAAAGTCATAGAGTTACAGATAAATAGAGTTACATTCAAATATTAGACAAGTTAACGACCAAATATTGTGTTAATGTTGACTGCTGGTACGAGAATAAAACATTATAAGTCTTGAGATCAACGTATCATTTTAATTATGATAATTTAGAACCATTTGATTTGGAAGACGTAACTGAACGTTATTTCAAATTGAACAGAGATAATTTGGTTTGTAATCCTCAAATATATAGTACCCAAATTGTTAATAATAATTGGAATATTGAAATTATACCTCAATCTAACATAAAACCTTAACCAACATAACACATAGAAAAATATCATAATTCACCTCATAGTAGTAACTTTCAGAATCGCGTTCTTTAGCTCTCTCATTTTGTACTCCTCGGCCGCCACAGGACAAATATCAATATAATGATAAATATTTAAAATGTATAAATATATTATAAATTAAAATCTTATTATTTCATAAATTTTAATATATTTTATTAATTTCGAGTTAAAAATGTTTAAATTAATTTTTAAAAGTCAATAATAATCTTTTAATTACTGAAGGTATCCATGAGGTTGAGGGTTCATTCAATAAAAAAAAAAAATTGAACAAATACATAACTATCAATTAGACGTATTTATAAAAAATTGATAAAACAATCCTCAAAGTGGAAAAAAATAAAAATTTAATGTATTAATATATATTTAGGCCTAGATTAAATAAAAATATTTTGATAATCATTTTTAACACCATCTTAATATTTTATAGGCTAATATACTTTTTGCATATCCCAAAATTTACTTGTCAGACACTTAACGTAAGTTAAATTTTAAAAGGTCCACATTTGCACTTCAAATTTACAATTTTAGTGTTAAAGTACACACTCAAGTCATTTTTGACCAGGACTTTCGATTTTCACTTAAAACAATACTTACTTCAGGGATAAAATTATCTAAACACTTTAAATAAAATATTTTAATTCATCACTTTCATTTTCTCTCTATAATATCGGTTCGCAATGGCACTCCACAATAGTCTTTCTATGAAGACAATATTGCACGAATTGAAAACAATAATAATATAGTGACCCAACTTTGGTTGCCAAAGAAGGAAATCTAGATCTCTCATACTCACACAGCACAACTAGATTATACCCAATTCAAGTCGTACAGAAAACCATAGCAATTTTATATACATGTATACTTCAAGAAAACAATTAATAGTGGTAACAATTGCAGCCAAGGTGGTAGATAATTGGCATCTGATTGTACCACTCTTCTGCGGCCTAAGCTGTTAATTTTTTCTTTATCATTCTCCAATCATCAAACCTTTACAAAAATCAAAACTGAACGCAAATTTTCAGAAATTTTTAATTGCTTTCTAGAGAGGAACAACCCTCTCCAAGAATCTCAAATTGATACAGGACACTCCGTCTTCCTTCTCATATCCCACTTACCCATAGTCAAACATGAGTCAGATCACTCCATTTAAAGAGTCAGATCTCAAACTCAAATACAATTTTCAGAAATTCAACTCAATACACCATCAATTGAAAGTCCGTTACACACACTCTGGCTACAACCTGATCAAGAAAAGAGTGGATTATAGCATGGGAGAGAAGCTCTTCGACTCTTTTATCATCATCAATTCATCACTATCAGAAATCGGCCATGGAAGGGAAGATTATTGAGAGAGAGAGAGAGAGAGAGAGAGAAAAGAGGGGTTTTATGATGAATGAAAGAGAAAAGAAATGAATAAGGGAGAAAATGAATTGACCAATTTCGGGGTGCAAAAAGTACATTAATTTATTTTATAAGGCCAGTGATCTAAATACCATGGGTCGGAAGGAGGAGCATTACATATTACTCTGAATTTAGGTCACTGTGTCTTTTTAGGATGGTTATTGTTTAATATTTTCAAATCCTCGTGATATTAATATTGCTTATATGTTACACATTAGTCATAAATTTTTGGCTTCAACCTATATTCAAAAAGCTCGCAGTAATTGAACATTAGTGACAAATATCTTGTTTGGCAGTTGGAACCATATTTGATTTGAAGACGAACAAAAAGCACGAGGACTTAAAAGATTACCAAGAATTAAGAAAATGAATTTCTCTTCAATAAGAAAAGATCATTGGGAATTGCCTGCAGATCGTCATTTCAGGGGGGGGGGGGGGGGGGGGCGGAAAAAAAACAGAATCATATATTATAAAAGAGAAGATTTTGGATGAGGTAAGCTTTCAGCATTCTGTAAACTTCGTACCTTGCCTAGCCAAAAAACATAAAATGCAAAAGGTGCCCAATGCAGTGTGATGAATGATGACTGTTTAAACAACATTAATTGGCTCATGCACCAGAAGACTGACTATTCACAAAATTTTGCTCGGGCTTCGGCCATATCATTGATGACTACCCCTAATACAAAAGGGCATAATACATAGACTAATCTATGGGTTAAAAATAGGCCCCTCCTTACACGAGGAGGAGCATGGGAGTCAATTGAGGGGGGCAAAAATAAAAATAAAAAAACTAAACAAAAAATAAAAAGGTAAAAGGAGAGATGAAACCCTGTACATGTACCTCTCTATATCGGTCTCTATCTTCCCAGAGCTCTAGGGTAAAGGTAATATACATAATTCAAAAAAATTATCCCTCCTGCCACATCCCTTCAATTGAGTCCTACTAGAATTAAAAATTATAATCCTCAACAACCCGTGTCTGTCTCTGAGTTTCATCTGCAAAAAAAACCATGTCATTAGACTCTGTTCACTAAAACTGTGTAAGAAACATGCAAATGTTGATACCACACTAATCAATAGCCTAACTGTTAAAACTATCTGAGAAAGAAAGCTCACCTACACATTGTTGTTACAACTTACAAGGGCATGCCGACCCAACCTGAGCAGCAGGACCAGCTGCTCCGAGAATTACTCAATCTTCAGACTACTTCATTTCACTTTAGAGTTTAGGGGGGGCTGACATACAAACTATTACTTCCTCCCTGCAGAAGTTGGGCCTGCTGTTGAGATTGCTGTTGTGGTGATTCCTCTTGTTGTTGCAGCATGGTAGGCAGCGGTGCAGGAGGTTGTGGGTGCGAAGGCTGCTGTGACCACTGTACACCACCCTCATGCCCTACCTGGGACAAGCTCCCTGAAGACTGGCTTTGTCCTAGCCCTCGACTGACAGGAACCAGAGGCTCACTACCTGAATTTGTCAAAGGTGGAGACCCAACAGAACCCAACTGCGTAGCATGATTAGGCACACTGGAATCATACACTGGTTCTGATGCCTTCCACTGAGGAGCACTGGCAGAAGAGGCGGCTGATATTACATTAACCATATCAACACAGCTTGGAACTGCAGCCGTTGTAGCAATTTGAGAAGAGTTATTGACAGGGTGCAGGTCAGATTCAGCTTCTCTGGCTTGAAGTTTGTTTGGCGGGTCGGAATTCACCTGGCGGCTCTGTTGAAGCAATCTTTTAACAGCCGGTTGAGTTTGATTTACCAACTTTAGGTGTGGCTGAGGTTGTAACTGCTGCTGCTGGTTGGAAGAAGGCATAACCTGTGGTGGAATAGCTAGAACAGAAGTGGATGATGTAGGACCAGTGACACCTGGTAGAACATGATTTTGATTGTTTAGATCAGAATGTGAAGGGATCTGTTGGTGCTGCTTCGATGGGGTGGCTTGACAAGAATACAGCTTTTGCTGAGATTGGGGCTGATGAGAAGTATGAGGAGGAACTAACTGCTTCTGAGGTTGAATGGAATTTAATCCTGGTCCAGAATATAATCCCTGGCTTTGGGTCATATGCATAACTTGCTCCCCTTTCTCCGCAGATTGGCTTCCTGCAGTAGTTGACAGGCCATTTACGAGAGTGTGATCCATGGGAAGGTTCTGATGCATCATGTTCCCTCTTCCCACACCTTTCAAAATCTTAGCTTGCTGTTGAAGTAGCGCCTGTTGCTGCTGCTGAGGGTGATGCCTACCAGCTTGTTGAAATTGCTGATGCTGGGGCTGACGCTGTCGCTGCTTCCCAGTTTGATTGGTCGACCCACCGCCACCAACTTGTGGGTTCCGTCCAACCCCAAGAGATGGCATCTGATGTTTCTGCGGATGCTGTGACATTGGAGTCATCGAGGATGATACAGTCAACGGTGAGAGTGATACTGGTGGAGAAGAAGATTGTGATTGAAGTTGGGAAGTATTTTGTGGAGATGATACGGGTAACTGAGACTGCCCTTGAACATGTGGCATCAAAGCATTGGATGCAGCAAATTGTTGCCGCTGCTGCAATAAGCGCTGCTGAATATGCCGCCTCTCTTTAGCTAAACGAATTGCATAGGCTTGCTGCTGTGGGTTTGTTGCAAGATTTGATCCTTGAAGATGAGGATGATGAGAAGTACTAACCACATGGGACTGTTGTGCAGACAAAGGATGTGGCTGCTGGTGATGTGGGTATGATTGAACAGGAGGCTGAGTTGTCTGATTAGAGAAGGAAGAACTAAACCCACCAAATGGAGAGACTCCTTGGTTATTCCCTTGTGAACACTGCATCTGAAGTTCTGGAACCATCATTTGCCTTTGATGTTCCGGATTCTGGGTAGGCTATCACAGCAAAAAATAAAAAAGTAAATAAAAATTCATAAATGAAAAAACAACAACTTGGAATATAGAAATTTAACAACTTATGCATAGTACAATTGAAGAAACACTAGAAGTAAGGAACTAAAACCATATAAATACTTGATAATCAAGTTTTACCACAAAAGAAAAATTGTTGCAAACTAATCAGCGAGATTAAGAAAAAATGTGATCTAAATATTAATAATCTTCACCAAAGAGCTATTCTGAGCTTTTCCAATTCTAGTGACAGAATAAATTCTTCTTCCACTTGCCAAAACACCAAAACAGTCAATCTACTCAAGGTCAAGATTTGAGGAATCAGATTCATCAAGATTCAAAACTACAACCGAGCGGGTAATTAAACACAAAAGACAGAGAGGTGCATATATATCTAACTATAAAGCTGGAGGAGAAAACTGACGGTTTCTTTTGGTGTAAACAATTTTGTGAAGCCTTTTTAACTTCCAAATCTACCCTTTAAGAGATAGAAGCAGATACTTTTTAAACTCCAAGACTTCTCTTGTCTCTCTCTCCACTCCTTTATCAATCCCTATTTTCTCTCCAATATTTTCTCATTTATCCTGACAGAATGTATTTAAATATTTTTTTAATTACACACACGAAGTGTGCGCCACGAATACTAGTTAATATAAAATGGGAGTAGTACAAGGATGAATATTAAAATTTCCTCCGGCAAAAAGGAATCCAGAACCTCCAACAAGTTATGTAAGAATCTTCTGATTGAAAATCATACTTGTCACCCTTTATGGCTTAGTAAAAAAAACATAATATAAACTAGCTTATGTGGCACACAACTACATGTGTGTTAAAAATGAGAGGACATGATACTAAATAGTAGGGGAGATGAGACATGGGAGAGAGAAAAATGTGAAAGTGAGTAAAAAAAAGGTAGAATAGAAAAGTCAAAAGGCTTCACAGTTTTTGTTTACTCAAAAAAAAAAAAGAGTTTTCTTTCCATTTTATTAGTAGATATACAATTATTTATACATGAGTTCTGAAACCGGAAAAATGAAATACTGGACTACTCACCTGCATCATATGCAAAGCATCACGAGGTCTCATCACAGAGTTCCCCTGACCAGTACCAGAGTGGATATTGACAGGTTTTGGCATTGCCACCATACCAGAAGAAAGCATGCCTCCAGAATTCAGCATAGATGACGAGGCAATTCCTTGAAGTCCAGGCCTTGCCATTGGCATGCTTCTATTTAATCCGCAAGTAATGCCCACACCATTTCCACTGGTCAACATACGAACACCACGATCAGTTCCTTGATGAATCCCAGGAACAGGCATACTGGACTGCTGGATGTTTCTACCAGCTATCATTTGATTGTACTGATGTATTCTCTGCTGTTCATCAGTTGATAAGGATGCAGATCTTGGAATGCCAAATCTACCATCCCTAAAAGTAGAATAAAATGAGACATATGTACGAAAAATCAAAATATGATAAATTTAGGCAGACAGATGACCTCAAGATCTTTAGCATTACCTGACACAAGCATTGATTGGACCGGATGGCGATGAAAAATTACTGCCAAGAACCAAATTTGCCGACGCTTGTACTGAGGAATTTACACCAGAAGCAGGAAGCATTGGTGCAACACTACCCTGATTAGAAATTGGTAGCACACCAGTGTGAGGGCTCTGATAACCAAGGGAAAGAACATCTGGAGTAGATGCAGTTGCATCACACAGATCAAGAGGCCTTCATTGGAACAAATTACCCCAGGGGGGAAGAAGAAGTTAATACAAAAATTTATTGTGTCAAAACAAAATCCATATATACATATGGACACATGAAATATAAAATACTAAATTCTAACAAGCATTACTATGACATAGAAGCATAAAATGTAAAACTAAAGCATATAAGTAAAGTAATAACACCAACACTTACGTGAGGACAGGCCCTCCATTCATATAATTTGGGCAAGCTTGAGAAAGAGCAAGTGTATGAGAGTTATGAGGCTGCTGGAGTTGTTTCGGATCCTGATTATCATTCTAAGAAAATTCAAGAAAGAAAAAAAAGAGAGAGAGAAAATGTTATTGTAAAAAATTAGCCCAAAACAACAACTGTGGCAGCAGACTTCAAACAGGTTAATTTAACATGTTGGTTTCAGAATTTAATTTGGTGGTTCCTTTGATGACCTTTGAAACATAGTTTTCATGCCACAGTAAACTTCCTTTCTTTTTTTCTTGATCTTTATTCAAAAAATTCCCAAAAATGCAAAAGTATGGTACTGTATACCCTTCCAGAAGACTGACAGCACATTCTTTCAAGTCAGTAGTCAAGTTGGAAGCTACTCCCTCCATTACAAAATTAGATATATATTCTGACTTACAAGTCAATTTGCAAAATTCTAAATAAATATAACTATTATAAACTACAAAAAAAGTACTACTAATTGTCATATTTGTTTTCATTTCAATTTTGTATTTTAGGATTTCAAATTAACTTAAAAAGTCATAATGTATCTCTAATATTGGATTGGAGGGAGTATGAAGTAAAAAATCCTCAAAATCATAGTGCATTTCAGTACAAAGTATATCTTCCCTTCATCCCCCAGAAGATTTCTCAAATTCAAAAGAAAAAATTGTACACCAAAAGGTACAAATGTAAAAGTTACAATGTTGGGGCAATTTAATGGGGCCCACTCATCTCGCATTTACCGCAACTATAAGGCTGTACTCTCTCCTCTAATTTGAGTACCTTAATATGTGTGAAACTTGTACTTCAAACATTTTGGAGGACTGAGTGAGTATATTAATAATACAAGTTGGGATTCATTCGATCGTGATGCCAGAATACGGATAAAACCTAAAACCACTGAAGGCGAAAATCATCAGAGAGAAGAAGTTAATTGCATGTGAACACACATTCAAGGTGTTATTAATTTGAGGAAGGTATAAAATTTCTCATATTTTACACAATTAAGAATATCAATTCAATCTCTATTATGGCCAACATCACTGGTACGAAGCCAGGAAAATAACAAGACCAACCGAGTTTACCACTTTACTAGGCAAACTATATGGTACGAAACAAACTTTATACAGATCAAGTAACACAATCCTTAGATAAAGGAAAATAACGTTGGCCAACGCAAAAGTAGGCTAAAATGCAAAGACATATTTTAATTTGCAGTGATGGTAAAGTGTACATTTTTTTGGAAATTAACACACCTGAGTCCTATGATGCTGTCTTTTCCCAATTGCAATTATTTTCTCTAAATGGGATTTGATTGTATCCTCTTCCATAGGCCCCTGCAAACGTTGAAATAACTGTCTCGCACTACCCTGTGTAACATGCAGCATCCGCAATTAATTAACTCAACAATAAGCCGGTATTATCATAAGGAAACTCACGAGGAAAGGACATGAAAGAGAACAAAGGTTTAAATTTTTAAAAATATTAAGCAAATTGCCTTCGGAATGCCAGGTAAAGTAGACCGATAAGGTTGAGATGACCCTGAATCTTCAGCACTATCAGCCCCATCGCCAGCAGGACTATCCATTAAAACCTTATGACGCTCATTGCATTCTTTAGGCTTGCGGAATATGCACTGAATAAATTAAATAAGACAATCAAAATTATTGTCCACAAAAGATAAATAAAATGGACAGGAAAATAAAATAATAAATATATAACTAGCCCAAAGAAATTAATTACTTAAAATAAGGGAAGCCCCTACTGAGGGTATATAAAATACAAATAAAAATAGATCGTAGTCCATGAAGACCAACATAACACAGATATACATGATGAATGAAACCACAAAGCTCAAACTACGGATCAAAAGGGGGGAGGAGGGGAATTAAGAATAAAAAAGTAATAAAAAATATATTTTACCTTAAACTTCAAGGTGCTGTTGAAAGCATCACTGATGAGCTCCCAATTTGGACCCATATCATGAACCAGAACAACAAGGGCCTAAGATGTCAAAGAAGATAGTATTAGAGACCTGTCTTTCATTGATGCACAAAGGTCCGTCATTAATATTTAGACGACTGGTAATGCTATGATACAACATGAAAATCTAGAAACGGAAAAAGTGAATATACCTGGTCCTCAATTAATGACCATGGACTTCCTGAACCTGGCTGCCCAGTGGGAGCCTGCAATGACTTATATTTAAAATCTTATCATAATAAAACCAAAGTTGAGAAACAGGAATAGGAACAGGTTGGAGTTGCAAGGTTGACTAGGTCATCTCCTTAAAGTACCTTCAGTGCTTTGGCTTTCCTGCCCCGATCCCGGCCACCAAGCATTTTGATGAACTTATTTGGGTTGGACATGTTACTCATTTGGGAAGCCACTGGAGAAGGAATTGAACCGCCCATAGGAGTAAGATTGTCAACTGAATAATCTAGCGATTGCTTCAGTATCTTTGGCTTCTTCATAACGTGTTGACCATATAAACCTTCACATACATGTGGAGATGTTACGGACAGAGAACACAAAGAAATCAGTTATCAGTGCATTTTCAAATTGCAAATTAAAGAATTGTAAGTTGAAAAATAAGCTGTACCGCTGCTTCCATTGGATTCAAGTTGATGACTTTCCAACCTCCTTTTTAAATTATCTCTCTGCATCACGAAGGACAGAGAGATTTTAAAACTACTCTTAGAAAGCCACAAGATAACACTTTGTTTAAAAAACCCACTTATTTGGAAAAGGAAATGTATATCAAGCAGGGTAATTTAGACAACGATATTAATACAAGCATGAAGCATGGCATTTTATTCTTTTGGTCACATCCCAGGAAAAGCAAGGCCAGTTTATGACATTATCATGGTATTTGCACAACATCATCAGCCAGTTTATGAACAGTTGTCAGATACATCTTATGTTAATCTCTCGAGGATTATGAACAATAGCCATATACATCTTATGCTTATCTCTCAAGGATCCAAGGTATATAAACTCTTTAGCTAGAGGAAGGTTATACTCACACCATGGATAACTAGCAATTGATACAATTGACTTGTTAAAAAAATAGCTATTGATACAATATGGCTGTTGAATAAGTTTTGTTGAGGAACATAAGAAAAAGCATTGTTTTCCAACTAAAAGACATGAACTTGGACACAAACCAAGATCACCTACCAGCTGAGGGAAAACACCAACTCCCAAATAACCAGGTGGTATCTCTTTCCCCAATAGACCCAGACAAACCTACGTAATATGCTCACAAGGGACCTGAACGACCAAATCCTAAACAAAGAGAGATGATAAATAGGAACATCGCTCAATATAACTTGACAAGGTTGATCATACCCTTCTGAGAAGAACACCCTTTACTCCCCAGAAAGACAAAGATCTAGGGTTGCCACCCAACAGAATCCCAAGGGAAGTCACTAGCAAAGGGCTCACATGTACACCCAACCAATGAGGAATAAGTTCCAAATTTCGTTTTCTCTTCTTGTAATAAACTAGTTTCCCTTTTTACTTACAGGATCAAAAAATAGAGAAATATGCTACATTTTTTAGATAATAAATTTAATAACAGAAATTTTATTAAGTGCATATGCTAGCCATTTCATAATATTGCTGACTCAGTTTTGCTAGAAGTTGCACCAGTGAGATACTCAAGCCACCATGTTTTGAAAAAAAAACAAAAGTTACCTGCTCATTTTGAAAATTGGAATCCATCTGCCATCTGTGCTCATATGTGGAACCCTGAAAAAATATAATATTCCAGAAAGAATAAAGGGCAAAAAGACTAAAAAGTAAATCATTACGCTATAACAAGGAGAAGTCTCCTACATTAGAAGTTAAAAAATATGACTATTACATACCAAATTTTTTGCCTTCTTTTTCTTTTTGGGTTTATGTGATATTTCAGCAGAGTCGAACGGTAGTTGCTTCTCAAAGTTCCGAACGGACTCAACCTCCAAACTATTTGGGATATGGGATCCACCCTGTAAAGTACTATGATCATCCTGAAAAGAGTTGGTATCACCACTGGAAGCATCTGTCTTATTTGGTGCCTGAACACTACC
The DNA here is from genome assembly GCA_947179155.2 of Hedera helix. NCBI lineage: Eukaryota > Viridiplantae > Streptophyta > Magnoliopsida > Apiales > Araliaceae > Hedera > Hedera helix. Next base: position 50,385,916 of record OX359271.1, read on the forward strand.
ATAAGTTCCAGTATTAAAAGGACTAGTAACTCTCTGACGGGAGGCAGTCCGCACACGTTTTATTGGAATTGAAACATTAAGAGCGTTGGCAGGCCTTTTTCCAATTATTACAGATTGATGGTTCCCAACTTTATTTTCGATGCATTGCATGAATGGTAAATCTGATCCCATTTCATATGTACTTGCTGCATATTTCATCAAATGTTTCTGTTTCTTCTGGGTAAATTTGGATGACTTTCTACCTTCAAAAGCTCCTGGCAAATAATATATGCGCGTTTCTCCTTCTTCCTCTTCAAAGGCATTCTCTTGAGATCCAAAGTCTATTATAGAGATTAAATTTGTTAAAAATAAATAATGAACAGAAAAGCAATGCAGAAACAAATCACTAGCAGCCTCCGAATACCTGCTAGAGCATCATAGCCAGATGTTTCTGCTTCCTCTTGCATGCTACTTCCAGTTTTCTAAGAAAGACGAACCGAAAAAAGCAATGAGGTGATCAATATAAAAAAAGAAGCCATGGCAGCCAATTGAAATGAATATTTCATGACTACAACAACAATAATATAAGAAAATTTAAGAAGGCACATGACCCTCAAGTGACATGAAATATGATACACGCAGTACCGAGATCCTTTAATCATGAAATATGATAGATGCAGTAGCGAGATTCTTTAATCATGATAGACCTCTCCGATGTGACTTTTTTCTTCTCAGATAATAGCAAAACTTATAGGATAGAAGAGCAATACAGCCAATGTGGACAAGCAGTCCACCAAACAATCAAAAGTGGGGACTACAAGTCCTTCACAAATGACAACCCCCAATCCATATATATATTGCTACACCCTGGAAGGATCCTATTGCTGATGACCATAGAGACGCCAAAAAAGATACCCATCCCAAAGCAGGTGAAAAGGGAGACAAGAATTGGCAAAATCCACTTATAAAAAAATCAGTGAAAATCCTCTCATCTCTCTCTGGTGTATTCACTTGTTACCCTGTGTATCTGCTCCACACTAAAACCTCTATATAACCACTTCTACAAAAAGAAAGTTAAGATGCAAGAACCCCAGACCTCCAACAACTATATCTTTTCATTCAATGACAATTACAGCAAAATATTGATTCTAAGAATCATCCTCCTTTCCTTTGAAGTGAGTGTAGTCACTTTTTAATGGTACTGATCTCTGTTGACAAGTTCAACCACAGTGGAAAAAGTAGCCAAGAAGTTCCTTAAAACTAAACCTATCAAACAAAAAGGTTGCATAAGCTAAACCTGAACGACCCATCAGAGATTCAAATTAAGCCACAACTTTTGTGGTTTTGAAGATTGAACTTGGTTTATTTACTATAATCACTTAATAGTATTTCAGCTATCCAAGTATGTTCTATCTATTTAAAATATAATTGTTAAGTTTGTCATTACGGTGGTTTCTCTGTCTAAAAGTACAGAGAGAGAACATGAGAGGGGAGAGAAAAAAATGAAAGTGTAATATAAATTTAGAAAGAGAAATTGAAGAAAAAAATTAGAGAGTGAGAGGAGGGGGAAAATTAGAGACAAAGTGAAAGAGAAAAAAGGGTGAAATTTTTCTTTTTGCTACACTATTAATACTATTGCATTGCCTTATGATTTAAAAGTTGACCTAGATTCAGCCAATAATTATTTGGATCCAAACTGTGTAACGTATAGTAAAAGTGGGTAATGGCTTTCGTTTTTGATTGACCTATATTGTCTGGTCCAATACCAACCCAACCTATTTTTTGCCAGGCCTAGTGTGGGGGTATGCATACATGTCAGACACGACACGTCACCGGTAGATAAGGAAAAAATGAGGTGGAAGAGAAGAAACTAATTTGCTGTGAAACGAAAAAAGAATATTGTTTGATCTCGTTTGGATGTCTTCATGTTCGTGTAGATGTTTATTATAATGTTTTGCTTGAGGAGAACAATATAGTGGCACAAGTTGTCAAACTTTTTAACTAAACATCATGTCTATGAACTAGAATCAAATATTAAACACTTTCCAGCAGTGCCCACATGGCTGAAAAAACAGCTTTACCGAATCCAACACCTGGACACACCCGTACGGCTGTAACTGACAACCACACCCAAGTCCATGTAACAGCAAATACTTGGCTATATATGCAAGTGCAGGCGGTATGAGATTCATTATTTAAAGAAATAGATATACACAAGGTACAGATAGGTTTGCCTATCACAGGCTGAGTATTATAAGCTATGTTACATGAACTCGTTAACCCCTAGAAGAATCCTTAATTTTTAAAACATTTTGGTTCATTTTCCATCAAACTGTTGTGTCCGACACCCTTACCAGTGTCATGCCACAACACGGGTACTTCTGGATTTTAGAAGAATCCATGTAAGTTGTAACACTGATTATAAGAAGTGATTAATCAATTACTCATCCTTCCCCTGACAGCATGGTGAACATTTAAAGGTTTTCATGAATAGGTAAACAAAAAGTTTGGATGTATCAATAACGAAAAATAAGAGCTGGGTAGTCTAACAATATGGATTTTCTTTGTTTAGATGGTATTCAACAGGAAGCAGTGGAGCTTATGAGGGACTTAATCAGCAACATTCCAGTTATCCCATATAACACATTATGAGCAATATGTTTACCTCGCATTGAAGCAAATGGGATTCAATAGATTTCCTATATACTTCCATTGCACCAGCAGGAACTGAATAGAAGAGTTTCTCCTGAAGAAAATGAAAAGGTCAATGTGGATACAAAAATAAGAATAGAAATCATTCAACCAAATAGAAAGTGAGATCATGAGCATTCTTTAGACTGCAGTGGTCAAGCTGATAGTTAGATTACAAAATATTTTCTAGTGCTAATCCTTACTTCCGTTAAGTTAACCTCCCATGACATTTCCAGAATGCCCAAATCAGACATACTATCGGGAGTCGTAGGCACTTCTGCATGGGCATATTGAACGCTGGAGCTATTATATTCCAGAAATCGCAATGCATATCCCTGGACTGGATGTGCAAAATCTTTGCCAGGTTTTTGCAACTCCTGCTCTTTACTTATCTCCTGCCACAACCGCCACAAATAGAAAGGTAAATAATTAATGATTCGACAAATAATCCCACTTTTCCACTTCAAAGAAAAATATCAAAATTCAGCCTAAAAACTCTAAGGTAAACTCAAACAAGCAATTTCATCAACACAGCAGCTGAGATTTCACAAGGAGGCCCAACTCAAACATCTACAACAATTGCAACAGATACAAAACAACTAACTTTGATCCACAATATAAATAAAACTAGCTCAACCTTCCACATGCAAACCACTTCCAGATGTTAAAAACATAAGTTTTTAATAATTTTTATATTTTTTTGTGTTGCTCACTCAACAGTGGCATGGATGAAGACAATTTTTATGTCTGTTTCAACAGTTGACTAAATCCTCTCTGATCTATTCTAGAAGGTGCAAATAAGTCCAAGATTAACCCAAGAAGAAAAGTAAGATGCAAAATGCAGATTTTTATGCACATATGATAATTGAGTTATTGTAGTTAAAATAATAAAGAATTTCAAGTAATAATCAACATTAAATACCAATGCATTCTATACATTACAAATGGCAGCTACTAAGAAAGCAGTACCCAATGCAGAATCCAACCTAATGCCACTAATTAATGTTTTCACAATCATTAAATAGGTCTCAGTGTCATCTTTATTTGAGCAAATTAGTAAGAAGGGAAACATAAAGACTATTTATGTATGCAGTAGTATGATGTGAACCAATCCATAAGTGATTCCCTCATTCTTTTTAACAAACCCAATGCTATCCAACCTATCAAGGTTTTTCTTTTGGAACTAAGGTGCATCTGTATTCATCCAGAAATCGGCCCGCGGGCAGGGAGGGGATAAATGAACATGCTAAATTGTCAGCCAAAGATTAAATTGCCCTAACTACTAATCAGGAAGAAGGAAAATTAAACAGCCACCACATATAAATATTTTAAACCTATCTTCAATTGATGACATAAAAATATTGAGTTTTTCAGATTTTCAAACCCAGTAATCGGCTAATTAATATCTAGAAATACCTCTATCAGACGCCAGAAATCCATTACAGCTTTTGCCAAGTTGTGAGCTTCTTTTTTTTGCTTCAGACAAGAATTTTTTTCTTGAAGTTTTACTCGAGCAACAGAAGCAGCTTGACAACCGATTTGAGAAGCAGCATTTATCTTCCAAAGTCTCTCCTACAAAGAATTGAATAGGGACAAACTCTATATCAGGAAGGACACAAGCTGATTCTATAGCAAATACTAGAACAATCAGAAGGAAAATAATCCCAATTCCAACTTGAGAAGACATTCTCCATAAGTAGAAAGAAAAGAAAAAGGATAATTAAAACTTTTTAAAGCTATTAACAACATCAGACCTGCGCAAAATCATTTGCCAACCATGCCATTTCCTCAAGGACAAAATCCCAGTGAGATTTCCGATAATTCTCCAGCGGTAACGTACGAACAGATAACTCAGCAATCCTCTTATGTTTGGCCTGTTTACCAATTTATGTTGGGAATAATAGTGAATGAAGATACAAACTCATCAGACTAAATATTACAAGTATACTAGGGCATGAAGTAATAACCTCTATAACCCGCGCCTCTTCTAAAATAGAATCTTCATGAGCCTTCGTCGCCAATTCCAAGTTGACCTGAGAACAGGTTTGTGGCCCAGGAGAAACAGCGGAAACCCTAGCAGACAATGTAGTATCAGGAATCTCTCTAATAGAGGAATCCATTGAACAATGAAGTCCACCAGTACAGTCATTTTCATTTTCGTAGGTGGAATTGGAACCCGATAAATTACTGGGCTTTCTTTCTTTTTCTGAAGAAGTTAATCCATCTGGTTCCATTCCCTCAATGGCACTAGGATCTTTCATCTCAATCTGAGAAGCAGATACTTTATCTTTTAATAATTCCTCGTCTTTCAAATTAGAGCCATTTTCTTGGTGGCTTTTATGGAAGGAATTGCTGTCGTCATTAGTCACAGAACAAATACCATCAGCTTTGGTCTCATTATTTTCCACGACTGATTTATCACCTTCCATATTTGGTGTCTCCTCAAATGCAACAGTTACTTCCTTCGTATTCCTATTAGAGCCACCATTTAATAATTTGTTACAAATTTCACTATCAATATTCCCATCTCGAATAAGGCTGGTTCGAGTGAAAGACGATTCTGAATTCAAGCCGCTAGTGCCGAGTACTGTGTTCTTTTTTTGAAGTTCATTTAATGTGCTTTTTGTATCTCCCATTACACCACTGAATCCATTCATTTGACAGGAACCAACTTGATCTTCAACTTTCGCCATAGCCAGAGATGGGGCACATCCATGACCATGTATAGCAACTTGTTCTCTTTCCACGTGAGATTCAGGTTTTGCAGGAGTTGTATCAATAAGAGTTCTCTGAGCATCAGATCCTAAAAGCTGATTATGCCGGTTGTCATGTAAATTACTGGGAACATTGGCATCTGCCTTGGTGTCATCCAACTCCAAATCTAACCGACTATTAGAGACCTTGGGAGCCATACTACAATTAGGACTTGTAGGCTTCAAATTAGAATTTGAAGAAACAGTATTATCCTTCTGGTTGTCTGCATCAACTGGCAACCCGTTTGCATCCCTGGGAGCATGGCGAGAAGGTAAAGAGGCATAGCCGCCACGAGAAAGGACTAAATCAGTAGAACTTGATCGAGCACCATCACGACTTGGCCGGGATCTGTTCCTTCGCCTATACGCTTTCCTCGGGAGCCCAAAAGCGGCAGAATCACCTGACCCCTTGGCATTTTGATTTCCACCCAACTGGAAAGACTGTTCAGAAGGACCTATATTACTCCTACCAGAATGTATCGAATTCCTTTCACTTTTGAGAAAATCATTTGCACCATCAAATAGCATTAGATTATCAGCACTATTGGGTTCATAAGCTAGAGGAGCCCCTGGTCTACCACTACTCTCAACAGAATCCCCAGGAGGCGAGGCAGCCAGAGCAAAACTACCTTTTGCTTCACTGAAATAACAGAATATCATCTACGCAGTCCATAGTAAATCATAAAGTGAATGAATACTAAATGCATCCACAACAGAACAGAAAATTATACCTGGTAACAAGCTGTTCAGGATAAGGATCTGTCAACGAAGTAGACTGAACACTAAGTGAAGCAGCATTCCCAGGTCTGAAGTCCAAGGGATTGCCACCCTGGAAATAAGAATATATTATTCATCCCATATTAGAGTGACTCGAGAACCATTTAGAAGATTTCAAAATTGCAAGAATCCGAGTTGCTTACTTTCTCAAGAAACTCTAATTCTCTTCTTGCTTCCTCATAACTAACATAATGCTGCCTGTGGACAATGAAAATTGCTCGATATATTACCTTGAGAAATATAGAGAGTTTCCATATTTATTAAAGTAACAGCACTCAAGTGATAAATACAAAGGAAAATGGTCATATCACCTAAGCTCTGCTTTAGTCTCCTCGATTACTGCTTGCCGCGGAGAAAGGTCGATACCAATACCATCTTTGTGGTCAACAACTCCTCCCATGGAAACCTCCTCAGCATTGACTAAGAGCGCAAATCCAGAACAACATCCATGCATTCATAACACAGCTTCTAAAGGTGTTCCAGTCCCATAGATTAAAGATTGATCAGGCTTTATAAAACAAAAGAATATAGATAATTAGAAAAGAGCAAAATTGTTTAATGAATAAAGTTATATTGCAAAAGAAAAAGATAGCTCAGCAGAAAACAAATATTTCCTTTTACCTTAGAAATGGAAAAAAGATCATAGTAAAATTTACTTAGAAAAAGATAAGGATATATGGAATGTGGTTCATAGTTCCTATTAAAAGATACAGGTTGACCCATAGTTGTCACGACCCTGCAAGACATGACAGTAGTAGGCCGCCAGGATGCCTAGGAGATAAGGCGTCCGTCACGGTGTCCGTATGACGACAAATTGTTAATAATGTGAAATTTATACTATTGTTTATTTTACTTCAAAAGTATATTGAACAATAAAATTTTATATACATTAAACTCAAAACATCGTAACACTATGGAATACAATTAAAAACACAATTATATCAATACTTCACAATCAAAATTCAAAAATAAAACAACTAAAATTGAAAACTAGTAAAACAAGTCAACAAACACTACGTAGAAAATAAAGAATCAACCAAGTCAACATTCATCACACATTACAAGTCTAATAAGTAATAAAATTACACCACATAGCAAGTTATAGTGTTATGATGAGTCATGGGTAGAAAATGACTTAAACACTTAAGTTGGGCCAGCTACCAAGGCGTGAGCCTTGGTAGATCGGCGTCGAAGGCATTGCCTTGTCCTTCTCTAGCGCCAAGTCGCCTAAGCAACATAATGACAACTATGGGTTGACTTCAAAACTTCTCAAGCTTAAACAATCCCTTGTTGGACGGTACTAACTTTATAACTAAGGGAACTAATAATCTCAGGTCCAGAGAAAATAGACAAAATAGTTACTAGATGTGAAAATTGTCATCTGGACACGATTTTAAGAGGTAATAACATGAAACTGCAAATACCAAATTTGCCCATATCGCATGTCCATGCACTTTATATATGTGCAAATGGGTAGTTGCAACTCCCAGTTGTTAACCATGTTCGTATCCTCTCAAATCTTCCCCTATTTTGCATCGCTTTAATATAGCCAATCAGTGTGAATAAAATAAAATTTGGAACTTTAGTTAAATATTTTTGACCACTTTTTTTTGTGTGTTTTTTTTGGGGGGGGGGGGGGGGGGGGGGGAGGGGGGGTAACACAGACTCAATGCATATCTAAGAACATAAATACCACAAGGAAATTAAGCACAGAACCCCAATAGGTTTAGGCATAATTATATACTACAATAAGTTTGTTTAACAAGTATGGGCATACAAGAGCCGACGAGCAGAAAATGCATTGTATAACTATTAAGTGAAAGCATCTAACAATAATCTGCAAGTTGTACTTAACTGATCATAGTTTTCACCACTAGAATTATCACTATCCAAGAAAGGAAAGTACATTGTAATAAATGCACTTATAGAAGGCAGATGGCAATACGCCAGTGCTAACGTAGGATGGCAGTACTTAACCGCTCGCAAAATATTTGTACAAAAGACAAAGTCAACATAATGATGTATATGATATAGTGCATACTAGGTTACTACCTAATAAACTTTAGCACAATAGGGAAGAGAAAGAAAGAGGAGTTTCCCAGATACATATAGGGAAATAGTGATTACACACAGTTGGACTAAAGGAGAGGACAACATTTCTATCATACCTTTGCCTGACTTTGACAAAGCTTTAACAAATTAAATGAGATTTGGGGGGTGGGGGGTGGGGGGGGGGGGGGGGGGGGGGGGTGCAGAAATGTAAGTAAATATTCTTTGGCATGTGCCCGCTAAATAGTCTGCGGATAATTATTGAATAACCAGGTGTCATAGAAACTACTAACTAGTAATCCACTAACCCATGACACATTCTTGATCATTACTCATTACACTAACGAAGTCAAAGTACAGTTTAGGAATAGGATCATGTAATCCCCACAAACAAATGTGCACAAAACTATCTATAATAAATGCATAAATAAAATAGAAAAATATTAAGAAGTAGCAATCTACTCCACTATTTATCAGTAACTCCATGCTCAGCGTAATAGCACACCACTATAACATTCAAATTCTAACAGGAGCAACTCAATAAAACAATAAATAGCAAAGGTAATAAGTTAGCAATCACCACAAACCCCAAGTTCATTCTCACCAGCAAGCCTACACTAAATTCACAAGTATAATTGAAAAAGCTCCACAAATAGCATCACCTGGTCCGCAAAACCTCTAAGCATTCAATCAAAATGCACTAACAGAACCAAATGCTACAGAATTACACACTCATTGCCTCATAATCAACCCTAAACAGCAATTTGAGCACTACTCCTCATTCTAGGGTTTGCATATGTCCAAATCCTAGGGCTTGTGGGGGAATATACCTGAATTCTGCAAAAGTCTGGAACAATTCGCAGCTAGAGCCTTCTATCTCTTTCTAGGGTTTTGCTCTGATGCAACGTCCCTCTCATCAATTCAATGCAATCAATTAGCCCTAGAACATGGTAGCATTAGCCCTCTCTCAAACTCCTTCCTCTCCCTTTTCTCTCTCTATATATATAGGTTAACGTGATTTTGTGTGTTTAAATATAAGAAATTATTATGTATGCAAGAGTATATATCGTTCTGGTTCGTCTTCGTGCTCGTTCCCTAACTTTCTCTCTCTAAGTTTTCTCTCTCTAGGATTCTAAACTTAATGGGCTGGACATGCAGACGAAAGAAGAACAGGGTTTTTGCGTATCCATTTGGGCCAAAATTTTCCCCAGTACTCCGATATCATTAGATTTTTTTCCAGGGGCATATGTGGAAAGATATGTTGTCTCATGGCTTGTTTTCTTCTGTTTAACCAATAGGAAACAACGATCTTGCTCAAATGAAGGGAGCGAAAAGAAAATTGTCATATATATATATATATATATATAATAGTTCAAAAGCATGTTTTTTAAATAGATATTTTTATTAAAATAATATTATTTTGAAAAAAATTTGATGGTATTTTTATAAATAAAAAGAAAACAAGTGAGATCGCGAAATATCACATCATATCAAAAAAAAAAAAATATATATATATATATATATATATATATATATATATATATATAATTTTTTTTAAAAACAAAATTCAAAACGATGTCGTTTTGATAAAAATATATTATTTAAGATGTATGTTTTAGATCTGTCATATATATATAAAAATATATATATATGCATAGTTGTGTAGTATACAATCATAATTTTTTTGGACTACGCTTCAACCGTCTTCATAGTTATTTATGGTCTATAGCGATGGTCCATAACCCAAAAAAATTATCGTCATAACTGGCTTTATATTATACACAACTAACCCATATATATATATATATATATATATTAAATGATAATTGTTCAAGCTAACTTTTAAACTACTTCATCATTTGAAAAAATCAAAATTTAACTAAATAATTTGTATTTATGAAATTTCCAAAAGGAAATTAGATAAACGATCACCTTAATTACAATCAATATTTATAGTCTTAGATTACTATGCAATCTCTTGCTCAATCAAATATTTATAATATACTTAATTAATATGATAACGCATTTTTCATGCCAACCAAATAAAAAAATAATTGTTTAACTGTGAAGTAATTGTCAAGTAATGAGTGAAATTTAACTCCGAGATACATGGACAAGCTTACCTAAACGAGAAGGTGATACTGGGCCACCATGTGTCTCAGAATTATAGAATAATTTTTTTTATATATATAATATTTAAATAAAGAATTATATTTATTTTAATTAATAAAAAATAAGACATAATACGAATTTTAATATTATATTTTATTTTTTAATAATTAAAATAAATATAATATTTTAATATTATACACTTATACTGATTCGAGATACATATCCACTTACTAAAAATATAACCATTAATTACAATTATTTTAGATAAACTTCAAAATACTCTGTTTGTTTCACATATAAGATGTCATTCTTTTACCTTGTATGACATAATTCGATGAAAAATATTGTCAACATCATGCAGTACAACTATTTTTTATTTATCCATATTAAAAGTTTTAGAGAAAGGGATCAATTTCACGTGTGTCATTCAATATTATATTCAAGGCGATATATTATCTTGTTGTCACGCCCTAATAAGGTTGTTTAAAAATCTATAATATACTTTACTTTTCATAGCAATAGTTGTCTATTTAATAACCTCAGGAGTTGATCTGTTTAAAGATATAAGATAAGAAATGGGATGCTTAATAAATTAGATGTGACACCCCCAAATCTAGGCTCACACAGCTTAAACTTGAGTCGTCAAAAGATTACAACAAAATTATTACAACAAAACACAGCGTACAACAATACAGTGTATATTAATACACAACTAAGTCTTCACTATTATTGCCACACTATTTTACAACACGTGAAGACTACGATAGCTATCCCTCGGATTCTCACTCCATCCCCCGGCTAGACCCCGTTATGTTTTCATCTCCTGTTGAAAAACAATGGAACAAAAGAAAGGGTGAGCTCAAATAGCCCAGTAAGAAATATCATGACTAAGATAATGACGAATAAATTATCATTAGCCTTCAACAGTTGAGTTCTTGATAGAATACAATAGACTACAAGGTTTATATCAAAAACTGTAGTTAAATTCTTAAACAACGTTCAGATCAATAATAGCAGCGGAATGAGCAATCTATTAGAAGAATAATGCAGACTATAATGTCCACTCGCTTCTCTTTTTTGTAAAAATATCATCAACTTTTATCATCTGAAATACCATTAGTCATGATAATAAAAATTCACAGTTCCTGATCATAATCATGCAGATCAACAGTTCATATTTGCACTACGGGCCAAAGACATTTAATATAACACCAACGGTCATGATTATACCAGATTCAGCCTTTGGTAATAATCATACCAATCAACAGTTCATCTTTGCACTACGGGCCAAAGATATTCAATAAAGCACCAACGGTCATGATTATACCAGATTCAGTCTTTGGTCATAATCATACCAACCAACAGTTCATCTTTGCACTACGGGCCAAAGAGAACATTCACCACGTGCCATAAAAGACACCGAACAGATGTATCGCCTTTAACCTAGTATATCGCCTTTAACCTATCATCTGTTCAACAATTATATCACATCTGTGCCCCCGGCCACAGATATTCACAACAGCTTGATTCTTGATGATTAATACAAATAACAGTGATACAAATGATGAACAGAATAACAGGATAAACAATAAGTATCAGAAGTTTACTTTGTGCAGATTCAAATAATGTCCAAATTGCCAACATGATGTGGAGTGAAATTTAAAAATGATATTCAAGATCCACAGTTCAGAATAACGGTTACAGTTCAATAGAAAGGTTCACGTAAATAGGAAGATTCAGTTGAAATAATGAAGTTCAACTATTATGGAACATATAATATTTTCAGGAATTATAGAAGCAATAGTTCCATAATAAGTTTCGATTTAGGAGTACGAAAGAAAATAATATCCCTTACCGTAGCAGGTTTGATTAACAAAAGGTGAGGGAAATTAATATCCCTTACCATAGTAAGTTTGAATAATGGAAGATGAAAAAGATGGTATCCCTTATGAGTATAAAGGAAAATGATATCACTTACGAATATGGAATAAAAGTGTCATGTGATAATTCGTGTAGACAAATTATTTCCACACGAGACAAATAAAAAGGGTTATTCACCAACAGGCGATAATCCGCACCGTAAGGTTATTCCCATCAATTTGAATACGAATAGTTATTCACCAAACAGGCGATAATCCGCGCCGTAAGGTTATTCCCATCAATTTGAATACGAAGAGTTATTCACCAAACAGGCGATAATCCGCACCGTAAGGTTATTCTCAAAGATTAATAAGGAATGAATACAAAAGGTTATTCACCAACAGGCGGTAAACCGCGCCGTAAGGTTATTCCCACAATTTAATACATGGAAGTAAATGGCACAAGAAAGAAACGATATTATTTTCGAGAATCAAAGAATGATAATCCCTTCAAGTAAGAAAGAAAATAATATCCATTTATGATGATGAAAAGAATGATACCCCTTACCGTAGTAAGTTAGAATATGAAAGAAGATGATATTCCTTACCACAGTAAATTTAAGAGTGTGAAAAGAATAATATTCCTTACCATAGTAAGTTAGAATATGAAAGAAGATAATATTCCTTACCTTAACACGTGACTGGATATTGATTTAAATGAGATTGATCAACCTATATATTTTTAATATAATTAGTAATTACCACATATAAATTTCAAAGTGTATGATAACTCGTATATTATGAACTATCAAAATTATATATATTTAACATAATTTTTGTAGTATAATATAACAACTTTAAAATAGTTTTTAAAATAATATTCCAAAATAAATCTTCCAAAGAAAGCTTTTAAAAATGAATCTTCTCAAAGAAGAGTCTTCTAAAGGAAGATTTGTGAATACCGTGAAAAATAGGAATTTATGAAATTACTACTCTTTAATAAAAGACTTACTTGAAAATTTTCTGCACTCCTTTTGGCTTTCAAACACTCAAAATAAGCTTACTATTCTCAGAGAAAACTCATAAAATTCTTATAGAAAAATTCTATGTTTTAGGTGTGATTTTTCTATTCAGCTGAACAAGCTATTTATAGGAGAAAATAAGTTACTATGCGTGGTAGGTGGGCTGAAAAATATTCAGCAGAGGCTGCTGCGCAGCCTCCACCAACCCACTTCAGCAAATTCACATTTCTCACATTTCATGTGGGCCCCACAATGGGTCCCACATGTTTCTTACTATTCACTTACTATTCACGTTACTATTCACGTCACTATTCACGTTACTATTTCAAATAGTAAAATTAATTATTTTTTTTATTTATTTATTTATTCTTCCTGTGAGTCCAACATATAAAATAATGTTACCACAATAATGTAAGAAACACGTTACATATTTTTATTAATTTAATAATATAAATTATAGTGTATTTGCTACTGTGACAATTATTAGATTCAATAATTTTAAACTACAGTGCACCAACAATTATTGACTCGATGATATGAAATACAGTGTAATGACAATTATTGAATCAATAATGCAAAATACTGTGTAGCAACAATAATTGAATTGATAATATAAAATATTATGCAGTGACAATTATTGATGAAATGATGCGTAACAGTTACGGTGTCAATAATATGAGACACTGTGCAATACCGTGTGCTACTGTAGAATACCGTGTGCCACAATAAAATACCATAAATTACCGTATGCTACTATTCTTTTATCACCGGTATTTTAACAGTTAACACCGTTGACTATTTTTATTTAAAAAGGTTACTTCTGTCGTTTTCTATATCCGACAAATATTCCGTTGTGGGGTCCACAAATAATTTGTTATTTCGGCGCCGTCGTACGGCCCGAATATTCCCCGACAAAACGAATATTCCCCGACAAAACGAATATTGTCCGTCAAAATAAAATTTACACATAACATCCTTAACTTTCAATTTTGTCAATTTAACCATTTACTGTTTCATGAAAAATATATATGAAGAAAAATTAAATTTTATATTTCATAAAATTCGGGGTCTTACATTAGAGGGACAGTCAATCATGTTAAAATAAAAAATTGAAATATTTTCAAGAGTTGAGACACTGCAAAATTCATAAAATATAAGAAATACTAAAGTAAATAGAAAATATTGGCTTTCAAAACTCTAAATGGTGACACACTTTATGTTGTTAAAAATACTTGTATGAACAATTTTAAGAGGTGTTATTGCAAAAAAAAAAAAAAAAAAAAAATATTTTTTATGAGGTTTATTCTAGACATATAAGGACTTATAATATGTATTTAATTATGTTATTACAAATCAATATGGATAATAGTTTATTATATTATTAAATATAAATATTTGATAAAATTTTGAGAAATAATTGTAGTTACTAAATTATTAAATATTTATTTAAATAATGAATATTTGAATTATATATTTAAGTTAATTTGATCAATTATTAAGTTAAGCATTCGAATAGATTGCATATTTATTTAGTTATAATTATGAGAAAATAATTATTTTAATTTTATTTAAGCTTGTAATAAAATAATATATTATTATCTATATCGACAAAATGTGCTTAAAATTTTAATCTAAATAGATGTATGAAATTTGAGCTTTAATAAGTTTTAATTTAATTAATAATAAATTTACTATAATTTTTTAACTAATTTAAATTTATTATCTTTTAATAAAAATCACATATTATTAATACAATTAATCAAGTGGTTTAATAATATTTCAAGTTTTAATGAATTTAATTTAGTTAGAACATTAATTTAATAATAAAATTCACTGACTTAAATAAATATAACAGATTGTGAGATGTGTTTTTGATATCTTAATAAAAAGTATCCTACATAATTTTTTTAAGATAAAATTGTGATAAAAAAGTTTGTAATAAAATTTGGGGTAAAATACAAATGAACACTTCTCGTTTATAAATTATTGCATATCATCACCTGTAAACCCACCAATTTACCACCCGCGCTTTTCTAAAAATTGCAGCGTGCATCACTTGTCATTTTTCAAGTAGCACCGTTAACTAAATGCTAAGATTACTAATCTGCCCTTAAACATAGTCACTACGTTCAAGTTTTAGTAATTCTAAACAAGAACTATCTTAATTGTACAATGAGTTTTAAATTACTTATTCGGTTGCTGTGAACACTATTCCAGCAATTACATTTATAATTGGTTATCATAATGTCTAAGGGTGGGGAATTGAATTGAATTTGAACCCAACAACTAGAAGGATATTATTCCTGACAACATGAAAAATTACTATTTAATTACTCACCGTAATTATTCACTATCGTTAGAGGTTTTAGGTTATATTAAACAATACAAACGTACATATTATTTAGATGAGATGATTTAAAATGATAACCAAGCAGGGAAGTGTATTTATAGGGAGTTATTTAGTCTAATATAATCGTATATTAACAACTTATTATCTATAAATGTTGATTTTATTGATCTAGTATATATCTTATCATAACTTGTAAACAAATCATCTAGTGGGCTCTTTATATTAGTCAATTACTTATTATTTTTATATAATTTTTTATATTAGTCCATTCCTTGTATTCTAATTATATATCATTATAATTTTTTATAATATAAACTGATATAAATTATACTATGCAGTAGCAGATATGAATGCACAATCTCTTAGTTTCTCCCACGATTTGTGAGTTTGATTTTGGATGAGTGCAATCGTTTACTTCTTTCCTTTCCAAATAATCTCTCCTACTTGATGTGATTCAAGCGGATTGTTCGTTCGTTTGCCTACCCGATGTTTTCTGTCTCATTCTTTCTCCCAGGGCACCATCTGTTTTGTTAACATCAATGACATGATCTTGAATCATAGATTAGAGAAGCTTTTGAGTTTTGAGAGCAATAAGCAAATACCCCGATTTAGTGTTGGCTCCAATATACCCAACTCCCAACTCCAAGGCGATGATCAACTAACAGAGATAATTCCGGGGGCGTGTTCTACATGTTATATTGTGAAGCTAAAAGAATTACAACAAAAACCAGACGGCAAATGAGATCATCCCAAACAAATCTTGGTGCATTTAGCAGGCTTATTTTCACAATGGCTGAGATTACCGGGCAGACCTATAGTTATTTTTGTTATTAGACTCTGGGTTTTACTTTTTAGAACTTGAATAGCATACACTCCTAATTTATAGACCTCAGTTGTGACCATGACAAGGCAATTGAAACAACCAAATTCAAGTGGGCTAGAGTTCAGGGGATCAAGTTCCACAATAATACGCAGAAACGGAATCGTATTAGGCTGTTCAAAAGAGTGAACTAAAAAGAAGATTGCAGAAAGGATTCTTGGCATGTAAAATTTGCCATAAACTTCATATGAAAGTGAATCAGATAAAATTTTGTAACAAAATATAATAGACTCCAATGGGAGTGGATTTTGGCCAGATATCAAGAATTCAGAACGCTATGAATGACAAGTGGTAACCTTCCCTAATAGGGATCAATGGACAAATGCTGTAATAATAATTAAGAAAATAAATCAAAATTTACATCATTGTGCGTAACAACACCTCTTTGCTGATTTATTTTCTTCAATGATATGGTGTTATTTCAGAATTATACCCAATTCAATCGAGTTAGGCAAACCGCAAACACAACAGAAACTAAACAATCGGAAAAAAGGAAATTGCATTGCAAATCACAGAGTACAAAGGTCAGAAACAGCTGCTCACCACTTGCTATATACCCACGTTAACATGAACAACATGACTCCCCGAATCCGAAACCCAAATCTGATCTATTAAACATTCTTAATCTCCATCTACTTCAAATACAACATTAATTATTTATTTCTTCTTATTCTTATTACCTAAAGCACTATCATTGCTGTTCCCTCCTGTTGCTGCTTTTCTTGCTGCCTTTTCTTGAAGTGCTTTGGCATCCCTGCACCATAAAATCAAATACCCACGTTACATTATTACTTTAAAAAGCTATTAACGCAGTTGACCAAGTTTCATATATTTGTACAATTACTGAAAAAAGAATTAATCATCTTTACAAATCAATTGTGTTGTTTCCTGTTACAACCCCAAATGATCAAAACTTCATTTGTTTCCCCAATTTTTCTCAGCAACAAAACATAAAGAAGAAAGAAAAGGGTGATCTAAAATCAGAGGAAAGAAACATATCGTAAGGATATGAGACATTCTTGATTCTTGAACAGAGCCCAAGAAAAAGATTTCAATCGACAACAGCTATAAGAGCCTGGCAAAAAAATTACAAAAAGAAAATATCCATCAATTGATGAACAAAAGATTATAATCTATACCTCTAAATGAAAAGGAAGAGAGAAAAATACCTGTTTAAGGTAGATATATGGGGCTAAGCTCTGCTAGTTGACTTTAGTCAGGCAACAAATACATAGAAAGATGATGCTGAGAAGACATATAATAATGTGCAGAAGAATCGAGAAACCGCGGAAATTTATTTTTAAAGTTTAATGTTAATAGTGGCTTGTTTGGGTTTCTTTCCACCTTTGGATTTTATTTTAGGATTGTGATCTACGGTTGAAATTTCGGACAGCCAATGATCTTGGCGAAAAGTTTTCAGTTGACCGATCAGAATTAGAGGTGCACGTAAAATTAAAAATTATTAAAAAATTATTTATATTAAATTAAATTGTTAATAAATTAAATTAAAAATTATAAAAACAAAATTTATAAAATTAAAAAACTGAAATTATATTAATCAGTTTCGATTTGATTTATTTAAATACCGAAGTTAACCGAACGTCTTAATATTATAATATAATTTATATAATTTTTTAATAATTATTTATTTTATATAATTATATATTCATTATATGTCTTTTTTATAATTTGGTGATATACTAATTTTCTGTTATCCAATAATATATTACTTTAAAATTTAGGGAGATACCAATTCAATCTTTTATGTTTAAATTTTAATAACCGACTAAACTGATTAAATTGACCGATTAAACTGATAACCGAATAAATTGATAATCGATTATAGGGTAAAAAATTGGACAGTTTTAATTTTTAATTTTTTATAACCGATTTAAATAATTTAATTATTTTTTTACCAATCAAACCAACTATTGTGTACTCCTAATAAGAACGATCAAATTTTCTACCGAAAAAAGACCATCAAAATTTAATTTGGGAAAATAATTTGACAGAGCCTCCCCTCATGTGGGCCTTGTCATTACAAGCCCAAACGTAGGGTCTATGTAGTTTGGGCCTATACTTCGAAAATAGAATCAGTCCTAAGTGTATAAAGATGGTCTTCAAGGCAGTTTGTTATTTTTTTTAAAAAAAATTTGGTGCAAATTACTAGAGAAAAAACATTTTTTTGGTTAACAAATTACTAGAGAAAATTGATCATGTAATTAAACATGAAAAAAGACTTCGTCTAAGAATTGAATCTAAGGACATTTGGGTTGGCCATTGTTAGTCTTAATACTGTTGTAGCATAGTTGTCCCATGGAACCTCAAGCCATCTTCTGCAACAATCATTGCAATGTATCTAAAATTATACATAAATACTAGCTAAATGTCCCATGTAATACCCAGTATTATTACTAATTTGAAATATGTCAAAAAAATATATTATTACTTCTAATATCTAATTAATAATGTTATAAAATATTAATGATTATTTATTAAAAATATCAAGTTGATCATGAAAATGTTTATGCGGCCAATTAATTTTTTTTATCATTAGTGTTTATAAATAATTCCATCAAACTAAAAAAAATTATTCTTTTTCAAATATATATATATATATATATATATATATATATATATATATATATATATATATATATATATATATATATATAGTTATATTAAAAGTTTTAAACAGTTAAAGACTTTACTATAACTAAGTAAATTATAGATTTTAACTTTACAATTATAATCTATTGTTCTGCAATAGTTACTGACTACTAAATTAGTTTTTGTTTTACTGTTTAATTTTTATAGACTTTTATTTTACAATTATAACTTATTATTTTGTAACATGTATAAGACTCAATATTAAAGCCTAAATATTATTTTGTAACATGTATCAGACTCAATATTTCGATAGAAGATAATTAGCTTCTTAATCTGAGTTATTTTTTTCATAAAAGTTATGTGCAAAAGATATATATATATACATATATTGAATAATATATAATGTGTTGGACGAGAGTCATATGATTAATTATGTTTGAGTACCTGTTGCACTTTAATAATTAGCAATCAATAGTTTCAATGGTTAACAAAAATTTCTTATTCCAAAATACTTTCGAGAATATTCAAGATGAATTTGATATTACATTAATGTTTTTTATGATTTTTATTTTGTTTTATTATTAGATTCATGCATGCATGTATATATAGATACTAAATTATAATTATATTCATGGTATTTAAAAATGTATTATTATTATTATGTTATCTGTATTTAAAAATTATTAGTTGGTGACTATTGAAAAATTAACCAAACTAATTTAGATTAAAATTTCAATTGGCTTGTTATATATAGGTATAGATGAATTAGAAGTTTAATCAATTAAGGTGCTGTTTGTTTGTGTCTTAATGGCTCTTAATGGACAACCTCTTAATCGCTAAGAGGAACAAAGTTGTTTGTTTTTTTTTTTGTTACATCTGAATGCCTCTAAATGGTTGAGATACAAAATCAAATCTAAACCATTAAGAGGAGCATCTTAATGAACTTGGACAAAAATATCCTCTTCAATATTAACAAATTCCTTTTATATCCAACACTCAATATTATTATTATTATTATAATAATAAATATTATTATTATTATTATTATTATAATAATTATTATTACTATAATTATTATTATTAATTATAATTATTATTAGTATAATTATTATTGTAATAATTATTATTTTTATTATTATTAATATTATAATAATAATAATTATTATTATTAGTATTATTATTAGCATTATCATTATTATTATAATAATAATAATTATTATTATTATTATTATTATTATTATTATTATTATTATTATTATTATTATTATGATTATTATTATTATTATTATAATTATTATTATTATTATTATTATTATTATTATTATTATTATTATTAGTAGTAGTAGTAGTAGTAGTAGTAGTAGTAGTACTATTTTTAATATAATTATTATTATTTTTATAATAATAATTATTATTATAATTAATATTATTATTACTATAATTATTATTATTAATTATAAGTATTATTAGTATAATTATTATTATAATAATAATTATTTTTATTAATATTAATATTATAATTATTAATAATAATAATAATTATAGTAATAATAATTATTATTAATAATAATTATAATTATTATAATTAATATTATTATTACTATAATTATTATTATTAATTATAATTATTATTAGTATAATTATTATTATTTTTATTAATATTAATATTATAATAATAATTATTATTATTATAATAATTATAATTATGATTATTATTATTATTATAATTATTATTATCATAATTTTTATTAGAATAATTATTATTATTAGTATTATTATTAGCACTATCATTAATATTATAATTATTATTTTTATAATAATAATAATTATTATTATTTTTATAATAATTATTATTATTATAATTAATATTATTATTATTATTATTATTATAATTATTATTAATTATAATTATTATTAGTATAATTATTATTATTATTATTATTATTATTATTATTATTATAATGTTCAACTGTTCATAGGGTTAAAATGGTAAAATACTGTTATTCAGACATCTGAAAAAATTGATTATCAAACAACATTTTTTCATTCAGATACAATTCTATTCAGATGCTCTATATTATTCAGATGTCTAAATTATTCAGATCTTAATACAGAATTTTATCAAACAGCTCCTAAGTACTACTCAGGTTATATATTGACTTTCAAAATGTCTTTGAAGGTACTAATTAGATACTCTGAATAAGAAAAAGAAATGTTTTTTTTTAAATATAAATAAATAAAATTTGGCAACACTAAATAGTAGTTGTAGTTACAAATCGGCCATAGTGGGGAAACGGCCGTTCAATAGGTTGAACCACTAACCGCAACTGGTGGGGTGGGCGAGCATCTCATAAATTATGAGGCAATGAGCTTCATGGAATTACTATTAAAATTTAGATTTTTTGTTGTTAATGTCACAACTACGACCAGTACAGGCCAACAGTCTCCCCCTCCGGGTGGGGGAGGGTGTTCATGCTAAGAAATAGCATCCTTTACATTGTTTTTTATTTATTTATAAAATATCTATATTATTACAATTCAATTTTAATATACATTTTATCTTACTTAATTTGATAATAACTTCAAGGTTTAAATATAAATTATTGCCTTAAACTATTTATTCCGTCCAATTTTATTTGTCTTTATTTGAAAATACACGACTATTAAGAAAAAAATTATCTCCAAATTACCCATCATAATTATCTTATGATCAACTTGTTTGTTTAAATTAATCTACTAACTCAATTTTTCTCTTTCTTGAAATAATAAAATAAAGGGAAAAGAAGTGTGGTTGTATTTTCAATGTTAAAATTAATAGGCTATTTTTTAAAATGTATGTCACGTTATTTTCAATCAATGATTTTTTTTATAAGTTATATAAGGATAGTATTAATCTTTTTCATTTCGGTGATTGTCCTTTTAATTTGGCATTTCATAATATCATAATAATAATTATACTGTCAGAGTAACAAATGTTATTAAAAAATTTAAAATATAACTGAAATAAGTATAAAAGTATCGTTAAATATATATTTATTTTTACAGTAAAAATATTACTTTGACATTATCAATAACTTTTAATTTTCAAGATAAGATGATCAAAATTTTAAGAATCTTGCTATATATTACAATAAATTTATATTAAATTATAATTATAAAATATATTAATACTTGATATTATATAGAACTATAAGAGAACCCCTTTATTATACGTCTTTTTAAAAGAGTTACCATTAATGCTTAATTGATAATTAAAAAATTAACGTAAATATTTATAATATATATTATTTTTTAATTTATAATTTTTGTCACTTGAATTCAATTGAATAAGTCACATTATAAATTAATAACATGACTCGCTAATTAGGCCAATCACTATTAATGTACAATTAAAATAAGTTATACTATTAAATAACTTTTTTACAATTATTAAACACGAAAAAAGAGTAAAAACTTCGAAAAATTTCAAGAAATTTTCTTATAATTTCCCGGGGTACATATATATATATATATATATATATATATATATATATGGAGTTGAATACTTGAATGAGCGAGAGAAATCGACTTCCCCACAAACAAGGGTCACCAGAAGGCTAACGTCCCACCATAAGACTCGCTCTGAAGTCCAAACTGACAGACACAGGTACAAGACAAGGACTTCACAAGAGGGGGAGGAGGAGAAGAAGAAGAGGAAGCCAAAATTCTGCAACGCCCCCTTTTTCAGACCACACAAGAAAAGCCTTTTGAGCCACCATTAACTGTCTGTTTCCCAATTCTTAAGCTCATACATACATAATAATCCAATTCATTGATTGCAAAAACAAAGAAAAGTTGCTGTCCGTCCCTAATCTCAGATTAGATCTGTTAATCTGTTTTCCATATCTCAACATCACACGCAAAGTATCCAATGCTCCCCCATTTTCTTCCCTTTCAAACATTTTCCCATAAATCTTGACTCGATTCCTTTTTCCTCACTTCCGATCCTTGGAATTGTTCAATCTTTCATCCCATTTCAGAATTTTGTTCGTGTAGAAATCTAAATTCCGTGACAGTTTTTGTAATCTCCATTTTTTTTGGAAATTGAGATTTGAATGGAAAGTGGAGGTGATCGGTGCCGGTACCACAGAAACAGCGATACATCAAGCCACCTCCGAGAATTACTCCGTCTCGGAGAAGACGAAGCCAGTAACGGTGACGGTAGCAGGCGTAACGTTCCTGGTCGAACTCTAGGCTCCGTGCTCTACGCTGAGAAGAGAAATTTGTCTAATCGTACACTTCTCGACATTATTCGAGAGGATTCCTCAAAGGATAACAAGAAGACTTGGAAACACTTCAAGGACAAGCTCCGCCTCAAACGAGCCGGCGCTGCCTGGACTTCCTCCGTTCACATTCCGGCTTCCGACATCCCATTGCAGCCGAACAACAGTAACAACCGAATGATGATGCGCCGGCATTCGACACGGATCCTGGCATCGGATCCCAATTCGACTCAGAATCCGGCAACGAATCAACCATCGATGTTACAGAGTGCCGACAGCAGCGCAGTACAGAATGAGGGGGATTCAGCCGCGGCGGCGGAGCCGCCGGAGATGGCGGCGGAGGAGGAGGAAGGGATGGGAGAGACGGCGGAGGGGAACGGAGAAGGAGGGCCGGTGAGGATGTCGTTGATGGCGTTGTTGGCGGAGACTGATAGAGAAATGGGAATCGAGGGGTCGTATGATAATGAGGAGGAGGAGGAAGAAGAAAGTTGTGCTGGAAATGGTGGCGCAGGAGAATACAATAATTGCTGTGTGTGTATGGTGAGGCATAAGGGGGCAGCATTAATACCTTGCGGCCATACTTTTTGCAGGTTGTGTTCGAGAGAGCTTTGGGTCCAAAGAGGGAATTGCCCTCTTTGCAATGGTTACATTTTGGAAATTCTTGATATCTTCTAATCCAATTCACAAATTCAGCGTATCTGGTTTTCAATAGTTAAAGCAGGCAGGGGAATTTGAGTTTTTGGGGAATGAAAATGGATGCTGTAAGTTTGTGGAATAGCTGAAAGTTGCAGGAAGGAACTGTTATTTTCATGGAATTTTAGAATCTCACATTTTGATTCTTTTATCCTCTGAAAAAGTTGCCTTCTTTGTGAGCTTTGAATATAGGAGGAGGAACTTGAATTTCTTCAATCTAGACTTTACCATGTGTTGAAAGGATCCACATTGTTCAAGAATCTAAATCTCTTATGATCTTAAAACCCTATAGAATTTGAGCTGGTAAAATAACAAGTTTGGCTATTGTTTTTCTTTGGATCATCACAAATTGGAGGATGTGTTGTTCATTTTGATGGTAACTGAATACTTTGCAATGTACTGAGATTTGTGGTAGTATTAGATAAATTTTATATAACGTCCAAAAAAGAAAAGATTATGAAATGGCATAGATTGTGTTAAGACATGCTATTCTATTACAATTTATGAGAGAGGGGAAGTGAGAATCTAACCCCATTATCCACTACGGAGTTGAGTCCTTGCCAATGTTACTAGCCAGATTCTGAACACAGTTCATAGGTTATTATGCGGTCAATTAGCCTTCCACATACATTCAAAAAATTAGTTGGGGAACTAATATTTTATTCAGCGTAAGAAAATAAATCTAATTATACTCTCCTCAATACAAAATTATTTTTTTTGGTCTTTCTATTATTTCTTGTCAGTTCATTGGAGTAGGAATTTTCAATTCAAACCTTTATGTGCGGCTGATCATTATGTGCCCTGTTCATGTTTTATATGGATTAACTTACGGTATCAGGTAGTCAAAGTGCAGCATGTGGCCGAAACATTATGTACACTTCTTTTGTATCAGATGCTTTGGATCAATCATTGTAGGGTACTTTTAATTATGAGGGGGTGCATGCAGTTATGTTGAAGGGGCCAACTCCACAAGCTCGAGGATTGGTTCGGCAGAATAAAACAATTGAGAACATTATTGTTTTTGCGAGCTAAAGAGTGAACACAGGTCATGTAGTGGGTGACTGGATAATTACACAACTCACCGTTCGAGAACATTTTAGTTATACTTTGGAATGAAATTCCCCTCATTTTTACTGGAATAGCCATTTAGTAATCAACCCTTTTCAGCAAATACAAATAGAAGAAAGTTAGAAAAGAATATATACGCTACAATTATTGCTCCAACCGGCCGGAAACTCACTCGGAATGCCAAACCCCACCGGTGTAGCTATAGGCCTCCGATGAATGGAGAGACATACACGTGCAAGATCATATCTCCTATGCTTCGTGTTGGATTTTTTTTTTTAATGAAATTAGTTATACCATTTAATTAGTTTCATTACCATCCATTTTCATTAAACATTTGTTTATGAATACGAACATGAGTTATAATGCATCGAGTGTATTTAAATGGATTTATACACGGGCATGTTCTTCTTAATATGGATTTTTCTAGCATCACGTTTACAAAATGTTCTTATATTTTCGATACATTTTACTTAATTATGGCAATATTATAAATGAGACTCTACTTTATTTTTGAAAGAATAGTTTGAAATTTGCAATGGTTATTGCAATTGTACATGTGAAACTGTAATCGCATTGAAAGACAATCGCGCATTAACTAAAGTAATTCCATCATGTTTAATGTAACTAAAATTAGAAGAAAATAAAGACCCCTCTATTTTCTTTTTAATTTTCTAACTAAAGATATTTAGAAGATACAAAATCATTTCTTTTTGACGTAAAATTATATATATATTGTTAAATTAGAAAAAATCATTTAATTTTTTTTAATTATGATAACAATAATGGTATATCTTTTATACCGAAACATAATTACAAATTATGTGTTGTATAACATGACAATTTATGTCATTTGTAATACTACAGTCTCACATCGGTTAATATGTGATATTTAAATGAATATATAAAAACATCTTTAGTCATGATATTTTGAATAAACTTATAGTGAATTAAAATGACCTAAGAAAATATTATTAAGATTGGGTGAACAGTGTTAAGATAACCTACATCATCCCACTAACAAAGAAATACTCTATTATTTAAAAAAAATATAATTATCAACTTTTTGAAGGTAACTTGATAAATTTTGAAACTTGATATTAATTCAGTTAATTTTAGTTTTATGACACATAAACTCAAAATCTCTATATTATTATTATTATTCTCTGGTTAACTCGCCCTCTCGTAAAAGAAAATCGCCAACAGCATCGTCTTCTCTCTTTCAGTCGGTCAATGAGCTTGATCTCACTGCTTACTCCTACTGACACTATTTTTGGAGCTTCAATTTAATGGCGGAGGGTCCTTTATGTACTACGAAATCCACTGTATCTTTGTAATTAATGGCTCCAATTCTTCGATCTATCTTCCTATTCTTTCTACTCTGTTTCGTAACAGGACAACAAGAAGAACAATTCACCGAAGAATTACTATTAAGACCACTTCCCGATCGGAAAATTCTATCGCATTTTCACTTTGAGAGCAGAGTTCCTCCCACCGAGGTCAATGGCTCCCACCACCATCTCTTCCCCAAAGCCATCTCCCAGCTGGTAAAATTAATGTATTAGGGTTTCATTGATTAATTTACAGCATTTTCAGGTTTTTTAGTTATTTATCTTTTATTCTGCTTTAAATTCATTACATTTGAGTATGCTTTTAGGGCTTAATTAGTTTTGAACTTAGACACTGTACTTATCTTGTGATAGTGTGCCTACTTTTGGATAATGAAAACGTGTTTGGTAGTTTTAGAAAAGATTAAACTTTAAGGAGTATATAATTTAGGAAAATGCTAAATACACCTAAACTAGCTTAATTATGCATGGTAAAGAATTAATATGGGAGTAACATATTTAGATATACAAATCAGTTTTGCATTTCTTTATATGTCCAGATTTATAATATAAAGGTTGCGGAAAATGTCAATAGGCAATTATCAATTCCTTTATCTTTCATGGGATTGTTGGAATTAATTGAAAAGTTAGATCCTATTGTCTTTTAAGTTCAAGGAGAATGTAGTTAACAACGGTATCAGGGAATAAATTAGCTGTGCAGAATAGGTACGTATGGCACTCCTATTTTATTTATTGTGAAGCAAAGACAAATGAAATTGAGAAACTGGAAAAAGAGTGGAGACCCATTGATCTAACCCACATGTTCCGATGCAGGACTGGATATCACTTCATAAGTACTCACATAACTTCTCTAAATCGGCCTCGTTAACTACCATTAATGCCTTTTAAATGTTTCCCTTGTGAGAAACAGAGTTTCTAGGTACAACTGTACATGTTCTCAAAGTTTTAGGATTTAGTTATTAGACATTTGCAATTCCTTTTTACATGTTTGAGTCAAGTGAACCATGCATTTGCAAATGATGGCCAATTAGCCATATTCTTTTTTTGGGAGTGCATTTTCAAATTAACAAAAAGGCTTACTGTTAATCATTCACTGGTTAATATGATACTCTCAAGGGAAATATCCTTCTACTCAACATTTTGCAATGATCATGAAAGTTATGTTTAGAATTACTCCCTCCGTCCTAAAAAGGATGGTCCAAGGTACATTTTTTTTGTCCTAAAAAAGATGGCAATAAGTATATAAAGTAAATGGCAAGTATATCATTTAGTGGGGTTCACTTGTATAAAAAGAAAAAAGAATCATTATTTTATGTAATATTGGGGGATCACTAAGGATAAATTTGAAATGTTTTCTACTCTATTTCCTCTACTTTATTTTTCTTAATTTGTGTGAAAAATGTATTTAAGACACCCTTTTGAGGACGGAGGGAGTACTTTTTATGTGTTTCCTTTTAATTTTGAGGGTTATAACTCCCCCTTCACCCCACTCCTGAACACACTCAAAATCCCCTTCAACCTTATCCCGGGAAGTAGTATTTGATGTTTTCTAAGATATGGACGATTTTTTTTTATCCATTTTTGTTTCATGAAAGATAGGAGTACCGAATAGCCGTGTCATTGGGGAATTCTTGCCTTTCAATGTGAATTTTATTAATGATACTTCATTGCCCTCTTCTTAGATGTTATTTTGTGGTATACTTTTTCTTTAGTTTAATTTTATTTTTCTTATTACATATCAAAAAGAATAATTTTTACTTATTTTTTAAATTTTATTAACTATGATTGTTTAGCACATAAATGGCTAGAAATTCATGTTAAGGTTATTTAATTTTTGTGGTTTGGCTGTCCAATGTGTATAACACAAGCTTGCGCTACTTAACCAGGTTCAAAAATTTCGAGTACGGGAAATGGAATTGTCTTTCACTCAAGGTCGCTGGAATTATGAACGCTGGGGTGGCTATGACCCTATATCAAGCAGCAATGCCAAGCCTCCTGGAGTTGAATTATGGGCTGTTTTTGATGTCCCCCGACAACAGGTTGATGCTTCCTGGAAAAATCTTACTCACACTCTATCAGGTCTTTTTTGTGCTTCGATAAACTTCCTTGAGTCTTCTACTACATATTCTGCTCCTAGTTGGGGCTCGCAGCCATTTAAAGGCAATTTGAGGTATGGTTCATTGCCCCGTGAGGCTGTTTGCACTGAAAACCTTACACCCTGGCTAAAGTTGCTTCCTTGTCGAGACAAAGCTGGGCTCTCCGTGTTAATGGACCGACCATCAATATACAGAGGATATTACCATTCTCAGAGGCTGCATTTGATCTCAAGTGAATTTGGTTCAATGGGGTCAAACACTGGAATAGTTCTTGAACAAACCCTTACACTTGTTCTTCAGCCAAAGATTACGGAAACTGGTGTGGCGTATTCCAGTGCCTCAATATTCCAACCCAATTGGTCTATTAGCTCATTATTTGGAAGGAAAATAGGTGGAAAATGTGTTCTTGCAAAGTCCAGTAGTGTGTATGTTCAATTGGAAGGGAACTTAGTTTCTGAACTGAAAAATTTATGGAAGGAAAAGGAGAAATATGTGTCGGACATTCCTGCCATTGAAACTTCTTGGAGTAACCCAAGCTTTGAATTGTCAGTTTCCCCTAACAGGGTAATTGAAGAAGTAAATAGTTTGCATAAAGAGGGCCAATCCATCCTATATGATTTTTCAGTTGAGAATTACGAAGAATCTAAGCCATTCGATATGAGATTCAGGTGGAAATATCCTGTTGTTTGGTCATGTCCACAGGCACCATTACATGCTAGCAGGTTCTTAACAGGAAGTGGGAATGAGAGAGGTGCTATAGCTATCTCCTTGGAATCTAGTGGGCAGAAAGGTTATATCCAAAATGCCGATGTAAATGAAGAAAGATGTAGGTTGCGAGTTGATATTTTCCAAGTTGTACCCTGGTATGTGAAGGTATATTATCACACAATACAACTATTCATAGATGAACAACCCCAGTCTCTAACAAAGTTTGTCGAGAAGATGAGTGTTTCACCTTCTGAAGACAAGGTGTCTCCTGGTGTAATGGAGATGATCCTGAGATTACCTTGTGGTGTGAAGTCAGCAGCATTGACTCTTGAATTCGATAAGGTGTTTATTCAATTGATCTAAAGTTATAAGTTTACAGCTAAAAAAGAGATGAAATTGTTATCTCATGTCATATTTTTCAAAATGTTGTCTTTTTCGATGTTCACTAAAATATCTGTCAAATTTCTTTGCAACTTGAAGAAAGAGGACTTTAATGCTGCTCTGTGTGAAATATGGGTCAAAGAGAAAGAGGACTTTAATGCTGCTCTATGTTTGAAAAATGTGTGAGTCTGTTGTAAAAATACTAGAATATTATTTGAAGATGTGCTTGTTTTGCCATTTTGTGGAGGGTTCGGAGAGGATTGCTAGGATTTTTTTGTTGGGCAATGAATGTTGGTTTACATTGGGACAGAATGTCTTTGTTTTGCTCCCTTTTTTTTCAATTGACACAATGAGAGTTTTTCGAAGGTTTCCTTTGTTAGATTTACATAGGGATTGAACAGTGGTGTTTCACTAGTGTCTTTTGTATTTCTTTTGGGAGGACTTCTTGTCCATCACTTGCATTGTAATCCTTTCACCCTTCTTCAATAATATCTAAGAAACATACTAGAACATTGAGGGACTGGTATGAACCTTCTCTACCCCCGTTGTGCATACTCCTTCCTCTTCCATTACCTAGTTCTGATATTGTTTCCTAAAAGTGGGTTAAGTTTAAATCTTTTGTTTTCCCAAGAAGATAGTGGTGCAATATTTTATATGCAAGTTAGTTTTGCAATTGGTGATACTGCAACCTTGCCATAACCTGGAGCATTTGTAATCACTTATTATCATATTAGGAGATGGCCTAGTTGATTATCTTCCTAGTTGATTATCTTCCACATAAAATAAATGCTATTAGTTATAAAATATACCCAGCTGCTCCATTTGCTAAATCATGGTTGCATTTGTATTATAAAAGAAATTTTCCAAATGTGTAAATGATGTTCGTAAGTGGCTTGTTGAAGTTGATAATACTTGTAAAAAGTACCAAAATTCCTTATTGAATCCATGTAAAAACTGTTCAGGTAGTTTGCCTACATAGGGTGACAAATTATCAGGTAAATGTTGCAGAAGTAGTTCTTTAACTTTACCCTCTAGAGTTGGGTTACGTTAAGCAAGAAACTTTGTATAAGTCTTGAGAAGTACCTTGAGTTTTTTCTCTAGATAATCCTCCAGGTTCTGTTAATATTACTGCTTAAAGGACTAAAGCTTAACAAATTCCTACTTGCAGGTTGTGTCCTTAGACCTCTGCTGCTATTGAATCACTTGATAGTACTACAATCTACTAGTATAACAGCAGTAGTACTATCTGTAAGTATAGGCATAAATTAGCTATATCAGACTATATCACCTTTCTAGACTAACAGACAAAAGAGAAGAACAACATCTAGTAGGATGGTCCTAGATCTAGGCAGCCTTAGTTTCAATCTCTACTTCTGTTGTCTAATTGTTGTCAATCTCATTTAACATTTTTTTGATGTTCTTGATTACTAATTTTATTATACTACCTGCAGGGGTTTTTGCACATTGATGAATATCCTCCAGATGCTAACCAGGGATTTGACATCCCATCAGCAATAGTAAGCTTCCCCGACTTCCAAGCAAGAATGCATTTTCTTGCGGGCAACTCTTTGAAGGAGTCGCCCATGATTTCCAAACTGCAGGTAAAAATAACTGGTATAATTTATAATTATAACGTTTTAAAGTGCATCATTTCGTGTCATGCATTTGTCCGATTTCACTGTCTAGATTTATATGTAGGAACCAAGGCGTATTCAGTCGTACACAGAAGTACTGCTTGTGCCTTTGACAACTCCTGATTTTAGCATGCCTTACAATGTCATTACAATTACATGCACGGTATTTGCTTTATATTTTGGATCACTACTCAATGTGTTACGTCAGCGTGTTGCTGAGGAAGAAAGACGTCAAAAAGAGAAAGGTGTTATTCTTCTCTTTGCTTTGCATGCTCTAGTTAAAACCCTTACTGATTTGTTTAATGCTGCTTAATATTGTTTGTTTCATATATTTGTTAATGTCAATTTGGTAAAAGTTTAACTCCCTCATAATCTGCACATTTTTTTTAGTTCGAGAGTGCACTATTTTTTTACGGCATCTCAAGTTTCACACTTTTAATGTCTGATCCTTCTTTTTCTTCTCTTCGATTGCAGCTGCCAAGAAGACTGGCCGTTTTCTCCTGCTGTCCAAGTTGTTTGCTAAGTTGAGAGGAAGATCATGGGAACCACCACCACCGTCCTCTTCTTCAACATCCATTCTAAATTCGAAGCTAATTATGAAAGTCATAGTAGTCGCCGTCATTGCTGCTGGTTGGCAGTTTTATTTTGGGTGACATTGAAAGCAAGCTGGAAAGGCACCTCTCTTGTAGTCTGTAGAATACGTGCTACAACAAATTGAAATTTGTTGGATTTTAGTCATCAGGGCAACCCTCCATTCTCATATTTGTGGGCGTTGCATCCCCATTTTGTATCATTTGAGTTAAATTTAATCATTGCCGTTCTTGATTGTTACACTTAGATCAAAGACGTGATAAATCACACAAGTGCAAAATTGAAGTGTTGATCATAGACCCATTGCAGGCCATGCTATGAACTGAGGTATACATACCACTCCAAAACCTTGTCAGATTTTACATCGAGGTTGAGGTTGAGGTTGCAATCGGCACTATTGATTTGTTCGAGCACATTTACCAATTGGGTTTGAAACATTACCCATTGAGGTGGTGTCCATACGGAGTAATTTGGCACTTGATAAAACTCCCACACCATATTTTCCAAGCTTTCTTAAAGTGTGTAATATTTAAGGATACAGGTAATATGGAACGGAGGAAGTATCATATCTTGCATCAACTTCACTCACTACCATGATGTACAACCCTTGAGAAGTTACCCACAGGAAATTATTCCTAGATAACAACTGACAATACAATTATTTTTGTTATCATTTCCAGTTACAACTAGTACACAGGAGTCATAACCATCTCATCTTTGTTCATCTAACTCTCTTGCAAGGATCAGTGACAACCATCTCTTCTCTCATCCGCATCTTATTTTTACTGGCTTAACTGCACGGAAGTTTGGGGGGGGGGCACCAGAAAGGCTATTTTCTCCTATGCAAACCGGTCGAGAGAGGCCACAAATTAAGAAAATGAACTTGGATTAGTTTGAGATTTCTAGGTAAACTAAACAGTTGAAGTATGCATTTACACTTCCGTACTATAAAGAATTACAGGCAGACAAATGTTTGTACTCAAATGAAGTGAGAAAGTAAGATGGGCAGCACACACCATGAAAAGCATACCAAAGTTATTTTCATCCATTCGTGCCTTCTTTTGGGGGATGACAACATTCAACCACTGTTTCCTCTTCAGGCTCATTTCATCACATTTAGCACTTGTATAATTTTCACCGTCATACTCTGAAGAAACATAGCTTGAGTTAGCTATCTATAATAATGGTAAGACTCAGTTCCTGAACTAGTATTTTACTTTGATTAATATATGTGTTGAGGTGACAAGACGAGGTACTCCCAACTTGATGGTGATTCTATCAGTTACGCATGCAAAAAAAATTTACATTTGTGAATTGCAATATTCATTTGATCGAATGGTCTTCAACTAGTTGATAAAGTTGAAGTTTTCAGGATTTTTGGACCTCATTAGTATAGGGAAGCTCAATATGAAGACATTACCCGAGTCCAACCTCGTTTTCTTGAGCAAATTGGTATCCTCATGCAGAGGTTTTCTATTCCCCCATTCATTTGTGCAGTGAATCTTGTTTTCAACTCCTGCGGGATCACGTGCTCCTTGAGAATCACAACTCAGTTTTTCATTGGAGAGGGTAAGCTTCAAATACTTTAGACAAAAGAAGCCCGCTACAAGGGGCACAAGAATTCTCAAGAATGATATGTACTGTTTGGGATGATAATAATACATTTTACATACATTATTCTCAAATTCTCATAAACTCTTTTTGACATGCATCATCATATAATGTGCAACACCCAGTCTCACGTCGATTAATGTAAAATATTTGGATGTGTATACAAGGATCCAAGTTACTATCATTAAAACCTTCAGTCATGGCCTTTTGGGTAAGCCTGTGGTGGGCTAAGATGATTCAAGAAGATATTATTGAGATTTATTCTGCTATAATTTGATTCGAATTTGAGATTTGACTCGAGTCGTTACATAGTGCAAGTGGTACTTATGTCACATGGAACTCACATGCAGTAACCATCGTGTCAACGACTAGGTCTACTTGTTGCTTGGCTAAGCCACACCAAATAAAGACTACGGGAGTATAAAAATAGTCAAAGAACTGACATCTTCAGCTTTATAAGCTATCCTACCAAACTACTGACGAATATCATTAAAGCAGGCTTCAGGGACATATTCTTCTTTCACCGCACAACCATATAATTTACATTTTCAAAAACTTGAGCAGTTTTATTGAACCCGTGTAACATGTAGTTCTTTTTTCCTTTTCTTTTCTGCTAAATTATAACAAGTAGCTTTGCCCATGGTTAAACGCGTTCCATAAACTTTGACAATTAATGGCAGCTATTCTTTCTTCTTCATTCTCTCTTAGTTTCGTTTTAAAACAACCTCAGAGTTACCTACACCAAATCCTTGTAAATGCCTTGTAAATGCAAAATCCTTGTAAATGCAAATAAAGAGAAATTATCAATTAAAGTGAAATGAGTTTGCAATTGCACAATCTGCAATCTGGGTTATCTCCTCACAACTCAGCACAAGCAGTTCTCGAGGGGGAGGGGGGGGGGGGGGGGGGGGGGGGGGATACCCTTTATCAAACTATCTTCTCTTTCCCAATAATGTCTTTGAAACTATTCGTTGATAGAATGGAAATACATTATATATTGTTTTTCCTAATAAATTTCATTGTTAACCAAATAGAACAAGGTCATTCACAATGAACATAAAAAAATTCAATATCTTTTTCTCTCTGAGACATTTTCTCAAACACCAAGAAAACAAGTACATTTGGCATACTGATAGCTATGACAAAAGCACTTACTTTTGGTACCCATTTTGCAGAGCTTGCCGTCGACTATGAGAGGGCCGAATCCGGTGGTTCCGGTGCCAAGCCCACGAACAGAAAAGAAAGAAAACAGAGACTTCCAGGTTACAGAGGAAGCTATGAAATCGACCCCTCTACTAATGAAGTGACCGTTGAGCTTTATCGTTGATGGGTTGAGCCCAAAGGTTCGAGCTATGGAGCCAAGATCGAGCCTTTGCTCTTCCGGCGCCACCAACTGCACCCCCTTTGATAAAGATGGGCAGAACAGCATAAGGCCATCTCCAGCAGATGGACTATATTTAGTCCATATGACATCATCAAATGTCCTTTAGTCTTCCACCATTCCAGCAGATGGACTATCCCATGAACTATAATATAAAAAGATTAAAATAATTAATAAATTTAATAAAACTCCTATCATCTTTCTACTTTTCTATTTAAATACTATTATATTTATAGTCCATGGACTATCCAATTCCTAGATATAGTCTTTTGAGGATTTAAATATAGTCTTGGACTAAATTTAGTCCATTTGCTGGAGGAGAAAAAGGAATCCTAGACTATATTTAGTCTAGAAACTCAACAAAAATCATTGCTTGAGATGCTCTCTTCTGACATCTCTATCTCTCTCTCTCTCCACCAGTAATAAGCACTCTCACCTTGAAGCTTTCTCTCTCTACCTAATTAGCTGTCTTCTAACAATCAAGGTGCTCTTTATCTCTCTCCTGTTGCAGTGCAGTACTGTCGTTTATCAGAGTTTCTTCCAAGCGGTTCTGGAAAGTGTTTGAAGAAGGCTCGTACTGATACTAGGTCCCACTTTTTATATACGTATAATAATATCCGCATTTAAAAAAAATAAATTATAGAGTTTCATTTGTAAATAAATTCAATTTCACTTTTTTTTATTAATTATAATATAAAATAACACAATTTTTTAAAATTCAATGTTATTATTACACTAACATGCCGTCTAAACATTTTCTATTTATTAGAGTAAATTAGAAAAAGAATATACTCAACAAAAATGTATTTTATATTGTTATATACTTTTATATTTTGTACAATCATGTACATGAAACGTATAAACTGGTAATTATAATATTTTATGAACGACTACTAGCCCCCATTTTCTCAGATTTTAAATAACTGTTAAGTAGTTTTACCAATGAAATAAAAATAAAAATAATTATTCATGATACTTTATTACTCGACCTAAGCATTAAAAAACCTTGACATTAATTTTATTTTAGTATTTAATCCCTAAATATTTTAGTTATATACATTAATAACTATTTTGATTGAACTTTAGTTTTGAATTCTGTTGTTAAAATTGAATTGTAAAACCCATATTTTTTACAATTAAAATAGAAACAACAGTTTGGCATGAAAAAATTAAGCTATTTAAGTTTTTGATGTATGGATGACAGAAGTTTAAAAAGGATACTCAGCAATCGATTATTGAAAGTACTGTTATAACAACTAAATATATGGGTCAAATTAATTTTTAAACTGTCTGTCGATAAAAGTTTTAAAACTATTTATCAGTAGAAGTTTTACCCACAAGGTTAAAAAATAAAAAATTAACTCTATCATTATAATTTTTAATGACAAATGATTTTAAAATCAATTTAACCTCTATATTTAATTGTCACAATATTATTTTTAACAACTGATTTCTATAAATGACTACCCGTTTAAAAAAGTTGATAACATAAATTTTTTATACTCTTCCTCAGCTTCTACTTTCTAGCTACCAAACGGGGCCTAGAGTCGTAACAGTCAATTTCAACCCAACGACCAGAATATTTCTGCAGAGAGGGGAGTACCCGAATCCGAAGCAAAAATAACCCGAAGCTTAATTACCCAAGTTGTTAGTTCATTGGGCTTCCAGTCCATTCAGTTTCTTAATTTTGTCGTCGGGATTTCTTTTTGAATCGGTTTCAGCTCTTTCCCCTTTCTCCAAGCATTCGTATATACCTAATACTTAGGTTTATGGTTTGTTGATGCGTTCTGATTGTGCATTTTGACTGTAGAAATAAATATAATTGCTAACTGAGTCATGTATGCCGATCGAGAGTCTGGTGGAGCAACGAAGATTTCCGTAAAAGAGCGTCTTAACATAGCCGATTCAGCTCGACGACATCAAATCACCGGCAAGAGGTTTGTTTCCTCCCCCCCCCCCTCTCTCTCTCTCTCTCTATATATATATATATATATATATATGCACGTCTGTTTATGGACATATAAATTGTACTGTTTATTGTGTTTTAGACTATTTGCTTTCATTTCTGTATGTGAAGATGTAAACTTACCAACCAAAAAAAAGTTGTAAACTTGAATTTATGTACTCCTCCATTGGTACTTGACGTAGTTGTATTTGAAGGATTGTGAGTAATTGAATATGAATATCTCAATGAATTTGTTGAATGTCATTGAATTATAATAATGTATGGTATTCCATATAGCCTAGTTTCAAAGAGGCAAGAGCCTCGGGTCTCCACGTGGACTACAGGGAACAGTTGCGCCTAGGGTGCGCCTTTTGCCTTAATAACTATGGTAGCGAGTTGTAAGGTCTGCACTCCTGTGGGGTGGTATGATCTGAAAAGGCTCTGATGCTTTGAAAAGATAATTTTTCTGTATAATGAGTCAAATTGATGGGGGGCAAGGATAAGCAAGGGGTGGAATTGCCCCTAACTAATTAAATCATATGACAGTTATATCATACCTTTGATGTCTTACGCCTGAGTTATGAGTTTGATTTTTTTATGCATCTATTGTCTAACATATATTTTCCCACTTTTGAATTTTACTCAATTACAGAATGTGGAGTGTAGACTTAAAACCTTCATTTTTTTTATTTCTTTATTTTTTAAAAATGGAATGTTGTAACTGAACCAATATCATTTCTTCTGTAGGCAGAGGCAAGATGATGACAAATGGGAACATGATCTCTATGATCATGATAATCCTCAAGTTTCAAGTATGGTTTGTTTTATACACACTTGCATACAACTTACTTATGCTGCAATAGTTGTATGGACCTAATAATTTTAAAATTCACCTGTTTATATTTTTTATACGTTTAATGTTATGTAAATGTCATGGAAAGATCGCAGAGTTGGTGCAAGAGATCTTCGTTTGAAGCTCCAGAAGAAGAGTATTCAAAACACAACTCAAAGTGGAAAGGGATCCCTTTCAGAAGGTATAAGAGATCTGCGTGAAAAGCTGTCTGGTACAATGACTTCGCAACCAGTGGAGACTGCTCCACCAAAGCCAAGAGCAGTTCCCGTGGGCAGTAAACCTCCTAGGAAAGTTGCAGTAGAAGCCCCTGTACCAGAGACCAAAAAAGTTGCCAGCACGGTATCTAAGAAAAAGTTTCAGCACAGGGTGTGTCCCAGACTATTTTCCTCTTTTTTCTTTCCTTCTATTTAATAAAGTAATTATTATTAGCAGTCTTGGTTAAAATATGATTATTTTAATTAGATTCATATTTATGTCATAGTCATTGACTCAAAGTGTCACACGACTTCTTTAAATAGAATGCAA
The DNA here is from genome assembly GCA_947179155.2 of Hedera helix. NCBI lineage: Eukaryota > Viridiplantae > Streptophyta > Magnoliopsida > Apiales > Araliaceae > Hedera > Hedera helix. Next base: position 50,424,092 of record OX359271.1, read on the forward strand.
AGTAAAATTTTGTCTTCTTTTATCATTACTTATATTGATATAATATGACAAGTTAAAAGGCAGTGCCTATGTTTTTTATGAGGAGTTTGTCAATTCGTTTTACATGTGTGATACTAGGATGGACTTCATAAGTGTTATATCAGTCATTATATGCTTATCAAGTTAGGTAATCATAATGGCTATACTTTACGCGCGCGCGCGGGGGGTGGGAGGGGGGGGGGGGGGGGTAAGGAAATAACCCAGGAGTCTCTTTCTTTAACTGTGAAAGTCATATTTCTCTTTTACTGTGGTCAAACTATTATAAGCACTTTTGATACTACCGTTGTTGTTAACTTAAATGCTTAAGCTCCCTCTTGGGGTTGTCAATTGTAATGCTGATAATGTTTTTGCATATGAAACTCCAAATGCTTTATGATTCAACTCGGGACAAATTAAATAGTCTTCAGTGGTTGTTCGTACTCATAATTGATATATTTGTTGCAGGCTCTATTCCCTTCGATTGCTTAAAGATTCAATCCTAGGACCAATTAAATAAACTGCAGTATGTTTGTTCTTACTTACAAGGCATATATCTTTACTTCAGGTTGAATCGGTGGATAGCTTCCTTCTGTCCCTGGGTCTTGATAAATATTCAATAACATTTCAAGCAGAAGAAGTATGCAAACTTGTTATAGATTTGTGTGTTTATTTACTCCCTCTGGTTTCTACCAATTTCTGTATTATTGAGATATGTTACTGGTCTGTAGGTTGATATGACTGCCCTTTTACACATGAATGATGACGATTTGAAGGCTATGGGTATACCAATGGTAAACGGACTACACTCTGCCTTATGTGTGGTTAAATTTTATTTTCTGGTTAAGGATTGAGGGACTTGAACATTTTGAATTTCTTATTTTAATTGCGTAGTCAATGCTTTTTTTTACATTTATTTATATTCAAAAGCAAACAAAGACTTCAATGTTTGAGTAATGGAGACAAAAGGTGGATATTTTTGAATAAAATGCAGAGCATTAAATGCAAAGCTAGAAGCATTAGGATTAGCTAGGCAATCGAATATTCTGTTGCTACTCTTCCCGGAGCTAAGACATCTGTTTCAATTTCACAGATTTAGGAAATTTCAAGAATGGTGGTTCTCAAGTCTTCAGTGTTTGATTAGTTATGAAATTTGAATTCCTTCGACAAGTTGCATATCATTAAGAAACTATGAAAATATGATTTATTCACCCTATAAGATTCAATTATTGTTTTGTGAACATAAACCTATACAAGCCTTGTCTCAAGGGAGCTACCGTCCTACTTTTAAGGGTAGTTAGGAGTTTGGACACAAAATACTGAAAGTTCCAAAATGCAACATGGTCCCATTCTGTGGATGATCAACGCAGTCCCTTTTTAAGTTAAAATTCTGACTGTCCTAACACATTATGATGTAAGGTTTTCATTTTACTTCCTCAAAACATTACGAAAAATATATTTATTGTCATTTGGTTTTGGTAGTTATATGCTCTAGTAGCGTTTCTGATCATGTACATCTGGATCCAGTGGGTAAACATTTAGGTAAGATTGCTTTCTTCTTGGTTACTACAATCTGGCTATAGACATCTACGGTTGAGGCCCTTGTACAATGTTAATCAAATTGCGGGTTGCTCAAATATCTCCACTTGTATATGGCTTTTTATAAGTCATTTTTATTGATGAGTCATTGCAACTTTAGATGTTTTTGGGATTGCAATTCTTCTTGTTAACAAGAGTTGTTTTAATCTTTTGATTAATTGTATATTTTCCTCCTTAACCTTTGATTGTAAGTTGTGTGAATCATTTCCCCTCTTACAGGGGCCAAGAAAGAAGATACTTCTGGCATTGGATTCTAAAGTCTGACATTGTGGTGCATAAAGTTTTACTTGCATGGATCCCCATGCTTGCGTGCAAAATCCTATAACAAATCAGCAGACCTCTCATTTATAAGATTCTCAGGTCTGCATGCAACTTTTCTGGGTTAAGTTTAGGTTGTGTTGCTGAAAGGTCGCTTCAATGAGCTCATCACTGATACTAGATTATGAGAAGATTAATAGTGTGGGATGGGAATTAGAAATTATATTTGGTGAATTTAGTAATTTTCAACGTCTAGTTATTTCTAGTCATTTGAGAGCTTTCGTTTTGTCTTTCTTTTTTGTAATCTTCCTTTTCTTTCTTTTCCAACAGAATTCTCAGGCCTTTTTGGTAATCAGAGAAATTATATTCAGTTAATTTATGCAACTTGTACTGATCAACAAGTTACATGATATGTCCACTCAAAATTTGAATTTTAAAGATCAATGGCATGCAACATCTGTGGTGTACTAGTTATACATATTTAAGAATGTAACAAATAAAATGAAGAATGTAACTAATGCTCAACTTGTGATTTATAAAATATATAATTCCAAGTTACCTACTCAAGTGAGTTGGTTTCCACTGGAGAAATTTTTAGTTCTAGTGATTGAATTTGATATCAATTTTCCTTTAGAGCTCTATCCTTACCATGTAATTTTAGCTGGCCCTTATATGGGTAGTACAAAATAAATTTTCAATATCCAATTGTTTTATTATATAAATAAGACATAAGTTTAACCTCTGTTATGTTTAAAACCATGCAGTATTTGAGATGGGAACCTCTTATAACCTTTGCCTACCATTACACCAAAAGAAAGCTACAAATATAATCCTAGCACTGATTGGCCCTTGTAGAGCTGTTGGTTGATTTTTCTTTCTCACACCGAGCCAACCAAATTAATTGGCCAGTAATGCATCAATCTGTTTCATTTGTACCGAAACTCTGCAGTTAGGTTTGATATATTTTCACTATACTAGAACAGGACTTCGAAAAGCATTAAACCCTGGGAGATATAGAAGGCACAATCTAGCCGTCACAAAAAAGACAAGAAATGATTCTCTAGTTAATACTTTTCAAAATCAATACTACAGCAATATTCAGACGCAACAGAAGATTACATAAGACTCTTAACATAATAACTCTCCTAGATATCCTAATCATAATAGTTATTAAAAAAATATATAGTACCAGATGAAACTAAAAACAATATTATTTAGCAACACCTGAAACAATATCTTTTTCCCTTTCTGGTGATTACCAGAAACAATCTAGGGACACTTTCCTTAATTTTCACAAAAATGCCATATTGCATTCAAATGGCTTGCAGTGGCTATATTGGATTCAAATGTCTTGTAGTGGCTATATGGCATTCAGATGTCATCACCTCTCAAATAGCAAAGACTTCCATGTCAATCCGGTTCAGTAAAATGGTTCAGAAGCTATCTTCCTTTGGTTTTCCATGCTACGTATTTCGCACTTTCTTTCTTGTACCTTCTCAATTCTCTCAAAACTGCAAGAAGGATATGCATCGAGACTGGCAGAAAGAAGGGCTGCAAGAAGGATATCACTCCATGTTAGTGTGTTTTAAACAAAATTGGAAACTGCTAGCATTAATATCAAAAACTTCAGAGCTATTTTAACACTTTAGCTGTATCTTTTCCCGTACAACACACAAGTATTTAGTAGGTTCCTTACAGCTTCCTTTACATAACTGAAAAACTATTTTTGTCATAACAAAAACAGACATGTTTGGTATAGTGGGACGAACCGAGTATACAGCAAAGCAATGCTCAAAGGAGTAGTAGCTCACGGACATCATAGATGGGTGAAAAAAGGCATTATCTGCGAATGATCTAGCTTGCCTCGATGACACTAACAAGAAGGAGAAAACTAGTTGTTAGTACTTGGTATGCAAATTGCACATTCTTAGTGGAAGCCACATGAATTTACAACCTGTGAATAATAGAATGGCACGTACCGGCTGATGCATCATAAATTCCATGAGAGGCATTGCTTCGAGCCAGTTTTGCAGCTTCAAGAGAAAATTTTACCTGCAAGGTAATGACAACAACTTGTCTGCAGGCTAGTAGAATAGAAATTGAAAGCACAGATCTACAAGCAACCACATGAATAAAAACTACTGAAATAAAAGGAAAAGGAAAAATAAGTGTATTAAATCATAACTTGCGTAACTGCTCCATCCCACACAAAATATCATTCTAATATATTGACAGGTATTTACAAGCTTAACCAAATAGATACAATACTCGTAGTAATCATGTCCCCCTTAAACTACATAAATCAGAGAGAGAACTTCAGACAACTGTTTCGACTTTAGTGTTCTACGATATAAAATTGTGAGATAACAAATGTAGTGTGGCAGGTTTAAGCTTGAGAGCACACACTTTGGGCAGCACCACCAAAGATAGGTCTTCACTCAGAGCACATACCTCTCAGCACCCTCCTTTAAGAGAGTAATAATCCCAATAATCCCCATTAAGTTTAGGAAACGTTGCATACAAATTATTCTAGCTTTTTTGGCAGTTGCAGCTGAATAGATATACAAAGACTAACATTCAATTGTTTTTCTTAATGACTGACCTGTTTTCCAATCTCATCCTTGATAATCATCCTTGGAAGTGACTGGACCTGCATGAATGAAGTTGTCACAACCCAGAAACTTCACTGATGTGTATAAACAAATTAAGACCTGAAGACATACCAATCGGGAAAGTGATCCCAGGGTTGTACCACATTGAAGAAGGTTAAAACATGTGTGCTGCCGTGACAAGAAATCCAACTCCCTACAAATAATAAAAGAGAACACGTTTGTATTGGAATAAAAATTCACATAAGTTCGAACATGAACACATTGGTTAAGGACATATTTATAACACGTAACAATTTTGTAATATAAACTAAATGATATACCTATGCCTTCTACTTTCCAAAGTATGCTACTTCGAGATCATATATGAACCAGTGAAGGAAGTTAAAATTGGAAATAGAACCAAGTAAACTAATATTCCTTGAAGAAATAAAACTGATATTTTCATAAAGCTTGTGATGCAGTTGGTAAACATCAATTTTTTAGGCCTTACCATTCTGTAAAGCCTCTTCTACTGGATAAAAGGATAGATTTGCCCGAAGCACCAAGATATAGGCTATCAGAGTTCAAACCAAATAGTTGCCGGAGCTGCCCAACGAAAACTTCAAAAACCATCTTTAAATCCTGTTTCCAAATGCGAATGTATCAATCTTCAGAAAATGTATTAGAAATTTAACCACAAAACATCATGAACTGTTATATGCATACAAGTATTTCGAAGCATTTTTTACAAGATCATTGTTCTAAAATAGTTCTTGTATGTGAAGTTGAATTACCAAGGGACCAGCCTCTATTGATTCAGAGAAGGAACTCAAACTGGCGAAAAGAAAATTGCATAAGCTCAGCAACCAGACATTCCTTTTTATACAATTATTTTCATAAATTTAAAGCAATTAACTATATATGTATACAGTAGATTAACAACCATAAATATATGCTTCTACAATTGTCAAACACAGTGGCAGAGACGTTAAAGTTTTGATGCACTTTTTTCTTTCTAACAAGCTTATTACTTGGTGACATTTATGCTAAAATATCTAATTCCTTGGATGGGATTCTAACCTGAGGGGAAATCTTATTCCTCAGAGGATGTGAACCTTCAGAGTCTTTCAAACATCCTGGGGGGTTCCAAACAGTTACACCTCCCCACATCTGAAAAATGTCATATATTACATTACACGGAAGAACAATCATCAAAAAATATAATGTGTGTGTGTGTGTGTGTGTGTGTGTGTGTGTGTGAATGTATGGTAAATTAATAGCATCTCACTGGCGATATAAAGCCATTTGTCATGGAAATCTCTCCATTGGGAAGTTGTAACAGAAGAGGGCATTCCTTTGCAGATGGCACATATCTGGCAATTCAGAGATAGGCAAATATGCATAGATAATTGTTAATACTTACTAATTTAGGATTGGTGGCCTCCAAAAGTATCATCCAAAAATGATCACATTTCATAAAAGAATAAAAGATTCTGAAACTCATGAAGACGTTAGAAATGCTCTTCATCTCAATACTTTCAAGTTCTTATTGTTGTGACAAGTGATACTTTTTTGGGTTGTTTTTCTTCTTGATAAGTTTTTTTTACTCTTAAACACAATCCTAAGGTAAAGGTATTATTTCAAATTTGAAAAGTAAGTCATTGACATAGTAAACATTTTTTCATTAGAAACAGCCAGTAGTCCATATATCAAGTACTATAAAGAATCAGATATTAAGTATTATAACTACAGCGAAGGCTTATGTTTATCTTTTTCTACTTTCAGGAAGAAGAAATTGTTAACAAAAGGGAACAATGAGTTAAAGAATATACACCACAAATTGTAAAATCTTTGACCGTCCACCCGCTGCAATGGAAGTATCCAAGTGCCACTCATTTGAGTTCACCTACAAAATTTAAGCAACGAGATACTTCCAAATAGTAAAAATAACAATACTTGTAAATATTAATAATAAACAAAAAAACATAATTATTAACGTTAGTGAATAGTATTCCAATCCAGAGAAAAGGTAGGACTCCGGTTTTTTTTTTTGGAGGAGATGGTATAAATATTACCCATACAAATAAGCCATGTAATGAAGATCACACCTTCAATCAAGAAGCTTATCAAATTGAGTTTGTATACAAACTAGCAGACAATGGAAACAAATTATGTAAGAACTATTACAGGAATGATCTTTCAATAGACAAAAACAGCGACTCTAGAAAAATAAAGAACATATAATTATAATGCGCTGAAAACTAGCATCCTACATTTATCGGTTGTGTCTCAGTGCGTGTGTGTGTAGAGCGAGATTGATGTCTGTATGTTGTACATAAAGCGTATAAAGGAGCACTTTCACTAAGCCATATAGCCATCAAAAGATAAAGATAGTCCAATTCTTTGAATATCCTCTTTCATTTTATTTTATTTTATTTAGCTGGTAAATATTGAGTAGAATTTCCAGTTAATCTTACTAAAACAAACATACAAAGAATGGCAGATCTTTGGTGCTAAAGATGTAGCTATCATGCTTTTCATCCCAATAAGCAAATGAAGACTTCGGGGTATGGTAAAGAACCTGCATTTGCAAATAACAATGTAAATTAACTCAAAGACGAATGCTTTATAAACTTGACTCTCAAAGAAAGACCAGAAATTTAAAAAGAAGTGGAATCAAGTCTCTAACTACCTGACTTTCAACACTTATATTTGCTAAGGGGGCCAAAGCCTCAATAATAGGAGCCAAGAGAATCTCATCTATCTCCTGAAAATTCCTGTACCAGAGTGGGGCTTTAGATAGAAAATTTGCAATGCACACCAACTTATATAACTATTCATGTATGTCTAATTTAAAATTTTAGGATGGTAATGTGTTTGACAGGATATTCTACTATCAGAAGAGCAGTTTTGGCCAATGTTTGCTTATACAACTCAAGAACTATCAAACAGAACTTTGAGCATTATGACACAGCCCCTGAAAACCCTAAAACCTCAAATGTTATCCAACACACCCTTTCCATTCACAAACGAGAGTTGCCATTTGAAAGTCAACTCTTTTATTTTTTTTAGCGTGATACACTTTCTTAAGTTTTCCTCAGTAACTCAATATAGTAGAAACGTCGGATACAATATTGCATACAAATTTTTATAACAGATTATAAGTTTGGAACATCGAAAGATTTGATAAGTGATAACTTAAATTTTCAAAGGCCCTCTTATTTTGGGAGTCTCAAAAAGGAAAAACAAAGGTCTTAAAATGGGATGGAGGGAGCATGGATTACACCAACAACTGTTAAATAAGAGTATGATAAGCACGAGTTTTACTTTGAAGTTTGGTAAGCAACCTAGACAACATAATAAAAACAAGTACTTACATTTATTAAAAGGCAATAAAAAAACCTCACAAGGTAAGCCTAACACAGCTACTTAATTGAGTTGAGGTATATTTGTTCTGGGAACCAAAACAATTTAGTTGTTAAAGGAAAGCACATACGACAGCTTTTTGGTCATATATTCCCTTATGAAATGATAAACTAAGGAAAATGTAAACATATTGCATATAAATATGCGTTGAGTAAATGACAAAGATCTGATTACGCATCATACCAATGATAAATCCAATCATGAGGATCAGCATTCAGCAAATTGAATGAAAGCACGATCCTCCCATCAGCACCAACTGGCATAAACTCCCCGTGAATCAACCCTGCTTTTTTCCCACCATTTGCGAAAATCTTAACAAAAATCTCAGCTACCATATCCACCACTGAATCCAAATCCGAAACTCTACCGACAATCCATGCATGCCGATTCTTGCCAACCATAGCCCTAATCTCCTCATCTCTCTGCACCACCACAACCGTATAAATCTTACCATCATTTTCAACACCCCCCTCACTTCCTCTCAATACCAAGTTTAAGTATTCATCGAAACTTTCATCATTCTTCAAATTCTCATTCAAGTTCAAATCTTTGACTGCCCCACATTGCCACAATCCAGTGGAATCAACATTTTGGCTTTGTGTACAATTGGTATCAGAGTCTACTGTTACCGAGACTGTGTAATTCTTGCCACAAGTGCCGCAAACTGATTCATTACTAGTAAACTTTTGCATATGACCCAGAATTGAAGAACCTAAGTTATTTGCACTGAACTCACTGTGGTCAAAATCAAGAAATACCGCATGAAATCGGCAGGGGAATAACAGAGGATTTGGATCAATAGAATTTGAAAGTGAATCCATGTCGACAAATGGTAGTGGTGAGCGGTAGATCTCTATGGACTTGAGAAAGAATGGAAGACCTATAATCCATCAATAAGAAATCGAAACAGTAAAATCACAAACTTTATCAGAAATCAGTGCCTCTATGAAATACATATATATTTGTATACAGAGAGAGAATGTGAAAAAGATACATAATTACCTAATAGGAAAGAGAATAGAACTGAGATGGTAATGAAGAGGCGCTTCAATCCGGGTTTCGTTTTTCGCATGGTTTTGGGGTCGAAATCTGGTAAAGATTCGATCTTTTGCTTTTCTTCTGACGTTTTGGGAGCTTCAGAGATTTCCACCATTGCTGAATTCCCTTGAAGCTTCAAGCTCGCTGCAAGTATTCTATGAGGTCTACCTAGTACCTACGAGAAGAATAAATTTGGAAGAAATTCTAAAGAAAGCTGTCTAAGGTCGTGGGTTCGATTCCGACAGAAGGGGAATTTTGTAACTTATCTATATCTCTTAACTCCTCCCATCCTCCCTTCTTTGAAAAAAGTCGTCTTTCTTCATTGAAAATTAAGAAACAAGTACATGATTCCGACAGAAGGGGAATTTTGTAACTTATCTATATCTCTTAACTCCTCCCGTCCTCCCTTCTTGGAAAAAAGTCGTCTTTCTTCGTTGAAAATTAAGAAACAAGTATATGATTCCTTTCCTCGGATTGGGGGAAAAAAACATTTTCAACAAAAATTAAGATGGAAATAGGAGGAGTACTAGTAAAAAAAACAAATATATCATATTTTTAATAAAAATTAATAAAAAAAATAAGACTATATTTTTTGAGTTAAGTTTGCAACACTTGAAAGTAGACATCGACTAAGTTAGCCAAAAAAAATGTTTAATTGGTAAGATAGCGGTTCTCAACATATAATTATTTTGTAAGTGAATAAACAAAAGTAGCATTACACAAGTACATTTCAAGTTTTGAACTTACATTACATCATTCATCTTTACTAAGAGCAAGTGTCTGCTTAGTATTTATGTCACATCATTCATCTTACGTTTTTACTATTGCTCAATGTATCATGCATGAGATTAATGTGCAAAACAATGAGTGTTTAGCTCAAGAAGCACAAGTCATTAACCGTGATGCCTTGATATGGTCTACTGATGATAATCTACAGAGAACTTTAAATTTTTGGTCTTAAGAACACATTGATGTCAGCCTGAAATCTTTGTTTTCTCAGCAATGTTGGATTCCACAGCCCTGTCAGCTTGAGATCCAGCAAACTTCTTGCTGAAATGCACGACTTCTTCATTTGTCTGTGAAAGTTTTAACAAATAAATAAAAGCCAAATAAGCAAAAGTGAGTATGCAGTAACATATTGAGACGCAAATGAAGAAACTAAGAGAGAGAGAGAGAGAAAGTATTGATGGCATAGATGATATATCAAAAATACCAATTCTTTGAATAAAGGAGCGGTTGTCCCAATTACATGACCAGCAGGTAAGAGCTCTCGGGGTTTAATAGCCCTGCCTAAATCTCCATTCTCATCAGAAAGCGAAAGTAGTTTCTCAGGAGTCAAGCTGAGCTGCTTTAGTACCTTGATTGGCATAACAACCAAAGAAAATCAATGAAAGATCAATTTAAATAGCTTGTGCTTGTAAAAATTACGCAATGCATACCTCAATAGTAAATGATGGCATGAAAGGCTCTAACCCAACTGAAGTTCTTATCACAATAGAGCAGGAAGCTTCATCTTCTTTATACAGCTTTCAAAATTCGCTATTCTACATTTAACAGTGGAATATTTAACAAACAGAAGTGTGAAGGCGTGTTACAAAAATCAATAAATGTACAATATAAAGACTTACTTGCAGATATGCATTTCCTTCACTTGAGATACTCATTCCGATTTTAAGTCCTTGCTTAAGTTTAACCTATGTCACGTAATATGAAATGCATTATAGAACAATTAAGCTAAACTTAGTTGTGACAACAAAACTTCAGTCAGAGTTACATCATTACCTTGTCCATGCCCTCTAAATATTGTTCCACATATTTACTAATCTTTTCTGCCAACGTCTTTGTCAAGCTATGTCATTAGTTTCTGCCCCAGGAGCATCCGGAATTACAGATCCATATCCTTGCCCTGTGAAGGAACCATAGAAGGTAGAGAGAAATGTAACAAAGGTAAGGCATGTGGGGTAAGAATTAAGGTTTTGCATGTCCCAAAGCACGTGGGATTAATTCTAGATTACAGCTCATTATCCTTTCTTCGAGTTTTTTAAGTTCCAAAGATAGCCCAAGGAAATAGATAAATGAAGTTCTACTTTGAGCAATTAGTAGCAGAACTTGACCACAAAATGGTGACTAACCTTGGGGTTTGGCGATGAAGGACAAGACCCGATTAACATAATTGCCCAAATTATTCAGCAACTCGGTATTTAATTTTTCTTGCAAGTCCTTCCATGTGAATAGTGTGTCTGATGCATAATTAAGATGTATGAATGTAAATAATCTCTTACTGTAAGATATAATTATGGAATTGGCAAACTGTATACAAAATATAGTTAAACATCAAACTATATATAAACAAAAACACACCTCAGGTCTGTTAGTTAGCAAGTAATATCGCCAGACCTCCACGAGAATTTTTGTATCTTTAGCATCATTGCCAAACACTCCGATTCCTTTACTCTTGGAAAACTTCCCTGCATAACCAAGAATTTATCAAGAAATATACGAGGGAACATCCTGGAAGGATTTTTTTTGGCACTCACCTCCCACAAGTCAGATTTCTTTTTTTGGCTGTCAAAATAATCACTAGTCAGTTTCAATGGCCATATATTAACATCCATATCAGAAAGAAAACCTGATTCATAGTTCAAATATTCTGTCACGCTAACACTCTTCATCAACGTCCACTTTTCTCCAGTTCCAAGAAGTGTAGAAGGAAACATTACCTTAAATAAGGGATGAATTATAAATATGAATATATAAGCATACTTTATAATCAACTTGAAATATGCCCAAACTATACTAGCCTCTTTTAAAAGAGAAACCAATATACAATTAACATTAAGAGTTTAGGTAGAAATAGTGTAAAGCCTTGCATTAAAATCAAGGGTCAAAATGGAATCAGGTAAGCTAATTCCTATTCTGGTGTTTTAGTGAAAAGTTTATCTTCTAATAGAAATTGGAAATCCAGCCGCAATCAAGAACTGCACTCTAGCTATAACAATGGATGTACATATCAAGTGAGGGCAGGTGGTTATTTTCTGATATTGCTGCAAGGATTCAAGCAAAGAAGATGAAGAACTGAACGTAAAGACTAAGCTGACATGGACACTCCTGACGGCACTTCATCATTAGCATCATAACTATGTATTTCACACATTCTCTCGGTATGAATTTTTCAGTTCTTTGAATTAGAACATCACGGAAGCATTCAAAATTCATGAACCAACACAAGCTCATGCAAGATTCGCTTTAGGCATCTAAACTTTACCAAGACTGTGTCAACTGACGCAAATACAAGTGAGCAAGCAAAAGATGCAAAGAGAGCAATGATGGGTTTTTTCAACTAAGAGAAAACATATGAAGAACCAAATGTCATTTCTTGGAGTGCTTTGATCTCTGGCTATGCTCAAAATGGTTCTGCTGCAAATGCACTGGAATTGTTGATAGAGATGCAGAGTTTCAGATTTAGGCCAGATTTGGAGTCGATTGTGACCGTACTTCTAGCATGTTCACAAGTTGGTTTTCTAAAATTGGGTAGATACATGGTTATAGTGTGAGAATGCTTAATTCTGATCAAATTTTGACTACTGCATTGATTGATATGTACTCAAAATGTGGATTGCTTTCATCTGCACGTACGTTATTTGATCACGTAAGTTCTAGGGACTCAATCTCTTGGAATGCTATGATTGCTAGCTATGGCATCCATGAACACGGAAAGGAAGCTTTCTCACTCTTCCTCCAGATGACACAGACAAACTCAAAGCCTGATCATACGACTTTTGCTTCTCATCTTTCGGCTTTAAGTCACTCGAGTATAGTAGATGAAGGACAGTGCTGGTTTGATCTCATGGTTAGTGAATTTAATATCCAACCCAGTGAGAAACATTATGCTTGTATGGTTGATCTTTTGGCCCGTGGAGGACTTGTAAAGGAAACTCATGATTTGATCAATTCCATGCCAAATGAATCAGGGAATGCCATATGGGTTTCTCTGCTGTCTGGTTGCCATAATTATGGTAACTTGTTGATAGGAGAATTGGCAGCAAAGAAGGTTCTTGAGTTAAACCTGGATAACCTGGGAATTTATGCGCTTGTATCAAACTTCTTTGCTGCTGCAAGGAGGTGGAATGAAGTAGCTCTGGTGAGGACGGCCATGAAAAAGACCGGGACAAAAGTAAGTACCTGGTTACAGTGTCGTCGAAATGGATGGGAAAACTTCACACTTTTATTATGGAAGATAAGAGCCACTGTCAACATAAACAGATTGTGGAAATTTTGGAGAACCGAGAGCATGAAATGATAGCTGTCGATCATATCCCAAAGATTGAAACTGCTTGGCATGATCTTGAGGAAGAGCTTAATTAAAAGCGAAAATCTCAGGCATGGATTCCGATGAATGGGAGTAGTAGTTTCCATAAGCCAGGTTCAATCCTATCATGATTCTCAGAACCTACAAGAATGGCTCCTAGATCCTACTGTTAGTTTCTCTCCCACACTAATTACAACTCTGGAGTCTGTTTTGTCCTGGAAACTCAAGCTGTCGGGTTCAAGCAATTGCAGTGGGATGCAGAAAAGATAAGAAAGAGTAGGCCTTTTCTGCACTAAGATATTGCTGATTTTGTTGCCAGACATTTGGAGGGTTTGGAAAGGTTGTAAATTGTAAAACATGTGCTGTCGATTAAACAATGTAGAAAGGAAGGCTGGATTTATTTATTTATTCATTTATAATGATACTGATACAATTGCATCAAGTAAACGAGTAACTTGAAGGAAAATTACGTAGCTTTTCATTGAAACTCTTTGATTCCATTTACAATAGAGGAAATAAATGCTCTGAATTAATTTATTACAGTCTGGAATCTGGATGAAGCTCTAAGAACCAGTTGTCTATATTTCAACTTCCACATCAAAATCTCTTGATGTTGTCCATGATAAATCTTCGAATTGTCAAAATTGACTTCAGATTGAACACAATATAAATCAACATGACAGCAAGTATATTTGATAAGTAAAAATTTTATCCACTCACAAAAGCAACAAACTTAAGACCATAGTAGTCATCAACAAATTCAATTAGATTACACCATTAGTTGGAAAAGAAAATAAGATAAAAAATGGAAAAACCAGGTTCAGGAACCTAAGGGCTGATAGAATTTCTATTTGACAAAATAATAAAAACATACAAAATTTTCAACATTGGACAGAACAACCCATTCCCCTTTCGCTTCCTCGTCTTATAAGAACAGCCGATAGACAAACATCCTGCACAATAAAGGAGAAACTTGCACGTGCCAACAAATCTCAACTCCTGCCTCCTAGAGCTTGAGCCTGAAGAGTTTGGTTGTCCTCTAACAGACGATCATATTCCAGGAGTAGATCTGCCATTTGTTTCTGAAGAGCAGCTACATGACCTTCTGCTGTCTCAACCCGACTGTCCTTTCCTTCATACACCAACTTAAGCTTCTCCAAGTTCTTGGTTAATTCAGAGATTTCTTTCTGCAGAAGCTTTGTTTCCTCTTTTGCTTTCGCTTCGTTTTCTTTAAGTTGCAGCTTTTCTTTCACAAGCTTTTCAACTTCCTGTCTTGAAGCTCCAACTGTAGTTCGCAAGCTGATTAATTTACGGAGATGGTAGTGCATGCGATCAATTAAGAATCCAAGAAAAAGCGAAAACCCTGCAAGATCAGTTTATGCCTTTAAGGAACACAATATTGAGCTTAAAAAGCTACAAATCAGTCAAGTATCTCTCACTGATTATTTGGATGATAATACAAAAGCCTCTATCATCATTCCTCTATTCCATTCTTGATTTAGTTCTACAATCATGCTTGTATTTCTACTATAAAATCTAAGGTCACATTGAAATGGATGGATTCGATCTGAAGGGGATCAAGGTTTAAATTCGCAGATATGAAGTAGGATTGCTATTCATGAGTTTAGGAAAAAGGAAATAACAGCAGTACATTCTCTTCTGGTAGGATCCTTGCACAAATAGAAATTTCTTGGAGAAGGATGTCAGAGCTCATACTGTGCTTCAATCCACCGCCACAGCCCACAGGGCTAGGTAAAAGTTCTCAAGTCTATCCATCCATCATGCGAATTTAAATCTAAGCTATCAAATCCAAATTCTATGCTACTAAAGACTATTAAAAGACGTATACATTTAGTAAATTTCGAATTCTTAACTCTGGATACAACCTAGAAACCACACGAGTGATCCTCAGCTTTACTCTGGATATATTAGAACATAAATCATCCACCTCCCATAAACATACTGATTTCATCAATTGGAGAAGCAAATGACGTTAGTAGCTAGAACTTCCCTGCTTTTCTCAATCAATGGAGAGCAGTTCTACCCAAAACATGAGGGCCCAGACTGAAATTGGCGTCTGCACAATACCAGAGAATATGAACCAAAGTTGCACACATGTGATATGCACGCAGTATAGAACAGCACATTCTCGTTGCAAAATTTGCAGTAAAGAATAGGATTTCCCCGCATCCTAAACCACACTCCAGGCTCTTCGATGCACCTCCAGACAGAATACCATCCAAATGCTAGAATCGCTTCTTTGAAAGTTCCCAGTCAAACAGAATCAATTGGTTATTGGAATAACTAGTACTGCCAACATTCAATGTCAAATCTTCTTATGATTGTCTTTTCAAGAAGCCAGCTTTGATCCAGATTCTTAATAAATTATCTTATTCCATAAGTTCATTTCTCATCTCTCATTATGCTTCAACCTGCAATTTTCCTGTCCTTCCTTCTCTCACTGCAACTGTTTTGAATTAAACTAATATTTTTTATATAAGTAAAAGTATATTCAAAGAGGCACCAAGGGAGTGCCACCAAGTACAATGATGGAATAACAAAAAACTGCCAAAGCCTGCACCACCTCGATAAATGACCTGTCAAGTCCCAAGGCTAAACTCCGCAAGAAAATCAACAAAAGCAACTTAACTGCCTACTTCCAAGCATAATTTTAAAGGAATACAGCAGCAATTGTCTTAAAATAGACTCATTCCAAACGGTTTAAGAACAATGGCCTACTTCCCACCAAACATGGATAAATTGAATAGGGCAACCTCATTATAAAGAAATTTCCCATGCAATCCTATTAGTTTAAACTTCCTCTGATGCAAAATTAGAGATAAGTTTTTATGAAATGACGATTTTTAGGGAAAACACTATTTTCCAAAGATAACAATAACATTTACTAGAAATGTAGTACGGTGGCACAATAGTAACCAATCCACCCTAATGGCATATTAGGAACTTCATGTCGCTTTATAATCTAAAGCTCTAAACCTAAAAATGTATCTCTACTTTTGGACGGATCGTGTATACAAGATTCATTCATCAGGGGGCAACTAAAAGAACCATGTCGAAAGATACTTAGCCTTGTATCTGCACAGGGAAATACAAATACCAAAAAAGGGAAATACTCTATTCTAAAACAAATGGTTTTGTAGTACATGCACCACAATTTCAATGATTTCACTTCATTTGTTTTTTTTTTCATACCTAAACATTGTGACTCTTCAGTATTACAGTTGTAATGAATCAAGATAATACACACAAAATACACAACATCTCAAAATTACAAAAAAAGCTGATTATATATATTTATAGGAGCTCTGAGTGAAATGACATAATTCTCATTTTTGGTAAATAAAAAAAAGATGTAAGAAAATTCCAATAATGATATAATGAATCCCACACAATCAACCAATTGAGACACAAGTCTATTCACAAAACAATATAAACTATATAAATTCCGTATAGGAGGAGAAGGGATCATACCCATGAGAGAAGCCTCTAGCAAGTGGGTCCTCCAAAGAACCTGATCCATTGGTGTCATGGTACCAACCTTAGCACCCTTGTTCTGAATCTTGACAATGCTAATAGAGTTTGAAAAGAGAATCACCGACATAGTACCGGCAATAGTTAGAACAGTACCCTTTCGCATCTTTACTTGATCCAATCCATTCATCACTAGTTCCCTCAGTGGACCAATCTTCACCATTAGAAGCAATGCCACAAACCCCTCAGCAAAAAGAATCAAGTACAACAACTGAATCATCTTTACCAAAATATAATTAGCTCCTTTCTGCAATCGCAGAGTTTCCCGAAACTAATCTCAAGTGAGTGCTCAAAATAATGAAAAAGCTCAGTTCACAACCAAATTATCCCTTCATATAATCAAAGATACAGAGATTTAACTAGAAAGAAACAATCTTTGCATAAACCCACTTCAGACACTCTGATTTAACCCTTAAAAAAGAGAACTTCTCATTAAAAAAAATTAAATTAAAAGTTAGATGAAGATACCCAGTTCTTCAATTCATGGGATTCAAGCTTTTCATATGTAAAATCTCTACTTGAACAACGAAACCCGCCTACATCAACGGTAAAAAGAAAACCTTGAATTGCGCCTAAATAGGTTTCAGTCTTACAGTAAAAGGGAGTAAACCTTGCCTCTAAAGCTATTTATTTAACAAAAACCAGAGGTTTTTATAAGGCTACAGATACATAAAATTGGCTACTACTGGATAATTATAACCCAAATACGCTTTTAATGCCTTCGTTCTAAGGTTATCTTTGATAAAATTAATTATTAAGATATGAACAATTTAGACATATAAATAATATAAAATATTTAAATAAAATTATATCTGAATAAAAAAATATTATTTAATAATTATTTTTTTCAAAATATCTAAATAAAAGTATTTTACTATTTTATTCTTTTGCACAAAAGTATTAAAAAAAACAACACCTGTATCTTCTTCTCCCTCCCCCATCTCCCCGTCCCACCCATCCCCCACGCCTGCCACACCACCACCCCCTCCCCCATCAGCCGCACCCTCCACCTTCCTCTTCCCCTTCCCCGCCCACGCCCCACCACCCCCTCCCCTGCTCTTGTTCCGGACTCCCCCTATGCCCCACCACCCCCACCCTTCCCGCCTCGCCTCGCCTCGCCCCGCCCCACCCCACCTTCCCCCTCCCCAACCCTTCTCTTTCCCCAGCGTCCCCTTCCCCTCCCTAGATTTGGTGTGCGTGGTGATGGTGTGGTGTTTGGTGATGGTGTGATGATGGCGTGGTGGTGGTGGTCTAGTGTGCGTGGTGATGGTGTGGTGTTTGGTGATGGTGGCATGGTGATGGGTGTGGTGACAGATCTGGTTGGAAGATAGGATAGAAAAATGATAATATTAAGGAGGGTATTTTTGTCTAAAAAATAATAATGTTCATTCAGGTAGTGTTTTTAGTAAATTATCCCGAATGTACCTAATTAAGACTTAGGTAGTGTTTGTTTACCTCTTATTGACTCTTAATAAACTGTCTCTTATTCGGTAAGAGACATATGCTTGTTTATTTTTTTTTATTACCTCTTAATGTCTCTAACCTGTTAAGATACAAAATCAAGTCTAAATAATTAAGAGGCAAGTCTGAATAAACATTAAAAATATAAGTTAAATTTTTAGTAGATTTATAAAAAAAAATGTTCAACATCACTTTTACTTATAAGTCGGAAATTATAAGTAATAGTTATGGATGTGTTTGGCTAATACTGACTTATAAGTTAAAATAAAATATAAAGATTACTAAAATATTATTTAATAAGAAGAACATTAAAAAAATAAAAGAGAATATTTTTATCATTTCATAGTCGTTGACCAACTTTAAAAAAATGATTTATAAGTCATTTTTTTTAAACAAAAAATACTTAATTTGTTTATTTTTTTAACTTATAAGTAAAAAAAAACTGATCTCGAACTGTTTTTTTGGCTTAACTACTTATAAGTTGGGTTGACCAACTTATAAGTAGCTCCCGAACAGGCACTTAAAGTTAAAATTTTAGTAGATTTATAAGTTATAATTTTAATAGATTTATAAATAAAAGTGTCCGGTATCACTTTTACTTATAAGTCAGGAATTATAAGTATTAGTTGTGGATGTGTTCGACTAATAATGACTTATAAGTTAAAATAAAATATAAAAATTACTAACATGTCTTTCAATAAGAAGAACATTAGAAAAATAAAAGAGGGTATTTCTGTCATTTCAAAGTCGTTGACCAACTTAAAAATGACTTATAAGTATTTTTTTTAAGTACTAAATAGTTACTTAATTTTTTTGACTTTTTTGTAACTTATAAGTTCAAAAAAAAATTAATCTTGAACAGGTTTTTTGGCTTAACTACTTATAAGTTGGTCTATAAGTCGGGTTGACAAACTTATAAGTACCTCTCAAATAATGGCAATGTTTAAAAAATCAGACCGGTTATCGAACCGAAAAAAGTACCTAGTGGATGGGTCACTGATTCAACCAGTGGTCGAACCGTTATTGAATCGGTGACGTCATAAATATATAAAAATATATATTATTAATAATTAATAAAATTTTAAAATAACTAATTTTTTTATAGCCTAAAATATAGTAAAATAATATTATAATATTAGTAAAAATATTTTTGTAAAAAAAAAAACACTTGAAAACCGGGTCAACTGGTTTTACCGGTTGAACCGGTAGTTAACCGATTTTTGACTGAATTTTTTGAGCCAATCGAATCGGAGAGCCGATCTATTCCAGTCGAACCACCAGTCCAATCCAATTTTCTAAACATTGCTTAATGGTGTGGCTTTTGGGGATTCAAGATATGGGGTTTATAGGTGGGTTTTGCTTTACAGGGCAAAAAGAATTAAAAGAAATATAGAAAAGAAAAATATAAATGAAGAAGTTTTGTAGGAAGCGTAAATGAAGGAGCCAAGCAAGCCTTCTTGCCTTCTCGGTACCAAAAAGATTGCAATACAGTACCGTAAGGAATGAACTAGTCAATTAAATAAAAGATGTTAGTATGTCATGTAAGACCCCGACTTTTATGAAATACAAATTTAATTTTTTTTTATATATTTTCTTCTAAAAACGGTAAATGAATAAATTGACAAAAGTAAAAATTAAGAAAGGTTTGTACAAATTTTATCTTGTCAGAGAATATTCGTTTTGTCGGGGAATATTCGTTCTGTCGGGGAATATTCGATTCGTACAACGGCGCTGAAATAACCAAATATTGGTGGACCCCCACAACGAATTATTGTCGGATATAGAAAGCCACATACGTAACATTTCTAAATAAATATAGTCAACGGTACCATCACTTTTAACTGCTAAAATACCCGGTGGTAAAGGAATAGTAACATACGGTATTACATAGTGACACACAGTATTACACAGTAGCACACGGTATTGCACAATATTTCATATTATTGAACTGATAAAGTGACTATTGTACTATATTGATTTTCTTGAATCAATAATTGTCACATGCATAATAATTCATATTATTAAGTTGATAATTGTCACAGTAGTATATGCACAGTAATTCACATTACTGAATCAATAACTGTCATTACACAGTAACGTGCTATTTTTTTTTATTTTCAGCATTATTGTTATCTCTTTTATGATGTTGATTAAACTGTTGTATTATATTAATAGTTGATTTTTCTGTTTATCTAACTCAAAAAATCAACTACACTGCATTTATAACAATTAGTCATAATAATGAATAATTGTGAATTATTGAATAATTGAATTGATAAAATTATTTATTTTTATTATAATAAATTATATAAAGTTACTCGTTTTTATTATAATAATTTATATAAAGTTATTTACTTTATATAAATTATGTAAAGTAAATTGTTTTATTATGATAAATTATATAAAATTATTTGTTTTTATATATAGAGTTAGTTGTTTTATATATAAAGTTAATTGAATTGTATAGATTAAAGGAGATCTGAAATGAATGATATAGATTAAAGATAATGTAATAATTATAGAGTTTGAAATGAACGGTGTAGATTAAAGATGATCTTTAAATGAATGGTTTAAATTAAGAAAATCTTAAAAGATAAAATGAGTGGTATGGATTAAACATTGTCTTGAAATATACGGTTTGGATTAAATTAGAAAATCTTGGTTTATGATAAGATTTTTGGCTATAAATAGAGGTCTTAACGTAAGGATTTTTCATAAAAAATTCCTCGCTTATTCTTTCTTTCACTCTCTAAATATTATTTTGTGTAAGTTTTCTTTGAGTATGCTAAAGCCATCTTGAGTATTTGTGAAGATCTGTAAGTGTACGAGTACTGTTCAAGTAAGTTTTTTTTTATTATAAAAGTTATATAAGCAACCACACACGTCACACGGTGTTTATAAATCTTCCTTTAGAAGACTTTTCCTTTAGAAGATTTCTTTTGAAAAACTTTATTTGGATGATTTATTTTGAAATATTATTTTTTCTTTCAAAAACTATATTGAAGTTATTCTAGTTTATTCTATCAAATCACTTTTGATGATTTCATATGAATTGGTATACCATAAAATTATATGTGGTAGTTACTAATTAAATTATAAATATATAAGTTGATCAACTTCATATCCAGTCACGTGTTAAGATAAGGGGTATCATTTTTTTTGATAATATTAACTTACTATGGTAAGTACTATTTGGTAAAGTTTTCTGAAATGATTATATGTTCCTTAATAGTTTGCACTTCATCTAATATCATTTCAATTGAACCGTCCTATTTTTCTAAATCTTTCTATTGAACTTTAACCGTTATTCTGAATTGTGGATCTTGAATATCGTTCTTGAATTTGAGTCCACATCATGTTGACAATTTGGACATTATTTGAATATGTACAAAGTAAAATCATAAACTTTTGATATTTATTGATCATCTTGTTTCTCTTGTTCATTATTTATATCACTGTTGTTATTCTAATCATCAAGAATCATTTTGTTGTAAATATTTGTGGCCTGGGACATAGATGATAGGATAAAAGCGATATAATTATTGTGTGTTTTTTAGGGCACATGGTGAATGTTCTCTTTAGCCTGGGGCAAAGAAGAACTGTTGTTTGGTATGATTATGATCAAAGGCTGAAGACTGGTATAATCATGACCATTGGTGTTATATTTGAATATCTTTAACTCGTAGTGCAAAGATGAACTGTTGGCTTGCATTATTATGATCAGGAACTGTGAAATTATATCATCATGACCAGTGGTGATTAAAATGATAAAAATTGATGATATTTTTCTTAAAAAAAATGCTAGTTGACATCATAGTCTACATGATTCTTCTAATGGATTGCTCATTCCGTTGCTATTATTGATCTAAAACTTGTTTTTTATTATATTCTATTAAGAACTCAATTGTTGAAGGCTAATGATAATTTATTCATTGTTACCTTAGTCATGATATTTCTTACTGGGCTATTTGAGCTCACTCTTTTTTTTGTTCCATTGTTCTTAAGGAAATGAGAGAATAGCGGGGTCTAACTATGAAATGGAGTAAAGGTCCGAGAGATAGCTGTAGTAGTATTCACATATTGTATATAGTGTGACAATAATAGTGAAGACTTAGTTGTATATTATTGAGTTCTGTATTTAAGTTCTTTATACTGTCTGTGTTAGTTACTGCGTATTTTATAACATCTCAAATTGGGCTATGTAGACCCAGATTTGGGGACGTCACATGTCAGATTATGTCCATTTTTAGTGTTAATGTATATCAATTTGTAGAATTAAGTAGTTGTGTAATGTTTTCAACTGGACTAGTTATTGAAACAAAAAAAGTATCGGATGGATGGATTATTAGTTCAATTAATAGTCGAATTATTATTAAATCGGTGACGTCATAAAAAAATTAAAAAATTATATTATTACTAATTAATTAAATTTTAAAATATCTAATTTTTTGTAAGTTAAAATATAGTGAAATTATATTGCAATATTAATAAAAATATCTAATTTAAAAAATAAAAATATTTTTGTACTAAAATAACATTAAAAAATACTTTAAAACCGGTTGACTGGGTCAACTTAACCGGTTCGACTGGTGGTCAACTAGTTCAAATGGAATTTTGACTTATTCAATTAAACATCGATTTTTTGGGCCAAATCGGACCAAAATGTAGATCGGTTCCGATTTTTACTAGTCAGACAGCTTGTCTAGTCCGAATTTAATAACCTTGATTGTTTGTAAGTTTGCAAAATAAAAAGGGTTTGTGAGTACATTAATTGTTTTATTAAGGGCAATGTTGTCTTTTTGGTTATCAGCTATTAAGTTTGACAAAGGAGTTGGTTGAAAGTGAGAGAATAGTTTAGAGGTTTATATTGTCGAATAACTTGTAATATTGAGCAAAGGAAATGTGAATTTTATTTCTGTTTCTTTATTGACTTCTTTATTTATCTCTAAATTCTTTGTTTCTCTCTCTTCACGAACTTTTCTTACTTTCTCTTTCATATGAATATTATGTGAGTTTGTCATATAGGGAGCAGATCTCACATCGATAGTATAAGACATTAATATGATATTGATATAGGTTTGAACCTTGATAATTAGTTTTTCATAAAGAAATAGGGATTTGAGCCTATATCATAATATGCAATATCGAGAGGAAATATGAAAGACAAATATCACATCGGTAGTATAGAATATCAATGTGAACTTGATAGCCTATATCGTAACAAGTCGGTATCTATTAAACATACTCTCACACAGAGAAAAATGATTTTTTTATTTATAGCTTTTTGTTGTGTTTGGCTTTTCTACTTTGACCCTCTATCAAAAAATTATAGGCATAAAGTAATTAAATTTTTAAATAAATTACCTTTATAATTAAAATACTATTGATAAAAATGTAAATTTTTGGTAAAAATTAATTATTATCCTGTGCCCATTGTGACGCCCCCAAATCTGGGCCCACACAGCCCAAACTTGAGTCGTCAAAAGACTACAACAAAATTATTACAACAAAGCACAACGTACAACAATACAGTGTATAATAATTGTAATGACCGAGAAAATTACGAACCCAATTTTTTTTTTTATTTAATTATATCCATAAGAAAATATGAGGTATGAAGTATGTGTATATGTGATAAGTGGTATGATGAGATGTATTAAATTAGTTAATTAAATTAATTAACTAAAGAAAGAAAAAGATTTCAAGAGAAGCTTATGTGATAAAAATCACAAAGCTTGAATGTTGGCCTTGTATGGTAATTAAGAAGATTTTTATTAAGCAAGTTAATTACTTGTATGAATAATGCGAAAGAAGAAGCAAATGAATTATTTGAGATAATCCAATGTGGGAATAATTGTTCGTGTACGGTTAACTATTTTATAAACCCAATTTGATAATAAGGGATAGTGAATGAATTTATTTAATCAAGTCAGATTACTTGTATTATTAAGTGTTAGGGTTTTATTAAAACAAACCCAAGGATTTGTAAGTGCTAGGGTTATGTAAGCTAATTTAATTGAGGAGTCCAATGGACTTATAATTAGCAAATCTAATTGGATTATATTTTAAATCCTAATGAGTTGTTAAACTAGGTCAATTAATTTTACCTAGTAGCTTATGTAATTAAATTAAACTTTAGTCCATGTAATTAATTAAATAAGCCCAATGCTTATTTTAATTAAATGTAGCATAGTTATTTAAATGCTAGCCCAATGTGTTAATTAAATTGAGCCCAACCAATTAATTGGATGAGCCCAATATATTATATCCTAGAGTCCAAAGTGGAGCTCAATAGCAAGTCAAAATGTTGGTCAAATATTATATATATGTATATATATAAATAGATGTATACATGTATAATAAATGTAATAAAAATAAAGCAAAAATGGGGGATTAAATCCCATTTTGCTGAGATTTATGGGGGCCCCACATGGGGTGGCTTGATTTTGCAAGGTAACTTCTTCCACACTTCTTTCCATAGTTGGCCAACCACCCTAGTCATTCCAATTGGTCATTCATGCAATAGTAACCTCACTTAAGCTCCTAATTTCACCAACACAAGATGATTAGTAGATTGATGAGGGATTAGTAATGTGCTATATATAGAGTGCTACTCTTAGTTGTTATGTTGGTTAGATCATTTGTAGCATTTCTTAGAGAGAAAATGGAGAGCATTTTCAAGAGAGAAAGAAAGAATACACTTGTGAGTGTGAGAAATTTCTACAAGAAGGGCTTGGTGAATGTCAAGTAGCATCCTCACATACTTTGGTAGGAGAAGAAGAAGAGCACACAAATCTCAAAGGTTTAAAAGTACTCTAACCTTCTCATATTTCATTTTTGTAGCCTAGATCAATTTTGAACGGTTAAAATCTATTTTTAACTGATCAAAACTTGTTTTGATGGTCTAGAAGTCTTAAACTATGTTATATATGTATATTCATAGTTTGATGTGTTTATATCATGATTTGGTATGTGTGGTATGCTTAAAAAAGGTAGAAATGTTCATATCGAACTTTACCGGTAAAATCCTATGTAGCTATGTAATATATTTTGTGTCATTTCAAAATGTACAAGTTAAATACTTGATTTATATGGGTAGAAAGTTTTATGTATGAGTTTATAAGAAAACCCAACTTGAATCTCACAAAAATATGAAATAACAAAGAAGTTATAATTTTTTACCGCAAAGTAGGTCGTTTTGAAACCCTAAGTGGTTCGATCTTTAATTTTGTGTCAAAACGATTTCAAAAATGCGATCGAACTATGAAATGTTGTAAGACAAGAGGTTAGGAAGACAACGACACTAAGTTGGTGTCATTTGGATGAATAGATTTCATTTTATTCAAGTTTGAACCTTTAAAACCAAGGATTTATGATTTTAGTTTTCACTTTGTCCTTGTAAGCCGTTTTTAGTCTAGTTCCGTTCGGAATTTGGATTTGTGATGTAAAGAAAAATTGTAGATCATGAAATTCTAATGAATTTAGACTCAAGAATCACCTCAAAATATTTCCGTATGACAAAGTTATGACCAAATGAGTAAGAGAGGTTCCGGCAGCCAAAAAAAAATGGTCCGGCGTCTAGACGCCCTAGTGTACGCCCTTGCTTCTGTCCATGGGCGTCTAGACGCCCCAAAAATGCCTTGGAGTGGCGTCATGACGCCCGGGCTTGACAAAAAAATTATTTTATTATTTTTAAATGAATAAATGTATTTTTAATGATAAATAATTGATTAATTATATTAGATAATAAATAAAATATTATTAAATAATTAATAATATTAGATAATGATTAAAATATTATTAAATGACTAATAATATTACTAAGATAATAAAATATTATTAAATGATTAATAATATTAGATAATGAATAAAATATTATAAAATGAATAATAATATTATTAAGAGATTAAAATGTTATTAAATGGTTAATAATATTAGTAAGTTAATAAAATATTATTAAATGATTAATAATATTAGTAAGTTAATAAAATATTATTAAATGGTTAATAATATTAGATAATGAATAAAATATTATTAAATAGTTAATAATATTAGTAAGTTAATAAAATATTATTAAATGATTAATAATATTAATAAAGGATTAAAATATTATTAAATGGTTAATAATATTAGTAAGTTAATAAAATATTATTAAATGATTAATAATATTAATAAAGGATTAAAATATTATTAAATGAGTAATAATATTAGTAAGTTAATAAAATATTATTAAATGGTTAATAATATTAGATAATGAATAAAATATTATTAAATGGTTAATAATATTAGTAAGTTAATAAAATATTATTAAATGATTAATAATATTAATAAAGGATTAAAATATTATTAAATGGTTAATAATATTACAATATGAATAAAATATTATTAAATAGTTAATAATATTAGATTATGAGAAGAATATTATTAAATGATTAATAATATTATAAAGGGAATAAAATATTATTAAATGATTAATAATATTAGATAATGAGTATAATATTAATAAATGATTAATAATATTAATGAGTTAATAAAATATTATTAAATGGTTAATAATATTAGTAAGTTGTAGAATATTATTAAATGATTAATAATATTAATAAATGATTAAAATATTATTAAATGGTTAATAATATTAGTATGAGGATAAAATATTATTAAATGGTTAATAATATTAATGAGAGGAGAAGATATTATTAAATGATTAATAATATTAGTAAGATGATAAAATATTATTAAATGGTTAATAATATTTATAAATAATTAAGATATTATTTGATAAATAATATCCTTGGGAATAGTGTAAAACATTATTTAGTTATTAATAATGTTAATAAGTGTTGAGATAATGAAGATATTAAGATGATTATTAAATGGTTAATAATATTGAGGAACTAGATGATTTATTATTGAAATAATAAATGGTTAAAATATTATTATACGATTAATAATATTATTTGTGGTATTTATATATTATCAACGGTGATAATATTATAAAGCAATGAAGTGATAGTTATGTGATTTAAAATATTATCAAGGGATTGATAATATTATTAAGAGATTTAAGGTTATGATTAAGTGATAGATGATTAAGACATATATGGTAACGTTATTAATGTTAAATAAACCTATATGTGTTATGCTAATTGGAGGATCAATGTTGTTGAATATTAGGTCACCCAAAGGAAGTAATTTTAAGTTGAATAGCAGTAGTCAGCGGAACAGGCAAGTTTCTCTGAACCTTAACTTGTATTTATTTCGCAAGTTATTTATGTAGAAATTGGAATTTATTTCTAATGCATGATGAAATAATTATTAAGAATTATTTCATATCTATATTGTTATTGACAATCGCACTTAGGTGCATTTGCATGACCGTTCACATTATGAACTGTTTAAAGAGAAATATCTATGCTGTTTGTTTCAGCTAGATATTGCATGTGATATTATGACTGTTCTTGTTATGAACTGTTCTAAGTGAGGGTTCTATGCCAATTGTTTCGGCTAGACCATGTACGTTTTAAATTCATTAATCTGAATATTATTGAAGTTAGTCCAAACCATATTGTTGTGGTGCGGAATCTGATGGGATAAGCTGAAATGAACAGAGCAAAGTAAGCAGATAAGCTTACGGTCGGATGGAACATTCCCGATCAAAACGAACTAGATGGTTATATTGTGCACTCTATAAACGTACGATAGGCTGATCACCTAAAGTACCCATCACCGGATATGTCAATCGAAATGATTGTTAATATTCAAAACGAACTGACAGTCTACTGTCAACAGGGTATTGTAAATACTCAAAACGTGTGTTCATGGTCTTGTGACCCTTTCAGCATGATGAAGCAGTATGTTATGTCAATTGAATTATATTATTCAAAGTTGCATGTCTTCACAATTATTGTATATTGTTGAAATTTCCAGAGCTAAATCTTTTTTCATTCATGATATATCTTTTATTGTTTAATTAAACTTGCTGAGCAAAGTAGTTGCTCACCCTTGCTATATCATGACCTATTTTTCAGTTAAGCCGACGAATATAAGAAGTGCAACGACAAAGTAAAGCTGAACGAGTAGATGTAATTAGATGCTATTTCTAAGTGGTAAACCTTTTGTATTATAAGGTAATGTTTATGTATTAAGGTTAGTGGAACCTGGGATTGATGGTACGAATTGTGATACAATTATGTATATTTTCCGCGAGATATTGAAGATGTATTTTATGAATGTTTGACAAGTGTTGAATAGTGAGCACCGAACCCGAGGTTCAAGGGACCCGGATTTGGGGGCGTCACAGGTTGGTATCAGAGCTGTAGGTTATAAACCTTAGGTGGGGGAAAAACCTTAGGATTATGACCGTAGAGAAGACAAGAAAACTCATAAAGAGTTTAGGAGATGAATTGTGGAAAATTCATCAAGTAAGAAAAGTTATGTGTAAGTAAGAAAAGATCTGTTATTAGATCGGAAGAGTATGAGAATTCGGAAGATGATCCGAATGTTAGAGTTAAGCAATGATGAAGAAAAGAGAGTAAGGATTGAGAGATACTTAATCTATGGAGAATAGATAAGAAGAAGTGATCAGATGTAAATGTGGCTAAGTAAAATAGAAGGAAGTGATGTTAAGGAATGATTCGAGGACATTGATGATATCTTGAGAAGATTGATCTATATGGATCGGTGGTAATAAAGATGATCAGAGTAAATAGAGATGAAATGATGGGTTAAACACATAAGTTGTGGAAGAGTTAAATGAATGATAGAAGAATGAGCAGATTTTTGGAGTCAATCATAAAAGCAGATAATGATGAAGTGATTGAGAAAAAGTAGAGTGATGGTAGGAAGAGATAAGCATGATAAAGAATTACATAAGAATGATAATAGTGTATGTTGAGGAGTCTAACTTTGGAAGTATATATCTTTGGGAGTTTGACTTTAGAGAATATGTTTGAAGAATTACGTTTTGGAAGTTATTTTAGAAGATTTAAAAATCGGATGATTTTCTAATCTGTAAGATTGAATTTGATCTATGCAAATGATGAAAGAAGTTATAAAATTTTGAAAATCCCAACTTTGGAGTTAAGAAGCGGGATATGTTATTAGCATGGTGCTGAGAACAAGTATAGTACTAAGTACTAATGTGATGCATATTAAGATGTTTATTAAATATGCAATTGGATGATAGAAAGACAAGGTGACGATAAGATTAAAGTTTGAAGAATGTGGGTTGAATGTGAAGATCGAGATATAGCGGTTAGGCTATCAAACGATCTGAAGATAGGTGACTGATAATTGTGTGTATGATTAATAAGCAAAAGAATGCTTAAAAGTGTGTAGCTGTATAAATGATAGGGTACTACGTACCAAGGAAGGATATGTTAACAAATTTTAAGTGATGGATTATGTGTTGGCATTAAAGGTATATGCTTAAAATCTATAGAGAGGTAATAATACTACCGTATTATGCAAACATTAATGTCAAGAGAAAGTTCTAAAGAAAGAATGCTCTAGACAATAGGGAAGAAAGTTAAGGAATTAGACCATAATTCCTTACAGACAATTGATGAGTCTAATAGTAGACGCTTTTGAGGAATGAATCAATGAAATTGGAGAAAATCCCGAGACAAAGAATAAATATCTGAAAGAAGATATCAAAGAAGTGATAGAAGACATCTTATAATAAGATTGTTGTGTAGTAGAAAGAACAATAATAAGATCGTGAAATGATCTACGAAGTTGACCTCGTGAGGAGTTATGTGTTAAAGTATGGATTAAGAAAATTCATACTAAGTTAATAAGAAAATTAGAGGTTGTAGATTTTATTTGAGGACTCATATTAGTGGTTGAGTTGTGCAATTCCTTGTATGGGCGGGGAATTAGTGCTTGGTTTTAGAACCGCTTAGCTTCCTATAGTAATATAGTGGCCGAGTTGACCAATTTCTTGTATGGGCAGGAGATTGTGTTTGGTTCGACAACCACTTAGCTTCCTAATTATGATAATCATTGGAATCTTGGGTCGCGCTATTCGATGTATATATGGTGAGAAGGTGAGTCTTTTCTCATAATATATCGGATAGGTAGAGAATGTTGAGATTAGGTGTGTGTTCTTAAAACTCACACGTATGGTAAGTTCGTGACTCATAATTGTATGGTGGAGCCCCTCAGCGAATGGACGATTAAGGTCTGACTAGGATAAGCTCCTCAAGCCACGCGATTGTGGTAAGTTCCTGAACTCATACTGTGTGGTAAGTTCGAGGAACAATTTGTAATGTAGGATAGAACAATGTCATAGATAAGGATTTAGTTATCAGTGAATTGAGAATTGTGTGAGGACAGTATTGTTCTTCTGAATACTACTGGTAGGTTGTGTTATATAGTGAAGTCTTGCATCAAGGAGCAAGCTATGATTTGAAGAAGGATAAGGTGGGTAATCACGTTTGTGGCACCACAGTTACTTAGATTTAAAGGGAATCATTATCAGAGAAGGTGTGAGTATTTGTTTTAAAGATACAGAGACTTCATAAAGAGGAAGAAAGGAAGAAGCTGATAAACAGCATGAGAAATTTTCAAGAATACGATGTTGGGTATAAGACTAATGAAGGATATAATGAGGAATAAATGACAATGTTTAGCATGATAGTGAAGTTTTTTTTTGGATGAGGAGAAATTAAAGAAGAATAGTGATACACTACTTAGCAATCAAGTACGTGTAAGAAACATAAGAAGAAGAAGGCATTTGAGTTATTAAGATCCTTGATAAGGAATGTAAAATATGTATATAAAAGGAAGAAGAAGTGAATAAGAGGACTAAGAGACAACAGATAATAGTAAATCCCAAACTCTAGGAGTATGTGGGATATGTGGTTGAGTTAAATCCCGACTTTTGGTGGTCAGTATGGGATATGATCATTTATGTATAAATGTTTCAGAATGTAATGTGCCAAGGCACTACTGTTTGCGTATAAATAGAAAATGCGTAATGTTTATATGCTTTGAAGTAATTAATGTGAGCATTAAATAGTAAATGCTATAAGAATGATTGTAATAGTCAAAAAGTATGATAATAACGTAAGTTTTGTGTTAAAAACAGGCAATGCCGCCACGTAGACAACCCCGAAACCCGAGAGCAGAAGGATCAGTTAATAATGAAGGAGGTCAGGCAGACCCGATGCAAACTTTTGTTAATATGTTAGCAGAAGCAATTCAAAATCAAACCCCAGCAGTTGGAAGTTCGCTGGTAAATCAATTGGCGAACTTTAAGGATTTTAAAATAGTAGGACCACCGGAGTTTCGAGGAACAATAGATCCGATTGAAGCTCAGACGTGGATAGAAGAGATGGAGAAAGTGTTTGAAGTTACGCGTGTTGCGGAAGAACAGAAAACAACATTTGCCACCTTCATGATGAAGGGAGAGGCTAATTATTGGTGGAAGGCTAATAAAAATCGAGTAGGAGAAGGAATTGTTGCGTGGACTCGATTTAAGGAGTTATTCTTTGAAAACTATTTTTCAAATAGTACTCAAACAAGGATGGAAGTAAAATTTTTAGAACTCAAACAGGGGAACATGATGGTAGCAGAATATGCCGCCAAGTTCAATGAACTAGCGAGATTTGCGCCACATCAAGTGGACACGGAAGAACGAAAGGCAAGAAGGTTTGAACAAGGATTAAGTCCATGGATCTACAGTAAGGTTTCAATTCTTCAGATTAATACATTTTCAACAATGCTGGAGAAGGCAATCATAGCAGAAGGCGGGAGAGAATCGTTGTCAACATATAATCAAGAGATGAAAGGAAATAATAGTAAGGAAGAAAATGGTAAAGATAGTAGCGAAGATTGTAACGCTCAGAAACGAAAGAGGAGCCATAAAAATGGTAAGAATGGTCAAAGAAAAGGCAAACGAAAAATTGAAAGTTGTGAAAGTTGTGGAAAGAACCACATAGGTGAATGTCTAAAAGGGACAGATAGTTGCTATAGATGTGGAGGGAAAGGACACGGTGCTTCAAACTGTCCTGGTCCAAGGAAAAATAGAAAGTGTTTTATTTGTGGGGGAATGGGTCATCCATTTAAGGACTGCCCGAAGAAGGAAAGCAAGGCGAGAAGTAATATCAAGAAAGTCAAGAGGCATGGTGACAGGTATTTTTCGATCAATAATATAATCGTTTAGGTATTATTTGATTCGAATACTATCTGTCTGAGAATTTCACTAAATAAATAGAATTTCTCGAAGAAAATAGAATACTTTATTAAATTAAAGTGTCTTTAAATCAAAGAATTATGTTGGCTAGATAAAGAGTAAGTTATCCGTAAAATGAATCCGGATATACGAGGAAAAGAGTCAGGAAAAGATCAGATGATAAGAAAATCTTAAGTAATCTTATAACGGTGATTCTGGGGACAGAATCCTTATAAGGAGGGGTGAATGTAATGACCGAGAAAATTACGAACCCAATTTTTTTTTTTATTTAATTATATCCATAAGAAAATATGAGGTATGAAGTATGTGTATATGTGATAAGTGGTATGATGAGATGTATTAAATTAGTTAATTAAATTAATTAACTAAAGAAAGAAAAAGATTTCAAGAGAAGCTTATGTGATAAAAATCACAAAGCTTGAATGTTGGCCTTGTATGGTAATTAAGAAGATTTTTATTAAGCAAGTTAATTACTTGTATGAATAATGCGAAAGAAGAAGCAAATGAATTATTTGAGATAATCCAATGTGGGAATAATTGTTCGTGTACGGTTAACTATTTTATAAACCCAATTTGATAATAAGGGATAGTGAATGAATTTATTTAATCAAGTCAGATTACTTGTATTATTAAGTGTTAGGGTTTTATTAAAACAAACCCAAGGATTTGTAAGTGCTAGGGTTATGTAAGCTAATTTAATTGAGGAGTCCAATGGACTTATAATTAGCAAATCTAATTGGATTATATTTTAAATCCTAATGAGTTGTTAAACTAGGTCAATTAATTTTACCTAGTAGCTTATGTAATTAAATTAAACTTTAGTCCATGTAATTAATTAAATAAGCCCAATGCTTATTTTAATTAAATGTAGCATAGTTATTTAAATGCTAGCCCAATGTGTTAATTAAATTGAGCCCAACCAATTAATTGGATGAGCCCAATATATTATATCCTAGAGTCCAAAGTGGAGTTCAATAGCAAGTCAAAATGTTGGTCAAATATTATATATATGTATATATATAAATAGATGTATACATGTATAATAAATGTAATAAAAATAAAGCAAAAATGGGGGATTAAATCCCATTTTGCTGAGATTTATGGGGGCCCCACATGGGGTGGCTTGATTTTGCAAGGTAACTTCTTCCACACTTCTTTCCATAGTTGGCCAACCACCCTAGTCATTCCAATTGGTCATTCATGCAATAGTAACCTCACTTAAGCTCCTAATTTCACCAACACAAGATGATTAGTAGATTGATGAGGGATTAGTAATGTGCTATATATAGAGTGCTACTCTTAGTTGTTATGTTGGTTAGATCATTTGTAGCATTTCTTAGAGAGAAAATGGAGAGCATTTTCAAGAGAGAAAGAAAGAATACACTTGTGAGTGTGAGAAATTTCTACAAGAAGGGCTTGGTGAATGTCAAGTAGCATCCTCACATACTTTGGTAGGAGAAGAAGAAGAGCACACAAATCTCAAAGGTTTAAAAGTACTCTAACCTTCTCATATTTCATTTTTGTAGCCTAGATCAATTTTGAACGGTTAAAATCTATTTTTAACTGATCAAAACTTGTTTTGATGGTCTAGAAGTCTTAAACTATGTTATATATGTATATTCATAGTTTGATGTGTTTATATCATGATTTGGTATGTGTGGTATGCTTAAAAAAGGTAGAAATGTTCATATCGAACTTTACCGGTAAAATCCTATGTAGCTATGTAATATATTTTGTGTCATTTCAAAATGTACAAGTTAAATACTTGATTTATATGGGTAGAAAGTTTTATGTATGAGTTTATAAGAAAACCCAACTTGAATCTCACAAAAATATGAAATAACAAAGAAGTTATAATTTTTTACCGCAAAGTAGGTCGTTTTGAAACCCTAAGTGGTTCGATCTTTAATTTTGTGTCAAAACGATTTCAAAAATGCGATCGAACTATGAAATGTTGTAAGACAAGAGGTTAGGAAGACAACGACACTAAGTTGGTGTCATTTGGATGAATAGATTTCATTTTATTCAAGTTTGAACCTTTAAAACCAAGGATTTGTGATTTTAGTTTTCACTTTGTCCTTGTAAGCCGTTTTTAGTCTAGTTCCGTTCGGAATTTGGATTTGTGATGTAAAGAAAAATTGTAGATCATGAAATTCTAATGAATTTAGACTCAAGAATCACCTCAAAATATTTCCGTATGACAAAGTTATGACCAAATGAGTAAGAGAGGTTCCGGCAGCCAAAAAAAAATGGTCCGGCGTCTAGACGCCCTAGTGTACGCCCTTGCTTCTGTCCATGGGCGTCTAGACGCCCCAAAAATGCCTTGGAGTGGCGTCATGACGCCCGGGCTTGACAAAAAAATTATTTTATTATTTTTAAATGAATAAATGTATTTTTAATGATAAATAATTGATTAATTATATTAGATAATAAATAAAATATTATTAAATAATTAATAATATTAGATAATGATTAAAATATTATTAAATGACTAATAATATTACTAAGATAATAAAATATTATTAAATGATTAATAATATTAGATAATGAATAAAATATTATAAAATGAATAATAATATTATTAAGAGATTAAAATGTTATTAAATGGTTAATAATATTAGTAAGTTAATAAAATATTATTAAATGATTAATAATATTAGTAAGTTAATAAAATATTATTAAATGGTTAATAATATTAGATAATGAATAAAATATTATTAAATAGTTAATAATATTAGTAAGTTAATAAAATATTATTAAATGATTAATAATATTAATAAAGGATTAAAATATTATTAAATGGTTAATAATATTAGTAAGTTAATAAAATATTATTAAATGATTAATAATATTAATAAAGGATTAAAATATTATTAAATGAGTAATAATATTAGTAAGTTAATAAAATATTATTAAATGGTTAATAATATTAGATAATGAATAAAATATTATTAAATGGTTAATAATATTAGTAAGTTAATAAAATATTATTAAATGATTAATAATATTAATAAAGGATTAAAATATTATTAAATGGTTAATAATATTACAATATGAATAAAATATTATTAAATAGTTAATAATATTAGATTATGAGAAGAATATTATTAAATGATTAATAATATTATAAAGGGAATAAAATATTATTAAATGATTAATAATATTAGATAATGAGTATAATATTAATAAATGATTAATAATATTAATGAGTTAATAAAATATTATTAAATGGTTAATAATATTAGTAAGTTGTAGAATATTATTAAATGATTAATAATATTAATAAATGATTAAAATATTATTAAATGGTTAATAATATTAGTATGAGGATAAAATATTATTAAATGGTTAATAATATTAATGAGAGGAGAAGATATTATTAAATGATTAATAATATTAGTAAGATGATAAAATATTATTAAATGGTTAATAATATTTATAAATAATTAAGATATTATTTGATAAATAATATCCTTGGGAATAGTGTAAAACATTATTTAGTTATTAATAATGTTAATAAGTGTTGAGATAATGAAGATATTAAGATGATTATTAAATGGTTAATAATATTGAGGAACTAGATGATTTATTATTGAAATAATAAATGGTTAAAATATTATTATACGATTAATAATATTATTTGTGGTATTTATATATTATCAACGGTGATAATATTATAAAGCAATGAAGTGATAGTTATGTGATTTAAAATATTATCAAGGGATTGATAATATTATTAAGAGATTTAAGGTTATGATTAAGTGATAGATGATTAAGACATATATGGTAACGTTATTAATGTTAAATAAACCTATATGTGTTATGCTAATTGGAGGATCAATGTTGTTGAATATTAGGTCACCCAAAGGAAGTAATTTTAAGTTGAATAGCAGTAGTCAGCGGAACAGGCAAGTTTCTCTGAACCTTAACTTGTATTTATTTCGCAAGTTATTTATGTAGAAATTGGAATTTATTTCTAATGCATGATGAAATAATTATTAAGAATTATTTCATATCTATATTGTTATTGACAATCGCACTTAGGTGCATTTGCATGACCGTTCACATTATGAACTGTTTAAAGAGAAATATCTATGCTGTTTGTTTCAGCTAGATATTGCATGTGATATTATGACTGTTCTTGTTATGAACTGTTCTAAGTGAGGGTTCTATGCCAATTGTTTCGGCTAGACCATGTACGTTTTAAATTCATTAATCTGAATATTATTGAAGTTAGTCCAAACCATATTGTTGTGGTGCGGAATCTGATGGGATAAGCTGAAATGAACAGAGCAAAGTAAGCAGATAAGCTTACGGTCGGATGGAACATTCCCGATCAAAACGAACTAGATGGTTATATTGTGCACTCTATAAACGTACGATAGGCTGATCACCTAAAGTACCCATCACCGGATATGTCAATCGAAATGATTGTTAATATTCAAAACGAACTGACAGTCTACTGTCAACAGGGTATTGTAAATACTCAAAACGTGTGTTCATGGTCTTGTGACCCTTTCAGCATGATGAAGCAGTATGTTATGTCAATTGAATTATATTATTCAAAGTTGCATGTCTTCACAATTATTGTATATTGTTGAAGTTTCCAGAGCTAAATCTTTTTTCATTCATGATATATCTTTTATTGTTTAATTAAACTTGCTGAGCAAAGTAGTTGCTCACCCTTGCTATATCATGACCTATTTTTCAGTTAAGCCGACGAATATAAGAAGTGCAACGACAAAGTAAAGCTGAACGAGTAGATGTAATTAGATGCTATTTCTAAGTGGTAAACCTTTTGTATTATAAGGTAATGTTTATGTATTAAGGTTAGTGGAACCTGGGATTGATGGTACGAATTGTGATACAATTATGTATATTTTCCGCGAGATATTGAAGATGTATTTTATGAATGTTTGACAAGTGTTGAATAGTGAGCACCGAACCCGAGGTTCAAGGGACCCGGATTTGGGGGCGTCACAATAATACACAACTAAGTCTTCACTATTATTGCCACACTATTTTACAAAACGTGAAGACTATGATAACTATTCCTCGGACCCTCACTCCATTCCCCGGCTAGACCCTGTTATGTTTTCATCTCCTGTTGAAAAACAATGGAACAAAAGAAAGGGTGAGCTCAAATAGCCCAGTAAGAAATATCATGACTAAGATAATGACGAATAAATTATCATTAGCCTTCAACAGTTGAGTTCTTGATAGAATACAATAGACTACAAGGTTTATATCAAAAACTGCAGTTAAATTCTTAAACAACGTTCAGATCAATAATAGCAGCGGAATGAGTAATCTATTAGAAGAATAATGCAGACTATAATGTCCACTCGGTTCTCTTTTTAGGAAAAACATCATCAACTTTTATCATCTGAAATATCATTAGTCAAGATAATACAAATTCACAGTTCCTGATCATAATCATGCACATCAACAGTTCATCTTTGTACTACGGGCCAAAGATATTCAATATAGCACCAACGGTCATGATTATACCAGATTCAGCCTTTGGTCATAATCATACCAAACAACAGTTCATCTTTGCACTACGGGCCAAAGAGAACATTCACCACGTGCCATAAAAGACACCGAACAGATGTATCGCCTTTAACCTATTATATCGCCTTTAACCTATCATCTGTTCAACAAATATATCACATCTGTGCCCCCGGCCACAGATATTCACAACAGCTTGATTTTTGGATGATTAGAATGATATAAATGATGAACAGAAGAAATAGGATAACAATAAGTATCGGAAGTTTACTTTGTACAGATTCAAATAATGTCCAAATTGTCAACATGATGTGGAGTGAAATTCAAGATCCACAGTTCAGAATAACGGTTACAATTCAATAGAAAGGTTCACGTAAATAGGAAGGTTCAGTTGAAATAATGAAGTTCAACTATTATGGAACATATAATATTTTCAGGAATTATAGAAGCAATAGTTCCATAATAAATTTTGATTTAGGAGTATGAAAGAAAATAATATCCCTTACCGTAGCAGGTTTGATTAACAAAAGGTGAAGGAAATTAATACAAAGGGTTATTCACCAACAGGCGGCAATCCGCTCCGTAAGGTTATTCCCACAATTTAATATAATTTGAGTACAAAGAGTTATTCACCAAACAGGCGGCAATCCGCTCCGTAAGGTTATTCTCAGAGATTAAGCGGCAATCCGCTCCGTAAGGTTATTCCCACAATTTAATAGAATTTGAGTACAAAGAGTTATTCACCAAACAGGCGGCAATCCGCTCCGTAAGGTTATTCTCAGAGATTAATAATGAATGAATACGAAAGGTTATTCACCAACAGGCGGCAATCCGCTCCGTAAGGTTATTCCCACAATTTAATACATGGAAATAAAAGGCACGTCTTATGAGTAAGGAAGAAACAATATTATTATCGAGAATCAAATAATGATAATCCCTTACCATAGTATGTTTGAATAATGGAAGATGAAAAAGATGGTATCCCTTACCGTAACACGTGACTGGATATTGATTTAAATGAGGTTGATTAACTTGAACAGTACACGTATACTTATAGATCTTCACAAATACTCAAGATGACTTAAGCACACTTAGAGAGAACTTTCACAAGAAGTATTTAGAGAGAGAAAGAAAGAACAAGTAAGGAAGTTTATGAAAAATCCTTAAGTTAATGCTTCTATTTATAGCCAAAAATCTTATCATTCATTTAATCTAAACCATTCATTTAAAGATCACCTTTTAATCTACACCATCCATTTCAAATATTATATTATCTTTAATCTACACCATTCATTTCATATCACCTAATAATCACCTAACTTTATATTATAAACAAATCAATTTAATTATTCAACAATAATTCACACTTTAATCTACACCATTCATTTCATATCACCTAATAATCACCTAACTTTATATTATAAACAAATCAATTCAATTATTCAACAATAATTCACACTTTAATCTACACCATTCATTTCATATCACCTAATAATCACCTAACTTTATATTATAAACAAATAACTTTATCAATTCAATTATTATGACTAATTGTTATAAATACAGTATAGTTAGCTCTTAGATATCAAGTCAATAAATTAATGAAATACAACTGTTTAAATAACATCATAATAGAGATAACAATAATGTAAAATAAAGCATACGTTACTGTGTAATGACAATTATTGATTCAATAATGTGAATTACTGTGCATATGTTACTGTGACAATTATTAGGTTCAATAATTTTAAAAACAGTGCAACAACAATTATTGACTCAATGATATAAAATACAGTGTAATGACAATTATTAAATCAATAATGCAAAATACTGTGTAACAACAATTATTGAATTGATAATATAAAATATTATGCAGTGACAATTATCGATGAAATGATGCGTAACAGTTACGGTGTCAATTATCAGACCAATAATATGAGACACTATGCAATACCGTGTGTTACTGTAGAGTACCGTGTGCTACAGAAAATACCATAAACTACCGTATGCTACTATTCTTTTATCACCGGTATTTTAACAGTTCCGTTGACTATTTTTATTTAAAAAGGTTACTTCTGTCGTTTTCTATATCCGACAAATATTCCGTTGTGGGGTCCACCAATAATTTATTATTTCGGCGCCGTCGTACGGCACGAATATTCCCCGACCAAACGAATATTCCCCGACAAAGCGAATATTGTCCGACAAAATAAAATTTGCACATAACATCCTTAACTTTCAATTTTGTTAATTTAACCACTTACTGTTTCAAAAAAAAATATATATGAAGAAAAATTAAATTTTGTATTTCATAAAATTCGGGGTCTTACAACCTCCCCTCCTTATGAAATTTCGTCCCCGAAATTGACGTACCTGACATATCGAAGAGGTAAGGATACTTAGATTTCATCTCAGATTCTAGCTCCCAGGTCATTTCCTCAGTATCTTGGTTCCTCCATAAAACATTAACTTGAGGTATAACCTTTGAGCGTAGGATCTGCTCCTTCTTATCCAGGATCTTAACAGGTACCTCCTCGTATGTTAAATCTTCTGCTATAACGTCTGGTTCTAACTCAATGACGTGGTTTGGGTCCTTCACATATTTACGTAACATAGATATGTGAAAAACGTTATGGATGCGAGACATACTTGGTGGTAGGGCTAGTCTGTAGGCTACGGTTCCTATTCGATCGAGGATTTCAAATGGGCCAATAAATCGAGGGTTAAGCTTTCCTCTCTTTCCGAATCTCGTAACCCCTTTCCATGGAGAAACACGTAAGAATACATGATCTCCGACGTTGAAACTTTCGTCTCTCCGATGAAGATCAGCATAACTCTTTTGTCGTTCTTGTGCGGTCTGTATTCGTTGTCGGATCATTTGGATCTTTTCGGTCGTCAAGCGTACCAACTCGGGTCCCAACAATTTTGCTTCTCCTACCTCATTCCAACATATTGGAGAGCGACACTTCCTTCCATACAATGCCTCGAATGGAGCCATGCCTATGCTTGCTTGGTAACTGTTGTTGTAAGAAAATTCCACCAACGGCAAGTACTTATCCCAACTTCCTTTGAAGTCTAATACACAAAGTCTCAAAAGATCTTCGAGGGTCTGGATCGTCCTTTCCGATTGTCCGTCCGTTTGAGGATGGTATGCAGAACTAAAACGTAGTTCAGTGCCCATAGCTTTTTGTAGACTGATCCAAAAGCGTGAAGTGAATCTAGGATCCCGATCAGAAACTATGGAAACTGGCATGCCATGCAATCTCACGATCTCATTTATGTACATACCGGCAAGACGTTCAAGTGAAAAGTTTTCTCGTATAGGCAAGAAATGAGCAGATTTGGTCAATCTATCTACGATCACCCAAATTGCATCTAAGCCTTGAGAAACTTTTGGAAGACCCGTCACGAAGTCCATATTGATGTGTTCCCACTTCCATTCGGGAACTTCAAGTGATTGTAATGGACCTTTAGGAACTTGATGCTCTGCCTTGACATGTTGACAAGTTAAGCACCTTGAGATAAACTCTGCAATCTCTCTTTTCATATTGTTCCACCAAAATGTATGTCGAAGATCTCGATACATCTTGGTACCTCCTGGGTGGATTGCAAACGGCGTGTTGTGTGCCTCCATCATGATTTTATGCTTTAATTCAGGATCGTTAGGAACACAGAGTCGAGAGTTGACTCGAAGTATTCCTTTCTCGTCGATTCTTGCTTCGGGAATGGCACCTTCTTGTACTTTCTTTATCATGTTTATCAGTTCCGGATCGGTAGCTTGAGCAGCTTTAATTTTATCGATTAAAGTTGGTTCTACTCGCACGTGAGCAATCTTCGAGCGGGTCCCTGGTGTCTTTAGCTCTATCTCCATCTTTTGCAAGTCGTACAAAATACACTTTTGTGTTGTCAGCAGTGCACTTGTACTTGCATAAGATTTTCTGCTCAAAGCGTCAGCTACAACGTTCGCCTTTCCCGGGTGATACTGGATTGTGTGGTCATAATCCTTTAACAGCTCAAGCCAACGTCGTTGTCGCATGTTGAGTTCCTTCTGGGTGAAGAAATACTTGAGACTTTTATGATCCGTATAGATATCCACTTTTTCTCCGTACAAGTAGTGTCTCCAGATCTTCAACGCGAAAACGACTGCTGCCAACTCTAGATCATGAGTAGGATAATTTTTCTCATAATCTTTGAGTTGTCGAGAGGCGTAGGCTATAACCTTTCCATGTTGCATAAGGACACAGCCTAGACCTTTGCCAGAAGCATCGCTGTAGATAACAAATTCTCCTGATCCTGATGGTATGGTCAGAACAGGAGCTGAAACCAGTCTCTTCTTGAGTTCTTGGAAACTTTTCTCGCATTCCTCGCTCCATATGAATTTTGTGCTTTTCCGAGTAAGCTGCGTTAATGGAGTGGCGATTCGAGAAAATCCTTCTACGAATCTCCGATAATAACCAGCT
This sequence comes from Hedera helix, assembly GCA_947179155.2. NCBI lineage: Eukaryota > Viridiplantae > Streptophyta > Magnoliopsida > Apiales > Araliaceae > Hedera > Hedera helix. The sequence goes on from OX359271.1 coordinate 50,466,509, forward strand.
AGACCCAGAAAACTTCGGACTTCGGTTACTGTTTTGGGTTGTTCCCAATTTAGTACCGTTTCAATCTTCGCAGGATCGACTGATATTCCTTGACTAGAAATCACATGCCCAAGAAACGCGACCTCCTCAAGCCAGAACTCACATTTCTTCAACTTGGCATATAATTTGTTTTCACGGAGCTTTTGTAGTATCAATCTCAGGTGTTGTTCATGATCCTCGCGACTCTTGGAGTATATGAGGATGTCATCAATAAAGACAACCACAAAATGATCCAAATGTTCCTTGAATATCCGGTTCATCATGTCCATGAAAGCTGCAGGAGCATTAGTTAGTCCAAAAGGCATGACTAAGAACTCATAATGCCCATAACGAGTTCTGAAAGCAGTCTTTGGAATGTCCTCAGCTTTAACCTTTAACTGATGATATCCAGAACGGAGATCAATCTTTGAGAAATGTTGAGCGCCTTGCAATTGATCAAACATGTCATCAATCCGAGGTAACGGGTACCTGTTCTTGATGGTGACATGGTTCAATTCTCGGTAGTCAATGCACAATCTCATACTCCCGTCTTTCTTCTTCACAAATAGAACAGGAGCACCCCAAGGTGATGCACTCGGACGAATGAAACCGGTATCCAACAATTCCTGTAGTTGGACTTTTAACTCTTGAAGTTCAATGGGAGCCATTCGGTAGGGAGCTTTGGAAATGGGCTTGGTACCGGGTTCAAGATCAATATAAAAATCAATTTCACGGTTTGGGGGTAAGCCAGGAAGTTCTTCAGGAAAAACGTCAGGAAACTCATTAACAATGGGAATATCATTTAAGTTTGACGTATTTTTGTTCAAATCAGTGACATGAGCTAAAAAGGCTTGACATCCGTTTTTCAATAAACGAATGGCTTTATGGCTAGAAATAACAGTTATAGATTTCAGTGGTTTAGTTGCTTGAATTTGCATGACAGGTTGATTAGGAATATGAAAACTAATAATCTTATGAAAACAATCAATTTTAGCATGATGGGTAGTCAACCAATCAATTCCTAAAATCACATCAAATTCATGCATCTCCAAAGAAATAAGGTCAACAGGTAATGTGAGGTTGTTGATTTGAACTAGGCAAGATTTATAGACAGTAGATGTAATGGTCATTTCTCCTAATGGGGTTTCAACTGATAAGTCAAAGTCCAAATTTTCAGGAGTTAAGTTTAAACGCTGAGCACATGCAGGTGAGATAAAAGAATGGGTAGAGCCAGTATCTAACAAAGCGTAGACTTCACGAGAATTTATGAATAGCTTACCGGTTATCACCTCGTTCGAGTTTCGCGCCATTTGGGATGTCACAACAAAAGCTCTCCCTTGAACTACAGATTTTCCCTTATCCGCGCTAGCTTTTGGTATCATCATTGCAGCTGGACTTGATTTTGTGGCAGGACAGAACCGCGCAAGATGACCCTCTTTCCCACAACTGTAGCACTTTTTGGACTGCAGTGTACAGTTTGGGCTGATGTGACCTTCCTGACCACACCTATAGCATCTCACTGGTGGTCGATCTTCTCCCCTTGAAACTGGGGTCGGTGCTGGTGTTGGTACTGGTGCTGGTGCCCTTCCATAATTATTATGGAATCTCTTTCTTTTGAAATTGTTCCCACTAGATTCTCCTCTTCTGTTATTTGGTATGGAATTACCACCGAAGTGTTGGTTACCTCCTCGATGGTTCTCGTTCCTGTGGTTGTTGTCACTCCTTTCTCTATGCTGATCATTAACTCTTGGCTGCAATGTTTCATCTGTTTGCTCCACCCTTTGAGCCCTATCTACAACATCTGAATACAAACTAAATTTATGAGAGCTAAGTTGTTGACGAATTTTGAATCTCAAACCTCTTAGGAACATCCGACTCATTCGTGCTTCGTCATCCACAAGATGGGTGGCAAAGCGAGATAACTCGGCAAACTTGGCTTCATATTGGGAGACTGTCATGTTTCCCTGCTCCAGCTTAATGAATTCCACCTCTTTCATATGGCGGATGCTTTCTGGGAAATACTTCTCGTTAAACAGTTCTTCGAATTCTGTCCAAGACATTTCGAGTGCTGAAGGTTGGATACGTTTTACCGCTTCCCACCAATGGTCCGCCTCACCTCGTAACATAAAAGTGGCAAATGGCACCTTCTGATCATCAGCGCATTGTAAAACATCAAGTATTTTTGTCGTCTGCTTTAGCCATGCCTCCGCTTTGAGTGGGTCAGGCTTCCCGTGGAATTCAGGTGGTCCTAATTCTTTAAATTGCTTAACAGTGACCATCCTCAAATTGCCAGCGTTTCTACCGTTATTATTGACTGGATTTCCTCTTCCTTGATTCTGTATGAACTGCATGAAATTCCTAAAGAATCCATCGTTCATCATGTTATCAGGAACATTATTTCCTGAGTTGGCAGGAGGATTGTTTGGGGCCTCTTGATTCTCGGCTACATTTGCTTCAGGCATTCCATAGTTAACCTCTTGATTTCCAGATGCCATACTAAACTGTGGTCACAAAATAAATGTTAGTTCAAATAAACTGACTCATCACTTCATGTTCCTACATTCAAATCGACTCATTAGATAATAAAATCTATTTTAGGTAGGACACACTAGTGACTGATTCTATTCGTCTCTCCCCTCCTAGTTCTAACCCCAGATCTCCATTAAAGATCATATCCCTAAGCTCTGATGCCAACTGTGACGCCCCCAAATCTGGGCCCACACAGCCCAAACTTGAGTCGTCAAAAGACTACAACAAAATTATTACAACAAAGCACAACGTACAACAATACAGTGTATAATAATACACAACTAAGTCTTCACTATTATTGCCACACTATTTTACAAAACGTGAAGACTATGATAATTATTCCTCGGACCCTCACTCCATTCCCCGGCTAGACCCTGTTATGTTTTCATCTCCTGTTGAAAAACAATGGAACAAAAGAAAGGGTGAGCTCAAATAGCCCAGTAAGAAATATCATGACTAAGATAATGACGAATAAATTATCATTAGCCTTCAACAGTTGAGTTCTTGATAGAATACAATAGACTACAAGGTTTATATCAAAAACTGCAGTTAAATTCTTAAACAACGTTCAGATCAATAATAGCAGCGGAATGAGTAATCTATTAGAAGAATAATGCAGACTATAATGTCCACTCGGTTCTCTTTTTAGGAAAAACATCAACAACTTTTATCATCTGAAATATCATTAGTCAAGATAATACAAATTCACAGTTCCTGATCATAATCATGCACATCAACAGTTCATCTTTGTACTACGGGCCAAAGATATTCAATATAGCACCAACGGTCATGATTATACCAGATTCAGCCTTTGGTCATAATCATACCAAACAACAGTTCATCTTTGCACTACGGGCCAAAGAGAACATTCACCACGTGCCATAAAAGACACCGAACAGATGTATCGCCTTTAACCTATTATATCGCCTTTAACCTATCATCTGTTCAACAAATATATCACATCTGTGCCCCCGGCCACAGATATTCACAACAGCTTGATTTTTGGATGATTAGAATGATATAAATGATGAACAGAAGAAATAGGATAACAATAAGTATCGGAAGTTTACTTTGTACAGATTCAAATAATGTCCAAATTGTCAACATGATGTGGAGTGGAATTCAAGATCCACAGTTCAGAATAACGGTTACAATTCAATAGAAAGGTTCACGTAAATAGGAAGGTTCAGTTGAAATAATGAAGTTCAACTATTATGGAACATATAATATTTTCAGGAATTATAGAAGCAATAGTTCCATAATAAATTTTGATTTAGGAGTATGAAAGAAAATAATATCCCTTACCGTAGCAGGTTTGATTAACAAAAGGTGAAGGAAATTAATACAAAGGGTTATTCACCAACAGGCGGCAATCCGCTCCGTAAGGTTATTCCCACAATTTAATATAATTTGAGTACAAAGAGTTATTCACCAAACAGGCGGCAATCCGCTCCGTAAGGTTATTCTCAGAGATTAAGCGGCAATCCGCTCCGTAAGGTTATTCCCACAATTTAATAGAATTTGAGTACAAAGAGTTATTCACCAAACAGGCGGCAATCCGCTCCGTAAGGTTATTCTCAGAGATTAATAATGAATGAATACGAAAGGTTATTCACCAACAGGCGGCAATCCGCTCCGTAAGGTTATTCCCACAATTTAATACATGGAAATAAAAGGCACGTCTTATGAGTAAGGAAGAAACAATATTATTATCGAGAATCAAATAATGATAATCCCTTACCATAGTATGTTTGAATAATGGAAGATGAAAAAGATGGTATCCCTTACCGTAACACGTGACTGGATATTGATTTAAATGAAGTTGATTAACTTGAACAGTACACGTATACTTATAGATCTTCACAAATACTCAAGATGACTTAAGCACACTTAGAGAGAACTTTCACAAGAAGTATTTAGAGAGAGAAAGAAAGAACAAGTAAGGAAGTTTATGAAAAATCCTTAAGTTAAGGCTTCTATTTATAGCCAAAAATCTTATCATTCATTTAATCTAAACCATTCATTTAAAGATCACCTTTTAATCTACACCATCCATTTCAAATATTATATTATCTTTAATCTACACCATTCATTTCATATCACCTAATAATCACCTAACTTTATATTATAAACAAATCAATTTAATTATTCAACAATAATTCACACTTTAATCTACACCATTCATTTCATATCACCTAATAATCACCTAACTTTATATTATAAACAAATCAATTCAATTATTCAACAATAATTCACACTTTAATCTACACCATTCATTTCATATCACCTAATAATCACCTAACTTTATATTATAAACAAATAACTTTATCAATTTAATTATTATGACTAATTGTTATAAATACAGTATAGTTAGCTCTTAGATATCAAGTCAATAAATTAATGAAATACAACTGTTTAAATAACATCATAATAGAGATAACAATAATGTAAAATAAAGCATACGTTACTGTGTAATGACAATTATTGATTCAATAATGTGAATTACTGTGCATATGTTACTGTGACAATTATTAGGTTCAATAATTTTAAAAACAGTGCAACAACAATTATTGACTCAATGATATAAAATACAGTGTAATGACAATTATTAAATCAATAATGCAAAATACTGTGTAACAACAATTATTGAATTGATAATATAAAATATTATGCAGTGACAATTATCGATGAAATGATGCGTAACAGTTACGGTGTCAATTATCAGACCAATAATATGAGACACTATGCAATACCGTGTGTTACTGTAGAGTACCGTGTGCTACAGAAAATACCATAAACTACCGTATGCTACTATTCTTTTATCACCGGTATTTTAACAGTTCCGTTGACTATTTTTATTTAAAAAGGTTACTTCTGTCGTTTTCTATATCCGACAAATATTCCGTTGTGGGGTCCACCAATAATTTATTATTTCGGCGCCGTCGTACGGCACGAATATTTCCCGACCAAACGAATATTCCCCGACAAAGCGAATATTGTCCGACAAAATAAAATTTGCACATAACATCCTTAACTTTCAATTTTGTTAATTTAACCACTTACTGTTTCAAAAAAAAATATATATGAAGAAAAATTAAATTTTGTATTTCATAAAATTCGGGGTCTTACAACCATAATTAGGATAATACAGTATCAAGTATCAACACCCTCTTTTTACACTAAACACAACTTTTTTGGATGATATATCTCTTCTAATGATAATAAAATTTTAAATTTTATTAAAAAAATCATTATTGAAAACATTATAAGTATATGAGTGTGTCCTCTAAAATATAAATGTATATATATGAGAAGATTAAAGTTTAATAAAATTTTATATAAGATGGATGTAGTGATAGTTATTACTTTTTAATATATACCATAAATAAATTAAATTATTCAAGTCACATCTTCGGTAATTAGTAAAAGATAAAAAGAAAAAATAACCAAAAATTCTAGATGAGGTAAATAAATAAAAAATCAACAAATAGAGCATGTAAAATTTTATTTATTTTTCAAAATTTTCTTTGATTAAATTGTTATTATACTCACATATAATTCTTAATTCCCACCTTTTTTAGGCTTTTGGTTTGCTTTTAGAAGTTTGTTTATATGTAAAAGCCCACAGTAAGGCAACAAGGAAGATGTTTACCTTCACTGAAAATGGAGGGTGGGCCAAAGCTCTTAGAATCAGAGTGGACACATAACAGAGATTTTTTGAATATCAAGGTTAATGGGCTCTTGCAAAAGTCCACACAACCTAAGCCTAAACTAATACAGTCCAACATAAGTAATTTCATCCAAAATTTTCAGATAGTATGAATAAATTAAAAAAACTAATCATTCCTTAAAGTGTAACCCAAGTAATATTCCAAATTTGTTAGTTTTTTTTATCCAACCTGCATTTTCTATTCTATCATCTGTGGGTTGTACTAGTTTGTTCTTCTTCTTTTTTTGGTAAATTAGTTTGTTCTTCTTTATTGGTGTAATGTCATATACATATAAAACATTAAAAGATGTCGTGTAATTAATTATGAATTTATCCCTTACCATTCTTAATTATACATATATTCATAAACTTGGTTGGTCTCAAACATATAGTGCTATAAAAATGTCATTATGTTACCCCAAAAGAGGGTATACAATAATAATGTCTCAACAAAGGAATTGTCATAATTCAAATAGGCTACACTACAGAATGACAATAATATGAAAAAGGGTCAACTTAATCAGCAATGCTGAGCTGGAGGATTATAATGATAAACTAGAAGATGAGTTGGAACTGATGTGGAAAGAGATCTGTAGATCGAGGATGAGGTGGAGCAACTATCAACTCTTAGTGGTCTTAGAGGGTCTAGAAGAAGAGAAGTCAAGGAGCCCAACTGGCTATCAGGATATGTGAAGGGTAAGAAAAAGAATATGAATGGTAGTCAATATATTTAGTCTGTTGGTTGTTTTAATCCAATGGCCCATAGTTAGCCAGACAGCATGATAGCTGTACGTACGATGGGATTTATTTTCGTGTCTTGGAGCTAGAATTATTGTAATACCCGACCCCCTTTGTTTTTAAAAAGTCTCACATCGCCAAGCATTAAGGCCATCCTCCATTTCCTTGCCTATATATATGGACCACCCCCTTTAGTTTTTAAAACACTAAAACATTAAGGTTTTTCCAAATGTGAGGAAACCTTTTTGTGTGAGAACCTTTTTAGTAAGGACCTCCTTAATTAAAATATTTTTCGGTATCGAGGACATGGGCGGACTGCGAACCTCATAATTTCGGGTATGTCTCTTTTTCTTTCTTTGCGTAATTATTTAATTTTCTGTAGTAGTTTTAATTTTGTAGTTTTAAGTTTTGTATGCTATTTAGTTTGTTAGTTAATATATTTTAGTATATCTTTGTTAGTAATTAGCATTTTGGAATATTAAATTAGTATTTTTGTAACTTTAGAGTTTTGACATAATAATAATAATAATAATAATAAAAAAAAAATTAAATAATTGAAAGAATAATTTTGAGAATATACTTATATGTATTTCGGAAGCAACAAGAATACTATTATTTATTAATACGTTACCATAATTAGAATATTTATGTATGTATAACTTTAGGTAGAAGTTTGTTTATAACAGAAGGATTTCAGATTCGCTTAAGAGAAAGAAATTTTGTAAAGTTTAATCAATTAATTAATTATTCATTTATTTTGTTTAATTAGTTCCGATGGAGGGAATTTAACGAATCAGTTTTGCAATATAATTTCGGGTATTACATTGCGTTTTCCAGGTACGGATTCCGTACTTCTTCAGCATTACTTTTATGAATTTTAGTTTGTCCATTATGCTTATCGTTTGAATTCGTTATTACTTCATAAATTCATATGATAGTTTGATTCATGTACGGATTTCGTACTCAGTTCCTTTGATCATTTTTGTATTCGATATATCTCGTGATATCTCGTCGTTTATATTTGTTTTATTATATCTCGTCGTTTATATTTTTGTATTCGATATATCTCGTGATATCTCGTCGTAGGGTATACCTGAGCTTTAGTTAATTAAATAAATAAAAACTTAACCACCTGTGGGGGTACCACGGGCATGTCCTCTAGCACTAAGGCATGACACTTTCCGTGGCGGTGTGATCAGTCCACGACGTCTCCATTTTGTGCTCAGGTGGGCGTTGGCCATTTGGTGTTTTGTTATGGGAGGCGTATGGGTCAACTCTAGCTATTTGTTTTGCGGATTGATGATTGTTGTGACGCCCCCAAATCTGGGCCCACACAGCCCAAACTTGAGTCGTCAAAAGACTACAACAAAATTATTACAACAAAGCACAACGTACAACAATACAGTGTATAATAATACACAACTAAGTCTTCACTATTATTGCCACACTATTTTACAAAACGTGAAGACTATGATAACTATTCCTCGGACCCTCACTCCATTCCCCGGCTAGACCCTGTTATGTTTTCATCTCCTGTTGAAAAACAATGGAACAAAAGAAAGGGTGAGCTCAAATAGCCCAGTAAGAAATATCATGACTAAGATAATGACGAATAAATTATCATTAGCCTTCAACAGTTGAGTTCTTGATAGAATACAATAGACTACAAGGTTTATATCAAAAACTGCAGTTAAATTCTTAAACAACGTTCAGATCAATAATAGCAGCGGAATGAGTAATCTATTAGAAGAATAATGCAGACTATAATGTCCACTCGGTTCTCTTTTTAGGAAAAACATCATCAACTTTTATCATCTGAAATATCATTAGTCAAGATAATACAAATTCACAGTTCCTGATCATAATCATGCACATCAACAGTTCATCTTTGTACTACGGGCCAAAGATATTCAATATAGCACCAACGGTCATGATTATACCAGATTCAGCCTTTGGTCATAATCATACCAAACAACAGTTCATCTTTGCACTACGGGCCAAAGAGAACATTCACCACGTGCCATAAAAGACACCGAACAGATGTATCGCCTTTAACCTATTATATCGCCTTTAACCTATCATCTGTTCAACAAATATATCACATCTGTGCCCCCGGCCACAGATATTCACAACAGCTTGATTTTTGGATGATTAGAATGATATAAATGATGAACAGAAGAAATAGGATAACAATAAGTATCGGAAGTTTACTTTGTACAGATTCAAATAATGTCCAAATTGTCAACATGATGTGGAGTGGAATTCAAGATCCACAGTTCAGAATAACGGTTACAATTCAATAGAAAGGTTCACGTAAATAGGAAGGTTCAGTTGAAATAATGAAGTTCAACTATTATGGAACATATAATATTTTCAGGAATTATAGAAGCAATAGTTCCATAATAAATTTTGATTTAGGAGTATGAAAGAAAATAATATCCCTTACCGTAGCAGGTTTGATTAACAAAAGGTGAAGGAAATTAATACAAAGGGTTATTCACCAACAGGCGGCAATCCGCTCCGTAAGGTTATTCCCACAATTTAATATAATTTGAGTACAAAGAGTTATTCACCAAACAGGCGGCAATCCGCTCCGTAAGGTTATTCTCAGAGATTAAGCGGCAATCCGCTCCGTAAGGTTATTCCCACAATTTAATAGAATTTGAGTACAAAGAGTTATTCACCAAACAGGCGGCAATCCGCTCCGTAAGGTTATTCTCAGAGATTAATAATGAATGAATACGAAAGGTTATTCACCAACAGGCGGCAATCCGCTCCGTAAGGTTATTCCCACAATTTAATACATGGAAATAAAATGCACGTCTTATGAGTAAGGAAGAAACAATATTATTATCGAGAATCAAATAATGATAATCCCTTACCATAGTATGTTTGAATAATGGAAGATGAAAAAGATGGTATCCCTTACCGTAACACGTGACTGGATATTGATTTAAATGAGGTTGATTAACTTGAACAGTACACGTATACTTATAGATCTTCACAAATACTCAAGATGACTTAAGCACACTTAGAGAGAACTTTCACAAGAAGTATTTAGAGAGAGAAAGAAAGAACAAGTAAGGAAGTTTATGAAAAATCCTTAAGTTAAGGCTTCTATTTATAGCCAAAAATCTTATCATTCATTTAATCTAAACCATTCATTTAAAGATCACCTTTTAATCTACACCATCCATTTCAAATATTATATTATCTTTAATCTACACCATTCATTTCATATCACCTAATAATCACCTAACTTTATATTATAAACAAATCAATTTAATTATTCAACAATAATTCACACTTTAATCTACACCATTCATTTCATATCACCTAATAATCACCTAACTTTATATTATAAACAAATCAATTCAATTATTCAACAATAATTCACACTTTAATCTACACCATTCATTTCATATCACCTAATAATCACCTAACTTTATATTATAAACAAATAACTTTATCAATTTAATTATTATGACTAATTGTTATAAATACAGTATAGTTAGCTCTTAGATATCAAGTCAATAAATTAATGAAATACAACTGTTTAAATAACATCATAATAGAGATAACAATAATGTAAAATAAAGTATACGTTACTATGTAATGACAATTATTGATTCAATAATGTGAATTACTGTGCATATGTTACTGTGACAATTATTAGGTTCAATAATTTTAAAAACAGTGCAACAACAATTATTGACTCAATGATATAAAATACAGTGTAATGACAATTATTAAATCAATAATGCAAAATACTGTGTAACAACAATTATTGAATTGATAATATAAAATATTATGCAGTGACAATTATCGATGAAATGATGCGTAACAGTTACGGTGTCAATTATCAGACCAATAATATGAGACACTATGCAATACCGTGTGTTACTGTAGAGTACCGTGTGCTACAGAAAATACCATAAACTACCGTATGCTACTATTCTTTTATCACCGGTATTTTAACAGTTCCGTTGACTATTTTTATTTAAAAAGGTTACTTCTGTCGTTTTCTATATCCGACAAATATTCCGTTGTGGGGTCCACCAATAATTTATTATTTCGGCGCCGTCGTACGGCACGAATATTCCCCGACCAAACGAATATTCCCCGACAAAGCGAATATTGTCCGACAAAATAAAATTTGCACATAACATCCTTAACTTTCAATTTTGTTAATTTAACCACTTACTGTTTCAAAAAAAAAAATATATATATATGAAGAAAAATTAAATTTTGTATTTCATAAAATTCGGGGTCTTACAACCTCCCCTCCTTATGAAATTTCGTCCCCGAAATTGACGTACCTGACATATCGAAGAGGTAAGGATACTTAGATTTCATCTCAGATTCTAGCTCCCAGGTCATTTCCTCAGTATCTTGGTTCCTCCATAAAACCTTAACTTGAGGTATAACCTTTGAGCGTAGGATCTGCTCCTTCTTATCCAGGATCTTAACAGGTACCTCCTCGTATGTTAAATCTTCTGCTATAACGTCTGGTTCTAACTCAATGACGTGGTTTGGGTCCTTCACATATTTACGTAACATAGATATGTGAAAAACGTTATGGATGCGAGACATACTTGGTGGTAGGGCTAGTCTGTAGGCTACGGTTCCTATTCGATCGAGGATTTCAAATGGGCCAATAAATCGAGGGTTAAGCTTTCCTCTCTTTCCGAATCTCGTAACCCCTTTCCATGGAGAAACACGTAAGAATACATGATCTCCGACGTTGAAACTTTCGTCTCTCCGATGAAGATCAACATAACTCTTTTGTCGTTCTTGTGCGGTCTGTATTCGTTGTCGGATCATTTGGATCTTTTCGGTCGTCAAGCGTACCAACTCGGGTCCCAACAATTTTGCTTCTCCTACCTCATTCCAACATATTGGAGAGCGACACTTCCTTCCATACAATGCCTCGAATGGAGCCATGCCTATGCTTGCTTGGTAACTGTTGTTGTAAGAAAATTCCACCAACGGCAAGTACTTATCCCAACTTCCTTTGAAGTCTAATACACAAAGTCTCAAAAGATCTTCGAGGGTCTGGATCGTCCTTTCCGATTGTCCGTCCGTTTGAGGATGGTATGCAGAACTAAAACGTAGTTCAGTGCCCATAGCTTTTTGTAGACTGATCCAAAAGCGTGAAGTGAATCTAGGATCCCGATCAGAAACTATGGAAACTGGCATGCCATGCAATCTCACGATCTCATTTATGTACATACCGGCAAGACGTTCAAGTGAAAAGTTTTCTCGTATAGGTAAGAAATGAGCAGATTTGGTCAATCTATCGACGATCACCCAAATTGCATCTAAGCCTTGAGAAACTTTTGGAAGACCCGTCACGAAGTCCATATTGATGTGTTCCCACTTCCATTCGGGAACTTCAAGTGATTGTAATGGACCTTTAGGAACTTGATGCTCTGCCTTGACACGTTGACAAGTTAAGCACCTTGAGATAAACTCTGCAATCTCTCTTTTCATATTGTTCCACCAAAATGTATGTCGAAGATCTCGATACATCTTGGTACCTCCTGGGTGGATTGCAAACGGCGTGTTGTGTGCCTCCATCATGATTTTATGCTTTAATTCAGGATCGTTAGGAACACAGAGTCGAGAGTTGACTCGAAGTATTCCTTTCTCGTCGATTCTTGCTTCGGGAATGGCACCTTCTTGTACTTTCTTTATCATGTTTATCAGTTCCGGATCGGTAGCTTGAGCAGCTTTAATTTTATCGATTAAAGTTGGTTCTACTCGCACGTGAGCAATCTTCGAGCGGGTCCCTGGTGTCTTTAGCTCTATCTCCATCTTTTGCAAGTCGTACAAAATACACTTTTGTGTTGTCAGCAGTGCACTTGTACTTGCATAAGATTTTCTGCTCAAAGCGTCAGCTACAACGTTCGCCTTTCCCGGGTGATACTGGATTGTGTGGTCATAATCCTTTAACAGCTCAAGCCAACGTCGTTGTTGCATGTTGAGTTCCTTCTGGGTGAAGAAATACTTGAGACTTTTATGATCCGTATAGATATCCACTTTTTCTCCGTACAAGTAGTGTCTCCAGATCTTCAACGCGAAAACGACTGCTGCCAACTCTAGATCATGAGTAGGATAATTTTTCTCATAATCTTTGAGTTGTCGAGAGGCGTAGGCTATAACCTTTCCATGTTGCATAAGGACACAGCCTAGACCTTTGCCAGAAGCATCGCTGTAGATAACAAATTCTCCTGATCCTGATGGTATGGTCAGAACAGGAGCTGAAACCAGTCTCTTCTTGAGTTCTTGGAAACTTTTCTCGCATTCCTCGCTCCATATGAATTTTGTGCTTTTCCGAGTAAGCTGCGTTAATGGAGTGGCGATTCGAGAAAATCCTTCTACGAATCTCCGATAATAACCAGCTAGACCCAGAAAACTTCGGACTTCGGTTACTGTTTTGGGTTGTTCCCAATTTAGTACCGTTTCAATCTTCGCAGGATCGACTGATATTCCTTGACTAGAAATCACATGCCCAAGAAACGCGACCTCCTCAAGCCAGAACTCACATTTCTTCAACTTGGCATATAATTTGTTTTCACGGAGCTTTTGTAGTATCAATCTCAGGTGTTGTTCATGATCCTCGCGACTCTTGGAGTATATGAGGATGTCATCAATAAAGACAACCACAAAATGATCCAAATGTTCCTTGAATATCCGGTTCATCATGTCCATGAAAGCTGCAGGAGCATTAGTTAGTCCAAAAGGCATGACTAAGAACTCATAATGCCCATAACGAGTTCTGAAAGCAGTCTTTGGAATGTCCTCAGCTTTAACCTTTAACTGATGATATCCAGAACGGAGATCAATCTTTGAGAAATGTTGAGCGCCTTGCAATTGATCAAACATGTCATCAATCCGAGGTAACGGGTACCTGTTCTTGATGGTGACATGGTTCAATTCTCGGTAGTCAATGCACAATCTCATACTCCCGTCTTTCTTCTTCACAAATAGAACAGGAGCACCCCAAGGTGATGCACTCGGACGAATGAAACCGGTATCCAACAATTCCTGTAGTTGGACTTTTAACTCTTGAAGTTCAATGGGAGCCATTCGGTAGGGAACTTTGGAAATGGGCTTGGTACCGGGTTCAAGATCAATATAAAAATCAATTTCACGGTTTGGGGGTAAGCCAGGAAGTTCTTCAGGAAAAACGTCAGGAAACTCATTAACAATGGGAATATCATTTAAGTTTGACGTATTTTTGTTCAAATCAGTGACATGAGCTAAAAAGGCTTGACATCCGTTTTTCAATAAACGAATGGCTTTATGGCTAGAAATAACAGTTATAGATTTCAGTGGTTTAGTTGCTTGAATTTGCATGACAGGTTGATTAGGAATATGAAAACTAATAATCTTATGAAAACAATCAATTTTAGCATGATGGGTAGTCAACCAATCAATTCCTAAAATCACATCAAATTCATGCATCTCCAAAGAAATAAGGTCAACAGGTAATGTGAGGTTGTTGATTTGAACTAGGCAAGATTTATAGACAGTAGATGTAATGGTCATTTCTCCTAATGGGGTTTCAACTGATAAGTCAAAGTCCAAATTTTCAGGAGTTAAGTTTAAACGCTGAGCACATGCAGGTGAGATAAAAGAATGGGTAGAGCCAGTATCTAACAAAGCGTAGACTTCACGAGAATTTATGAATAGCTTACCGGTTATCACCTCGTTCGAGTTTCGCGCCATTTGGGATGTCACAACAAAAGCTCTCCCTTGAACTACAGATTTTCCCTTATCCGCGCTAGCTTTTGGTATCATCATTGCAGCTGGACTTGATTTTGTGGCAGGACAGAACCGCGCAAGATGACCCTCTTTCCCACAACTGTAGCACTTTTTGGACTGCAGTGTACAGTTTGGGCTGATGTGACCTTCCTGACCACACCTATAGCATCTCACTGGTGGTCGATCTTCTCCCCTTGAAACTGGGGTCGGTGCTGGTGTTGGTACTGGTGCTGGTGCCCTTCCATAATTATTATGGAATCTCTTTCTTTTGAAATTGTTCCCACTAGATTCTCCTCTTCTGTTATTTGGTATGGAATTACCACCGAAGTGTTGGTTACCTCCTCGATGGTTCTCGTTCCTGTGGTTGTTGTCACTCCTTTCTCTATGCTGATCATTAACTCTTGGCTGCAATGTTTCATCTGTTTGCTCCACCCTTTGAGCCCTATCTACAACATCTGAATACAAACTAAATTTATGAGAGCTAAGTTGTTGACGAATTTTGAATCTCAAACCTCTTAGGAACATCCGACTCATTCGTGCTTCGTCATCCACAAGATGGGTGGCAAAGCGAGATAACTCGGCAAACTTGGCTTCATATTGGGAGACTGTCATGTTTCCCTGCTCCAGCTTAATGAATTCCACCTCTTTCATATGGCGGATGCTTTCTGGGAAATACTTCTCGTTAAACAGTTCTTCGAATTCTGTCCAAGACATTTCGAGTGCTGAAGGTTGGATACGTTTTACCGCTTCCCACCAATGGTCCGCCTCACCTCGTAACATAAAAGTGGCAAATGGCACCTTCTGATCATCAGCGCATTGTAAAACATCAAGTATTTTTGTCGTCTGCTTTAGCCATGCCTCCGCTTTGAGTGGGTCAGGCTTCCCGTGGAATTCAGGTGGTCCTAATTCTTTAAATTGCTTAACAGTGACCATCCTCAAATTGCCAGCGTTTCTACCGTTATTATTGACTGGATTTCCTCTTCCTTGATTCTGTATGAACTGCATGAAATTCCTAAAGAATCCATCGTTCATCATGTTATCAGGAACATTATTTCCTGAGTTGGCAGGAGGATTGTTTGGGGCCTCTTGATTCTCAGCTACATTTGCTTCAGGCATTCCATAGTTAACCTCTTGATTTTCAGATGTCATACTTAACTGTGGTCACAAAATAAATGTTAGTTCAAATAAACTGACTCATCACTTCATGTTCCTACATTCAAATCGACTCATTAGATAATAAAATCTATTTTAGGTAGGACACACTAGTGACTGATTCTATTCGTCTCTCCCCTCCTAGTTCTACCCCAGATCTCCATTAAAGACCATATCCCTAAGCTCTGATACCAACCGTGACGCCCCCAAATCTGGGCCCACACAGCCCAAACTTGAGTCGTCAAAAGACTACAACAAAATTATTACAACAAAGCACAACGTACAACAATACAGTGTATAATAATACACAACTAAGTCTTCACTATTATTGCCACACTATTTTACAAAACGTGAAGACTATGATAACTATTCCTCGGACCCTCACTCCATTCCCCGGCTAGACCCTGTTATGGTTTCATCTCCTGTTGAAAAACAATGGAACAAAAGAAAGGGTGAGCTCAAATAGCCCAGTAAGAAATATCATGACTAAGATAATGACGAATAAATTATCATTAGCCTTCAACAGTTGAGTTCTTGATAGAATACAATAGACTACAAGGTTTATATCAAAAACTGCAGTTAAATTCTTAAACAACGTTCAGATCAATAATAGCAGCGGAATGAGTAATCTATTAGAAGAATAATGCAGACTATAATGTCCACTCGGTTCTCTTTTTAGGAAAAACATCATCAACTTTTATCATCTGAAATATCATTAGTCAAGATAATACAAATTCACAGTTCCTGATCATAATCATGCACATCAACAGTTCATCTTTGTACTACGGGCCAAAGATATTCAATATAGCACCAACGGTCATGATTATACCAGATTCAGCCTTTGGTCATAATCATACCAAACAACAGTTCATCTTTGTACTACGGGCCAAAGAGAACATTCACCACGTGCCATAAAAGACACCGAACAGATGTATCGCCTTTAACCTATTATATCGCCTTTAACCTATCATCTGTTCAACAAATATATCACATCTGTGCCCCCGGCCACAGATATTCACAACAGCTTGATTTTTGGATGATTAGAATGATATAAATGATGAACAGAAGAAATAGGATAACAATAAGTATCGGAAGTTTACTTTGTACAGATTCAAATAATGTCCAAATTGTCAACATGATGTGGAGTGGAATTCAAGATCCACAGTTCAGAATAACGGTTACAATTCAATAGAAAGGTTCACGTAAATAGGAAGGTTCAGTTGAAATAATGAAGTTCAACTATTATGGAACATATAATATTTTCAGGAATTATAGAAGCAATAGTTCCATAATAAATTTTGATTTAGGAGTATGAAAGAAAATAATATCCCTTACCGTAGCAGGTTTGATTAACAAAAGGTGAAGGAAATTAATACAAAGGGTTATTCACCAACAGGCGGCAATCCGCTCCGTAAGGTTATTCCCACAATTTAATATAATTTGAGTACAAAGAGTTATTCACCAAACAGGCGGCAATCCGCTCCGTAAGGTTATTCTCAGAGATTAAGCGGCAATCCGCTCCGTAAGGTTATTCCCACAATTTAATAGAATTTGAGTACAAAGAGTTATTCACCAAACAGGCGGCAATCCGCTCCGTAAGGTTATTCTCAGAGATTAATAATGAATGAATACGAAAGGTTATTCACCAACAGGCGGCAATCCGCTCCGTAAGGTTATTCCCACAATTTAATACATGGAAATAAAAGGCACGTCTTATGAGTAAGGAAGAAACAATATTATTATCGAGAATCAAATAATGATAATCCCTTACCATAGTATGTTTGAATAATGGAAGATGAAAAAGATGGTATCCCTTACCGTAACACGTGACTGGATATTGATTTAAATGAGGTTGATTAACTTGAACAGTACACGTATACTTATAGATCTTCACAAATACTCAAGATGACTTAAGCACACTTAGAGAGAACTTTCACAAGAAGTATTTAGAGAGAGAAAGAAAGAACAAGTAAGGAAGTTTATGAAAAATCCTTAAGTTAATGCTTCTATTTATAGCCAAAAATCTTATCATTCATTTAATCTAAACCATTCATTTAAAGATCACCTTTTAATCTACACCATCCATTTCAAATATTATATTATCTTTAATCTACACCATTCATTTCATATCACCTAATAATCACCTAACTTTATATTATAAACAAATCAATTTAATTATTCAACAATAATTCACACTTTAATCTACACCATTCATTTCATATCACCTAATAATCACCTAACTTTATATTATAAACAAATCAATTCAATTATTCAACAATAATTCACACTTTAATCTACACCATTCATTTCATATCACCTAATAATCACCTAACTTTATATTATAAACAAATAACTTTATCAATTCAATTATTATGACTAATTGTTATAAATACAGTATAGTTAGCTCTTAGATATCAAGTCAATAAATTAATGAAATACAACTGTTTAAATAACATCATAATAGAGATAACAATAATGTAAAATAAAGCATACGTTACTGTGTAATGACAATTATTGATTCAATAATGTGAATTACTGTGCATATGTTACTGTGACAATTATTAGGTTCAATAATTTTAAAAACAGTGCAACAACAATTATTGACTCAATGATATAAAATACAGTGTAATGACAATTATTAAATCAATAATGCAAAATACTGTGTAACAACAATTATTGAATTGATAATATAAAATATTATGCAGTGACAATTATCGATGAAATGATGCGTAACAGTTACGGTGTCAATTATCAGACCAATAATATGAGACACTATGCAATACCGTGTGTTACTGTAGAGTACCGTGTGCTACAGAAAATACCATAAACTACCGTATGCTACTATTCTTTTATCACCGGTATTTTAACAGTTCCGTTGACTATTTTTATTTAAAAAGGTTACTTCTGTCGTTTTCTATATCCGACAAATATTCCGTTGTGGGGTCCACCAATAATTTATTATTTCGGCGCCGTCGTACGGCACGAATATTCCCCGACCAAACGAATATTCCCCGACAAAGCGAATATTGTCCGACAAAATAAAATTTGCACATAACATCCTTAACTTTCAATTTTGTTAATTTAACCACTTACTGTTTCAAAAAAAAAAATATATATATATGAAGAAAAATTAAATTTTGTATTTCATAAAATTCGGGGTCTTACAATTGTTGTGCCGAACACACCTTCCGATTTTGCATGCATTTGGATTTGCAGTCCAATGTGTGATTTGGCTGCGTGGCATTATTTTGCCTGTGTGACATTATTTTGTCTGTATGACTATATTTTGACTTGCCTATGTGGCAAGATATATTTTTGTTTTGTTCTGAGCTCGGTATGAAATAAACATAACCATTCAATTCAGTCTTTTATGTTGTTCAGTAAATTAGTTCAGTTCAGTCGGTCAGTTTCAGTTCAGTAAGATTATGTTATTCAGTTCAGTTGATTTTGTTAATCTCAGCTTGGTTCAGTTGATTTCGTTATTCAATTTCAGTTCTTATTTCTAGATTCTTTATCCGTACTGGGCATTTTGCTCATGCTGTATTTTTCTTCCGGCAGGTTTGCAAGGAGATTCAAGGGCAAGTGTGAAGAGAGAGCTTTCTTTTTCTTTTGACATTTTACTTAGAGTTCTTTTATGCGTAACCTCCCTTTTTACTAGTCGGGAAGGGATTGTTACAGTGTTGGTATCAGAGCTAGGGTTCTTTCTTGTAGAAAACCTATTTAGGTTTGACCTGTAAGTTATGGGTAGATATCTGGGATAGGTTTTTATTTTGTTTAAAATTTTGTTCAGCTATCATATGAGTTTGTATTCAAATTTGCCTTAAATTAATTTCGCTTTCGTCCATTTTGTTTTGTCGAGGGCTCGTAAAACCACTAGAGGTGGTGAAGGCGGTGATAATGATGACAACGTTGGTCGGTATCACGGAGGACGTGTGTTCGCCTTATCATATAATTAGGTGATAGATGCGCAATATTCTATTTCGGCGCTCATTCAATTATTTCGTATTCTTTTGTTCGGCATCTTGGTGTGCCATCTCAGTCCTTGGATTCTGCTATATGTATTGCTGCTCCGATGAAATTTTTTTTGTTCTCTGATTTGTACCGAGGTTGTTTTTATTAGTTTTGGAAATAAGATTCGTGAGGCTAATCTTCTGTCGATGCATATATACGATTTTGATGTGATTTTGGGATGAATTGGTTGGATAAAGTACGAGACCACTATTGATTGCCAAGCGAAGAAGGTTATCATTGGGAATTTGAAGCCTCCAGATTTTTGTTTCAAGGCTCATGACTATGTAATGTGGTGAAATAGATGTCTGTTTTGAAAACTGGAAAGTTGGTGGCTAAGGATTGTGGGGAGTATTTGACATTTGTAAAGGATACCTCTTTGAGAGAGTTGTATTGATAATGTTTCAGTGTGAGTTTTCTGATGTATTTAATTAAGAATTATCAAAGTTGTCATTACAACATGAAGTTGAGTTTACCATCGAGCTTGTTTCGGGTGCGAAGCCTGTAGGAATGTTGTGTGGCGCTGAACAACAAGCAGTGTTAAGCCCTGAGCCATGTTAGGTGCAAGATAACGTTCGATTATTAATGACAAATGTTATGTAAAATATTTTAAGGTATAACAAGTAATTTTATTTTGTACAACCCTTATGTTTGAATCTATTGTACAAAGGCTTAGGGATCGAAATTATTCTGATAATCTTAATTAAATAAACTCTGAACAATCCTTATGATTGAAAATATTTTAATCATTGTAAAAGGACTTAGGGATCAAATTTGTTAGGTTGGTCTAAGATTTTAGAAAGAAAAAATAAATGTAATAGACTAGGTTGAAGATTCGCAGAGCAAACAGATCAGCAGAATAGAACAACATCGACGTACATTAGAGTGGATTATCCAGACTTCGGAGAATATGTTAAGGTCTTGTGCATTAGAGTGGTCGACTAATTGAGATGATTATTTGTGCGTTGTTAAAATTGCTTATATCAACAGTTGGAATATAAACGTTGGGATGACTTCGTTTAAAGCGCTGCATAATAAGAAGTGTGAGCACCAATTTGATGGATTGAAGTTAGTGAGAAGGCCATAGAAGGGTCAGAGTTCGTTTGAATCACTACAGAGATTGTAGCCGTGGCTAAGGAGAAATTTAGGTCTGCTCAATCAGTATTCTATAATTTGGGTTAATGGGTAAACTCAGTCCGCGTTTTATTATCCATTTGAGATTTTAGAAAGGGTTGGCGAAGTCGCATTTCGGTTAGCTTTGCCTCCACAATTAGCTTATGGGTATAACGTATTTCGTGTCTCAGGGTTGAAGAGTTATCTTTATCATCTGTTGCATGTGGTGCACAATCTGTTTTGATAAGATTTCAGAGTAAAACTATTTTGTTTGTTTTGTGAAAATTCTATTCGAGCGAAGTATTCGCATCTTTTGATAATTAGGTTTGTTCTATCATTTTGATTCCGATGACGGAATCCTTTTTAAGGGGGACGTAATGTACTACCCGGCCCCCTTTGTTTTTAAAAAGTCCCACATCGCCAAGCATTAATGTCATCCTCCCTTTTCTTGCCTATATATATGGACCACCCCCTTTAGTTTTTAAAACACTAAAACATTAAGGTTTTTCCCAATGTGAGGAAACCTTTTTGTGTGAAGACCTTTTTAGTAAGGACCTCCTTAGTTAAAATATTTTTTGGTGTCGAGGACGTGGGCGGACTGCGAACCTCATAATTTCGGGTATGTCTCTTTTTCTTTCTTTGCGTAATTATTTACTTTTCTGTATTAGTTTTAATTTTGTAGTTTTAATTTTTGTATGCTATTTAGTTTGTTAGTTAATATATTTTAGTATATCTTTGTTAGTAATTAGCATTTTGGAATATTAAATTAGTATTTTTGTAACTTTAGAGTTTTGACATAATAATAATAATAATAATAATAATAATAATAATAATAATAATAATAATAATAATAATAATAATAATAATAATAATTGAAAGAATAATTTTGAGAATATACTTATATGTATTTCGGAAGCAACAAGAATACTATTATTTATTAATACGTTATCATGATTAGAATATTTATGTATTTATAACTTTAGGTAGAAGTTTGTTTATAACAGAAGGATTTCAGATTCGCTTAAGAGAAAGAAATTTTGTAAAGTTTAATCAATTAATTAATTATTCATTTATTTTGTTTAATTAGTTCCGATGGAAGGAATTTAACGAATCAGTTTTGCAATATAATTTCGGGTATTACATTGCGTTTTCCAGGTACGGATTCCGTACTTCTTCAGCATTACTTTTATGAATTTTAGTTTGTCCATTATGCTTATCGTTTGAATTCGTTATTACTTCATAAATTCATATGATAGTTTGATTCATGTACGGATTTCGTACTCAGTTCCTTTGATCATTTTTGTATTCGATATATCTCGTGATATCTCGTCGTTTATATTTGTTTTATTATATTCCATTACAATTTGTATGTATTTCGTACTTCAGCGATATTCTTTAGAAAATTAATTTCTTCGTTTTGCTTCTCATTTTGAATTCAGATAATATCTCATATGATTATTGTTTCTTAAAGTCATTTGATAATTCGTTTGATTTTGAAAATTCAGAAATTCGTATTTGTACTTCTTGGACTTGTTGAGCATATCTAATTTCGTTTTCGGTCGTGTATAGTAATTTATTCTGATCATGTATAGATGTACATGTTAACATGTCTTTGGTCTTTGTATTTGTACATTTCTTCAGTTGACATGTGCATTTAGAACCCTTTTGTTGGTATTGTGTCGCATTCGTTGTGACATGATATCTTTGTTAGATTATACCTTAGGGTATACCTGAGTTTTAGTTAATTAAATAAATAAAAACTTAACCACCTGTGGGGGTACCACGGGCATATCCTCTGGCACTGAGGCATGACACTTTCCGTGGCGGCGTGATCAGTCCACGACGTCTCCATTTTGTGCTCAAGAGGGCGTTGGCCATTTGGTGTTTTGTTGTGGGAGGCGTATGAGTCGACCCTAGCTATTTGTTCTGCGGATTGGTGATTGTTGTGCCGAACACACCTTCCGATTTTGCATGCATTTGGATTTGCAGTCCAATGTGTGATTTGTCTGCGTGACATTATTTTGCCTGTGTGGCATTATTTTGTCTGTATGGCTGTATTTTGACTTGCCTATGTGGCAAGATATATTTTTGTTTTGTTCTGAGCTCGGTATGAAATAAACACAACCATTCAATTCAGCCTTTTATGTTGTTCAGTAAATCAGTTCAGTTCAGTCGGTTAGTTTCAGTTCAGTAAGATTATGTTATTCAGTTCAGTTGATTTTGTTAATCTCAGCTTGGTTCAGTTGATTTCGTTATTCAATTTCAGTTCTTATTTCTATATTCTTTATTCGTACTGGGCATTTGGCTCATGCTGTGTTTTTCTTCCGGCAAGTTTGCAAGGGGATTCAAAGGCAAGTGTGAAGAGAGAGCTTTCTTTTTCTTTTGACATTTTATTTAAAATTCTTTTGTGCGTAACCTTTCTTTCCACTAGTCGGAAAGGGGGTGTTACAATTATATATCAGCTGTCATTGTAACAGATTGGATACGTATGAATGAGAATTATTTGCTTCTTAATTACCTCTATTAATTCTTCTTCATCATCCTCGTGTCTATTTTTTCTATATATATTAGTCTAGCTACGTACAGACTTTAAAGGTAGGTAGCTTCACAATACCACTTTACAACCAACTGAATTAAGACTATGAACGCTAGCTATAGGGCTTTAAGAAAGTATATTTATTAGTTGATATAGAGACGAAATGATAGCTCTGAAAAGTTGATGAAAACAACCGAGTAATTAAGACTTGTAGAGAGTATGTATAACAACGACTCCTCCTCCTCCTGTGCATGCCCCTTCTTTGAATCCTACGACCGTTTCCTTCTTCGCTGGTTCCCGTGATACCTTGACCTACCAAGCTTTCTTTGTTTTTGATATGGACAAGTTTTTTCTTATTTACTACGGCCATCATCACTGCACTAACCGTGTCCCCGGCGGCATCGGTCAACAGGTAATTTAGGAGTTGTATGCGGACTTTATTCCTCCTTCCTCTTATTAGATACGATCATAAATTTATGTTGACAATAAAAAAAATTAATTAAAAAAAACTCATAAATTATTATTTTATTTTATTATTTAGAATTTCACGTTAATTGAAATTCTACTTGGTGCTGAAATTTGTTCATACTTAAATATTTCACTTTTCATTTAATAAACTACTTTTTGAAAGGGAGAAAAAGAGTCTTACCTTACTTTCTTTATAAGTTTTATAAATATAAAAGATCGACTATAATTTTCATTAATATATATGTGCTTCATATCACCCAACGAACAATGGATAAAAATGAAACATCTTTCTTCACCTATCGATTGAATTTATCTACTAACTGTACCATTGCTGTGCCTAGCTTGTAAAGACAACAAACGTCCAACTAAAAAATGGAAGGGTAACAAAATATTGGTATAATATAGCATACATGGTGGACGAGGTAGAAGCAATAAACAAATGCTTGTGCCCCTCCTGTGCTTGGCACGTCTGCTGCCCTGGTGCATAGTACTGTGGCGCTGCACGTACATTTATTTCTACTCCATAATAATAATGCATAAGGGCTGACCCTAATTGGTCAAAGATCAAATTTGCTATTTTAAAAAAAAATTATTTACATAAAGTAGCAAAAACCCCGTCATCTATTTTGGTAAGCCCACGTGCTATTAATTGTCTGCTTGTCGAAGGAGTATTGCGCGATTGTATAAAATAGTTTTATTGTTGAATTATAATAAAAAAAATATTTTGTATTAAAGTTAAATAATAATTGATAAATAGTTTAAGATTTTAAATTGAAATACTTTCAGTTCATCATAATATTTAAATATACAAAATATGAGCAATTTTTCATATAGAAACACTTCTATTTATAAATTTATTAATAATAAAATTGTATCGTCTCATCACACTGCTTAGCCCAATGTTTATCAATTACTAATTTTTATAATAGAGATGAGACTTTTTATAATTAATTTTTTATGTCAAAATTTATGACGACGATTTTTAAAATTTTATAATGACGGTATATTCATAAAAAATTTAATTACAAAAAATTTCATTTTATAATTAAAGAATTGGTTATAAATGAATTAATTAGGTCCATCGAAGAGCTTTCCGAGGCAAGAAACTCGTACCAATTTCCGAAAATTCTTCAAATATGCCAGGAGAATTTTCAAACAAATCTATACTTGATTTGTTCGTTCACACTAATAAAAGATTATAATATAATGAGCTCACTTTTTTAAGACGGCAACTAGAGGGTAAAATACTCCAATTAGATAAGAAATAGTGGCTAACAAGATTCTAAAAATATTAAAACTTTGAATCAAAAGTTGTACAATGCAAAGTCAAAGTCAACCCATCAGCATATGCAGACAGACAAAGTCAAGGCCTCAAACAGACAGCTGCTCTATGATTGATTATCAAGTGATGAGAGAGTTGGACTAGACCAATGTAATCAAATAGGAAGATTTGTTTGGCAATAAAATTTAAGAATTTATAAACCAACCAGGAAAGAGGAGAGAGAAGGAGAGGCATATTTTAGGCGACTAGTCAAAAGACTCAAAACATGACCGGTGGCGCCGGTCACCCCTTCATAAACCTCTCTCTTTAAACTCTGTTTCTTTCCCCCTCTGTCTCTTGTGGGTCTTGGGTTTTTGCTTGAAGAGTTCTCTTGGGTTTTTGCTTGAATAGTTCTGGTGTGGAATTTTTGAATAAATTTGATCGCAAAGATTGGGTTTTTCTCGAAGGATTCTCTTGGAGAATTTCTAAGTGTACTATTTGTATTGATTTGATCACAAAGATTGGGTTTTTCTTGAAGATTTCTTGATTTGGTTGCTGATTCCGGGTTCTGTTCACAGCTTTGGTGAAGTGAAATGGCGGTAAGTTTTACCTCCCAACTTTAACTCAAAATTAGATGATGGTTGTGTTATATTTGTGCTGGTAACTAGTTGAATTTGTGTACAATCTTGCATGGTTTGTGCTTTTTTTTTCATCTGTTTCTATTTAGAAAATAATTATTGTTTGCAGAATGTGCTGAAGCTGAATAATTATGCTCAAATTTCTTAAATTGTTTGTTTCCCTACAATTGTTTGCTAGTCTAATCCATTATCCACCAATGAACAAGTTGTAAAAAGATGGTGTTTCACTCAACTCAATAAAGAAAACCTTTGTCCCATCTACTTGGGATGATGTTCAACAGAAATTTTGTTAAATATTTCCTCTACATAGTTGAAATAAGGGATACATTATTGGGTATGATTTTGGAAATTTTTGATTCCTAAAGGCTAGTTTGTAAATAAGTTTTGCAATGCTTTACTTGGAAAATGTTGAACATGCAGGATGTAGAGGTAGATGATTGGGCTTATTTTTTTTTGACTCGTTTGATAATAACTACATACATCTCTCCTAACCATTTAAACATTATTTTATTGGCTTTTTTGAACTGCATGCACACGCTTATTAAAAATATTATGATAAAATAAGGCCTGTTGAAAGCTGAAGAAATATAATGATTATCAATTTTATTAGAATTATGATTATTAGAATACTTATAGGATGATATAAAACATATCTAGGATAAAAGATCATATTCCTTTTATGGTATCAGTCAGAAACTCTTATGCAATGATGAAGGAGAAGAAATAATGTTCCTAATATTTAACCTTTTGCTTGCAGAAAAATGTTACTATAGGTTTGATTATCCACACCAAGTAACAAAGAAGTGTCTGTGCTACAATTACATCATGCACATAGTAAAAAAAAGAAATGGATTCTGTTCATTAATGTAAATGGAATGTCTTTGTTGATAGAAATAATGTAAGAAAAATTTATTCTTGTTATGGTTGCAGCAACGTCCAATTGTACCGCAGTTTGGCAACTGGGAAAGCGAAGATAATGTCCCTTACACGATCTACTTTGATAAGGCGAGGAAGGGTAAAAATGGTGGGAAGATGATAAACCCCAACGACCCCCAGGAGTATCCAGATATGTTTCCTCTTTCAGCTCAAGCACCACCCTCTAGAGCCACAAACGGGCCTGAGGAACCAATAGGACGGAGAGAAGTTAGACCAACACCAGATAGTCAATCAAGGAGGGAAGATGGTGATCCGAGGCGGTTCACTGAAACTCCTCCACGTAACGATAATGTGGGCCGTCGAGGTGGTACTGGACCCACTGGCTCAACACATCAGAATCGTGGAGGCCATGGATCAGGTTCTGGTCGACCTGCAAGGCAAAGTGCTGGATCTGAGCATAGCATTGATCGGTCACCACTGCATCCACAGTACCAGGCAAAACTCGTAGGGAAGGGTAGTGGATCTCCTTCTTGGGAAAGTAAGCATCCATATGACAGTAACCATGGTGCACCTGGAAAGTCCCGATTGAAGCCAGTTTCTCGTGGAGATGAATCTGTAAGTTTTTATTACCCCTTAATTTTTATAAACAAAATCTCGTGAAATATCGTAGGACCATTGAACATGATTGCATCTGTTTGTCTCAATTTAACATACCACTAAGAAGAAAAAAGGTAATCTTGTAAAATTGTCTAAACTAATCTCTCTCTCCTCTATCGCAGGGATCTAAGATTAAGATAAATTATTCATTTATTGATAATTTTGAATATGCAATTTGAAGTGTTACTTTTCTCCTAAAGCATAATTGAATGATGCACATACCCCCTTTCTATTTGGCGAATATATTCCATTTTATTATGCTCTCACAAATTATAGCTGCTCCCACGTCTCTCTCTATATCTAATGCATAGATATTTCATGCGTATTCAGGAAATTAATTTTTCTATGAGGACATTACATTTTCATTTGCAGCTGAGTCCTTAATATAGCTAATGCATACATATTTATGTATATGGGCTGTCCAGTAGATATGCTTGGCTGCAGAATAAACTTAAAAACTTATCTCAATTGTCAAGTAGACTAGTAGTTGCTACCTGAAACAACTGGTCGCTCAATCCTTTTCCCCCATTTTGCAATGTCAGCCTGATAATGGTGCTGCAGTTCCACGATTTGGCGAGTGGGAAAATGATCCCGCATCAGGCGACAACTACACTCACATTTTCAACAAAGTGCGGGAGGAAAAAATAACAGGCTCACAAAATACCGTATCAAACGTGAGTACCGACCCATCTTACGCCAACAGAAGAAGGCAGAATGATCGCGACAAATATAAGGTCTGTCACAAAATATACTGTATCTTATATGGAAAGCATAGTTACTTTGCTTTTTGTGCTTCATTAGTCTAAAGTCATCTCTCTTTTTTTCTGTAAAATTTGTTTTCCAGTCCCAGAGCAGCTGCTTTCCATGCTTTAGAAAGTAAGGATTGAGGACTTGAAGTAAGTGCTATGTACAAGCTGTTTGGAATCTGTAAATAGCGCTGAAGGCTCTGCGTGCTCTGTCTTCTAACTACGCAGAGAACAATAATATGCTGCATTCTTTGGCGTTTAGTTGTGTGCTTCTATGAGACAATAATTGAGGGTTTGATGAGTAAAATTCTTTTACTTTTTTCGTCTTCTTTAACTTCCAGTTTCACAATTAGAAGTGGCTGAAAGAAAACTGGAGACCGTATTCTTTTTTATTTCAATATATGTTGTTTTTCTCTTTCTTCATAGCCCTCGCATGTCATATGTTCCTCTTCTTTACATTTCTCTTTTGTATAATTATGTGAGAAATTAAATCATTCCATGAAGCTTTAAATTGTTATCCATATCCATGAAGAGGTCGTAAGATGTTTCAGTGAAAATTTTGCATTGTTGTTAATAGCTTGTGTTCCTAAATTAATACTCTATATATTCCGAAATTAGAAATATATTTTTTTACAATTACAAAATTAAAAATGTATTTTTATTTTTAGACTATAAAGTGACACAAAATTTAACTTGTCATTACTTTTATTTTTAATAATTGATTAAATACTATCATGGCATTACCGTTATATCTCTAGCCGATGCTAAGGATAAATTTCAAAGAATTGAAGTTTCTTTAAGGATTTATGTTCTAAAAATATATTTCTAAATTTGGACTTCTGTCTCTTTGGTTTAGTAAATGTAATTGAATGTTAAGTCTACATACAAAATAATTAAAAATTTACATTCATTTATATTATTAAAAAATAGAACATGACACGAATTTCAATATTATGTCTCATTTTTTAATAATATCAATAAATATAGTGTTTAATGTAATATTTAATTGTTACGTGTTTATAATTATTTGCAATTGAATTACTTTCTTGTAATCAATGGACCATGGATGCATGCATTTTGATCTATAGTTGGTCCACATGCATACTGTATAGTATAGAAACAAGATATAAGTAAAATTTACTACTATTTAATTTTGGTTTACAACGTATGGGATAAAAGAAATATTGCAACCTTTTACGGGAATCTGCTTTGTCTTCAGCTTCTTCCACTCCTTTGCTTATATTCCCCCCTCCGCTTCTGACGTCGATTCACTTTGTGCTTTAAAGATTATAGACCATGTTCTTGAATTGGATTCGGTTAGATATGCGTATCACCCAGTTTCCACCTTTAAGGAAATTCATAAATATGCAGGTCCTAGTTTATGTTCTGTAGATGATGAGCCCGTTACAATTGTCTTAATAAATTTGGGGTGCCATAGGGATCTTAAAAAGGTTCTCGACATAGGACCTGTGGTGCGTGTTTTTGTGGTGGATAGTCACCAGCCTATTCATTTGCATAATTTGAGTGAGTTAAATGATCGTGTTGTTGTACTCTACACGCGAGATGATAAGCACCAAGCTGAATTGGCCTATGATTTTGATTTTTTGGCTTTGTAAAATGCGAGTGATTTGGCCAGTGATGATGAGTGATTTGGCCAGTGATGATGAGATTGAAGATGATTCTGATAGTGATTATGAGAATGAGGGTGAAGGTAAGGAAGAAGATGGAGGTGAAACCAGGAAAAAGAGGAGGGTTTCGGATGAGAGTGAGACTGATCCAGTTAAGCTTTTTAGGACGCTTAAGAAAGAGTATTATTACATGGGTACTTTCCATGGGAAGCCATCTGGGTGTTTGATGTATGAATTATCTCATTTTTTGAGGAAGAACACAAATGAGTTACTTTGGTTGGCTTGTGTGGCTTTGACTGACCAGTTTGTTCATGAGAGATTAACAAGTGAAAGATACCAAGCTGGGGTGATTGAGCTTGAACAGCATATTAATAGCTCTGGGAATTTGGATGCTGTTAATTCGGTGACTCTCAAGGATGGAACAAAGGTTTCTGCACTAGATTCTTCAAGAATTCCATGGAACTTGTTCGATTCGATGCTATGCTTCTCGTACATGGCAACCAAAATGAAAACTTTGAATGATAATGGGATGAAAAAGCTTATGGTGCTTCTTGCTCAAATGGGAATTGCGCTTGATGAATGCAAACAGAAATTCCACTACATGAGTATTGAGATCAAGCAGAAAATGAAGGTTATGTAGATTTTTACTATAGAGGATTCTTGCTACTACATTGGTATTGCTCAAAAATTTCTGCAGCAGATGTTGTGTATGGAGTTACTGCACTCTCAAGAGTCGTCTGTAGAATCAGATGGCTCCTGCACTTCCAAGCAGTTTTGGGGTGGCATATGATTCCTTGTCCTTGAACAAGCTTGAAAGGCTGGAAACTGGAATGCAGCACGCTATCAAGATACAAAGGGCAATTCTTAGGCAAGGAAGTGCAGCAATTACGAGGAAAGGTTCAATCAAAAGTGGGAGTAAATTCAGGTGGGTAAAGCTTGAAGATTAAGCAGATGCAAAGCTGTTAGGCTTCCCACAGGCTTTAACAAAATTTGGGTATTTTCTGATGGACACTTTGCAAGAGAAGGGAGCAAAAATGAAGCCTTTGATGTGTTTGCTATACTAAAGAGCGAAACAAGGCACTGATGGTTGGAGTTTGTGGGAAGCCACGGCTTGGCACAATTCAAGGGAATGCATTTGGGATTGCTTTCAGACATACAAGTGAGGAGACTGGATCTGAGTTCTTTCATGAGTTGTTTGAATCGGCATGGCTAGTTTTGGATGCAGTTGCTGTAAATTCATTCATGATCAAGTTGACAGAAAAACTGTGGTGAAGAAATTTAGATGGAAGCTTATCTGGATTCAGTTTTTCTCTACATTTAGAAGTTGTTTTACTGAAGTTAATTACTGTATTTTTTCATCTGTTTAATACGGGAAGGATGTTTTTAGTTAATAATATGTAAAATTGCTCACCCTATTGGATATGATGGCAGGAACTTGTGCTTTTGAAAGTTCTTATTGTGAATCATTTATACTAAAATGGCAATGATATCCTCCCTTTTTTCTTCGCTCAGTAAGTCAATGTGCATACAAATATTTACGAAAGCTTGGGGCCTAAGGCCTAGGGCCCTTACCTATCTGTTTAGCTATATAGGGCCCAACTTTCATTCCCAAGTTAAATTCTAACGGCCCAAGTCAACGGTGATGTTTTATGAATGAGCAGCCCAATTAACCATCATACTTTTATTTTTTCATATTTTTAATTTATCTTATGTCTTGAATAAGTTACGATTAAAATGTTGGTAATTACGGAAGTGATAGAGAAGTTGTATATAAGTAAATATACTAATATTATTTACCTTTATTATATATAAAAGAGGAAGAAAATTAATTGAATGATCATCTGAATTATTTTATTAATTAAAATGAATTAATTTATTTTAATTAATAAGTTAACTCGGATAATTATTATTATATTTAATATGGTAACTAGTAATTATGATTAATTTTACTTGAATTATGGAGAAAGAATATAACTTTTTTTCTTAAATTACTAAAAATTATATATAATTTTAATTAGTAAAAAAAAGTTATATATAATTTTAATCAAATAAATGTAATTATTTTTTCTTAAATTATAGACGTAGAAATATGAAAAGATTTTTCTTGATAATTATTTGTAATTTTCAATTACATAATAATAAAGTAATTAATTTTTTTAAATTGGGGTAAAATATGTTAATTCAAATTATTAACGTTATATATGTATTGTGTCAAAAAAAATGATAAATATATATTAATAAAAAATTATCAAATATATGTAAAAACAGTTATACAAACTGATATATGTCTCACACGAACTATAAATTTGTAATACATACAAATAATAAAAAAAAAAATTATACTCTCTATATATTTATATTAAACTTCTATATACAAAAATAATAAATTTATACTTATATATAAAAATCCGACCTCATATTGCAGTTACCAAATTACACTAAGAGCCACCCCTTAATTAATTAGTGTAACTCAGGTGAATTAGTATAATTTATTTTCAATTAAAATAAGTTAATTCGATAATGAGTTAATTCGGACTGGCATTATTATATTTAATTGATAACTAACAATTATAATTAATTTCTCTTGAATTATGGAGAAATAATATGAAAAGTTTTTTTAGTAAAAATTATATATAATTTCAATTTGTAACAAATAAATACAATTATTTTTTCTCGTATTGCGAACGCAAAAAATATGAATTTTTATTTATTGATAACTTATAATTTTCAATCACTAAGTAGTAAACATTATTGAATTTTCTTAGTTGTGGTAGAATATGATATGAAGTATTTATTTTTGTTAATTTGTACCATAAATACACATCCGCAAATATTCATAACTTTTGCTTAATTATTATACAATTATAAATTTGATGTTGATACAAGTTATCTTCTATTAAGTCAATAAAAAATATATATCAAAATTTTGTGAAATAATTATATAAATTAACCCACAAAAGATCAAACTTGTTCAAAATAATGTGTTAAAAAATAATTAATTGATGGTTCATTGTCCATGAATGTACACAATAATTATAACTAATCATAACAATTGACATTATTTTGTCACCAAAAAAACCATTGATTTATAATAGTTATGAAATTCATTTTTCAGAACCAAAGAAAGCATTTTTAAGCTTGTTTGTATTTGCTAATTAAACATATAAAAAAAAAATACAGATTTATTTTTTAAAAACCTTTTTCCGAAACGCTAGGCTAGCACCACCGTGTTGAAATGGTGTTCCTGTTTCGGGCTCACCGGGTCACCGACTACTCTTCTATAACCATCCTCTAAATTCTGGTTTTATCAGAAGAACAGCACCGAACCAACTGACCAAACCAAACCAAACCAAAATTTTCGAATCGTGTGTATATATATATATATATATATATATATATATAGTCTTCTCATACGTCAGTAATGACTTATTAACCCTTTCATTTCTGTATGTCTATATCTGAAGAACCCTGACTAGATAGATACAGAGGATCATAAAGGCTTGCACTCTCTTTCTCTATCCATCTTCCTATTTGTGACAGGTTCTCAATTTGATTCCATGTCTTTTATGATCAGAATTTTGTATTTATCTTTCATGATCGGTTTGTGTGCCTGATGTTTCTAGGTTAGGTTTTGATTTTTCTGGAGAAAATCATATGTTTAGGACGGATTGGGTTTGGAATTCGAATTCTTATACTAACAACTGAATACTACTGGTGTAGTTAGCTCAATTGTGTCATCATTGTTAATTTTGTTTTGCTGTTTACTTAATTTTACCTTGATTGTTAGGGTAAACTGTCAGGAGTAGTTTCTGTTTTTGTAAAATGTGATAGATTGTCTCCCGATAGGTAAGGCTTGAAAGTTGGAAATCGTTTTGTGATTTTGTATCCTGGATATTGGGGCCAATATTGAAATTTGGTAATATTCTTTTATGGTCATACATCAAGTTAATTTTCTCCAAGATAAAACAAGGAGCATATTTTCAAAAAGTTTGTTTATTTCGCCAAAAACTAAAAACTTAAGTTGGAATAAGTATCTTCTGAAAAAAACTTGACTTTTTTGGGCATCTGGTTAATATACTAGAATCTGTATGGAATAGATGACTTCTTATTGTTCGTGTTAGATGATGAGGAATTCCAATGAAATTATAAGCATGGAGCTAAAGGTTCAATGCTATTTTATTTTTAGAAAATTATTTGTTTTGAGGGCTAGAACTGCTGTAGGTCTTCTATATTTCTCCTTTGGTAAGTCTTGGAAGTTGCAGTTTCCAAGGGAATTTTATTGCCATGATTTACTCCCTCTGTCCAGAAAAGAGTACCATTTTCTTTGTAGTGGTACTCTTTTTTGGGTACAGAGGGAGTATTATTCTATTTATTTTATTAATCTTTTTCCAGTTTGGTTTAAAATATATGAATTTAAGGTTCTTCAATTTTTATTTTTGATCAAAAATGGTCTGTGTAAGTTTTGATCATGCTTTATTTTTCATGGTCAGGCATTTTGATCGTGCAATACCTGATTAGGAAGCAACTTTAGCATGAGCACCCAGGAATCAGGGCGTACTGTAAGGAACACTAGGCAGAGGAAGATTGTATTAGATCTTAATGTTCCGCCACCTACTGAGAACAGGGAGCAGGGTGGTCCAAGTGCTCAACAGAGGGGCTCAATGCCACCACCAATTGATCTTGAGGCAATTGATGATGATGTAACTATATCCTCCCCCAGGGCATTCGAGCAAGTATGGTTTCCCTCTTTTGTTAAACTGCATTCTAAATGTTTTTTTTGGTCTGTTGGCTGTGCTCATATCTCTACTGATTATATCCTAAATATTTCTTCTTAGGCAAAAAACAACTCCAGTAGGACTCGTGGAGGGACTGTTGTATTTGACGTGGATTCAGGTAATTCAAAATTTTATTTTGATATTTCTGCTGATCTGTGTACAGCCTATATTATCGGGCCTGTTGAATCTTCTGTAAATTACCACCCTTTATACTTCTTATGCAATTTTTCATTGCTAAATTTATACTCTTTTAGCAAAATTATTAATTAGTTGTGGTCACCTTCCCCCAAAACTTCACATATGCTATGAACTTATTTTTCAGTTCTATTAATATGGTGATTCCCCCCCCCCCCCCCCCCCCTCCCCTCATTTTCTTTTGAGTAAACTCACATAAATCTTAGCTGATCACAACAGTCTCCACAACTCATAACCGTTTTTCCTTTGGTTTATAAAGGTCCGTCAACATTTTGGCCGATGGGGGAGTAGTTTGATAGAGCTTGTTAATACTTTGAAATTTACATTCGTTATTATGGTTAGCTATGTACTTGTCACCTTTTGGCTAATTCTTGATTCATTTATATAATGTCATTCTTCCTTGTTGCAAGCAACTTATGTCTATATTTTCCTTTCATGTTCCCTTTATTTTGGAGGTTAACTCTGGTTACATAATAAAACAGGACAATCGTCTAGGGTTTCTCCTAATAATCGTGTCAAGCGTAGAAGAGTTCACTCAAACCAAACAATTATGAACTGTCACCTTTACATGAACTTGGATGGAAGTAGCAGTTCTGTGGTAATAACAACAATCCTTCATTGTACAACTCTATTATATGTGATATGCTGCCTATGATGATTTGTTTATAGTGTTAATTTATTATTATACTGTAATTTGCTCAAAGTGCATTAACTGTCTTTTTTCTTTGAGTATTTTTTTATCATGGCCAAAATGGTAGATGTATTGTTATTCCCCTTTTTGACAACTGCTAATTTGTCATTGTTTTATCATCTAGGTAATTATCTCTGGCTTGTTTGCTTTTATACTCTACATCTACTTTATTGATTTCAAGTTTATGTATTTAAGAAGGGTCCTCTTAACATGTGCCCTAAGGGCACATGCTAAGCACGGAAAACAAGAGATGAAACCCACTAAATATTATTTATTTATATATGTGCACTGAATTCAATACATGGAGTCTACTAACATATTATTTTTTTATATATTGAATTCAGTGCAAATGCATAAAAACAAATAATACTTAGTGGATCCCATATCTTGTTTTCCGTGTTTAACATGTGCCCTTAGGACACATGTTAAGAAACCCATTTAAGAATTGTATTGTTAATTGGAGGAAGGCTAACCTTACTTAACTGCTTATTGTAGTTATTTTGACATCAAACAGCTCATTTGAGGCTCATAAGAGTTGGAACTAGGCTCCACATACATTCTCAATAGGAGTGCTTCACTCATATTTCATAAAGCTTTTCATCTACTGTTGTACCCTTTTCTAGTCCCTGAATGATGGTATCTCTGGAGTGTAATTAAACTTTTAAAGTGAAGTTATTAATCATATTTGGTTGCACATATTAATTAAAGATTTATATAGTTTAACAAATGATTTTTCAACTGTGTACATTCAATGTAATCAAACCTGCCGTGGTTGAGCTCCCATAGAGGCAAGTGAAGATGGTAAGCTGTATGATGGGCAACTATCTCCTATAGTTCAGAGAGGACTGTTAGTTAGTACCCCCTGGTTCGGGGGTGGACCTTTTCTATTTATTTTATATACGCTTGGCGAAAAGAATGTTTTTTGATAGACACAGGATATGGATTCTATATGAACCAATGGATCGTGACAAGTCGTTACTACTAGAAATGACTTTCTCTATTATTACTTCATTCTTTCCTTACCGCTCTCCTTTATTCTTCAGTTACTCATCAAATGGAACTCGGTTTATATCTTTAAATATGGAAGACAATAGTTTTCTTTATCTATATTATGCAGTCTATGCAAATGCTCGACATGTTTTTGCATATTGGATGTGGTCCGTTATCCACTTTCAAAAAGTCTTTTTGCTTCATTTTTTTGTTTTCTTTAAAAATAAAAATAAAACTTTAGTTAAGTTCTTCATGTGTCGTCTTAACATATTTCTTTGGCTGAATAGTTGACCCTATTGGTTGGGTTTGCTTATTATGCTGTAAGTACTACTCGCAAGTTGACACACTTTGACTTGTTGGTGCGTGCGTGCTTCTGATTGTAACGCTTTGCGGATTAGTTTTTCCTTCTACCACCTTGTCTCCTTAACTTGGAATAAATTCAGTAGATTCTTTGCAATTTCTTGAAATTAAGAGAGTTCAGCCAATTTTTAATGTGGTTGTGGAGGACATGTTGGTTCAACTTGCTTTCCTTGCACGAACTGTATATGGAAGGACATCTATGTGTTAGAGCATATTAATCTATAAAAAAGAGCATTTTTATGTCAGAAGTATATTAAATACCTGTTTACTGAAAGGCTTTTGTTTTTCATATAATTGCAGAGTGATGAGAATGTACGAAGTGTGACAATGCCTCCACCGCCGCCTCCACATAAAGAACCCACCTTCAGCTGTCCTGTTTGCATGGGCCCATTAGTTGAGGAGATGTCAACGAAGTGTGGTCATATATTCTGTAAGGCATGTATTAAGGCATCAATAGCTGCTCAGAGTAAATGCCCTACTTGCAGGAGGAAGATCACCATGAAAGATACCATTAGGGTCTACCTTCCTACAGCCAGTTGAGTGCAAGGTCTGTGCTTCCCCTTTATTTCAAGTTCTAGAAGGTTAGGTGTGTAGCATTTCATATAGGACCCAGTCTAAACCAAGAAAATTAAATAATTTCTATTTATTTTGAAAGTGTTTTCCCTAGTGAAAATTTGGCAAGTTTTTGAAAGTGTCTTCTACTGTTTTTGTTCTCTTCTATAGCTGGAAGAACTAGTATATTGCAATCAAACCCGAAAGATTTTGATTAATTTGAAGTTTTTTTTTTTTTTTATAAAAAATAATAAATAAACTGGTCTGCGTATTTTCTCTATTAGTTGGATGAAAAATCCATGGTTAATGGTAATGTTCAGATCGAGTCAGTTTAGAAGTTGTTCTAAGAATTTAATTTGAATAGAATGTATGTTACCTTAGTTCTGGGTGGAACTTGCTATTCTAAACCTATTTGGTTGAACACCATTGACCTTTGGTGACAGTGACGAAGCCAGACTTGCTCTCTACAGTGGTCAAAATTATTACTAGACTATAAATAATTTGGCGGGGTTTGGGAGCGGCGCCTCCAAGCTAATTTTTTTGGATACTTATTGCACTTTCGAATCACATAAATAATATATATATATATATATATATGCATACACACACACACTTTATTGATCCCTAATAAACTTTTCTTATCACAATTTTTCATAAATAATTGATTCATTTATTGTTTTAAAAAATAATGTACATTAGATTATTATTTAGTTTAAGAATATTATAGAGAGATACATATATAGAGGGAGTAGGAATGACATGGGGTTGAAATTTGATTGAGAAAGTTATAAAATTTCAATTTGACCCTGTATATTAAAAAAATTATATAATTTCAGTGGGGTCAATTTATATATTACACGTAATCTTTTTTTAAAATTTCCATACACTATAAAACAATATTTTCAATTGACTCCACTCCTCCCTCCTATGTAGCTTCGCCCCTGTTTGGTTTCATATTAAGAATATTTAGTGATAAACTTCATGTGATTGTGACACTAGATGGTTCCACATTTCATCTCTGACAAGTTTAAATGTGAAGCTCTAACATTTAGTTTTGCTGCTGACAGAATATCTGTCGATCCTAGTAGCAGGTACTTGGTTGGCTTTTTCACCCTGATGTTTGAAGTTTGAAGTGTGTTCATACAAGATGGTCTGCTCAGCTGTCAGGATGGCTAGAGGTTGTTTTCTAACCAGAGTTGGAATTAGCAGTAGATAGTTTCAGGAATTGGAATTGCCTATTGGCATTATTGGGTATTTTTCTGGGTTCTTTGGAACTTGTTGTATTGTTCAGTGAGGGATAGGGTTCTCTCAAACAACAGGGTGGTTTATTTCACATTTAATGATATAATTCAACCTCTTCACCAAAGGTAACCTGTTAGGGTAGTTTTAACAATGATACTATTTAAATTTTGTTGAAGTTTAGCATGAGCACAAGACATTATGAATTTGAACATCAATAGATGGATTTTATATTTTTACATTGTGGTACTTTGTGCTGTGTCAAAACACCAAGCCAAATTTGGGTTGCACCATAGAGATGAGATATGTTGGGTAAATTGCTTTGAATGGGTAAATCAATATATTCACGTAAATTGCTTTGAATAGGTAAATCAATCATTTGTCTTTAGAGATCTGACATTAATCCTCTTATATCTACTAATTGATGTGCCTGAGATTTGTTTTCTCTAGCTCTTGAAAAAGACATTATATGAATTGGATTAAAGGTGCCAGGCATCCTAAAATTAGAAGCACATAGTTAGGTTGGTATGGCTAGTGATGATTTGGACCATACCATATTTGTGGGTGGCGTAGGTATACTTTAGATAACTAGTGCCAGAAAATATTAAACTAGGATAACACTTCTGAACCCAGGCCCTTAATGTCACTAGAGAGAATAAACGATAGAAGGTGATAAACCAATATTTTCTCTAGTGCAAGTTGAAGTATGCATTGAAATAAATTGATTTGAACTTTTATAACAAAGGGTAAAATACTAAATACAAGGGTAGTTAATTTTACTGAGGTTTTAATTACAACAAGAATAAGAACTACCCATATAAGCTTACTCGTTCATGCCCTGGCTGGTGGTTCGCTTCAGATAAGTATTGGTGGTTAAGGTGCAGGTGCTAAATCCTTGTATAAGTAACTTCTTTTCAGCAAATATTTAAGAGTCAGTTAGGACGAAAATGAATTTGATAATTTTGGACCAAATAATAGAATAACACCAAAAAAGTGAATTAATAATTTTGGCTACAGATGGGACGAAAATGACTGGAGATATGAAGGGGATAGAAAATTCCCAGCAACCCCACACCCCACCGCATAGGGAACAAAATTTGCTGAATCTTTAACGTGGTTCATCTATGACCTTAAGCTCTGTCGTACAATAATTGGTTCAACATAAAAGTG
Source organism: Hedera helix (assembly GCA_947179155.2). Lineage (NCBI taxonomy): Eukaryota > Viridiplantae > Streptophyta > Magnoliopsida > Apiales > Araliaceae > Hedera > Hedera helix. The sequence continues at coordinate 50,506,328 of OX359271.1, forward strand.
TCTATCTTCTTTTTTTAATCAATTAAATCTTCCTTGTAATACATTAGTTGCACAAAATAATTAATAAAAAATTAAGTCGGGCATTACCAAACTTGCTGAACCAGACTTTGCATTGTGCTATAATTGGCCACACGATTCTTGCATATGTGACGCTAAACATTCCATCTTTTGCATACCAGTAGTGGAATATGTACAATAGCCTATCTTTTTTCTGGTTTCTTTTCCCACTTAGTGCGGTCCCTGTTTATTTCGAGCCCGACACCAGATAATCTCAACAAATGCAAGAACTGACTGAAGTCATGCCCATCCTTCGCTGCAGCTGCTTATCCATTATAGCTTCTTTGAGTTTGAGCTTTGTAACTTCAGTATCCTCATCTGGCTCGGGACTTGTGAGAGAATCAACTATGTCATCATGTTGGAATTCACGTCTATAATCTAAAGTTCATGGGTGCCAAGGACTCCTTGAGGCATTCTCTGCAGAGATGATGTGATCTCAATTAGCAAGATTAATAGGTCATTTAGGAGCCTTAAAGAAGTAAGAGTCGTATATGAAACTGTTGTACAAGACATTGAATAATGCTGAAGCAGAAAGTAAATATTTACCATAGTAGAAGTTAGCTAAACATTTGTTAGAAAGATAAAATACAGCATGATATCAATGCATCCACCTCCTCTACAGAGCCAAGACCAACCCAAAAGAGGAAGAAATACAGAATCAAATACAAGATCTGACCTGTCTCTGATTCCTCACTGTGCATTTGCATATTTTTCCATTTACATTTTCGTTCGTTCTAATGATGAAGCAAGAAAGTCCTAAACTGATAATATCTGATGAAAGCCCAAACACAGAATCTCCCCACTCCCCAAAAAAATGAATAAATAAAACAAAACAAAACACTCAAACACAACATGTCAGTAGGAAAGGTTTTGTTCTTTCTGCATGGAAAAGCTTGCAGTCTTAGACAAAAGATTCCATCAATGCAGCCAGGCTTCCATACCCGTAGTCCACAGATTTATTTATCATTATAATATAAACTACAATTTTTCTTGTAAAGTTAAACATTATCTGAGATGCTTATCGAATAAGCTAGTACACGGTACTTTGACACTAGTATATAAACTTGGAGCAGCTGAAGAAATTCCTAATTAGTGGCCATCAGATGACAGATAATCATTCTTTCATGTTTTATGGCTGTTACCGAAGTTAAACAGTACGCGTGCGCACACATATATATAGACACACATCTAAATTTACATGTTTGAAAAGGAACATACAGTTACATATAAACAAAGACCTACACATATGACATTTCTACCAATCTCCAGAACCCATCCGATGTAGGCGACATTGTTTACATGCTGGTACATGTCCAGATCCTAGTCTTGCCTGCAATCTTACAACATTGAGAACTTGAAAGAAGCAATAGGACATAATCTATATATGCTGAAAGATCTTACCACCAGTCCTAGCCTGGAAAAATGTGCAGGATCTTCCAGTTTTGATATTTTTCTTAAGCTGCTATTGTTCTCTTCGGGAAATGAAAATCTGACAAAGCCACAACAGAATATCAATACAGAAGGAATAATTTACATCACTATAATAGAGATGAAACAGGAAAAAAGATTGAAAGGAAAGATCAAATTATGAATTATTTTTTCCATTCCGAAAGAAACAAGCAATGCAGAAGGGGGGTACTTTGTTTGAGATAATCAACAATATTCGGACGGTGAACAGGTGAAATTCAAATGCAGTATATATATATTAACAAAATGATTCATAAATCAATTTCAATCTACTACATACATGAAGATTATCTCATTACTTAGATGATTTATCAGAAGACATCAAATGAGCAAGAAAGTAAAGCAACCAGTAATTGCAGCACATATTGTCAGCTTACGGTGCAGATTTGAAAACAAGTTACTTGGGATCAAAATTTGACCTATAAAAAACAAAAGAGAGAGATACAGACATCTGCTTCTTCAGTGAGGGATGCCAATTTCAAAGAACAAAAAATCCTCAAGCAGAGGAAGAAGAGTCGATGTTTACCCAAAACTATCACTGTACAAGAGAGACCTAAAAATGATTTTCCCTCGTATTAACCAAACAAAGTTCCATACCTACCTAGACAGCGAAGGAGCTCAGAATGCAGGGTAAAAGCATACATACAACCCATTGAGTTCTGCAATCCGGAAACTAATATAACACATGAGTTTGAATTTGTCAAATTAATCAAGAATGTGTGTGCATGTGAGAGACGACGTGCAATATTCTTAGGAGTACATATAAACTCAGAAAGACCAAAGTGATTTGTCAACCCCATATTGTACAGTTTTTACTGATTAGCACCCAAACTTCATTTCTGTTTATGGCAAATAAAATCACTACCTTTATTGAAAGTTAATCTAACTATCTCAGCTTGTATAAAGGGGTAGGTCATACCACACCCATTTCACCAAGTAATTAATTCTCTTATCACGCATTGGCTTTCTTTAATATCTTCGATAGCAATAATCACATCAGGACTCAGCCTGATATTCAAGCTAAGTAATTAGTTTGCAATTTGCAAGGAGCCAGAAACAGGGACATCCCTTTGTACACGTGGTCATTCAAAACCTCAAATAACATTTTGATGTTGAAAATCTCAGTTAGCTCATAATGTGAGAAACTGAGTACCTGAGAAATAAGTTTTGTACGATAAGATCACATGGAGTCAACAACTTTAGAGATGGTACATTCTTTACTTTGTTGAAGGTCTAAGTGCTAAAAGTATATGGAATTATGTATGTCACGTTACTTTTTCTCCTCTGCTTTTTCACATATATTTTCTTCAACTTTAGTTTGAGCAACAGAAAGAAGTAACAAGTTTAAATGTAACTTGTAGCCCTCCCAATGACTTCTCCATTAGCATGATTTTTGATAATTCAATCACGTCTGGTCCCAATCCTTCCTTCGCTTTGGCACCACGTCTCTATCTCAACCACGTCACTTCTATCCCACATTTCAACATTTAAAAAATGATTAAACTCGTCAGTTGTATACAAAAATCTAGCTTATGATACAGTGGAGCACATTTTTTTACCAAGCAGGGTATCTGTAGATTTCAATGTGCATGCGAGCAGTCACCCGTATGAGATGCAAATTTTCTCATGATGGTTGTAGTTGAAAATCCAACACCCTGAGCATGGTTGCATGCGACCTCCTACTTGAAAGAAATAGGTTTTATAGAGCACTTGAGGATACCCAAGGGAGAGTCATGAGGAATGCATTTGTTAAATATTTCAACAGTAAGCCAACAATTAATTGAATGGACCACCACACAATCCTTATTCCCATAGTTCCACAAAAAGTGTCTCATTAGCCAATTTCTTTTGATCTTAAAAATGAGTCCCATTGTCACACTACTAAGATAAACGGTCCATAATTTAAGGCTAAACATGAAACAAAAATATATCCTTAATACTTCTAATTTTACAAATAAGACTCCTTCCGCGGGAAGGAGGGAGTATCAAATAATGCACTAATAAATCTACAAGCGAATTCCCAAAAGTTAGCTACTTTCATGTTAACTAGCACTCGGGCAAACTCATACATTAAAAAATTGCAACTTTGTTTAGAAAAATAATGCGCAAATGCCATTATGCCAACTCATAAATAGTGAGGGGAGGAATGGAGAAACCTGCAAGAGATTAGCAATGGTTTCGACAGTGGCAGTTTTGTTAATTCCGACATGGTTACAATAATTAGAAGACGAAGAGCGGCAGTAAACTACAGCGTTTCGTCGGCGAATAGACAGGGTACCGGAATTGAGAAATCGGCATTGATTTAGGGCTTGAATTTGGTCAGTTAAAGCGGCATTGCATGTAGTAACTGCCCATGCCCCTTTCAGTAACATCTGCTGCTGTTGCTGCTTGTGTCTAGAAGAAATTGGGAAATTTGACCACAGAAAAGTTCCTGGAATCTGAATTAGTAGTAGGGTCAGGCGCTGTATGTGTGTCGTTCAATTTCACTTCATGATGGCTGCTACTTGCTTTGCTTACATGCCTTCTGTCGCTCGCTTTAGGAGTTGGTTTTACGATACGGGCGAGGCGCTTGCGTGGATTATTAACCAACCGAAATGGCACTGCTTTCCTACAATAGTTATTAACCCTCTTGCCATCAGCTCAATAATACAAATACTAGTGGAGTTACTCGCGTTGTAGCGGTAGTCTCTCTTTCGATTCTCACTTAGCCGAGTATGATTTATTTGTAAGTTTATTTGTTTTAGTAAAGTGAAGTTTGATTAGTATTCCTATTGTAAAATATAATTAATTATCTGATTATATTTCGTGTTTTATTTTATTAAAAAAATACATTTTACTCTTTTTTAAAAAAATAAAATGTTTGTGTTATTTTATAATTTTTTTTTTAGACCTTCTTATCATTAAAGAACTTTATACATTTAAAGAACCCCCAAAAAAATCTAGCCTTGACCCCCACCCCCAACTAGCCTAGCACTCTAGGACAAATTCAGTGACTTGCCAACACTCACTATGGGAAGATTTGGTCACCCAACCTTACGCATAACATGGGTTGGGTTGGGTGGCCTTCGGTAATATCTGATATTGTTATTTTCACAATTTTTTTACTGATATTTTTATAAAATTTTACACATCGTAGAAATATCAAATCTTATTAAAATTAGAAATTTAGAGTAATGCCATAAAAACATAAAATCTAGTATATTACCCCATGAGAAAAAGTGCTTATTGAAATTAATGTTACAAATTTTCTATTACATGGAATGATAATACTCCCACCAATCTACAAAAAAGAGTCTCAATTAATTTTACATGTCGATAGTTTCTATACTAATGATCGGTAATGTAAAGAATATCTATCTAATAGGGCCCAAAGCAAAAACATCTGTGTCATATTTTCTTATTAATCTTTGAATTGTTCTGCACATATAGTCGCAACAATTAGTCACAATTACAGTATAGGCATATTTAACCGCTAGAAAAGAGATTAGGAAACATAGGATTATCCTTTTCAAGACTAATTAGAATGTCCATTTAGCAGATGAATGAACAGCACTTTGTCGGGGCCTGTTTGGCTGCTGCTCCAAGTTGTTCCTTTTCTTCATGATAGAGGAGACAGTTGGGCTGAAGTAGTCATTGCTCCTTTGAGAGGTTGCCGCTTGTGAGTATACTTTTCTACCCTGCATAAAATTTCCTTGTTTTTCCAGTATTGTCCTTTGAGCAATTGGATTCCTCTGGACAGCCCCCCATCTGTTGTAATTCACACAGCTTTGGCTCCTCCATACTTGCCGAAACTTTCCCTCTCTAGGACTTGGATAATTATGGCTTTCCGCTGTTTCTGCAGAGTACATGGTCGTCTCTCCCTCACTACTATACCCGTTCTGCACCTCTGAAACCTCGAGAGGAAAGGAACTCGATTGGACTTCACTCTCACCACCATTTATGGAACTTGTAGAGGCAATCTCTGCATCAGTCAAATGTTCTTCTCCTCGAAGTTGCTTGACACAATTCTCATCCGAGTTTGGAAGCAGTTTTCGGGCAGGTTGAGGTGAGACCGCAGCTTTTGTAATCCTTGGTGGAAAATTAATATCTAAAAGCTGGATTTGGGTGCTTTCCTTCTTCCTAAAAGGAACTGAAGATAACTTTGGTGACTCGTAGATTTCTGGAGTAGGAATACCCTGTACATGAGTAGCAGTATGGGGATCTGTGGTTGGGATTTCATCTTGACATGTATTTGCCACCAGGGAACAGCTTGCTCCAGGCAGATCTTTAGGTTTAGAGACTACATTGGATGATGATGGAGTTCTGTCATCTTCAGCTTCTGTTGACTTGAACACCCGCCGCATTGTGAAGGACGCACAAGAATGTTCACTTTTTTGGCCAGCAGACATCAACCGAATGAGTGGTAGCTTGGGTTTAGTGAGTTCATCAAGGTTGCCCTCCCAATGCTGATTTAACCAATCACAGATGATGGGAATTGGGATACCAAACTGCATAGGAAGATCCTTCTTCCAAGATGATGACGAGGAAGATGATGTTGAAGAGGATTTTGTGTTAGGAGACGTGGCTAGCTTCATAGGATCACAGACCATAAAAGCAAGATTGCCATGCACATCAAAACCAGCAGACCCAGGGTTCCACATTACTCCATCCGTAGACAGCTTTATGAGATTGTCTGTGGCTATCACCACTTTTCCTTCCCCCACTGTCAATTCCTTTTTCTCTGCATAGCCTAACAAGTAAACAACACTACCAAGATCCAGATTTAGTTTAGAACAGGTCTTCAAGTACTGAAAATGCTGAGCCTGCGCATTTGAGTCCCCATCCATGGCATCTAGACCCACTATTGTTAGATCAAGAATGGAGCTGGTGATGAAGAACCTATAATTAAATGAAAGGCTTGAGAAAATTAGCACAGGCAACTAAAAATGCAAACGAAGGTAAGTATGTCATAGTTACTTGAGAAGAAGAAATCAAAAATAAAGAATATCCATTATGTGCTACAAAGCATGTTAAATTACGTATCCAAGTTCTATCAAGAAATCACAAAATATGCAAGCAAAATTTCTGGGCAAGCATCATCCTGGAAAGGAAGGTAATCAACCATAGAAGTGCTAAATAAACAGAAGAGCCAGCATGACGTTCAATAAAATGCAGGGTCTTAAGTATTAATCATAATCTCAACCACTTGAAGGCTGGTAATGTGACATAGTGTAATATGAATTTTTTTGGAAGAGCCGTTTTGTTCGCCACATAAAATGATAAAAGTAGAGGTACCACCAAATACATGATGACCTCTGTCTCCTTGCTTTCTAATGAGACAGAGTTAGCATCAGATACTCTTGGATCTGTAACTGCAGAATACATGGGATGAATATAGTACCCATCCTATTGTCTAGTAGGGATTATAACAAGTCGACAAACAAGGATAATATTGGAAAGATTACTGAGCAGGCAGATGACGGAGCTAGTGTGTAGAGTTGTTGAGCCAAGGCTATGTATGTAGCATTGGTAGGATCATAACAAGAAGCAAACCCAATATTACTGGTCAAGATGTAACAACCATATCCGATCGTGAACAATCCTGCAGAATCTTGTACAATATTTCTTAAAAAAAATTATACTTATTTTAGTCTTTGTGTTTGTTTTTATCATATAATCTCAATTAATAAGTTTGTCACATGGCAGAAATTTCCCAGACAGTTGCAACATTACTGGAAAGAAAATAGAGGCTTTTGGTTTTCCTTTTTTTATTTATTCATTTGGATTGGGTTGAGGGGATAGAGAAAAGGTTAGGAAAGTATATTTCTCTCCAAGTCCTGTTATTTAGGCTTAACAGTTGCCGAGGACCAAATAAGTGCGTGTTGTTCATATGATACGACTGACTATGAAGTTCAACCAAATTTATAATTTTTTTCAACTAGTGCTGGAAATAGAATGTAAATACTTGCTGAGTTCAAATTTGTACCTTTGGCCTTGACTTCATGAAAAAAATGCACATATTCTTTTACTATTATAGTGGGGGGAAACAATGTATGGTACAAAATAAAACAGTTGCTCCTAGTTTTGAAGCTCATAGTCTATTGATAGTTGATACTAAGCTTGAATTATGTATCAGATCGTAGTTCAGTATAATCATGAGAAGTAGCATACACAAAATTCAATTTTAGTCAATGAATTACTTTAAATAAACTTCACAAACAAGCTCCAGTAAATCAGAATTCAATGAACATCAACGTTATATATGTATGAAAAAGACCTAACCTGTGAGGAAAAAGACAAGCACCGACACCATTTTGCACCCGGATCTCGGCGGATTCTGCGGCAGCGACCGATGGGAGGTTGACGTGAGTGGTGAGCAGTAGATGCTGGTGGATAAGGAAGCCGGTTCCGAACATTGAGCCGCCGATGGCAATTCTGACCATCGAGGGACCTTTGCCGGAAAGAATGGCGGCTTTCATTCTCTCAGATTTTCCTCCGCCATTGCAGAAACACCACGACTCCCCTAAAACTCCCATTTGTTTATGGAAAATTGAGTGTGTTAGGGTTCAAGATCCAAGAGTAAGGCAGGTAAATGGTAATGCATTTTTCTTTGTTTATCCCCCTCTTTGTTGAACTAGCGTTAGCTATAAAATGGTGACCAGTGTGTATCTATGGTAACATAAATTATTAATAGTTATTAACTATTAGAGGGAGATAAGAGAGACGGAGGGAAGAAATGGGTTAAACATTGGACCTTTTAATCCGAAATTTAGGGGGAATTTGCTGGGGTTGTCTGGGAATATAATACAATCTGTCCCGCAATATATTTTCAAATTTTTTTATTTTATTTTTAAAAAATTAATATTTTTATAAGACTCTATTTATATAAATAATAAATAAATTTTATTTTTATATAAATAAAATTTTATAAAAATATCAATTTCTCTTATAAAAATATTAAATTTTATTTTAATATTATAATAATTATGATATATGAATAATTAAAATTTAAAATTAATTTAATTTATTAAATTATAATTTAATTTCATTTATCAACATGTGTATCATTTTTTTTTATAGAACAGGGATATTTTTTAGTAGAATTGTAAATGACGAGTGTAAGAACATGTGACCACGTGAAGTATAATTAGGCACCGACGACCTATTAATGGAACTATGAAACTGGCCCTTATAGACTATAGTGCCCGTAGAATGCAGGTTACTGACTTGAAATTGTACAATACTTTTTTTTATTCTAAAATATAATGTTACCTTGGTTCTTTAAAAAATATTTAAAGTATATTTTGTATATACAATTTTAAAAAAAAAAATTATAAAAAAATTTCATTTATTTGTAGACCCTATTAAATAATATATTTATTTTATATTTTATATAATGATGAATATTATAAATTATTTAAAAAGTACTACTTAATTTTAAATTTAAATATGTCACAATTTTACTATTAAAAATCAATAATAATTTTATAATTAATGTAAATAGAGGGAGTGTTTTAATAGACATTCAGATAATTCGGACATGGTGACAAGTAAAGTAATACAGGAGAACGTAAAGAGCATGACATACTCCATCCCATTTAATTTGACAAAAAAATTATTTTAAAATATCACAAAAAAATGATAATATTACAAAATAAGTGTTTATTGGAAAATATACAAATATCATCACACCACTTTCTTTTAAATACACTTAACATCAAAAGATGGTGGTATTAGGGTAATATTTAAATTCAATAAAAGTAGAGTTTAAAAGATAAAAACTTTATTTATTTTTTTGGAGAAATAAAAACTTTATATTTCAATTGTCATTTTATTAAACTTTCTGTTACTCAATTTATTTTTTATCATATTAAATGGGAGGGAGTATAAGCAATTGTGTGACTACTAAACCCTGGCCTGCAACATCTCTTTCGAATATTTACAAAATATACTTGCATGTACCTTCAAGGAAACATTAATTGTGCTTTGTAAGTACTTGTTCACAAGCATTGTCAAGCAACCCAATCTTGCCAATCTTGTTCTACTTGCGTATGATTATTCACACAATTTACCAATTTCTAATATGCATATGCAGAAAGCGGAAAAACTCGAGAAACAATGACAAAAATCATTATGCAAATTCCCAGAAGAACCATCATGAAACAATGAACAATTGTCGAAGTAGTTTGCATGTTTTTCCTGCTTAGCAATAGCATATAAGCAACAAGACGAAAGAAGTTAAATTTCTGATAACTGATACCTCTGTTGAGGTTCAGATTGGTAGATAGATTCTTTACATAAGCAAACGTTCATTTTAACAATAGCTCTAAAGCAGTTAAGTTGATAGCTCTGTTCATTGAAACAATAGCTCTAAAGCAGTTAAGTTGATAGCTCTCACATCGTATCTTTCCAGTAATTATTGTTTACATCTCATTCCAAACATGAACACCATGAAACAAAACTTTTAACATGATAAGAGCCTAAAAGTTCAACTGCCAAGAAGTTCCTGCAACTCCAGAAGCAGCCTCAGCTACCCTCAGATTTCTCCAGCGCTGCAAAAGAAATCAATGTCGGTCAACAACATATATATAATGGAGAAAAGAGGGGGAAAAACAAATTATTAAAGTTATGGTTAACATAAGTACATAACAGACAAACAACAACTACTGCGGTTACTGTTTTTACCCCCAGGATGAGTCCTATAAAACAAGATTTAGTTGACCAAAATCGATGTTCTTCAATGGAAATGAAAATTTAAGTGTCAATCCTCACAATGAAACAAAGATCATATTTAATACAATGTTCACCAGCTTACAAAAACAAGCATTTTAAATATAAAAGTTAGCAAGTTGATAACAGTTATCAAAGATGCCAAACCAGTTACGTATCAGTGAACAAAGAGAAATTATCTATCACTTGGCCTACCAAATGCTATACTTCAAAAAGTTAAGAAGAACCTGTCTTCTACACGAAACAATAAATGGCTCTTTTCATCAGAAGGGAAATACCCCCCACCCCCACATACACATAATACAGTGAGAGAAAGCCTGACAAGGACACAGAGAGAGAGAGAGAGAGAGAGAGAGAGAGAGAGAGACTATTGTAGTTCAGAAGCTTCTCAATGAGGTCAACATGAGTCATCAGCATTCTTCTACAGCAGTAACGAACCAGCCCCAGCGCATCAAGAGCATCTCTGAAAAAAACAAACTACATGTTACATCTACATTCCGCCAAAAAACATAGATAGCTTGTTATCCTTATGCCGATGCTTTTGATAGATTATGTTTGATCTTGAAATTTAACTCCAAGAAAAAAATTCCAACCAAAATCATAAGGAACAATTAAAAGAGTCAACCTTTGGACACCCGAGAGAAAAATAAGAGAAATGTATTTCAATAAATTAAGTTCTAACATATATTTTCAACTTTTCTTTCATCTTTCATTACTATTTTACAAGATTGTAAACATGAATAATTTATATGTTCCAACATCTTTAATGCCAGTCTACAATAGCACTCGCATGATCTAAGAAATAGAAGACAACAAAAAGCCAGTATCCCCAAGTGTCTTTCAGTTGTACTAAATTAAACTTGGGGGCCAGAAAAAGGAGAAAACAAGAATAACCAAATTCAAGGAATTATCAGAGTACTACTCCGGTGCTGCCAAGATTGCATCTCATCTGTAACATTCAGTAACACACCATTAAAAATCACCATGAATGCGACTATGCCTCCTAAAATGATGTTAGAGAAACAAGCTATTAAGTATGCCATTTCAGAACATCCCTATAAAATCATTCATTTGTTATTAAATGAAACTAGAGCAAAACACAGACACAGCAAGATACAAATCTTTACTTATACCAGCCCATATTCCTAACTCTCAATTTCAAAGAGAAAAGAAGCCTTTGCTTTGATACCCCCAAATATGGGTTCTCAAATACTAAAGCACCTGCAAAATGGGTATGAAATCACACTGACAACAAATTCATAGTGAAGAAGTCTGAGACCTAACTTGTTTATTCTGTTTAAGTAACTTCATATCAAATGAACATTACAATGAATATTTAACCCAAAAAATAGAAGATACAAGTAAGCAACTTGGTAAGTTTCATAGAACATGAAGATGGATGACATGTGAGTGTGTGTTGCATGTATCAGAGCTAACATATGCTGAAACACACTAACCAGTTAATTTAAGTGATATTTAAATATTTAATGGTTCTAGTATGAAATAATGAAATTGGTAAGAGAATTGAAAGGCTGACCCTTCCGTGTAATCGGCTTGAAGAAGATCAAGATATGTGTCCCATTTGTTTCCAATCACCTAACCACAACACCAAAATACAATCATTGATTAACTTGCGAAATGCTGAAATACAAGTACTAGGGCAAAACAACTTCCATTTTACCAATATCATATTTTTCTCAGAGAAGGAGGAGAAGAAGAGAAGAAAACTACCTTGCCGCAAGTGAAACAGCGGACTGGTATGATCATTTTTGAATGCCCTAGCTTCGCTCCCCTCTCTTCTCGAGTATAACTGTACAAGTGAACTTTGTAGTTATGAACCATTGTCCACGGCCATCTATATATAGCACGAAAAGACCATATATTGGGCCGCCCCTTAAGTTTTAAGACCATTATTTTAAACCTTTGGATGGGAATTGAAATTTGAGTACATAATGTAATAGAATTATAATATAATAATAAAAAATTATTATAACATATTTATTTGTGATAGTTGTATAATAATTATAATATTATTATATTATATTTAATTCACTAAATTATATGATTATATGTAATAAATAAAATAAATTATAAATAAAAATGTCAAATTAGTTATAATTATTATTATTTATTTATTATGATCTATTGTTTTACGGATGTAATAAGTCAATATATCAATTAAAGAATGTAATGAAAAGCTTAAAATTTGCTTTTGTGATGGGCTAATACATGTAATAGGTAAACAAAATATAATAAATATCACATTAATGTAATAACTTATTGTATTACGAAATTATTACATTAATTTGATGCGAATCAAACGTCACCTTGAGAGTTTAGGAATTAAGAATTAATAAAAATTAGCATCCGGTGATACACACGTTGTGAGTAAATTATATTGAATAAAATTAAAAATTTTAAAGAATTAATTAAATAATAATAATAATAATATAAAAAAGAAAAAATAGAAATCGCCTTAAAAGTCAAATGGCATTTTCAAAAAAAGCCAAAAGAGCTTCAAAAATTGTTTACAACACAGCCGTACCGTGCGACATGGAGACACGGAATAATAACCATAATGGGTAGCTTGATGTTATGTTGGGCTGCAAGCAAATAAGAAAACAAACCTAGTCCAAGGCCCCAAGCTTCCTTTAAATCTTTAATTCAAACTCGGTTCTTTTATTAAAAGAGCATAAAGCCGGCGGTCCAACTCAGGTTATTTATTTGCTGAATGAGCATGAGACTGAGCTGCTGCGCAGATTCATATTTTGACTAATTTTATAACCAACTTAAATATTAAGAATAAAAATGTTCGAATATATTCGTTTCTCGTATCTTTATATTGATTGATATTTATTATCGACATAAAACTACCGCGGTAACAACACCCGCACATGAATCCACAAACTTTGCTCTAACACAGAATTATCCTTCACGTGTTAACACCTCAAGAATCAATATATGTTTATATTACATTGACAATTTTGCAAGGATACATAGATGGAAGGCAACTAGTCAACTGAAACATTTCAATTTGCTGGATTTGACAATAGTTACCGATTTATATAAGATTTTTAAGCGTGGGAGAAACTAATGCACAACCAGATTTCCAGATTGACGAAAGCAAGTAGAATCCTTTGTTGAGTTGAGTACTCCGTCGCACCAAACAAAAATAACAGCTTTAATCCTCGTGTTGATCAGAACCCATCTACCCCTCTTTGTTGCAGGAATTCCTTGGCCTCAATTATGTCCTACAAAAAACAGAACAATTATTATAGAAAATAAAAACTTTTGATAGGCAAAACAAAAGAATAATTAATCTTCAATGCACAGCATCAGAACTTTGGTTTCTCTTTTATTGTTGTTTTTAAGTCCGCATGTGTTTTGTTGAGGGGAGAGTACTTGCACGAAACAAATTCCAGGACTGCTACTCACACTGGAGCATCAAACAAGACCATTTTGATCCCAACAGTAGCATATAAAAGAGTGCTCAGTTATATTTACAAAATTAATAACACACTAGAATAGATTGATACAGGCTAGGTTATCTATCTGGTAAAACTGCTTTCAAGAAATGTAGCACTTGTGGAAATAGTTAATTTTTAGTTGAGTTGCAGAAAAATCACTATGTTGTGGACAATATGCACAAAATAAAACATAAGGTAAAATACCTTCTTTAACAGGAGGGACTCTTGTGGACAAGTAGGAAATTGCATTAGACCAACCCCAACCATTAATAGACCATAGCATCCTAGTGACACAATAGAGTAAAGAGGCAGCTGGGGATAAGAAGGCAGCAAACCACAGTAAGCCATATCTAATAATAAGTATCAGAACTTGAAAACAAGTGAAGAAACTTTCAATAATTAAATGACATACAAAAAAGGAGCTCACCAACCAAGTATAACTCTGTGGAACAACTGATGTCTTCAATAAGCCAATCCAGAAAGCCATTATGGCCACCAACATTGTCATAATCTTCACAATATGCTTCATTGGATCTGCCAAGAAAGAGAGCCTCCAAACTCTGAAAACGAATAATGTTTTGAAAAAATGAAGTTTCTAAGCAAAGATATTATAGTAGTTCAAGAGTATAATATATGATAACCACTTCAGCACTCTCTTTTGAAAGGTAAAGTCCATGAAAGCATCACATATAAAAATGCTAACTATTTTATTAGGTGAACATGACCATGGGCGGATCCAAGAAGGGGCCAGAGCCAACCCTTGTTTTTTTCTTGTTTTTTTTATTTTATAGATATAGGGTTAAAATGGTACAGTGGTGCTCCCCCTTAAAAAAAATTAGGTTACTTATCAACAATTGGATACTTCTAATAGCATCTTTCAAATTCAAATATCAATTTTTGTTTTCATGATTCTATTTGATTTTTCCAATTTTTTAGGGTTAAGGTTAAATATAATTAAATTTTTCTCTAATTTTTTTATTAATTATCTATGAGTCGTTAATTATTTAGTTTTGATTCTTATTTATTTTTATTCATTTATGCTACTTAGTACATCCGTACATGCTATTTAATTTTACAATATATATGTAGGTTTTTGACATGTATGTCATTTGATGTTGTATTTAAATCAAAAAAGATATCAATTGTGAATATATAATTTAGTTTTAAGACTATAGTGTGGGTGTTTGATTTGCTCATATCATTAATTTATTATTTAATTTTTCTATTATGTTGTGTATTTGATTTTTTGAATCAAAATGAATAGATATATGAATAAATATTTTTTACGAACAAGTGCTATTAAACGTCATCGATTAGAATTTTCTTCTGATAAACCTACTCAAGACTCAAGAGTTAATTAATTATGTTTCAATATAAGAAATAAAGTCTTAAAGAATGATTTTGTACCGACTTTTATATATTTTTAATTAAAATTGATATTTGATGAATTTTATTATTTTTTATTTACTTATAAGAGTGTTCCACCCTTGTCAAAAATCCTGTGTTTGCCCCTGAACATGACAAAAAAAAGAGGCTATGGAAACTGGACTTTACCATCAATGGATGACAGGGCATAACATAAAAGTGAGGTAGTTTCTTAAATTAGTCATTACTGAACCTCCTCCCAGAATAATGTGACACAGATTTTAGGACAGCCAAAAATAGAAGAGGGACATCTAATTTCGGACAGAATAGTAATACATAGTATCAAAAACCAAACCTCAAGAAGCTAAATTCATATATAAACAAAGTAGCCGTCAGTAAGGCTGTAAGCCTGTAAGCTAGGCAAAAGTTGGTGCTTAGATGGCAATGACAAAAAAAGACTAAGGCCCAAACTATATTATGCATAATTTGATATCTATATCATCCCATGTGGATAATACCAATCAGAGAAATGTATTAACTGAACAGCATTTAGCTGGTGCCCAGAACCAATCAGAGTATTAAATCACAGTTTTCTCACTGTCTCGGACGTCCAAATCTTGGGAGATTGTTATTTTTTCTATCTTTTCTTTTTTATTTATATACGCATTGTAATATCAACTATAAAAGTTAAAACATCTAGTAATCACCAGAATGTAATCCATCATATACTGTTAGGTTAGCTCATCAATTGTCTAACACTTTACCTTCATGTTCTCTCTTACGTCAAAACAAAAACATGTACAGTATAAGTAGTCAAGTCCTGCCATCAGAAGGGATTTTAATAGCAATATTCTCAATGTCCCAAGTTAAATGGTACTCAAAGCCCTTGCGCAGTGTCCCAAACATCATATGGCAGGTTATGTTAACTTCATTAACTACCCCCAAACTAAATTTCTCACCTTACACTCCTTTCTAAACCTCATGTCTATGACTACATAAAAAAACTTTAAGCATTATATCCATTTAAAAATAGAACCAACTATAAACAAAGTTTTTTTTTTCCATTTAACTTTTTTAGAAAATATTCTGCCCAAGGATGATTGCCAAATCCATAGTCAACGAATTAATTTATGCAGATCATTTAAGTTAAAGTTACATGCATACATGAGATTAGCAGGTTACCTACACCAAAGGATGATATAAAGACAGCTTAGAAAAACCAACACGAATGCTGCACCATAACCTACAAAACAGTAGCAGAAAAATAGAATGTTGGAAGTAATGAGAACTACTGGTTAAAGACACTAAAGTTACAGAGGTAATCTAATAAAAATCTACAAATTCAAATAAAATGCACAAAAATTCAGTAAAACTGGATTAACAAAAAGGAGGACATCAACTCAGAGCTCATCATCTTTCAAGTTGTTGAAATTATGAAATAGAAACAAAAACCACAAAAAAAAAATCAGATATTTGTGATAATAGTAGCAAAGTGTTTATGGTTTTGGATTCTTGAGCATTAAAAGCATCAATAGTAAGTGATTTCTATAAGATGGAGTGGAAACCTTAAATCCAGTGAAGCGTAGAATGGGATGAAGTATGCTTAGTGTGGTATGTACTAATAAGTCTAGAAGTGAACTAATATCTCCTTTGAGCTAAAAGTCAATGTAGCTTCAGTCTACACATCTAAATTCAGAAACTTTTATACAAGTAAAGCACACAACCATAAACTATAAAGCAAGGCTAGTTTATGCAAGAATTAATGAAAATCAGTTCTAACTAAAGGGAGTACTAAATTTCACAAATACGGCAAGTGAATATTAGTGCTTAGCTCTGGGATCAACCATCACATACAGATACGCACACACTATGCTAGCACTGATACTGTAACACCCCAATTCTATATCGTAACATGTGAAATACTTTTACCCATGACATTTTGGGTGAGCATGGGCTAATATAACCTAAAAATATATTATTGAGGCAATGCATTGAGCTTTATTATGCTATGAATTAATTTGGACTCAGAATATTACATATATTATCACAGCCGACTCTCAAAAGCTTGAATCGGGTCATCAAATCGGATTGCTAGAAGTGAGAACACGAAGGTGGGCCTAGTATGCCATCTAATATTATCCCACAATGGCTAGATAGGCAAAATTTCTAAATCTTGTGTGACTATACGTTCGACCTGACGGGGATATATTTAAACGGGGGAATTTGTAATACCCCAGTTTCACATCGTAACATGTAGGATACTTAAATGTTTATATAAGGAATTCAAGCTGCTATAATTAATAACTTCAGTCATGACCTTTTGGGTGAGTCAGTGGTGAGCTAAGATAATCCAAAAAAAATTTATTGAGACAACGCATTGAGTTTTATTATGCTATGAATTGATTTGGACTCCGGATTTGACCCGGGTTGTTACAGATACCTTCATGCAATGAGTTGCAGTGCCAACACCTTACTGTAGTGTTTCTGTTTAGTCACTTGTGGTAACATTTCATACATGGGAATTTTTTTTCCAGGAATATTAAGAGAAATACTTTAATTTAAGTGTCAAACATTCTCAACTCTGTGAAAATAAAAAGATATGCAAAATACAGATATTCAAGACTTCAAATTACCACAATTGCCATTCTATTTTTAATTCCTTGTCTATTTCATACTAATTATTTATCAAATTAAGTTTTATTGTAAAGTGTAAGTGTTTAATGATCCTACTATTATGGTGAAGGGAAACAATCATTTCAAATAATAAGATTTGATCATGGGTTGGATATATTTATAGTCAAGTTATACTATACATAATAATAATAAGTCTGAGACGATATGCTGGTATATACCATTTTAGTGAACAAAACGGTATTTATGATGGTAGGGTATATATAACTATGCTTCAGACAATAAGATATGCCACAAGTTTTGCTTGGATGATGACTTCAGCAAAAAGAGACACGAGGCAAACTACACCGCACGCGCGCGCGCGCACACACACACACACACATATATATATATATATCACAAGAATATATTCATTGAAAATCATTAATTGGTGCCCAAAACTAATCAAGATATTAAATCACAGTTTTCCCATGGCTTTCAATGTCAAAAACTATGAAACTCGGTTTTTATAAAGGTGCTGCAATACGAGAACTATAAAAGTTGAAACATTTAGCTGTCAAAAAAATGTAAATATGCAATGCAAGAGTTATATATTAGTCAGGCAGCTCATCTAATATCTAACTTCATGTTCTTGGATATGTCAAAGCAAAAAACATATTTCCAGTTAAAGTAGTCAAGACCAGCCATCAGAAGGGATTATAATAAAGATATTCTCAGTGACCCCATTACAATGGTAAAGTGGGACTCAAAGCCCTTGCGCAATGTCCCAAACATCATATGGCATGTTAACTACACAAAACTATATAAATGATTCTAGATTATTATGATTCAAGGGAGACACACGAACAAATAGATAATAAATAGTAAACGGATTAGGAAAAAAATTAAAGATCTCATTACAAATTGGTATCTTTAAAGACAGCTTAAATTCCCAATACTTCAGATAATTTCTAAAAACATACCAAAAAAGAACCTCTCCCTAATGCCAAACATGCAGAAATGTTTCTCTTCTGATTTTTTTCCTCTCCCTCTAGTTTCAAGGAAGGAGACCCATAAACAATTTGAGGTCTTCAAGGAGCACTAATCATTCAGAGATTCATTACAACAACGAAACTGAAGAAAAAATATAAGACAAAACTTAAAATCTGAACAGCAATATTGTAACAAGACCTATATATGTTCAACTACGAAATATCATCCGGTACCAATCCATCTTGTTTAACGCCCAACAATAACACAATCTAAACTGATTCCAAATCAGTCATCAACTACAAATAAAAAGAAAAGATAAAAGATAAACTTACCAGTTGGGAGGGAATATGTGAGCTTGGAGAGACAGACGTCGTCGGGTTGCAGAGGCCAGAGGGAGAGGAGAAAGAAAGAGAGACTGCCGAGGTTTTAGTTTAGGTTTTAAAGCAAAGGGAGACGGAGTTTTTATAGTAAGGCTGTGTTTGGACAGACGCTTAAAAGCTACAAAATTAGGCCGTAAAATGAAGGTAGCCCATCCCAATTTAATTCGACCTCTAAATAATCTTTTTCACGTGAAGAAATTATTTCATATTTTTAAAAGAAATGAACATTATATTTATCTTTTCACGTATTTATGAGATTTATTTATGATGAGACCCATAAATATATAAAAAAAAAATATATTATTTACTTATTCTAAAAATATAAAATATTTTTTCTTTCATATGTTACTCCAATTTACGAGTATTAAAAAAATAGCTACCTAAGAAAAGAGATTAAGATTTATAACAGCTTATTGTATTTGTAATTGATGTGATGACATAATTTTGATGTTCGCATTAGTAAGTAATAGTACAATTTTATGGTGGTTAAAATGTTTAATGCTCCCACACTGCAAAAGTAATAACTTTATCAAATCTTAAAATAAGTTATTTAAATAAGAAAAGGTTATGCATTTTCTCATTTTAGTTGTTTAGAAAATGTCCCAAAAATATAAACTCAACTTTGATATAGTATAATAAGTTCAACTTGAACTATAGTCAAATATATGAATCAAAACTCTTAAATAGTTTAAAAATAATAATTATATCTTGTTTTTTTAACTCTACTCAATATCTTATATTCTAAATTATTTGGAGTGGGTTTTTAAATAGAAATTCTAATATTAGTATAAATGTAAAAACACAATAATAAATTGAATAGATAAAACTAAAAATAAACAAAAACTATAATAAAAAAAGATACAATGTAAAAGTTATAAAATAAAATAAAAAGATACAACCACATATATATGTGACTGATTTTTCTTTTTAGAAAATTGAAATTTAAATAAATTATGTGCAATGCTTTCTCTATTTTAAAATTAGACATACATATTAAATTTTTTATGAATTATAAATTTTAAATTAATATTACTTTATTTAAAATTTAAAAATAATAAAATATGATAATTAATTTAAAATTTTATTATTTCACAAATTATTTTATATTTTTAAAAAATTAATATTTTTATATGATACTTTCTCTCTACATTGATATGACTTACGAGCGTCGAAAGACTCGATGTCAAAAATAGTGCTCCCTATTTTGTAACGTTGATGCAGGGCAAGCTAAACTCCGTGCCAAACAGTCCCCACAAAAGAAAAAGGAAATAAAGCCCCCAATTGAAGAGCCTATCAGCAATGGTGAGTAATTTCATGTTCAATTCCAGTTCTTCCGATTCTCGTTCTTCTTCTACTATATAGACATATTACAAGAACCACCACACCGGCGGCGAATATGGGAAGCGGCGGGGGCAACAACGACGTGGAAGCGGGATTCGCAAAACTCCAAGGTGAAGACTTTGAATACTATATGCAAACCTACTCCATCGTACTCGGCCGCAATAGCAAGAAATCCACCGTCGACGTTGACCTCTCCTCCCTCGGCGGCGGCATGAACATCTCCCGCCACCACGCGCGAATCTTCTACGACTTCCAGCGCCGTCGTTTTGCCCTCGAAGTCCTCGGTAAGAACGGCTGCTCCGTCGAGGGCGTTCTACACCTCCCAGGAAACCCTCCCGTCAAGCTCGATTCCCAAGATCTCCTTCAAATCGGCGACAAGGAATTCTACTTTTTGCTCCCCATCCGGAGTATTCTCGGCGGGCCAATTGGGCCACGTCATCACCTCAATAGTAATAGTGGTTACCATCATAATTTAGCCCTACCTCCGCCAACGGGGAAGAAGGGAGGCAGCAGGACTAGGGTTTTTGAGGACGAGTACGAGGATGATGATGAGGATGGGAATGATGATATTGGCACTAAGAAGTATGGTGGTTCAGGTTCAAGCGGAAAGGGTGCATTAGCAGGACAATTTGGTGAGTAGTTTTATCCATTCTATTTGATTTTGGTGGTAAAGGTTGCATTTTGAATGACTTTGCAATTTAATTATTGGCTATCCAGTTGGTCTTGTTAATTTCTTATTGGAGGGGTGCACATTCCATTCTAATGTACTGCTTTAGGCCATTTACCAATCTAATGTACTGCTTTAGGTCATTTACCAATGGTTGGTTAGCAAGACATTAAATGTAAATTTTGTCACATAGTAGCTTTTCTTTTTTGATAAATAAAATTAATGCGTATCTGTAATAGTTTACCCGGAAGAAGTGGATCCGATTTCAAAACGGAAGCTACTATCCGGGGAGTTAAACATGGTGACCTGTATGTCCTTTCTGTCAGTTCATCAAATCACACTTATCACTTCATAAATTTATGAGGGAAGCAAGAATATAGGGCGGATTACTTTATGATTTTGGAAAATTTTTGGGAGGTTGTAGAAATCATGTTTTTGAGTCCTCTGCTAGATATTAGTAATGGTTACACCTTCAATTATGCCTTTCTGATACAATTTGCGTGCATAAATAACGTTAGTGGTTTTGGTTCCTTGGTTATTATTGGCTTGAATGGTTGAAGGTTTCTCAACTCTCAAGCTCATTATGTTAAGATGCTTTATATCCTTAAACCTTTGCACCTCCAAAGAGTACGAATCACCTCCCTCCCTATTGACTATCTTTTGTTTTTCAAAATTTTAATTTGTAAGTCTCTCTTTATAGGTGATAGTGTTTTCTCTTTGAAGGGTGGACGTGGATTGATAGTGTTATTGAAAGGGAATCTAGGTTATGTGGATAGTTTTGTACTTGGAATGCTAGATTGTAAAAACTATAGTACTGAGATCAGTTGATAGAAGTTTCTTGTTTCTTAAATGGATGTACCAAAGCAAATGTATCCTCTTAAACCCATGATCTTAGTATTATGCTTTTCATTCATAATCTATTGATTCCACATACAAGTTTGATAGTGGACAGTTGTCATTTTTTGTTTTGGCCAGAATTATTCAGGTCAACTTTCGTCTAGATCATTTTCAGCCAACCTCCAACACAAACTTAGCTAGTTTCTCTATTATTGCTCTATAGGTTTTAGTATCTGCGGACTAAAAGAAATGTAAAAACTAGCCATTTTAATGATTCAACTTTTTGTTTGTTTTTCAAATACATTATGTTGAGTTATTTTTATTTTTTGCTGATCCATTTCCATAGTATCAGTCCACCATATCTCTTCTCACTATCTTATTTTATGTCTCAATTTCTTTTTGCTGTCATTGTAAACATTCATTTTTTTGTTTTCTAAAATAAATTATGGTATACTTAGTACATCCATTTAGGCATAGTATCATAATCATCTGTTTTGCACAGGGCATAACTATTTGAGCTCACTTCTGCTGTGCATGACCTAATTCTTTTAGCTGTCTGTTTTGTTCATTTTTCAATTTAAGTTAAATTTAGTTTTTCGTACTCACAAATGTCTATGCAGAGACACCATTTGGAACCCCGCTAGCCATTCATTCATATGCAGTTGTTCAGGCAGCTAGGTTTAAATTGAGATGGCACTGCTTGAATCACTGTTATCTATTTTTCCTGCAGATAAAAAGGGGGAGGGAAGATCAAGGATTGACAGGGATGCTGACACCCACCAGCTCATGCAGTTAGAAGAGAAGGATGTAGTATCATCTGTAGCTACTGTGCTTTCTGATCTTTGTGGTCCTGGGGAATGGATGCCGATGGAGAAACTTCACTCAGAGGTGATTGTTAATTGTTGATTATATTATATTGTAATTTAGATTTTGTTCACTAAATGGCCGGAACTTAGAAAGACTTTTATCTCACATCAATCATACACTTGTCCATAGAATCATAGCACAAGGGTGTCAGAACTCAATTAAGAGATGGCAACAGCGCTGCCTTCTTTAATTGAATAGATATCCTAGAGGGATCATTGATCAAAGATACCCCCAGTTTAGGCTTGATTGCCTAAGAAATCACACATATATAGTTCACCTGGAAAAAAGAACGGATCATTAGTCTATTTTCTGATTTTCCCCCACCTGCTGGCAGTATCATCCACTATTCCACACAAGTAATTAAAGATCACTTTTGTATTTGTGGCCATAGTTAAAGGCCTGATGTGGTTTGCACCAGGGACAATGAGAATTGGTGGAAGGATCTTATTGATAATAATCCTATTCTTCTTGTAAAAAAGAAAATAATTTAGCTACTTCAATTCCTCCCTCCCCAATGAAGCTGCTCTTAGGATCTAGGCTGAATAACACCTGATTTGTTTTTCGTTTGTTGTGCGTCCTTTTAAAAATATTTCTGACCAGCCTTTTTTTATCTGCTCTGAAAAGCACGCTTTCATCCTATTCTGGTCAGTGCTAGGGGGTGTATCTACACTTCACCTGATCAGAACAGCTTTTAAACCTCTGCAATTTTTGTTTCACTGAATCTAAATTAAACCTATTTGATTCATGGGTAGACAATCATACTGAAAGTAGAATTGGTGTGTTTCCTATCTTTTTTTGCTTTCGATCCCTTTTTACTACTTTCCGTCACAACTGCATCATGTTACTCGGTGCTCATATTGAGGACAGCAGAGCTATTATTTTCTGCTGTATATATTATGGTCTTTTAGCCTTTGATCTTGTTGCTAATATATCCTGAATTCCTGATACAACATTTTTGTTGGTGCAGTTGTTGGAACAATATAGCAGTGTCTGGCATCACAGTCGTGTTAGAAGATATCTCACATCTGAGGATTATCCTGGTACTGAAGCCAAGGGAAAACCATGGTTTGGATTGCTTATGTTGTTAAGAAAATACCCTGAACACTTTGTTATCAACACTAGGTCCAAGGGCAGGGTAACGCTCGAATTCGTGTCTCTTGTCTCTCTGCTTTCTTGAGATCTTGAAGCATTCTGATCAGGGGTGGAATTTAAGATGGACAACTGCCTCATAATGTTCTATTAAAAATAATAATATTATCTGTACTGATCAGACATCTTTACTCTTTCTTTTCTATTTGGTGTAGAAATTTAAGCTTTTACTTCAACTATATACAACTTTGAGTACCCTTTATTTTAAAGATAAATTTATATTTTCTAATTTGATTACCTTAAGTGTTAATCATTGGAATTAAAATATATATTTTCTACTTTGATCATGATGTTAACCATTGGAAGTTAAATATACTTAAATATTGAGAAAATTTGTTTTATTAACATTTTAACCTATGAACTACTGAGTAATTTTTTGTTAAACGAGTTCATAGGCCTTAATCTAGTTAAATTGAGTTGGATTTTAAACACTCTGAGATTTGGTGAACAAATTTAATCCATTTAAAAAATAAGTCGAGCTAATTCCAGTTGGACTTGTGCAGGCTGAATACAAGTCCAACTTGTTTTATTATAAAAATAAGAATGATTAATTAACTAAATATGTGTGCGTGTATATATGTATACATTTACATCTTCAAGAATTTACCATTGGGCTTGTGTGCTACATTCAGTACATTGGAAGGAATCAATTGCTCACCAGCCAGTATTTAGTGTTATGTTAAACGGAATAAACGACTCATGGATATCTGAAAAACTAGCCACTTACTTTCTTCACCTTCGCAAAATGTTTGGATTTCTGAAACCGAGATCATCTTGTCCGATAAAGGGGAATAATGAAATGATTCATAACTCAAACAGTGAAAATAAAATAAAATTCAAGTCTCTCCTATTTCTTCTTATTCCCCTATAACAACTCATTTACAAGCGAGAATATTCCCCTATGGACTGAGCTGAGCTTAGGCGAACTCTTCAAGTCACGAAAACCAGTTGCACAATAACAAATGAACAGGGTTGTAAAAACCTAGAAAAACAGGCAACACTTTCAAGTTTCAATCTTCAATCTTCTTTATTACCCAATAGAATAATACGAAGTCCAAGCATGTTTTGCGGCTCCATTATGCCAATTTTAAATGCTAGAAAGGAAAGGAGGACAAAAAACAGCACATTATAACCATTTACTTTAGTATTTTACAGAAGCAATGCAGTGAGATAGAGAAGAAAAACAAAAGCATGATTACATAAATTCAAAGTACTCTTAAGACTCTTCTTTGTTTAGATTATGGGGATTTCTGTGTGCAAACAACTGTTGTTCTCGAGCACGTTTGGCAGCAAGAGCTTCCTCGTCAAGTACTTGGATGGGTGACCATTCTGGCAATTTCAACCAACTATCATTATTCTGGGAGCTATCCCGTAAGCTTTTCAAGAAAGGTTTTACTTTAAGAGCAGCATAATCCAATGCTGTTCCCACAACGGCAAACATGATCGAGTAACGGACAGCACCAGCTCGGCCACCTGAAATGTCATTAGAAAAACAAAAAAAATTAGCAGATTTCCCCCCTTTGTTTAATAAATGAGAAGATTATCTGTCAAGAAATTTGATCAACCAATCGTCCTTCCATTTCAGTTCAATACAACAAACATGGATATGTAGCTCAAAAATAGAAGTTCATTATCTAGTATCAATATCTTTAAAGACCAAAACTAGATAAACCAAGTAATTATGAATTTTTCAAAACTGAGATTATTTTGAACTCCATCAAAAAGGATATCCAGTTAGAGAATTTTTTAAGACTCGTAAAATTGAAGACATCTATTTCAGAAAGAACGTATAAGAACACATGACTCCACTGACTGTCAAACATTAGATGGAGTCAAAGCTTTGGACGTGGTTCCACTTGAGGATAAGAAATAAAAAACACATAATGAAGGATGAAAAAGCTACAGAAGCTTTTAGAGGCAATGCGGTATGAAGTTAGGTATACAACTGATCCCAAACTTGCACCACAGCATTGACTCGAAAATGTAGGATAGGGGGAACACGCTCTTCAAGAGTGCATATACAGCATACTGCATATATAATCATATTTAATCATCAGGAAAAGGAATGCACTATTTAGTGTTATAGCACCACTTCTGCATTGTTTGAAGTGAATCCATTAAAGTTAATAAGAGGTACAAGGCACCCAAGTCAGAAATGATCAATAAAAGATGGACTGAGGTTTTAAACAGGGACCAGAACCACAACCAGACAGAATTCTACTTTAACATAATTAAAACCTATGTTTCTTGGGGGGAAATGAAGGGAAAACATTGAAAGGGTGCTGACACCTAAAATTCTAAGAATTCAAAAGAAAAAGGTAATTTTTAAATTCATCAAAAGTCTCTCAGAAGTTTGAAGTTCCATAACAATAATTTTTAAGAAAACAAGGCTATAAAAACCTAACAGCCTCAAATCCAGCCCTTAAAATAATCTAATCTCAACCACATAATTTAACCTAATTAACAAAATAAGAAACGTATTATTCAACGCCTAAATACAGTAGCATGAACAGCAGTACAACACTTTCGCCACAGAATTGCTACAGTTCATGAAGAGTGAAGTAAACAGTAATATTCTATTTTCTTTCAGAATTTCTTCAACATCATATATCTTGTGAGATCACTATCTTGATCCCATACAAGTATATTGCGAGGTCCCTAATTGATTACTTAAATGTGAGATCCAATCATTTATCTGTTCCTTTCATAACCAGTTTTAATGGTAATTGGTTAAGCAGAAAACAGTTGGAAGTACATTTCGCATATTCCTTCTATAGGTAATATTTTACATAAATATGGTTAATATTACAACATTAATTCTGGGCTTAAATGTGAATTAATTAAATTTTGAACTGTGTTTCTTGTGATTGTGAGCGAGTGTGTGTCTGAGTGTGCGTGCATGTGCAAGATAGAGAGTCATGGAATTTGACCTTGAAGGCGACCAAGGATAGCTCCACAACCAAAGCCACCAATTGCTGAATTCAGTAGATCATCAGGTGCTGAAGTTCTACTCATTCTTACAAACTCACGTGCACCTGTAATACCAAATGAATAATTACTAGAAACAAGATAGTCAACACAACAGGAACACTGCTTGGTCCTCCACGGACTGGCTTAGAATTACTAATACAAAATAGCCAAAAATGATGTTGCCCTAAGCAAATGAATTCACTCCTATTCAGGCTTTGCTTGTTTAGCAAACAAGCTTAATTATCAAGCTAGCTTGGTTTGTTACGTAATGAACAAATCCTACTGGAGCTCACAAGCTAACCTCAGTTAAGTTTGTTAAATATAAATGTTATGAATAACTGAAAAAGGGCATAGAAAATTTTAAAAATAATATTAAATGAAACAAAATTTTGAACTAAATATGGCAAAAGTTTACAAACTTCTTTTACATTTTATTCTAATTTGATTGCAATAAAAGCATTATTTTTCAAGGCATGCTAAATATGTATGTAAGCACTGATACATAAAGATTGTAGTTAATATGATAGGATATTAGCTCATAAGCTAGTCCTAACAAAGTTTGTGAAGTTTAAAGGAGTCACTTTTATTACAGCTCAATTCCATTATATACATATTAAAAACCCAGTTCAAAATTTTGACAATCATTTCTTACAATTGGTGCCAAGATTTAGTGACTTTACAAGTAGAAAGATACAGAAACTGATAAAATACCAATAAGATTAAATAAAACAATCAAGGTATAAAGAGAGAAGAAATACCGCAATAGCAGCCAGTAACAATGGCAAAATTAGCTGCATAAGTTGCAGAAATGTTAGCAAGGCCATGAACTTTTCGATGCTTTGACACCAACCCAGCTCCAGCTCCCACAGTTCCTAAAAGTTCGAATATGAAAAGGAAGGTTATATACATACATATAATTAACAGGAAATGAGGATCTAGCGATGGAAACCTGCGAGCATAGTAGGATAAAGAATCCGTTCTTTCCAACCCTCCCCAGATGACGAAGCTGTTTCTAGGGTTTTATCGGATGAATCCATTTCTGATTACTCTATAGATTTCTGTGACTTAGAGAGAGAAAGAACCAGAGAATTTTGACGCAGCAGGCAATGTGTATTACTGTACAGGAGAGAAAAGAAAACCAAAAAAGGGGTTTCCGGGTCGGTAATAGTGCATGGGCTGTGAAATAAACAAGCCCACAGTTTGTTACACGTGGCTTTGTTGAAGCAAGACGTGGTTTGATAAGGCCTTTGGTAGAGACATGTGGAGTTTTATATTACTGGGCTGGGATAAGAAAAAGATGTTCTGGTTAGTTTGTGGTTATCACTTGGGCTTAGAGATGGGTTTTAGTCAAATCGGGCCATCGGGGCAAGTAGTTTTCAGGTTTGGACTGTAATAGTGTTATTTTTTTTGGTTTTAATGTACTAATCTATAATTTATGTTGTTTTTTTTATTTGAATGTATTAATCTATTAGAATAATTTATTCTAACTTAAGTGGGGAGATGATAAGTTATTGTTTTCATCGCTCTACTAACTCTCTATATTACTCTCTATATTAATAGAAGTGAGTCATACTGGTGAATAAAGTAGTCATCGATTTCTATAAGAATATGTGTAAGTTCAATTTTAATTTTAATTTCTATGGAAATGGTATATTATCCACTTTGCTATGAAGTTGTCTTATTTCAGCCTTTTTTGTTGGACTTTGAATCAAATGATTCTTTATCGATTTTAATTTTAAAATATCCTAAATCGATAAGTTGATAATAATTTTATATTTTAAAATTGAGAAAAAAATCTTTTTCTAAGAAGACTTCATAATTTGTTTTCTAAACCTCCAAGTTGTGCCTTAAGAAATCTAGCCATTATGGCTAATTTTGTTTTTGTTCGACATATATTTTTTCTATTTCAAACACATATACTACATTTAAATTTATAGAAGTATTTCTGAGTTCATCTTGAAATATTTCTTTTTCAGACATTCACTGTTCCACAATAGTTATGTCTCTCTTTTTTTGAGAACACAATACTTATGTCTTTGGATTCTTAGGCTACGTCTATTTGTAAAAAAATATACTAAAAATTAAACTATTTGTAATAATTTAATACTACTTCAAATTATTTTATCCTTTAACTGAGGATTAACAATTATTTAAATAGTCCTATGGACTATTTTTTATCATTCCTAAGGCTATTTATGTGAAATTATATAATCCCATAAAAAATATGAAATTAATAGTATCTCTTATTTTAAACTATTAAATGACTTTATGAGACTAATAGTCCAAGAGATTATTAATCCCTATTATGGGATAAAATAGTCCGAAATAATATTAAATTAAGATAAATAATCAAATTTTAAATTTATTTTTTGCAAACAAACGTAACCTTAGTGCTGCCAATTGCTAACATCTTAAAGGGATACCATGAAAACAGAAATCTGGTTACTAACAAAAGTAGAGATTCCACTTATATCTGTCCTAACAGGGAAAAGTTATTAAGTGTTCCTTGGACATTGATATGTGGTGCCCCAGACCAATTATATGCTGATATTTTCAGCATATGCAGTGAGCTCCATTTATATATGATAACATGTCGACCTGAGAGCACCATGTGACAATGGCTAAGGTATGCTGAATAATTTTTCCCTGGCCTTTATACACGGCAAATAGAAAATATAACAAAGGTTAAATGCCTAGCATAGATCACTAGAAGCTTGAAACTAGACTTCTTAGATTTTTTCTCCTGAACAAAAAATTTCAACGAGCCTGATTTGTATTGGCTCTAATCTTCTGAGCCTGAGAAGCCTCCTTGATCAGCCTCCCAGTCACTGCTCTGTGCAGGCTCAAACTTTCTTCGTGAACCAACCCCAGTTCTTCGCTGGTGTTCTGCATATTACATAATATGGAAAATATTACACACAAAAAAAAAAGGTAGAACATTGAAGCAGATAACAAGTGTGAAAGGTAGTTTTACTTTTGTTAGTAATTGCAGAACGAGTAACAGCTAAGAATTCGTCCCACTTGAATTTCCTAAGTTCTTGCTTATCCTCCTCCGAGAGCTCAAAGTTGGGTTCCCTCCCACACATAAAAGCGGCTCTGCATATATGAAGTTTCAATGTTGAGTTTTCTACACGTCTTATTTATCATGCATCTGAAATAATATAAGTATATAACCATCAGAGCACTGATAACTTTACAACAATAATAGAGCTAACAATTGTTCAAGCTAAAACCACGAGCAACCATCAAGTAACGTTTGAAATTATTGAATTTTATGGGTGTGCTTAAAGACAGAATAAGATTTCAAAAGAGAGCAAGAATTGATGGACACAAAGTGTAGGTGTATACCTGGGACACTATCTATGCATTTTACATTGCAAAAAAATTAAAATTAAAAATTACCCCTAAAATTCTCTCTCTTACCTCCATCGTCAAACGTGTCATTATTTACCTCTATTTTAGGGAGGAAATATCTCATCTCATCAGTAAACTCTACTGCTTACTTAGATAACTCCAATCATATTATCACCTTATTATAAATCACATCTGACCTATAATTCTGACCAATATGGTACTCTGACCTCCATACCATATTAATGTCTTTTCCCAAGTTGGTTAACTATTCAGATTTCGCAAATGTTTATGAAGTTAATGTTCCTAAGAATGAAATAAGCTAACATGAGATAAACCATAATTAGAGGTATTCTTGCCCACTTCAGCACTCATTCACACCAATCATCACTTTTCTCAATTCCATTCTTCATTGCCAAGACCAAAGATTAGGTACATGTCTTCTTCTCTTTCTTAATTTCAATCTCTTTGACTAAGTCAGTAATACCTATTGTTGCATCAAGGAAGGCCACCAAGATTTCCAAAATTATGAAAAAATAATACACTTCTTATAAGTTATAATCACCATATCAAGACAGCCACATTTATAAACCTCAGCAATATCTACAGTGGGAGGACACAAACAAATTTCCATATATCACATGTTTTCACAATCAAACTTCATAATTTCTCAAAGAGTTAAATTGTATATTGTTAAATTAAGTTCAAGTGGTTTGTGATAATGTAAACATGAGAGGGAAGCAAGTATCTGAAGTCCACAAGTGACCAAACCATTAGAGTTACAAATTTACCATGTCTAGTCTTCTCAATTTTAAGGCTCATTTAGATAGGCATTGCATACGTAGGTTAGCAGTTGATAAGTCTTGAATTATGTGATTTATATCTTACAATATTAACTTGAAGATCCACATAATCAATTTGGTACCTTTGACCATTTTGGAAGAAGATTCCATATTTCCATAAAAGAATAATATCATACTTGAAAGGATTGTGGTCCATCTCAATCAAATTAACAGTTGAACCCCACAAATATATTTGTCATTGGTCTCCTAACTAATTTTGAGCCCTGCTTTCTCCTCAATCCACCCCCACCACCAAAAAATAATAAATAAATGACTTCTAAATCTTGTGCCTCCAGTTGCATTCATAGTGCTCTATCCTTGATATACAAAAGAAAATGCTGATCATGAAACATGTTATTTTCAGAAACTAAGTGCAGGGTATATTTGGTAGGGATAAATTCCTCTTCAATTAACATTTTTCACCCCCACCTCAATCCCGTGGAATTAAGCCGTAATTCATTCACAATGAATAATAATGTTTGCACCAATGAATACCAATGTAAGCACCAGTCAAAACTTCTACGGGGTTGGGACAGCAAACATGCAGTTTATGCAAGAAAAGATTTGATCGTATAATTTTGATATAAATTATGGACTCATGCATAGCACAATGAAGGGAAATTAGACAAAGAGATGCTGGTAATAGTTGGAAGGAAACTTTTGAAAAAAATATCGGCAATGAATTTTGATGTGTACGAAGTCTTTAACATCGCAAATGAAGGGGATTTTAGGTTGGAACAGCTTTTACATATTGCACTAACAATAGCTAAGTTGAGGTACATATATTAGTACCTGTCATACAATCGAGCAGCCTCTTCCTGTGAACCAACAGTCCCCAAGTGGATTTGTTTCTTGTCAACTTTAATTGCTGCTTGCCATTTCATATTTTTGAAATAGACACCTCGCATTACACAAGGTTCTTGGTTTTCAAAATGCTTCCTCCTGTGTCGCTTTCTGCGTTTGACTTCTGGAACTGTCAAAAAGCATGGTAAGTTAAAAACGAAAGGCACAAAGAGGATAAGAGCTGCAATCTCTTGGCTTTGCCAATATAAAATCCGGAATTAAAATGTCCACCAATAAACATACCCCTCTATGCAAAATCCATGGAGGATAGGTGCTCTTATACAGGACAAGATTTTGGAGATGAATATTTGGTAGAAAATAATGAAATACTGGAAAAACTAAAACTAGGTTGAAGCTCTGCACTCCACTAGGAATCCTCAACCGCAAAAGAGTAAATATTGATCACACAACTGGAATAATCTCAATATCAATAATAATCAGTGTCTGGAAAACTTGTGCGAAATTGCATTAGCATTTAAAGAGAAACAAACCCTAATTTTACTTGAAAAACTAGAAAAGTACAAAAGGATTAAAATAATCTTACTAAATAATAAAACAACCTTATCACTACAAAATATATCAACTCCCTAACATTTAATAAAACATCTAATTACATCAATTTCACCCAATAAAAAAACCAAATATTTAATACAAGTTTTTTCTCATAGGCTCTTCACTTGTAGCCTATCATTTTCGAAATTCGGCCATCAGGAATGTTTTAAGGAATAAAACTTCATTGAGATTCGTGAGAAGATGGAGCGTGTCACAACTGACATGAACTAACTTATCATCAAAAAATATATATCCCAACTTTTTTCCTTTGTTCTTTATCAATTTATATACCCTAGGAAGAAATTGAATAAAAGTAGGGGGTTGTCATCAGCCCCATCTACATAGATAAAAATGGGTTCTAATCCAATGCTTACAGTAGATCTGCCAAGAGAGCTCATCAACAAGGCTATAGTTGCACAGCAGGTACATCATTTACCATTTTCAACAGAGAATGATGTTTACAAGGCATTCTAGGTCTTTTTTGGCACATCTACAACTTTTTTTGCTGGACTTTGGTACATATGGTGATTATCAAGGAAAAATTACATAAAATGACAGCTTTTCTAGGGGTTCCAAATGGATATTTTTATCCCATTAGTTAATACAAACTAAAACGTGTTTTTATCCACACAAAAAAGGACCAAGTTAAACATGTGCATATTTCACAGATGAAAATTCAGACCTGCAAACTGTTCACGCGGCTCTTTTGATGAGCTAGAAGTAGACGCGTTTGATGATCCAGGTTGTAGTGTTGGCATACCTTTCTGAGAACAACACAATGAGCAAAGTAAGTCACATTTTGAGTGGGCAGCAGGATTGATGGCAGATTATAGACAACAGATGTAACATAATCATAGGCCAAGGACATGATGTAAATGCATATACACCTAGTAGATATTTGAAATAGTGAATGCTAGAGTTTGTGTCTCGGTAGATTAAACAAAAGATATATTTATTAGCATACCAAATACTCCATTCGATTGAAAGCATATAATCCAGTCACCATGAACAGATAAGCATTACTGAAATTATTTAGGTCAAAGCTACTGCTTAATAAAAGGCATAACCAGTTATTTTGCTTCAAAACCAGAAATCTCTACATTTTGTTGACTTGATGTTTGGCCATACAAGACCTCACCATAGTATTACACAGTGCAATTCAACTCTTCTTTTTTGGTTTCCATTCTTCTAAACTGATATACGATTCAACTCGAGCTGCAAGAGTCAGCACCTTAGCATTTCATGGACACAGGTACACGCACGCCGGGTACAGGGTTACGTTCAAGATTGGATTCATCTAATCTGCCAATCCAATGACTCAAGGACACTGACAATTATTATTTAATTTTCTTTACATTCTTGTCATGTCAATTATATAATAAATTGTGGTGTTTATCCAAGTGGCAACTATCTGCCAGCAGTACTCTATACACTTGGAGAGTCCATATATAATGTAGTACCCACAAAGAGAAAACAGATCCACCAGTGTATAACTAACTAGGGGTTTACAAAGCAACTTATGGCCTTTTAATTGACAAAACACACTTTAGAGTTTAGAAGTACTAATTTCTTGAGGGCCCAAAGGAGTGGTATTATTAGATAGCTTATTGTCCATATTTCATGATCGTCTTGCTTAATTTTATGTCATGTAAACACAGCAGTATGGTTCAATATTAATGAGACACAAACAACCTTTATTTTATTTTTTATTTTTAATTTTGATAAGTACACAGACACAACATTCAGAAGTTTAAAGTCAATAGAACACAGTGTTTAAATATTTAGTTCATGGTTTACAATATATGATGCTTATGTAAACAGACTAAAAGAATGTGTAAGAATAAAGCTTGAAGTCCTTATTTACCTCCTTTGATTGGTCAAGATCAATTGAAGGCATCGGATGAACACTAAATGGTCGTGAGTTTAAGGTAGGATTTTCAGGAGTACGTCCACTGTCAAAGAATCTAGGGAGTGTAGCAAGGAAAGAACTTCTCCCTACAAGACACATCGGATATCGTGAATATTGTTAAGTTGCACACAAAGGGGAAGTTCAATAAAGGCTTTTCATTCCCTGAACATGTCATTTAGTTAATCAATAGGCCAAGAAGTGGAAAATCCAACAAACACAATGTATACTAATTGAAAACCTCCAAGTATGCATCTTTTTCTTTTTCTTTTATGACAAGAAGACATCCGGAAAGTGTTGGAAAGTCTAATTTAAGCCAATTTTAAGAAATCATTCCTACATTAACCAAAACAAATTTCAACTTCAGCGTACCTGAGCATAGTCCTAGGAGTTTGCGCCTTCTAATGCTCACCATGGCCGATTGCAAAATTCCTATCAACATTATAAGATGTTCAGAAGAGAGCCAAAAAGATTCACAAAAAAGTAAGCTAGGCATGACAGCTACACATGAAAAGTTTCAGTCTTTCAGATAAGAGTTTAATCATGTTAATAATGAACATTTTTCCATCACCCTTGGGTATGCGGAGATAAATCTATTACTAGCCACCTAAGCAGTAAGAAAAGATTGCATCGAGGCTACATAAACCAAAATACAATGTACAGCTGCAGAAGTTAGTCAGATAAAAACTATTAGCCACTTCGAATCTGCCGGTAAATTTGCCACAGAATTCACTGAAGAATCTTACTCACAAGTTACACAATACTACATAAAGAAGTAGTCTAGATTGAGTTGGTAAAGCACGTTATCATTGCAAGGTATGAATGCCAAGAGGTCAAATTATGTTTCAGTATTAGAACTTGCAAACTATTTGAGCACCAAAGATAGTAACTTTAGGTGAAAAAATGTACAACTGTCCTTTTATTATCTAACAGCAATAATAAGTTCCTAATTTTAGCTACCTACCGCCGAATATCAACTGCAGATGTCAAAAAAAGATCGACTGAAAACTAAATTCAAACGCCACTAACTAGCCATTACAAGATTCATAGTTCAAATACTTCCCTGAATAAGTTCCCCACAAAAAAAGAATAAGTTCCCCACAAAAAAATATGCAGCTTGGAATTCTGTGTTGAAGCAGTTCACAGTAAAGATCAAAGTCATTGATGTTCATGTTACAAAGACTCATACACGGATTCAAAGTTCCAAGAAAACACAATATGTTAACTTATCAACCAACAAGGGTGACAGAACCCCAAAACTTAAAGTTGCTGTCTACCTAATCAGAACGAAGTAAATCCATAACAATTATCTTGTTACCCAGAAATAGAATTCAAATAAACCAATAAAAACACCCAAATTCTAGGAATTTACAATCTATCTATTGAAAAATAAGTCAACCCACCAAGCTACCACCTTTTGTGGAGGCAGGATACAAAAACATAACAAACCCCAAAACAAAACAAACCCCAATACACAATTCTCCAAACAAGACAAAAGAAATCTAAGGGGGGAAAACCCACATAACAAAAAGTAGTTGAATTGAAACCCTTTAAACCCATCATCAAACAAAAAGAATTCCATAACAAGAGCATGCCCTTATAGAACAGACAATAAGAAAACAAAGCAGCCATTACAAGTATAAAGTGATAATTCATTCATACCTGAGAGGCAGAGAAGGTGATGGGTAGGGCGGGGAAACCGAGGAGAATTAAACAGGGATTTAAGCGAAATCAATGAGTTAGACGATGGATTGGGGTTGGGATTGGATTACAAAGGGGAAGGTGGCGGGGTGGAGAGAGAATTGGAAAGAAAGAGATTGTAGTTGCTCATGCATCTACCTCTACCACCACCTTTCTTTTATTTTTATTTTTTATTTTTTATTTTTATTTTCACATTATGTCCTGTTTGAAGGGGGAGGAGAGGGTGGAAGAGACTATCAAGAGTGTAGCGAGAGAAGATGGTTGAATAAGCTGCTCCTATGTACTTACTTTAGCTATGTTGTGGGAAAAGGACGATAATACCCTTATGAATCTTTGCAGCGCATGAGTCTATCCTCGACTTAGAGTGGAGTTACTAAAACACCCTTAACATCTATTATAGTGCAATTTATATTTTTAGGAGTACTGGATATATGCACGTGTATACCCAATGGAATCTACAATAAATCATTCTATTTTTTATGCTATTACAAAATAAAATTGGGCTCTTTATAGGCAAGGTATTAAGTACATTGTTTTAACTACTACAAATTTGAAATCAAACAATCAAAATATATTATTAGGTGGACAATATCATAATTATGTAAATTAAGACGCGTGAGTAACATATATAGGTAACATAAAAAATATATATAAAGTTGATTTATAGCAAAGGATTATTATGAGATCTTAAATAATTATCAAATCTTATATCGTCAATTACAAGATGATAATAAATTATATATCGATGGTCGTAAAATCAGAGTTTTACACTCTTTAGTAATAACATGTCATATAGGGAATTTAGAAGGAAAAAAATTAATAGATTAGAAATTCAATATGTTTAGTTAAATAGTTTTACTATTAAAAATACATAATCTGTTAATACAATTTTAATCTTAGCTTGATTTTCTCCTAAAATCTAATATGTGACATGTTATTATTGGAAAGTGTAAAACACTAGTTATACAGGATTAGAAAATAAAATTAGGGCCATTTAACAACTTAACTATCACAATATTAAATTACAAAGAAGAAATAATTGTTCTGTTAATTCATCAACTAAAACAACTTAATAATTTTCTTATTCTGCAACACGGTCAAAATGCTATGCAATGGGGGTGAAGCTACATGTATGGTAGTGGGGTCAATTGACCCCATTAAAAAAAAATAATTGTTTTATAATATAAGATAAATTTTAAATATTATATATAAATTGACCATACTTAAATTTTATAATTTTTTTATTATACAGGGTCAAATTAAAATTTTATAACTTTTTCAATCAAATTTAAGCCACATATAACTCATATCTCCTTAATAACTTATATCTCCTTAATATATGTATCTTTCTATATAATATTTTAAAACTAAATAATAAACTAATTTATATTATTTTTCAAAATAACTAATGAATTAATTATTTATAAACAGATGTGATTAAAAAAGTCTATTATGAGTCAATATAGTGTATATATGTTATATATTATTAGTTATTATATTATCATTGTAATATAGTATATATGTGTGTGTGTGTGTGTGTGTGTGTGTGTGTGACCTGAAAGTATTAAAATATTTAAAAAATGGGTTCGAAGATGTTGTTCCCGAACTCCCGATAAATTATTTATAATTTAGTAATAATTTTGATCCCACTAAAATATATTTCTAGTTTCGCCCCTACTTTGCAACACAATATTGTGAAAAGTTTCGTATTTTTCTTAAAATATTCTATCTAAACCGTGAGATCTTACGATGAATAATACAAAACTCTTTCAGAGTTTTTTTAACCATAATTTAGTATTAATCAACCCCACGTATATATATATATATATAAAAAAAGCCCACCAGGCTATGAAAGGGTAGTCAAGTAACTTTAGCTTGAATATTTACAAATTTAGATGCCCTGCCTAGAGTATGAAGGTGAGGGATAAAATGGGGAATAAGGAAAAGGAAAAACCAATAATTAATGGGGCTGGGGTTGGGTTGGTGGCGAGCGAGAGAAAGCACCGACGAGACGAATGGCCAGCCTTTCAAGCCTCTACAAGTAGATAAACGTCCCGCCAACCTAACTTTCATTCTTTTATCTTCTAATATAGTACGTATTGGTCATGTATCTTAAATGCGACGATATTTAATCCGCAAAATTTTTATGTTACGACTTTTGTTACGAAATGACAAATTATTAATTTATATACTTATTTTATTACAAATTATATATACTCGCAATAAATGTAAATATATTTTTGTGATAATATATAGAAGAATTCTTTTACTTATAATTGTAATTTTATTCAAGTATAATAGTATCTTAACTACATTATTTTGAAACTAAACTCTCATTTTTTTTTTTAATGAATTTAAGGAAGAGAATGTTGATTCATATTTTGAAAAGATGGGCTTCATGTATTTATACAACCATCAAAACCATTATACAAACAACAATATCTAATAATCGGTTCGATTTAGCTCTTCTCCAATTTTTCTCAATTATATAACATATTTATGATAATATTATTTGTGAAAACAATCCAAATATGTTAGTATATCATGTAAATTCTACTGCTCTAGTTTGTGAAAACTAAGATGGTTTAATATTTAATCTGACAACCTGTCTTTGTTTCATATTTAATACTATATAAGTAATTGATTTTAAAAAAAGAAAAAAAGAAAAAAAAGAGTAGTATCTAATATTCTGACACGGTTTTAAAATGGACAAAAAATAAAAGAAATGAATGTTCAATTCCTTTGTTAATAAATTTTTTAATGAACAAAACAGAAAAAAAAATTAACGAAAAACTTAGTCACTTTTATTGTCAAACTTTTTCGTCAAAAAATGAACGAAAAAGTAAATAACATAAGATTATCTTTTATAATCCCTATTACACAATTTAAATTTTAAACATAATAAAACTAATACAAGGGTAACTTAGTAATTTAAATGCAAAACTTAAGTTTTTTTTTTAATAAACCCAATAACAATATCAAGGAAAACATTCAAATTTTCTATTCTTTTCTTTTCTCTTATAAATTTATTTTTGGGTAAATGATGCTAAAAACTAACGAACTTAAACATATTTTTTATTTTAAACAACCAAGTATAATTTTTTTTAGTTAAACATTGAAGTTAAGAGAGAGATTTTTTTTTTCACAAACATTAGTTGCCTTAAGTTGATCGTTTAAAAATAAATATATGGTATTTCTTTTTATTAGTTGGCACAAAAAAAATGACACGGAAAATATGACATGTCTAATATTTTGCTGACATCATCTCAAACTCAAATAAAAAATTTAAAAATAAACAAACATAATAAAATAAGACCAATTTTTTTTTTTTGTAATTTGTGCAGAATTCTCAAGACCTCATACACTTAAAATCTTATGAGTAGTTGTTTTACCATTGAAACACGAGGGGCTTAGTTAAAATAAGACCAAATTGAATACCGAACATATTATAAAACAAAAGAAAAAGGAAAAATAAAATACTTGCGTATTCCCACTAAGGGTGCACAAATAGGCTGCTTGACTTGGTTAAATCCAGGCTTTGACCGTTAACCGGGTCAAGTCAGATTTATTGGTTGAAATGGTGATCTGAGCGAGCCTACCGACCAAGCTGGTCCAACCAACCTACATAATTATCACCATTGTAAGACCCCGAATTTTATGAAATACAAAATTTAATTTTTCTTCATATATATTTTTTCTGAAACAGTAAATGGTTAAATTGATAAAATTAAAAGTTAAGGATGTTATATGTAAATTATATTATGTCGGACAATATTCGTTTTGTCGGGGAATATTCGTACGACGGCGCCGTACGAACAAATCATTAGTGGACCCTCACTGTAAGACCCCGAATTTTATAAAATACAAAATTTAATTTTTCTTCATATATATATTTTTTTGAAACAGTAAGTGGTTAAATCGATAAAGTTAAAAGTTAAGGATGTTATGTGCAAATTTTATTTTGTCGGACAATATTCGTTTGGTCGGGGAATATTCGTTTGGTCTGACGGCGCCGAAATAACAAATTATTTGTGGACCCCACAACGGAATATTTGTCGGATATAGAAAACGACAGAAATAACCTTTTTAAATAAAAATAGTCAACGGAACTGTTAAAATACCGGTGATAAAAGAATAGTAGCATACGGTAGTTTATGGTATTTTCTGTAGCACACGGTACTCTACAGTAACACACGGTATTGCATAGTGTCTCATATTATTGGTCTGATAATTGACACCGTAACTGTTACGCATCATTTCATCGATAATTGTCACTGCATAATATTTTATATTATCAATTCAATAATTGTTGTTACACAGTATTTTGCATTATTGATTTAATAATTGTCATTACACTGTATTTTATATCATTGAGTCAATAATTGTTGCTGCACTGTTTTTAAAATTATTTAACCTAATAATTGTCACAGTAACATATGCACAGTAATTCACATTATTGAATCAATAATTGTCATTACACGGTAACGTATGCTTTCTTTTACATTATTGTTATCTCTATTATGATGTTATTTAAACAGTTGTATTTCATTAATTTATTGACTTGATATCTAAGAGCTAACTATACTGTATTTATAACAATTAGTCATAATAATTGAATTGATAAAGTTATTTGTTTATAATATAAAGTTAGGTGATTATTAGGTTATATGAAATGAATGGTGTAGATTAAAGTGTGAATTATTGTTGAATAATTGAATTGATTTGTTTATAATATAAAGTTAGGTAATTATTAGGTGATATGAAATGAATGGTGTAGATTAAAGTGTGAATTATTGTTGAATAATTGAATTGATTTGTTTATAATATAAAGTTAGGTGATATGAAATGAATGGTGTAGATTAAAGATAATATAAAATTTGAAATGGATGGTGTAGATTAAAAGATGATCTTTAAATGAATGGTTTAGATTAAAGGAATGATAAGATTTTTGGCTATAACTAGAAGCCTTAACTTAATGATTTTTCATAAACTTCCTTACTTGTTCTTTCTTTCTCTCTCTAAATACTTCTTTGTGTAAGTTCTCTCTAAGTGTTCTTAAGTCATTCCTAGTTTTGAAATCTTTTACATTCTCCTTTAAATTCCCGAGTGGAATTTTCTTATGTACAGTAACTCTTTCGAAAAATCGTAGTAAATTCATTATTTGTCAGAATTTAATGAATTAAAAGTCTGTCTCTTCAGTTTTTCGTCCTCTACAACTTTGAAGAAGGAAGAAAAGTCATCTGAAATCATCTTCATGCCTTAAAATACTAAAAACCGTAACCTATTCTGATTTTCGTCACTATTTCCAGTCTTAGTTTTGAAAATTCATAACTCATTCATATTAACTCCGAATTGAGTGATTCTTGAGTCTATACCGTCTATCTTTCCGAGAGTAACATTATTTTAAAAGCATAAAGAGATTTTAAAAACTCTAGAAGACTCAAAAGTCAGATTCCTTACTGCTACAAACAAGGAAGGATTTGTTCGGCTATAAACTTGTTTCACAATATCAAGGTAAGGAATATCATTCTTTTCACACTCTTAAATTTATTACGGTAAGGAATGTCATTTTCTTTTCTTACTTGTAAGAAATATCATTTTCTTTCATACTCTTAATCTTATTATGGTAAGGGATGTCATTTTCTTTCATACTCTTAAATTTACTACTCGTAAGGGATACCATCTTTTTCATCTTCCATTATTCAAACGTACTATGGTAAGGGATTATCATTATTTGATTCTCGATAATAATATTGTTTCTTCCTTACTCATAAGACGTGCCTTTTATTTCCATATATTAAATTGTGGGAATAACCTTACGGAGCGGATTGCCGTCTGTTGGTGAATAACCTTTCGTATTCATTCATT
Organism: Hedera helix; assembly: GCA_947179155.2. Taxonomy (NCBI): domain Eukaryota; kingdom Viridiplantae; phylum Streptophyta; class Magnoliopsida; order Apiales; family Araliaceae; genus Hedera; species Hedera helix. The sequence goes on from OX359271.1 coordinate 50,548,270, forward strand.
ATTAATCTCTGAGAATAACCTTACGGAGCGGATTGCCGCCTGTTTGGTGAATAACTCTTTGTACTCAAATTCTATTAAATTGTGGGAATAACCTTACGGAGCGGATTGCCGCCTGTTGGTGAATAACCCTTTGTATTAATTTCCTTCACCTTTTGTTAATCAAACCTGCTACGGTAAGGGATATTATTTTCTTTCATACTCCTAAATCGAAATTTATTATGGAACTATTGCTTCTATAATTCCTGAAAATATTATATGTTCCATAATAGTTGAACTTCATTATTTCAACTGAACCTTCCTATTTACGTGAACATTTCTATTGAATTGTAATCGTTATTCTGAACTGTGGATCTTGAATATCATTTTTAAATTTCACTCTACATCATGTTGACAATTTGGACATTATTTGAATCTGTACAAAGTAAACTTCCGATACTTATTGTTATCCTATTTCTTCTGTTCATCATTTATATCATTCTAATCATCCAAAAATCAAGCTGTTGTGAATATCTGTGGCCGGGGGCACAGATGTGATATATTTGTTGAACAGATGATAGGTTAAAGGCGATATAATAGGTTAAAGGCGATACATCTGTTCGGTGTCTTTTATGGCACGTGGTGAATGTTCTCTTTGGCCCGTAGTGCAAAGATGAACTGTTGTTTGGTATGATTATGACCAAAGGCTGAATCTGGTATAATCATGACCGTTGGTGTTATATTGAATGTCTTTGGCCCGTAGTGCAAAGATGAACTGTTGATGTGCATGATTATGATCAGGAACTGTGAATTTATATTATCATGACTAATGGTATTTCAGATGATAAAAGTTGATGATGTTTTTACGAAAAAGAGAAGCGAGTGGACATTATAGTCTGCATTATTCTTCTAATAGATTGCTCATTCCGCTGCTATTATTGATCTGAACATTGTTTAAGAATTTAACTACAGTTTTTGATATAAACCTTGTAGTCTATTGTATTCTATCAAGAACTCAACTGTTGAAGGCTAATGATAATTTATTCGTCATTATCTTAGTCATGATATTTCTTACTGGGCTATTTGAGCTCATCCTTTCTTTTGTTCCATTGTTTTTCAACAGGAGATGAAAACATAACAGGGTCTAGCCGGGGAATGGAGTGAGGGTCCGAGGAATAGTTATCATAGTCTTCACGTTTTGTAAAATAGTGTGGCAATAATAGTGAAGACTTAGTTGTGTATTATTATACACTGTATTGTTGTACGTTGTGCTTTGTTGTAATAATTTTGTTGTAGTCTTTTGACGACTCAAGTTTGGGCTGTGTGGGCCCAGATTTGGGGGCGTCACAGTTGGCATCAGAGCTTAGGGATATGGTCTTTAATGGAGATCTGGGGTAGAACTAGGAGGGGAGAGACGAATAGAATCAGTCACTAGTGTGTCCTACCTAAAATAGATTTTATTATCTAATGAGTCGATTTGAATGTAGGAACATGAAGTGATGAGTCAGTTTATTTGAACTAACATTTATTTTGTGACCACAGTTAAGTATGGCATCTGAAAATCAAGAGGTTAACTATGGAATACCCGAAGCAAATGTAGCCGAGAATCAAGAGGCCCCAAACAATCCTCCTGCCAACTCAGGAAATAATGTTCCTGATAACATGATGAACGATGGATTCTTTAGGAATTTCATGCAGTTCATACAGAATCAAGGAAGAGGAAATCCAGTCAATAATAACGGTAGAAACGCTGGCAATTTGAGGATGGTCACTGTTAAGCAATTTAAAGAATTAGGACCACCTGAATTCCACGGGAAGCCTGACCCACTCAAAGCGGAGGCATGGCTAAAGCAGACGACAAAAATACTTGATGTCTTACAATGCGCTGATGATCAGAAGGTGCCATTTGCCACTTTTATGTTACGAGGTGAGGCGGACCATTGGTGGGAAGCGGTAAAACGTATCCAACCTTCAGCACTCGAAATGTCTTGGACAGAATTCGAAGAACTGTTTAATGAGAAGTATTTTTCCAGAAAGCATCCGCCATATGAAAGAGGTGGAATTCATTAAGCTGGAGCAGGGAAACATGACAGTCTCCCAATATGAAGCCAAGTTTGCCGAGTTATCTCGCTTTGCCACCCATCTTGTGGATGACGAAGCACGAATGAGTCGGATGTTCCTAAGAGGTTTGAGATTCAAAATTCGTCAACAACTTAGCTCTCATAAATTTAGTTTGTATTCAGATGTTGTAGATAGGGCTCAAAGGGTGGAGCAAACAGATGAAACATTGCAGCCAAGAGTTAATGATCAGCATAGAGAAAGGAGTGACAACAACCACAGGAACGAGAACCATCGAGGAGGTAACCAACACTTCGGTGGTAATTCCATACCAAATAACAGAAGAGGAGAATCTAGTGGGAACAATTTCAAAAGAAAGAGATTCCATAATAATTATGGAAGGGCACCAGCACCAGTACCAACACCAGCACCGACCCCAGTTTCAAGGGGAGAAGATCGACCACCAGTGAGATGCTATAGGTGTGGTCAGGAAGGTCACATCAGCCCAAACTGTACACTGCAGTCCAAAAAGTGCTACAGTTGTGGGAAAGAGGGTCATCTTGCGCGGTTTTGTCCTGCCACAAAATCAAGTCCAGCTGCAATGATGATACCAAAAGCTAGCGCGGATAAGGGAAAATCTGTAGTTCAAGGGAGAGCTTTTGTTGTGACATCCCAAATGGCGCGAAATTCGAACGAGGTGATAACCGGTAAGCTATTCATAAATTCTCGTGAAGTCTACGCTTTGTTAGATACTGGCTCTACCCATTCTTTTATCTCACCTGCATGTGCTCAGCGTTTAAACTTAACTCCTGAAAATTTGGACTTTGACTTATCAGTTGAAACCCCATTAGGAGAAATGACCATTACATCTACTGTCTATAAATCTTGCCTAGTTCAAATCAACAACCTCACATTACCTGTTGACCTTATTTCTTTGGAGATGCATGAATTTGATGTGATTTTAGGAATTGATTGGTTGACTACCCATCATGCTAAAATTGATTGTTTTCATAAGATTATTAGTTTTCATATTCCTAATCAACTTGTCATGCAAATTCAAGCAACTAAACCATTGAAATCTATAACTGTTATTTCTAGCCATAAAGCCATTCGTTTATTGAAAAACGGATGTCAAGCCTTTTTAGCTCATGTCACTGATTTGAACAAAAATACGTCAAACTTAAATGATATTCCCATTGTTAATGAGTTTCCTGACGTTTTTCCTGAAGAACTTCCTGGCTTACCCCCAAACCGTGAAATTGATTTTTATATTGATCTTGAACCCGGTACCAAGCCCATTTCCAAAGCTCCCTACCGAATGGCTCCCATTGAACTTCAAGAGTTAAAAGTCCAACTACAGGAATTGTTGGATACCGGTTTCATTCGTCCGAGTGCATCACCTTGGGGTGCTCCTGTTCTATTTGTGAAGAAGAAAGACGGGAGTATGAGATTGTGCATTGACTACCGAGAATTGAACCATGTCACCATCAAGAACAGGTACCCGTTACCTCGGATTGATGACATGTTTGATCAATTGCAAGGCGCTCAACATTTCTCAAAGATTGATCTCCGTTCTGGATATCATCAGTTAAAGGTTAAAGCTGAGGACATTCTAAAGACTGCTTTCAGAACTCGTTATGGGCATTATGAGTTCTTAGTCATGCCTTTTGGACTAACTAATGCTCCTGCAGCTTTCATGGACATGATGAACCGGATATTCAAGGAACATTTGGATCATTTTGTGGTTGTCTTTATTGATGACATCCTCATATACTCCAAGAGTCGCGAGGATCATGAACAACACCTGAGATTGATACTACAAAAGCTCCGTGAAAATAAATTATATGCCAAGTTGAAGAAATGTGAGTTCTGGCTTGAGGAGGTCGCGTTTCTTGGGCATGTGATTTCTAGTCAAGGAATATCAGTCGATCCTGCGAAGATTGAAACGGTACTAAATTGGGAACAACCCAAAACAGTAACCGAAGTCCGAAGTTTTCTGGGTCTAGCTGGTTATTATCGGAGATTCGTAGAAGGATTTTCTCGAATCGCCACTCCATTAACGCAGCTTACTCGGAAAAGCACAAAATTCATATGGAGCGAGGAATGCGAGAAAAGTTTCCAAGAACTCAAGAAGAGACTGGTTTCAGCTCCTGTTCTGACCATACCATCAGGATCAGGAGAATTTGTTATCTACAGCGATGCTTCTGGCAAAGGTCTAGGCTGTGTCCTTATGCAACATGGAAAGGTTATAGCCTACGCCTCTCGACAACTCAAAGATTATGAGAAAAATTATCCTACTCATGATCTAGAGTTGGCAGCAGTCGTTTTCGCGTTGAAGATCTGGAGACACTACTTGTACGGAGAAAAAGTGGATATCTATACGGATCATAAAAGTCTCAAGTATTTCTTCACCCAGAAGGAACTCAACATGCGACAACGACGTTGGCTTGAACTGTTAAAGGATTATGACCACACAATCCAGTATCACCCGGGAAAGGCGAACGTTGTAGCTGACGCTTTGAGCAGAAAATCTTATGCAAGTACAAGTGCACTGCTGACAACACAAAAGTGTATTTTGTACGACTTGGAAAAGATGGAGATAGAGCTAAAGACACCAGGGACCCACTCGAAGATTGCTCACGTGCGAGTAGAACCAACTTTAATCGATAAAATTAAAGCTGCTCAAGCTACCGATCCGGAACTGATAAACATGATAAAGAAAGTACAAGAAGGTGCCATTCCCGAAGCAAGAATCGACGAGAAAGGAATACTTCGAGTCAACTCTCGACTCTGTGTTCCTAACGATCCTGAATTAAAACATAAAATCATGATGGAGGCACACAACACGCCGTTTGCAATCCACCCAGGAGGTACCAAGATGTATCGAGATCTTCGACATACATTTTGGTGGAACAATATGAAAAGAGAGATTGCGGAGTTTATCTCAAGGTGCCTAACTTGTCAACGTGTCAAGGCAGAGCATCAAGTTCCTAAAGGTCCATTACAACCACTTGAGGTTCCCGAATGGAAGTGGGAACACATCAATATGGATTTCGTGACGGGTCTTCCCAAAGTTTCTCAAGGCTTAGATGCAATTTGGGTCATCGTAGATAGATTGACCAAATCCGCTCATTTCTTGCCTATACGAGAAAACTTTTCACTTGAACGTCTTGCCGGTATGTACATAAATGAGATCGTGAGATTGCATGGCATGCCAGTTTCCATAGTTTCTGATCGAGATCCTAGATTCACTTCACGCTTTTGGATCAGTCTACAAAAAGCTATGGGCACTGAACTACGTTTTAGTTCTGCATACCATCCTCAAACGGACGGACAATCGGAAAGGACGATCCAGACCCTCGAAGATCTTTTGAGACTTTGTGTATTAGACTTCAAAGGAAGTTGGGATAAGTACTTGCCGTTGGTGGAATTTTCTTACAACAACAGTTACCAAGCAAGCATAGGCATGACTCCATTCGAGGCATTGTATGGAAGGAAGTGTCGCTCTCCAATATGTTGGAATGAGGTAGGAGAAGCAAAATTGTTGGGACCCGAGTTGGTACGCTTGACGACCGAAAAGATCCAAATGATCCGACAACGAATACAGACCGCACAAGAACGACAAAAGAGTTATGCTGATCTTCATTGGAGAGACGAAAGTTTCAACGTCGGAGATCATGTATTCTTACGTGTTTCTCCATGGAAAGGGGTTACAAGATTCGGAAAGAGAGGAAAGCTCAACCCTCGATTTATTGGCCCATTTGAAATCCTCGATCGAATAGGAACCGTAGCCTACAGACTAGCCCTACCACCAAGTATGTCTCGCATCCATAACGTTTTTCACATATCTATGTTACGTAAATATGTGAAGGACCCAAACCACGTCATTGAGTTAGAACCAGACGTTATAGCAGAGGATTTAACATACGAGGAGGTACCTGTTAAGATCCTGGATAAGAAGGAGCATATCCTACGCTCAAAGGTTATACCTCAAGTTAAGGTTTTATGGAGGAACCAAGATACTGAGGAAATGACCTGGGAGCTAGAATCTGAGATGAAATCTAAGTATCCTTACCTCTTCGATATGTCAGGTACGTCAATTTCGGGGACGAAATTTCATAAGCAGGGGAGGTTGTAAGACCCCGAATTTTATGAAATACAAAATTTAATTTTTCTTCATATATATTTTTTTTGAAACAGTAAGTGGTTAAATTAACAAAATTGAAAGTTAAGGATGTTATGTGCAAATTTTATTTTGTCGGACAATATTCGCTTTGTCGGGGAATATTCGTTTGGTCGGGGAATATTCGTGCCGTACGACGGCGCCGAAATAATAAATTATTGGTGGACCCCACAACGGAATATTTGTCGGATATAAAAAACGACAGAAGTAACCTTTTTAAATAAAAATAGTCAACGGAACTGTTAAAATACCGGTGATAAAAGAATAGTAGCATACGGTAGTTTATGGTATTTTCTGTAGCACACGGTACTCTACAGTAACACACGGTATTGCATAGTGTCTCATATTATTGGTCTGATAATTGACACCGTAACTGTTACGCATCATTTCATCGATAATTGTCACTGCATAATATTTTATATTATCAATTCAATAATTGTTGTTACACAGTATTTTGCATTATTGATTTAATAATTGTCATTACACTGTATTTTATATCATTGAGTCAATAATTGTTGTTGCACTGTTTTTAAAATTATTGAACCTAATAATTGTCACAGTAACATATGCACAGTAATTCACATTATTGAATCAATAATTGTCATTACACAGTAACGTATGCTTTATTTTACATTATTGTTATCTCTATTATGATGTTATTTAAACAGTTGTATTTCATTAATTTATTGACTTGATATCTAAGAGCTAACTATACTGTATTTATAACAATTAGTCATAATAATTGAATTGATAAAGTTATTTGTTTATAATATAAAGTTAGGTGATTATTAGGTGATATGAAATGAATGGTGTAGATTAAAGTGTGAATTATTGTTGAATAATTGAATTGATTTGTTTATAATATAAAGTTAGGTGATTATTATGTGATATGAAATGAATGGTGTAGATTAAAGTGTGAATTATTGTTGAATAATTAAATTGATTTGTTTATAATATAAAGTTAGGTGATTATTAGGTGATATGAAATGAATGGTGTAGATTAAAGATAATATAATATTTGAAATGGATGGTGTAGATTAAAAGATGATCTTTAAATGAATGGTTTAGATTAAATGAATGATAAGATTTTTGGCTATAAATAGAAGCCTTAACTTAAGGATTTTTCATAAACTTCCTTACTTGTTCTTTCTTTCTCTCTCTAAATACTTCTTGTGAAAGTTCTCTCTAAGTGTGCTTAAGTCATCTTGAGTATTTGTGAAGATCTATAAGTATACGTGTACTGTTCAAGTTAATCAACCTCATTTAAATCAATATCCAGTCACGTGTTGAGGTAAGGGATACCATCTTTTTCATCTTCCATTATTCAAACATACTATGGTAAGGGATTATCATTATTTGATTCTCGATAATAATATTGTTTCTTCCTTACTCATAAGACGTGCCTTTTATTTCCATGTATTAAATTGTGGGAATAACCTTACGGAGCGGATTGCCGCCTGTTGGTGAATAACCTTTCGTATTCATTCATTATTAATCTCTGAGAATAACCTTACGGAGCGGATTGCCGCCTGTTTGGTGAATAACTCTTTGTACTCAAATTCTATTAAATTGTGGGAATAACCTTACGGAGCGGATTGCCGCCTGTTTGGTGAATAACTCTTTGTACTCAAATTCTATTAAAGTGTGGGAATAACCTTACGGAGCGGATTGCCGCCTGTTGGTGAATAACCCTTTGTATTAATTTCCTTCACCTTTTGTTAATCAAACCTGCTACGGTAAGGGATATTATTTTCTTTCATACTCTTAAATCGAAATTTATTATGGAACTATTGCTTCTATAATTCCTGAAAATATTATATGTTCCATAATAGTTGAACTTCATTATTTCAACTGAACCTTCCTATTTACGTGAACCTTTCTATTGAATTGTAACCGTTATTCTGAACTGTGGATCTTGAATATCATTTTTAAATCTCACTCCACATCATGTTGACAATTTGGACATTATTTGAATCTGTACAAAGTAAACTTCCGATACTTATTGTTATCCTATTTCTTCTGTTCATCATTTATATCATTCTAATCATCCAAAAATCAAGCTGTTGTGAATATCTGTGGCCGGGGGCACAGATGTGATATATTTATTGAACAGATGATAGGTTAAAGGCGATATAATAGGTTAAAGGCGATACATCTGTTCGGTGTCTTTTATGGCACGTGGTGAATGTTCTCTTTGGCCCGTAGTGCAAAGATGAATTGTTGTTTGGTATGATTATGACCAAAGGCTGAATCTGGTATAATCATGACCGTTGGTGTTATATTGAATGTCTTTGGCCCGTAGTGCAAAGATGAACTGTTGATCTGCATGATTATGATCAGGAACTGTGAATTTGTATTATCTTGACTAATGATATTTCAGATGATAAAAGTTGATGATGTTTTTCCTAAAAAGAGAACCTAGTGGACATTATAGTCTGCATTATTCTTCTAATAGATTACTCATTCCGCTGCTATTATTGATCTGAACGTTGTTTAAGAATTTAACTGCAGTTTTTGATATAAATCTTGTAGTCTATTGTATTCTATGAAGAACTCAACTGTTGAAGACTAATGATAATTTATTCGTCATTATCTTAGTCATGATATTCTTTACTGGGCTATTTGAGCTCACCCTTTCTTTTGTTCCATTGTTTTTCAACAGGAGATGAAAACATAACAGGGTCTAGCCGGGGAATGGAGTGAGGGTCCGAGGAATAGTTATCATAGTCTTCACGTTTTGTAAAATAGTGTGGTAATAATAGTGAAGACTTAGTTGTGTATTATTATACACTGTATTGTTGTACGTTGTGCTTTGTTGTAATAATTTTGTTGTAGTCTTTTGACGACTCAAGTTTGGGCTGTGTGGGCCCAGATTTGGGGGCGTCACATAGTTGTGTATTATTATACACTGTATTGTTAAACGTTGTAATAATTTTGTTGTAGTCTTTTGACAACTCAAGTTTGGGTTGTGTGGGCCCAGATTTGGGGGTGTCACAACCATTTCTAGCCACAACTAGCAAATATTTGAATATAGAAAAACATTTTTGGTTCCTAAGCAGTTGGATAATATTAGGCTACGAAAATTTGTGTAAACACATTTAATGTGACAAGAAAAAGAATCAATTAGTACTATAAATTAATTCAAGAAAATAATCAGTTCTAAAAATTAAGTGGGTGGGTTGCAACTAAAGAATAAATTACATAAATTAGATTTACCGTTAATCACCAACTCTTCATCCTCTTCATTTCTCGCCAAGGCTATATCCCTCTTGTTCTCCTTAATCACATCCTTCTATCTTATTTCCTCCTCTTCCATCTCCTCGTCCTCCTTCATATGTGATTGTGGCTGTGATTGACGATGGAGGACACACATATTACACGGAGGATCCAACGATGTCGGATGATTAGGGACTCTTTCTATTGCCATATCTCTCTCCCTGATTGATACTAAGTCTAAGTATTTAGATTAAGGTTCAATCGGATAGGATTGGGTTCGATCGGATGGAATTGGGGATGGAATTGGGTTGGAGGCAACCTTTTTAATTCTTAGGGTAGCTAGCTTAAATTTGTATTGAAGTTGAGCTGGGCTGATGGATAACTTATTAAATTTGTATAGAAGTTGGGCTGATGACTAGATTCGCAGGCCAAATTATTTTAGGCCACATTCAAGATCGGGCTCAGGCCTTTTTTCATGGCATATTAGGCCATTTACTAAAAAATGAGACCTCTTCAAGGCCTTCAGGTTGAGCTTTTTTAGGTGGGCGGATCGAGGCCGTGCTTCTTGCCTTTTGTGCACCTCTAATCCCCACCATCGTCAATAGCAGATTACCGCCGCCCCCACTATCGTCTTTAACAAAATCTCTTTATTCCCACCTTCTTCGATGCTCTACCCCTGATTTCTCCAACTTCATCCCTAATCGTATCCTTAAATCTACCATTCTCAAGTGGTCTGACGTTCCCCTAAACCCCTTGACTTCCATTTTGCTCAAAATCCAAACAGAAACTTAGCTGTCTTGGTGGCCGAGCCACATATCTTCCAGTAGTTCAGTAGAATCGGAGATACCCACCACTCCACCGATGACCAATACCATTCGCCCCTTTTGCTACTCTTCTTCATTGTCTTCTGATGTCGAAATCCTAGCCCTCGTACTTTCTCTCCCCCTTTCCATAATTCTTAACCCTTAAAAAATCAAAATTAGAATTATACTATATATAATGCTTGGATGTTCTATTCGGAGAATTTCTGTTGATACTTACAATTAGTACAATAATAATTTTTGAGAATTTGTAGTAATATATACATAGTGCTTTGGAGTATTTATCTTCCTAACGAGATCGGTTCTTCTTCTTAGATTGGATATATAGCTGATGAGAAGAGGGAATGAGATGAATCTGCAGGGAGTTATCTTCATGTGGTTGTATGACAGTAGTCGGATGGCCTTGATCGAGACACCAAATTATTGATCAGAGAAAGAGCTTGCTAAGGCGGAGGTAGAGAACAACAGGGAGTGTGGGCAGAGAGGTGGATACGCAGCAGACGACGGTGAAGTTTTGGCCGTAGAAGTGATGGCATTGAAAATGGTCAGGTTAATTGAAATTCCATGTCAGAATATCTGCGTAATTAATTAGTGAAAAAAAACTAATTAAAAAAGTCAGCTTAGTAAAAATAAACAGTCAGACTTCGTCAACTAACTAACGTCTACAAACAAGAAATAAAAATAAATTCTCTATTGAGCTTAATGTTTAATTGAGAATATTTATATTTAATTATTTAAAACAAAAAATAAATATAAATTCATTAGTTATTAACATTATTTACCCATTAACTTTTCCATTTTTTTTTTGTTCTAAACTCAGAAGCATATTATAGTGAGGATAAAATGAGGAAGCCAACATTAGTCAAAGTGCGCATAGCTCAACCCAAAACTTGTTATTGATTAATCAGTTTCTTCTTCTTATTATTAAAACTTCAAAACTTGGAAAATATAGACAGAAAGTATCCTCTTCCATACATGTGTTGATCAGTTTAGGATAAAATATCACCTTTCTTAATTTAACCATCTTTGGGAAAAGAAGCAAGTGAAAATTGTATTGGTTATATAGGTTGAGACCATCAATCTCAAAGGGAACAAAAACAAAAGAGTTTCAAATTTGGTATAATTTTCAAAATACCAAACGAAATTAAATTTAAATTGGAGTTTGAAATTTGAATATAATGTGATACAAGAAAGAATGGTAGATGGTTTGTGAAACATATCCAATGCCACACTAATTGTTGTCCAAGTGTCTTAAATTATTGTTGTCCTCATTTACAATTTTGGCGTGTCCCTATCGAAAACGCTTCAAAAACTAAGTACGTGTCACAAGTATGTGTACAAACAGGGACGAAATCATGAATGTTTTTTTTGTGGCACATAACTTAATACTATAAGATCGTGAAAATTTAGTAGATTTTGAGAGTACCACTTCTGATTTACTTTTTAATTAGAATAAGAATTTTTTCTGTTGCAATATATATATATATATATATATATATATATATATATATATATATATATATATAAACCCTTTATAGTATATAAAGTCGAGCAAGAAATGACCATAAAATTTGATATTTGTATAATATACCGGGAAAAATGGTAGGAATGACATATTTATAAATTTACTCATTTGACTTTCTGACATTTTTTTAAAGAATATAATATATACTTTATATTTTTCATAAATCTTGGAGGGGCCTAAAGTAAAAATATCAAAATTTTAGAGGTTTAATTTCTTTTGAAAAAACTCCAGGATAGCCCGGGCCCTAGCATAGCTTCATCACTGTGTATAGAAAAGTTATATTTCAACAAGAAATTTGATATTTTGACGAGGTGTTTCTCACGTGATATAGAGAGTAAGTTTTATATTTATTCACATTTATTTATGGAGTAAAATTCAAAAAATTATCTTTGATTTACTCAAATTCTCAAGCCATCATATATGATTTAAAAATTATCGAATGACCAGAGGTGGTTTACCCTCAAATATTACATCAGCACATGCGTTAGTTTTTGTGTAAAACGACTATTTTCCCTCTATTTATACACCTTCATTTGCAAACCCACCCTCACCTTCTCTGCTCTACTTGTGCCAACTGTAAAATTAAACCCCCGTAAAACCCAACAATTGCAACAAAACTTCAAGCTCCTCTAATGGGGTCTTGCTCGTTAAGGGTTATATGGAGGAATCAAACGCTGTTTACGGTTTTGCTAATAAGGTAATTGGGGCGCTCCCTTTAATTGGCATTTTTGCTCGAATTTTCAGCGATGTAGGCATCGTCGGCGGTGAAATCATCCATTTTGCGAAGTTTAGGAGGAGGGTTGGCAATAATTCTTCGATAAATGACTCCAGAGCTTTCGATGAATTTCAAGAACGTAGAGGCCGGGTAAATTTTTATTTATTTATTAATTACATGGATTTTGAATCTTTGATTTATTATCACTCGTTATATTAGTCGGAATTGTCATGTTTGGTGTTACCATATGCTAAAATATTGGAGTAATTTCCAATTTCATGATTGAAATTACATGTAGTTTGTATCATCACGTTGCAGTTTATATTGTCACCATTTTGATCTGTTAATTAATTAGGATATATCGTGTCGTAATTTTAATTTTAATGTTAAAATATATTTAATAATTTTATATATTTTTGAATTTGAGATGTTGAACAAAGTAAAAAAAAAAATTTAGGAAAATTAAAATATGATGCATAATCTAATAAGCAAATTAATATATATGAAATACCTAATAAGCAACTTAATATATGACAAAATAAGCAAATTTAAATGACAAAATAAGATTAAAATAATAAGCAAATTTAAATGACAAGATAAGATTAAAAAAAAATTACCTACAAATTTTTTGGGAGTTAAAAGGAGGTGATTTTGTAGGCTTGTAAATGACAAAAATTAAAAATTGAGGAAGAGATAAAATCTTGAATGGTTAGTTGTTATATACTACGATAGATAGATATTTTAGACTTTTGCTGAACAAATATGATTGTTGGAACTCACTTCACTAGCTCAAAAGCGAGTGAAGTACACTTGTTGTTAGTTTGGATCGAAACGAGATAACTTAATATTCGATGGTAAACTATTGGTAGTCATTCAATAATCTCTAAACTACATATATGTGGTAACTCAAGAATATGAGTAAAACAGGTGATTTTTTGAATTTCTCTTATTTATGTGAGAGGGCACATTGAGTACATTTCAAATATTATTGAAAAAAATCATCATTCTACATATTTTAATTTTTTTTAGTACTAATAAGAACATTCCCTAATAATAAAAACTAAAAGTCTTTGCAAATCAATTTCAGCTCAATTACGAACTAGGCTAACCTGATCAACTCAAGAAACTTTCCTAAGCGTAAATAGCAATGCTATTGAGAAAATATCATAAGTTATTATACGAAAGGTTTATTAATACTCATAGATAAAAATTATATATACTACGTTTGAAATGAAAGAATAAAAAGAAGAAGAAGTGTATTTGGTGATTATTCCGGCAAGTAAATCATCCCAATGAAACAAAAATTCATTCAATTCTTGATTTTTATTTTATGGGAGAGATGATAGAATATAATCAATCTCAATAGAATAGATGTGACAATTATGTCATCCAATTATACTAAATATTAACTTGAGATTATTTTTGAAACTCAAATGCACATTAACGTGCCTTAATAAGTTGATCAATGTACAACTTTCTTTTATCTTCAATTTTATTATCTATTGTAGTTGGATATGTTGTAAAATAAATTCATTTACAGTAATAACAGTAACAAAGTAGAACTCAACAACAATAATTTGAACAAGTAAAAGCGAGTGAAATGACATCATCAATAAATCGAGATGTGTATGGACACTGTCCATAAGAAAATATTTTGGCCATCTCGGAGTAAAATTGTCGGTGTTCTATAGTCTTAGTCAAAGCAATCTCTAAGATTCGACGATCTTATCTCACTACAATCGAGCACTGGAACTATAGTGGAATGCATAAATAAACCTTATGTTATCTTAACCACAGAAAGAGGTGAAACCAATATATAGAGAAATTATGTGTAAATAGAGGAGAGAATGTTTTAGAGGTGTATGTTAGAATAAAAGAAATGATCTCTATTTATATGTGAATACTTTCAACACGTTTTACAAATTAAGGAGTGAAGCAAAACTAAAAAAAAGAGTTGAGTGATTGACTAATTGAGTAATATAAGGCACAAGAAATGGTGTGATGTAATTAGCACAAACCAGTCATTTAATTAATTAGTTAATTAATTGAGTGATGTACGGCACGATAAATGGTGTGATGTAATTAGCACAAATAACTTATATGATTAGTCAATCAATAGAAACTAATTTTAAATAAAATATCTCAACATTAAGTTTTTGATATACCTAATTCAATAATATATTTAACAACCCTCCACATATATCAAAAATGAAGAAATTACAAATAGAAAAGAATGAGGAGGAAATCTGGTCAAGAACAAAAGAAAAGTAATACATAAGAATTAGTGTCTTTCAGGACTATGAACTAGCCGTAGAGGAATGAAGCATGATTTACACAGGGACTTGGTGAAATTAAGATTTTTATGAACCTCATCCCCTTATGTAGAGTAGAGGCCTCACGCTCGTACTACAATTTTAAGCTAGGTTGTTAAATGTGATTTGGCACATCTATGGCCACTATCCCTGAAATCTCATGAGTATTTTAGAGATACCTGCCTAGTTTTTATAGATATGGCCATGTCTCACACTCACGTAGGTACTTTTCATTAAGTGTGTCCTATAATATAAACACACCACTTAATCTGGACTATTAAAAGGCATTAAGAGTTAGTAAAATGACTCATCCTCATTAATATAGTATAGTACACCATAGGGAGGACTCACAAATACAAGATGGATAGTGCCTCCTTACCATTCCGTGATTTGTTATTACCTATTTAAATCTACTTCAAGGAATTACCAATCATATAAGTTGGATTACCATCACTATTGGTCCTGTTGGTAGGCAAAAGTCTTATCATTTCCATGTACTTTCCACTAACATTTTGTTAAGTGGTTTGATCAACAAATTTACAAGGTTAAACTTTGACACCACAAAGTCGAGAGATATAATGCTTTCGCAAGGCACCCATACACTTTGAAGTATTTAAGATTTAGTGTGAATTTCTCTCAAAGTTCACAAGGCATTTTTCCAGTTTTCTTAGAAAGAATTCGATTTTAAAGATGACATTACGCATACTAGAGTTTATGAAAAAATTACTTAAGATTGTTGTAAAATAAATTCATTTATAGTAGCTACAATAATAAAGTAGAACAAAACATCAATAATTTGAACAAATAAAAGAGAGTGAAGTGATATCACTAACAAATTGAGGCGTATATAGACATTGTCTTTATGAAAATACTGACCCTCACAAAGTAGAACTGTCGGTGTTTTAAAGTCTCAGCCAAAACAATCTCTATGATTCAACGATCTTATATCACCACAACCGAGTACTAAAACTATAGTAAAATACAGTAATCAATCTTATACTGTCTTAAGTAGAGAAAGAGATGAAATCAATAAGTAGAGACTTTATGTGTATAGAGAAAAGAGAGAATACTTGAGAGGTGTGTGTTAAAATGAGAGGTTTAATCTCTATTTATAGGTGAATACTTTCAACACATGTTATAAATTAAGGAGTGGAGTAAGGTTAAATAAAATAATTAATTGATTGATGTAAGGCACACAAAATAGTGTGATGTAATTAGCACAATTTATTGACTTAATTAGTTAATTAATTGAGCAATGTAAGACGCAAGAAATAGTGTAATGTAATTAAGACAAATCAATCATATGATTAGTCAATTAATAAGAACTAATTTTAGATAAGATCTCTCAACATAAATATTTGTAATATTTTGCACTTTTAGATTTTTATATGAATAGTATAAAATCAGTTTGTTAAAATAATGTTTATAACAACTATTTGTTATAAATTATATATATATATATATATATATATATATATATATATATATATATATATATATATATATATATAACAGGATATAAATGAAAAAATTGAACCATGAAGGGTTAATGTTAATTTTGACCCGACCCGGAATATCACCATGAGTAAATGCCCGTCACGTCTCTTACCAGAGATTATTTCTTAATTCTTACGGAGCGAAGCCAATTAGCCAACAGAAGCTGAGCAAAACAAAAGAGAAATTAGGGTTTCGAATTAAGGAATCAGCTGAAGATGATCTACGATGTGAACTCACCTCTCTTTCGCTCCTTCCTTAGCCAGAAGGGAGGCTCTTCCGATAAGAGGTCATTTCTCTATCTATATATTTGTTTGTAATTTTTGGTTATACTCATAGTTTTAATTGTTTACGAAATGTATATCTAACATTTCTCGATGCATAATGAAACAGCCATATTTTCTAAGGTTAATATTCAACTGCCATTTGATTTTTTAGTATGTTCACGCTTGTAATGAAAACTGGTTTATAAGGTTTTCATTCTGTAGTTCTCTATTGGCTGAGATTTTGCAATGCCTTGTAGAATGAATTAATATGGTACAAGAGGCTTTGTCGACCTACAGATTTGTGGTATTAATTTAAATTGAATTTCTCTGAAGGCATCCAGTAGATCTAGCACCTCATTAAAGAAGTTTTTAGCAAATAAAAGTTGAAGATGGAAATGTTGTTGGCTGCATTAGTTGCAGCTTAAATAAGTAATTGTGTACCTATATTCTTATCTAGAACCCATATATGTTTGTGAATAAACTTGTTACTAAAATTACAAAATTGCTGTAATTTGGATGGAATAAATAGTAGAATGGCTTGGCGAGGGATCAAGAAAGTCATGCTATTTAAATAGGCTTGAGTTTTCAACGAACATGGCATTAATTAGGTTTTCAATACTCAAAAGTTTGTCTTATTTATTTTAGACCCGGGTTATTGACTTAAATGGTTAAATATTAGTCTATACTCCTTCAGTGTAGGATTGGTTTTCAATGACTTCTTGTGGAATGCCATTGTCAATTGGTAATGTCTTCTCGGAAGTATCCAAGTTCCAAGACTAAAATAAACATGTTAAATTACTGGCCTAGTTGATTGATGTACTTTTGTATCCTGGTTTGTATTTACTTTTGTGCATTATTCTGTAATGATTAGTGCTTGATTTTTCAATCTTTGCTTGTTATGCTTCTTATGTTTGAATGTTTATTCATTTTGGAAATTCAGGCGAACTGAAGAGCAAAAGCCAAAGGAACAGAGGCCGAAAGCAAACGAGAATAAGCCTGTAATGACAGAATAGTCGAATACTTGGTGTAGAAGCCAGCATGCGGCAGGTCTCGTAAATGATGTCATGAGTGTTGGTTAGGAGTTGTTTTTAAGTGATTTTGTTTGATGTTGGAACTACTTGTCTGTAAGAGTTTGCTTTGAATTAAACCATGTTTCTGAAATATATGTTATCGTGAGAACTTGATGGATGTGGCTTTTTAAACCTGGCAAGTATTTGAGATTTATAATTTGAAGAGGATTAATATTATAGTAAAATGCTTCGATGGTGTTGGCATTGCTGTAGCAATGCTTCCAGTAGTGCCTTTGTTGGATGGTCTTTGAAGCATTCAATACTTTTCTTTATTGGCAGTTTTCTACATAGTAATATTTTGTTATATAAATGGAACTTCACCTGTAAAACTCCGGCAGGTTGAAAATTTGGTTCTAGTTCCACAACTAATTGACCTGATCCAACCAGAGAAACCAGGGGACATATATTTCTGACTAAATTGTTATATGTTAATTATTCCTTTGTATATTGCACATGGGACAATTGCAGATATAATCTTAGAATAGACTTATGAAGCTTTTAGATAGTCCAAGGTCTTGTGTGGCTATATAAGGTAAAAGAATGGTCAGGCAAGGGAATTTAATATAGCCTTCTATTGCTTTAGGTCATTTGAGCCTCTTGGTTTGGCTGGTATTCCTTGTTTTATTGGAGTGTTATACTTCATCATGATTTTGAGACCAAAGGGGTACTAGTGAATTTTTAATTTTTGATTAGTGAATAACTGATGATGCATATAAACTTCTGGTTTTATATTTTTTTGTTGCTATTCATTATAATTCGTATATTTTTTCCTGGATGATTGAGCCAGTTGTGGTGACTGTTAGCATTCCAGTGTAGGCTCCCCTTGTTTTTGAGTCTATATCCTCCACCCCCACCCCCACCCCCACCCCCACCCCCTTCTTTAAGTTCTGGCACACATAAGTCGGTTGTAACACTAGGTAGGTTGACACCAGCGGTGGAGAAGAAATTAGAAATGGAGTTTCGGTTAATAGGACAATCATGGTGCCTGTGATCAAGAGCATTGGTATTATAAGTTACAGGGAAGAATGTTATTAAAAAGAGTAACAACAGACGTATGGGGTCCAGTCCAAGTTAAGGGACAAAAGCTGAGGGACAAAGGAAGGTCCCATGTGAACACCACGTCCTGTTCAGCCCTCCTCAATCGCCTCTAGTCTTCTGTTTCTCACCATTTCCATACTCCTACCGGAAATAGAAATATTCATGTGTGGTAGTAATTATTAAGTCAGCTAGCTCTTTTAAAAAATCAATTTCATTTCTAAAAATAATATGATTGGATAATTCCGCATTAAATTAAGATGTGAATTTAGAATGCGCACTCATGGAGTCCGTCTTCTTAACTCTACAAATATGAAAACTTCTATTTGGAAGGGTATTTCCGTTTTATACTCGACAGATATTTCCATTAAGTAATTTAATTCTTCAAAATCAGAATAATTAACAGGGTAATATTGGGAGTTTTAAAATCTTACTACTTATTTTAATGATATTTTTCGGCACAAAGAATAATATTACAACTAGACTGAAAGTACCACTATTGCATAATCATGCACGACTACTTTCATTTTTATATTTTCACAAATATTTGTTGAGAGTGATAATGTAAACATGTTAAAGCTTTCCAAGTTGATGGACCTAAGTTGGTACTAGCATTAGTTAGTTACCCACAATCGCCAATCCACCGTTGTTAAATGCTTAAAGTTTTTGATAAATATTCAAAAGAGAGATGGGACATTTTAACTGGGACAGTGAGTAGCAGTGGTATAGTATCAAAAAAATCTTTGAGAGAATTTTCTAAAGGAAAATACTCTTTCTTGCCATTGTTAGTTGGTCGGTAGTCTCGCTCTCTTTCTCACACACACACACACACACACACACACACACACAATTATCAGCCCTTTATTCACGCCGGCTTCACTCCCACAATCACACATTTTCTCTCCTATTTCTACGAAGGGAAAAAACTGTCATCTCCACTCCATCACCATCTTCCTATTTTCCACCTCATTTCTCCCTCATAATTTTTTTCTATATATCCACTTGAGTTGAAGAGAAAATGGGTGCGCCTGTGCTTGTCAAGCGCCTCCAAGCCTCAATTCCCTAGTCTCATTCTCTCTGATTTTGCTCTCTTTTGGTCCCTCGTTCTCTCCCACCCTCTCTACTTCTTATACTTCATCTTCTTCTATCCTTACCTTCTCAAACTCCTCTCTTCATCACCACTTCTCTCCTCCTCCTCGACCTCGGCCACGACAACTCTGCTCCTAAATTATCTGAACCCGGAGCCAGTTTCTTCCTCTCCACAATATTCCTAGCAATTACACACAGATTACGCCCAAAGGTTGCGTACGAAAACCAAGAGTTTCATACTAATTTGAGGAGTTTGAAGCACATAGTATTGTGTTTCTGTTTGACACATCAACATTTGATGCCACAGAAAATCCAGTTGAAGAAAACTGCTTACAAGCTTTTGATGATCGAGAAGTTGCCAATTTAGAAGGAAAACCAGCTGGCGAAGTTGCTCAAGTTGAGAGTACTAATTTGCCATTCGTGGAGGGAAAAAGATTACAAGAATTCTTGAAGGAATTGGAGGACTTTGAAAATAAGGTGGGAGATAAAACAGTTGATCCCCCGGGCGCGAATTCCAATAAAGTTGTTAAAGAGCATGAAGAGTCAACCACGAGAAGCGAATCCGAGGCAAAGGATAGTATTAATACAAGGGAGTGTAACAACGGAGGAGAATATATACACTGAAAAGGTAATGTTACATGCCAAGCCACTTTATCAAAATGTCGATGTTAATAACGGAGGAGAAAGCCCTTCAAATCTGGGGAGTTGGCCGAATTTGGGTACGAATATCGGGACATATGGATCCATGAGAAAGGAAAAGGAGTGGAGGAGGACATTAGCATGCAAACTATTTGAGGAGTGGCACAATGCTGCAAT
Organism: Hedera helix; assembly: GCA_947179155.2. NCBI lineage: Eukaryota > Viridiplantae > Streptophyta > Magnoliopsida > Apiales > Araliaceae > Hedera > Hedera helix. The sequence goes on from OX359271.1 coordinate 50,568,846, forward strand.
GGAAGGAGATGAAGGGATCGATTCGCTTTGGGAGGCGTACGAATCCAAGGATTTGAGCGAGTCGAAGCGAATGGCCAATGCCAAGAAGAGGAATAATATTAAGAAGAATAGTAGTTAAAAAGATTACTGTGGGCCGTGGGGATGAAGTAGAAGATGATGAGGAATTTGAGATGAAACATGCACAGCTTTGCTGCTTACAAGCATTCAAATTGTCAGCAGGGAAGATGAATTTGGGAATGGGAAGGCCTAATCTTGTTAGGATTTCCAAGGCCCTTAAAAGGAATTAATTGGTTTCACCATATGAAAAGGCATGGGAATGGGAAGAAGTAGAGATTTTAGAGTAATTAAATGGGCATGGTAAATTATAATTCTGTAGTAGTATTTGTCAAAATGTCAACTTCCAAAAGTATAGATTTTCCTTCTAGTGTTCATATGAAAGTGTTACTTTCTTTTTTTGTACTTTTCCTTTCTTCAAGATAATGGGTGCCTTGGTATTTTTTTTGGGAGGGGCATGATGTTTAAGCTCCTTTCGGACCAATGCAGTTGGGCCTCAATATAAACCATCACAGAGGCTTTCCTTTTCTTTTTTTGCTTTCATGATTTCGAGGCTTTTCTAGGAGTGGGAGTCTGGAATGGACTGTTACACCAATAACAACAAAAGATCTTCCTAGCCTACTAAAGAATGGAACTATGTGGGGGCTAAAAAGTTGCTCCATTTAAGGGGGTCCAAGAAAATTTTATACTATTCTAATTACTATTTATCTATATTACAAAGCGAGAGGAAATTGGACAGCTTTTATACTATTTTATACTATTCTAATTACTTCCATTCTCTCTCTCTCTCTCTCTCTCTCTCTCTCTCTCTCTCTCTCTCTCTCCACTCCTGTATTAATCCCTATATTTTTTTTAATAATATTTTCTTATTCATTTTATACACACCTAGTGTGTGCCAAATACTAGTTTTTATAAAACGTGGTCAAAGCATAAGTTGAAGTGTGGTAAAAAAAATATAAATAATTTTTTTTCTCTCAAAGGACAATTATAACTAGTACTAGTATTTTTATGTAATTTCTCCAAAATGCTAAGGGTCAATGATGCAAGGGGTGCTGTTGGGTTCAAGATAACTTATAAAATAAATAAACTCAAATATGAAGCTTTTAAATAATTCAACAAAGTAAATTTGGACCATTTTCTATCCCTTTTCATTTTTTTCTTCAAGAAAATACTACAAATAAGCAAAAAATATTAGCTCAATTCTTACAAAATAAATTATGATGGATCCATTTATTAGTATTTACTACATTGCTCTCATTATTATTTAATATTTGTTTATTTACTGATTTTTAAGGATTAAATATAATTTATTTAATTTAGTTTCAAACTTAAATGCACCATTCCAAAACTGGTGTCGTGTAGGGGTGTCCATCGGTTTTTTACCGAACCGGAACCGAAAAAACCGAACCGAAACCGAACTCGAATTACCGAAAAACCAAGAACCAGTACCGGTACCGAATTACCGGTTTCGGTACTGGTTCGGTACAAATTCGGTTCGGTTTTCGGTTTTTACCGATTCGTAATATATATAATTATAATTTATAAATAATAATTATATATTAATTTATTTATATATTATAATAATATATATAATTAAATATATTATTTTATATATAATAATATATATAATTATTAGAATTATTATAATAATTAATAAAAATTTAATATTATATTATTTATTTCGGTTCTTTCGGTATACCGGTATTTACCGAAATGCAAAATTGTCCGTACCGGTACCGGTACCGAAAAATATAAAAAAACCGAAAAACCGAAACCGAAACCGAAAAAAATCGGTACCACCCGAACCGGTACCGATCGGTTCGATAAAAAACCGAAAAAACCGATACCGTTGAACACCCTATTGTCGTGGACATACCCTAGAATACCTTATTTAAAGTAGATTCATTAATTATTACATGTACGGAGAGAGTAACCCGAACTTTAAATCACGGATGCTATACATACGTGTTATAATATCATCATCGCGGGAGGCGAAACCCACCCAGCACCCTCTACGCGTTCTTCCTCTTCTTCATTTTCTCACTACTACTTCCTGTTCCCGATGATGTAGTGAGAGATCTGATCTTTCTTTCATTCTCTCCTAAATTTCCTCCGTGGAGTTCAACTAAATGACGAACTCAGCGGTGTTTCGAACCACTCGACCTCCTCCGCCGGCCATCAAACTCCTCGCCGTTATACTCTTCTTCACTCTCTCCGTCCTATTCGCCTCCTCCTCCTACTCCCCCACTGATCTCCACCTTGTAAGTTATATACATTCATTTATAACAATCTCATTACATTTATGTAAATACTGTATATTTGTTTGATTGTAAGTGTATTTCTCATGTTTTGTGCTCTGCATTTGATTTGTAAGTTCATTTCTTCATTTATTTGTATTTAGGATCTCAAAATCGTGATTAGTTGACATTTCACATCTCACTGTATCTTATCTCTCTATCCGTATTCACTGTTATATCTATATGATGAATATATTTAATTATCAATTTTAGGATTCTAATAGTCCATTTCTTTACTTTTCATCCATCTCGCTTATATTTCGTTGTTTCCGGTGTAACTTAGGGCTCCGCTTATGATTCATATGGAGTTCAATCGATTCGTAGATCTGTATTGGCTCTCAAGTCCGATCCTTTGAAGCCCAGACTGGATCAGATCAGGAAGCAAGCGGATGATCACAGGTCTCTCGTTCTCGCTTACGCTTCTTATGCTCGCAAGCTCAAGCTCGAGAACTCCAAACTCGTTAGGGTGTTTGCTGATCTCTCTCGCAACTATACAGATCTCATTTCTAAACCTGGTTACCGAGCCCTATTTGACTTGCCTGATGCGAATTCGATTGACGAATCCTTGCTACGGCAGTTCGAGAAGAAGGTTAAAGAACGGATTAAGGTCACAAGACAAGTTATCACGGAGGCAAAAGAGTCTTTTGATAATCAACTCAAGATTCAGAAGTTAAAAGATACAATTTTTGCTCAGAATGAGCAGTTAACAAAGGTGAAAAAACAAGGAGCTTTTTCGAGTTTAATTGCAGCGAAATCAATTCCAAAAAGCTTGCATTGCATCACAATGAGGTTAATGGAAGAGAGAATTGCGAATCCGGAGAAATATTCTGATGAAGGTAAGGCAAGTCCACCTGTATTTGAAGATCCAAAGCTTTATCACTATGCAATATTTTCAGATAATGTGGTTGCAGCTTCGGTTGTGGTGAATTCGGCAGTGAAGAACTCAAAAGACCCGAGTCAGCACATTTTCCATGTCGTGACTGATAAGATGAATCTCGGGGCAATGCAAGTTATGTTTAAGATGAGGGATTATAATGGAGCTCATGTTGAGGTGAAGGCAGTGGAGGATTATAAGTTTTTGAACTCTTCTTATGTTCCAGTTCTTCGACAACTCGAATCTGCCAATTTGCAGAAGTTTTACTTTGAGAATAAGCTTGAGAATGCGACAAAAGACACCACTAATATGAAGTTTAGGAATCCGAAGTATTTGTCAATATTGAATCATCTGAGATTTTATTTGCCTGAAATGTACCCAAAGTTGCATAGGATTTTGTTTTTGGACGATGATATTATTGTTCAGAAGGATTTGACTGGACTTTGGGAGATAGATATGGATGGGAAGGTGAATGGAGCTGTTGAGACTTGTTTTGGGTCATTCCATAGGTATGCACAGTACATGAATTTCTCTCATCCTTTGATCAAAGAGAATTTCAGTCCGAAGGCGTGTGCTTGGGCTTATGGGATGAACTTTTTTGATTTGGATGCTTGGAGGAGGGAGAAGTGCACTGAACAGTACCACTACTGGCAGACTCTGGTAAGATGATACTTTTCTGTAAAAAAATTGTTGCGATAATAGCATTACTAGAATTACATTTTTACATTTGGTTTTACGTTGTGATACTATTACTTCGACAACCTAACTCTACGTAATTTAGTTCCTCAAATATATTCCAGCATATGTGATGCATCTACGTAATTTAGTTCTTCAAATATATTCCAGCATATGTGATGCATTAACTGGTTTTGCAGTTCTGTACACTTTATATATCTTTACGAACCATTAGGTTATAAGATAATGTATTGTGTTGTTGCTTTATAAAATTCATTACTTGGGCAGTTTGGTCGCATTAAGATAATGGTGGAGTAGCCATGCTACATTCTAAACAGACCCTGTAATTAGTTTAATGCTGCATATTCATCATTTTTTATTTGGGTTCTTAGTCCTTCTCTTCTGCATCACTTCTATTGCAATGGCAAGGTTGCGTTTTTCTTCTTTCCCTAACTCGAGATGCTGATTTGTTTTATATTTGTTTTTTGGCAGAATGAAAACCGGACCTTGTGGAAATTGGGGACATTGCCCCCAGGTCTGATCACATTCTATTCCACAACCAAGCCATTAGACAAATCTTGGCATGTTTTGGGGCTTGGCTATAATCCAAGCATAACCATGGATGAAATCACCAATGCTGCAGTGGTGCACTTCAATGGGAATATGAAACCATGGCTTGATATTGCCATAAATCAGTTTCGCCCACTTTGGATAAAGTATGTTGATTATGATAATGAGTTTGTCCAGGCATGCAATTTTGGTCTCTAAATAAATGCTGATGATTGAAACCCATGGTTAGAGGATCTGCCAATGCTAATCCTGCTGCTAGTATCTGCTTCTTGTTGCTCATGACTTCTACTTGCACGTAAACCTAGTGCTCTTATCTGATGCCATAAAAATTTATCAGTATAGCAATCTTTTTGTTACAGCAATTTTAAAATGTGCTTCAGAAATGTTTATAGTGTTTACAACTAAATTTTTATTTGAAGTTAAATTATTTAGAGCATTTGTAGGATTTATGACAAAAAAATGTTTATTACTATTTATATACTAGTAATATACAGTGCTTGTCATCCAGATTAATTTGGTCCATGTGATAACAATATCTCATTGTCTATGCTAATGTAGTTTGGCAGATAGATAAACTATGTTGGTTGTATTGCAGTTTGGAAAGGATAGTGTCAATTTATTATTTGGTTGCTATAGCTTCTTGTTGTGAGTATAAGAAAGTAAACACGGCATTGGAGGTCAATCTACTCGCTTTGTCAGTCCAAGGATTGTAAGAGTAATTATTTCTTCTTAGACTAATTATCCAACTGAACATTAAACACAGGAGATGTAATTTATCATGAACAACTTTCTCTATTCTTTAATATCTTAACAATGTCAACCTACGTAGTGATTATAAGGATATTCTTTTTGATTTCTGAAAATTTTGCCATTTTCGACTTTTAGCTATTTAGGCAGTGATGTAACATTTATATGAGCAAAGCCTAGTTCCTTACTAATTGGGGTCTACTTCTAAGTTTGGTCTTTTTTATCTGCTTTGATTTGTGCCCTTGGTTTAGTGTAGGCTCAGATGGAAGGTTATGGATATGTTTTGTTCATTGAGATGAGTTAAAATTACGAATACTGCGCCAATAGGTATTTCGCTAAAGATTTGCAAAATTATGAGAATGAGTGTGCCAGGGTCTTGGTTTTCGTAGTCCTTCTATTCAAAAATATATCTGACAAAAAGATATCTAATATGGTTGAAAAATGTATCTAATTTGATATGTTTTTGAATTAAAGATTCATGTGTGCTGTAATGAATGAATTTATATGTCCAAATTGATCATGTGCTCTCACCAATTCAAGTGCTATTTTTACCCAAGGCTTGCTACTTTGGGTCTTTGAACTAATTTTTGTAGAGTTTGATGTTATGTTAGATGAAGTACATACAAGATATTGCACATCATCCAGTTTCATTGTTGGGAAAAGCCTGGATTGAGACTGCATCTTGTGGGAAAATTATCCCCAGGGCAAATCATGTTGATCAAATAACAAGTTTGGCATCAGACATTTTTTTGAATTGGCACCATGATTAACAAAGTGTTTCAGAGTGCGTCTGGGAGTCTCTCGTATTGTTCTGTCTGCTGAACCATTGTGCTACAATGCAAGTAAAATGTAAAAATGCAAGTCATAAAAAATGTCTGCAATACATTATGCATATATCTGCATATTATTGAAAGTTCAATTTCTTGGACAGGTACAAAACATTTGGTTCTTTTGCATTATCAGTTCCCTTCCTAAGGCCAAAAATATTGATTGCAATCGAGTAGGAATAATGATATTAAAATATCTTCACATTCTTGATTTTTCTAAACTAAAGTTCATAGAAATATAGAAAAGTGGGTTAGCAAATGCAGTCCTGAACATATAACAGTCTCACTTGTGGCTGAAAAAAAAGAAAAATAAATAAAAAATAAACAGAACAGTGTCCAAAAAAGACGATTACAATTCCCGACTTAAATCAAAAGACCTCATTGAACTTGACCCCAAGAACCTCAATAAAACTTCACTACTACATAAATTAAAGTCATGTCAACATGACATGAAAATTTAAGGTGCAAGGCAACAGGTATTATGTAATTCTACTCTTTTGGCAGTGTACATGAACATAGCTCCAGGAAAAGATCAAGAATAAAATAACATAACAATGACAACATTACTTCACTAGGAAATGTACCAGTACACTACAGGACAAAAGCTTCTCTAACCCCTTAATAGTCTCTGCTACCACAGAAAAAAATGCACCAAAAGGAAGTCAAGAATCCCTCGATAAAATTTCAAACAGCAGGACCAGAAAGCTGTTTGCCAAAAACTAAAATCTTCTTTTCGTTCTTTTGTTTTGCTGGTTGGTTGCCAACAACTTAATCACTACATTGATGAAAAAACAAAACAAAAATCTCGCTAACAATTTCTATTATAGATGGGCTCCTCAAGCAGAAGCAGGTACCTGTGGTGCCATATTTTTGGCAGTTCCACTACCAGTCAGCCCACCAACACGGTTCACTCGGCTGCCATTGGTGCCCCCACTCTCAGCCCTCTGATATCCATCACCACCACGGTTTGTTGAACCTCCTCGATTGTTGCCTCTGTTACTAAAATCAGTCCTGCCATTGAATTCTCCTCGGCCGTATCCTCTGCTGCCACCCACATAGTTCCCACGTCCTCTCATTCCATCGTTCCTGAATCCAACCTCGTTCCTGAACCCAGGCCCCCTTACAGCTGGGAACCTTCCCCGATTGTTCCCTGCATTAAAGATTAGTTTATTCATAAAATCAACAAGGAACCTTTGTATCAAACATTAAACCATTCAGTTCTGTTCTTAAACAACAATTTGCAAGGACTACCGAAATTAATTGGAGGACCAAGCAATCAGCCACTACTTCAGAAATACAGAGTATAAACTATAGAAAGAGCATCAACAGATTCTATGACAAAAGAAGTTAAAATGTGATTTTCTACTCAATGTTCAACAAGCCCTTTTACAGAGTGAACAAGTCCAGACGAAATTAGAGAACAAGCACCTTTTAGTAATAATGTGACATTTTCCTGTTCACCAAGTACAATGAAGAAAAATCTATTATCACTCATCATAGTTGCAAAAGGACAAGAGTGCAGTCAAACATTAACTCTATTTTATTAAAGTATGTGTCACAAGTCATTATTCTTTGACTTAATCTTCACCTTCCTCTTTCTTATTCTTTGACTTAATCTTCACCTTCCTCTTTCGGTCTCATCTTGTCCATGTGTACACACAATGTAATGCATGCTGGCAATTAATTCCTAATCTTGTTAGTAGGTTACATCATAAAAGCCAACATACCTCTTGTGTTGGTGGACTTCTTTTCCTCAACAACCGCTGGACGTCCACCCAACATAATTGGTGAAGCCTGAAAGCATAGAAAATTAATCGAGTATACAAAATTAAAGAAACAAAGTGGCTCAACAACAAGAAATGTGTTTGCTTTCTTGTCGTTTACCCAACAAAAAAGAACAAGTAAAAGAAACGTTCTAAGAGATCAATTGACACGATAAAGAAAAATAATATACAGAAACAATACACAAGCATAATGCCAATCTAAAGTGACAAATTTACCTCCAATAAAGTACGCTCAGCTTAATTAAAGATGATTAAGATAGAGCAAACAACTGCATTCTAATTGCTGATATAGAATTTACCTACTAAAACAGCGACGGATGCAATAGATGTGTGCTTCCCCAATGAAGCTGAGGGAAGCGACTTCCAGAACAGCTCATCTGCTGTTTTTTTATTTAAAAATATTGTTTATGGGTCTCATCTAATGTTACTGTAATGATAGAAACACATACCACAACTTTGTTCTTTAATTTTCAAGATGAGTTTGATTAAGATACAACGAGGATAATAGAACCGAGGAACTACATGCAATAAATCTAAACCCCAGACACGAAGATTACTGATATTATGCATGAAATCTTGATTTTATTCCACAAAAGACATGCAAAGCATGGTATGATACAAGAATATATCCAATGCTATTTGAATTTTACTAATTATTCTTGGACCACTGCCTAGCAAGAAGTTTGAGGTGCACTGCGTTATTGTGCGACATTACTTCTGCCTTTTAATTTCTCTTCTAATAAATATGTTCTAGTATCTGTTTGTAGACATATAGAGAGAGAGATTGGAAGTCACATGGATCCAATTATAAATGAGATCTAAAACATGGATCTTCCAAGTAGCAACTTGAATAAATGATTTACTAAGTGAGCTGTGTATGTCTTCCACCAAAATTGCTAATGCATCAACAAGGCATAAAATAAATGTACCTCAATTGCTTTTTGTACAGCGCTTGCCTCCTCAAATTCCACAAAGCCAAAACAGAAACCTTGCTGCCATGATACAAACTATATGTTAACAATCAAAATTCGCTAAAAATCAGATGATATATATGAATAAGTTGACGCGTACCTTGCTTCTAACTTGAATGCCGCCGTTCATTATGGTACCAAATCTCTTAAACTCATTCTCGAGTAGAGCAGGTGTAGCGTTATATGGAAGACCCTTTATGTAGATTGAATAGCCATCAGCTGCCCAAATAATGAATAATTGAAGACATATATTACTAAGAAAATGAACAAATAAAAAGATGCATCAAAGAACTTGGTCTTCTCTTTTAAAAAATAGATAGATAAACACACAGAGAGAGAGAGAGAGAGAGAGAGAGAGAGAGAGAGAGAGAGAGAGAGAGAGAGAGAGAGAGAGAGAGAGAGAGAGAGGTTAAGGATTATACCTTCCCCCTCTTGGTTATTCCCATTTTCGGCAGCATCTAAACTAGAAACTGATACCTCAGCCAATGAAGCTGAAGGCGGAGCAGGGTTCACTTGTTGCTCTTGACTCTTTGGTGGAGTTTTACGCAGGGCAGGTGCCAGGGATGAAAAAGGCAGAGCACTGTCTTTCAGATCCATCACCTGGAAAAACATCACAATGTAGTCTACCATAAATGGATGAAAAGGGCATCAGGTTAAAAGCCTTTTCTTTCCCTGATATAGCCAGTTTAATTTTAAAGTAGGCAGGAAACAAGTATGAATGTAAAATAAGTCATCAGTAGTGATCAAATCACGGCATTTTAATAATCAGATAAAACATATTAAATATGCATGTAGAGATAACAATCATGTTAAATGATAAAACAATCTTCTATTTAAAAAAAAACATTTCAGTGAACCAAACTTGTGTCCTGGCTACTTACAATAGACGCATAAGACTTCTTTGGCACTTCTTCAATTTTGAAGTTGGATACAACAATCAGCTGGGAATCATCCTGTACTTCATTAACAACCTCATCTACTGACACTTCCTCCTCAGCAACTTCTATTTCTCCATTCTCAGAGGGATTGTGCACTTCTTCCCCATTGGTTTCCTCTGACAACACATTGGTTTCGTCAGAAATGCAATCCTCCTGCACAGGAGCAGCCTCTGGGGACCCTAGCAAAGGAAAAACAAAGAACAATGGAAGTTCAATCAGATAGTTAGCATAAACAATTTTAAAAAGGAAAAGATAAACTCAAAGTATGATTATTTTGTTACCTTGCTCAAGAGTGACTGAAGCCTTGTCATCTTTGACTGAAACCTGGTGTTCATCGTGCATATTGATCTTATCCACATACCGAAACATGTCATTCAACACAAAGTAGCCCCCCCTCTCTTGTGGCGCAAGGAAAAATGATTGAGTAAAATTTCGCATCAGGTTGTCCTTTCCAGTCAGATACCCAGTTACAAGGACATGAACCCCCATATTAAGTGATTCTTGTGCATCAACAGACTTAATCTCTGCCTTATATTCATCATAGTTAAGAGACAGAACCTTTTCATCTATATCCTGCAAGTTTGACATCAAACAAAATGTTGAACAGTGATTCAGAATTCCAAAACTCTAAATTCTTATTACTAAATCGCAAATGTGTTTGTATGGCTAGTGATTTGACATATTTATCCCAATATAGAACTTGTGAAATCAATTAATTCAATGCTTCATATCTAAATACACTGAAGGGGAACTTGATATTCTCATCCTCCCAAAATAATAACAAAAACTAAATAACATTTTTAAGCTACCACATGTTCCTCAGCAATCAAGTGAAGCAATAAATTTTCTAAAGGATACCATCATACAAATATTAAACAGTTAGCTACATAGATTTTTAAGGGAAATGATTATGGTTCACCAAAGAGAGAGTAATTACCGTCATAGTGGTAGTAATACTCATGGAACCATCATCCTCAGGACGACCAAGTTTGCTAATATCCAGATAAAATCGATGAAGAAGAGCAGGGGAATGATGGAGTATATGGTAATATTGTTTAACAAACGCAATGCCGACCTATCAAAACATTACAATTAAACCCAATATAACTCAACAAAAATAACTACTAGCGTACACAAAAACTATATTTTCCAACTAGGAATAAAGAATACATACAACTTGAGCAGAGACCGGTTGCTGCACCGCCGCCGCCATCAGTGATCGATCCCTCACAAAGTAATCAGAACCCTAAAAAAACCATAAACGCATATCGCAAAACATACTCCTGTGTGGTATAGTGAAGATGAAAGATCTGATTAGGGAGCTGCGAGTTTACCTGACTTTGGATATGGATCGGAGAGGAATGAAGGAGGAGTAAGGTCAGAAAAAGAGAGAATCTTCTTCTTTTCTGTTTCTTTCTCTCTCCTCCCGCGCGATTTCTAGGGTTTTAGTTTTGTTGGAGACGGAGATGCTTGTGGATCTTGAATAGGGCGAGCAGGACAGGACGGAGGAGAGAGTGAAAAAAGGAAAGGGTTTTCAGAAGTCTATGGGTAAGGAGCTTTTTGTTAAAATTGAATAATTTTGACGGGAATGGTTAGGTATTTTAATAAATTAGATTATTTGAGTAAAATAATTTTTTTTATTTAAAATTTATTTGATAATTAAAATATAAAATATTATAATAATAATATTTTATTATTTTAATTTTTTGAGTTGTCTAAAAATTTTATTTTATAATTTTAAATATTTATTTTAATAAAAACGAGTGAATAATATTGTTGAATTGCATTTTAAATAAGTTTTTTGAATAGTTTAAATTTAATTTTATATTTTAATAATTTAGAAATATTCAGAGATTTTTTTTTATTTTAATTTTAAATATTAAGATATATTAAAAGGTAATTAAACACAACCTAACGCAATAGGCCATTCAGTAATCCTGCTGAGCCAATAAGCTAGCCCATTAGTGCTTATTTGGTCAGCACCATTAAGACTCATTTAGTCTCCCATTAAACTCAAACAACCAGTCTAAAATAATTCTATTTATTTGATCAGCAACATTCGGTCCTATTCATATGTTATCAAACATCGTCTTAGTTTTTTATTTTACTGATTTAGAATAATTAAGAAGAAGAATTTTTTTTACCAAATAATTTTAAACCTCTTAGTGAATGCAATAGTGGTTGTTATGCAATTAAACACCACCTTAATACATAATAATAATGAAGGTATTATATATACTTTTATGTTTTTTTTGAAAAAGAAGAGAAGAAGAAAGAAGCTATACTATACTTGTATGTTTTGCTTATATATATATATATTCTCTCAGAATAATTTTTATATTTTTAAATATGCTATAATACTAAATAGTAATTGTGACGCCCCCAAATCTGGGCCCACACAGTCCAAACTTGAGTCGTCAAAATACTACAACAAAATTATTACAACAAAGCACAACGTACAACAATACAGTGTATAATAATACACAACTAAGTCTTCATTATTATTGACACACTATTTTACAAAACGTGAAGACTATGATAACTATTCCTCGGACCCTCACTCCATTCCCCGGCTAGACCCTGTTATGTTTTCATCTCCTGTTGAAAAACAATGGAACAAAAGAAAGGGTGAGCTCAAATAGCCCAGTAAAGAATATCATGACTAAGATAATGACGAATAAATTATCATTAGTCTTCAACAGTTGAGTTCTTGATAGAATACAATAGACTACAAGGTTTATATCAAAAACTGCAGTTAAATTCTTAAACAACGTTCAGATCAATAATAGCAGCGGAATGAGTAATCTATTAGAAGAATAATGCAGACTATAATGTCCACTCGGTTCTCTTTTTAGGAAAAACATCATCAACTTTTATCATCTGAAATATCATTAGTCAAGATAATACAAATTCACAGTTCCTGATCATAATCATGCACATCAACAGTTCATCTTTGTACTACGGGCCAAAGATATTCAATATAGCACCAACGGTCATGATTATACCAGATTCAGCCTTTGGTCATAATCATACCAAACAACAGTTCATCTTTGCACTACGGGCCAAAGAGAACATTCACCACGTGCCATAAAAGACACCGAACAGATGTATCGCCTTTAACCTATTATATCGCCTTTAACCTATCATCTGTTCAACAAATATATCACATCTGTGCCCCCGGCCACAGATATTCACAACAGCTTGATTTTTGGATGATTAGAATGATATAAATGATGAACAGAAGAAATAGGATAACAATAAGTATCAGAAGTTTACTTTGTACAGATTCAAATAATGTCCAAATTGTCAACATGATGTGGAGTGAAATTCAAGATCCACAGTTCAGAATAACGGTTACAATTCAATAGAAAGGTTCACGTAAATAGGAAGGTTCAGTTGAAATAATGAAGTTCAACTATTATGGAACATATAATATTTATTATAGAAGCAATAGTTCCATAATAAATTTCGATTTAGGAGTATGAAAGAAAATAATATCCCTTACTGTAGCAGGTTTGATTAACAAAAGGTGAAGGAAATTAATACAAAGGGTTATTCACCAACAGGCGGCAAACCGCTCCGTAAGGTTATTCCCACAATTTAATAGAATTTGAGTACAAAGAGTTATTCACCAAACAGGCGGCAATCCGCTCCGTAAGGTTATTCTCAGAGATTAATAATGAATGAATACGAAAGGTTATTCACCAACAGGCGGCAATCCGCTCCGTAAGGTTATTCCCACAATTTAATAGGATTTGAGTACAAAGAGTTATTCACCAAACAGGCGGCAATCCGCTCCGTAAGGTTATTCTCAGAGATTAATAATGAATGAATACGAAAGGTTATTCACCAACAGGCGGCAATCCGCTCCGTAAGGTTATTCCCACAATTTAATACATGGAAATAAAAGGCACGTCTTATGAGTAAGGAAGAAACAATATTATTATCGAAAATCAAATAATGATAATCCCTTACCATAGTATGTTTGAATAATGGAAGATGAAAAAGATGGTATCCCTTACCTCAACACGTGACTGGATATTGATTTAAATGAGGTTGATTAACTTGAACAGTACACGTATACTTATAGATCTTCACAAATACTCAAGATGACTTAAGCACACTTAGAGAGAACTTTCACAAGAAGTATTTAGAGAGAGAAAGAAAGAACAAGTAAGGAAGTTTATGAAAAATCCTTAAGTTAAGGCTTCTATTTATAGCCAAAAATCTTATCATTCATTTAATCTAAACCATTCATTTAAAGATCATCTTTTAATCTACACCATCCATTTCAAATATTATATTATCTTTAATCTACACCATTCATTTCATATCACCTAATAATCACCTAACTTTATATTATAAACAAATCAATTTAATTATTCAACAATAATTCACACTTTAATCTACACCATTCATTTCATATCACCTAATAATCACCTAACTTTATATTATAAACAAATCAATTCAATTATTCAACAATAATTCACACTTTAATCTACACCATTCATTTCATATCACCTAATAATCACCTAACTTTATATTATAAACAAATAACTTTATCAATTCAATTATTATGACTAATTGTTATAAATACAGTATAGTTAGCTCTTAGATATCAAGTCAATAAATTAATGAAATACAACTGTTTAAATAACATCATAATAGAGATAACAATAATGTAAAATAAAGCATACGTTACTGTGTAATGACAATTATTGATTCAATAATGTGAATTACTGTGCATATGTTACTGTGACAATTATTAGGTTCAATAATTTTAAAAACAGTGCAACAACAATTATTGACTCAATGATATAAAATACAGTGTAATGACAATTATTAAATCAATAATACAAAATACTGTGTAACAACAATTATTGAATTGATAATATAAAATATTATGCAGTGACAATTATCGATGAAATGATGCGTAACAGTTACGGTGTCAATTATCAGACCAAAAATATGAGACACTATGCAATACCGTGTGTTACTGTAGAGTACCGTGTGCTACAGAAAATACCAATAACTACCGTATGCTACTATTCTTTTATCACCGGTATTTTAACAGTTCCGTTGACTATTTTTATTTAAAAAGGTTATTTCTGTCGTTTTCTATATCCGACAAATATTCCGTTGTGGGGTCCACCAATAATTTGTTATTTCGGCGCCGTCGGACCAAACGAATATTCCCCGACCAAACGAATATTCCTCGACAAAGCGAATATTGTCCGACAAAATAAAATTTGCACATAACATCCTTAACTTTTAACTTTATCGATTTAACCACTTACTGTTTAAAAAATATCTATATGAAGAAAAATTAAATTTTGTATTTC
Source organism: Hedera helix (assembly GCA_947179155.2). NCBI lineage: Eukaryota > Viridiplantae > Streptophyta > Magnoliopsida > Apiales > Araliaceae > Hedera > Hedera helix. Next base: position 50,583,925 of record OX359271.1, read on the forward strand.
ATAAAATTCGGGGTCTTACAACCTCCCCTCCTTATGAAATTTCGTCCCCGAAATTGACGTACCTGACATATCGAAGAGGTAAGGATACTTAGATTTCATCTCAGATTCTAGCTCCCAGGTCATTTCCTCAGTATCTTGGTTCCTCCATAAAACCTTAACTTGAGGTATAACCTTTGAGCGTAGGATCTGCTCCTTCTTATCCAGGATCTTAACAGGTACTTCCTCGTATGTTAAATCCTCTGCTATAACGTCTGGTTCTAACTCAATGACGTGGTTTGGGTCCTTCACATATTTACGTAACATAGATATGTGAAAAACGTTATGGATGCGAGACATACTTGGTGGTAGGGCTAGTCTGTAGGCTACGGTTCCTATTCGATCGAGGATTTCAAATGGGCCAATAAATCGAGGGTTGAGCTTTCCTCTCTTTCCGAATCTCGTAACCCCTTTCCATGGAGAAACACGTAAGAATACATGATCTCCGACGTTGAAACTTTCGTCTCTCCGATGAAGATCAGCATAACTCTTTTGTCGTTCTTGTGCGGTCTGTATTCGTTGTCGGATCATTTGGATCTTTTCGGTCGTCAAGCGTACCAACTCGGGTCCCAACAATTTTGCTTCTCCTACCTCATTCCAACATATTGGAGAGCGACACTTCCTTCCATACAATGCCTCGAATGGAGCCATGCCTATGCTTGCTTGGTAACTGTTGTTGTAAGAAAATTCCACCAACGGCAAGTACTTATCCCAACTTCCTTTGAAGTCTAATACACAAAGTCTCAAAAGATCTTCGAGGGTCTGGATCGTCCTTTCCGATTGTCCGTCCGTTTGAGGATGGTATGCAGAACTAAAACGTAGTTCAGTGCCCATAGCTTTTTGTAGACTGATCCAAAAGCGTGAAGTGAATCTAGGATCTCGATCAGAAACTATGGAAACTGGCATGCCATGCAATCTCACGATCTCATTTATGTACATACCGGCAAGACGTTCAAGTGAAAAGTTTTCTCGTATAGGCAAGAAATGAGCAGATTTGGTCAATCTATCTACGATCACCCAAATTGCATCTAAGCCTTGAGAAACTTTTGGAAGACCCGTCACGAAGTCCATATTGATGTGTTCCCACTTCCATTCGGGAACTTCAAGTGATTGTAATGGACCTTTAGGAACTTGATGCTCTGCCTTGACACGTTGACAAGTTAGGCACCTTGAGATAAACTCCGCAATCTCTCTTTTCATATTGTTCCACCAAAATGTATGTCGAAGATCTCGATACATCTTGGTACCTCCTGGGTGGATTGCAAACGGCGTGTTGTGTGCCTCCATCATGATTTTATGCTTTAATTCAGGATCGTTAGGAACACAGAGTCGAGAGTTGACTCGAAGTATTCCTTTCTCGTCGATTCTTGCTTCGGGAATGGCACCTTCTTGTACTTTCTTTATCATGTTTATCAGTTCCGGATCGGTAGCTTGAGCAGCTTTAATTTTATCGATTAAAGTTGGTTCTACTCGCACGTGAGCAATCTTCGAGTGGGTCCCTGGTGTCTTTAGCTCTATCTCCATCTTTTGCAAGTCGTACAAAATACACTTTTGTGTTGTCAGCAGTGCACTTGTACTTGCATAAGATTTTCTGCTCAAAGCGTCAGCTACAACGTTCGCCTTTCCCGGGTGATACTGGATTGTGTGGTCATAATCCTTTAACAGCTCAAGCCAACGTCGTTGTCGCATGTTGAGTTCCTTCTGGGTGAAGAAATACTTGAGACTTTTATGATCCGTATAGATATCCACTTTTTCTCCGTACAAGTAGTGTCTCCAGATCTTCAACGCGAAAACGACTGCTGCCAACTCTAGATCATGAGTAGGATAATTTTTCTCATAATCTTTGAGTTGTCGAGAGGCGTAGGCTATAACCTTTCCATGTTGCATAAGGACACAGCCTAGACCTTTGCCAGAGGCATCGCTGTAGATAACAAATTCTCCTGATCCTGATGGTATGGTCAGAACAGGAGCTGAAACCAGTCTCTTCTTGAGTTCTTGGAAACTTTTCTCGCATTCCTCGCTCCATATGAATTTTGTGCTTTTCCGAGTAAGCTGCGTTAATGGAGTGGCGATTCGAGAAAATCCTTCTACGAATCTCCGATAATAACCAGCTAGACCCAGAAAACTTCGGACTTCGGTTACTGTTTTGGGTTGTTCCCAATTTAGTACCGTTTCAATCTTCGCAGGATCGACTGATATTCCTTGACTAGAAATCACATGCCCAAGAAACGCGACCTCCTCAAGCCAGAACTCACATTTCTTCAACTTGGCATATAATTTGTTTTCACGGAGCTTTTGTAGTATCAATCTCAGGTGTTGTTCATGATCCTCGCGACTCTTGGAGTATATGAGGATGTCATCAATAAAGACAACCACAAAATGATCCAAATGTTCCTTGAATATCCGGTTCATCATGTCCATGAAAGCTGCAGGAGCATTAGTTAGTCCAAAAGGCATGACTAAGAACTCATAATGCCCATAACGAGTTCTGAAAGCAGTCTTTGGAATGTCCTCAGCTTTAACCTTTAACTGATGATATCCAGAACGGAGATCAATCTTTGAGAAATGTTGAGCGCCTTGCAATTGATCAAACATGTCATCAATCCGAGGTAACGGGTACCTGTTCTTGATGGTGACATGGTTCAATTCTCGGTAGTCAATGCACAATCTCATACTCCCGTCTTTCTTCTTCACAAATAGAACAGGAGCACCCCAAGGTGATGCACTCGGACGAATGAAACCGGTATCCAACAATTCCTGTAGTTGGACTTTTAACTCTTGAAGTTCAATGGGAGCCATTCGGTAGGGAGCTTTGGAAATGGGCTTGGTACCGGGTTCAAGATCAATATAAAAATCAATTTCACGGTTTGGGGGTAAGCCAGGAAGTTCTTCAGGAAAAACGTCAGGAAACTCATTAACAATGGGAATATCATTCAAGTTTGACGTATTTTTGTTCAAATCAGTGACATGAGCTAAAAAGGCTTGACATCCGTTTTTCAATAAACGAATGGCTTTATGGCTAGAAATAACAGTTATAGATTTCAATGGTTTAGTTGCTTGAATTTGCATGACAGGTTGATTAGGAATATGAAAACTAATAATCTTATGAAAACAATCAATTTTAGCATGATGGGTAGTCAACCAATCAATTCCTAAAATCACATCAAATTCACGCATCTCCAAAGAAATAAGGTCAACAGGTAATGTGAGGTTGTTGATTTGAACTAGGCAAGATTTATAGACAGTAGATGTAATGGTCATTTCTCCTAATGGGGTTTCAACTGATAAGTCAAAGTCCAAGTTTTCAGGAGTTAAGTTTAAACGCTGAGCACATGCAGGTGAGATAAAAGAATGGGTAGAGCCAGTATCTAACAGAGCGTAGACTTCACGAGAATTTATGAATAGCTTACCGGTTATCACCTCGTTCGAGTTTCGCGCCATTTGGGATGTCACAACAAAAGCTCTCCCTTGAACTACAGATTTTCCCTTATCCGCGCTAGCTTTTGGTATCATCATTGCAGCTGGACTTGATTTTGTGGCAGGACAAAACCGCGCAAGATGACCCTCTTTCCCACAACTGTAGCACTTTTTGGACTGCAGTGTACAGTTTGGGCTGATGTGACCTTCCTGACCACACCTATAGCATCTCACTGGTGGTCGATCTTCTCCCCTTGAAACTGGGGTCGGTGCTGGTGTTGGTACTGGTGCTGGTGCCCTTCCATAATTATTATGGAATCTCTTTCTTTTGAAATTGTTCCCACTAGATTCTCCTATTCTGTTATTTGGTGTGGAATTACCACCGAAGTGTTGGTTACCTCCTCGATGGTTCTCGTTCCTGTGGTTGTTGTCACTCCTTTCTCTATGCTGATCATTAACTCTTGGCTGCAATATTTCATCTGTTTGATCCACCCTTTGAGCCCTATCCACAACATCTGAATACAAACTAAATTTATGAGAGCTAAGTTGTTGACGAATTTTGAATCTCAAACCTCTTAGGAACATCCGACTCATTCGTGCTTCGTCATCCACAAGATGGGTGGCAAAGCGAGATAACTCGGCAAACTTAGCTTCATATTGGGAGACTGTCATGTTTCCCTGCTCCAGCTTAATGAATTCCACTTCCTTCATATGGCGGATGCTTTCTGGGAAGTACTTCTCGTTAAACAGTTCTTCGAATTCTGTCCAAGACATTTCGAGTGCTGAAGGTTGAATACGTTTTACCGCTTCCCACCAATGGTCTGCCTCACCTCGTAACATAAAAGTGGCAAATGACACCTTCTGATCATCAGCGCATTGTAAGACATCAAGTATTTTTGTCGTCTGCTTCAGTCATGCCTCCGCTTTGAGTGGGTCAGGCTTCCCGTGGAATTCAGGTGGTCCTAATTCTTTAAATTGCTTAACAGTGACCATCCTCAAATTGCCAGCGTTTCTACCGTTATTATTGACTGGATTTCCTCTTCCTTGATTCTGTATGAACTGCATGAAATTCCTAAAGAATCTATCGTTCATCATGTTATCAGGAACATTATTTCCTGAGTTGGCAGGAGGATTGTTTGGGGCCTCTTGATTCTCGGCTACATTTGCTTCAGGCATTCCATAGTTAACCTCTTGATTTCCAGATGCCATACTAAACTGTGGTCACAAAATAAATGTTAGTTCACATAAACTGACTCATCACTTCATGTTCCTACATTCAAATCGACTCATTAGATAATAAAATCTATTTTAGGTAGGACACACTAGTGACTGATTCTATTCGTCTCTCCCCTCCTAGTTCTACCCCAGATCTCCATTAAAGACCATATCCCTAAGCTCTGATGCCAACTGTGACGCCCCCAAATCTGGGCCCACACAGCCCAAACTTGAGTCGTCAAAATACTACAACAAAATTATTACAACAAAGCACAACGTACAACAATACAGTGTATAATAATACACAACTAAGTCTTCATTATTATTGCCACACTATTTTACAAAATGTGAAGACTATGATAACTATTCCTCGGACCCTCACTCCATTCCCCGGCTAGACCCTGTTATGTTTTCATCTCCTGTTGAAAAACAATGGAACAAAAGAAAGGGTGAGCTCAAATAGCCCAGTAAAGAATATAATGACTAAGATAATGACGAATAAATTATCATTAGTCTTCAACAGTTGAGTTCTTGATAGAATACAATAGACTACAAGGTTTATATCAAAAACTGCAGTTAAATTATTAAACAACGTTCAGATCAATAATAGCAGCGGAAAGAGTAATCTATTAGAAGAATAATGCAGACTATAATGTCCACTCGGTTCTCTTTTTAGGAAAAACATCATCAACTTTTATCATCTGAAATATCATTAGTCAAGATAATACAAATTCACAGTTCCTGATCATAATCATGCACATCAACAGTTCATCTTTGTACTACGGGCCAAAGATATTCAATATAGCACCAACGGTCATGATTATACCAGATTCAGCCTTTGGTCATAATCATACCAAACAACAGTTCATCTTTGCACTACGGGCCAAAGAGAACATTCACCACGTGCCATAAAAGACACCGAACAGATGTATCGCCTTTAACCTATTATATCGCCTTTAACCTATCATCTGTTCAACAAATATATCACATCTGTGCCCCCGGCCACAGATATTCACAACAGCTTGATTTTTGGATGATTAGAATGATATAAATGATGAACAGAAGAAATAGGATAACAATAAGTATCGGAAGTTTACTTTGTACAGATTCAAATAATGTCCAAATTGTCAACATGATGTGGAGTGAAATTCAAGATCCACAGTTCAGAATAACGGTTACAATTCAATAGAAAGGTTCACGTAAATAGGAAGGTTCAGTTGAAATAATGAAGTTCAACTATTATGGAACATATAATATTTTCAGGAATTATAGAAGCAATAGTTCCATAATAAATTTCGATTTAGGAGTATGAAAGAAAATAATATCCCTTACCGTAGCAGGTTTGATTAACAAAAGGTGAAGGAAATTAATACAAAGGGTTATTCACCAACAGGCGGCAAACCGCTCCGTAAGGTTATTCCCACAATTTAATAGAATTTGAGTACAAAGAGTTATTCACCAAACAGGCGGCAATCCGCTCCGTAAGGTTATTCTCAGAGATTAATAATGAATGAATACGAAAGGTTATTCACCAACAGGCGGCAATCCGCTCCGTAAGGTTATTCCCAAGGTTATTCTGAACTGTGGATCTTGAATTTCACTCCACATCATGTTGACAATTTGGACATTATTTGAATCTGTACAAAGTAAACTTCCGATACTTATTGTTATCCTATTTCTTCTGTTCATCATTTATATCATTCTAATCATCCAAAAATCAAGCTGTTGTGAATATCTGTGGCCGGGGGCACAGATGTGATGTATTTGTTGAACAGATGATAGGTTAAAGGCGATATAATAGGTTAAAGGCGATACATCTGTTCGGTGTCTTTTATGGCACGTGGTGAATGTTCTCTTTGGCCCGTAGTGCAAAGATGAACTGTTGTTTGGTATGATTATGACCAAAGGCTGAATCTGGTATAATCATGACCGTTGGTGTTATATTGAATGTCTTTCGCCCGTAGTGCAAAGATGAACTGTTGATCTGCATGATTATGATCAGGAACTGTGAATTTGTATTATCTTGACTAATGATATTTCAGATGATAAAAGTTGATGATGTTTTTCCTAAAAAGAGAACCGAGTGGACATTATAGTCTGCATTATTCTTCTAATAGATTACTCATTCCGCTGCTATTATTGATCTGAACGTTGTTTAAGAATTTAACTACAGTTTTTGATATAAACCTTGTAGTCTATTGTATTCTATCAAGAACTCAACTGTTGAAGACTAATGATAATTTATTCGTCATTATCTTAGTCATGATATTCTTTACTGGGCTATTTGAGCTCACCCTTTCTTTTGTTCCATTGTTTTTCAACAGGAGATGAAAACATAACAGGGTCTAGCCGGGGAATGGAGTGAGGGTCCGAGGAATAGTTATCATAGTTTTCACGTTTTGTAAAATAGTGTGGCAATAATAGTGAAGACTTAGTTGTGTATTATTATACACTGTATTGTTGTACGTTGTGCTTTGTTGTAATAATTTTGTTGTAGTCTTTTGACGACTCAAGTATGGGCTGTGTGGACCCAGATTTGGGGGCGTCACAGTTGGCATCAGAGCTTAGGGATATGGTCTTTAATGGAGATCTGGGGTAGAACTAGGAGGGGAGAGACGAATAGAATCAGTCACTAGTGTGTCCTACCTAAAATAGATTTTATTATCTAATGAGTCGATTTGAATGTAGGAACATGAAGTGATGAGTCAGTTTATTTGAACTAACATTTATTTTGTGACCACAGTTTAGTATGGCATCTGGAAATCAAGAGGTTAACTATGGAATGCCTGAAGCAAATGTAGCCGAGAATCAAGAGGCCCCAAACAATCCTCCTGCCAACTCAGGAAATAATGTTCCTGATAACATGATGAACGATGGATTCTTTAGGAATTTCATGCAGTTCATACAGAATCAAGGAAGAGGAAATCCAGTCAATAATAACGGTAGAAACGCTGGTAATTTGAGGATGGTCACTGTTAAGCAATTTAAAGAATTAGGACCACCTGAATTCCACGGGAAGCCTGACCCACTCAAAGCGGAGGCATGGCTAAAGCAGACGACAAAAATACTTGATGTCTTACAATGCGCTGATGATCAGAAGGTGCCATTTGCCACTTTTATGTTACGAGGTGAGGCGGACCATTGGTGGGAAGCGGTAAAACGTATCCAACCTTCAGCACTCGAAATGTCTTGGACATAATTCGAAGAACTGTTTAACGAGAAATATTTCCCAGAAAGCATCCGCCATATGAAAGAGGTGGAATTCATTAAGCTGGAACAGGGAAACATGACAGTCTCCCAATATGAAGCCAAGTTTGCCGAGTTATCTCGCTTTGCCACCCATCTTGTGGATGACGAAGCACGAATGAGTCGGATGTTCCTAAGAGGTTTGAGATTCAAAATTCGTCAACAACTTAGCTCTCATAAATTTAGTTTGTATTCAGATGTTGTAGATAGGGCTCAAAGGGTGGAGCAAACAGATGAAACATTGCAGCAAAGAGTTAATGATCAGCATAGAGAAAGGAGTGACAACAACCACAGGAACGAGAACCATCGAGGAGGTAACCAACACTTCGGTGGTAATTCCATACCAAATAACAGAATAGGAGAATCTAGTGGGAACAATTTCAAAAGAAAGAGATTCCATAATAATTATGGAAGGGCACCAGCACCAGTACCAACACCAGCACCGACCCCAGTTTCAAGGGGCGAAGATCGACCACCAGTGAGATGCTATAGGTGTGGTCAGGAAGGTCACATCAGCCCAAACTGTACACTGCAGTCCAAAAAGTGCTACAGTTGTGGGAAAGAGGGTCATCTTGCGCGGTTTTGTCCTGCCACAAAATCAAGTCCAGCTGCAATGATGATACCAAAAGTTAGCGCGGATAAGGGAAAATTTGTAGTTCAAGGGAGAGCTTTTGTTGTGACATCCCAAATGGCGCGAAACTCAAACGAGGTGATAACCGGTAAGCTATTCATAAATTCTCGTGAAGTCTACGCTTTGTTAGATACTGGCTCTACCCATTCTTTTATCTCACCTGCATGTGCTCAGCGTTTAAACTTAACTCCTGAAAATCTGGACTTTGACTTATCAGTTGAAACCCCATTAGGAGAAATGACCATTACATCTACTGTCTATAAATCTTGCCTAGTTCAAATCAACAACCTCACATTACCTGTTGACCTTATTTCTTTGGAGATGCATGAATTTGATGTGATTTTAGGAATTGATTGGTTGACTACCCATCATGCTAAAATTGATTGTTTTCATAAGATTATTAGTTTTCATATTCCTAATCAACCTGTCATGCAAATTCAAGCAACTAAACCATTGAAATCTATAACTGTTATTTCTAGCCATAAAGCCATTCGTTTATTGAAAAACGGATGTCAAGCCTTTTTAGCTCATGTCACTGATTTGAACAAAAATACGTCAAACTTGAATGATATTCCCATTGTTAATGAGTTTCCTGACGTTTTTCCTGAAGAACTTCCTGGCTTACCCCCAAACCGTGAAATTGATTTTTATATTGATCTTGAACCCGGTACCAAGCCCATTTCCAAAGCTCCCTACCGAATGGCTCCCATTGAACTTCAAGAGTTAAAAGTCCAACTACAGGAATTGTTGGATACCGGTTTCATTCGTCCGAGTGCATCACCTTGGGGTGCTCCTGTTCTATTTGTGAAGAAGAAAGACGGGAGTATGAGATTGTGCATTGACTACCGAGAATTGAACCATGTCACCATCAAGAACAGGTACCCGTTACCTCGGATTGATGACATGTTTGATCAATTGCAAGGCGCTCAACATTTCTCAAAGATTGATCTCCGTTCTGGATATCATCAGTTAAAGGTTAAAGCTGAGGACATTCCAAAGACTGCTTTCAGAACTCGTTATGGGCATTATGAGTTCTTAGTCATGCCTTTTGGACTAACTAATGCTCCTGCAGCTTTCATGGACATGATGAACCGGATATTCAAGGAACATTTGGATCATTTTGTGGTTGTCTTTATTGATGACATCCTCATATACTCCAAGAGTCGCGAGGATCATGAACAACACCTGAGATTGATACTACAAAAGCTCCGTGAAAACAAATTATATGCCAAGTTGAAGAAATGTGAGTTCTGGCTTGAGGAGGTCGCGTTTCTTGGGCATGTGATTTCTAGTCAAGGAATATCAGTCGATCCTGCGAAGATTGAAACGGTACTAAATTGGGAACAACCCAAAACAGTAACCGAAGTCCGAAGTTTTCTGGGTCTAGCTGGTTATTATCGGAGATTCGTAGAAGGATTTTCTCGAATCGCCACTCCATTAACGCAGCTTACTCGGAAAAGCACAAAATTCATATGGAGCGAGGAATGCGAGAAAAGTTTCTAAGAACTCAAGAAGAGACTGGTTTCAGCTCCTGTTCTGACCATACCATCAGGATCAGGAGAATTTGTTATCTACAGCGATGCTTCTGGCAAAGGTCTAGGCTGTGTCCTTATGCAACATGGAAAGGTTATAGCCTACGCCTCTCGACAACTCAAAGATTATGAGAAAAATTATCCTACTCATGATCTAGAGTTGGCAGCAGTCGTTTTCGCGTTGAAGATCTGGAGACACTACTTGTACGGAGAAAAAGTGGATATCTATACGGATCATAAAAGTCTCAAGTATTTCTTCACCCAGAAGGAACTCAACATGCGACAACGACGTTGGCTTGAGCTGTTAAAGGATTATGACCACACAATCCAGTATCACCCGGGAAAGGCGAACGTTGTAGCTGACGCTTTGAGCAGAAAATCTTATGCAAGTACAAGTGCACTGCTGACAACACAAAAGTGTATTTTGTACGACTTGCAAAAGATGGAGATAGAGCTAAAGACACCAGGGACCCACTCGAAGATTGCTCACGTGCGAGTAGAACCAACTTTAATCGATAAAATTAAAGCTGCTCAAGCTACCGATCCGGAACTGATAAACATGATAAAGAAAGTACAAGAAGGTGCCATTCCCGAAGCAAGAATCGACGAGAAAGGAATACTTCGAGTCAACTCTCGACTCTGTGTTCCTAACGATCCTGAATTAAAGCATAAAATCATGATGGAGGCACACAACACGCCGTTTGCAATCCACCCAGGAGGTACCAAGATGTATCGAGATCTTCGACATACATTTTGGTGGAACAATATGAAAAGAGAGATTGCGGAGTTTATCTCAAGGTGCCTAACTTGTCAACGTGTCAAGGCAGAGCATCAAGTTCCTAAAGGTCCATTACAATCACTTAAAGTTCCCGAATGGAAGTGGGAACACATCAATATGGACTTCGTGACGGGTCTTCCAAAAGTTTCTCAAGGCTTAGATGCAATTTGGGTGATCGTAGATAGATTGACCAAATCTGCTCATTTCTTGCCTATACGAGAAAACTTTTCACTTGAACGTCTTGCCGGTATGTACATAAATGAGATCGTGAGATTGCATGGCATGCCAGTTTCCATAGTTTCTGATCGAGATCCTAGATTCACTTCACGCTTTTGGATCAGTCTACAAAAAGCTATGGGCACTGAACTACGTTTTAGTTCTGCATACCATCCTCAAACGGACGGACAATCGGAAAGGACGATCCAGACCCTCGAAGATCTTTTGAGACTTTGTGTATTAGACTTCAAAGGAAGTTGGGATAAGTACTTGCCATTGGTGGAATTTTCTTACAACAACAGTTACCAAGCAAGCATAGGCATGGCTCCATTCGAGGCTTTGTATGGAAGGAAGTGTCGCTCTCCAATATGTTGGAATGAGGTAGGAGAAGCAAAATTGTTGGGACCCGAGTTGGTACGCTTGACGACCGAAAAGATCCAAATGATCCGACAACGAATACAGACCGCACAAGAACGACAAAAGAGTTATGCTGATCTTCATCGGAGAGACGAAAGTTTCAACGTCGGAGATCATGTATTCTTACGTGTTTCTCCATGGAAAGGGGTTACGAGATTCGGAAAGAGAGGAAAGCTCAACCCTCGATTTATTGGCCCATTTGAAATCCTCGATCGAATAGGAACCGTAGCCTACAGACTAGCCCTACCACCAAGTATGTCTCGCATCCATAACGTTTTTCACATATCCATGTTACGTAAATATGTGAAGGACCCAAACCACGTCATTGAGTTAGAACCAGACGTTATAGCAGAGGATTTAACATACGAGGAGGTACCTGTTAAGATCCTGGATAAGAAGGAGCAGATCCTACGCTCAAAGGTTATACCTCAAGTTAAGGTTTTATGGAGGAACCAAGATACTGAGGAAATGACCTGGGAGCTAGAATCTGAGATGAAATCTAAGTATCCTTACCTCTTCGATATGTCAGGTACGTCAATTTCGGGGACGAAATTTCATAAGGAGGGGAGGTTGTAAGACCCCGAATTTTATGAAATACAAAATTTAATTTTTCTTCATATATATATTTTTTTTTGAAACAGTAAGTGGTTAAATTAACAAAATTGAAAGTTAAGGATGTTATGTGCAAATTTTATTTTGTCGGACAATATTCGCTTTGTCGGGGAATATTCGTTTGGTCGGGGAATATTCGTGCCGTACGACGGCGCCAAAATAATAAATTATTGGAGGACCCCACAACGGAATATTTGTCGGATATAGAAAACGACAGAAGTAACCTTTTTAAATAAAAACAGTCAACGAAACTGTTAAAATACCGGTGATAAAAGAATAGTAGCATACGGTAGTTTATGGTATTTTCTGTAGCACACGGTACTCTACAGTAACACACGGTATTGCATAGTGTCTCATATTATTGGTCTGATAATTGACACCGTAACTGTTACGCATCATTTCATCGATAATTGTCACTGCATAATATTTTATATTATCAATTCAATAATTGTTGTTACACAGTATTTTGCATTATTGATTTAATAATTGTCATTACACTGTATTTTATATCATTGAGTCAATAATTGTTGTTGCACTGTTTTTAAAATTATTGAACCTAATAATTGTCACAGTAACATATGCACAGTAATTCACATTATTGAATCAATAATTGTCATTACACAGTAACGTATGCTTTATTTTACATTATTGTTATCTCTATTATGATGTTATTTAAACAGTTGTATTTCATTAATTTATTGACTTGATATCTAAGAGCTAACTATACTGTATTTGTAACAATTAGTCATAATAATTGAATTGATAAAGTTATTTGTTTATAATATAAAGTTAGGTGATTATTAGGTGATATGAAATGAATGGTGTAGATTAAAGTGTGAATTATTGTTGAATAATTGAATTGATTTGTTTATAATATAAAGTTAGGTGATTATTAGGTGATATGAAATGAATGGTGTAGATTAAAGTGTGAATTATTGTTGAATAATTAAATTGATTTGTTTATAATATAAAGTTAGGTGATTATTAGGTGATATGAAATGAATGGTGTTGATTAAAGATAATATAATATTTGAAATGGATGGTGTAGATTAAAAGATGATCTTTAAATGAATGGTTTAGATTAAATGAATGATAAGATTTTTGGCTATAAATAGAAGCCTTAACTTAAGAATTTTTCATAAACTTCCTTACTTGTTCTTTCTTTCTCTCTCTAAATACTTCTTGTGAAAGTTCTCTCTAAGTGTGCTTAAGTCATCTTGAGTATTTCTGAAGATCTATAAGTATACGTGTACTGTTCAAGTTAATGAACCTCATTTAAATCAATATCCAGTCACGTGTTGAGGTAAGGGATACCATCTTTTTCATCTTCCATTATTCAAACATACTATGGTAAGGGATTATCATTATTTGATTCTCGATAATAATATTGTTTCTTCCTTACTCATAAGACGTGCATTTTATTTCCATGTATTAAGTTGTGGGAATAACCTTACGGAGCGGATTGCCGCCTGTTGGTGAATAACCTTTCGTATTCATTCATTATTAATCTCTGAGAATAACCTTACGGAGCGGATTGCCGCCTGTTTGGTGAATAACTCTTTGTACTCAAATTCTATTAAATTGTGGGAATAACCTTACGGAGCGGATTGCCGCCTGTTTGGTGAATAACTCTTTGTACTCAAATTCTATTAAATTGTGGGAATAACCTTACGGAGCGGATTGCCGCCTGTTGGTGAATAACCCTTTGTATTAATTTCCTTCACCTTTTGTTAATCAAACCTGCTACGGTAAGGGATATTATTTTCTTTCATACTCCTAAATCGAAATTTATTATGGAACTATTGCTTCTATAATTCCTGAAAATATTATATGTTCCATAATAGTTGAACTTCATTATTTCAACTGAACCTTCCTATTTACGTGAACCTTTCTATTGAATTGTAACCGTTATTCTGAACTGTGGATCTTGAATATCATTTTTAAATTTCACTCCACATCATGTTGACAATTTGGACATTATTTGAATCTGTACAAAGTAAACTTCCGATACTTATTGTTATCCTATTTCTTCTGTTCATCATTTATATCATTCTAATCATCCAAAAATCAAGCTGTTGTGAATATCTGTGGCCGGGGGCACAGATGTGATGTATTTGTTGAACAGATGATAGGTTAAAGGCGATATAATAGGTTAAAGGCGATACATCTGTTCGGTGTCTTTTATGGCACGTGGTGAAAGTTCTCTTTGGCCCGTAGTGCATAGATGAACTGTTGTTTGGTATGATTATCACCAAAGGCTGAATCTGGTATAATCATGACCGCTGGTGCTATATTGAATATATTTGGCCCGTAGTGCAAAGATGAACTGTTGATGTGCATGATTATGATCAGGAACTGTGAATTTATATTATCATGACTAATGGTATTTCAGATGATAAAAGTTGATGATGTTTTTACGAAAAAGAGAAGCGAGTGGACATTATAGTCTGCATTATTCTTCTAATAGATTGCTCATTCCGCTGCTATTATTGATCTGAACGTTGTTTAAGAATTTAACTACAGTTTTTGATATAAACCTTGTAGTCTATTGTATTCTATCAAGAACTCAACTGTTGAAGACTAATGATAATTTATTCGTCATTATCTTAGTCATGATATTCTTTACTGGGCTATTTGAGCTCACCCTTTCTTTTGTTCCATTGTTTTTCAACAGGAGATGAAAACATAACAGGGTCTAGCCGGGGAATGGAGTGAGGGTCCGAGGAATAGTTATCATAGTTTTCACGTTTTGTAAAATAGTGTGGCAATAATAGTGAAGACTTAGTTGTGTATTATTATACACTGTATTGTTGTACGTTGTGCTTTGTTGTAATAATTTTGTTGTAATCTTTTGACGACTCAAGTATGGGCTGTGTGGACCCAGATTTGGGGGCGTCACATATATACTAAAAAATATAAGATTAATATCACTTTTGAATTTTAAAATATTTTAAACTAATTTTAATAATAAAATTTTATCCTATATTTTAAAACAAAAAAAATGTTTGATTGAGTTATCAAAAGGAAACAAGTAATCACCAAGGGAGTAACTAATAATTAAGCATGCACAAAAACAAAATATGAGTATATTAATTTCACATGATTTGGTGATGTGTGTCCACACCTTTATTACAATAAAAAATAATTAAATTTGTGTATTGAAAAATATACTAATTTCGTACGATTATACTATTAGTGTTGCATAATCTCACATAAAATAAAATAAAAAGAATATAATCTATTATTTTTGTAAAATCTTTATATTTGTGTTGTCAGATTATTAAGTAAATGACCAAAATTACTTGATCTTTATTGTTTTTCGTCGTAAATTTGTTACATGATTATTTATCTATCGCATGTGTCCTCTATTTGATATAATATATAGATAGATAAATACAAAAAATTTATGATACGTTTAGATTGAATAAATGAACGTGAGAATATAATAACTCATTTTTATTAAATAAAAAAAATTATATTTAGTTACTTTATTAGAATAGAATAGACTATTCATCATCTCTCTCAGATTTATGAATTTTATTCATTGAAAAAAATGTATGGAATGACATTCTATTCTCTTTTTTATTCTGTTCCTTCACTCATTCTATTATTTCAATCAAAACGTAACATTATAGTTTCCTTTCAAATTTTTCTCATTTCCTTTCCATTCTTTTCTCTCTTTAAAAGGCTACTTTATTCCCTTGGAGCAGATTGGTAAATTTTACTTTATTTCTCCATTATAATCATTCTTCATGATAAATAAATAACCGGACAATTCCGTGAAAGGTATTCCTTCCTTCCGACCGACGAACAAATTCAACAAATATTCTCGTCTATCTATCATGCATCAAAGTTTTTGAGACCAACTTGGACTTTGAGAACCACCCTGTGCTTTAATGACTGATGAAAAAGAGGTGTCCCAGTTTACATGGTATGAGCCTATGAGATTGTGGCAATTGTACGGTCACAATTGGTTAGAAGGAATTGTGTAGTGGAATTAAATAATTAAAGAGCACTCCCATTATTTGTTGAATTTCCATATCTCATGACTGGTTGTCTTTCATCAGATTTCTCACTCCACCTTTCCTGAGCGTAATAATGACTCAAATTGTACCGGTTTAAACTTAACGGGCAAATTAATTTGTTTCATTCTTAATGCTTAAGGGGATATTTTTGTATTTAAAGGCAAAAGAAATATTAAAGGAGACAAGTGATCCCTCTTATAATTAAGCATGCACAAAAACAAAAATTTGGGTATGTTAATTTCAAATGATTTGGTAACGTGTGTCAATAAATTTACTACAATAAAAAATAATTAAATTTGAACCTTGAAAAATATATTTATTTTATACAATTATAATATTGATGTCGCACAACCTTAAATAGAATCAAAATTAACAAATTTTACTATTTTTGTAAAATCTTTGCCATTATTGCTAGTTTTTACCATCTCATTACATACGTCGTTTGCCGTCGTGTATAGCGGCGCTTGAAAATAAAATTTGTTTAAGATATTTCTCACTTCCATTCAATGCATTATTGGGAAGGCTACAAAATAAATTGAACAGATTAAAGGCATGAACAATTCCATATATAAAATCATTATTCGACATGACAATCATTGTTATTATCCTTACTCGGATCAATACGTAGCTCCCAATGTTAAGCATGTTTGAGCAAATATTGGTGTTGATCAACGTCTAAAGACGGTCACACAACATTGATAAAGGTGCACTCTCTTCCTCCTAACAATTATTTATCTTATAGTACGAAAGGAGATCAAACAAAATAGAATAAATATAAACACACAATAACTAAATATTATATTTATTATATTATTAAAAAATTAGACATGACATTAAAATTCATATCATATTTTATTTTTTAATAGTATAAATAAATATAGTGTTTAATTGTTGTGTGTATAGACTTATCTAATAAAATATTAAAAGTATATTGTTCTATCCGCCTTAACAATTATTCTTCCATGATACTAAAGTGAATTTTGGGGGAGGGACAGGTAAGTTAAGTTTAGAGCCTTAGACGGGAGGTGTGGGGTAAGCACAACATGTAATGGATATTTTTTAGGCATGACTAGTCCCAACCATTCACTCGTATCAATTTGTTCATCCATAGGAGTAGCAAAATTAAAACTCTGGAGCTGAGGAGCTGATATTCTTACATAATGAAAAAAAATGGAACGCGTACTTGAAACGGGTAGTCTCTATCTGTAAAGTGTTTATTATCCTTTATTACTAAAATTTGCTAAATGTTATTGACAATATATCGCTAAGATATATGTCAAAGCCTACACTATTCATTGTGAGAACAATTTACAAGTAAAAATATCTAAGAAAACTGTTTTGTAAAAGTTGAAAGAATTTTCAGAAAGTATAGATGAACACACACACACACACACAGTTTTTCTGTGTACTGAAAATAAAATAGAACTTTACCATTTATTCACAAATGTTAGTTACAAAAAAATAATTTTGTAATAACACTTAAATTGAAATAGAACAATTTTTCAGTTATTATGTACATATTAATTTTTTTAACTGATTATATTAATTTTGTTTGTAATCTATCTTGGGTCAGGTTCATTAAATCGATTTGAGTCCTTTTTAAAAAGATAAGCTCATGGTTCCAGCGAGACCCCTAGTGACAATACGTACGTGCAAAATACAAAGTGCATACCCGCATCTGGTCAGGGTCGGGAGATGCGGGCACATAGTGCTATACATCACGTCATTATGTCCATTTCCAAATCTACCTTTTAATACTACAAGTAAATTAAACTATTTCACTTATACTTATAAAACATTAAATAGTTTTACTCCTTATCAATGTGGGACTTCAGAAAAATAGTTTTGCAACTAATAGTATACCTCTTTATATATCCTATTTTGGATAAATTAAAATACAATATATAATTCCTACTTGAATCATATAATATTTTCTCTTAATCTTCTTATAGTAAACTATTAAATGCACCCTAATTTCATCTAAATTCAACCAATTAACGGGTCAAAATTAAACCAAAAAGTGACCAAAACTCATGAAACTAAAAGGTGTAATTTAATAATCCTAACTTGTTTGAAAAACTACTTTTCTTCAAATAATTCTCTATTTATCAACTCTAAGACTTAAATGCATAATAGAAGGTGTGACGAATATTGAACATTCTTTTAGTATAAATAACTCGAAACCATATCAAAATAAATGGTGTCCATATATTGAACCTCTATTCCTAAATGACATGACCAGAGTTATATACACACAAAACCTCCCTTTACAAAGAGCATTATCATCGCTTCGCGTTATTGTGGTCATGCACAATATTTTATTTCTTGAACCTCTAAGAGAATAAACCATAACTCTCTATAAGAAGCGGCTCTACTTCTAGTTCATATAGGCAAAACGTTTCTCTTGCACTTTTGTTGCTAAGAGTGTAACTCATCCTCAGTCTTACAACGAACGTTACTATGTCAGGCCAACCCATTCATTAGATAACTTTTTCTCAAGCCCAAGAAACTTACGGATTACTACGAATGATACCAAACGCAATGAAACCAAAAGAACGGGTTGACGTCGGTCTAGCCTGTGAGTCTCTTTATATACCCCTCAGAAATATTGGTATTACGTGACTTCTCAAATCGTGTAGTAGCGGCCTCAGCTTTTTCTTCCCGATTGCTTTCAGATCTATGGAGGATAGAGAGAGGAAAGTCTGATCTAGACCTATGGAGGAGAGAGAAAGAGGAATGTCAAATTTATTTATTTAATTATATTTATTTAGCCACCTAGACTTGATACTCTAATTTGGAATAAATTAAGTCACGTTATATTGTCATGTCAATATTCCGTTGAAAACTTAACGCACATGATGAAAATTCAATTTTTTGTTACTAAACTGCAGTTGATCGTAAGAAAAAAAAATTAATTATCCACTTATAAGTTAACACAAAATAACTTGACAAAAGAAGTATTTAACCCTGATGCTTGATAACCACCATGTCAGTCTCCCAATATGGTGTGATTGGAACGATGGCTACGGGTCTCTTCAAAGACGTGCATTTTGATCCCAAGGAGTGACTATATTCTTCCTCAGTATCAACATGCTATTCAATATGAACTTTGCATTCTGTATTCAAAACAAACGGGAGCCGTTTTGGATAGATATATAATACATACACCATACCAAAAAGGATACCCACCTGAAATTGTTTATTGATGATGCGTAGGAAGGAATGAAGGATAACCACCATATGAAGTCACAATTTAATTATACGTAACAGAAGTGTAAGAATTGCTATCAGTGTTTATTCGTGCACAATTATATTCCTGGTTTCCCATTGGTGGATTCAAATTAGAATGTCTATGTTAACTTTGTGAATCATGTACCTCATTAGATACATTGAAGGAAGGTTCACAAACGCTGTTTACTTGTTTGAGTTCCTGTGCAGAGAGAGTAGATTCCTTTTGTACTTAAAAGTATAGCTAAGATACGATGTCTGTGCAGTGTGCGCTTTACAAATAGGGGTCACAGCCTCAATTTACTAGATTAACCATCTACCTTGGGTTTTCATCGCCGATATAGTCAGGGCTACAGTTCTTGCAACTGTACCTCTTAATACGATACCAAGCTCATATTCTGATCCAGTAGAGAGTGGAAACGTGCCCCTTCGCTTATATGTGGCCGTGTTGCTTCCTTTGCTTGATTCATTCTACTTAGATTATTACAGAACAGATTCAGCAGCAACTGCATTACTGCATTAACATTTATCTCCATCTCTTCTACTGGTGCTGCCTTGTGCCGTTGTTCTAGGTATTCTTATCCACCCTTACACACAGCATGCACTAGTTAGCCGAATCTTTTGGGCATTCTGTGTCTACCTGGAATCTATTTCAGAGTTGCCTCAGCTTCGTTTGATGCAGAATATTAAGGTCTATGTCTAGCATTAGATGCATCTGTTTTTTTACTTCAAAGTTTTACAAATACTAAAAAATAATAAAAAATTTCTTATCAAATGTGATTCAGATTCAGATGATTGAACAATTTACAGCCGACCATGATGTGTTTGCACTAGGTGTTGCTCGATTTTTGAGCTGCGCCCATTGGATAATCTCGGTTAGTTCCTATCTAGATCGACCACGTGTATTGTGAACTGAGCATATGTGATATGAAATTTACTTTTTTTAAGTTGACCCTTTAATAACTAATCTGTACTACATATCATGTAGTAATATAATTTTATTGATTATATTGAATAAACTGATTATTGTTTCAAAGAAGTTACTCATCAACATAGAAATATGTATGCGAATATATGCAGTATAAACTATATATGATATTCTCTTACAAGTCCATATATTGTGACCAATTGAAAGGAAAAACACTGTATCATTTACTACCTATCTCAACAAGCATCATAGTAACCTTGACCGTAGAGTTGTCATGGTAGCGATAGAATATATACTGCCAACAAAATTGTTAAGACAATTTGCTTCAAGTATTCGTATTACTGGTCCCTAGCTATAGAAGTGCATGATATTTGTTAAAAGGGTTTTGATCAAGTAAGAAGGCCAAAATCAGGTGTTCTTATTTGATAAGAAAAGGAGCCATTCTAAATTTGAGTTAAACACGTGATCAAATTGTATATTTTCTTATTTCGGAGAAGACTGAGGTGTTCTTATTGATCAAACTGCATGTATCTTATATCAGCTACGCCTTTAGCTAGTCTTTAACGACCATTACCTTACATTTAAGGTCCTTCAATGGTGTTGCTCTCAGAAATTGTTCTTCTGTTACTATTATTATGTCAAAAGGTTATCCCATTCTCTGTTATGCGTAAAATCTTCACACACAATCAATTAGAGGCGATTTGATCTAACTATAGCTTTCTCATTGTGCAGTCTTGTGAATGGCCAGCTTCGACTCAGTCTTCCTCCTGTTTAATTTTTTTGGTTATAGCTGTTATGGGGGCCGGTAACAATGTACAATTGGCTTACAGATTTTGATTATGAATTTAAACAAGTGGTCTTCCTTAGGTTGCTGTTCAACCAAAATGTTCTTTCTTCTTGCCCTGTTATCTGTTTTTCATTTCTGATGATGCGAGGAAAAAGAACCATTTCAATTAGGTGCTGAAGATCCAAGATCTTACCCATGAGAACAAATATAATTATATATCCTTTGCGGTTTGTGATCTTTAAAAAGGAGAGAAGGGAGAGACCGGAAAGGAAAATGAGAGAAATTTGAAGGGATATTAAAAGTCTCTTATATTATTATTTAAACAGTCATGTATTCTATCAATAAAAAATATCGACATTATTATCCTATCTTATCTCTTGAATTAAAATCCAATTTCGTCATGAGACAGTATAATTCACCGGTTTTCTTTCCATCAATTATACACCACATATGCACAGCCGACAAATAAGTGAGGTGGATGGCATGCCCCATTGAGTCCTTGTCCATGTGGATGTTGGTGTAAAATCTTGTAACGTATCGCTATTGAAAAAACATATACCAAACTTGCCCTGAACTGGTATCAGTACATATCACACATACCGAACTTGCACTAAACTCGTATTAGTCCCCAAAAACATATACCGAACTTGTACTGAAGTGGTAACTTACCAATAAGTTCCGTACCTCTTGATTGTGAATGTTGTGTGGATTTTCACCGACTGTGATACCAGATTTGTAACTTTATAGAATACCCACAATTTTTGTCTTTCTATTCAAAATAGTACACTCCAAAATAATACTTATATTTTCAGTAGAACTCTTCCTTTTTATAATAGGAATCTTTATTTAAATAGAATTTGAGCAGTATCCCGACAATACTCAAATTCTCAAATACTTCAATTTTATTTTTGAATAAGATTAGAGCAGTGTTATCTTCAACTTCAATAATAACATCGACACCTTCATTACCTTCATCAGCATCTCCATCATCTTCATCATCTAACGACCGTAAAGGTGATTCTCTTTAAGCACAAAATCTTTTATTCATCAACATCATAACGAACATCTCCAACTCTTTCGATCTTCACTCTCTTTATTTATCACACTAATACAACTAATTCTCATTTACCTTAGATCTAATTAACTTAACTCTGATATCACTTATTAGGAATTAAGTCGACGCAAATCAAACAATAAAGAGAGATAAAACAGTACAATATTTAACGTGAAAACATTTAAAGGAAAAAATCATTTGCCAAATTCTAAATTACATTTCAGAGCTAGAATTACATTTCCAAACATATATGTCGCAATACAGATTTGCATATTATGTAATCAATTTATATATTTATATTAAAAATATAATTTCAGTGATGTGAATATTATTTTCCTATATATATATATATATGTATATGTACATTTGAGGTTGATTAGATGTTTATTTTGGGTTTGACTTGAGTGAAAAAATTTGTTTCAACTTTGAAGAATATTTTCTTTTCCTGCGGATTAAATATGTGGTGCTCGGTACTTAAAGCATTCAAAAGCACCTAAATGTGTTAATACATAAATGCACATCGAGGTAATCCAGATGCTTAATGCCCGGGGCACTCTAGCTAGCACAGTAGCGTTACTGTTAATTATTTGTGGAATTATGTTTTTACAGTAATATTTTTATAGTTATAGAATATGTATTAATAATTATTTATTTATGCTAGATGATGGGGAGATATTGTGTTGGGAATATATATATATATATATATATATATATACATGGAGATGATTCATAGTAAGTATTTGTTATAGCAAATTCTTTTTCCCATCCGCTACCTTAGGTAGCGAAGTTCATGAAATGATTTTTTTTTTTTTTTTTTATAACCATTCTGCTACTTAAGGTAACGGAGTGGTAAGCAATTTTATTTTATTTTATACAATTCGCTACCTAAGGTAGCGGAGTGGTAAGCAAATTTTTTTATTTTTATTTTTTAATACCATTCCGTTACATAATGTAGCAGAGTGCTAATTTTTTAATTTTTTTTTTACCATTCTTGCTTTTTAGTTAGCGGATGGAAAGAAAAAAAATAAAAAAATAAAAATAGCAATCCGCTACCTTAGGTAGCGGATGAGATAAATAAATCAATACTTATGTATGTTATTAGGTGGAAAAAGTTGGAATTGATTTATCCCATCCGCTACCTAAGGTAGCGGATTGCTAATTTTTAATTCCCCCCCCCCCCCCCCTCCCCCCTCCCTCTCATCCACTAACTAAATAGCCAGAATGGTAAAATAAAAAATTAGCATTCTGTTACCTTAGGTAGCGGAATGGTATAAAAAAAAAAATCACTCCCTTACTTTAGGTAGCGGAATGGTATAAAAAAAAATTGTTTATCACTCCCTTACCTTAGGTAGCGGAATGGTATAAAAATATTTTTTGCTTACCACTCCGTTACCTTAGGTAGCGGAATGGTATAAAAAAAAAATTGTTTACCACTCTGCTACCTTAGGTAGCAGAATGGTTATAAAAAAAAAATTAATCATTTCATGCACTCCGCTACCTAAGATAACGGATGGAAAAAAGAATTTGCTACAACAAATGCTTGCTATGAATATATATATATATATATATATATATATATATATATATATATATATAAATGATTTGGTTCAAGAGCATACCCCCTTATCAAGCATACCTCTTTAATGACGGACCGGGCGACGGTTTGTCCGTCGCCATAGTTTCGGTCCGTCACTATATGTTGTCCGTCGCTAAAGCTATCGTGACGTACCGAACCTATGGCGAATAACCAAACCGTCGTTGATCCGTCGCTAAAAGGGATATACTTGGTATGCTAGATAAGGGGTGGTGTTATTGATCCTTCCTCTCTCTCTCTCTCTCTCTCTCTCTCTCTCTCTCTCTCTCTCTCTCTCTCTATATATATATATATATATATATATATATATATATATATATATATCATTTGCCTTGTTTCTACTCTTCTTAAACAATTATGAAGGTGCTACATAAGGAAGAAAGGACTTCAAATTTTTCTGTAGGAAATTATATTGTTTTTCCTTTCACACAGACTCAAAAATTTTCACATAAATGGTTAACAAGCGAGGCGGATGGTATTCCCATGTGAGTCCTTTACTGTGTGGATGTTAGTGTAAAAATAATAGCAATAAAAAATATTATGATAATATATTTTTTCGAATTTGAAAAGGATTTTTGATTGATTTGAAGTGAGTGATTTGTGAGGAATTACAACTTATTTATAAGTTTTCAAGCACCTTTTTTTGCAGAGATACAACCCTTTGAATTTATTTTTAAATATTAGAGATATATTCCCTTGAAAAAGTATGTTGAACCAATGTAATGGTTCATCCAATGGTCTTACAAATTTGAACCATTGCATAGATTCAATTGTTTCATCTCAAATCATTGCATTGATTCAATTGCTTCTCAACACAAATCATTAATATATTTATTATGTATTTTTCAAATTTGAAAATATCTAACATAACTAATAGATAATACAATGAGACACAAAATAATGTGAATGATTATAGTTGGTTCTAACTATTGAGATTATGATCTTAAATCATCAATTAATTATTTTAATTTGAAACGTGATATCATTGTTATGTCACTATATCATTATTGGTGAAGAGAGAGTATAAAAAATGGATATGCCTACATACAAAACATCCAACCACAAAACCAACAACTACACCCATCTTAATTATTAAAATGCATTAAAATTCGTGCCAAATCACATATTTTAATAGTTAAGATTATTTTTGTGGTTGGTTTTTGTGTATATAGACTTATTCAGAAAAAATATCACACCTTCAAAAATAAAACAAGAGCAACACATCTCCAAAGACATCTAATTTTCCCATCAGTACCCTTTCAGGAGATCATATATGAAAACCTTTTCGTCCATTGATCTTACACCACATATTTTTAGCCCAATAATTTCTTTAGGCTTCATTATGGTAGGGCTCCTATTTAAATGAAGTGCATGCTATGCTGTTCAATCACACACACTCATAATGAATGCTGTATTCCTGCAAGCCATTGGAATTATTGTAGCATTAGTTTTATTCCACACCTTTCTGAGATTTTTAATCAACAGTCATGGTGAAGCTAATGGGAGGACGATACAAGCCCCTAAACCAAAGGGTGCCTGGCCAATTTTAGGCCACATTTCTCTTCTTGGGGGACAAAATCCTGTTTTCAGAACCCTGGCTGCCATGGCCGATAAACACGGCCCCGTATTCAGAATTCAGCTTGGATTCCACCAAGCATTAGTTGTGAGTAGCAAGGAAGCAGTAACGGAATGTTTCACTACTAATGACCAAGTTTTTATGACTCGTCCGAATTCAGTTGCCTTAAAGTACATGGGCTATAATGGTGCACTCTTTGGATTAGCTCCTTACGGGCCTTTTTGGCGCGAAATGCGTAAAATTTCCACCCTTGAGGTTCTATCAAACCGCCGCCTTGAGCTCCTCAAACATGTGAGAGCTTCCGAGGTGAGTCGGTGCATCAAAGAGTTGTACTTGCTGTGCTGCAAAAATGGAACAGTTGGTTCGGTCAACTTCAATATGGCTCAATGGCTGCACCAGGTGACTATCAACATTATGATACAAATGATTGCTAGGAAGCGGTATTGTAGTGTTGGTGATGGTGGGAATGATATGGAATCGAGGCGTTTTGGAAAAGCCATCAAGGATTTTTTTTATTTAGTTGGAACTTTTGAATTGTCTAATATGATACCATTTACTGAATGGATGGATTTGCAAGGGCATCTGAGGTTTATGAAACGGACTGCCAAGGAGTTGGACTATCTTATGAGTTGTTGGCTAGATGAACATATTCAGAGCAGGGGCGAAAAGGGTCAGATGAAAGAGGAGCGTGATTTCATTGATGTGATGCTATCGTTGTTTGCACAGTCTGATGGTTTGATACATGAACACAAGAGTTCAGATGTTATCAAGGCAACAGCCCTGGTAAGCACATTTTAAGCATGTTCAAACGCAGCAAATTTTGTTAATCAAACATGCACCTAAATACGATATCATTTTAGGTGCTTCCCCCTTTTTAACAAACACGATATAATGGTCAAAAAAGGAATGGTAAACATTCCTGATTAGACCACTATTTGATTTAGTTGTATTATTTCTGAAAACTATAATTCAAAATTTACCAAAAACGCAACAAAATCAAAACAACAAAGAATTTGGAAACGTGATCCAGAAAAGGTATCCAAACAGATGCTTTAGCTTTAATTTGATGTTTTGTACATGTTTCAAGAGAAATGGTCAATATATACTTGTTTTTTGCAGAATCTTATTGTAGCAGGTGCTGATAGCTCCTCTGTCACCTTGACTTGGGCACTTTCATTATTACTAAACCATAACAAGGTATTACAGAAAGCGCAACAAGAGATTGACATGCATATTGGAAAAGAAAGATTAGTTGAAGAATCAGATATCAAGAACTTGGTATATCTCCAAGCCATTGTAAAAGAAACATTAAGACTCTACCCTGCCGGTCCCTTATCAGTGCCTCGGGAGGCCTTGGATGATTGCACCATAGCAGGTTATTATGTTCCGAAAGGAACTCAATTATTGATAAATTTATGGAAGTTGCATCGAGACTCGGGAACATGGACTGACCCTTGTAAATTCCGGCCGGAGAGATTTGTTACCAGCCATGCTGAGTTTGATGTAAGGGGTCAACAATTTGAGTACATTCCATTCAGTTCTGGTAGGAGATCCTGTCCAGGAATTACAGCCAGTTTGCAGATGATGCATTTGACACTAGCTCGTCTGCTCCAGAGTTTCGATTTGGCTACACCCATGAATGAACAAGTTGATATGAGTGAAGGTTTGGGGCTAATTTTGCATAAAAAATATCCATTAGAAGTCGTACTTACCCCACGCCTCCCATCCAAGCTCTACCAACATTAACAAATATGCAATATCCATTGTAAGTGTGATTACCTCTTTTATGTGATCCAAACTTCTCCTATGAAGTTGGTATTTATTGCTGGAATTTTATCTTTTATGCAAATCTTAATATTCATAAAATAAAATTGCTAGGTACTTATACAATGCATTAATGGGTATACTGTACAATAAGACATACTTATGGAGTAATAAATAGAAGACATTGAATCTTAATTCAATACCTACATATATGCTCCGGAGCATATATAAACGAGAGGAAAAGAGGGGGGGGGGGGGGGGGGGTGGGGGGGGTTAAACTTGAGGTCTATCGAAATTCAGGACATAATCCTCTATCAATGAACCAATATGTAGTATTACCACTGATAGTGTGACAGCAAGAATTCTTTTTCTTGCCATGAACATTTTAATGTTTGCCCTCATTATTTTTCCAAGTTATTAATGAAAGTTTATAATTTTAAAAATATCATAGTGGTTTTAGTATGTCTGAAGATCTCTTATATTTTATGGGAATACGTACATGACAAACAATATTATATTCTTGTAAAACTCTAGTATGTTCTTTTGGAAATTAAGCACCCTTACGAATTTGAACGGACACACACACACACACGGTTAATATCTATTTTCAAAGTTCAAACACTTCATGAAGTCATTTGAGTTTTCTGATAATTGCAAAAAGTTGAAAGATGCATCTCATTAATTATATCACCTTCTCTTACAAAGTTGCAGCCCAAGCACTATTGCTTTTGCCCTTCTTAAATTATTCGATCCAGTACACCAAGTGACATGATTATATAAAATTATATATTCTCCATTTATTCCACAAAAATGGTCTCATTTGTAGAACTTGATTATACACTTAAAAATTGTAAGTTGTTAGTTTAATATAATAATGACATCATAATGAAATGTTAAGGAGAAACTTGTTGTGTCATATTATACTATTACCAATAGATATAAAAAATAAATAAATAAAAAAGAACCCATCCTGGCGAAAAGAATTTGTCAAAATGGGATTCCTTTTTTGGAAACAGCAGTATGAATTTGTCATTTGTAATCCTGAGACGTGTTCAACATTTTGCCTGTACCTTACCATTTCTGAATCTTCAGTGTTGGAAAAAACTTCCTAGTGAGCCACTCTCTCTCCATATATATATATATATATATATATATATATATATATATATATTGCGTGTATAACTAAAATTTTCACATAAATGGTTAACAAGTGAGGTGGATGGAGTGCCCCTGTAAGTCCTTGTCCATGTGAATGTTAGTGTAAAATCTTGTAACGTATCGCTACCGAACTTGCACTGAACTGGTATCAGTCCAGAAAAAACATATACCGAACTTGTACTGATCTGGTATTAGTCCCAAAAAAACAAATACCGAACTTGTACTGAAATGTTAACTTACCAATAAATTCAGTGCCTATTGATTGTGAATGTTGTGCAGGATTTCAGTGACTATGATACAAGATTTGTAACTTTATATTAGTCCAAGACATTTTGGGCATTATGATGGTTGTGACTCAGCTGATTTATTTTAATAAATTTCTCTTAGCTTAGAAAAACAAATGTGCTGCTGTTGATTCCTGTTTCATCACTACAATGGATGCAGTACTCCTACTGCAAGCCACTGGAAGTCTTGTAGCAGCGTTAGTTTTATTCTACAAGTTGTGGAGATTAATAACCAACAATCTTGGTGTTGTTAATGGGAGGAGGATACAAGCCCCTAAACCAAAGGGTGCCTGGCCACATTCCTCTTCTTGGAGGCCAAAATCCTGTTTTCAGGACCCTGCCTGCATTGGCCGACAAACACGGCCCCATACTCAGAATTCAACTTGGATTTGTTTTGAGTAGCCAAAAAATGGATGGGGCGTGGAGATTAACGTGGGGACGTGGCAAATTGTCATCCCTACCAAATATATACTATACAGGTTACAAAAATTAAAAATAACTGCAAGAAAAAACATTATGATAATATTTTTTTTAGAATTTGATAAGGATTTTTGATTGATTTGAAGCGAGTGATTTGGGTGGATTTACAACTTATTTATAGGTTTTTAAGCACCCATTTAAAGAGATACATACCCCTTTGAAGAGATACGTGCCTTTGAAAAAGTTTTTAAATATTAGAGATATATTCTTTTGAAAATGTATGTTGAATCAGTGTAATTGTTTATCCAATAATCTTACCAATTTGAACCATTGTATAGATTCAATTGTTTCATCCCAAATAATTGCATTGGTTCAATTGTTTCTCAACACGAATCATTACATCCCTTGTCCGAGTAGATTTATCTTGTTCACAGAGTTATATTTTTTCAAATGACCAAACCAATTGAACTAACACATCTGTTGATTTTAATTGTAGAATATAATATATTTATTATATACTTTTCAAAATTTGAAAATATCTAACATAAATAATAGATAATACAATGAGATACAAAATAATATGAATGATTATAGTTGGTTCTAACTATTGAGACTAAGATGTTAAATCATCAATTAAATATTTTAATTTGACACGTTATATCAATGTTCTGTTAATATAGCATTATTGGTGAAGAGAGTAGAAAAAATATCACAACTTAAAAAACAAGAGCTACACATCCCCAAAGACATCTAATTTTCCCATCAGTATCCTTTCAGGAGATCATATATGACAACCTTTCCGTCCATTGATCTTACACCACATATTTCAAGCCCAATAATTTCGTTAGGCTTTATTATGGTAGGGCTCCTATTTAAATGAAGTGCATGCTATCCAGTTCAATCACACACTCATAATAAAATAAGGGGCAGAATAAAAGGTCGGCTCCGCAGGCTGTAGTCCGACCCAAAAAAAATATTATCCTCCTTATTCAATAATCGTAATTCTAAATTTTGGCATTATAATCATTCGTGGCTCCCCCAAATGAATACCGTATTCCTGCAAGCCATAGGAATTCTTGTAGCATTAGTTTTATTCCACGCCTTTTGGAGAATTTTAACCAATAGTCATGGTGAAGTTAATGGGAGGACGATACAAGCCCCTAAACCAAAGGGTGCCTGGCCAATTTTTGGCCACATTCCCCACCTTCTTAGGGGACAAAATCCTGTTTTCAGGACCTTGGCTGCCATGGCCGATAAACACGGCCCCGTATTCAGAATTCGGCTTGGATTCCACCAAGCATTAGTTGTGAGTAGCAAGGAAGCAGTAACGGAATGTTTCACTACTAATGACCAAGTTTTTATGACTCGTCCGAATTCAGTTGCCTTAAAGTACATGGGCTATAATGGTGCACTCTTTGGATTAGCTCCTTACGGGCCTTTTTGGCGCGAAATGCGTAAAATTTCCACCCTTGAGGTTCTATCAAACCGCCGCCTTGAGCTCCTCAAACATGTGAGAGCTTCCGAGGTGAGTCGGTGCATCAAAGAGTTGTACTTGCTGTGCTGCAAAAATGGAACAGTTGGTTCGGTCAACTTCAATATGGCTCAATGGCTGCACCAGGTGACTATCAACATTATGATACAAATGATTGCTAGGAAGCGGTATTGTAGTGTTGGTGATGGTGGGAATGATATGGAATCGAGGCGTTTTAGAAAAGCCATCAAGGATTTTTTTTATTTAGTTGGAACTTTTGAATTGTCTAATATGATACCATTTACTGAATGGATGGATTTGCAAGGGCATCTGAGGTTTATGAAACGGACTGCCAAGGAGTTGGACTATTTTATGAGTTGTTGGCTCGATGAACATATTCAAAGCAGGGGCGAAAAGGGTCAGATGAAAGAGGAGCGCGATTTCATTGATGTGATGCTATCGTTGTTTGCACAGTCTGATGGTTTGATACATGGTCACAAGAGTTCAGATGTTATCAAGGCAACAGCCCTGGTAAGCACATTTTAAGCATGTTCAAATGCAGCAAATTGTGTTGATCAAACATGCACCTAAATACGATATCATTTTAGGTGCTTCCCCCTTTTTATCAAACACAATATAATGGTCAAAAAAGGAATGGTAAACATATCTGATTAGACCACTCTTTGATTTAGTTGTATTATTTCTGAAAACTATAATTCAAAATCTACCAAAAAACACATCAAAATCAAAACATTAGCACAACAAAGAATTTGGAAACATGATCCAGAAAAGGTATCCAAGCAGATGCTTTGGCTTTAGTTTGATGTTTTGTACATGTTTCGAGAGAAATGGCCCATATATACTTGTTTTCTGCAGAATCTTATTTTAGCAGGTGCTGATACCTCCTCTGTCACCATGACTTGGGCACTTTCATTATTACTAAACCACAACAAGGTATTACAGAAAGCGCAACAAGAGATGGACATCCATATTGGAAAACAAAGATTAGTGGAAGAATCAGATATCAAGAACTTGGTATATCTCCAAGCCATTGTAAAAGAAACATTAAGACTCTACCCTGCCGGTCCCTTATCAGTGCCTCGCGAGGCCTTAGAGGATTGCACCATAGCAGGTTATTATGTCCCGAAAGGAACTCAATTATTGATAAATTTATGGAAGTTGCATCGAGACTCAGGAACATGGACGGACCCTTGTAAATTCCAGCCGGAGAGATTTGTTACCAGCCATGCTGAGTTTGATGTAAGGGGTCAACAATTTGAGTACATTCCATTCAGTTCTGGAAGGAGATCCTGTCCAGGAATTACAGCCAGTTTGCAGATGATGCATTTGACACTAGCTCGTCTGCTCCAGAGTTTCGATTTGGCTACACCCATGAATGAACAAGTTGATATGAGTGAAGGTTTGGGTATAACTTTGCCTAAAAAATATCCATTAGAAGTTGTACTTACCCCACGCCTCCCATCTAAGCTCTACCAACATTAACAAATATGCAATATCCATTGTAAGTGTTGAGTACCTCTTTTATATGACATGATTATATAAAGTTATATATATTCTCCCTTTGTTCCACAAAAATAGTCTCATTTGTAGAATTTGAAAATAGTAAGAATATATTTTTGTTGGGTATACCCTTAAAAATTGTAAGTTGTTAGTTTAATAGTAATGACATTATAATGAAATTTTGAGGAGAAACTTATTGCGTCATATTATACTACTACCAATATATATAAAAAAATAGATCCTTGAGCAAAGAATTTGTCAAAATGGGATTCCTTTTTTGGAACAGGAGTATGTATTTATTATTTGTAATACTGAGATGTGTTCAGTATTTTGCCTATAGTATACCTTACCATTTCTGAATCGTAAGTGTTGGAAAAAACTTCTTAGTGAGCTAGCTCCACTCTGTGTATATATATATCTTGCGTGTATAACTTAATTTTTTACATAAATGGTTAACTAGTGGGGTGGATGGCGTGCCCCTGGCCCTGTGAGTCCTTGTCCATGTGGATTAGTCCCAAAAAACATATACCGAACTTGAACTGAAGTGGTAACTTCCCAATAAATTCAGTACCTACTGATTGTGAATGTTATGCAGATTTTCAGTGACTATGATACCAGGTTTGTAACTTTATATTAGTCCAAGACATTTTGGGCATTGTGATGGTTGCGACTCAGCTGGTTTCTTTTAATAAATTTCTCTTTGCTTGGAAAAACAAATGTGCTGCTATTGATTCCTGTTTCATCACTACAATGGATGCAGTACTCCTACCGCAAGCCACTGGAAGTCTTGTAGCAGCATTAGTTTTATTCTACAAATTGTGGAGATTTATAACCAACAATCTTGGTGTTGTTACTGGGTGGAGGATACAAGCCCCTAAACCAAAGAGTGCCTGGCCACATTCCCCTACTTGGAGTCCAAAATCCTGTTTTCAGAACCCTGGCTGCATTGGCCAACAAACACGGCCCCATATTCAGAATTCAACTTGGATTCCAGCAAGCACTTGTTGTGAGTAGCAAAGAAGCAATAATGGACGGGCGTGGAGATTAACGTGGGGACGTAGCAAATTGTCATCCCTATCAAATATTTGCAAAAGTTAAAAGATCATACTTAAAAACTTCAATAAAAGTAAATATTTTTTTAAAAAACATAAGGGATTTACAATCAAAATTAAAATTGATACAAAATATTAAAGACGCTTGAGTTTTACCTCAAAGTAATTAACATAATTCAAGCATTGTTGGATCAACTAATTAGCAGCTCATCAAGCCTTATTTTAGGCAGCCCAAAAGGGTTAACATGGCAGCCTTGCAAAGGAATCTTCAGCAGCTTAATTCCAATTGGGCTGGCCCCAACTTAAAGTAAAGGAGTTCAAGGAAATTCTCGGTCCACTTTCAATTTGAAGTATGGCAGTTTGAGGAATCCCAATTCGGCAACTCCAATTAAAGGAAGGTTCTATTGTGCAAGCAAGCAGGTTGTTTACACTCCATTTCACATAAGGAAATTACTCCAAGTCAAAGCAGCGGCAGTTCAATTGGTTTCCAATTTGGCTAAGGAAACAAATCAGTTTGTGCAGCATAAGTCGGCAGTAAAAAGGGAGTTCAAGACATGGCAATTGGCAATTAGATGGTTTACAAAAAAAACACAGCAAGGAGAGTTAGAATACTAATTAGGAAATTAATTTCAGCAGTTTTTAATTTCCTTGATTTGATTGTAATTAGTTTTCCTTATGGATTTAGGAATTTTAATTAGTTTTGAATGTAATTAGGGTTTTTAGAATTTTCTTTTGTACGCTATAAATAGGGGCATAAGTTCACCATTATAATTCAAGTTTTGAGATTAATAAAATTATTGAGTGTTTTCTCTTTTGATTTTTTAAAAAACTATTAAACTTATTAGAGTAATATGTGTCGTTCAACTTATCGCTTTATCAATTAATAGACCATAATTGATTGTGGCGTCTTCTACTATATCAATCGCCGATTGTATCAAAATTTCTGCTTCTATATAAGCAACAAGTTGCGATGTCGTTGGTGTTTTACTTTACTACTTGTGTTAGAATGATTCGAACGACGACCAACTTACGTAAGTGTGCCGTGGAGTTTATCATTTGGTATTAGAACTAGTTCTCCAAATTCATCACATATTGTGTACTGTGATAATTTTGTATTTAATTACAATTATGAAACATATCAAGATATAGAATTGGATAAAATTATAAGAGGGCGCTACTTATTACACATTTTTTCCAAAATATTATCACTGATGCTTATTCATGTAACTGACAACCAATAAACATTCACAATATATATTATTTTCCTTAAAAAAATTCAAAAGTAATCCTTCAACGGATTTGAAGCAAAAGAAATAGCAGAAAGCATCCTCACTTTGATATCAGTTGTTGGGAATATCTGACTCATTTATGATTATCGAAATCACATCTTGACCAAAAAAGTTAATCTGTTAGATTTATGGACCATTAGACGTATATGTTATCAATTTTTCTCATGTGTTCTAATGTGAGATTTTACTTTCACGTGAAACCTCAACACATATATGTACTCAGTGTTTTTCCTTATGTTTTAACGTATGACTTTATTATCACGTGGTACCTCAATAATCTTTTCTTTAATGTGTGATCTTTTCATACACATCAACACCGGACTCTCCTTAAACTTTTATCTATATACTCTTTTTGAGTATATCATCACTTTTATTAATTGACAAGTTATCTTCTTCAATATTTCTTATTTGAGCCATCAAGAGTCTCTACTAAATCCATCAAATCTATTCTATTCGACCAATTTTACAATACCTTACTGTTAGCTTGCATCGACATAATTCCCAGCAATCTAATACCTCTCTTATTTCAAATTATAAGAATATTATTTATTTTTCAAATTAAGTCAATTAAAATATTCTAAATTTAAAATTAAAATG
Organism: Hedera helix; assembly: GCA_947179155.2. Lineage (NCBI taxonomy): Eukaryota > Viridiplantae > Streptophyta > Magnoliopsida > Apiales > Araliaceae > Hedera > Hedera helix. The sequence goes on from OX359271.1 coordinate 50,618,773, forward strand.
ATTAATTAAAAATAATAAAATAATAAATAGTATAAATAGTAGTATTTTTTTAATAATTTATAATATTCCTTATTAAAATAATTAAAATTAAATAAATTTATATTAATTTTAAATATAAAAATATTTTAAATTAATTTCAAAAGACATAATAGATTATAGAGTACTCCTATTTCAGAAGAACGGAGGCAGTATAACATTATTTGATGTTTGGCTCAAATCGCTTTGAAGTTTGAAGAGTTTCTCCACCCATTGGAACGTACTTTAATTAGTTTACTGTAAATTAAATGTTACAATAATTTTTATGCCACTAATTTATTTTATAAAAATTTAATTCCAAGAACGGTGCACTTTTCAAGGTTAGCACTAACTAACAGCAATGAAACCTAACTGGCAACTAGTTATAGGAGGGCCAGAGCTAAACACTTAAGTCTAGCTGTGATGTAGCCATGTAGGTATGTCAAAATAAAAATGTCAATTGGAACTTCATTGTATTTTTCCATTTTTTGGTAAGGAGTTAAATATATTATTATTATTATCTTCAAATAATTTTTTTTTTTTTTTTTTTTTTTTGTTTTGTTGCGGTAAGGAGTTAAATTTATTATTATAATTTTGCTAATTTAGGAGTTAAAGAGATTATTACTAAGTTGGCAACTTGCAAAAGATGAGTCGTATGTACATGTTTTTGTTACCATATATGGAATACATAAAGATTACGTGCACCTCCAAGACATGTATTTGCCATTAAATTAGTCTATTAGCCCGTGTGAGATATTGGTATTATTTTATAATTTTTTTGAACATTCAATAATTTTTATATATATTAATTTTTAAAATTTTATAATTAAATATATAATAAATAATAACATAACAATTTTGTAGATATACTGAGTATTACATTTATTTGCGTAGAAAATCACAAAAATTTATATTTAATGTGATTATAATTAGACATATTCATGAAACTTAAAAAATAAACAGACATATGTATCCTACTAATGTTAAATTTTTTACACCTATCATCAATAATTAAAAAAAAATAAAATTAATTCAGCTAACAATTATCGAGTGAAGTCAGTTATATTTATTGAACATAACATTCACTACAATAGAGTCAATTCGCTTAAATAATATGAATCACTATTGAACTGAATTAACTCAATTGATCTTTCAATTAATTGAAAGTTGAAGTCCTTTTTATCTGGATAAAATTTAGCTTACATATTATCAATCATGCTTTTAACTATGCTCTCAAGTTAAGAGAAATCTTTATTAGGTTATTACATCAATTGTGGTTAATGTCTTTAGCAGATTAATATAAAAAGAAATATCTTATATACATAATTCAAAATTTGATAGTAATCACAATGACAACCATTACCGTATTAAAGTATCATACCAAATTTTATGAAGAATATGAATATCATCTCCCATATTAAGCAAGTGAGCGACTCCTGGACAGGAGTCACGAGCGATTGAGCTCTCACTCTTGAGTTTAATGAAGACAATTCGTCTATTTATACTGTATGGAGTCATCGTCAAGTATAGTATAGCAGTGATGGGACATCACGCTCCTATGTTGCGTTAAGTTCGGAAGTAACAAATCATCTTAGGACAACTAACAGATTTCGCTATAAGTTTCAATGGTCACTGGGGGCTGAAACCCCTTCAATAGGCAAGGGCGAGCAAGAGCGAGGGAGCGAGCCGAGACTAATATAAACATTTATATTTTTTGAAAAAAAAAAATCAGAAATATTATTAAGTTAATTAAAAAATTAGATGTATTCATGAAATTTGAAAAACGAAAAGACATGAATATCTTACTAATATTAAGATTTTTGCATCTATAATTAATAATTAAAAATTAATCTTACTAATTATTTAATACTATTGAGTCAACTTGGTTAGATAAAATATAAATAACTATCAAGTTAACTCAATTGATCTTTCAATTAATTAGATCAATTTTTTTTTTAAATATAGGTAAGTATTGATGTTGGTTTACAATGCAAGTGGTTCACTATTTCCACTCCGACACTCCCTACTGTTAATAAACTTTGATCTGCATCCCAGATGGGCACCCATAGTATTGTAAGTACTAAAAAATAATAAATGTTTTTTCATCCTATCTTGGTAAATGTAATTACATGGATACACATCAGGGTTTTTTTAATTTATCAAATAGTTTAATTGACTAAAATATATTAATACCGTAATATATTATAAAAGATAAAAAGATTACAATATCACTAATTAAAATAATAATCATTTCAATAAAATAACAAATAATTTTAAAAAATAGTCAATCATAACAACAACGGATACATACTATATATATTCTTGAAAAACAATTATATTCTAAAAATAATAAATATATACGTATATCCGAATAATTTTTTAACACAAAAAGTGGAAGAACAAAATGAATAGAAGAGAAAATAAAGTCTCACAAGAAATGACAATAAAACTCTCTCATCTTACAAAAGAGAAAGAAACTAATTATATGATGGAGAAAACAAATTCTACAAAATAAATAAATTAAACTCCATAAAAAGAGAGAAATTATTAAAGTATAAGAAAAGATGTAGGAAAAGGTGTCTCAAAAATTAAAAGAGTCGTTCTCAAATTTAAGATAGAGGTTAGAATTTTTTATTAGAGAAAAAATAAATTCGATGTTTAATAAACAATGGATTAAGTGTGTGTGTGTGTGTGTGTGTATATATATATATATATAACTTTACTCTAAATGACGCTACTGGATTCTTCATCAGCCATGACGCATACAATAAAAGAAACTAAATTATTCTTCTATCTAGTCCAATTTTCTAAAGAAACACTCGCTAAGTTGCAGTTGGCAATTATTAATTCACGAAGCAATCTATTTCTGTGTAATATTAATGAAACATGTGTGTGTAATTTTATATTTATTTAGTGCATACCACCTTTTATTTGTTAAAAGAATAACCTATCGACGTCCTATAAGTATAATATAATAAACTTCCCGTGTACGAACTTACAATTATTTGGCACAGACTTTATTTTTATTTGTTAAAGTAGCGACATATCAATTTCTAGTGAAAACGATGTGATAAAATATAAACCGAGGCAGTGAACTGGGTTTGAACACATAAATTAATTTAAAAATATTTGCCCTTTCTCTCGATGCAATTTTAAAATTAAATTTAATTTTAATTAACACATAAATTAATTTAAAAATATTTTTATTATTTAATAACATACGAAAAAATATATTTTTATTTTGGACTTGTGATTAATTAACACATAAATTAATTTTAAAATATTTTTATTATTTAATAACATACGAAAAAAAATATTTTTATTTTGGACTTGCGACCACCAAAGCTAGTAATTGAATTTTAGAATCTTATATCTAATCAAAGTCCCTACGTCTTTATGTACCAAGTAAGAAGTCGTAGATCTTCTGTGTCAAAAAAAATAAATTATTCCTAGACCTTATGTACTTATTATATAGCAATAAAAAATCCTAGAACTCAACATTTAATAATGTATATTATAATAATTAATAGCGGCCAGCAGAAATATCCATTTCCCACCGAAATTTCCTATCAAAGGGTCACAAACTCACATAGACTCCCGTATATTGTTTCCCTCTCAATACGAAGTGGAATATATAAAATACTATACCATTGGCCAAAGGAAAGAATTTCAATTTCTATCCTATGATTGTGCGTTAAATAAATTATTGGGTACACGGAATTAATGTTGTATATATTATACATATGATGATAAGTTCTCATATATAATTTGTATAAATAAAAATAATGTTTTTATAAAATTCTTTTTTACACGAATGTGAAGACTGAAAACTCAACAAAAATCTTTATCAACTATAAATATCAATTTCTTATGCTCTAAAAACCATATTCAAATAAAATCATTACGTTCGTCTATGTAAATTTTTTATTTTTCTCCAACTAATAGTTGACAGATTATTATAAGATGTTGTAAATTAATAATTGTAACGGTTATATATATATATATATTAATTTATTATTGTCAAGAAATTTCTTAATTGTTCAAGTTATTCTATTTTATGCTTCAAATTGTTAGCTATTTAGGTCAACTTATTATAATTTTAAATTAAAAATTGACATATATTCTTGTCATTTTAGTTAATATAATATTGAATATTATAAATTAATTAAAAAGTATTACTCACTCCATTTCTCAAAAAATTGGCTTAATTTGATTTATTTATTTTTTGTCTAATTGACCAATTTTAGAATTAAGAATTAAGCATATTTATTTATATTTTTTAACCAATAAAAATTAGAGATGATGGAAAATTCAATATAATTTCTTATAGTTATAATTTAACTCCTATATTTACAAAAAATAATATATATTTTGATTACAAAATTGATCAACTTAACTGAAAAAAATCAAAATAAGTCAGTTTTTGCGGAATAGAGCGAGTACTAACTATAAAAATTATTATCTCAATTTTAAGTAATTTTAATTTTAGAAATTTTTTAAATTGACTTTCAAAAATATGTAATAATTTTATAATTCGGAACAAAGAGAGTATCTTTTATTGTATATTTGATAATATTTAAAAGATAAAAGCATAATATAAATATTTTTAATGCCTTTTTTAGGCATCTTAAAAACTTCAAGCTTTGGTACCAAGAAAAAAAATAATAATAATATATTTATGTGCAAATTCTATTTCACATTCAAAGACGGACAAAAATAAAAAATAATACCAAAAATATTGTAGAGAGAGGAGAGAGGAGAGTGTTATATAAAAAGAAAACTGGATGTGTGTGTGTGTGTCTATACTCATAAAAAGATAGATTTTTTTTTTTAATATTAGTTTATGTGAAATAGGTTACGCACATAAATATCTATACTAATATATAAAGAGGTAAAATAAGGATTATTGTTAGTTTGGTAGGCCTTTTAAAATTAAAATAAATTTTCTCCGACAATAATTATTATATAAAATATTATCAATTATAATTAGTGTATATTATGAGTATTAAAATTTTACACATGATAAAATAAAAAATTAATATACTTATTTATCATATTTAAATAGCAAACTATTACATATTAAATATAATATAAAATTTAAATTATACTAATTTTACGATACCTATCAAATTCAAGTCTTGTAAAGTATTAGCCTACTTAACAACTCAAAAATAGGAGTGAACGGTTAGTATACTCAACAATTCAAAAGTAGGACAACAAAAGTGGGACACATGAATAACTAGATCTAGGTATGGGTGTTCAACCCGTTAAAATCGAACTCTGTATTGATACCGAATTAGATTAATATAAAAATTATATAAAATTTAGTACTGAAATGGTTATTGGTTAAACCGGTATATCGAATCGGTTCGTCGGTTCAGTATCGATTTTTATCCAAAAAAAACAATTAATAATAATAATAATAATAATAATAATAAAATTATTAATAATAATAACCGATACAGTCAGGTTAATATCGATTTCTCAAAACTCCGGATCGGTATTAAATTTATACCGAACCGATCGATTCGGAACTATCCAGTATACCCTATATACTAAAAAAATAAACAAAAAATTTGCCCAGCCCTAGATCTAGGGTTCAATAAAAAACAGTTAAAATTGAATTATTCAACTGAACAAAAAAAATTAACTGAATTATTTTGATTATTTTATTTAATTCGGTTATAATTGTTTAATTATTTGTTATTGGAGTTCAGTTTCCGATTATTAGAATTATGTTATTCTGACCCGAGTAACTGAATTAGATATTTAAAAAAAAAATTAATTTTTTTTCTATGTTTATTTTTATTAATTTAAAATTATTAAATTAGCTTATAAATTCTTATGATGGTAGATTATGGTGAAATATTGTTTAAAAATAAATTTATATTTTAGTTGTATATCGAATAATTGAATTAGAATAATTAAATAATATAATTTAGTTATTTAATTTTTGGTTATTCGGCTAATATTAATTAGAAATATTTGTTTAAGTAATAAAATTATATAAAATTTAATATTTAATTATAACTTAATAGACAATTTGATTGGGTTATAAATATCCACAACACCACGCAGATTCGTGAGAGAGAATCAAGAAAAGAAAATGAGCTATATAGTGCTATCAGGAAACCAAAAAAGCTTTCATCTTTCCCCAAAAACCTACCAATCATCCGCAAAATCAAAGCTTGAGCCATGCAATAATTTCATTTCTTTCAAAACCCATCTCAGAAAACCAGGATTTTCTAGTAAAACCTCATCTGGGTCATCGTACAAATCAAGAACAAAGGCCGCCTTTAACATGCATGCCCCAGCTCAAACCACCGAGAGTTTCTATGAATTGCTGGGTATATCAGAGAGTGGGACCCTCTGTGAAATCAAGAAGGCTTACAAGCAGTTGGCCAGAAAATATCACCCGGACGTTTCTCCGGCCGACCGGACGGAGGAGTTTACTCAAAGATTCATTCTTGTAAAAAAGGCATACGAGACCTTATCTGATCCACAGACAAGAGCTTTGTATGACAGAGATTTGTCCAAGGGCCTGCACTTGGCCTTCTCTGCTAGAAGAAGGGTTGATTGTAATCAGGTAAAATTCTGCGTCTTCTCTCGGTTTTTCCGAAATATTTTGTCCCAAATTTAGAGTCCAATTTTTCTTATAAGAGTTTTATTTTCAAAATCAAGATAGCCTTTAAATCATTTTTGAGTTTTTTTATTATTTTGGACACTAATTTTGTATGATTTGGAACTTATTTTGAAACAGAGATCCGAGGAGAGAGGAGATTGGAAGAGTAGATGGCAGTCCCAGCTAAATGAACTGGAGCGTATGAGCATGAACAATGATTCAAGAGTGTCATGGGGAGCTCGAATGCGTTTTCAATGAGATTAGAAAAAACAGTGCACTCTGTTTTCATGCTTTATTCAATGAGATTAGAAAAACAGGGGATGAGTCCCTTTTAAGCCCATACATTTAGCACCAAGTATAATTTATTTTTTCCCCTTTTTAGTTCCCTGGATCTTATCTCGGTTAGGAGCTTTAAGTGAATTAAGAAATGATAATTTAAGCTCCTCAAGTAGAATATTTTGTAATAATTAGTGCTCTAAATCGTACAATCATTAAACTTGGCCCTTTGCAGACTAAAAAGTTAAGTTGGTGATGTTTTAAAGAAAACCCAAAAAAAATATTAAAAAAATAATATAATGACTTTCATCATTAAATTTATATTTTTTAAGAATTGGAATGAAATATCTTATTTAGACTAAATATATTAAGATTGTAATCTCTTATACAAGATGATAAAATTACAATAATGTAAAAAACTAAAATGATAAAAAAAATTACAAATAATAAATTTTAAACTTAGAAAAAACTTAAAGGTAACAACAAATACTAGATATTACAAGTACTCTTAAAATATATTCAAACTCCTACAAATATCAATAAAGTATATATACATATTTGAACCATTTTTCAATACAAACAACGGATAACAAGTTATCGTGATTTAATTTAAAAGTAAGGGGGGGTGTTTGTTTATTATTTAATAGGTCTGAATTTTTTTGAATCGATCAATCATTAAGTTTATTTGATAAAAAAATTACATATACTGAATGATAACTCAATTTCTAAATGAAACAGTGATTCAATTTCTAAATGAAACAGTGATCCCTCTTTACTCTTCGACGCTTCCTTACACTATATTTTCTCTCTCTTTATCCTTCACATAGGATATTCACAGATCTCTCTGTAACCTTGCATGAAAAACAAGCATATAAGAACATAATTGTAAGTTTTACACTATCCGATCCGATCCAATCCAAATCAAAGTCGTCGAAAAAATGGAGAATCTAATTGCTCTGGTGAACATATTACAAAGGGTCTTTTCGGGAATGATTTTTTTTTTTAACTTAAAGTTAAAATTTTAGTAGATTTATAAGTTAAAATTTTAGTAGATTTATAAATAAAAGTGTTTGACATCATTTTTACTTATACGTCAGGAATTATAAGTAATTGTTGTGGATGTGTTCGGGTAATAATAACTTATAAGTTAAGTAAAATATAAAAATTACTAAAATGTCCTTTAGTAAGAAAAAAAAATTAAAAAAACAAATGAGGGCATTATTGTCATTTTATCAGAGTTGACCAACTTAAAAAACATGACTTATAAGTCATTTTTTTTAAGTTCCAAAAACTTACTTATTTTTTTACTTATAAGTAAAAAAAAAAAAAAGCAAACACTATTTTTAACTTATCAACTTATAAATCAACTTATAAGTTAGATTGACCAACTTATAAGTTGATCCCGAACACCCCCCGAAGAGCATGTACTGCCTACGTTATTTTGGCGAAGAAAGCGTTTTGCCTACTCTATGGCACGCTTCACCTTCTACACATGATTTTAGCTTGTTTTAATTATTTATATTATTTAGTTTTTATTATTATTAACATCATATATATTATTCAAAAGTTTAATCAGTTTTGTTTTAAGTCTTTTTTTTATATAAATAATTATATTTTGTTAATAAATCTATTAATTTGATTTTATAATTAAAAGATTTTTTTTATTATAATTAATATATATTTATATTGCATATGTTTTAAATTATTAAACAAACTAGTTCAAAACATCTTTGAGGGTTAAAATTTTAAAATACATTCATTTAAATATTTCAGGTATATTAATTATCAAATAATTTTTTTTATCCAATATTCAAAATTTTGTTTCATCAACTCATTCAGATTACCTAAATATTCAGAACTGTTTCATTTAATTTTATCAAACACCCCCTAAATTTTGAAAAACTGTAAGTCAGGATTTACTTTCAATAAAAGATAAATATTTGAACTGTTTTTCAATATAATAACAAGCTGTCGTGATTTAATTTGAAAGTAAGTCTAGGAAAACAATCAGCCATGATTTACTTCTAATAAAATATTTAGTGAAATTAAAGCTTTACACAATTGTCCGCGGCGAAGCCAAAATTGTTTTTCAATGAGATCAAAATTATATAGGGCTATAAATAATTTGGCGGAGTCGGAAACAATGGTCTTGAGATAATTTTTTAAAAATATTTTTGTATTTTTGGGTCATATATATACTCATACAGCATATTCACTCCTAATAAACTTAAAAACATAATGTAAATTAAATTATTATTTAGTTTGAAAATATTATAGAAAAAATATATATATATAGAGGGAGTAAGAGCAATATAGGGTTGAAATTTGATTGCAAAAGTTATAAGCTTTCAAATTCATCCCATATAATTTTTTTTCTTATAAAATTCACTTAAGATTTTTAAAATTTATCATAGATTATAAAACAATTTTTTTTAGTGAGGTCAATTGACATTACTCCCTTTTATGTAACTTCGTCCCTGCTCTGCTCAGAGTTTTAATATCTTTCGTTAAATACTAATCAATATAGTTTGGCTATACTAAGTTTCAAGTGTTGTTATTTTCATAAATAAAAAAATGGTATTAGATAGCTTTCAATTTAAACCTATTGTAAAAATCAATCCGAAAGAGTTTATATATATATATATATATATATATATATATATATATATAGCATCTAAATGATCAGTTTCAATATAAAACTTGATAATAAAATCGAGTGTGAAAGAATGATGCGCATTATTAAGTATAGTTAAAAGTTAGGCATTTAGGCATTCAGATTGTCGGGGACAAACGATGGAAGGAATTATTAGGTCCAAATTGGCTGGCTGGCTTGCTTCTTACGGTAATTTGTTCAAGCATGTGGTCAATTAATAATGTCAATGCCATGTTGGCCTTGCTTGGTTGTAACTTTGGATGAAGCTAACAAAGACTTGTATCATGATTGATATGCTGTAGGTGATACCGGACTTGGTTAAGCTGAAGTTGTTACTAACTTTACTTTAGTAATTTTTTTATATTTTTCATTATATTAGGTTGGTAAGTTGTTATATTTTTTTAATAACACATTTTCTTATATTCAATATAATAAAAAATATTATGAACTTACTAGAGTGAAGTTGGTAACAACTTCACCATAACCGGATCCATCTATACCTATATGACTCAGCAGCTCCAATCCATAATTTTTATTTATTATTTTCCTAATTATCAATCCAATTCCTTTCCACTCTCCTCCACAGAAACTAGACTTTTCTTTTCTCTCTCCATCCCAATTTCCTTCCTCTTCTTCAGCTTGTGTTATCCATTTCATTGGATATGTTGCCTTTATCCGTAAGTAAGTTTGTAAAACGAACCAAATGGTTCGGACTCAATTCGAACTCGACGAGAAAAAATATGAGCGAGACCCGAATTATTTAATAATATGATCTAAATCTAAGTACCAAAAATAGTTCGATTAAAAATACAATTAGAATCTGAGTAAGGTTATACTCAACTTGTTTAAGATTTAAACTACTCTAATTTTCAATCATGATTCGATACATATTTGAATAGATGTTTGATACATTCTCTTATAATATATACACAATTAAACAAAATTTGAATAATTAATTATTATTATTTTATTTGTAATTTTAATTTTAATTTTATATTTGTAAAGTGTAATTATAATTATATTTTCTCATTTATAAGTAAAATAATAAGTTCAATTAGTAATTATATGTATTATAAAACTAGTTACAATATCGAGACTCGAATTTGAATTTGAATTTAAAGTTCGTGAGTAGTTTGAATATGATTTGATCTGAGTTGGATCGAATTCGAATGAAGTAGAATATGAGTAAAGTTTTTCAAATATAATTCGAGTAAGGATTTAACCATACGAGTCGAATTCGAGTAACTCTCTATTTGGATAAGTTCGACTCGTTTACACCCTTGTTCATAAGTGAAAGAAGTGGGACTCCCATGTTCAATTTTTTTTTTGGGTTCGTTTTGGCTTTTATGTAAGTGATTTTGATCACTTGATATGGTTTCTCAAAGGGCTCTTATTTACCTGTTTTGCCCTTTATCCCATTGAAAGGTTGAGCTTAGCAAAAAATAAAATTTTTCCTTACTTCACTCCAATGTAATTTCTAGCTAGCCATTTTTATCAAAAATGCTATTGTAATGTCGCAAGAAGTTTTTATAACCTCAACTCAAGTTATAACCATCAATAGTCATCGTATGACACCATAATATACATAATATATTTTCTTGCTTGTGGATGGAGAATTTGGAATGTTCAATTGCAGGATATGAAAGTGAATGCAGTTGCGGATACGATGGTTAAATGGGCTTTTAATCAAAATGACATTTTTGTTTGTTACGATTCCCCTCCATCTTTTGTTAGTATGACTCTAGTTTTGGAAATAACAATTGTAACACCTGATAATTTGGAAAAAAACATTGAAAGGTTATCTTCAAATTCAACATAACTTTGTGGCAGGGATATTATCTAAGCACTAGAAATGGGTCAGGGGAGAAAAAAGGTTTTGATAATGTAGAGAAATGTGTTGTACTTGTGTCCAATCAAATATCATATAGGCAAATTGGGTGGATTTCACGGGTTTTATTACTCAAAAAACATGCGCTGAATTCTAAAGATAAAATACTAACTATCATCAAACGGTCCAAACCCAAACTTAAAATAACGTCTCCTCTTTTTTTCTCTGTTTGGGTGTTTTTCCAAGGCAGTTTTTATTTCAGTACGAATATTTACAAAATCGATATAGTAGTGATGATCTTCTATCCTTCGGGTATAGGTTTCCGGTGTAGGTCTCGCATCCTCACGATTTAACGGTGTTGACCCATCATCGGATGCCTTCGGTGTGATTTGGAGAGGGAGATATAATATCAATCTTAAGGAAGGATTTAAGTGTAAAAAGTGTATCTAATCTCTTCACAGTAGTTAGATGTTCTTTTTATGTGAGACAGCCTTGAGGAGTCCATTTGAACCTGTCTTATCGAGGAACAGTTGGGGTTGAACTACGTAGAATGTGCAGCTCTGCATGAATAACTGATGTAACTTCTCAAAGGTTTCAGGCTTTCAGCTGTTTATTTCGACACTATCTCATACTCTGCATGAATAGCTGATGCAACTTCTCAAAAGTTTCAGCTGTTTATTTCGACGCGCAGTAGCCTTTTATCAAGTGGGCCTCTCACTACTAGTTGACCTTAAACTCTAGACCGAGTGAGTAGGCCTGATCAGTCCATGTACTAATAAGTAATTTGATAGGTCATATTTCATTTTCAATCGGAAAATGTAGTTTGGGTCGGAAAATTATTATGATGAGAGTCTTTATTTATGAAAATATATTGATGAATTGCACCCAGGAAAATCATCAAAAACTTGAGAAAAAATTCTCTGTTGGAAATCGTTGCTTCTTAAGATAGTTGTTACAAGGATGTTTGCTACATCATCGTACCCTTTGATAGTTGTTTTTTAATTTCCTAAAGCTTCCATTTTAATATCTATGAGAGCGATAAATGTTTGAAAACCCCCGAAATCAATGTAAGATTAGCAGCTACCGCATATTTTGCTCAAGGGTAAAAACCATATGAGAGAAAAAAGAAAAAAGAAAACAAAAATAGGACAAGTAAATAGGTAGCATGCTTGAGATCAATATACCAACCGATTAAGAAGGTATGAAGAATACTCCAGGTATATATTACAATTTCAAATGCACAATTAAAAATAAGATAGAACTCTTTGCCATACTTGGAAAATGGACGATTTCACATATCAATTTGAAAAAGGCAAAATAAATACACTACATTCTTCTAATGTCATAAGCGTTTAACAAAACTCAATTAACATCATGATGCCATTTGAACTTAGAGCCAGAAAGAGGAATCCCTGATAATGTATCCCGAACTATAGAGAAAACTGCGCATCAGGGTGATGCATACGACATGACGAGGAAATCAAAAGGGTTCTCAAACATTTTTCCAAACTGCATCTCAAAAACAAAACTCTGCCTCCAAGGACGCTTGAGACTCGATGATTTCAAGAGGTTGGCGACTTTCCAATTTAGTTTTTCCTTTCCTTCTTAGCCTGTTTCTTTGCTGTGCAAAATTGTATAGATTTATTAGATGAAACATAGACTATATAATATTAATACAAAGAAAAAGCAGAGGAAACAGCAACTACCTAATCTCCTTTTAGCTTCAGATTTTGCAAACAACTCTTTCCATTCATCAGTTAGAACAAAAACATACTCTTCTTCTTCTTCCTCTTCCTCTTCTGCTTCCAATCCCTCCTCATTCCCTTCTGGAATCATCCTATAGACATTCCAAAAATATAGATCAAATTGATGGGAGTAAAAACATGTTAACTAGACTGGGAAAAACTAAATTACATCAATGAGCAAAACATAATTTAGTCTTTCCTTATTTAAATCAACATAATCCCTTCCCCTTTTGCCTTTTGGTGCCTTAATCTTCTTACTTCAAAGACTAACAAATAAACTTCTTAATGAATATTTGCACTTTTAACACGAACCTACTACCAATTCAACCCTTACATTCTAAAACTTTTGACACTGTTTTATAGCATAACTTGAGAGCTTTGTTAGTTCAGTGTCTGGATATGCTAAATTTTAAAAAATTGCTTTAAAGTGGAGTAACCTTTTTACAAATAATTAATTTTCATTTTTTTGGGATTGATTCAATATAGGTAATTTATATTAATATTATACCCCCCAAAAATATCACTTGTTTGTGTCTCAATAAAAAAATTGGACGACCCAGGTCACTGCCCAAGCATTTAAACTACTATGCTTCTTTTTTCTTTTATTTTTTCCCCTGCTCCGAAAGGTATAGGTCCTAAAATAATTCCGTATTTGATGTCCTACACAATTTTCCATTTTACGTTTAAGCTAAGTTTGGTTGCACAGATTAATGGATCAAATTTGAATCTCATACACAAGAATTGAAAGGCTAAGATGCAACTCATAGTCACAATAACACTGATGTTCACAAACCAAATGGGATAATTTTTCAACAAATTAAAAGTAAGAAAAAAAAAATCACACCATGGGACTTGAGAGTTTCAATTATTATTATTATTTTGAATTTCAAAGGATATGGGTATATTTATGCATAAAGATCCATTAATATCAACAAGTTTATATACTATTATTACATTAAATTAATCTTAGCTACAAACTGTAACCCATGTATACCATGAATAATCCTCGCCACGTGAATTAGCTCAATTATGGTGAAGAATGATCAATAATAAAGTTTGACATTTACAATATTATAGTCAGAAGCAATTCGATTAACAGTTAAACTAGAAAGATTAGTATAGGGCTGGGTCGAATAAAACTTACCGGGTATCGGCTTCGGCATCGGCAGCGGCAGCGGGATTGTCGCTAGAATCAGAGACCTGAAAGTTCAAACTGAGTGAGGATGAAACAGGGGCAGTGAGTTCTGGGTTTTGTAGAAAAGGGGGACGAGAAGTGAATTTAGGGCATAAGTGGGAGTGGGTGTTTGGGCGGGATTGAAAGCCGTGAAGTGGACAATTGGGTAAAAAGTGGTGGTGGTGATGGTGGTGGTGCTGCTGGTGAGGAGAGAGAAAATGATGATGATGATGATGATGATGATGATGATGAAGAGAGCAGTAGTCTTGAAAATGATGATGGTGGGAGCAAGGCCTCCATGTCCTGCATCCGTATGAAGAATCCATGAGTTTGAGACGGGTGGTTTTGGCCTCACACTTTTTGGTAAACTATAATATGACCAAAGCACATTTTATTTTATTTAGACTGAAGTACGTATTCAACTTTATTTTGAGATTTTTATCATAATATTTAAAATATATTTAAATATATCATAATTTTTTTTTTGCTTAAAATAATATAATTTGCATTAAAAACTGAAGATATATTATTTTGTTTAGTAAAAAGAATTTTAAAATACATTTTATTTAGCACAAATTTTAAAAAAATATATTTTATCTGATATTTTTTTTTTAATATACACTTGAATATATTTTAAAAAATAAAATACAAAAACTCAAATTTTTTATAACTTTGAAATCCAATCTGTAGTTAAGTCATTTTTTAAACTTCAGTTTGATTAAAAGTATGATATAATTTTATGACAAAAGGACAGGTGAGGGACGTGATTAGAAAGAAGTTTGATATTATAATTTCATGATAAAAGGGTGGGTGAGGAAATTTCACATTATTGAGTAAGATATAATATAAAAATAATATTGTTTTATAGAATTAAATATATATATTTTTATATTTTTTAAAATAATATTATTATAAAAAATAATTCACATAAAAACATGAAATGTCATCCATCTCTTATGCCTTCTAATTTTATAATTAAGTACAAAAATATATAATTAATTACTTTTTTTATAAATATTAAAAGAACCAAAAAAATGCTTGTGGAATACAATATTTTTCAATCAATCATTACTATTTCTACTATTAACAAAGAAGAACTTTACCTTAAAAATATTATAATTAACTATTAAAACTATGTCTATTCATATATAATAAATTATTTATTAATTATATTTTATCACATTATTTTATATAAATTATTTTTTGTAAGATTTTTTTGTCATACTCATTTTTTTTTCATCGGATCTTCTTACTATTCAGTTTCTTCTCTCTGAGATCGGCAAAATATGCTGTCCATTTTTATCTTCTTTCTATGAAGTCGGTGCCATATTTCCCTATTTCCTCCAACCCATTGAGAAGCTTGTGGATCCGATCAAGCGGTTCACTGTGTCGTCAATAATCATGGTTGGTTACAAAACTGCACCACCCACCTCTTTGACAGCCCTCTTCCTCTAGTTCCATCTATATATACCCAGAGAAGGCCGATTTAGATCTTGCTGCTCTTGCAAAAGCACCACTTTGCTAGGGACCCAGTTTTGGATGAGAAAAAACTCACATACGAAGTCGATAAATAAACCGTTAGTTATATATTTATAGCCATCGTTATAATTTTAGGTCTAATAAAAATATCAAAAAATAATATAAAAATATTAATTTCCTTTTTTTAACTCCACAAATACAAAGACGAAGGGCAGCCATATTTATACGTTCTCCCTCTTAATTACAGCCCCGTAGGAGAACCCCTTTGCATCTTTTTTGAGTTTCAGGTCTTTAAAGTTTCAGTCTTTTACAACAAAAATAAATAAATAATAATATAAAAAAAAATCAATCTATTTTCTTTATTCGTTGGGCTCGTTTGGGAGTGTTTTTTTTTTTTTTTGACTTAAAATTAAAATTTTAATTGATTTATAAGTTAAAATTTTAGTAGATTTATAAGTAAAAGTGTTTAGCATTATTTTTATTTATAAGTCGGGAATTATAAGTACTAGTTATAGATGTGTTCGGTTAATAATGACTTATAAGTTAAAATAAAATGTTAAGATTACTAAAATAACCTCAAAGGAAATAACATGTTAAAATAAAAGAGGGCAAAATGGACATTTCAATAGGTTTGACCAAAATTTAAAAAATGACTTATAAGTCAAAAAAAATAAGTAAGTATTACTTACTTATTTTTTCTGACTTATAAGTCAATTTATAAGTTCCAAACGAATACTTATTTAGTAAAACCAACTTATAAGTTGGGTTGACCAACTTATAAGTTGGTGTCGAACAGGCCCGTTGAGGTCTATGTTTGTATTGATTACATATTTGAGAACCTATGTGATTGTAGTGTTTTCTTTATCTGGGTTCCTTGGGTTTTGAAAATCTTGGATATTTCTTTTATTGGGGAGGCTAGATTTGCTTTAATTCAATTGGTTTTGCTGTTTTCTTGATTTTTATACATTTGGGGGTACTGTGTGTGGGGGCTTGTTAGCTTTTTGTGGGTCTGTCAATGGGCGCTTTAGATGAGGGGGATTACAATGTGGAGCTAAAGAATGGGGTGAAACGAGGGGTTTGTTGTGAGCTGGGAATTGAAAAAGAACCAGAGACTAAAATGGACTATCCTATAGATTATATTTAGTCCATATGACATCAGTAGATGTCTTTTAGTCTTTAATTTTTTCAGTAGATAAACTATTTTGTGGACTATAATATAAAAAGATTAAAATAATCAATGAATTAAAAAAAAAACTCTAATCATTCTTCCACTATCTCATTTAACTATATTTAAAATTATAGTTCATAAATTATCATGTTCCTAGATATAATCCCTTTGATTCTCCGAAAAAATTCACAGACTATATTTAGTCTTAAAATTGAATCTTAGACTATATTTAGTCTAGGATTAGAACATTTCTGGCCTGCTGGAGATGCTGTAAGGTAATTGAGGATGCTGTGAAAGTCTTGTTGCAGGGTCTGGGTGAGGATATCAAAAGAGGTGGTCTTCCAAAGACCCCATTTCTCCATTTCGTGTTGCCAAGGCTCTCCGAGAAGGAACAAGGGTAAATTCTCTATGGTCTGTACTCTTTTATGCTACTGCTTTTGTCAATTATTGTCCTCGTTCTTTCCTACACTTATCTTCTTGTATAATATGGTGGAAACCATTGGGGGCTTTGGATTGTGTACTTTTTTGCTAACTATACATTTTGTTTATTAGTTTTTCCACCATCCACTAAAGGTTGGTTTGTGGTGCCCTATTTAGGAAGTAGAGTGTGGTTAGACTTATAAAGGTTTTGTCCTCTTATCCAAACATAAGGTTAGGTGCCCTATTGGAAGGAGAGTGTGGCTGACTCCTAGTGGCACTGTAATGCATGTGCTAATATCTACTTGTTGTAACTAATTTGGATCTGAAAATGAAGGCCTAATATTGATGCACCTCATTTTGAAAAGATTTTATTTTCCTATCATTTTTCATAAGTATTTTCTTTCCTATCATCTTTACTCAGATGTCATAACTATTTGGTTTCCACCAAGTTATGGCTTTGTTCTGAAGGTGAGCTCTTGTCAAGTTGCATGTGTATTTTTTTCTTTTCTTTTCTTGATAAGTAGTTGCATGTGGTTCTTAAATGCTTAAGATTAACAATTGATATAATTATGATGGATGGACTAGAGCATTCTTAGACTTGATATTAGATGTTTCAGGAGAAGAAAGAAATTAACGCTTCAACAGTTTATAGCGTCCAAGTTTGCATCTCTATTTTCTCTTTTGTTTCCAACCTTCTCATCTTGATGGTCTAATATCGTCAGAGCTAACTTATTTTATAGCTAATACTCTACATATGCATATGCACATTCCTATTTTATAGTTTTACAGCGCATATATTTTACTGCTGAATTACATGACTACATAGGTGTCCAAAAAGTCAGATGCAACATATGTTTCAGGGTTTCAACAGCCCACTTTAATGAACTTTAAGACCTTTAGTTCTGGTGCTATTTATGTCCAATCAAACATTAAGCAGCTTCTGAGGTTTTAATTCATATCAACCTTTCTCACTGTCTAAGGAACTGTTATTTGTAGCTGAAGCTCTACTAGTGTATGAGTTGCTTCGATTTCAGGTCTTTACTGAAGTAAATTTCAGAAGAATGAGACAATTCTTGCAGTTATTGTGATACAATGAATTATGTTTAGTTTCCTGAGGAAATTTCACCACCCGAACTTTATTTTTCTTCCCACTTTTCTTCAACTTAAGCACAAATTCCCCAACTTTACATTCTTCTTCTTCATAGTGTATTTCTTAGAAGAGGCAGATAGGCACGTCTAACGGGCACATTATCTGGAGGCATGTGTTGAATGTTGCTGACAAGAAAACTTATTTTCTCATTTTCCCCTTGTACAGGTTACGAGCTATAGGTGAAGGATATCGTCCAAAGTGATTTATTCTCCAAAGCTGGTTTGGAGAGCGGAGTTGGTCATGCAGGAGGAGCGGGTGGGCTTGTTATGGTTCGAGTCCTTGACCTCTTTTCATACTGCGAGTTGTGCTTGCTTCCATTCCAGGTGAAGTGTCATGTGGGTTATGTCCCACCTGGGCAATGAGTTGTGTAGGCCTAAGCAAGCTGTCTCGAGTAGCTGATGTCTTTGCGAAAAGGCTGCAAGATCCACAGTGCCTGTGGCAGATGAGGTTTGTTCAGCTTTACATCATGGAATCATGCCAACAGGTGTTGCTGTCGTTCTCCAGTGTTCACACGTTCTCTTACCAAAATTTGAATCAGCGTTTCTTGACTTGGATCGATGTGGATGGTTCGCGGCTTCTTCCGTTCAGGAGTTTTTGGAAATGAGAAAGAAGATATTTGGAGGGAGTTTCTGAGTCTTCTAAAATTCAGAGGCATAGATCTAGAGAACACCCATTGTAGAATCACCGTCAACCAGTTTTGGTGTCCATCTCGGTCTTTCTCTGAGATGAACCTGTCCAATTCGGAAATGGTTACTGCAGTAGCTTCAATTATTCAGTCATTGGGTGAGGACCCACTAAGAAAATAACTTCTAGGAAGACCTACTCGTTTTGTGAAGTGGCTGATGAATTTTAAGAACACTGATACAGAGATGAAGCTAAATGGGTTTGATTGCAATATAGCGGATCTTCTAAAATCCAGTGGGGACAATGGTCATACCGAAGTATCTATGCATTCTGAGATAAACTTGTCACTGTGATCCTAGTGTGAACACCGTCTACTTCCATTTCATGGTGTTGTGCTTATAGGACATTTCGGTGTTGGAGTCCATCGTATTGGAAATCCCTTCTACAGTCAATAGTACATTTCCATGGTTTCAAATTTCCTAGTACAGGAAAGGCTCAACAGGCAGATTGCTGAAAGTGTTTCAGTGCTGGCGGGGCAGAGATGTAATGGTAGTAGTAGAGTGTAATCACACTTGTATGATATCTAGAGGGATTGAGAAGTTTGGTAGTAGTACAACTACAATGGTTGTCTAGGGTTGATTTTCAACAGACGCTGCTGCAAGGGCAAAATTTTTGCCTATTCTTCTGCTGGGCGATGATATCTAATACAAATACAGCTGATATGATGTATACTCGACAAGAGTCTTGCCTTTACCTCAGCTGTTTGGCTTGCTGCTGTGGCACCGTCATGACAGGAAGAATTTGTAGGCAGACTAGCAGATGGTTTGCAGAAATTTCCGTCTTACTCAGAGCAATGTTTGGTGCTCTAGATTTCCATTCGAGAATGTAGTAATAGGTTAAATGATTCGTTAGTTTCTTGCCCTCTGCTTGTAGCCAAATTGCTGATCACATTCTCGGGTAGCACTTAATATTGCAAGGTTTTAATATAATATTTAGATCCTTTTGTTTCATCTTTCTTTTATGTCTTGGTACTCATCTTACTACATTTATCGAGATATTATTCACTCATAAATCATAGCTCATGAAGTAATTTTGCCAAGGCAGTGTCATTTACCAAGAAAGGAGGATGGCAACTTCTCCGGAGTAATAAATTGCCTCTATATTTGGATTAAGGAATTAAGCTATTTAGAACTAAAAGGTGTTTGTTAAATCTTTTTAAGTTTTAAACCTTGTTAAATTTCTTACCATTTTTCAGCCATACGATCCTCCGGTGGGTAGTCGTCTACAAGTGGTCTTTTTGCTGGAAGATAATCCTCCAATTCCATCATGATTCCTTTCTTCTACATCCATCGACTCTGTAGGGAATGTTGTCACCAAACTAGATCTTTCACTACAAATCACATATGCTTCGTAATATACGACGGCATCCCAATTAGAATTCGCCAATTGGGTTTTTGTTAGTTGAAACTTGAAACTCATCAAACTGACACAAAACCATGCCGTGTTTAATTACAAAAATTGTGCCACCTCAAGCGAACCTCCTATCTTCACCAAAGCATTCAGATGCCAATACATCTCCAATATTGATGGTCACTTTCTGGAATATGGAAGGACAGACAGAAGTAGAAGAATAAGTTTACATATGTTCTTGCAAGACGATCATTATGAATAAAGTCTCCACCTTATAATTCAGCTTCACCTTTGGAAGCCGCATCTGATGAAAGCATAATAGAGATGGTGGCTCAGAAACCTCTCCTTCTACATAATGTCCATTGCAATGCCAACTATTTCAAAGATGGAATGTGTGACCAACACTATACCATTATGCATAAAAAACCGACATAAATCACCAACCACTACTATGAGAACAACACCTAAATGTTATGCATTACATGTAGAAAGTTGTCACGACACATTCATCCTAGTTATACAACAGGTTTCCCAATTTAAACTCCTGCACATATATACAGATCATGTTCATTCCCACTCCTACACATGCAAATATAAATATACATTTATACACTCTTCAGGGAAGCTCTGGTTTGTATGAATGTGGGTGCATTAAGAACTAGGCATACTCCTGGCCCAACCACAAGTATCTAATTGAATTCCAATCTATAGGGGTATCTGTTTGAGGGGCATTATTTGCATTCCGATCAATAGGATTATCTGTTTGAGGGGTGTGATGCCTATGACCACTATAAAAGTAAGCATCATGGACAAGTGCTGAGATGATGATGGCAATGCCCAGAATAAGCGCCAGAAGTAAAGACCTTGATTGAGGTACCTTAATAACCTGCGGGTAAGTCTTTCCATCAATGTACTT
The DNA here is from genome assembly GCA_947179155.2 of Hedera helix. NCBI lineage: Eukaryota > Viridiplantae > Streptophyta > Magnoliopsida > Apiales > Araliaceae > Hedera > Hedera helix. The sequence goes on from OX359271.1 coordinate 50,640,253, forward strand.
ATAAAGGAAGTAGTTGATGCCGTATAAAGTAGTTGCAAAATTTATAGCTAACAAAAACCACCCCTCCATCAAATTTCATAAAGCATATTGAGAATCTGAGTTAGCCTAACATATCAACTTCAAAAATTAGTGTGCCATGTCCTTTACGGACAGGCAAGAAGTGTACAGATGCTTTTGGTATAAAAGTTTAGATTGTTGAGTAAGCAGCAGGGCACTGGGCTCATATGATTTATTTATTTATTTGTAGAAATAAGGAAAGCAGGCAACAATGGAACTATATCTTCAATTTTAAAATTTCATTGCTCAAGAGAAACTTGAAGCATCATAGGCATTAGAGAAATAGACCCCTTCTCTCTTGAAGATGGACAAACATTTTACAATTTTCCCAGTTGCAGTAATGAGCTAGGCATGCTCAAGTGCAAAGTCTAGATGGATTCAAATGAATGAAAACTCATTTACATACATCGAATTAACAACGGAACCACTGAACGACGGTGTTAATAAGCTCAATATAGTTCAATAAGCATTGCCCCAACTACTAGTTCGTATTGGCTACATAAATTTTGTTTTGCCATTTTGCGTTATTTAGGCATATTTCTTCTTAAACCACAAACTAGAGTGTCTTCCTTTACCAATTCTCCGATTCAATTTAGGTCTTCCCATTCCCTATTCATCATACTAGCATTTCCTCACCTGTTCCCTTGTTGACTAATGATGTAAGTTCCAACCATCAAAGAAGATTTCTTCTGAATATGTTTCCTACTTTTACAATCTCACCAGTGGATTAATTTCAAATTCTATTCTATTTAACACTCCCAGCTGTTAAATTTCCTCATTCCAAATATGTATTGAGTGGTGACTATGATGTTGAGGTGAATTTATGAACTTACAGCGTGAGGCCATAAAAACTTTCGCAAAAGTATAGGATAAAATATTTATTTTATTTCTTAAAACATCAATTGATATATTTATTTTTCTAATATCGCAATTTAATTGAAAGATACATTACATAATTCCACTAAAAAAAATTTGTACACATTGTGAAAGGCAAATACAGCAAGTGCAATAATACGTAAACTTCACAAATAGAATGTTACTTAATAGAAGACTGTTTTGTAGTTCAATTTAAATTATAGACCCTATCAAAAACAAAAGAAAATTCAGATATTGATCAAACTACCCTGGATCTGGATTCTAATCCTATTAGTGTAACTTGCAAATCAAATAGTGTGACAGGACTAAGGTCTGTCGACCCAGATCACAGCATAAAGTGCAGGGCGTAATATTTAATTCTTGATATTAAAGTAGGGACATTTTTTTGATCCTCGGATAGTTGCAAGAGACTTTGAGGACCAATCAAGGTAGTATGAACAAAACATCTATAGCAAGAAGCAAATCTAACAAAGGAACTTTCAAAAATCCAGCTAACACGTCCAGTATAGTCAATTCAGGTGGAAGGCCTCCAAGATTTATAAAGTATAATAACAAAGATTCTTCTCATATAACCAATCAAATAGTAAGAGACCAATATACTTGTCAAAACACAATCAGGTAAAGACCAACCTCAATGTTCTTGGAATTTTGCAAATACTCCACAAACCAAAAACTATAATGAAATTTTGCCATATACGTTATTAATGGATTAAGGTCCATACGTTCTAGAAAAATTGCATCGAACCATGAGAACTGGCAGAGGAAGTAGCCAGTTGGGGAGACAATTCATGGCATGGATATATGATATAAGAGCCTAATAATTGTTTTCTGAAGTAATTTATTAAAAGAAACAAACATTATGCCACAGAATAGAACTGTAGCTATCAGTTGCAGGTAATTCTTGAAAGACAGACATACCTTGCCCATAAACCGGCGTCTACCAGGAAGATTCTTGTCAGCATGCTCGAGGGAATAGCGTAAAAGGTCAATTATTGTCAACTCAGTTGCTGGGTCAAAGTTCTCTACAAGCATAATGAAATTAATCAACTTAAGGGTGTTCATCTCAGACCAGCATAATTAAAAAAGTTTAAATTTGACTACCTGGGATGTCAAAAATTTGTTTCTTTGAAGGTATACCCAGTAGCTTTCCCAAATGAACACGAACACGTGCACGGTCAGATAATGAAAGTAAATCACCATGTGTGACGACAACAACAGGTTTATCATCTGTCACCCATGAAAAGTGGAAAGAATGAGAAGATGTCAAACCACCAGCACATCCACAAAAGAAAATCTAATCAAATAAACATTAAACATAGTTTTTTCACTTTGTTTTTAAGAATAAAAAGAACATAATGAAACTAAGAGAATATAAAGAATCAATTGTATTTCATCTTCAATAAAAATCTAAAGGAAGAACTACAAACTGGTATCTTTTCCAATAAAAAAATGTTAGAGCAGACTAAAGAAAAACATTGGAGAACGAACAAGCAAAACGATTCTCTCCCTATCCCGGAAAGCATCCTAGGCCTGCTTACACTCATTTGATGAATCAGCTTTTGGCCAAAACCTTATTTCTTTGGTCATGAATGTCTAGCCTGCTTGCAGATATATGATGAATCAGCTTTCAGGCAATACCTTATTTCTCAGTTGGATGTCTAACTAGACATGATCTAGCTTCTTATTTATGTTTTGAAAAATTTTATGTTGCCTAAAGCTGGCTAAAGGTGAAATTTAAAGGCAAAAATGAAATGCTAGAATTGGCCTCAGAATCAGGAATTTAACCACCAAGAAAAACCAACAGAATACAAAAATGTAAAGAACACCAGTAGTCTTTTTCTGAGTCGTACTGTAGTGGAGAAACATCAACACAATCTGCAGGAGAGGAAGAGAACTAGTAACATACTAACATGAGCCACTTCATTCTCCTGATGATTAAATTAAGGTGAGTTCACCAATTTAGCTTTAGAAACTGATGCCTCCATTATCTAGGGGCTTACCGCTTGGTGCTTACATAGGTTAGTCATATACGCATGGTCAAAAAAGTTAATTGTTTTCAAATTGCTTTAAATTGATAACAGAAACCTAGGTTTCTGTAAAAAGGTTAAGAGAAGACACCTAGATTAACTCTTGAAAAGTTAGAAACAATTGAAACTTAGACCCAAGAACTGTAAATGAGGCCACTCACAATTGCCATATTAATTTACATTTTCAGATAAATATAACAGCAATACAACCTTTAATCGTTTGCTATGGGTGAACATGGATGCTTATAAGTTACAATCCTAAGCATTCTATCAGGTATTCATATAGCTATTTTTCAAGTCTACAAAAACTCGTTCATATAGTCTAAGCCAGGATTCTGATAAACCTTGCTCCACCATCTTCTCCTACTTGAGTCGGATTTATTAGGAACCAAAATAAAGTCCTACGTCTTTTTTAATTTTTTTGTTGGTATAAACTAGACATACGATTATAACAGTTGGTTATCATTGGTAAAGACTTTTCAAATTCTAGTAAATTAAATCGTGGATTTCAAGTAGGAAGAACTGAAACATGATTGTCGCAACTCCAAATTCTGACTTTTGTTAAGAAAAAACCATTGGGGTGTTCAATCTCTTATTTTATTAGTTTATTTATCCAAGATGTGAAGGAAACAAACTATGAAGAACCTACATCACTTGAAACTTTTTGTTGAAGTTGATAAAAAAAGTTCAAAAAGTAGAAAATAGTAAGAATATCTTAATACCTCTAAAGGAAAAGAATGGGCAGTTGAACATTGTGGTAATCATCTTATTGTACCCATCCTCTGAGTCATCATCAGTTTCCATGGAATTCAGAACAGAAAGCCCGCTGACAACAAATATGACAAAATTAACCATCCTGATCTTACTGGAGCAATAACGATTTTCGTGAGCTTTACACTTCATTCTAGTCTTTAAACTTGGATCATCAGAATGCCTGGCAAGAAATTCACAGAAGCAACAAATTCAAATAAGATTCAAAGCCACAAAAGAAAATACGTTTAAAATTATACTACTGACCTGCTAACGAGTTCTCCATGACGAACACCTTCAGTCATCCAAAGCTTTTGCATTTCCATATTTTCAGATGCATTATTAGACAAACTGCGTGTGTCGTATAAGCAGAAAGAAGTTGAACCTCTTGGAATCATATACTCCTGGAGGAAGTAGGTTCCATCTTCAACATATGGATCGTCTGTAATAAATAAGGCAATAACTAAATGACGCAGCAGTAGTAACGAAAAGTAACTAAACTTCCTGTTATTAAAAGATAGAACGAGTTTGAAAGAAGCTTAAAAAACCACAGATTTAGATGTTGAACAAAGGGTACAATAGGTACATGATACTTGAGCCCTTTCTGGTGCAAACTTGTCATCATCAAACACTCTGGAAATTCTATTTACAAGACTGCTTTTTCCTGATCTTTCTGGACCAATCAGTAGAAGTGATGTTGTATTTGGGACATTGTAGTCGCTTAGTTTCATGCCACCCACCCTCTCAGTCCATGCTCCAGGGTTGTAGCTGTGATTAATACAACAGTTTTGTCAGTTCCCAGGAACACAGCCAGTCTTTCACCATCAGAAAGAAATTAAAACTTAATAGTTGATACAAATTCTACTTGAATAAGTACTTATATTATCACAATGATACAATGCGATGGAATGGCACAATATTTCAGCAAAGCAAGTTCTAGCTTTTCTGAGTCAAGTTCAACCTCTATATCATCCCTAGAAGAGGCATATAAGGTATTAAAAACTGGCTCATGCTTCACAATTTTGTCCATCAAATGAATCCCCACCCTCAACCCCAAGAAACACATGCACAAGATGCATGTGGTCTCACTTAGAACCTGCAAATCACCACATCTCGGCAAAACACATCTCGGCAAAACTTCAACTTACACCCCATTTTCACCCCTTACTGGGATCATATTTCTTAAACATTAAGATCAGATTGTGATTGCCATGGCAGAAAAGATTATGGTCAGTTGGTGTTCCTTTTTTGAACAAATGCATTTAGCTCTATTCTTCAATTTTAAATTATCAAATTCTACCCATTTTTTTCACTTATAAGTCCCCCCCCCCCCTCCCCCCCAACCCACACACACCAAATATAAGTTGTCTCTCACATTTTACATTTTTCACCTTTGATTTCCCCTTTATTTGTCTATAAATAATAAATAGACATGTACATATACCTATACACAAATAGATTATTTTCTTTAAATTAGTGGTTCTATTCTCAACGTGTTAACTTATTTGCGTAATAAAATTTGCCATTTCCAACCTCAACAGTTAAAGTACCATTTATGTACAACACTTCTGCAGTATAACTGGCCTCCTAGGGGGGACAAAAAGGTCACTTGTCATGCTTGTGTACGCATATACGTGACATATCCGTAATCATTGCTGTCTTAATAAGTCATGTATACTTTCCTAAACTATATTTTGGCCAAAATAGATAATTGCAAGAACCACAAAATGAATAATATGATATCATGAAACTTTGGAATTTGGAAATTTGAGGGAAATCGAAGGAAAAGAAAAAAAAAAGAAATCTAAAATTTTACTGGAAATTCTTTAACCATTTATTACATGATAGTTTAACATTATTCTTCATACTAGATTTCCATTACTCTTTAAGATAGTTATTTTCTTTTTTCCTTTTTCTTCCTCCACATTTTCCAAGTTTCAAACGTAACCCTAAAATGCTTGAAGCATTGCTAAAGAAGGAAAAAAAACACAAATACATAATCATATGGAAAATCCACCTTAAATAAAATCAAAAGCCTGTGTAGTGGTTTATGTAATACCTCAAGATTATACGCTTGGCCTCCTCCAAGCTTTCAGTACGACACTGCAATTCATCATAACTCCTCAAAACTTCACTATAAACAGAGCGTGCCCGCCTCTGATTCGCCTTGAAGATCAAAGAATTTGAAGAGAGTTGACTATCCACATCAGCAAATTTCCCAAACGCCAATCCCTTATCAGCATTTACTGAACTGTCCTCTATCTTTGAGCTTAAACCATCTCCTCTGACCAATTCAGACCAAACCCAAGTTACAATATTTAGCTAACACTCTATATACAGACTTAAAAGAACATTTGAAGGGGGGGGGGGGGGGGGGGGGGGGGGGGGGGGTTGAGTACCTAAGCAGAGTACTTGATTCAAATGGGTATTCTTGGAATTCTTGTTCCAATGAAGATTCTTCATCTGCAAGTGGAAACGCCACCTTTAGTCTAACTGATTATATGGAGAGAGAGAGAGCGAGAGAGTGTGAGAGAGAGAATACCGTTAGAAGAAATGAGAGGGGAGATTCTGTCGCCACCCATTATTACTGCTTGCTTGATATTCTGATCACGCTCAAAGGTTGTGAAAGAATTTCCGATCACCGTTGAAGACTTCGATGAGAAAAGTAAGCCGGAGGTTTGGTTGATCAATACATTTTGCCACGTCTCCCGTTTCACCTCAAAATAGACTAATGTTATTTTTGCACCTCAAATTATTTTATATGTCAAATACCTATTACATTTTATATTTTAAAAGTTCGCACTTATATCTTAAATTTATACTTTTAATTTTAAATTATTATTTTTAAACTTTTAACCATTTATTTATGACCGGATGTAACGCAAATGTGATTTTTTTTAAAGATAATTGGGTCAATATTTTTATTTTTCATTTTCTCAGATTAAAATTAAATGAAGAATTAATTATGATTTCCTCTCACTTTCTAAAAAAACCCCACTTTCTCTCTCTAACCTCTATCCGATTGCATCTCTATATTTGGATATATAGTAAATTTGTTAATTGATCTCGTAAGGGTCTTGGTAAATTTGTTAATTGATCTTTTAAGAGTCTTGTTTTAGATCTATTGGGACATTCATGTCTCATTTTTGTTCTTGTTTCCATAAACCTTTCTGATTTTATTTTTATTTTTTATATTTTTAAAAAGAATTCTTTTATACTTTTATATTTTTTTTATGAATAAATATACTGAATAAGATCTGTGAGCAAGTCAATTTTCCTTCTAAAAACCCCCCACTTCCGTTTGTCGGCAAAATAGCTCCGTCAAATACTTGCAAGATCTGGAAGCGAGATGGTAATTTAAGAGCAGATACTTCGAAAAATCAAAATATAAATCAAAATAAACTAATAAGTCATGCCGACATTATGAGAGAAATTATTTATATTAATTTTGAATAACTTAAAATTAATTTCTATTGCTAATAACTAATAATAATACTCGAGCCATTCAAAATATCAATTTTATGTAGCCACGTTTTCATTTTTATTTGGAAACACTCAAAAATATTTGCCACTTCAACTTAATCAATGTAGACATTTGCTTTTTAATCATGAAATTTTATTTTGAAGAAGATAATGAAAATATAATAAGATTTGGACTCTCATTTTCCATGGCATGCTGCATGATGCAAAAGTATCATCCATGAGTTACGAGGACCATGACCCTTGTAGAGATCAACCATCGACAACAGATCCTTTTAGTTTTCTAGCCAATGCCCAGAAGAGGCACGAGTTTCATCAATAAGACTGCCGCTTTTCCATTTCCTCTATTATAAATATAGTAATATTCATATGTAACATATCAAAACCGGATGATCATGGTCCTATAAATACCATGTTAACTATACCTCTTTAGCGGAAACTCACAGTCCACTGAACCATACAAAGACAAATCATGCCTAGTCGGGACATCTAACGAAATTCAACATATCGTACTGCTTTCGATGATTTGTAAACAAAATTTCGACGAATTATCACCAAGAAATCGATCATCAAAACCCCTACCATTCCAGCCTCAGTCCTGCAAAGATGTGCCAATTGATGGAACAGAAACATTTGCAGTCCATATGTTATACCTATTTCCTGCCTCTCAAGTGGATGGAATTGGCCGCGAGAGATGTGCAGGAACATAAAGTGAAGTATAACCATCCGTACCAACTAGTAAGGAATGACATATGGTAGAGCAGTGATATCAGCAGACTCTATCCGAAGAGCTTCTGCCCACACCTGCTTTGTCTCCTTAACCTGGGAAGAACTGGATCTGACCTTATTTGTCTGGAAATCATAGCTGCCCAAAAGCCATTCCTGGTCATCTAAGTCTGAACACTTGATACTGGGAATATTGAGTATTTGGCTCAGATACTTGGAATCAGGATGTGGGGGTTTCAAAGATTTTCCAACATTCTTTTCAACTTTTACAGGAGAAACTGATGGCCTTGTCGAGCAAACAACTGGTTTTTTATCCTCTATCAACCCATTAATCTTGATTCCCTTACCATTCACCTTTTGGTTACCAATTGGCGCATGTCCTCCAGTAGCTAAGCCAGTAGCAGCCTGGTAAAGTTCTACTTTCCCGTTTTCCAAGACTGGATGAAATAATGAGACCTTGTTATCCACCTTATGATCATTACTTGTACCCCGCCACTCAGAGCCGGTAAACTGGGTACCAGCTGTACACATTTCCAATATCCTTCCATTCTCCAAAACTGGATGAGATGACAGAACATTATTATTCACCTTACTGTGTTCGCCAAACTGGATTTTACCGGGGGTTAACCCCAATTTAGGTCCATTTTCTGCAACTGGACAAGAGGATGAAGCCGTTCTATTTACCTTATGGTTATTGACTGTCCCCACCAACTCAGACAAAGATTGGGTTGAAGTCATGTAAGAATGAATTGAGGTCGAGCGAGTTTCCAATTTTCTTCCATTTTCCACTTCTTCATGAGAAGAAGGCAGAGGTCTTTGCAACTTGCTAGGCCGAATGTCATCATCTGTTACAAAGTTGATAGAAGAAAATACAAATGATTAGCTGAGAAGATGATAAATATCTACAATCAGATTTCAACCACAGAAGAAGTATCCAGTAAGAACTTCAAAGACTGCTAAAGTCAGTCTGTACAATATAGTAGGCATTGGAGACAGAAATTTACCCACAAAAAGTTGCAAATTCAGTAAAAGGCCGCTAATGGCACTCTGTTATGGTGCAAGTTGAGAGTACCATTAAAGCAAGGGAATAAATATATCATGGAGAAGAAAAGTTTATGTTGCTTATCACCTAAAAGTGATAGAGATGCTGCAGCAAAACATTCTACATTCATGAAAGAACTCACCATGTAGTAGATTTCCATTCATTTCAAGCTCCTTTCTTTTGCCAAGACGGGAATTCTTGTTGTTTTCCTTCAAAAGGGATGATGGTTTATTATTACTATAAAAAACAGCATTCATGTTGTTTTCTCTTGGATTTGGCTGCTCTTTAATTGGTGCCTTCTCCTCCTTTGCCTTCTTCTTTTCCCTTTTTTTATCTTTTGATTTGCTTTTCTTCTCTCGATCTCTATCTTTATTCCTATCTCCTTTACTATCACTATTCTTATGCTTATCATTTTCTTTCTGCTCCATTCTCTTCTCAACATATTTGTCCACCAATCCAGCCACTCCTTCAACCTTCCTTTCATTACCCCCAATGAAATTTGGAACAGAACCATTTTCATTACCCCTTGCATCAACTTTGTTACTTTGTCCAAAAACCTTCCTATCATCGTCTCTCTTGTCCTTGAGTACTTCCCCTGGCAAATCAGCACTTCTTTTACCAGTGAGATTAATTTTCTGGACCATAGGGTTCTCTGTGGCTTTATCTTCATCTTTGATTCTCTTTCCCAATTCCACCAAGAATTTAAATTCACTAGTCCCCTCGCTTTGTGTGCAGTTAGAACCAGGAGTCTCACCATTTCTACATCCCACTGGCCCTGCAATATATTTCTCATCGTTAGTCCTATTTTTTTCTTTTTCCGTATGCTTGTCGTTCTTGTCTTTGTGCTTCTCATTTTGGTCTTTCTTTTCTCTATGCTTGTCTTCGCTTTTCTCCTTATCCTTGTTCTGTTTACCTTCTCTGTCTTTTTTCTCTTTCTTCTTTTTCTTGTCCTTCTTCTGCTTCTCCCTCTTATCCTTCTTCTCCTTATGCTTTTTCTCCTTCTTCTTCTCCTGCAACAATTATTATTTACAGTTAGACAATACCTATATGCATAGTCAGAAAAATAAAGAATTTAGACAATTACAACACCAGCACTGTAATAGTTAAAACTAACAAAGTGATGACAGATATAAGAGTCCACACTTAAACAAATGATAATCTGCAGAAATCAACTACTAGTATTGGCTCTTAAGCAGACCGTCTCTATCCAGCACAAACCTTTTCACTTCAGTCGAAACAAAGATTATTTTAATACAAGACTGTCATCATTTTACAATAATTATAACAAGTATAGCTAACATATATACCACTTCTAAGAATTGCCAAGCCTAGTAGAACACTAAATACCAAAAAAATATTAAAATGTAATCCACCTAGATAGAATACCATCTTCAAAGTTTACCGAGAGCTGAAAACAAAGTGGAATATACTAATAGAGTGCCTCAGCTTTAAAAATACTTAATTATGGCTGCCTTTTTTTAATGGAAGTGATCTACTTAGATTGCAATATTCAGGGTAATCAGTAATCAACATAGCAGGAAACAAGAGAAGAAAGCCACTATAGGGAATTCAGTTGCATGATGCTAGCAGAAGATGAGCAAAAAACAATGAGCACATCTTAGTTGAGCTGTGATATCATGATATGCTTAAAAGTTTAAAGGCCTCGCACGGGCATGATAAGGAAAGGAAACCATCAAGCATGATGATAAAAGTTGACCAAGTAATTACTAACACTATTGGATCTACATTGGGATAGTATGAATACAAGAATGCATCAAATGACACCAATTACAGGTATAAGGCCTTTACTGCTCAACCTACAGCACTTCGTGCTATTTAACTTATGACATAGTAAGCAAAAAATACTCAGACAAGACTATCATACTGAGAAGCATTTCACAATCCAGATAGAAGAAAGACATATCCCTCACTCAAAAGACAACATAACCTTTATAGACTTGTCAAGCCAAACAAACATATTATAACAATCTTATAGCAAGATGAATGAAAAGAGGCACCCCAAAAGAAATATCAGTGTGTCAATATGGATTCATATGAAACTCCTCAACCTATGAGACTTTGAAATATCTAGCTGACCACACCAGAATAGCAAATGATTACCACCAAGGCATGGAATTCGCGCAGAATTTCAGAATACATGTTTCTGTTAAAAAGGCCATTCACATGGAAGTTTCAAGTATCAGTATAATAGTGATATCAACTCCAAGTCTCCAACATGTTAAAAAAAGTAATGTACCAGATAATGCATACAATATACGACTTGTTATTAATACATAAATAACTCAGGAAAGCTTCAACATTCAAATCTGCATTTTCATTCTACAGAATCACCACAATCCCACCCTAACTTAATGGGATATTAAGTTGTACTAGCACATGTTTCCAGCTTAAAACAGTAACTAATTGACCTTTATTTGATTTTTTTAACTGATATTTTATTATTTTATGGATTATTTGTGAGTGATCTGGTTTCTCTAAAGGTAAGCAACTGAATGGATTAGTCCACACACACACACACAAACAGAGACAGACAAAAAAATAATATAAAAAAAAATAAAATATATATATATATATATATATATATATATATATATATATATATATTGTTCCATTAGGCTGTTCGGGTTATTAGGTGTGCACGCGAATGTAGGCAATGCATATGAACGTCAAACTCCAGATAAATTGCAGTTTTCCTACTGTAGATATGATTAGATCTCTCAAACACATAAATAAATCTCAAATAATCCCAAAAGCAATAGGTGAGCACATAAATAAATTTCAAATAATCCCATAAGCTATAGGTGAGTGGTATCCTTCAAAGGTGTCGGGAGAGGAATATGTTATGATTGCAGAATATATAATTGTTATGCTCACCAAATCTCAACTCCATCTCAATATTGCTCAAAATAACAATAATCCAACTTGAAAGAAATTTGAACATAGTTTAGATCTAATTGAAATTTGGCAACTAGATGGAAACAGCCAACAAAATGATAGGAGAAAACAAGGAAAGGACTAAAACCGAATCGATCAAGGTAAGATAGGGATCGCATTATCACAAGAGCGGGGTGATAGTAATTTGCGACCGATGTAAAACATCAAAAGAAGATTCTTGCAGCAAATAGTATCACGTGATAAAAAGAAAACCATAAAGCTGATGAAAAATATTAGCAGTTGAGAAAATTTCCATATTATTTTATTTATCCTTTTCTTCTGTTTTTGTTTTATCTTTTTCCTTTTCTCTCGACTTTCTCCTTTTACATTTACATATGGGATTCATTTCAGGTTCAGCCAACCCCAACTAGTTTGGGATATAAAGGCTTTGTTGGGTTGAGTTGAGTAACCCCATTTTTTAAATACAAAATCATCTGAAAAACCATGGTTTTATTATCCTAAATTGAATCAGGGTCAAGTTTTTAGTCATGAAAATCCTCTGTTAAGACACCATAACTGAGGGCTTGCAACACCATCATATATAAGTAAGATGTGCTCTAGCTGCTATTTCAGCTACTCCAACCCAAGTAAAAACTTACCAATTCGGGCTTTAAATTGAAAGCACACCACAAAGCTCGAAAGGTGAGAATTGGGTTTCAAGTGGGCATCGACAAATTAAGAATGACAGCTCAATTAAATTAGATTAAAAAAGAAGAACAATTTTGGTGCTATAAATTTACCAGATGCTGAAACCAAAGTTCTGATAGGATGTTGGATAGAATGCTTGTTTCATGTATGACTATAAGATATTTCCAGTACCACAGAAAAAGATATTTTTACTATTTAGTAAAGCTACATGCTTAACTACATTATTGAGGCATTAAAATCTATTTATTAGATCAGAAGTAATGGACCAACATATATCGATCAGACATATGATCACAAAAGCAAGCTAACACCAATAAATGTGCAATTAAGATGCTAGTAGAAATACAGCCAAAAAAGAAAGAAGGAAAATATGATAGTAGAAGTCCAAGGCAAAGGTTGTCAAAATAAAATTGTTTGCCTTAGAATGGGGAGCTAGTGCGTGAAGACACTTACACATAAAGATAAATAGATTTAATTTGATACTTTGTTCAGAACGACAAAATATACATTAATTACATTTCTAATGTGTATTAATTGGTAAAAGAGTTAAGATTTCCTGTCAAATATTAACTTGTTGAAGGTTTTCATTTACTAAGTTCCAAATATTATTCTAAGGTAACGGAAATCAAGTTTTTTCCATTTCTTTTTGGATAGATCAATAACTCTGCTAGAAGATAGCAATACATGACAAAGAAAAACTAGATGGAAATGCACACTGCGATCAAAGTTTCACTACAACATCCATTGCTCGTGCTTTGGAAACTGTGATATTTCTCCATAAACCTGTTGCTTTACATATCATTTCATTTAAAACGTTGACAATTAGAAGCATGCCTCACATAAAACTCTTCTACCATAATTCAAAAGCTTCTCATTATAATAACCCACTGTTTCCTTTTATTTACCTTCTTTCTTTTTTCTTTTTTATTTTATTTATTTATTATTTTTTTGGGATAACTACTCACCTACTGTTTCTTTCTATCTCTATAAATTCATTAATGAATGGCAAACCTCCATACAACTTTAAAATGTGGAGCTATTATCATAGAAGCTTTGAATAATGCAACTTCAAACAAAAATGTAAAGTAAATCAGCATGATGAGACACAAAATGGCAGTCAATTAAGAAGGATATATGTTTAAAGTATAAACCTTTTCTAGCAAGTTCTCATCATCAGGTCCAACCTTCTTTTCATATCCTGGAGGAGGAAATGGAAAGCAGCGAGACATTGCACGCAAACCAGGCCAATTGGGAAACTTCTACTAATTGTAAGACTTCTCTTAGCTCGTGATCACGCTGTTCCCGTCTTGGAAAAGACCATAAACAACTCTCTTCTCCAAGAACCATGTCCTTGCACTCATTTCCTGCTTGGACATTGCTCCATGATCTTCCCAATCACCACGAATCCAAAATTTCCAAATTTATTCAAACGAGTCCTTCTTAGCACCAGAATATAATAACAAAGTTGCTTAAAGAAATTTTTTATAACTGCACTATATTGAAACAGACCTAGGTTTCTCAATCCAAAAGATTTGTTTGCAAATGAAGATGTCTACAGAATTCTGATTCTCTGCAGACCCCACTACACCAATAAAGTATCAGCACCTGCCCATTATCAAAAATCAATATCAGGACCATTTCCTGAATATAAATGTCAACTTATACAACATAAGCAACAAACACCATGAGCTCGAAGTGCAAAATTTTGTTAATGCTCCACCAGCTCTACAAATCCTAAAGGCAAAAGCCCATCTCAGTCCAAAGTTTGAAACATAATTCAGAACAACTTTCTTGCAGATTCAGTGTACATAACCTGAAATCCATGGTACACCATAACCCAGAACTAATCCTACGAGATTGAACTGACCCCAATATTAAAAGAAGATATAAATAACACAATGTTCACTATTCATCTACCATCTATAGTGTTCTGATCATAACCCTAACAACATAAAATAGGAATTAGGGCTCATTTAGCAGATCAGACCTCAGAAAGATCATTCAACAAAATCCATAGTAGGAGAAAAGGAATCCAAATTTTAATCTAACAAATGAACAAAATATTTAAATAAGTTTACTCTTGAGAAAATTTTGAAGAAAAAAACAGACTTGAACTGATTTCAAACTCGATAGTGCCTAGATAAGGGTTTCAAGTAAATTGAAAAAGGGAAAGAATTATAAAGACCTTATATGATTTTTTTTTTAAAAACTTCTGACATTAAGTATGCATTTTAGGAGAAAGAGGGAGGAGATCAAACAAAGAAGAGAAAAGAAAACAAAATATATATATTTGTCTCACTCTCTCTGTCTCTACCTCTATATCTTTCTCTGTAAGTAATTGTGTATGTATATGTATCTGTATATGTATTTTTCAGATTCTCGGGTTGTAAATTCTTGATATGGTTTTTCCTCCGAGGAGGCCGCCCTCTCTCCCTTCTCCGTCAGTCCTCTCAAAATAAAAACCCATAAAAAAGAGAACCATTTAAGAAAGGAGCAAAGGCCAATTTATAGCAGGTGAGGAGAGAGAAAGAGGAGAAGGGGTTAAAAAGAGGCAGTAGTGTTAATAAGGGTTCCAAATTAGAACCACGGGTAAAAATGAAAATTAAATAAAATATTTTAATATGATTTTTTGCATTTCTTCCGTCTCGTAAAAAAATTTCATTTATAATATTTGTAATTATTAAGAATGTATTTTGTTTTGTATTTATATTTAAAAATAAATAAATAAATATTTTCTGATTTTTTGAAAACTATAATGACAAATTTAAAAATCGAAACCATCATGTCAACTTTTTTATAAAATATCAAATAGGACTTTTGCATGTAATAGAGGAGTATAATCTAATAATTCAACTTTAACAATGGCTTTTATTTTAAATAATTTTTATTTTTTTAAATAAAAATAATAATTTTATAAACTCTTTCTCGTATAAATATGGAGTCTATTTAATATTTATTTAAGAGACTGTCATTTTTACTTATAAAAATATTAATTTTTTTATTTAAAATTATGTTGTGACATAGTGAAGACATTTCAGTATAGTTAAATCTCATATTTCTTTCATCTAATATATAAGATTTAAAAAAATTAATTTAAGACAAAATCAATAATAATATTGTTAATTAATAATATTTTTTAAATAATTTATAATATCTATTATTGTACCTAACAAAATAAAATAAATTTTATAGTAATTTTATTTTCAAAATTATATAAAACGAGTGTTAATAAAATCAATAATATTTAAAAATAACATGCTCCAAAGACAAAAACATTTTGCCCAAGAAAAAACAAATGTTTTTAACGTATGTTCGTTCTTAGTAACCATCATGGTTAGTTTAGGAGTACATTGCGACTGTTCCACATACCAAAATAAATACTACAGAAGTAGACTAGTAGTAGTAGTATATCAGAAAATAAATACACACACTCTCTCTCTCTCTCCGTGTTCAGTGTTCATTTTGAAAGGCTGAAAATATGTGGACCAAAGTTTCTTAAGGGATGGTATGGATCATGGATATCAATCACGTGTTGCCCATATTTATTTTTTTCTTTTTGGGTTGAATATATATATATATATATATACACACACACACACTAATTACAAGCTATTATTTCAACTCTTGTAGTGAATTCATATATAAAATTTACATAAATTTCATATATATCTTATATGAAATTCAAATTTTATATATAAGATAGAATTTAAAAAATTAAAGATCTTTAACTCTATCCTTTTCTCTATAATGTTTTATCGTCTTGCTGAATAACCTAAATAAGCTCAACAAACCCTGCCCTCCCCTCCCCATTAAAAACTTACAAACATAACCCCCAACTGTGTATAATTAATTACCAAGACAACAAAAGAACAAAATAAAAGGGAAAAAGTTGGAGTGAAAAATAATCTATAAACAGTAACTATAAGAATGAACATTTTAGTTAAGGAATTGTAATGTGTAAACTTTCACAAGGCAGCAAGGGTTTATATGCATCTACAAGAAAATTTATGGTTTGTAGTTTCTGTGCGCACTTTGATAAAAAAAAAAAAAAAAACACGATTAAATAAAATAATTACAGAATTTCTAAAATTCCCCATCCCTCCGTAGTTGATCAAATCCCGCAGTAATTGCTCGCTCAATCTCTCAAAGACAATGACCCTGCTGAAAAGGGGAGGACATAGTCGGGAATGAACGACCTAAGATGTTAGGTTGCGAAGATGTCACGGAAAATCCTGCTGATTGGGGTACTCCAATTGTTGAATGCGGAATTGAGCTGCAACAGTAAATTAGTAAGATGGAACATTAAGGATACTGAAAAATCTGCAGATGTCTCAAGCTATTAATTAAGGTTCATTACCACTAAAGTCACATCGTAAACATTACATACATTTGGCAGAAACAAATCACTTGGGTATATTAACTGACCTGAATGATAATGATAAGGAAGAATCCACTGGTGCAGAAATTCCATGGTGATCAGATGGAAGCGGAGACCAAAAAACTGGAATTAAAACAGCAACCTAATCAAATTCTCATTTTTTAGTTGTTGATTATAATCAATTTCTATCACCTCAAAATAAATAAAAAGATAAAGTTGCGCATGACTCCCTGGATTTGGATCAGTCTGTAATGTTCCTCTTACTAGGTTAGTTATCCAAATCCAAGGTGAAAAAAAAAAAATCTAATTTAGCAAAAAAAATAATAATAATAATAAAATTCTATGATATAAACCAATACTTGCTCTAGACTCTTTCAAATATTGAACTTGGTACAAAATTTGTTTTTATTTCAAACAAATGCCCTATTAATCCACGCTTCCAATGCATAGAAAGTAATAGGGTGCAGGAAGTGTAGGAGTTTCTCCTGTGCAAAGATATCCAAATGTAGGAGAGCTCAAGATGTCGGCAGTTGGTGTATCTGATATCCCGGCACTCACTTGGACAAAGATGAAAACGGTCCACATATATCTATCTCAAATGTATAAAACTAGCAAATTATTTTGACACTGTTAAATGGAGTAACTTAGAATGTAATTTTATTTTTGCCAAGTAAATGTAATATTTACTGTATAGCTATTTGAGGATATTTTGTCATACATTACACCGGTGCAAAAAGATTAGTAGTAATAATTTAAATAGAAAAATTACAAACAAGAACTTAGAGCTATACAGGTACTTTTTCTTTGAAAGACTAGTGTACGTGTTCCAATTATCTAATATTATCTCTTGCATCAGATACTATTTAACTTTATTATCCCCAAGAGTTCTATATCTCAGATTATTCCACAAATCTAGGTTTCAAAGTCTTAATAATCAACTCTATCTATGGATACTCATTCCTTCATGAATTATTCAAGAACTATTACTTGATAAAATAAAATGTTACCCGAGTGTTGTGGGTTATCCTCGAAATCGGAGCAGAAAAGTGCATCCTATAACCAAAAGTTCACACTCTCTTTAGAATACACTATATCAGTTTGATTCACAATAAAGAGGTAACGTAAAATATACTTCTCTAAATGCAATGTCATCACTGACTAATATTAGCAGCTTAGTTTTAACCCAAAAAACTCACCTTGCCTGAATTTTGAGCCTTGTGGACCATCTCTGCAAGAACAAGTTCCACATATCAGATAAATCAAGGTTTTGGAAAAGTGTAGAGATTTATCGTGTAAAACCAAATTTCCGTAGAAGGAAAACCAAGCAATCTAAACGTAGAAGTTATGCTTATACAGGTTATATGACAGAAAATGCATTAAATCCATCAACAACACCCAATGAGCAAGATGTCTCAAAATGTCCTCAGTTTTAAATATAACAAGATGCAATATAATATAAAAATGTCTGTCCCACAGATTTCCTGCGATGGAACAGAAAGCATGAGACAGAGTAGTCCCACCTGTTAGATGAAGGTATGTTTCTTGTGACAGATATAAAAATACAGGCAACATAAATTTGGAGCAATCAACGATATAACTATCAAAATAGAAATATATCAGTCAGATAAAAATTAGTAAATCACATAGCAAGCCTCTTTGCCACAAACATAAATATGTAGAGGGGAAAAATGGAAGTATGCGAGAATGATTAACTGGTTAGATTCGTATACCAGATTGATATCTCCTTATCCTCGTAATTTTCTGCAGAATGTTTTGAATTTTGTTGTTACCATAAAATGTTACTTATTTCATAATATGGAGCTAAAAGAGCATTTATTTCTCTCCTTGTGCAACTAACAACACAGAACCGGGCAAAAGGAAATATATCCTTTCTATGCAATGTTCAACACCACGCAATGATTTTATTTCCATTTATGTTCGACAAGGCCTCAACATATTCCCCAACCAATATCAAGTTCCTTGCGCAAATAAAATTCAATGAGATCCCAAAAAATGAACTACAAAGCACTAGAAAAGAACAATCTTATTACCCAAGTTTGGAACACTGGGATTGACTGCCAGGGTCAAGCCAAGAAAACTATCGTCTGTTGTGTTGCCGAAGTCCCAGAGGCTCAACTCAAGATTTGGTTTGGCTCCTGCAGAAGATAGCTATTAGATAAAAATATAACCAAGATACTCACCCATGTTATGGAGCATTAACCCATGTTATGGAGCACTCACCCATATCATTTAGCTTCAGCTGCAGTGGATCCCCAAGTGGACGAGGAATCCTCGTGTCAACCTATCATTGGCGCATGTTAGGTGATTTAAAAATTGTTTAAGCAATCATTGTTGACAAACCTGAGAACAGATATTACATGGAAAAATGAATGTTGTAAGCATTGATCTGCAGTTGGCCTCCTTAGTGGGTCCCACGAACAAAGTTGCTAAAACAGTAGAGAAAAGTATCAAATATTGAAACTCATCCAAAACATTAACTGTAAAGAAGAAAGATCATACAGCAATACCCACCTTGATCAAATCAATAGCTTCCAAACTCGCATTGGGAATAATATGTGAGAGATTGGCAGGAATAATCTACCAGAAACAAAAAGAAACAAAACTTTAGTGCAAGAGAGAGGACTCCAATCATCAGTCCAAACTCAAAACACACCTCTGTATAACTAATATTGACCAATCCTGAAAGATTCCTTGCTTCGGGAAAGGCGTTCCAATCTGGCGCACCAAGAACACAGCATATTTTATACAATTGGTCTATTTCACTGCCCACAAAAGACACCAGATTTATAAGTCGTAAATGGAATGAGCTTTTAAAAGCAAGAAAATATTGAGTACAAGGTATCAGAAATAAGCTGATTCTGCCATTCTGGGCATGTATATTCAATTTAGTGTTGATAGATAAAGCAACATTAAGAGTAACAAAGATTGAATGTGTATCAGGATCTAATAAATGGATGGTAAGATGGCCTCAAAAAGGCATAAAACAACCATCTATTAATGTCATATCAAATGGGCATTTGTAATTATACGTGGATGTCTACATGGAGAAAAAAAAAAGTAACTTACTAGATAATACAAACTCTAACCTTTCTCCAGGGACAAGGAAGGATCTTACTAGAAATATAAAATGTTCACCTTTCTCCAGGGAAAATGGGGCATAGAGTGAAAAGTTCAGCGAGAATTGCACCAACTGCCCACATATCTGTAAGTAGTCTTAATGTTAGCCATTGGTTTACTAGAAAAACAAACCCCCATTTCAAAATTTTGCAATTCATTCAATGAGTAAGTAACTAGAGCTCAATCCAACAACTTTCAGCTAATATTCTCTGTCACAAAACTGCTTGCTAAATTATTTTCACCTGCCTCATCTCATCATAACAAGATTTTCAAATATACATAATTTAAGGAAACCTAGAACACATTACACAACAATCCAAATAACCTACCAATTCCAACACATGATACAGAATATATTATCCCACAAATATCAAGACTGGAAACTAATTCAGTTGATGTCAAGATACATCTCCCGTACATATGTATATCAGTAAGATCTAATCCAACTCAGTTCAAAAGGGAAAGAACAACAAATCACAAAGAAAAACACTGAAGCAGCATCCCAGCATACTTGTCAGCTAATTCAGTCATGCATTATATCGTAAAACATAAAAACTAATTTGTAATAAATACAGTGTATTGGATAATCTTGAACTATCGTCTCCTACTGAAAAGCAGAACTCGTCAACAATTTATTTCCCCCTAATGTTTGGGACAATATTGATCCTGTCATCTTCCAAACTAGAGTTCTCGTCGTATCCAACCATGTTAGGCGATTTAATCTCAATATAACCTTTAAATTGTCTAAAACGTCTAACAAAGTGCACTTCTGTCATACCTTTTTAACTTTCCAATAATACATCTGCATGTATGTTATATAATAGCTGAAGTAACTATACAATTTTATGCAAAATTAAGGCCCATGTGATTGACTTCCTTCTTTATCTCGTTATACAGCAGAGAATTTGTAACTTTGTCTTGTGTATTTCATGAATCTTAAGTTCTTAACCTTGTCGTGGCCTCTTGACCCTGAAAAGTCCAGGCGTCTCCAGAAGATCAGCTAATGAAGTTATGGGCATAGCTTTTTTAAAAGAGAGAAAATATTATAACAAAATATTTACAATTCTTACATCCAAAATCATAAATATCAAAATAACAATTCATCTTAGGAGCACCTAATGTATCCAACACCAGCCTCTAAAATCTATAGTGATTGTCAAACATTCATTCCTGAGCTGGTAGTATAAGGAGATGAACTTTGTCAGTCACCCAATGCATGGATCTTCTACTCCTAGCTGAGCAAAACATGCTAAATATTTCTAACTATGACACTTGAGCCCTTGCCACCAATTAAAAGAATAGAAAAAGATACCACCAAAACTAACAACTGTCTCTTGTGATATTGAATGCATATTATCGGAGGACATAACTAAATGGAAAATTCTGAAATGTTTGAGAGTTCTAATAGCTAAATGGCATTAAATGCAGCTTTTAGAGTTTCAATTCTGAATTATTCTTTTTTCATAAGTCCAAATCTGCAAATACTATATATGTTATTTGCAATACAATATTAGCTGAATTCATCATGAGATTGTACTTCCAACACATATAATAAATACACTGCAATAATGCATCAATTGCATGTAGTTGTGTTACTGTGTCGTGTACCACGACTATGTTATATCATAACTTCCTAAAACTTATAAACAATGATAAGCATATTAATCAAATGGACCAAAGACCTATTGATCATTATGGTATGCAACTGATAAACAGTCTCAGTTGACAAACTAGAACCAGGAAATAAAAGATTTTTTTTCCTTTTCAGAATAGAAAATGAAGTTCATCTATCATACAGCGCAAATTATAAAAACATTAGAAGAGAGCACTCATATGATCAATCCAATGAAAAAGGTCATAGAATTCCTCTATTATCAATACAAAAGATAAAACTGAACATCTTGAGAAGCTTTTGTTATTAAAAGGAAGGATAAACAGTTGATTACCAATAGCAGGAGTGTACAATAAAGATTGCAACAAGACCTCTGGTGCTCGATACCTTACAGAAACATCACAGATACAAGAAAAATGAAACAACCCATAAGATATGCTGAGTTAATATCAGAAAACTGTAAAATTTAGTGACTGAAATCCACATGCAGACACAGAGGATATTATAGCACTGGTGAAAACAACCTACCACCGTGTGGAAACATAATCAGTGAATGGAGGTGATGATGACACTTCCCTAGCCAGTCCGAAGTCAGCAATTTTAATAATGTCATCTGTCACCAGCAAATTCTCTAGGTACGGAGAAGAAGTTGATTAATAGCTTTCTAAATCAACTTTTCCCATAAAGAAAGATATTTTCATCCATATAACACATAACCACACTGTTCAGTAAAATTCATACCAGGTTTCAAATCCCGATGAAAATATCCATTTCCATGCATGTGAGAGAGTCCTTGCAGCATCTGATACATTAAGCATCTAATCTCTTCCCCTGTAAAGGATCTTTGGCGGTCTCTCATTATTTGGTACAAATTATGTTCCTGGAGAGATCAAAGTCTATATTCAAGCATAAACCACCTAAAATTCAAATGCGGAGGTCGTCTAATTTTGGTAAGCCTTATATTCCAGGTAAATAGCGGCTCATGTAATTATTTGGTAATATACAGTAACACAGATAAATATCCATAATCTTATTAGTTGTCATAATATCCTATTCCAACAAAGTCAAATACACTGATCCAAAGTGAATTTGCTTTCAAACCTTTATGTCGGAGGTCAAGGGACAAGAGATGAAGAAGGTTGGAAAGAGAATCAAGAAGAGAGACTGAGAGAGCTTTTTCCCTAAGACAAAGAATTGCAAATGCAAGGCTAAAAGTTTTAGTAGCAACTAATTTTGAATTAGTGCACTAACTAAGCCCACTTATATTATACGATCATAGAAAAATTGTGAAAAATATGACTTATGAATGAATTAACTAATTCAACTTAATATTTAGCTTTTCTTAATTTTCAAAGCTTTATTCTATATAAAATTTGAGGCGGTCTCAAATTGAGAAAATAGGAAGCATGCAAAAGACATTATAAAAAGAGTTACTGTCCCAAAAGGGGAGATACGAGAACAAAGCTCAAGTGCCCTACTGTACATCTCATAATAGTACGGTATTACCGCTTTACGTTTTCAATCTCATAGAGTTTTCCACACAAAAATAGGTTTCACTTATTTAAATAAGGAGGTGAGGGTCCAGGAGGGAAATTTAGTGTAATTTATACAACATTGCATAATTTCTTAAAATGCGTGAAATTCCAATTTAGACATGTAAAATGGGACAATGTAACGTTGAAGAAAACATGCTGGAAGATATCACAATGGACTAAAAATCTTACCATGTATTCAAATATAAAGAATAGCTCATTATTTTCCCTTACTATCTCCTTCAACTTTATAATGTTAGGATGATTCAATTTTCGGAGGGACTGCACACAAAAAGAGGAAAAGTTAACTTCAATAAATCGTAATTATACATTTCCCATTAGTTTTACAACATTAAACAGTACGCACAAGTCAAACATATCAACGATGAAACTTCAAAAATAACAAGAAAGTGGCACATACCTTAACTTCCCTCAAATTCATACATTCTTCCCAGGAATAGAACTTCCTCTTCATTTTCTTGACTGCAACCTAGACAAGCATAATAAATAGTATTTAATGCTTTATAGAAAATATTTGTTCTGAATGTTTTCTAACAGGTTCCAAATTCGTGAAAAAAATATAGGTATATATATTCCATCACAGGAATGTATAGCAATAATGGCGGAGGTATGAATTCTCACAATCTCATATGTTTCCATATTGAGGGCCTCATATACACTACCACAAGTTCCATCTCCAAGTTCTTTCATAATTTTATATCTGAATGAATTGTACAAAAGAAAATTCTAAATCATAAGGATCAGCACAGTAAAATAAAATGATTAGATGTATAATGAACCCACTATAATGAAACTCACCTTTCCATTATTGGGTTGGGGTAAATTGTTATCAAATTTCTCAATGGACTTCTAAAGTCCAAAAAGAGGTGTCAATAATGCCAAAACAGTGTTCTTCATCTGCTTGTTGAAAAATGTTAGTGCTTAATGGCAGCATAAAATTCAAAACATCATTGATAGCGCACTTCTCATTGTAGGAGTGATTCAAATTTGATGAAATATGTATCAACATGCTTAGGTGCAGCCTCTAAAAGCTGCAATCAACTGGTAACATTTAAATTAGGCACTGTTATCTGCAAATTTCTGCTCTAACTTCAGTAAAAGGATGAGTTCAACATCGTTCATAAAAATTCATTATCATCAATGTGTTCTGTTTCCATGTACTTCATACAGAGTCCATCTGTCAAAAAATTGGTAAATCAACAGCCAATAGTATTAGTAAATTACAATGAGATCTTAACATGGAGATTTGTTGTAAATCGCATCCATATCGAGAAGAAAGTAAAAAATGATAGAAATGTATTTCGATTCAGGGTGGAGTCAATATTGAACATCAGGAGGGGCAGAATTTTAATATTTTAACAAAATATCGTAAGGAGAAAAGTTGAAACAAAAGTAATGGTGGAGGCAAAGTTCTGCATAATCGCACATTTGAGAACATTTATTTCAAGGGGAAAATGTCCCCTCCTTAGGAATAGTTAGGATAGATGTGGCGCCCCCCCCGTGTCTCAAAAACAAGGGTACTACTACAAAACAAGTTGAAACAAGGGACTTTGTCGTGGCGTTTAATTGCGTAATAATGGTCCTTTGATTTTTAGTAGATTTTTAGATGTCCTTACTCCTTGAGTTTGTGTTAAGTGTGTGATGGTCCTTCTTTGGAAACTTCATGTACTCAAATTCAACTCAACTCTGCCGCCATCCCACTCACAAAACTATTGGAATTAAGTTATGTCAAATGGTAGAATAGTTATTTATTGAATTAAGTCCCGTCAAATGGTAGAATAGTTATAGTAACAAAACCGCAACCATTTGAATGCAAATCTAAACAAAAGCCATATCATTTGTGGTAAGAGATACACATACATACCAATCAACACACAGATTATGATAGAAATGTAATTCATCACAAGCAGAAACTAATTAAGCTAACAGCTACCTTAAAATATATCATGATTTTGACAAACATAAATTAACTGGCTTAACATGCCTCACATAACCCCATAAGATAAAAGATTTAATTTTATAAACTTTACTACATAAACACAATCCAAGTAGAATTGAAAATTCTCAACACAAACCATATATATTCTACATAAACTCAAATCATAACCCAAATAGCAAACAAATACAATTTTACAGTCTTTAATTAAGAAAATAATAACTCAGGAAACAAACCGAAAAAGTTCAAAATACATATAAGTAACTGATTAAGAATAGAACAAATTGAAACCCTAAACACAGTAAAATTAACAATGAGTATAAAGGATTCTGGTCTATAAATAGAAGACTCAAAACTCACCGGTTATGCTGCTGTATTTCAATGGCAAAGATCAGGACAGAGAAAGCGGGAGAATTTTAGAGAGAGAATAATACTTGGATCAGCAATGCAATAGCATAATCGTTGAAAACAAGAGAGAGAGAGAGAGAGAGAAACTGTATTAATGGTGTTGGATTATAACAGCCAAATTCGCAGAAGAGGAGAAGGAGAAGAAGCCAAAGATAAATTAAATTACAATTATTAAAAGAGTATTTTAATTAATGAAAAAATAATATTTTATTCAGGGGAAATATGCTTAGTGGTGGGGACAAGAGGGTGGTCCCACAACGACTTATTTATTTTAAAATTTTAAAATTAAATTGCAGGGAAATATTCACGTCACGGCCATGAGTCGACTCTGTTTCGGTTCTGTTGACTATATTACCCTTTGTCGGTTGTTAATCGTTTGAGGGGCGTAAACTTTATTTAAGGATGATTTAGGGCTTTCAGCTATTATGCGGTTAGTTTGTTATTTGGCTTCTCTTACGGTGACAGGGATTAGGACGGATGACCCTGAATGCAAAATGCTTGTGTGGAAATTGCTTGTACTCCAAGATGCTGTTTGGCATATGTTGGATTGGTCATTCGTAGCTTGGAATAGCATATAATTGGAGGGAATACGATACTGTTCCGGATTTTTAAAGATTTAATTAAGAGAAATGCATGCATTCTACATATTTCTTTGGATGAGATGTTAAAAGTACATAATTTAGCTTTTGATACATATAAAAATCGAAGTGACTGAATAAGCTCAATACAATTAGTAAATCGATAAGTTTATATACACAATATTTAAATATAAAATTAAATATTATATTTGTTTTAATTATTAAAAAATAAAGTATGACATGAATTTTAATGTCATGTCTCATTTTTTAATATTTAAAATAAATATAATATTTGATTTTGTATTTAAATATTGTGTACTTATATTTTTTTTTAATAAAGTTTATGTGTGCTCGACTTGCAATAAATTAGTCTAACATACCATTGAAACCTTTGGTTGGATGGCAGTGAGGACGTGGGATTGAACCTTGGCCGATTTGTAATTTTGTTTAATTTAATTTTAGTCTAAACAAATATAATTATTACTATATACTAGTTAAAAAGTACTGATAATTATAGTATCAATTTTAAAATTTAAAATTTCACAAATTTATTTCAAAAAGTCAAAACAATTGATTTTGGGAACGGTGTGTAGTGTTTAAAATGACACACTCTAGGCCCTTTTGGACCAGATTTGTACTCCTATTATGTGACTTGCCCAGACAGCCCAGTTAGAAAAAAATTCAGACAAGTTTAGAAATCCAGTACAAATTTTAGTTGGGCCTTTAGCCCGCAAGCGAGTTAGTTGGTCTAAAAAGGTGTTGTCCTCGAGTAATTGGACTCTGAGAAGATGAAAAAGAAGCTAAAGTTGAGAAATTGGAGCCATCACCAACAGCACGGCCAACTTAACAATGTAGTCCAGGAATTACAAACAGCAGCTGCACTAGCTGCTTTATCAAATGATTCACCGTAATATACTTCCTACTCTATATCTGCATTCCTCATAAACAAACTTCATTCAAGTAGACAAAATTCTTTATGTCTCCACGATTATTTTTCCAGTAGCATGGCCTTCGGCACTCTTAGCCCAAGCATCTCCCGCCTTGCTAAAAAGATGTTTCGAGTCGATCACCGTTTTCAGCTTCCCTTCCTTCACCAACTTAACAAGGTAATCGAGGTTCTCACCTTTTGGGCTTACAAACATCGGCAATAGTTGCTTCTTAGAAAAGGTGGCCTTTTTCATAGCAAAAGTCCACATGGCCTTGGGGCCAGGTGTAATATCAATTACCTTCCCATGAGTGCTCAAATTAGGCGAGAAAGTAGACCAACTAATATTCGAGGCACAGTGGATCACAGCATCATATTTCTGGCCTGATGGGCTTTTCAAAGCTGCTCCTTCTGGTGTCTTGTAGTCAAGGACCTCGTCTGCACCTAGACTCTTTACAAGGTCGATGTTGCGGGCCCCACAAGTGGCTGTCACGTGTGTGTTTCCTAGCTTTGCCAGTTGAACTGCATACAGACCAACACCGCCTGAAGCAGCCGTGATAAGAATACTTGTTTGTGGACCACTTCCGTCAAGCTTGACTCCAGCAGGTACGGTGAGAGCCTGGTGAGCAGCAAGACCTGCAACAGGTAAGCCAGCACCTTCAGCTGCTGATACTTCAGGTGGCCTAAGAATTGTCAAGTTCTCCTTAGCAACAGCATACTCAGCTAGTCCACCACCTCCCTATAATCCCATAAAATAAAAAAATAAAAATATCGATGTATTAAACAAAATAACATATAGATTAGAATGTGAAGCAACTAACTAGAAGGGATCTCACGATTCAGCACTTTGTAGTACAAAATTCTGAAATCTGTTATAATATCATAGACTTTGGCTAAAAGCCACAAATAATTTTGATCTTTCCATATACAAATATCTGACCTTCCATAACGTTTTCAATACAAAGTACCTATGGCAGCTTCACCGATGAGTAAAAGAGGATTATACCAAGTAGAAAGAGCAAAAGAGGAGAAGAAAAATTATTAACTTTGGTTTACAAACCACAAATAATTACTGTGTAATCTTTCCATAATTTTTTTTTGATTGTCCATAGCCTTTTCAATAGAAACTGCCCTCGGCAGATTCACAAATGACTAAATAAGAGCAAAAAAAGAGAAGCAGAATGATTCTTACAAGAGTGCTAAGCATTGCCACAACTTTGTCACCGGCTTTGAAGTTTTTGACCTCGGGTCCGACTTCAACCACCTCTCCTGCTATGTCAGATACTGTTCAAAAAAGAAGAAGAAAATACTTGAGTACAGGATACACTTTCGATCATAGTTGTCAGAATTTTACGACAATAGATATCTTACGATACGGAGATAATTCGATACGTATCGCAGGGTGAATCTAAAATGCCGTATTTTACGATTTGATACGATTCTTACGATGCAATGCACGATACTGTTTAAAAACAACCAACTTGAAAACGTTTTTATATAGATCCAAAAGACTAAAAACAAAATTTTTAAGCCTTTTAACATTTCAATTGACATATATATTTTATATCGCTTCATAAGCCTTTAATAACTTTTTAGAGTATTATATCTAAATAAAAATGTCGCAATATTTTTTCTATATCATTTTCTATAAGCAAATATATAAATCTTTACTTGTTCATTTGAATTATTCTCTTTTATTTTATAGATTAAAGGTGAATCTGAATTTTCGTTTTCTCTTGTTACTCTATAAATACTACTGAAATAATATCTAATAAATCAATTTAGAGTATTTTAGCTACTGTTTAACTTTAAAATTTATTTTTAGTCTATAATAATATTTACTTGACTACTTTTATATATAGTAAAACTTGTATTTTATATGTTTAAATATGTATTACTATATTTTTT
The DNA here is from genome assembly GCA_947179155.2 of Hedera helix. Classification (NCBI taxonomy): domain Eukaryota; kingdom Viridiplantae; phylum Streptophyta; class Magnoliopsida; order Apiales; family Araliaceae; genus Hedera; species Hedera helix. Next base: position 50,669,250 of record OX359271.1, read on the forward strand.
ATTTTGTTTCTGTATTTTACGATACTATTCACGATACACGATACGAGAGTTTTCGATACACAATACGATTCACAATTTGATAACTATGCTTTCGATACTTCTCAAAAACATTACATTATGGATAGTGTGATTAGACAAAACAATTCATCAGCAAGGATTGGCAAGATTAAGTAAACAAAAACTCATGAAAATTAATACATACTGCAGTACTATTGTCCTCTATCAATTGAATCATCTAGCAATATTATAAACTACGTTCATTCACATTTAACGGGTAATTGTAATAATTTCCTTATGGTAAAAGCTATGGATCGCCTATAGTGGCATGGAGCTGCTGATACCAAGTCGTCTCCTATGCCGCTATCTATGCCCTACACTCTTGAACCCTTGAATTGGAAATTAAAAATAGTTATATATTGCTCTCACACTGAAACTATTATCATGCAAATACATTCGTGAGATCTCCACCACCATTACCAAATTCTTTACCAAGTTGGACCCACATAATTCTTCAACAAATCATGAGTTATATATTATTGCCACGTGCTGAGTTATTCTCAAGTCAAAATTTTCACCATGATCATGCTCAAATGACATCATTCTCCAAGCCCCTTTTGGCCACTCTCTTTCTTTCATAATTTTAACTTTCTTAAATTTCCATAATTTTAAATTTCATGCTAACTTTTAAATTGACAAACAACATATCAACATTATGGGAAAAAGAGTGTGATTATACCATGTCAAGAAAGTACTTTAAGATAAATGAATATGGACTACAACTGCCGCTATACAGTCTGTACTTACAAGGTATAAAAGGAAATTGGCGGGGTGCAAGAGGCCTCAGCATGCCGTTTTGCACCTTACAATCAACTGGATTTATGCTTACTGCTTCTACTTTTATCAAAACATCATCCTTCTTTGGAGTAGGAACAGGAACCTCAACATGCTGAAAAGGCATGCTAAATGAAATTTAAGTAGTTGAGGCAACAACAAAACTTTAGAATATTTTATTAACTCTGCATAATGCATCCCTGCTTTAGGAAGCCGAAGCATATAAATGGTTCATATATGATTGATCTTCAACAAATTTTGGCAATTAAGATGTGTTTGGAACCTGGAAAATGTGGTAGGATGGTTCATATATGCTCTAATTTCTAAAGATATACTTCTATTTATAACAAAGACTGTATCTTTCTTTTGGAGGTTAAAAGAATATTTTTTTTTTTATTTATTATTATTATTATTATTATTTTTTTTATTATTATTATTATTTTAAAAAAAAGCTCAATCCCAATGAAATATAAATTGACAATTCAGAGAACCCATCAACCGAATTGGCAACATAAACATGAAAAATTAAGTACCTTTAGAGCATCAGCACCTCCGCCGTAAGAATCGTATTGAACCGCCTTCATAGTCTTTCCCGCCATATTTTAGAATGACGATGGATTTCTAGAGAGCAAAAGGAAAATGTATAAAAGGGTCCTTCTTTCTATGTGAGGAGAGAGAGAGAGAGAGAGAAGTTTTAAGGTAAGTAGCTCCGAAAAACATTAATGGCTTCCACAGCAAACCCTCCATTTTGTGCGGGAAGTTAATTGGTTGGCCTTTTCTGTAGTAACCATCGTTTTGACGGTGTCGCCTCCATTCTCTCTTTGTCAAATACTTTACCTGTATTTTGTTTTATCGAAAAATGTGTGTTGAAATGATAAAGGCTTTTTATACGTAGTATATAAACTGTATAACAAACGACATATATAAACTGTATAACAAACCTTAAAAATACTCCCTCCTTCCATTAAAAAAAATAAAAGAATATATTTTAAAATTTTAATATGGTTTATTTAAATCTTTTTTGATACCTTCTTAATATACTAAAAATTATTATCCAGAAAATTCTATTGGCCTGTTTGGCTGTTTGTTTCAACATTTTTTTAGAACATACATTGACTAAGGAGCCAAATCTTCCTTTAGCAATGCACATGATACAAATGACAATGGTGAATATCCAGGTAGGGTTGGCTTAAGCAAATGACACTGGTGAATATCTTGAGACACAATATATAGAAAAATGACACAACATATCCGAGTATTGCTTAAAACACAAACCCTCCTTTCGGTTCATAGAGCAGCCAACATGAAGTGTGATAAATGCATGAAATCAGATTTATAGTCCCATTAATCAGATTTATAGTCCCATTTTTATTTTCATTCGTCGGAAACTTAATCTCAAAACTCGATGATGACTTTTCCAACAGCATGGCCACTCATGCTCTTAGCCCAAGCATCTTCAGTCTTGCTAAAAGGATATTTCGAGTCTACGACAGGCTTAAGCTTCCCCTCCTTCACTAGGTTAACAAGATACTCTAAATTCTCACCTTTGCAGTTCACCATAAGAGGCACCAGCTGCTTCTTAGAGAAGGTGAGTTTTTTCAGAGCAAAAGTTGCCAACGCCCAAGCACCAGGGGTCATATCTATTACCTTTCCATTTTCACTCAAATTTGGGTCAAACGTAGACCATCTAATACCTGTGGTGCAGTTGACAACAGCGTCGTATTTCTTGCCTGAAGGGCTAACCACAGCTGCTCCCTCCGGGGTATTGTAGTCAAGAACCTCATCGGCTCCTAGGCTCTTCACAAAATCAATGTTGCTTGCTCCACAAGTGGCGGTCACATGTATGTTCCCTAACTTCGCCAGTTGAACAGCATAGTGACCCACACCACCTGAAGCAGCCATTACAAGGATATTAGCCTCTGGGCCACTTTTATCGAGCTTGAGTCCAGCAGCTTCTGTGAGAGACTGGAGAGCTGTAAGACCAGCAGTAGGTAAGGTGGCACATTCTGCAGATGATAATTCAGGTGGCCTTGCAACCGCCAAGCCAGGGGCGGAGCTAGGAAATTTTATTGGGACGGGCTAAAAATATTATAATGTTAAAATTAAGTGAATTATAAAAATAAACACAATAAAAAATATGACCCTACTGAGCTTGGATCGGTTTTTAATTTTTTTGGGCCAAGCTACAGAAAAAAAGAGTGTGTGAGAAATTAGAATGTCGAGAGGTTGTTGATACTTATAATACTTCCAAGCTAAGTAAGTCTAATAGGACTCGAGAGAATATTGTACAAATTTAATTGTCCTTTTCTTGACTATAAATCATTGGTGGGACAAAAATTATATTGAAATTGATATTTCTGCAATTTTTTTTTTGTTATTTTTGCAGGATTTATTTATAGTGACAGTTTAAAAACCGTTGCTATAGATCTATCGCGACACTTTTTACATATAAAATATCGTAATAGGTTTATAGTGACGGTTCTAACATGTAAAATGTAGTTGTAATATATAGCGACGATTTTAAAATTGTCACTATAGATAAAAAATTAGGTCTGCCAACAAAAATAACAAAAAAATCATATGAAAATAACAGTTCTCAAATCATAGCTATCCTTCCTTAATAATTACTTATACTCCATTAATCATAAATAAATTATCTAAAAAATTATTAATATATATGTATGATTATGATCCCAACCAACGCGGATTGCTTTAAGGTCCAACTGCTGAAAGGAGGAGAGAGAGTGTTCTCCTGCTGTATATTTCTTTTAAATCGGACCCACCCACCAATCCAACAAATATCTCCAACGCCAAATGCTCCAATCTCGAACAAATACTCCCACGACCCATCAGCCTCTCCCTCCTCTCTTTCTCAATCCCTTCCTCCTCCATTTTCATAGGGAGAGAAAATCGAATATTGATTGATTAAGGAAAGGAAATTATTGGTGGCTGATTGAATGAACACGCCCAAATTTGTCAGAAGAAACTTCGTGTTCTCTCTCGTGCCCTTTTAACTACTTGGAATGTTTTCTATCAACCACAAGTTTGAGAAAAAGAATTTCTAGTGGAGTATTTGTGTAGCAAGAAAAAGATACAAAATCTCATCTTTACATTAATCGGCAGTCGGCACCAATCCATGGAGTTTTACGCATACCCATCTCGTTCTTTTAACAAAATTGTGTGAGAATGTCCTGGACTGGACTGAGATGGGATGGGCTGGACTGGACTGGGATGGGGGTTTTTAATTTTTTTAACTTTTTTTGGGCCAGGCTATAGCCTGCCCAGCCCTCTGCTGGCTCCGCCTCTGCGCCAAGCTCTCCTTAGCCGCAGCATACTCAGCCAGTCCCCCAGCAGTCTGTCATCCAAACCAAAACATTAATTAATATGAGAAACAACTATATATAAGGGTTTAGGATCCAAATATACCCAATTGCTTCACAACAAATTCAGGATTTAGAATATCTCCGGCTGTTATTCATACAAAATAGCTTATGTCCCCAAATGCGTCATTATATCATACATCCATATGCAAATGAATTGCACTATCAGTATCTATTTAAGATCAGATAAGTGCAACGATAAAAGGTATAAATATATGTAAGACATAGGCGGCACATACTCAATTATGTGATCCCAGTCACTGCTAAAGCAAGCTCAATCAACCATAGAGTTTTAAATACAACCTAGCTTGGGGTGGTTCACCATTAATTGAAGACACCCAAAGTAAGCAAAAGAGGGACAGAAAGAGAGAACATGAAAGTTATGTATTATCAAGCTTAGCTACAACTTTGTCGCCAGCTTTGAAGTTTTTGATGTCAGATCCAAACTCCACTACCTCTCCTGCTACATCAGTAACTGTTCCAAAGAAGAAAATCTTGAGCAAAAATTACAACTGCGATTTTTCTTTTTCAAGTATGAAATTATAATTAGCTTGATATAGCAAAATCACCTATTAGCAGGAGATCAAATGCAACATGTAACAAAAATTTAATGAAAAAAGTACAGATGTAATTATCATAATAATTATACTGACATACTAGTATGTTATTAAATCTGAAGAAATATATCTTTTCACAAAACTTTTCGACCAATTGCATGACACATACATTTAAAGTACTTAAGATTTACAGAAAAAATTGCATAAAACATATGAATTATAATTGATTAAGAATTACTCTCCAATTACTCCTCCTAATTATTAACATATAGCAATACCATAAAACTTTCAATCTGTTTGCCAATATCTAATTTTTCTAAAGTTTACCCAGCAAATCTCCTGATTATCTCAAGCTTACTTAGGTTCATTGAAAGCTCAACTAGATTTTGTTGAGTTATAATGAGTCGAGTGTAAATACAATTTTTAAGCTCATCTAGCTCGAACAACAATGAGCTCGGGTAAAGCTCCTTTTATATGATGTCCTATTCATTATTTAGACTTTATAAAATATACCTAGATGATTCAGTAATAAATAAAAGATTGCTGAACAGCGAGTAAAATAAAACCGCAGACAATGATGGAATGATTCTTTAGCATTACCTAATATATAGTGAATTCAGTAACAGATTACTCACTTTGACACGTTATGCCAAAAAAGCCTAGTGCCAGGACAAAACAATGAACATTGTGGTGGTATTGTAAGAAGAAGAAAAAAATACAGATTACCAATGTAATTGAACTTACCAGGTATAAAAGGAAATTTGCGGGGTAAAAATGGGCGAAGCATCCCATTCTGAATTTTCCAATCAATTGGATTTATGCTTGCTGCTTCCAGTTTTAGCAAAACCTCATCATTCTTAGGAGTAGGAACAGGAACTTCAACACACTGAAGAAGGCATAAGATAAAACTTCTTAATTTTTTTTTAAAATTCTTGGTTGTGGTAATAGCACAAACTAATCATTAAAACTACTTTTATTCGTTCACCACAGTGCATCCTGCACAGCAGCTTAAATGTGATTCATTTATTTATATATGCAACTGCAAACCATTTCTAGTAGCTAAACTAAGTCATGTACTTAAGTAGAACAAAGAAGAAGGATATTAAAGGCATGTGTTTACGGAACCATACTCCATTTTTCTCTTGTTTTAAATTCATTTATGCAACAAGCAATGGAGAATTGGAGGCATGAATCAAATTGTTACAATGCATTTTAGATATAATGAAAGTAACACAATTATTTTTAAAGGATAAACCATACCATACCTAGGATTAAAAACTATAATCCTGATGAAAATAGTCGTAGCAAAAAACATATGCTAAGGAATTAAGTTTAGTAAAAAGCTCTCGTGGACAATATTGCTAAAAGCCTAAACCTTTATATCTCATTGTATGGACAGACGTGTTTGCTATAAGAGCAAGCTACAATCCACTGACTAGCACAGAATAATAATATTCATAATTGGATCAAATCAAGCTAAAACCATATTGGATCCACAGAGAATCAAACTATTGATTGATTGATTGATGGTAATAGATTTGAATCGATAATCAGACTACATTGAATCCATTCACAGATGTAGTCTCAAGTAATTCATTTTTCCACTTAAAAATCTGCCTCTCAGTTTTATAAAATTCTGAAAACACACTGGACTTTTGTGGGGTTTTTACTTTTTATGTCCTTGTTGGGGTTGAAGTCAAGCTTGACTTGAGGGAGCGCATCCGATCCCCACATATTGCTGTTATACTAACGCGAAATTAGCATTGCTACTGATGAGGACATGGCATGGGCTAATTCAAACAAGACTAAAGGAGTGTGGGGAGATCCAATTCAAGTACCAGTTGGCCCAATTACAAAGGCTAAAACTAAAAAGTTCAAGCAAGGCCTCAATGGACTGATCCAAGATGTTTGGGCTGAAGCTAACTCAGGGAGACCCAAGGAGGAGGCTAAGGAGCATGAGACAAAAGTTTGGATCAGTTTGATATAAGCCTAATTCAAGAATTAGAGAATATTTTGTTTCCTAAAATATTTGACAGATTATATTATATTTTGTTTCCTTTTGTTTTAGAAAATTTAGTATGATTCCTGGGGGGGGAGGGGGGGTATGATTTATTTTGATTGCAATTCTATAGACTTCTATTAGGGCAACACTTTTAGGATTTTTATTACCATAATTAAGTCCTTGTACTAGTATTAAATATCCCTCAAGGCCAAGGGTTTTATTCGCTTATTAATTTAATAATATTTCTTCTTTTTAGATTACTAGAGAGTATTCTATCTTTGTTCTTTTCAAGAACTCTTGATCTTATCAGTGTGTCTATGGCGATCAATCCGATTTATCGAGCATCAATTCATAGGTGTTTTTAGCATCTTTTACCATACATCAACTGATAAGTAGGTTTTTATATCTATTTATTGGGTATTTTTAGGCTTAATTATTTGTGAGTTTTAAGTATTTTTAGTGTTTTAGGTGTTTTATTTAATTTAATTCATTTTTATTATTTTTATATTATTTTTATTTATTTTTAATTAATTTATATTTTATTTTGTAGGAAAATGAAAAGTCCAATGGCAAAACTGTAAATTCAGAATTTTGGGTGGCAATTTCGTAATATCAAGACAAGTCAACGCGTCATGCGCGCAAGGAAAATGAATGAATTTATCGCAAGAATCCGGACGACGCCGTTTCAAGAGGAAGGAGCAACATCTCGCGCAATGCGCGGACGTCCATGAAATGGAAAAAAATATATAGCCGCGCAATGCGCGGCCAATTGTTGCTATGCGCGTGGGCGGCTTTCTTCAGATTGTTGTTGTGCGCGTGGGTCCCGCCACTTCTTCTCTTTCCTCGCCACGTGGCAGCACGTTAGATCAGTTTTTGTTTTCTTTTTCCGTTTCCAGCTAGGCTAATAAATTGTAAGCAATAATTATGGAATCCAATAGCAATTTGGAATAGGAAAATAAATAAGACTTTTTAAATTTTATTATTTTTATTTTAAATCTTATTAGGGTTTGAAAAGTGTAATTCCTATTAGGGTTAGGAAGATTATGTAGCCTATAAATAGAGGGATTGAGATACACTTAAAGATACAATTTTCATTAGAAATATTCTCTCTTCTATTCTCTGGTGTTCTCTACAACTATGAGTAGCTAAATTATTTTTCTTGATTTAAGTGATTGAAGTCATCAAGATTTATACACTGTGAGATCTAATTTATTTTAATTGTTCAATTTATATTTTGAGTATTAGATATTTTTCTGTGCTTAATTTTATGATTGGTTTGTTTAATTGATAGAAGACCTACTAGTTTATTATTCATATTAATCTACTACTGCTAGTGAAGCAATTAAGTTTTATAATTGTTTTGCAGATCAAAAGATTATTTTATCTTAGGAAGAATATTAATCTAAATTAAATGCAAACAAGTGACTTGTGTTGTTTAGTTTAACGATCTCTCTAATTTTTAAAGTTGCTATTAAATTAAATCTTTAGTAAGTGTCGGAGGTTGTTTGGTAGTAAGGGTATTTAGACCAAGTGGCTCTACTTATCTAAAATTAAGGATAGAGGAGAAAAATTATTCCACCTACGAGTAGTTATTTCTACGGTGAATGTTTAAAATATGAATTAAGTTATTCTTGCATCAATGATCAGTTATAAATTCTTGATGGTGGATGTTAACTTAAACCAAGGTTTTTTCTTCTTATTTATTTCATTAAATTACTTGCGGATTTATTTTAGTTAATTTTATTTAAACTATTTCTTTAATTAAAAATCCCCCAATTTTGGTTTACAAAACATAAAATTAAATCAATCATTCTCTATAGGATCGACTCTTACTTGCACTACTACATTAATATTTTTTCAAAGTAAGATTTTATTTTTGGGTTCTTGCGACATCACACCAAATTTTGGCGCCATCAACCGTTAATTGTACCAAGGTTACTTCTTTAATATAAGCGATGGTTTAAGTTGTCATTGATGTTCTACCTATAACCATTGCTAGAATAATCTGAGCGACGACCACCTCACACAAGTGTGCCGTGGAGTCTATCATTTGGTATCAGAGCTAAGTTTTTAACGGGTTACTTATCCTTTATTTCTTTGTTTGATTATTTTTTTTCTTAAAAAGATTATTATTTTGTGCTAACCCAAATTCGCAAAGTCAATCATCATTCATACATTCAAGTCTACAACCATTAAAGTCATCCAACCCCCAAGATTTCATCCAACTCGAAGCCCTACAAAGCCAAAAAAAATCTGTTAGCTAGCCTAACAAGCTTTCCTGGAATTTGAAGGCATACACAGGCCAATTTGAATTCAACAATATACCAAGCCAACCGAAACAATCAATCCGAGAAGCAAAAAAAGGTGTTCAAACCGAGTGTATCAAGGTTGCCTAAATACTTTCAATTTAGATGGTTCTTGATAAGCTCTTGATTGATTGTAATAGATTACATTGATTAGTAATTACTTCAAGAAAAGAACATAAAAGAATAATACTTTAGGGGGAAAAGGCAAGAGATATGAGCTCAAAAGAGGGAAAAAGCCATTTGAGTGCATACACGAGCATTAAGTGAAACATCGTTAGAGTGATACATGTAAGGGAGTGGTGAAGAATTTTTTTTACTAACCTTTATTTTCAAGCAAAATATGTCTAACACAAAGGATAAACAAATCTCTAGAGAAATATCGACAAAGGGGGATACAAAATTCAACATGGAGGCCATGATAGAGGAGTTTACAAGGAGGTTGAACCTAGTAGTGGAACAGATGAATGAACGCATTGATCAAATGAGTGTTACACAAGGAGAATAGTCTAAAAACACTACTGGTATGCGTAGAAAGGGAATAGTGCAGCCTAGGGGAGCAAAGATGGAAGAAGAGGAGTACTATGGAGGTAGGGTCAGTGAGGAGGAGGATCATGATCCAGACATAGGCCGCTGAAGATATGGAGGATAGAGCAGGACTGATGAAGGGGAGGAGCGTGACCCAATGAGGTATGAAGGAAGGATTAGAGGAGATAGGAATAAGGAAGATAATAGCTTGGACAGCATTAAGATGAAGATTTCATCTTTCCATGGGAAGGATGATCCTGAGGCATACTTGGAGTGGGAGAAAAAGGTAGATTGGGTGTTTGACTGCCACAATTACTCCGAGCTCATGAAGGTCAAACTAGCGCCCATCGAATTCTCTGACTATGCAGTAGTATGGTGGGACCAGTTGAGGATCAATAGGATGAGGTATGGTGAGAGGTCGATTGAGACATGGGCAGAGATGAAAGCCGTGATGAAGAAGCGGTTTGTGCCATCACACTACCACCGGGAGTTGTTCAAAAGATTGCAGACTCTGAAGCAGGGAACTCAAAGTGTGGATGATTACTATAAGGAGATGGAGATCTCGATGACCAGAACCAACGTAGAGGAGGATCGGGAGGCCACCATGACAAGATTCCCAGCTGGATTAAATTAGGAGATTGCAGATTTAGTGGATAGACGACATTACGTGAAATTGGAGGATATGGTCCACATGGCCATCAAAATTGAGAAACAACTCAAGAGGAGAGGAAGCCAACGACCAGTCTCCATGTCAAGTTCATCATGGAAGCCAAATGTTATAAAGAAGGATGAGAAACAAGTCGTGAGCAAGCCTGAGGCAGAGCCAAAACCGGAGGTGCCTAATAGAGGTAATCAAGGTAAAATTGAATCTTCATCTAACTGTAACCGTGATATAAAATGCTTTAAATGTCAAGGCAGAGGTCATATAGCAAACCAGTATCCAAATCAACGAGCCATGATCTTGTTGGATAATGGTGAAGTGGAGACCGAGGAAAAGGATGATTCTGACACTATGCCAGTCTTGGAGGAGGTCGATGAGGGAGAGGGTGTTATTCCTGGAGCAGTGCTAGTGACTAGAAGGCTCTTAGTATGTAGGTGAAAAAAGATGACATGGTACAACGAGAGAACCTATTTCACACAAGGTGTCCTGTTCATGGAAAGATCTATTTTGTGGTAATCGATGGTGGAAGTTGTGTTAATGTGGCAAGCACGATTATGGTAGAGAAGCTAAGTCTACCAACAATCAAGCATCCTCAACCATATAGACTACAGTGGCTCAATGACAGTGGGGAAATAAAGGTGACTCGACAAGTGAAGGTACCATTCAGCATTGGAAAGTACGAGGATGAGGTACTTTGCAACGTAGTTCTAATGCAGGCAGGTCATCTATTACTTGGGAGGCCGTGGCAATTTGATAGATGTGTAACGCATGATGGTTTCACAAACAAGTACTCGTTTATGCATAATCACTGCTCTATTACTCTAAACCCAATGTCACCAAGACAAGTGCATGAAGATCAATTGCATTTACAGAAAGACAGTGTTCACAAGAAAGAGGATGAAGGAAATAAAACAAACGAGAGAAAGAGAGAAGATGAAAGAGAGAGTGAGGGAAAGAAAACAAGTGAGGGTGAGAAAAGTGGGAATAAAAAAGAGAAGAAAAAAACAATATCTATGCAAAAAAGAATGATGTAAAGAGAGCATTAATTTATAGACAGTCGATGATTATACTTATGTATAAGGAGGAGTTTTTGAATACTAACATTGATAACTCTGTGTTTGCCTAGTGTTGTGTTGTCTATTTTACAGGAAAAAATGCTAATGTGTTCCCCGATGAGTTACCACAAGGGTTACCATCAATTCGTGGAATTGAACATCAGATAGATTTTATACTCGGTGCTACCATCCCAAACCGACCTACCTATAGGAGTAATCTAGAGGAGACAAAAGAGTTGCAAAGGCAGGTAGTAGAGCTGATGGAGAAAGGGTTTGTTTGAGAAAGCATGAGTCATTGTACAGTTTCAGTAATATTAGTGCCTAAAAAGGATAGGAAGTGGCGAATGTGCGTCGATTGTCGTGCAGTAAATAATATTACGGTAAAATATTGACATCCTATTCCTCGCTTAGATGACATGTTAGATGAATTGCATGGATCATGTGTATTTTTGAAAATTGATTTAAAAAGTGGATATCATCAAATTCGTATGAAAGACAGAGATGAGTGGGGAACTGCATTTAAAACTAAATATGGTTTATATGAGTGATTAGTTTTACCTTTTGGATTAATTAATGCACCTAGTACTTTCATGATTAATGAACCATATTTTGCGACCTTTATTGGTAAATTTGTAGTTGTCTATTTTGATGATATCTTAGTGTATAGCAAAAACATAAAAGAACATGTAGTGCATCTGAAATCTATTTTAGATGTACTTCGAAAAGAAAAGTTATTTGCTAACATGGATAAATGCACATTTTGCACAGATGAGGTTGGGTTCCTTGGTTTTGTTGTTAGTTCACAGGGGATACAAGTAGATGAAGAAAAGATACGTGCAACCCAAGAGTGGTCGAGTCCTACTAACGTAAGTCAAGTTCGAAGTTTCCATGGACTCGCAAGTTTTTATCGAAGATTTGTGAAGGACTTCAGCAGCATCATTGCACCACTTACTGAAGTCATAAAGAAAAGCGTTTAATTTAAATGGGGAGATGAACAGGAGAAAGCTTTTCAATTGATTAAACCAAAATTAACTAATGTTCTCGTGCTTGCTTTACCTAATTTTTGCTAAAACTGTTGAACTTGAATGTGATGCATTAGGTGTGGATGTTGAAGTTGTCTTGATGCAAGAAGGAAAACCAGTGGCGTACTTTAGCGAAAAGTTAAGTGCGGCAGTTCTAAACTAGCCTATATATGATAAGGAGTTGTACGCTTTGGTTCGTGCATTGGAAACCTGATAACACTACCTATAGCCTAAGGAGTTTGTGATCCATACGGACCATGAGTCATTGAAATACTTAAAGAGCCAGCGAAAATCGAATAAGAGACATACACGGTGGATGGAGTTTATAAAGACGTTCCCTTACGCCATCAAGTATAAACAAGGTAAAGAAAACATCGTTGCAGATGTTTTTTCTCGTAGGTATGTGTTAATCTCGATGATGCAAAATAGCTTGGTTTTGAGCAAATTAAAGAGTTATATGTTGTAGACCATGATTTTGGTGAAAAGTTTAGTTCATGTGAAAAGAATGCAGTGGGCAAGTATTTTAGGTATGATGGATTTTTATGTCGTGAAAATAAATTATGCATACCTACTTGTTCATTGCGTGAGTTATTACTTAAAAGAGTCTCATGGTGAGGGGTTAATAGGACACTTTAGTGTGGACAAAACTTTGGCTATATTACAAAAACATTTTTATTGACCACACATGAAACGGGATGTAGAGAAGTTGTGTGATAGATGTATCGTATGTTAAATCCTGAGTGAAACCCCATAGTTTGTATCCATCGCTGCCTATTCCTAGTGAGTCATGGATTAACCTATCTATGGATTTTGTATTAGGCTTACCTAGGTCTAAACGTGGTAATGATTTTATTTTTGTGGTTGTGGATAGATTTTCAAATATGGCACATTTTATTCCACGCTGCAAAACTAATGATGCTTTCCATGTTGCAGATTTGTTCTTTAAAGAAATTGTTAGACTACATGCCTAGGAACAATTATATCGGCTAGAGATGCTAAATTCTTGAGTTAATTCTGAAAAACTTTGCGGTGTAAGTTAGGAATTAATTTTTTGTTTTCTACTACTTGTCAACCCCAAACCAATGGTCAAACAGAAGTAGTGAATAGAACTTTATCTACATTGTTAAGGTCAATAATTCAAAAAAACATAAAAACTAAGGAAGAGTGTTTACCACATGTTGAGTTTACATATAATAGATCTATTCATTAGGTGACGATTTGAGGACAAATCATTCTCAAAAGGGACATGGCATGGGTTAATTCAAACAAGACTAAAGGAGAGTGGGGAGATCCAATTCAAGTACCAGTTGGCCCAATTACAAAGGCTAGAACTAAAAGGTTCAAGCAAGGCTTCAATGGATTGATCCAAAATGTTTGGGTTGAAGCTAACTCAAGGAGACCCAAGGAGGAGGCTAAGGAGCATGAGACACAAGTTTGGATCAGTTTGATACAAGTTCAAATCAGGAATTAAAGAAGATTTTGTTTCTTAAAATATTCGACAGATTATATTGTATTTTGTTTCCTTTTGTTTTAGGAAATTTAGCATGATTATAGGGGGGTTATGATTTATTTTGATTAAATTTCTAGAGACTTCTATTAGGGTAAAATTAAGGCAACACTTTTAGCGCTTTTATTACCATAATTGAGTCCTTGTATTAGTATAAATAGGCCTCAATGCCAATGATTTTATGCACTCATTGATTTAATAATACTTCTTCTTTTTAGATTACTAAAGAGTATTCTATTTTTGTTATTTTCAAGAACTCTTATCTTATCGATGTGTCCGTAGCGATCAATCTTACTTATAAGCATCAATCCATAGGTGTTTGTGACTTCTTTTACCATACATCAACCGTTGATTGTACTATAGTTACCGCTTCAATATAAGCGAGGGGTCAAGGTGTCATTGACGTTCCTCCCATAAATATTGCTAAAACGATACAAACGACGACCACCTCACACAAGCATACCGTAGAGTCTATCAGCTACACCTTTTTTTCTTCTCAGTAAGAAACAGTATCAATCTAGAAATTATATTGTGATTTATCTCCGGCACAAGTTGAACTACCCCTTTTTCAAAAAGTGTATTGGAATCAGCATTTAAACTTGTAACAGTAAGATATCGAGAATAATATCTCAGAGACCCCATCAAAGATTTGGATGAAAACAGAAACAGAGACCTCCAAAGAAATATATAAAGAAAGAGATTACCTTTAAACCAGAAGCACCCCCTCCACAACTATCGTACGTCCAAAGCGCTTGCACGAGCTTACCGGCCATTTGAAGAAAAAACAATTTTTATGTATATCACTTTACTCTTTAGTAAAAAGGGATCAAGCAAAAGCTATGAATTGCCCAAAAAAATAGGGAATGTTTACTGGGAGGGTTTTACTTTTAAGTTTCTGTCCGAGTTTGATTGATTGGATTTCCCTTCATCTTCTTTATTAATTCTATCTTCTTTGACATCTTAATTGGCGTGCCATGCTATATGGAGTATCTTCTTGTTTATTTATGTTTTAATACTCGGAGTCCGTGTTAGGTGTTGAATTTGATACAGCTTTCTTACCGGGTATTTTAAAATGGTCTGTTTTAAAATTTGATATCACAAAATAAGAAAAATAATAATATATGTTTAGGTCGATTTTTTAATTATTAATTATATAAATAAATATTAATATTTTTTTTGAAGAGGTGTTTTATAATTCTATCCGATCTTGTTATAGACTCACAAAATAATTTATGAATTAATGTAGCTTATCTAACTTTTAATATTTAAAAGAATCAACAAAAAGGGTAAAACTCTCCTAAAATTAATGTTAGTGTCTTATAGTTTCATTTTAATCTTTTGAAATTTATTTTCATTTTTTTAAAATTAAAGATTAACGTAATATAGGTAAAAAAAACAAGTTTTTAATTTAGTAATTATGACGCGATAATAAAATTAAAAATATTATGTTATTTATACTACTACAACAATAAACTTCTTTTTTCTTAAATGAAAAAATTGACAACAGAGAACCCTATTCCCAAACGCATCCAACAAAAATTAACTATTCATTTTTAAGACGAAGTATAAAAGGATTTGTCATGACAAATAAAATGATTGAGGAAAGAAAGTATTATCGTATAATACGTGCACATTCTACATAAAGATTGCACATTTGGATAGACAAATAAATAATTTGAGATACACTTTATTATTATTATTATTATGTGTGGGAAATGCATTGTAAACCTATGCGGTACAATTTTGCCATATATATCTGACTTAATACTTTATTTAGGATACATTAAAAATAAAAATACTAATAAAATTGTGAACCTGTAAAAATAGCTTGTGCGTAGGTATCAAAGTCAAAAAAATAAAAAATAGATATTGATATTTTTACATTTACTTTCACATGATTATTTTCATAACGAATAGTTAATAGGGAAAACTTAACATGTGTCCTAAGGGCACATGCTAAGCACACGGTTCAAGAGAATATTCTCTTGAACTGTGTGCTTATTCTCTTGAATTTGGTGCAAATGCAGAAATCAAAAGAATAAGCACACAGTTCAAGAGAATATTTTCTTGAACCGTGTGTTTAGTATGTACTCTTAGGACACATGTTAAGAGAACCCTAGTTAATATCATCTATATCAAAAATGATGAGATATCCGTTCCTAAAAAGAAAAAGACAAGACAAGACAAGACAAGACAGATTGCAATAATTTTTAGTATGAGAAAGTAGGACCAGTCCACCATCATCATGTCGCCAACAGCCAACAGATAGCTGTCTACCATTTGGGGGCCCATCTTATTTCAACCTTTGCAAAGCTTCATCAACATTCATTCTTCTTGAGACTTCTTGAATTGTAACAAGTTTCCCATCCATATGGTCGGTCAAGTGACTGAAAACCAACTTTTCTAGTTTGCCACAACAAAAATTTTATAAGTTTTGGTCGTGTTTTTATTAATAAAGATCATCAAGAAACTTTAGCCAAATGTTCAACTTTCTTAAACCACGTGTAGAAATAAAAGATACAAGTGAAATGAACTAACAACTGATGGATCCTTAGTTGGTATAAATATAGAGTTATTTCCTGATCCAGAATCAAAATATATGCAACACCTTAATTTGTCACAAAATTTAATACTACTCCACTACAATACAAGATCTCACATGCATTATATTACTTTCAAAATAGAGTGTTCCTAAACATCAACTCGAATTAATAAAATTCAGTACGTACGTACACAATAAGATTACACACAAATTAACCCTTCTACATGGCTCTCACACATACCTGCATCTCCAAGTAATTTTTTTTTTTTTGTTTTAGACTTCCACGATGATTTTTCCAACAGCGTGCCCCTCGGTGCACTTAGCCCACGCATCTTCCGCCTTGCTCAAATGATATTTCGAGTCCACCACCGTTTTAAGCTTCCTTTCCTTCATTAACTTAACAAGAAATTCCAGGTCCTCAGCTTTGGGAGATACAAATAGAGGCACCAATTGCTTCTTAGAGCATGTGATTTTCTTTATAGCGGAAGTGGCAAAGGCACTGGGGCTAGGAGTAATATCTACTACTTTCCCCTTGGAGCTCAAAACATTGTTAAACGTAGACCAGCTAACACCTGTGGTGCAGTGGATCACGGCATCATATTTCCGGCCTGATGGGCTTATCAGAGCCTTTCCCTCCGGAGTTTTGTAGTCGAGGACCTCGTCAGCTCCTAGGCTCCTCACGAAATCCGCGTTTCGGGAGCCACAGGTGGCAGTCACATGTGTGTTTCCTAGTTTTGCAAGTTGAACAGCATAGTGACCCACGCCGCCTGAAGCTGCGGTAATAAGAACATTCACTAGTGGGCCGCTTTTGTCGAGCTTGACTCCGGCTGTCGTCAGGCACTGATAGGCTGTGAGACCAGGAGTACCTAAGGCAGCAGATTCGGCAGCTGATACCTCATGTGGCCTAATAACCATCAAGTTTTCCTTTGCCACAGCATACTCGGCCAGTCCACCTCCGGTCTGCCGTAATACCATAATGAAAAAAAATAAAAATTAAGCATATTCCCAGTGAAAATGTATTAAGCAAGTTTACCAACAGACAAAAGGCAGCACCCTTAGTAGGCAAAAGAGGAATAAAAGGAAACTTTTACCGTATTGCCTAGCATGGCTACAATTTTGTCACCCCTTTTGAATTTTGTAACTCCGCATCCAACCTCCACAACTTCACCTGCTATATCGGAACCTGTCCCAATAAAGAAAATCATGAGCAAATATGAGCTGTAAATGGACCGTTTACAACCAGAAAAGAGAAAAAGTAGTATTAGCGCCGATGTAATTGAACTTACAAGGTATATGAGGAAATTTTTTGGGTGCAAAAGGACGCAGCATTCCATGCTGAATTTTATAATCAATTGGGTTTATGCCAACTGCTTCCACTTTTACCAAGACCTCATCTTTCTTAGGAGAAGGTACAGGAACTTCCACATGCTGCAGAAAAGCACAAGAAAATAGCTTTCGGTTTCAGATTCATTAAAAGCTACCTCCCTCCTCTCCTTCCAAGTTCCCAACATCTTTGAGATAGTAAGTTGGCAAGTATGAAAGGAATAACCTTTTGACTCCCATACTTCAAAAACTATTTTTATGTCCGCTTAACTAGCTTTTGCTAGACGTAATTTTGTTCGATTAAGTTAAATTTATTATGAAGAAAGATTGTTGAAAAGAATTATACCACAAGTTTATCTTAGAGAAATCTCAAAACGAGTTTAAATAAAATTAACTCAAGAAGTCAAATATTTTCTTTATTTCAAAATTAGAAATATTTTTTTTTTAGTTTGTTCTAAAATTAGAGATACATTTTTATTTTAAGACTATAAAGTGACATGATATTTCTAATTTCTAATTATTTTTTTAGTATTATTTTCAATATCACATTACCACAATTAAATTCGTATCTAATACTAAGACTATATTTAATAATATAAAATTATTCTTAAAAGTTATCGTGTTATAAATGTATTTTTAATTTTAAAACAAAGAGAGTATTTACTTATTTTTGGACCGCATGGTGAACATAACATTAAGAAGCACAAATAGAAAATCACGTAGAACTTCACACTCCGGAATCAGCATGCCCGCATAGATCGACAAATAATTAAATACTTACTTTGTACCGATACTCTGTCTCACAAAAAGAGACCTATTGCAAACTTAAGGGCTGTCGTTTTATACTACTACTATCACCGGATAGGATATACTATAAACTGCGCCGTTTATAGTATAGTATAGTATAGATCATCAAAATGTTGATTCTTTTAGGGGGGAAAAATGACATTTTTTTGTGGAACGGAGGGATTAGCTTTATTGTAAAATAACTAAACTCTACCAGAATACTACAATTACTTGAACACTATATTTTTTCCATTTTTTTTTAAAGTGACAGTTAAATGAAAAGAACAGAGTATACATACATATAATTAAGAGCTATAATTCCCGAGGTAAGTTGCCCCTATAACAACATCAGGAGAAAGTACTTTAACTCAAGTAAGGAAATCAGTAACTGAAATACATATAAAGAACCAACTTAAACCAGACAACTAATTAAGTACTAAAATTACTAAATTACACTAGATAGCTAACCAGCAGAACTTAAAAAAGAACCTCAATAGACACTAAATATATATGGATCTATTACCCCAGCTTTATGTCATAAATTTTTATTTCTTTAATGAACTAAAAAACTAAACTTTGAACATCTGCATCAGTACCAGATTTGCAGTACTAAAAATGAAGAAAAGAAGAAGAAGGCCCATGAAAGATCTGAGCAAAAGAAGAGGCAAAAGGAAAAAGAAAGCTTCAAAGAGAAAGTACGAAAAGTGAGTGTTATAATCACCTGTAAACCAGCAGCACTTTTTCCATAACCAGAGTACTGAACAGCTTGCATCACCTTTCCCGCCATAATTACTCAGAAAATTATACCCAGAGAGAGGATTAATAATGTATTTATGTGGAGAATCAGAGAGATAAGATGACGAAGAAGAAGAAAAACAGAAGTAATACAGCTTCAGTATTTCTGGAATATGGAAGAACCCACTGGGTTTTAAAGGAGCTGTTTATATTATTTTATTGTTGGGACCCTAAACCCTTTTTTCCTTATTCTCCGTTGGGAACTCATATTTTTGCAAAAAAAATTGATATTTTTATATTTAAAATATTATTATAAATTTATAATTTATAAATTTATAATAATATTTTTTATATAAAAATATTAAAAAATTATGTAAAAATTAATTGTCCTACTTTATTTAAATTGATTAATTTTATAATTAATAATTAAATAAATATATTAAAAAATTAAAATTTATTAAAATGACTTTAATAATATATTTGATATATTTTAATAATAATTTTATGTCCATATTTAATAAATTTTAATTTTAATTTTAAATACAAATAATTTAATCATAGAAAGTCAATAAATAAAATTGGAGGAACAACTGACCAAGTAATAAATTTCATTCTGTGTAAAAATTGTGTTATGGGACACGATGAGTTGTAAAATATGTGCAGACATAATTGTAAGGAACTATTACTCCATTATTTTAAGTTAAAGTTATTCCATTTTAATTTTCCTTTTCTTTATTTTATTATTTTTAAAATGTGAAAAGAGGAGAGACGGAGGTGATTGATTACCAAACATATGAATCTGAAATAGAAGAGTCTAGACCAAGAGAAGAGGAGGATCACTTGGAAGTTGGAATGCGGATCATAAATGTGAGAAACTGGGTGCTTAAAACTTAAACCAGGCAAGGAATCGAGTTGAGTTTTAATTAAGGTGATTTCCAATTTTAAAATTTCAATATGCATTTTCACTGAGCCATATTTATTTATAAAAATTATATTTTCATAAAGTATAATTCTAATATTATTAATTTTAAAGTTAAATATTTTAATCACCTGTTTGTTTAGAATTAGATTATTTATAACATAATTTAAAATAATCTCATATTATATTTATTTTTTTAAAATTATTTAAAAGATTAATATACCCTAGCAAATAATAATAGAGATATCATATTCTCAATACTGGGAGTTTAGATAGATTAGGATACACCAGTCATTTTAAAAAAAGAGATACAAGTTAATTTTGTCAACTAAATTTTAATTCCAAATGACAGTGATTATAATACTTGGTTGGACATGATATTAAATAATATCTTATTTTAAGTTATTTTGTAATTCCTGAATTAATAATCTTAAGTTCACTTTTTAAAATAAATAACGGACTTAGAATTTATACTTCAATATCAGGTGTTATTTTTGTGAATAAATACGGTATTAATAATTATTTATAAAAGTCTATTTATTTTGGTAAAAAAATAATAAGACAACTGCAATTGTAATCCACCTTAAAATACAAATACATGCATGATGGGTCTACGTATTTTAAATATACGTCTAAGAAATAAAATAAAAAATGCAAAAAATGTTGTTCATAGATCTTACAAGCATGATGTAACACCCTAGTCTTATATTGGTGTATATAAGGATTCAAGTTGCTACTACTATTAATATCTTTCGTCATGGTATTTTGGATGAACCTGTGATGGACTAAAATAACCCAAGAAAATATTACTAAGACAGCGCATTGAGTCTTATTCTGTTATGATTTGATTCGGACTCGAGATTTGACCCAGATTGTTATATATGATATCAGAGTCGACTCTCGAAAGCTTCGGTCGGGTTGTCCGATCAGGTTGTCAAAAGATGGAGAATGGTTAGAGAGACAAAGTTTCTGAGCCTTGCGTAACTATGTGTTCTACCTAACATGAACGTCAGGTATTTAAGTGGGAGAATTTATAACATCCTAGTCTCACATTAGTGTATATAAGAACTCAAGTTGTTATTATTAATACCTTCCGTCATAACCTTTTAAGGTGATTCTACGGTGGATTAAGTTAAACTAAGAAAATATTATTAAGACAATGCATTAAGTCTTATTCTGTTATGATTTGATTCGAACTCAAAATTTGACACGAGTTATTATACATGATATAGTTGTGCAAATTAAAAAAACCCATTTTTTATAAGAGAGATAACATTTTAATACTAATAGTAGTAACATGCTTATTTGAAAAATACTTTATCCGTTTTAAACATATTCTTATTGTCTATATATTAAAATATAGTAATGACTGCATGTCAATATTCAATTTATCTAAGATATAAAAAATAATATATTACGAACTTAATATCATTTGTTTTTTTTAAATAAAATAAAATATATGAATGTATCTTTAATATTAAAATAAATTAAAATATTATATGTCTAATTTTAAAACGAGGAGAGTACTATTAATACGTTGACCAATAAGGGACAGACGGGGATTTTTGTCTGTTGTTTTCGAAAGCAGTCAAACAGGCGGCTTCTTTATTCTAGACTTTTCAGTAAGTGTGCTAAAGAAGAGAGGAAAATAGGTGAAAATTAGAATGATATATACGTGGATAAATATACGACGAAATTGTGATTAATATAAAAATTTGCTGATAAATTAAAATAAAATTATTTTTAATTCTATATATATGTATATATTTTTATTAGAATAAATTTATAAATACACTTATTTTATATTCTCTTTCTCAAAAATATAAGTTTAAAAATAATAAAACTAATATGTGAGTTTCTTTCCCTCTTCCTCTAATACTAACTTTTTGGTTTTATTTTTTTAACGGTCTTTAAATTTGCGTTTTCAAGAAAAAAAATATGAAATTGATATATCTATAAATAAAAAACTCTTATTATTATATATAATTCAGCTAAAAAAAATCACATTACACAGACAGAACTAATAATAAGGTCCAATAAATTCATGCATGCCGCCTTAATTTTTGTCCCACTTTTCTGGTAGTAGAGAACAATCGAGAGAAAATTGATCACAAGAAAGAAGATTAGTCAAACTTAACTCCAATTGCATGCTTGACCGGACGAATATCATACTTATAATATACAAAAAGATAAGAAGGGTATTGAAAAATGCGTATATGGTCGAACAAAATTCAAAATCACATCGTCATGCTTTGAGTTACGTCTTTCAATGACTCTCCCCCGTCCGATATCAAAAAATATATTTATTATAAAATTAAAAATATATTGTATTTTACGCAATTAAGTGACATAAAAATTTTAATATATCATTGCTTATATTTTACTACTATTATATTTTTCAGCAATAGTTAATAATATTTTTTTTTGAGGAATTAAAAACTATCATTTTAAAAATATTTTTAATTTGAGACGGAGAGAGTACTTTATTGTAGATCTTATTAATGGTCATATTATATTTAAACAATATTTTGGCATACTCTTTTTTCATGAAACATATATATATATATATATATATATATAATGTCATGTTTGGCAAATTTGCTAAAACGACGAGAAAAATTGCACAGTGAAAAATGTCAGAGATATACTCCTGACAACATACATAAAAAAGAGTAAGATGATTAGTCGTTTAGCCAAGTTTAGAAAAAAAAAACGTGCGAGCATGGCACGGACGGTGGTAGGCTGCTGGTCATCGCCGCCTTCTTTCTATTTCTTCCGGCCATCATATAAGACTATATGATCCAAAGTCCAAACTTGTCAACATAAATAAATAGAAGTAAAATTAATATGAGGTATTTATAGATTTCAAAGTGATGCAATTTTTAAGTGTTTAAAAACAATAAATATTTTAATTAATAGTAGTATTTTTTAGATATTTTATAATTCTCATAATTGTATTACTTAAAATTAAATGAATTTTTATCAATTAAAAATATGCAAATATCTAGAGTTTACTTAAAAAATCATAATTGAGCATACTATTTAGAACATTATGAATATATTCTTTTAAAAGCTATGGGAGATCATAAAAATGAAAACCAAAATTTAATTTTCTCTTCACTTACAATATTCATCAAAGACGACGAGCCTTTTTAGTGACAAATATAACAATATATATATATATATATATATATATATATATATATATATATATATATATATATATATATTGCTAATTAATAAGAAAATCAAGCATTCTCAGTAACATATCATGTAGCATTAATGTAATTGCTTCTCAACTCAATCACCACATTTAAAACTACCTCCAATAAAAACCCTCCAATAGCTTGGGAAATTCTTCAAAATAACCTATTGCTGATTGCTGAGCCAGTGGAAATTGCAGAGCCCAAAATGCATTATGGAGGATGCCCAAACTGTTAACAATTCAAAGTCATCAAGTAAAAGCATCTCATATGTAAGAAACTTACCAACTAGATAAAAGGAGGGAAAAGCTTACCAAAAACTTATTACAAACTGACGTATCAAAATATAAAATAGTTGATGATCCACAGCATAAGATGGCCTAACAACCATAACCATACACCTCATTTTATATATTAAAGTGATTAAAATTCCGTTTGAAGCATTTCTGAGTGACCTAAAAACACTTTTAAATTCAAAATAAAATCAGTGAAATATTTTTTTCTAGAATTAAATTATAGACTTGAACTGGTTCCACAAAAAGAGTCTCACTCATAAATTAACAACTTATTATTTTAAGAGAGAACATGAAACAAAAACACAAACTTAATATTTGCAACATCTTTTTGCAAGTTATTCAATTCTAGGTCAATCCATTAAAAGCTTACATTTTTTATGAACATGTCAAGCCATTATTGTAGTCCTATCCGAACACGGTTTTCTGATTTCATTCTTTTTACCAGTAAGTAGAGCATCAAATACACAGGGATGACAAAGCTACCCGAGCAAGCGTCAATAACAGAATCAAGAATTCAGACAATCACTAATCCAAATGAGACTTGAAATATTCATCTGCCATCCCATTACATTTAGAATCCTGGGAGTTATCTTCTCAGTTACATGTAAACTATATACTTCAGGTTTCATGGGCAACAAAAATATTTAGTAGTCAAAAGCAAAAGGAAGAAAATATATACAGATAGACTTAACCAGACACAAGCATCTTCGTTTCACAAATCAGTTCTCTTTAAGCTTATATACAGTCTTCACATACTCTTCTGTGTCCCAGAGAAAAGAACCAAAAGCAACAGCCTCCAAAACAAATCTCTTCAGACTTGCCAACGATGTAGATATCACCTCATTGGATTCTGGCATGTCCGATTTCTCATCTCCAAAGAGCGCACAACTATGCTTCTCAATCAAATTCATAGCCTCCTTAGATTTTGGTTTTGCACACATCTGTAACACCTCAGGGTTGAACCTCATTACATAAGAACTCAGTTTTTCATGTCTCTTTCCCTGGCTACATGACACTTGACCAACAGATGTGGATTGTGTGTTGCTAATGCGACCAAAGGTTAAAAATCTAAGTCCATAAGACCATAACTCTGAAAGTGGAAGGTGGGTGCCAGTATTGGTACCAAGGTCATATCTGGCATCAGCCAGGCTCAATTCAAGTTGGTACCTCATGGAGGCAGACTTTAGAAAGTAGCCATACAAGATGGAAGCAACATAGATTCGGTACAGCTGAACCCTTTGTACCTGAGTTGTGGCCCAATTGTCTGCAACGTTAGAGTCTGCTTTCCAGCCAACAACACTGCCCAGATGTTCCCTTACCATCTCCAAAATCTCAAAGCTGTAAATAGACTCTAGCTCCCAGTCCTTGGAAGGCAAGATTTCAAGTCTGCCATTATAAATGCATTTTGAAAGCTTAGGAACCAAATGGACTCTGATATCAGAGAATTTGTAGAATATTAACATATACATGACATCTTCAATTGCAGTTTGGCACTCGAGCTCTTTCAATTCGGCTATCCTCCTGGTACTCAGATAAATGTTTGCATTAGTAAAGTATATGAGACTCATGACCATGTTTCAGTTAGACATAAATAATTCCAAGCATGGAATAGCAAAATCCTACCATAGTTATTTACCTATCACCACCATTTGGTCCACGATTAAAATATTTTGTCATTAAGTTGCCACTCGTGCAACTACATGCCTCTACTTCTCAAACTGGCCCATCTGATATCTGAATTCATACCAGAACAAGCCTCCATATTAAAATCATAGCTTACACACTTTTCACCAAATACTTCTGTACACACAAAGGCCCAGTAGTGCAAGAAGTGCACATGAGCATACACTTTACAATCACAAAGTTCCACTGAATAATATAGAAGCTAGAGAGGAAGAGACAATTGTTCTGGTTTGATAATTTATTAATCAAGAGGGTGTCTAAGGCACCTCCTATAAGACTAGGAGCTTACTGTGTACCTGTTAGTTTTTATCCCTATTGTTATTTAACTTTTTTCTCCATAATAGGGAGTAGGGATTGTATTGAAAATTTTTAAGCAGTTGGAGAGAACTGAGAAATACAGCTCTTAGATATTTGCGAAATTTTATTTTTACTAATAAAGCTCTAAGAGTAAGTATTTCACTAGTTGACTGAGCCCCACTTATCGCCCCACTTTTTGAGGTTGTTCATGCAATGAATACACATTACGTTATAATGTAAAATCTTAGCATAATGTAACAAGGAACAAGAGAGAGAGATTCTATGAAAGTGCATTACAGCATCACCCACTTGTCAACAAGAATTTGGTAGGACTGAACAAGATTAATTCTTAGCTCAAAGTCTTTGGACTTGTGATACTTTCTAAATTAGACTGTCTCATGGTAACCTACTAAAGTTCCAATTACCATTCAGAAAATCTTGGTAATTTAATTTTCTAGTTCAAATAGAGTTTCGCAAATTAGGAAAGATATATTGAATGCTAAGGAAAAGTACAAGAGAACTATATATCAAAACAATAATAATACAAATAATAAACAGTTTCCAGGACATTATCTCAATTGAAGTCATTGATCAAGCACAGGATAGGAGCCAGGATGACGAAGTACCAATTATCACTCCATATCTCTTTTAAGTCTTATGGAGAAATGATGAAGGCTCATATCTGTTGGGATACTCCTCAAATCCACTTGTTGGGAATTAAGTCGACGCAAACCAAATAATATAAAATAAAGAGAGAAGAATAACACAAGATTTAACGTGGAAAACCTTTAAAGGAAAAAACTACAAGCCAAACTTCGAATCTCCACTATATCAATAATAATGGGCTTACAATAATATTCTCAAGTTTGACGCCCTAAAACTTGAGGTTACACAATACCATAACACAACTTTTTGCACGAAATAAAAGCTGCAAAACCCTTCCTCCCGCAATCCAACTTTTTTGCACTGAATATAAAAGTTACAAAAACCTTCTCCCTCACACAAACACAAAACCCACTAACACACTCAATCAACTCTTAGGATGTTACATGACTTTTGGTTGTGCTACACTTCAATAACTAAACATAATACTCTATTTATAGAGTACATACAATTTTCCCCTTCTTATTCAAAATATGACACTTTCAAAATAAAACTCCTACTACAAATAGAACTACTTTTCAAAATAATACTCCTATTAAAAAATAGTACTTCTTTCTTTCCATAACAACAATTCTTTTCTGAATTGAATTCGAGAAGTATCCCAACAAGATCCTCCTCTATTGAGTCTCAGTGAACAGTTCCATGTAGCCCAACATGAGTGATATAAGTCATAAGAAACAAACCTATTGCTGAAATTTATCTTTTGATAGGAAAAGAAGTCATATGAAGCAACATGCTGATGGATTTATGCAAGTAAAACTAAAGTAGGGAGAAGTAACTGAGTTATCTTTTTGGCTATTGCCCACATGGAATATACTCATTTACTATTTCCCCTTTATCTTAACGCAACAACTATTATGGCTAATCTATGATAACTACAGTCGGTTACTAGATTAGATACCTTGCTTTTGTGTACTGTCTCAATTGCCTATAAGTTGAATTCTTGTTATGCTCTACATTCATAACTTCTATCAATTTAACTTGCCTAAGGTAAAGATCCAGACAAAGTATATAATTTCCCACCATATTACAAAGTGATAACCCTGATGTAGGACTGGAAATACATAACCACCTCAAATCTAGGCAGTAGGTTTAATGGAGGTACTAGGAAACAAATTGCATACAGAG
Organism: Hedera helix; assembly: GCA_947179155.2. Taxonomy (NCBI): domain Eukaryota; kingdom Viridiplantae; phylum Streptophyta; class Magnoliopsida; order Apiales; family Araliaceae; genus Hedera; species Hedera helix. Next base: position 50,696,671 of record OX359271.1, read on the forward strand.
GATACTTAATAATATACATTATGGGAAAGAACAAGGAGGTGAAAATATACATAAATAAGAAGCAAAAAAATGCAACAGTGACCTTTTCAAGCTGCCTCAACAATAGACTTAAGCTTTATGCTATCCCCTGATAATTTTTGCACATACTTAAAAAGTCTACCTATTTCATTTCTCATAGATTTTAATTTAGAAGCTACGAAGTTTGTAGGAATGTTTCAAAAAATTTAATGACTATCTTTACAGCATTTAGCTTCTTATTTGTTCATTACAGTTGTAGTATATTTTAAAATATTTCTTCCAGCCTCCTCCTTTAGTTCATTAGTTGGACTAGTTGTATGAAATACTTACCTTTAAAAACCCAATATACACCTTTTAAAAAATTAAAAATAAAGCGGGTGCCTCCTAATTCCGCAATCCAAAACATATTAACAGAAACCTTCGTTCAGAGTTTAATCTCAATTAAAATCATTAAGACATATTAAGCTGCAGAAAACTAAACACCAATATCACCACAATAAAGAGAAAGAACAAGATGGATAAACATATACTTAGACACATGCAGGAGGAGTGTAATGAATTAGTTAAGAACTATTTTAGGGGAAAACCTGTAAAGTGAAGCATCAGTAGTTCCGAAACTCAAACTGAAGGGAGCCAGAGCCTCATGGCGATCAGAAACCAACTGCTCCAACTGTTTGGCAACTGCTCGATGAAAGTTTTTCCGGTCATTCTGCAGCACCCCGGACAAAAACTTACCGGCCGGAGACTTGAGCTCGAGCGGCGTGTTCAGTCCACTAAACTCACAGAGGCTGTTAATACTACTCGCTACAGTAGTAATTATCAGCGGTCTCCGATTAGTCGGAACAGTACGAGTAATCGGACGGCGGTTATATGCGATGGAAGTGGTGGAGATTGAAAAATAGAATCGAATCTTCACCGGAGAAGGTGAAGATTTCAAAACGGAGGGATTGTTGTATGAAAGGCAGCAGTCCATCAACAAACACTATTTCTATGTGTTTTTGAGTGTGTTATTTTGTGTGAGAGACAAAGAGGGTTTTAGGGAGGGGTTGATATTATGTAGATGAGGAGTATTATTGGCGAGAAAGAGGAGAAGGTAAATGGATAAGATTTCAATATTCTTGGAAACCGTGGACTATACCAGTACCCAATACCAATTATAGAATAAATAAGATATTCTTTTTTTATTTGTTGCTAAATAATGGAGTACTAAATAAGATATTCATAATTCATTTGTTTACATTTTCTATTTTTGGAGTTTGTGATAAGTGCCTACCATTTTGTGTGTTTTGGGAATATTTATATTGTCTTTTTACCTAAATATTCTTTGTATTTTCATAACGAGTTTTATTAATAAATTATTTTTGTTGACTAAATACAATTTTAAAATGTATTTGAATCATAAAGTTTGTACGATTATTTGAAAATTTTATTTTAATATTTAAAATATATTTAAATGTACTTTAAAATTCTTTTCAAAATTTTATTAAGTCAAAAATATGAAGGCATTTTGTTTAGCGAAATATAATAATTTAGGAATACATTTTGTTTAGCCAAAAAAAAAAATTACTTATATTTTAATCAATTTAAACTTCGAAAAGTATATATTTTGTTGAGCATAAAAGAATTTTAATGTGCATTTAAATAAATTTTAATATTAAAATGTAAATTTTAATAATTCTATAAAATTTAGAATTTAAACTATATTTTAATTATTTTTGTTTATTAATTTTTTTATGATGGAGCAAATTGTAACATGTTCTTAGATTCAACATCATAATTTCCTGATGATGATGCATATGAAATTATAAAATATTTTTAATATGCATAAAAAATTTAATATAAAATTGTTTCATTATTGATATTTGAGGTTTTCGTAAAATTATTTTATCAATTAAAAACCGTAGTCACATGGAAGACAGCTGTTAGTTTATCGAATCGAATAGAATAACATCAAAGACAATCATTAGTTAATAGTATTACGTTCGATAGTTCCTGGGGATACGCCAAGCCAGGTGACCAGCAGCCGTCCAATGGTCCGCCGTCTATCAGTTATCAATTTCGTTTAAAATTCCTTGCCTAACTAACCCAGCAATATACTCCCTCCATTATACTCTGTTTCTGAGTTTTGAATTAAAAAAATAATAAAAATTTTAAATTAAAACAGAAAATTAAAAATTATATATATTTTTTAATGTTATTTTTGAGTTTTTATTAGAAAAAAATAAAAAAATTTAAAAATTTATTTACTTGTATTTCTCAAATTTAATGAAAAAAAAAGAAGAAAAAAAACACTTTTACAAATTTATTTTTTATTACATGTGATATACTAATTATAATTATAAGTATTAAATTATGAATCAAAATTAATAGTTTCACAACATCCTCTTCACATAGATAATAAGTAGATCTTATATTTATATGAGAAAGAGTTTATAAAAATATTAAATTTTACTCGTGAAAATATTAATTCCGAAATTTTAACACTTTTGTTACAATATGCTTTAATGTGTATCTCTTTCATCACATAGACATTAAAAATATAAATATATGTGGAGGTATTGAATTTTTATTTGTTTATTTATCTATTTTTATAAATAAATTAAAAATAAACAGTTATTTGTCTTTAAATTTATAAGTTCATTCTCTTTATTTTTTGCTTGAATAAAAAATAAAAAGATCTAATAAAATAGCAAACTAATTAAGATATTGCATGTGATGGGTATCAAATTACAAAAAAGATTGTCTATTCGTGTGCATGTGACGAGTCTTATACCTTTGATATTTGAAATCAAGGTGATGAAAAGAGTTGGAAAAAATCAACAAGATTAAGGATAATATAAAAATTATGAGAATATTATATTTTAATTTTTTTTCAATTTTGGATGAAAAACTTTGACAGAAAAAAGTGGCCAAGTTTTACATCTATTTATTTTCTTTTTCGTTTGTTAAAAAACTCATAAACACAATAATTAGATATAAAACTTAAGTTTTTTGTTAATTTTTTTTTATCCATTTTAAAATTCAGAAACAGAGCGTTAGTGTGCATCCAAATTTGTCCAATGCTTGCTGAAATATTCAAATTAATCCATAAACAGGGTTGGACGGACATCAAATAGTGCACATTTAGGCCCCAAGACTTGGAGGCAGTATGGGCATGCCGTTGTCAATTTGAGCGTGAAATATATTAAATCTATAAATTTATTTTAAATAATTAAAAAAAATACTATAATTAAATATAATAAAATAATATTCTGATATAATTATATAATACTTTCACAAGACTCCATTAAAAATCAGTAAATCTATAAAAAAAAAATATCAATTTTTCATTCCCTAAACATAAATCAAATCCATCTATAAATCCACAAGACAATTAACTAAACACAATTACAAAAGAAAAGGCAAAATTAATGATTTTTCAACTATATTTAGCACGTTTTATCTATAATTTTTATAATTATCATATTAAATTAATTAAAATAATAAAATTACACTATTCCGTTAAACTAACTAAAGCCTGTTAAATTATTTATAAATAAATAAAAATAACATGACTCAATCCTGCGTGATTTACGCAGCAAAATCATCCTGTTTCTAGTTTCATATCTCCTACTCTTTAATCTCTCTCCATTCCAACCCAAATTTCACCAATACCTCTCGAAAACAATTCTCTTCAATCAAATTAAACAAATTCAAATATGTTTGGAAAGTCGGCCATAGCTAAGTTGATGCCTATGGTGGTGATGGAAGAAAGGAGCTACCTAAATATGTAAAAGAGAGAATGGAGAAATAAATAAAAGGAAGTTGGGTTCTTAATACGCAAAGAGATAAGGAAAGGAATAAGAAATTTCTTTCTTTCATTGTTTCAAGTTTTTTTATTCTTTTTTTTGTCGCGTAATTTTTTATTTAATTTTATTATTTTTTCACGCTGTTACATAGATAAATAATTGACAATTGTTTTGCTAATATGTCCATTTAATTAATTTGATAAAATGATATAATTCTAAAACTTTAATTAAATAATTACATATTTTAAAATTTTAACGACCTAAAAAATAAAATGTGTCAAATGTAATGAAAAATTATTAGTTTTGTCTGAAAGAAATTTTTTTTTATTCCATGTATATGAGCCATGGGGCATAATAAATACATGGAATTCTCCGTGATATAAATACATGTATATGAGCCATGGGGCATAATAAATATATGTATATATTTCTCTCTTTATATGCATATAAAATTCTCCGTGATAGAAAGAAAAGTTCATAAAAGACATAGACATGTGAAAGAATTAACAAATTATTCACTCGTTTCTCGAAAGAAAGGGTGGTGTTGTATAGCAATTCGGTTTTGCTTAAATTTTTATACAAACACGGCGTCGTAGCAGATCAGCCAATAGTAATGTCTTAATGATGACGCGGCAAAATTTCATTGGTCGACTTCGTTAGCATCCTTTCAATACTCAGTTGGTTCAAAGCTTACATTTTCCGATCATCACTTCCATATCCATCTACGTCTTTTCATAAAATTCGCATCGACGGAACAGGAGAGAGAGAGAGAGAGAGAAAAATAATGGTGAAGATGAGTTTCAAGTTTTTGGTGAACGCTGTTCCGATATTGCTCCTCTTAGTTCTTACGGCATTAGGTAATTTCTATTTCATTTATCAGATCATGTCAAATCTTTGTTAGATCTAAAATTGTACTTCAAGTTTGATTAGTCATACAATTAATTGCTATATTGCTATAGTTAGCTTATGTTTTTACGTGATTTTCAGTTTCGGCTGAAAAGTCGGGGGATGTTAAGGAACTACAGATCGGTGTGAAGGTGAATTTTCTTAAATCTCTGTTCCTATAAGTATATATTGTTGCAAGATATTTAAGATTCTTATTTCGTTTCAATTTCCTAATAGTGTATTTCCTTTTCTTGAACTCGACTTAAATTTCATTATAAACACAAGTACAGTAGTTGTAGGAGCTGCATTCACGAAAGACAAAGTCAAAGTTTTAATCTTTTTGGTTGGATAGTGATAGAAGATCTGAAAGAAATTTTATTGAGCTGCTTGTATAGTTTAATTTTTCAGCTGTTTTGTAATATGTTGTCATTATTGTTAAACTGGCTTTGATTGGTAGTTTCTGGGAAAATGTGAGCTAGTGAGTGAGTGAGAGAAGGTAGAATTTGCATAAATCTTCTATACCCTTTGACTTTCATGTGTTACATACTTACATATACAAGAGTTTTACAAAGCAAACTCTGCTACTAGAATATTCTTAATACATCATTTCTTTTGCATACTTTTCTTCTTTTTGTAATCCTTGATCTTGACAAGTTTGTTAATTGTTAGTAATCCTTGAATTTGAGAAGTTTGTTAGAGATTCTAGGCACTGTTGGCATGTGAAGTGAGGGACCCATTTGCACTTTTGTATCACCATAACTGCCTGTTTACATCTACACTTTCTTTAGTTGGATTAGAACAAACAGCAAGGGGTAAGAATAGTTTCAGTGGAGAAATATAGCGTTCATTTAATACATTTCTGAGTCTTCTTTTTTCATGGAAACTGAAACCTTTGGGTTAGGTTTAAAATTGGTACTAGTACTGTGATATCGAGAATCAAGATATTCATTTCTTATTCAATAAAATCTATCAAAAATTATTTATTTCTTAAATACGTAGAGGATGATGCATTATGTATCACAGTATCTGACTGATTTTTGAAACTTGTATAGAATTTGATTTTCTGTTTACACATGCACATTGCACAAAATATTTGATTTTGTGATGCATCATTATATACATAAACATATAAGGTCATTATCCTTGTTCAATGTCCCCTTCCCCTCCTTTTGGTTAGCTTATAATAAATACTCCTTCCATTTCTGCAGTTTAAGCCACAGTCTTGTGAAATCAAGGCTCACAAGGGTGATAAAGTCAAAGTACACTACCGGGTAAGATCACAGAACCTTAATTTCCTTGCTTTTCGTTTTCGTCATCTCCTTCCCTGTGCAGCAGTCAAAGTCTGCTGTAAAATCTCAAACAATGGTTTTTGGTAAATAGTTTTTTTGTTAAACCAATGATTAATTAGACGGATGGGCACTATTGCATTTTCCTAATTTTTTGGGTTTTAAGTACCCTAGTTTTAGTAGGATTTATATGTGTGCACGAGATTTTTCTTGTTTTATGTACTTATTGTCTGTTCTTTTGTCAGATCTTATTGAACAAAAGGTTTCTTTCTTCTAGCTCATCAAAGAAAAAAACGAGAAGTTGTTTCTTTCTTATGTCAATGTGTAAACTGTAAGGGAGCGTATCTGAGCTAAATATAGGCATCTTATTTTATTCTGGTTGTCACTCATCATTGCAGGGGAAACTTACAGATGGAACAGTATTTGATTCCAGCTTTGAAAGGGGTGACCCAATCGAGTTTGAGATTGGTACTGGTCAAGTGATTAAAGGTATGTATATAACTGTCCTTTACTTTTTTATCCCCTTCCTCAAGCTGTTAATATATACTTGCTTTACATATTTAAGGGAATTTATTTTAAAAAAGAAGTAAGAGCCAATGTGATTTTTCGCTGCAGTGCTCCACAATCAGATGGATGAGGGTTTTACCTAACTCTAATTTTCTGGTTCAATGTTGTGAAGGGATTAAATTTATGATGTAGGCGCTCTATAAACTAAAATTATGTCGGCCCTTTTTTTTTCTTTTGTCTTTCTTCCCCCTTAGTTACAAATTAATCCCACACTCCCACCCGATCAGTCCAACAGCATTTTTCTTCCCAGCAGTCTCTGTTTGTTTAAGATGAGTAGATTATTTTATGTATTTTCTGGTTGAACTACCTTGATGAACGGCGTAGATTCAGTTGTCCTCCTAAGTCCAAAGGACTGGGATCTACTTTTCTGTTTTAAGGCTCGGGCTCGTGCCAGGTTGGTTCTGGAGCCGCATGACAGGTTGTTATCTTGCTTTAGAGTAAACTCTCGATAATAATAATTATGTCTGACCTACTGTATTAGGGCACGTCAGCCTTTAAATGTGCTTCTCAGGGAAGTACTTGAGAGTAAGAATTGTCACAATTGCAATAGAAAACAGGTGAGAGAGTGAAACTAAAGCCAAGGAAAACAGGTGAAATTAAGATGACTAGACGATAGTGGCAATGGGAAGAAACAGGATCAAATAGGAGAGTAGATTGATGTGTTTGTTAGTACATCGTGTTGGAGGACACTTGACAGATATTTTGAGAAGTCATTGTGGCTTTAACATTTTTATATAATCCACTACGTGGCAGATGGAAATAGTGTTTCTTATTATTGAAAATGTGTCTGCTCTTCAAAAATAAAAATAAAAATGGACTCATATATTTTGCTGATCAAGCAAATGATCCTTGGGCATTTGGGGAAAACAACTGATTTTGTTATTGTTTCCAATTGGTTTTAGGATCCTTCGATGCTTTCCAACTTAAACATACTTTATTTTTGGGTTAAATGTTTTTTCATCACTAAACTAAGGGTTGATTTACAATTGCATAACTGAACTCATTTTTTTTTAGTTCGACTAACTGAACTCATTTTTTTTTTCAAAATGTTACAAAAACCATTTATATACTTTTGACTTTTAACGGAATAACATGTCAGCCCTTGTTGAAGAGAGTGCAAGCTGAGGTGGTAAATTGAGTAAAAAAGAGAAAGCTGAGTCATGAGTAGGAGAGAAAAAATCGAGTTGACTCATTTTTCCTACAGTTGAGTTGAATAGGCTTCTTTCCCTTCAAGTGAAATAGTTACGGAAAGAAATTCTGACTCAAATTTTGTTCTTATTATTCCTTGATATTTTTGGTCTAATAATGGAGGCTTTAATTACAGAAACCCCAAAATAATTATGATTTACTCAATATGAAGATTAATGATTTAATCCATGGACATTATCAAATCTTTGGCCGGAGGACCATTGGCTATGCACAATCTGGAACGAAACATGAGTAAGTTTAGCTCTTGATGAAAGATTGAAGTGAGCATTCAGATTGGAAACTGGGAATTCAATTTGAGTAATTGATTCTAATATTGGCGATTGATATTGAAAGACGCTGATGTGGTAGTGGTGAGCCGCTAGATCTAATTGTGGACGGCAGTGGTGAGACGATGATTTTTACCGGTGATGTATGGATTTCGATGGTGTTGTGGTGGTACTGCACTGATGAGGCAGTGGCGATGGTAGTGCAGTAGTGAGCAGTGGTTTACAGTGGTTTTGATGGTGGAGGAGTGGTGAGACAGTGGTTTTAATGGTGGCCCGGTGGTGAAGTGGCGCTTTTGATGGTGGTGTGGCGATGGTTTTGATGGTGGTGCTATAATCTTAATTCTACTGGGTCACAGAAGAAGGTAGAGATTATTCTGATGATAATAGTATCAATAATAATAATAACAATAAGTTCCCAAAAAAATGAGATTATTTTTATTTTTTAAATTTTATTTAAGATAATTAAAAAATAAAATTCAATATATAATAAATTATAAAAACTATAAACTATGTATAAAGTACTACTCCATTAATTACAATATTTTTTATTAAAATATATCTGAAATTGAATTCAGAATTAATTTTACATGTTCTGGGACAAATATGATTTAGTTTATTTGAACTTGTTAATCATTTTCTACCTATGCATTGCCACATTGACAGTCGTTAAAAAGTTAACTGGTTTAACGATTTTGTTATTTTTTGTAAAAATAATAGAGTTTAATGAGTTGACCGGTAAAAAATCGAATTCAGTGGTGCAATTGTAAACCGACACCTGTTCAATTATAAAAGATGCATTTAACCCCTTTATTTTCATGTGAAGTTTGTTGAACCATCTAAAAGGGAAGTTGCATCCGTAATTTAAATTAAGGTCTCAATAAAAGAGTAAAGGAAGATACGGAACATGCTAGCACGATGTAAACTTTACTAGGTTGAATCTTGTTATAATTTCAAAGTCCTTTTCTCCATTAAATGGTGTCCAATATTTCAGCATAATTCCATCCCTACCAGAGAGTAGGGCTGTGCTCTTGCTGTATCATAGTTGAGCATCAATTTTTTTTTCCCATCGTCACCAACCATTAAAGTTATTGTTGTTTGACAAATTCCTTCAGGATGGGACCAAGGACTGTTGGGAATGTGCGTGGGTGAAAAGCGAAAGTTGAAAATACCTGCTAAACTTGGTTATGGAACCCAGGGTTCTCCACCTTCCATCCCAGGTAATGCTTACTCCATCTTATATTCGTATTTAACCTTTAGCTACAGTAGTACATTTGCAGGATTTCATTTGAGCCAAGTGGTTGACCCTATGTGCCACAAAGTTCATATATACTAGATTTGTAACCTTGTAGTGAAATACTATTTAATATACTTAAATCTACTCATGGCTTTTAAGTCCACCCCACTTGTAGATCTGATTAAGTATTTGTTACTAGTTGTTTTGTCCGTTATGTTGATCTTTATTAGTTCTTTACAGCAAGGCAATTGCACAAATTCAATATTTTACACTTTCTTTTCATTCTGTATAAAATGTTGTGGATTTGGGACTGCAGTTACATGTTTCTGCTCCAAATTTAGTCGTTTCTATCTCCCTCATTACAATTTGTGACATTCACAGGTGGTGCAACACTTATATTTGACACTGAGCTTGTCTCTGTGAATGGACAACCATCAACTGGAGGAGAAACAGATGATATTGAAGAATTATGATCAGAGGGAGCTCTTGATGGTGATTTTTCCTTTTAGCTCAAGTTTGGTAGCATATTTTGTAGGGTACCTAGGCACTGTCTTCATACTATTTTGTATCGGAAGATACTAGAAAGGGTTGGATCTCTATATGTTAACGATCTTTATAGTATGGATTAGAATTTTCCTTATTGTCTCCAAGCATTTTGGGAAGTAGAGTTTGCCAAATTGAAGCCCATGTTATGCCTTGGGCATATAGCTTCACTTGGATATTATCTGGGACATAATATGAAGATGCAATAACTGTTATACACGACATTTTTGGCATATCAGAACTTTGGTTTCTTATCGAGTGAATTCTATCCATGTATTGTTTATTTGTTTTGCTTCACCATGGGATTGGAATATCTAGTAGAACCATATGAGAATTTTTTTCATAGTTTAGAGTTATAATAGGAGAATCCTTGTATTTTTTTTAATCATAAAAAGCACAACGCTTGTTTTATTGGTGACCCTGGTAATATGTACGATGGGTGAAAGTAAGCTTTGTATGATACTTGCTGGCAAAAGAGTTTTTTTTTTTTCTTTCTTTTTCCCCCTTTTCTAGTCAACAGAGCCCCCAAAGCATTGAATTACAGCCCGAGCATCTCCTTCAAAAAATAAATCCTGCCAAGCCAACAAGAGCAGCCCTAGGAACTGAAGAAGAGCAATAATGATCATGGGAATAGAATGACTTATTATTGTGTTTAGTTGTTCTATTAAAATGGAATGAACTATTCGTATTCTTCTTAAATTTATAAATTTTATTATTTAAGGGAGAGGTATGGAATGATTTATCCCTCTATTTCATTTCTTTCTATATTTTATTCTTTCACTCATTTTATTTCTACAATTCAAATGTAACATTAGGACTTCATTAGGACTTAGCAAACAATTGCGACCATGTGGTGGAGCCGATAGGCCCAAGCGCTAATGAAGCCACCCGAGTAATCACTACTAGTATATACCCGACTGATCTTTCACTAGCAATTCATAAACGATATTCTGAAAATTATCACTAACATAACTAAAGTTATAAATATGTGAACAATCTAAGCTAAAGTTTGGTTGGCAAAAAATCTCACCGTGTACAGCGGAGGTTCTAAACTCGATATGATTTTATAGTAATATATATATATATATATATATATATATAATGAAATTTATTTGAAATAAAGAAGAATTTTTTAATGAACATTTCATACTTAGAGACATTAGAAATGAAATGAAACGAGTCTGACATCAGTGACTAGGGGTGCACAACGGTCGGTTTAGTTAGTAAAAAAATAACTAAACTATTTAAGTCAGTTATAAAAAATTAAAAATCAAAACCGTTTAAATTTTTACTCCGTAATCGATTGTCGGTTAAATTGGTCGGTTTAATCGGTTTAGTCAATTATTAAAACTTAAATATAAGAGAATAGTTGGTTATTAAAACTTAAGCATACACGGTTAAGTTTAAAATATTGTCTTCAAATTTAATTAAAAATTAAGTGTGTATATCATTATACATATAATGTAATTGTGTAACTAATTGTCATAACTAAATTAAATTTATTAAATCTTAAGTTTCATAAATAAAATAAATATTTATTATAAAAGTATATAAATTATATTATAATTTTAAATTATTCTGTTGGTTTCGATTTTTTGAGAAACCAAATCAAAATCGGCTGAACTAGTGTTGGTTTTTCGATTTTGTACTTCTATTAATGTAGTCAATGTAGTCAATTATGAGGCTCGGCTTGAGGATGGAACCTTTATTGCAAAGTCAGATGCAGTAGTGTTCATTGTGCAAGATGATAAGTTTTATTTGTTTTAGGTTATTTCTGTCCTGCCCTGGCCAAAGCTGTAAAAGCCATGAAGAAAGGAGAAAAGGTCCTCCTTACAGTGAAGCCACAGTGTGAATAGATTTGCTGTATGCAAGTTGTTTCCATGAAGAGGTGTGTTTTTGGTAGCAAAGAATTTTTAGAGTGAATTTTCCAATGTTCTTTTTGTGGTTGCAGATGGGTTTGGAGAGAGGCTATGCAGCTGCAGTTCCACCAAATACCACATTGCAGATTACTCTAGAGCTAGTATCGTGGAAGGCTGTCTCTCATATTAGTGATAATAAGAAAGTTATTAAGAAGATCCTGAAGGGGAGGGATATGAGAAACCAAATTAAGGAGCTGTTGTCAAGGGTTAGTTTCATGCATTTAGTACTGTAACAGTTCATGTTTTGCTCGCTAAGTATTTAATTCTGATAATTCATTATATGTTCATCTCACAGTGAAATTGATCAGGAATCTGCAAGATGGTACCGTCTTGAGGAGCCTCTCGAGTTTCAGACAGACGAAGGTGTAGTTTTATCAGAGATTTGATTTTGAATCTAGTTGGCCTATTGTTGCTTGTTTCTTACTTTATTGAGGTATGTGTTGAACAGAGCAAGTTATAGATGGGCTTGATAGAGCGGTGATGGCTACGAAAAAGGGGAGGTAGCACTGCTAAGAGTTGAACCAGAATGTGCCTTTGGTTCATCTGGATCACAGTAGGAACTGGCCCCGGTTCCACCTAACTCGACTGTTTACTATGAGATTGAGCTTTTATCTTTTGTCAAGGTGAGTTAATCATATTTTATCTGGAATATACAGTCCGTAATGAGTTTGGTTCCAAGTTATGCATGTCATGTGGTGTGTTCAGGAGAAGGAATCATGGGATATGAACACTGAGGAGAAGATTGAGGCTGCTGATAAAAATAAGGAAAATGATATTGCATGTTTAAGGCCGGCAAATATACGAAGGCATAAAAGGTAATATTTATAGTAACAGGTCATGTATGTGCAGTCGAAGTTCACACCAAATTCATGCTCAATATTGAACCAATATTTTTTGGTTGATGTAGGCGGCTAAGTACATCGAGTATGATTCCTCATTTGGAGAAGAGGAGAAAAAGCAGGCCAAAGCACTGAAGGTGACTTGCAACCTTAACACTGCGGCTTGCAAACTGAAATTGAAGGAGTACAAGGAAGCAGAGAAATTGTGCACCAAAGTTAAGTCCTGTGAAGTACGAGTGACAAGTACAATGTGCATGCACGCATTCAACTCTATCTTTGAAACCTGGTCTCCTAGCATCTTTTGCATGTCATAAATATTGGGTATGCGGGTATAGAAATGGGGAGTAAGAATGTGAAAGCCCTCTACAAAAGGGCTCGAGCTTATATTAACATAGCTGATCAGGACTTTTGGCTGAAATCGATATTGAAAAAAGCTCTTGAAATTGACCCTACTAACAGGTATGCTTAGTTCTAGTGACTAGCATAATTCGTGGAAGTTATTGCCATGATCTGTTAATGTTTTTTTGTTGTAGCTAGAATTCATTCTTGTTGGTTTTGCCTGCATCATAAAATTTAGGGATGTGAAGCTCTAGTATAAAGTGTTAACCGAGAAGATGAAAGAGTTCAACAAAAAGGAAATATGTTTGCCAAATTGAACAAACTGGAGCCTTTAGAGTCCAACGTATGCTTCTGCTTGTGTATATAAATATGTTTATCACCCCTGTTAGCTCAATCGGATGATGCTGGATGATTCTTTTTATGGTTTACAGAAATCAGCCTCCAAGGAGGCACGACCAATGTGTGTTGATAGTAATGAGCAAGTGGATTTTATCTGTAGGATGATGAGCGTCAACGGCCTTTGTTTTGTGGACCCACTTGTTTTTTGGCACAGAGAGAAAGTTGTAAAGGATTTGTTCTCAGATGGGGAATGCGGAACTTACAACTTTACACAAGATTTTTCCCAATAGTTAAAATTTAATGACATTTTGCCATTACTTAAAATGTGTGCTCGACATTTTCCCAATACTTCAAATCTGTGCTTGTCTTGATCACTGTTGGTTGTGCGGTGTGGTCTTTCTTTTAAGAAAAATAGTTTGGCATTGATGTGTCCTTCCCCACAAGTACAGTTACGTGAGATCATTTCTGTTGTTAAATGGGTACTCATTCGTAGCCCCCTCAATAACATCTTCAAACAAAAAAATTAGTAATAATTAGAAATTAATATTAGAAGATTTTTTAATAAATAAAATTTAAAAAATACACTGCCAAGGCGTTTTCAGTCAAAGAGATTAGTTTTCTTCTTTCTTCCCGATAATATATATATATATATATATATATATATATATATATATATATATATATTCTATTACAGCTTCATTTATGTCTTGGGGAAAACTTGGAGAAACTTTCTTCATGTAGTGCTTATAGAACATTAACATCGATAGTACTCTTTTGTGGGACTGGAGGGAGTATTTCTTTGCCGTAAACCAGATCTTTAATACCAAATACCAACTAGGTATTAAATTTGGCTATTGTTTGAAATTGAAAGATCAACTGTCATAGAAAAGGATACAGGGAGATAAACAAGGACCACTATAGGAATTTTCCTTGGCCACACAATTCAGCCAACTAGCAGCATCAAGATCAAGACATTTTATTGTTTCTAAATATCACTCCGAATTGAAAACTATTATAATCATGTGTGTCCCATACGGAACCTGTCATCAACAAAAATAAAGAATGAAAAATATGAAAATCTAACAAATGACTGCACCATTTACATGGGCAAATTGTACGCTGGTATTACATTATCAATCAAACAGGTTGAGAGAAGAATCTCAAGTCTTTCCATCTCCATGGCTGGAGACAACTTTTACCTTCAATTGAAGGCACGTGATTTGACAGCAATAACCGTATGATAATCTCTTCCTCAAGTATGTAAATAGACTGAAAAATGAAGCCTGCACAATCTTTTCTGAAGTAAACAAATCCCTTTAATTGGGGACCATGGACTACAATCATATGAATGGTCAGCAAAGACTCATTGTTGATACTCTACAAATGGTTCCCAAGGTTGTGGCCACTTTTTCATCATAGGCTCGACGACTCTGGACAAAATAAGAAGCTTTCAACACTCTGCACCAACAACGAAAAGGCTCAACTTACCTGCTCTCCAATTAAGTCGAGACCAACAACTAGGAAAGTGACTCCTTGAAACAATAGGAAGTAGAAGTGAATGCCCTGAGCAGATAACAAGCTTCTCACAGAGGCAGCTAACAAAATAAATGCAAGAGCGAGTTCCTTTCTATACAAACGATTTCTTCTAGTCTTTTTCGTTTTCTTGGTCATCTCTAATCTGGTGAGTTCTGCAAGAACTGATTCTGAGGACGACTTGTGCATATTAGGACTTCCCCTGGGAGGTCCAGGTTCCGTTTCAACAAAGGCAACTAGGTCTGCTTCTGAGGATCTGCCCAATTTTTTAGTAACTATCCACTCATAAGAACTTCCTAACCTAAACAGTCCTGATATCATGGCATTAAATTTTGTCACAGACATGGTGTTTTCAAACAGAAGATAGGGAACAATAAATGGAAATGAGCGTGGCACCGGAAGGATGTTCAGGAGAGACATGAGTCCAGGGACATAACAAACTACCCAAGCTGGTAACTCAGCTTCTGGCAGGAACATCGTCAGAGGGAGAATAATACAGAAGAGAGTAAATGAATAAAAGGGCAGAATAAGCTTCCGCAGGAGGAAGAAGAGAAATATCAAATTGGTTTTCTTGGCCAGACTCACCTGCAATGTGAACAAAAATAAGGTAACGTCAACCAAATTTGAAAACGTCAGTATGACTATAAAATGTGGGATTAAGCTACTCAGCCCCACAATTTTTTTGTTTTGCTTCTGTGTTTGTGTGCAAGCGTGCTCGTGCAGTAATCTCATGCTTCATGGAATGAAGTACCAGAAAATTAGCAAATATTTCAAGTTTTCAACCCCAAATGAAATAGATTTCAACTGGATAAAGCACCTCCATGGACAGGGAGAATAATTATTTTCTCCACCTAGGCACTACTTGTAGAAATTTATGTGAGATGGAAATTTGCAATACCAACCAAGAAATCATGACACGTTAATTCAGATGATACTTCCATGAAATGTTACAGCTAAGCAAGGCTAGAATTATTCAAAGTATCTTTCAAACCTTTGAACGGATTATGTCAAGAAAGCACAAACGGAACAATTGCATAGGACCCGAATGCCAGCGATGTTGCTGCTTCTTGTATGCTTCATAGGATTCTGGGAGTTCACATAGGCACTGCAAAAGGACGAGTTAGTTTATTACAGCCATAATGTCCAAGCTAAAAAATGTTAAGAGAGTTAGTCACCAATCTTAATATGATACAAACCTTAACATCATTCAGATAGATGAACTTCCATCCACAAAGGTGAGCACGGACAGCAATATCCATGTCTTCAACTGTTGTTCGTTCCAACCAGCCACCACAATCCTCAAGGGCCTTGATTCTCCATACTCCAGCAGTTCCGTTGAAACCAAAAAAGTTGATGAAAACTCCATTTACTTGTTGTTCCACCTCAAAGTGAAAAGATAAGTTTATATACTGCAACCTCGTGAGTAGGTTTTCATCCTTGTTCACAAAAGACCACCTTGTTTGGACCAATCCCAGGTCATCATTTCCCTTCAAGAAAACAGGAAAAAGCAATAAGACTTGGGGATAATAGAGAAATTGTGTATTTTACCAATGACTACCTCATAAAGCTAGCCCTTTTTCTCTCCACAAATCTTTCGATTTTGAGACACATGGTTGCATTAATTCTAATTGAAACACACTCTCACGTAATATACTTCTTCTTCATCCTAATTGTCCTTTGTCTATCTGATAAGTTGATTTTAGACTATGTAGTAAGCAACATAGTCTTTTAAAGGTTCAAAAGTCCAACGTATATAATGATTATTCAATCCTTAAAAGTACAACGTGGTTGAAGGTCAAGGATAGCATAAGTCATGATCGGGTAGAGTAGGCGATAAAAGGTAAATAACAAGATAAAACATTAACATGGTTGAGTGAAACAAGCTTGCACTCAAAACTGGATATAAGGTTTTTTTTATGTACACTTGGATGGTTGAGTTTTTATTTGTGAGAATAAATCAACGGAATCGGGGCCATTTGTGTGATAGTGAACAATGCTCAATAAGATCATGAACTTCCTTGGTGCCATATAATATTCCCTTGATCTTCTTACGAACGTTTTACTATGGTGTCCACAGTAAACCCTTTCACCAAAATAAGATCATTCTTCCATCATGAAATAAATCTTGGACATTCGAAAAACATTTAACCTTTTTTTTTTTTTGTACTGGTAAGCTACAGGCAACAATCAAAGTTGTAAGATTATTCATCACAAATGGCAGCCAATCCAAGGAATTTGCTTACAAGGATGGGAAAGACTAATTCGACTAATTCCAGCAAGGAAACTGTTTATTTTGAATATGTTGCGATTAAATCTACAAATTTCTTTAGGGGGCAATCAAATATACAAAATCGTATGACTTATGTATCTACACACCCTGATTGATTATATGAGAATTGCATAAAGTTTGATGAGCTTCTAGACACTATTTGTCCATAATAAATATAATTTACCTTGAAGTAAGGAATGGTTTTCTTCAGGAAATCTGGTGCTGGTTGAAAATCTGCATCAAAAATTGCCACAAACTCATAATCTTTCACGTAATCACAACTCATCGCTGATTTAAGATTCCCTGCTTTATAGCCTGTGCGAATAAGTCGATGCCTGTACAATATGCCCACACCCCTCTGTTGCCATTTCTGCACTTCTGCTTTGATAAGATCTTGAACATCCAGATCATCAGAATCATCTAAAACTTGTACAAGCATTCTCTCCCTTGGCCAGTCCTGTACACATACTGCCGCAATTGATTGGTGGTAAACCTGTTTGACACCCCAGTGGAACAAAATTAAAATTGACTAAATAAGAATCCCATATTCAAGCAAAAAGGAGTTTCAATCTAAACCACCGCGTGGGGGTAGCGGGGAGTTGCAAATTTTACGAGGATCATATAACCTGGACTAATATGCTCAATGACTTGATGATTGCTCAATTAATTTCAATAAGAAGTGGACAAAACAAAAGTAAGGAAAAAATTAATGTTGAGAAAGCAGTAACCCTAATACCACCACCAGGTTTTGGGAAACAGCGGTGAGCGGACATTATCTTTAAGCTAAAACTTACATTGAACTATGCATGGAACTCCTCAATTCTTTTTACTTGCTAAAAGGTAGCATTTTCACATCCTTTTTGGTTACACCCAAATGATTTCATAGTTGATACTTGATACATAGAGATATTGCACCAAAATCTCGTCAAAAGGTGCATAAATATCATCATTTAGAAGTATTAGCAGCACTTTATTATTTGATTTCAAAAGTTCTAGGTATTTCAATCACCTATTACTTCCTAAGATTCCTAAGATGACGCGAACCTTAGAGTGTGTTTGAATTCGTGCACCATGCAACATAAATGTAAAGAATCTACAGTTATACGTGTTTACATCAAATCATAGATATACTTATATTCAAAAGATATGCAGCTTTATCTGCCATCAATTAAGCAACACATTGTCTATTGCATAAAAACATGTTATATTGGGAAGAAAGTGACATGCTTTAAAAGTACTCCATAATATACTCAGCCTTCACTATGTTACAAGAGACAAACTAATTAAAGCACATCTACGATATCAAATTTGTACCGCCTCATGAACATCACATAGTCTGCAAAGTGTTCAAACCCTAACCACCAACAGATAGTGACACGATCCTGATCATGTATACATCAAACGAGTCCATGACGAGCAATTACTTAGGTGATCATAATGATTCAACTCAAGTTGTAGGATTTAATGAATTGATCTAAGGTATTTGGGCTAATGAATTCAATGAGGATCAACATAATTCAAGTATGGATCAAGGAAGTTCAATGTGCAGCCCAAAAAGATCTAAAAAGGATAAGCTCAGCAGCTTTGTAAAGTCCAATCCAGCAGCCTGTTTGTTAGCAATTCTGAAACCCATGAATAAGCTTGTTGCGGCAGTTTTTACAAGTCCAGCAAAGTTAGGCGGTTGGGCCTTCAGTCTCAATGGAATAGGCAGCCTAAACAAGTTACAATTAGCAGGCCAAAAAGTAACAAGGATCCAATTTCAGCATACACGACAATTAAAAGGGTTATTCTAGAAGCTTAGTTTGAGGACAAAGCATGCAGCATCAAGGACTCAAACTAAACACAGCAATACATGATTGAGCAGGATTTAATAAATCAGCTTATACATGGCATTAGAAATACAAGGCAGCAAGGATGATTTTCAATGTAATTAGAATTCTAATTGTTAGATTTTATTTCCTTAGTTATTTCTAATTTCCATGCAATTAATTTTCCTATTAGAATTAGGAGTTTTAATTAGTTTTGAATATAATTAGGGTTTCTAGAATTTTCTTTTAAGTACTATAAATGGGGTACATTGCAGACCATTGTAATTCAAGTTATTCATTAATAAAATTTGTGAGAGTTTTCTATTGGGTTCTTTACGAACTATTTAAACTTATCAGAGTAATATGTGGCATTCAACTTATTGACTTATCAAACATCAATCCATAGGTGTTTGATTGTACTAAGGTTATTGCTTACATATAAGCAACGGGTCAAGATGTCATTGGTATTTCACCTTTCAACCAGTACTACAAAGTTCCGGACGACGAAAACATCACGCAAACGTTGCCGTGGAGTCTATCAGATAGGTGTATCAAAAAGTTATGCTTTAGTTTGAAAACTGACCGTAAGTATGGAATATAAGAAAAATTACCTACTTTCCCACATTAACTACCATAGTATCTACAATTTAACTATAAGTAGCTATATTGCATGCGGAAACTTTCTATAGAATCACAAAATAAAAGTTAATCATAAGCAGTTCTTTCTATCTAGAAAACAAACCTAGTTGTGACATATTAAGAGTCATAATAATTATCTAACAAAAGATTCCAAACATAATTTTAAGTTTTGAACTTTAGTAAGCTAAAGTTCATTATAGTTTGAGCTTTGATTACATAACAAATATTACTATATATATATGATACTCAATAGCTGGCTCTTGTTAATGAACAGCAAATGAATTGAGCTAAAGTTTTAAACTTGAGATAAAAATTTACTACACTTGTAACCAGAACAAAAGCTTACAAAAAAATCACAACTTAAACAATAATGCACATTAGGGATCCATCTTCTTACCTCCCTCTCATTGCACATAGGAATTTGCACCAACACCATTGGATAATCCTCCGCATTCACATTATCCCCACCATCCATATATTCCATCTGGGCAACAGGTTTTATCCCCCGAAACTTGATCCAAGAACACCCCAACACCAGAATTACACGATCCACGGACTGCACCAAGAATAAAACAATACACACATTCATCAAACTCTTCAGTGGCGGCGCCAAGTAATTTGCCCTAATCTCAAGCCAATTTGCATAAACACGCTCCACCAAATCTTCAACATCAGACGACCCCACTGAAGGCGGACTAAAATGCCATCCTTTAAAGTAAGCTACAAGCTCAAACACTAACAAAAAAACTACAACAATCAAAAACAGCTTAATTACGCGATACAGCCGCGAGCCATAGCCCAAATGACCGGTAGAATCCGATGAAGTGAGACGGCGTTTGGCCGTTCTAAGAATAGAGATGAAGGCACCGGCGGAATACGGTAAATAATGGACGAGTTGCTGAAACTTCAAGAGGTACACCCAGGATAACTGGCGGGCGCTCCGGGTTCGCTCTTTGTGGGCGGTCCGATCGGCGGTTGGGCTGGGGATGTCGAGGGTCAAATGGGTATTAGGGTTTAGGGAATTGTCGGGGAAGAGGCCATTATTGTCTCTCTGCTTATTCCACCACTCTTGAAATTCATAGTTAGGCGCACGAGACATAAATATATGCATAATGAATAGGTGGTTGTGTTTTGAGATCTCCTTGTCTGTGTCAGTGAATCATTACAGAGAGAGAAATTGAGGGGGAGGGGAAGTAGTTTCATTCACCAGAGGGGTTTCTGTAATGGAGAATGTATGCATGTAGGGAGTATTATTATTGAAGAAAGAAGAGGAGGAAGAAGAAGGCCATGTGCTGCAGCAACTAGTAGTAGTACACATGTGCGTCGGTGGAGATTATATTTATGTCATTCTTTCTATTATGCCTGTAAAAAAACTACACACAGGATAAGAAGAGGTTAGATTAGATTGGAGAAGATGAAAGAGACAAAGGTGGATTTGATAAGAACAGAATGAATGACGAGGTAGGTTAAGTTATTTCAGAATTATTATTATAAATATAGAGAAAATAAAAGAAACACATACCCTAAAATAAAATAAAAAATCAAAACCCAACCTTTCCCTTACCTAGTCTGCATTAGATTTCTAAAGCAATTAAAACCCACCTAAAATGTCCACACACAAACTTCACGGTGGAACCCAAAATACAACATCATTTGACGAAAAAAAAAAGCTCCTTCCAAAATCCTCAATAAAATGCTACGCAATGTAAGATTTCAACGCTTTTTCATTCCTTTCACACCTTAGCACCATCCCTCGTCAATGTCAAGTAAGCAGGCATTTATATTTTACCGACGACTTATCTAACCATCCAAGAAATGTCACACTGTAACATAGATATAAATAAATACAAAATTAAGATTAAAGGTATACGAAAGGTTAGAATTAATTGCGTACTTATTACGAAAAATATATCGAATTGACATATATTTTTTCTAATAAGTAAACAACTAATCCTAGCATTGTATCTACTTCTGATCTTAATGTTCCATTTTATATTTGTTAGACTATATTTGTACGCGCATAAAAAAATATAATCATAAACTTCTAAACATATCGAATGCAAAAATAAATGATACAAATCTATACAAGGCCTTATAAATTGTTACAAATGGGTATCTCCCTCAAAGCTGCCGTTGAAGAGAAAAAAGTCCAAAAATAAACCAACTTCAACCGCAACCCATCCTCTGCACATTCATCCAAGACAGAGACTATCACCCCCTACACTTTGTAACACCTTAAATGAGAGTGAACTAAAAAAATCTACTATTCAACTAATAGTATCCATATTTCTTTTAATTTTAGTTATCTCAAAATTCAATCGCTCGAATGTAATGTATTCATTTTTTTCTCATTAATTAATTGTTAAGACTCATAATTAAGTGGTAAAAAAGTAATTAGAGAGATAGAAACTTCTAGTAAATTAATTTTAACCAGTTAAGTAAACCATTTATGAATGATCCATTGGGCCTTTTCTCAGACTCTAGGTAATGAAATAAAAATTAGGGTCCTTTACATAAATATACAACTTTTAGAAAATAATTACAAAAATAGTGCACTAACAAAAATAATTAAAAAAAAGTGCACTAACAAAAATAATTACAAAAAGAATGCAAATGAGAGAGAAAGAAAAAACAGAGGAGAGAGAAAAGAGGACACCTGTCCCTCCCTCCCTCCCTCCCTCCCGCCTCCTCCCTCCCCTCCGCTCCCGCCTCCTGCCTCCCGCCTCCGCCTGCCTCCTCCCCTCCTCCGTCCCCCCTCCCCCTCCCCCTGCCACCTCCTTCCCCCCTGCCCGCCTGCCTCCGTCCCCCCTCCAGCCTGCCTCCTCCTTCCCCCTCCCTGCCTCCCTCCTTCCTCCGTCCCCCCTCCCCACCTCCCTCCTCCGTCCCCGCCTCCGTCCCCCCGTCTCCTCCCTCCTCCGTACCCCCTCACCGTCTGCCTCACCCCTCCCATCCTCCCTCCCCCCGTCTCGTCCATACAAAGGTAACCAACCCTGTAATACAAAGGTAACCAAACCTTAATAAAGAAGGTAACAAACCTTTAATACAAAGGTAACCAAACTTTAATACAAGGTAACCAATCCTTAGTACATAGGTAACCAATCTTTAATACACATGTAACCAAACCCCTAATACAAAAGGTATCCAACCTTAAAACAAAGGAAACCAACCTTTAATACAAAGGTAACCAAACCTTAATACAATGGTAACCAATCTTTAATACAAAGGTAACCAAACTTTAATATAAAGGTAATCAACCCTTAATACAAAAAAGTAATCAAACCTTAATACATATGTAACCAACCTTTAATACAACGGTAACCAAGAAGTAGGCGAAAGAGGCGGGGGGAGGGAGTGGCCACCACGATCAGATCTGGAGCCACTATGAGGGGAGGAGGAGGGGCAGAGTTAGGGGGATGAGGGGCGGGGATGGGGGGAGGAGGTGCGGGGGTGGGGAGAGGAAGGGGAGGAGGGACGGGGACGGGGGCGGGGGGGTGTCGAAGGAGCTGGGGTGGGGGTGGTGGATGTGGGGAGGAGGGGTGAGGGCGGGAGGAGGCGGGGGAGAAGGGAGAAGGCGGGGGGAGAAGGGAGGAGGAGGTGCGGGCGTGGGGGAGAAGGGAGGAGGAGGGCGAAAGGGATGGGATGGGGGTGGGGGTGGGGGTTGGGGGGATGAGTGGCGGGCGCGGGGAGGAGGAGTGGCGTCACTAACTATGGAGAAGAAAGAAGATGGAGGAGAGAGAAATGAATAAAAATTATCTAATTTGAATTTTGAAATTTGAAACCAACTAACTACCCATTAAATCACTTACCTAAATTAAAGGAATAAAAATGCATTAATTTATAAATTAAATATTGAAGATGTACTAATTTTGTAAATATTTTATGTATGTATTTTTATTGTAATATTTTAAAAAAATGTATTGATAAATGTAAATTTCCCTAAAAATGATTCTCAGTTAGATGTAGAGAAATGAGTCCGAAAGGGGGAAGGTGAGACCCAAATTCTATAAAAAGTCTCAGCTTGGATATTTTAGTTGAGAAATGTTGGTTAGGCCCAGAAAGGCCCAATGGTTATCTTATTGTATAATAATGGACGAAAGGCCCAAGAGAAAATCCTTGACAAAATTCCAACTAGCTAGCAGAAAGAAGGAAAAACATGATGATATTATATATTGACATGGTTCTGTTATGTTAATTACAGTTGTAGAACACATTAGAATTGCAGGGTTGGTGAAACAAAGGAAAACATTCACCCAAAAGAAAATGTTTTTAAAATGAGGAATTATAAATTTGAACATGCAGTGACAGCTTGCTTAGTTATATTGGCGGATCCACTCATTATCATATTTAATTATAACCATTCTTTAATTGGCAGGACTTTCATTTTGGTTTTTTTCCCCTCTTATGTAAAAGGGCATGGAATTATGGATTTTGATAATTGACAATTGACCAGGAAATTCCCCACTACTACTGATAGCTTCATAGTCCATAGAGACAGACAGCATGCTTGCATGAATGCTCGACACATTCACATATTCTTTTGTCCATTACAATAATTAATGCAGTGCAAATTGTTTGGACATCAATTTTACCATTTGGAGAAGGGAAATTTTTTCCATCTTTATCACTGTATCTTCCCTCACCACTTTGCATCATCATTCATGTAGGGGTCTAGCTTAATGCTTATGCATTTAGTATAAAATTCTATCTTTCTTTCTTTCTTGAATGAATCTAATACTACCTTCAGAAGAAGCCAGATAGATAGTTCCAAGTTCCAGCAAACTAAAATAATGAATGGGTGGGACAAGGCCTACCTAGAGAATTTTAATTTATATAAAATACACAGTTCATCTGCTAGGCATCTTTCACTGTATGATTGGTCTTCATTTATATATTTTGGGAACAATTCTGGCACCAAAACATTACAATAATTTGCAATTTAACTCCTCTGCTCAAAATATCATTTTCAAATAATCTTTTTTGATAATTAAATGACACAAATTAGAACACCAATAACACAAGTCTCAATAAAATAAGATAAGGCTGCAGTGGAGAAATCTTTTTACTACCAACCTCTCAGTATATAATTAATCCATCTTTTAAGGGTATTTTTTCATACCTGAACTCCACTACATTTCTCTTTTCCCATTCACATAATTTTAAAAAATTTGGTAGATGTGAATTTTTAATTCCCTCGATCAGATTCATTGGGCCTAGTCCTAATCTCACCAATTGCCAACCTGGGATGCTTTCATTTACTCATAAATTATACCCATATGAATACTTTTTCAATTTTAGTTTTCTTTATTTTATTTTTTGGCACAGTAAAAGAAAACAGAAGCTTCTGTCTGTCAAAGTTACGGGAGCAGAAATTTAACATTAGTTCATCCCGGCTCAAGCAATCCAAGTCTTAATCATTCAAATTAGACTTTCATGAGAGTAGAGGAGCCCACTAATACAGCTGATTAAAACATAACTAATGAATCATAAATACTGGAGTATTAGACAGGATTTAACACTGCACATTTGAGTCATTTGACATAACCCACATGAAAAATCATAAAGAAAAATTTAATAATTATATCAAATTGATGTAACATTTTCTTAAATGAAAATG
The DNA here is from genome assembly GCA_947179155.2 of Hedera helix. Classification (NCBI taxonomy): domain Eukaryota; kingdom Viridiplantae; phylum Streptophyta; class Magnoliopsida; order Apiales; family Araliaceae; genus Hedera; species Hedera helix. The sequence continues at coordinate 50,721,766 of OX359271.1, forward strand.
TCCAGAGATTTTGAAAAACGAAAGCCGGTGGAAATATTAGTATTAGTAATTGCAAATACATGTTACATGTAATAACGACCCGGGTCAAATTCCGAGTCCGAATCAAATCACAGCAGAATAAGGCCCAATGAACTGTCTCAATAATATCTTCTTAGGTCATCTTAGATAGCCCACTACAGGCTCACCCAAAAGGTCATGACTGAAAATATTAATGATAGCAACTTGGGTTCTTATAAACACATCTAAATATCCCACATTAACTGATGTGGGACTAAGGCTTGATGGCTTCCTATTTACATGATGAGGGACTTGGGAACTTAGGGGTATTACACATGTGGTGCTGTTAGACTTTTTTTTGCACCAAATCCACTTTTGTTTCTATATCATATTATACAGCAGATACATATGAGAAAGAAATTACAAATATATTTAACTTGAATAATAATAAAACTAAATGGAAAAGAATTTCTAGATTAATCCTAATGGAGGTTTAGCAGTTCATGCTTGCATGCCCCACTCTGGCATATATACACAAGCCACTCTCCCTTGGGAATTTGAATTCAGGACCATTAAATGGTGATCAGAGCTCAATTTTCATGTGGGATGTCTGGTTTTAAACAAATACCAATCATTAAGGCCATGCCAGTACAAACTATGACAAATATATCAAGTTTTTTTCTCAGGAGCATTTTTTAGCTTACCAAAAGCCATTTGAACAATGCTTCGCAGATCATTCTCGGAGAATGCTGGAAACTGGACATCATAACAAAATTACAGGAAGTAATTAGATCATGATAAAAGATTGTCTTTGCTGACTGTGCTTGTAAATTTATAATTACAAATCACAAGGTTTTTGAGGTGTTTAATTACCTGAGGAAGACCTTCACCAAATCCATCTAATGGCATACTCGGATTGCGGCACGATGTAGCATCTAATGGCTCCACTGATTTATGTACTTGTGGGTTGTGCTGGCCCTGGTGGCCATAGTAAGCTGAGGCCGACTAATCTACCGGGTAAATTTGATGTGGCAGAGTGACAAGTGGTCGAAATATCTGAAATTCATGATCAACCCAACAAATTTTCTTCTAGAAAAAATCATTGAAACGTGTATAATAGAGAGATTACATAGAAGATGTTATAGTAGTTTCTTACATCCATTGCGAGAAGATTGTCCATGTTAACATCCAGTCTAGGATTCACAATAGCTAACTTCATAGAAAGAAACTGCAAAGAAAATTCAAAATTTTAATAATCAACCAAATTTGATTTTCCATTAGGAGATCGAGTAATTTGTGTAAATTGGCCTGACGCTGCAATGACTGTACATAATTTATGATTTCATCAAGCATAAGTGCTTTTCCAGTCACCTATACTCCAAATTTGTGAAGCCCTTGTCAGTAATGGACTTATGAATGTGCTGTAGTGACTAAAATTTGGAAAGCTTGAATTTTATTGGCATATATACCTTATTGCAGCCCGGTACAAGATCTTGAAGAAGCTTCATTCTTTCACCAATTTTCTCTCTTCGAGCCTGATCAAACGATGAAATAGTTATTAGATTATTTATAATTATTAGCATGGTAATGTTTTTTATTGGACTTGGATTAGTTTATGGTGCTTACTCTTTCTGCTAAACTATGGCTATCGGTGGCTTGCCCTCTTCTTGCTCTGACATGTATATAGTCCTTTGGTGGCTCAGGAGGCTTTTGGTTGTTATTAGCTTGGTTCTGATCCTCATCTGAACCAGCTCTGTTTGTTTCCTCCTCTGTTTTAACTCCACCATTATTGTTTCCACTGCAGCCTGTCATCTTTGATCTCTTTGCACTTGAATCATCATCACCTTCTTCTTCTTCCTGAAAATTGAAGTCTCAATCAATTTTTTATTTTAAAAAAAAAAGAGGAAAAAAAGAATGCAGAAAAAGAAAAAGTAAAGAAAAGTACTGACCTTGACTTAATATATATTTTCACCTTTACTGCAGTTTCCTTGGCTTTTCCTATTGAAACTGCTTTTCTTTTTCTGTAATTCATTTCATTTGGAGTTCTCAATCCATTTTCCCCACTTGGGTTTTGTCCAGAAACAGAGGATTCCTCGGTGGAATTGGCAGCAGAGCCTGAAAAATTACTGAATTTTCTATCAGAAGTTGAAACAGAGCCATTACTAGACCTCATTTCTATCTGTGTTTGAACAGAATTCTTGTTTTCCTGTATACCCATTAAAGATCCAGCTGCCTTAAGAGAAGGACTACTAGCAACTCTCGCTAAGTTTGCATTTCCCATTACTAAGCCACTAGATCTATATTTAAATTCTGCATTATTCATCCCAATTTGGCTTGTTCTGCCATTAAAACTACGGCTGCCATAGCAAGAAAACTTAGCAGCTATTCCAGCAAACCCAGGATCAGTTGAGAGAGCTGGCAAAGCAGATTTCATAGGCATTGGATTGCCTAAATTGGGGAAGTTTTCTTTCAGAAAATGATTCATAACTGGAACATGTAACTTAGGTGGAGAACCCAAGGGTGTGTTGTAACATGAGGAAGTGTTACGACTATTGTTTCCACCACTAATGTAAGTAGTACCCTGCATGAACTCCGGCGAGATCTCGCCGGCATTGCAAATGGTGCCCAATTTTTCGATCAATTCCCTGATTGCAAAAGCATCAGTGGCAGAATTGGAGGCTGCAGGGGATGTGACCATTAGGCTCAGAGCTGACTCGAATTGGGAATACTGCTCCGTTAACTTTTCAAAATTGGAATTGTGAAAGTTGTTTGGCATTTGTAATGGCGGCATTGAAGGTTGGAAGTGGAGTGGTGGTGGAATTCCGGCATTGAAAAAATACTCCTTTTCCATGTTGAAAAAACTGATTTTTGGAACAGGGTATTTGAGTTGATGATATTTAATGGAAACCCAGATGAGAATTTCCAAGAAAAACTTTGAATTTTGACAGAATTTGAGGTTCTTGATTCTGGATATAAATAAACTTGTAGAGAGATAGTATTAGGTGGTGTAACAAACAAAGTAGTTTTGATGGGGGAATAATGAGTGAGTTATGAAATGTGGGTTCAAAATAATTGCAATCTTTGGGGAATATTCCAGGTGAGTTTGGTGAATGAAGGAGATTTATGTTGGTACCAGACCTCGCAAAAGTGGCTTTAAGTCTGCGGGTCGAGTCGGTCCCGTCTACTAAAAAATAGGTTTTGAGTTTTATTTTTACAATTTATAGAAACTTGGGTCATTTTACGTCGATTTAATTTTAACCTGGCCCACAAGTGATTCGGCATGCTCAACTTTTATCACTTTTTAAATTAATATAGTATTTTTTATGGCCTAATTTTAAATTAATATTCAATATAATTTTCAATGAATATGAGAATGTATCTTACTGTTTAATAACTTAAACACTAAATATTAATTTTATGTTAAATTATTATATTGAGAATTGTTATATCTAGGAGTAAATACCTATGGTTTAGCTTAGTGAAACTATAAAATCATTTACTTTGAATATAAACTTTAGAAGAGTATAACTGTTACGTAATTAACGAGAAAAATATTTATATTTATTAACTCTATTCAAAATGCGTGAATTGTTGTTTATCCTTGTGGTACCAGTGTTCTCTATTCATAGGTTTTGAATTCACAAAAGTTTGGTGTTATAGTGTGTGAAAAAAGAGTAAGTGCACAATATCCAAACACTACATCTATCTTAACAATTTAAAAGTGGAGCATGACATTAAAATTTACGTCATGTCCAATTTTTTAATTATTAAGATGGATATAGTATTTAGATGTTGTGTATGTTGATTTGTCCGTGAAAAAAAAAATGGCCTATAGGCTAGCCTAGCCCGGTCCAATTTGGACTACGAGTCTCTTGTTTTGAGTCCAAAAAAATTTGGACCATTCTAACTTAATCCATACTTGATCCGACCCAACTATAATTCGATCCGTTTGGACCAGTTTGGTCCATTTACCAAATCTAACTGGTATAGAAGAAAGAAAAAATAGAGGAGAGAGAAAAGAAAAAGAAAGGGAAGGTTATGGGTTGGGCAATAAGAAGTTATATAACCTGTAATAACCACGAATTTCATTAGTCATTGTAAATATACTTAATAAATATTTAGTAATGAATCTAAATTTTTTGTATTAATTAATTGTGCATTAGATAATTAAATAAATATACTTATGTGCTTGTATATTTATTTAAAGGATTAAAGCAAAGTGTATAATTAATTAAAGCAAATCTAATTGGATTATATTTTTAATTCAAATAAGTTGATAAAATAGGTTAAAGATATTAACCTAGTAGCCCATGTAATTAATTTAATTACTAGCCCATGTAATTAATTAAACAAACTCAATGCTTGATTTAATTAAATGTAACTTAGACTATTTAATATAAGCCCAATGTGTTATTTAAATTAAGCCCAAACAATTTAATTGAATGAGCCCAATAGAAGTTATTCCCAAGCCCAATGTGAAGTCCAATTAAGGTCAAACTTTGGTCAATATATATATATATATATATATATATATAGATGTATATATGCACATTTTAGCATTAAAAATAAAGGAAAAATGGCTTGAAAAATCTATTTTTGCTGAATTTTTGGAGGGACCCACTTGGATTGCTTGATTTCCTATATTGCTTCTAATTTACTCTATGTCATAAGTTGGCCAACAACTCTAGTCATTCCAAAAGTCTATCAACTAGTCAATCAATGGAATAGTAAGCATATTTAGCATTTAATTTCACAAACATAGCTTGATTAGTGAATTAATGCTAGATTAAGGGTTGGCTATAAATAGGATGCTCAACACTCTTGTTTTGGTTGTTAGTTCATTTGCTAGACACATCCAAAGAGAAAAGAGAGAGCATTTGTTAGCTAGAAAGGAAAAATACACTTGTGAGTTGAGAGAAAAAGCTAAGGAAGGTCTTGGTAGATGTCCTCAAGCTACACAACATACTTTGGTAGGAGAAGAAGGAGAGCAAACAAATCACAAAGGTTTAAGAGTGCTCTCAACTTCTTTTTATTTCGTTTTTGTAGTCTAGATAGCTTTTGAACGGTTAAAATCTATTTTTAACCGATCAAAACTTGTTAACCGATCAAAACTTGTTTTGATAGTCTAGAAGTATGTAACTATGTAATATATGTATATTCATAGCTTGATGTGGTTATATCATGTTTTGGTATGTGTAGATTGCATAAAAACGCAAGAAATGCTCATATTGATTTTTTCCGATAAAATCTAACTAAGCATGTTGTGTTTAATATTGTATTTTGAAATGTACAAGTTTGAAATTGGATTTTTATGGCTAGAAAGTTACATACATGAGTTTTAAAGAAAACCCAACTAGTAGCTTTCAAAAATAATGAAAAACAAAGGAGTTATGGCTTTTATCGCAAAGTAGGTCGTTTTTAAACCCTAAGTGGTTCGATCTTTAAATTTCGTGTAAAACGTTTTCAAAAATGTGATTGAACCATAGAATGTTGTAAAAAAAGAAGTTAGGAAGACATTAACACCAAGTTTATGTCACTTGAAGGTGTAGGGTTTATTTTATTCAAGTTTGAACCAATCGAACCAAGGATTTATGAAACTAGTTTTCATGCTGTCCTTGTGAGCGATTTTAAGGATACTTACGTTTAGAATTTGGATTTGTGATCTAAAGAGAAATTGTAGATCATGAAATTCTAATGAATTTAGACTCAAAAATTACCTCAAAATGTTTCCGTATGATAAAGTTATGACCAAATTAGTAAGAGAGGTTCCGACAGCCGAAAAGGGCCCGGCGTCTAGACGCCAAGAATACGTCCTAGCTTCTGTCCATGGGCGTCTAGACGCCCCAAAATTGCCTTGGGACGGCGTCTTGACGCCCTGCTTGATAAAAAAATTATTTTATTATTTTATTATTATTTTTAAATCAATAAATGTATTTTTAATGATAAATAATTGATTTAATAATTAAAAGAGGATAAATATTATCAAATGTTTAATATTATAATTAGATATTATTATTAATATAATAATATTAGAAAATCATGAAAATATTATTAATTGTATAATAATATTATAAAGTCAATAAAATATTGTAAATAGATAAAATATTATTAAATAATTAATAATATTAGATAATGAATAAAATATTATTAAATAATTAATAATATTAGATAATGATTAAAATATTATTAAATGATAAATAATATTACTAAGATAATAAAATATTATTAAATGATTAATAATATTAGATAATGATTAGAATATTATTAAATGATTAATAATATTACTAAGATAATAAAATATTATTAAATGATTAATAATATTAGATAATGATTAAAATATTATTAAATGATTAATAATATTACTAAGATAATAAAATATTATTAAATAATTAATAATATTAGATAATGTTTAAAATATTATTAAATGATTAATAATATTAGGTAATGAATAAGGTATTATTAAATGATTAATAATATTATAAAACTAATAAAATATTATTAAATTATTAATAATATTAGATAAGAGTTTGAACTATATTAAATAATTAATATAGGTTTTATGTGATTGAAATATTATCAAGTGATGATAATATTTCCTAAGTGTTTATATACCTTTAACTACATGATTATTTGGTTAAGTGTTAGAGATGTAAGAAGTATAGAGGTTATCATATTAATGTATATATGATACTAATTTAAAGATCAACTTGATTAATTGTTAGGTTCGTTCAAGGATTATTAAATTAAATTGGTTAGCCGTAGATGACGCACGAGACAAGTTTTCTATCCCTTAACTTGTATTTATCGTTGCAATTATTATTCAACCTTAATTACACTGAGCAATTCATTTATTGTTGAGCAAGTATCTACACTCGTAGATATTTGACAGACCTTTGAGTGAATTAATTATCGAAAATTACTTCACATCGTTATTGATTATTGTATTCGCACATAGTGCTTTTGCAACTGTTTAAGATGTCTAAGCTAATTATTCCGGCTAGACAAATGTATGTTAATTCATTGAATTGAATATTATAAGAGTTTATCCAAACCATTGGCTGGTGCGGATTCTTACAGTAAGACTGAGAAAGAACAACCCTAGTTAAAGGGAATTTTTATTTGTGGGAAAACCGACAGCGCGCAAGAAATCTAAATGTGATGCATATACATAGAACATGAGAGGACTGATCCCCTCAAGTGTCCCGTTATTTTTAACAAGGTGTCAGACATTGTATGTCTGTTCTACCTTAGTAGCAGTTCACGGTCATTAAAGACCACTCAGCAGTAAAGAGTCAATCCATTCTTATTTTGAACATTGATTCTTGATATCTTTCACAAATTGTTATTGTTGAAAACCTTGAAGTTATTTCCCTTCATCATGATATATCTTATGTTGTTGTTTATAAACTTGTTGAGCCCTTTAGTTGCTCATTCTTGCTATATCATGACTATATTTCAGCCAATCCCGAAAGCTCTAAATCGGACAAAGGCAAGGGAAAAACAAATGCTTAGTTTTTAGTAGATGCATGCTAGTTTAAATTACTGTTATGTAATTACTGTTATAATTTTTTTGTATTTCCCTTAAGATATGTAATGTTTAAGATTAAGGTAATAGACCTTGGGAAGTGTAGCATTTTGTTAAGGAACCTTTTGTATTATTCCGCGAAGTTTGAATACAATTTATGTATTTCATTGTTGTTAAGTATTGTACAGTGAGAACCAAACCCGAGGTTAAAGGACCCGGATTTGGGGTCGTCACATAACCAATAAGGGATTTTTTTATTTTTTTGACATTTTTATTACTTTAAAATAAATTATGAGCCTCATTATTTTTTGTGAAAATTTTATGTCGAATTACGATTATAAAATATGCGTCAACATATAAATATATGAGATTGAATAAGAAAAGAAGGTGACTTAACATATTATCGTATCTGTTTAAAAGAAATTACTAATAATACTTATATATTTAATTGACAATAAAAAGATTGATAGATAAGTTTTCTAAAATTTATTTTCCTCTCGCTCTCTATGACACACACCAATGCAATAGAAAATGGAAAGATAGGAAGAAGGGTAAATGCAATGGCGGGCCTTGAACGTCAAAGCTCAAAAAAAGGTACACTCATTTTTCCTGAAACTTGTTACTACAAGCTTTCATCGAATATATCTATGAAATTTTGTCTATTCACTCTATTCCATTTTCAATAATTTTCGTCCTTCATCATCATGTTTTTGGGCCACATGGATGGTAAAAAAATAGTGCTCGAGAATGTCAGGAATTTAAGGATCTACTTTTTAATGTTTAATTAATGCTAGCTATATACGTTGTTAACTGAATTTTAATCTTTGAAATAAAAATTGAAGAACATTTATAAATTTATAGACTTCAAATTTGGGGATCAACTTTAATGTCAGGTCTTGAAATTGAGTTGTTAAAAAAATTAATAATTTAACTTCCATATTTCAATATTACAAGTATGTTGCAATTTTGCTTTCCCTTCATAAGCACTCTCTCTTAAGTGACAATGCTCACTTACGTGACATACCTATTTAAATAAGTATTGTTTATATACACATGATTTTTCTCTTCTCAACTTTAATAAAGCCATCTGAAAAATGGTTGCATACACACACGGTTTCTCTCTCCTCAACTTTAAAATACAGCCATCTGAAAACAAAATCGCACACACGGTTTCTCCTCCTTAACTTTAACTAAGCCATCTGAAAATAATTTACATACACACACGGTTTCTCTCTCCTCAAACAAAACAAAGCCTTCTGAAACAAAGCAAGAGATCTGAAAACTTGAGGATCTATTAAGTAACACGAAGCGATCTACCATCGATAAACCCTAAACTATTTTCAAATTTGGGGGAAAAAGTTAAGTAGCAAGCGATTTCAATTTTTGGCACTCATGAAAATTTTAAATTGGGTATTCTTTAACAACTAGACTTGTGTGAGTATTGCTGAAATTTAATGGGTGTTCTTATTTTTTTTATTTATGTATTTTTTTTGGGATGAACACGAAAATCACGCTTTGTTTTGTTTTTGTAGGTTCCTCTCGAGATCCATTATAGGGTGTGTGTGTGTATTCTTCCCTAAAAAAGTGATTAGCTTACTGTGTGTGTATTCCTCCCTGAAAAACATGTTGTGAGTGCTCCCAGGTTTCATTAATTTTATCAAATTGTTGTAGAAATGTTGATACACTTAGTACTTGTAGAAATGGAGATGTTTGTCAGAGTTAATGGTATACTAGACTAACATGTTGTGAGTGTTCATGCATTTCTATGTTAAATGATTTGGGGGTGGGAGACTTGGTGTAATTCTGTAATTTATGATGTTGATAGGTATAGATAATTTTGTCTATTATATGCTACTAATGCTTGTATTTTCATATTAATGAGCATATGCAGACATTTAAAACAAAATTTCCCCCAAGTCATGAGCATAAATTCACTATGGAGCTCATCTCGTAGTTGCAATTGTGGAGTTTCTTCACCTGTGAAGGTTTCATGGACCAAAAAAAATTCTAAGAGACGAATTGTTGGTCGCACAAATTATAAAACAAAATCATGTGACTTGTTTGAATTGATTGATTCAGTAATGTCACCGCGCTCACAAATTGCTCAGTATTATCACGAAAACAATGAATTGAAGTCTGAAGTAGAAGTTTTGAAAAAGAGGGTTGACGTGCTGACTATTGTAATTGTTAATGCAAAAAATGACAAAGCTATTATAGAAAAAATAAATCAAGAGTTGGTGGCAAAAACTGAGGAGATATAATTGAATAATGAAAGAGTGAAGAAAAAAATTGTGTATTGGGTATTTGTTTTTCCTTTCATGTTGTGGTTATTTTTATTTGTAATGAAGTTGTAGTTGCTTTGTAATAAAATTGTTGAATGTAATGAATGTGATTTCCCCTTATTTAACATCTTATTCTAGCGTCAATTGTCTAACTGAATGTCTCAAAGTGTAACTATGTATAAATATACCTCATAATGTCTCAAAACATCAGCTATTCTAGCATTTTTACTTTGCGTACTTTACGCTAAATTTCACTTTTATTGTTAAAAATATCAGTTAAATTTAAGCTTCAAATTATTGTTCCCTTAATGTAACTACTTTAACCATCATATGTACATGCTGCAAAACAATGGATATTATATGCTAAAGTAGGAATATCATAAATTTGTTAGCTTTTTCAACTAAAAAATATTGGTTGCAATTCCTATTTTATGGTTCGTAATTGAACTTCCATGTCATGTGCATGTTGTTGCAATTTTTGCAAAAAAATAATTGGAAAAATGTTATGGCCCTTAAAACATAACCTTGGATTATCGATCACCCTGTGACAAAGATGGCCATGGAACCCACACCTCTTCCACAGTTTAAAACAACATTCTGGTGGCGTGCAGAAGAAATAATTCTTAAATACAAATTAATAGAAATATAATTAATACATCCCAAGCCTCTATTACACAAATACAAAAATACAAATTAATACATCGCAAGTTTCAATTACATACAAAAAAATAAATTAATAATAATAATAATATAAGTCATTCCCATGATTACTGCAATTCTAAAATTCTGAAGTATCCCAAGTCACTCCCATGATTACTGCAATTCTGAAGGCCACTCTGTTAAACAAAAATAATTACAAATATCATTCCAAAAATATAGATATACAAGTGTTGCTATAGCAGTTCAGTGTTGCACATGTGGGTGAATCACTATCATCATCTACACTTGGATCCTGAGTTGTGTCATCATTTGATGCTCCAATTTTACATTTATAGAAATAACCAAGTCAAATTTTAACAAATAGCAAGGTCAGTTTTACACAAATAATAAAATCAAAATAAGTAAACTTGCTTACTGATTATTAAGCACCAGACAATTTCTTTTATCGTGTGTCGCATCAACTTTGCCATATCCATGACAAGGTTACCCTTGGGATTTTTTGTTTTCCCCAAAGCCTTTTCTTTGCCACCCTTCAACCTTTTGTTACACCCTTTTGCTCGCACTTGGTTCAGCTAAATGTAATTATGTTCATAATTACAAATTATGTTAACTGACTTGGATACACTCATTCTACCACACTCCATTTCATTGTTTCTTTTGGAACCATACTTCCTAATAATTTGATTGATTTTTTCATCCATATTACCTAAACATTAAAGAATGTTGAATCATTTGACTCGGTAAGAGTAAGTATGGCTTGTCATAGTTTATCCCTTCACTAGTATTATCAATTACATTACTTGATTTTGTCGTCTTTGTCCACCTCTTTAAAATGTATTTTGTAGGTAATTTGTCAAGATCATGATACTTATTCAAATAAGTTACCAAATGCCGACATAAGCTATCAAATAAGCTATCACATGCCAACATCGTAAACAATGCCTCTTATGTAAAGTTGACAATGGGTGACTGGTCCTCCTCAAATTTACTAACTACGTATAATTCATTCTTTTTACTACTACAATTCTTGCACTACAACCTTCTTTTGTAGATCAACGTTTTCCTTTTACATCTACATCAACTAATACTTTGCTCTTTCCTTATAACACACATACTATTTCCTACAAATCTCATCGTTTTTCACCCTTTTTTTCTCATTAAACTTTCGCACACTAAAACCAGCATACATTACATATGTATTGTAAAAAGTGTGAACATCATCTAATGTTTGAAATCTTGACCTAGCTTAGGCGTACACTCATCAGCTACTAGAGGAAAGTAGACAAAAGTTTTAACATTATTCACATCCAACCCCTCTATACTCAAATCATCCCCCTCAATTTTTATTTCAACATTGAACATGTTCTCAAAATCTATTTATGCATTATCCTCACAACTCCCTATTTCATAGTTCATGTCATCTATTATTAATAAACTTGAAAATAATGTATGTGCACATGCAATTTAAAAAAATTGATCAAATTTCATTTCATTATTTTATTTCATGGTCCATGTCATTATTTTCAAACAAAAAATAAAAATAAAACTACAATTAATGAAAAAGCTTGTCTACCAAATATTTACATAATTCCAGATTTTGCAATTATGGGTATGATGCAATTATGGGTATGCTCTCAAAAATTAATGTTTACTTGTTTAGGGAATAAGATTGAAGTATTAGAAAATGCAACAATTCTCATTAAATTCCAGCAATTCTAATGTTCATCCCAAAAAAAATAAAAATACATAAATAAATAAAATATGAACACCCATTAAATTCCAACAATTCTCACACAAGTGTAGTTGTTAAAAAAAGATCCATTTTAAAATTTTCTTGAGTATAAAAAATTGAAATCGCTTGCTACTTAACTTTTTTCCCAAATCTAAAAATAGTTTAAGGTTTACCGATGGTAGATAGCTTCGTGTTGCTTAATAGATCCTCAAGTTTTCAGATCGTTTGCTTTGTTTCAAAAGTTTTTTTTTTGTTTGAGGAGAGAGAAACACTGTGTGTATGCAAACTATTTTTAGATGGCTTTGTTAAAGTTGAGGAGGGAGAAGTCGAGTGTGTGGTTTTGTTTTCAGATGACTGTATTTTAAAGTTGAGGAGAGAGAAACCGTGTGTGTATACAATTAATTTTCAGATAACTTTGTTAAAGTTAAAGAGAGAGAAATCGTGTGTATATAAATAATACTGATTTAAATAGATATGTCACTTAAGTGAGTATTGTCAATTAAGAGAGAATGCTTCTGACTTCAACTCAATTAATGTTTCCCATGAAATTAATTATGACAATTAAATTAATTGAATTATTTATATCTTTTTATGCTATTATCGAGTAATAGAGAGAAGTAAGAGAAATATTTATGACACATGATAGGAGGAGTCAACGTGCTAGCTAGTTTTGAGTAAAAGTAAATTAAAATAATGAGACGGTTAATTTTCAAGTAATTTTGTGTTTAGTTCTTCATGCCAAAACTCTTGTATACAACGATAACGTGAGGAAAAATGTTTAGGCCGCCGACTCAATCATTGCATGCAAAAAAAATTCTTAGCTCTCCGGCTTTGGTCGAATTGACATAACTAAAAACATACGAAAGATAAGAGACTGATTGACAGGGACGATCGATCGACCGCAAGAATTTTATTAAGAGGGGTACATTTATAATTTCATAAAAATAATTAATTATTCTCTATTATACAACAAAGAGTCTCATTCGTAATATATACAAATATTAATTTCGTATTTATTATTAAATATTCTAAATTGTTAGTTTAATAACAGTGATTTATAATTAAATTATGATAACAAATTTAAATATATTATTTTATTTTACACTACTTGCAATATAAAAAGAATCTATTTGTGGGAGAAAAATTCCCAAATGAGACCTTTTTGTTGTGAAATATAGGGAATACTAAAATTTATCAAATTTAAATTTTAAAAGAAATACTTCATTCTAATTTATAAGGCCAACTTTGACTTTTAAAAATTAATTTTAGACATTTTAAAACTTAAAAGTGATGAGATTCATTGAAAATTATAAAATAATAAATCTTATAATTAGTAGTACTTATTAGATAATTTTTAAAATTTATCATTGTGTTGACTAAATCAATCTATGCTAATTTTGATTTTAAAAATATTTCAATTTTAAAAATTAAATAATGATATTATATTTTAGAACGAATGTAACATAAATATCATTACAAAATTATTTTTTAAAGTTACAAAATCTTTATTTTTTATTTTTTAATAGGGTCACTTTACCTAAATACCTCTATACAAACAAAAAAATTCAAAAATTAAGAAGGGGCACTTACTCCTCCTTGCCCTATTGTCCATCTGCCCCGGTGATTGAGGCCTCCAATTCCAAATAGTAAATATTTGGTATTCTAAAATAGAATTGGCACATTATAATTAGGAAATTGATATTTTTACAGGATTTTTTAATATTTTTACATAAAAAGTATTGTTATAGGTCTATAACGACGGTTTTGATCGTCGCTATAAGTCTATAACGACTGTTTATATGTGAAAATATCAAAAAATTCTGTAAAAATATCGCTTCCCTATAATTATATCAATATAGAACACAAGGGAGGTGTGTGACGCTTCATGTTCTTCTGTGAGATAAAATGATGTCATTTTTGTATAAAAACTTACACAATTATATGTATTGTCTCTTGTATCCCTTTTTAATATATATATATATATATATAGTCAATCTTACATATTGATATTCCAATATGAATTTAGCAGCGGTAGCAGGAGCAGAATCAATTAATTATGAGAGAGTTCTTTTGTTTGTTCTTTTTCTTTCTTTTATTTTTTTGTTTTTGCTTGTTTTTAAATATTTCCCGTGTAAATTAGTTGAGAGATTTCGTTCTCTGATAAAAAAATAATATAAAGATGGAATCCAAAGCATAAGCAGTTAAGTCACCTGTCACTCCATTATATATACTTTGAGACAACATGCTTGCATGCATGCACGTATCCATTTCAATTAATCAAATCCAAATGTAAAAACAAAGGGAAACAAATTATTTTAAACAAAATTGTCAGGGATCAATGACATAGGCGATGAAGCCACGCATGCATGTTTTGTCATATGGAAATTTGAAATACGTACCAGATAAATGTTGTTTCATTTTTCTATTAACGTTAGCATTTGATTTATTAAATTTCTGATATTAATATAAAAATCAAATAATCGATCTGTTTGAATATATCAATCATTTTGCTAAAAAACTTGTAATCTTCTGGTGCAGTTTTATATATCGATCAAGAAACTTGGTACTATTTTCTTTACTAAACTTACAAACTACGAATTGAACAGCAAAAAAAAAAAAATACTTCAAGTAATACTTGAAAAAACCATATATAATCAAATGGTTAATTAGACTATCGAGAGCATTGATGATAGACTCCAACCCATGATGCATGGGATATAAACTCTATAAAAATCACCCACCTACAAGGAATTTTGTATGCATTAATTAATTATTACGTACCTAAAGACAGAAATAAAACCAATTTTGTTGGAAAGAGTATGGACAACAAATAAACTAGCAAGTTGAAAATATCATATCATGTACACAAAATATGAATAATTCTTTATGCAACAAAGCCTGTAAACTTTTAACAAAACACAAATATATATATATATATATATATATATACATTGTCGCTTACGTGTATATATGCAAGTTTTTTTTCAAAAGAAAAAATAAATTTTATTGCTGAAAATTCCATATCTATAAGAAATAGAAAATGGAATATGACATACAAATCAAAGGCTGCAAAAGTATCAATCAAAGCAAAAAACAAATGATCACACAATTCTTCTAAAGAAAAGAGATCAAACTGAACACTGCCACAAACCAAGATGACAGAATCATACAAAAACAAATAAAAAATTTGTTCCCCTGGTGCATGAAAACAACAGCTGAATCACTTGCAATTATACTCATCAACAGCTGAAACAGTGTTACACAGCAACTCTACTGCTTCACTTGCTATTTTGCTGCAATTCATTTCTTCCTTCACTGCTGCAAGAAATCAACTGCTAAATCGACACAACAACACTGCTGCTTCACTTGCTATTCTGCTGAAATTCAATTTTTCCTCCACTGCTGAATGTTACTCTGCTGCTGCACTGACTTAAAAATAAACATACAGAAAATTTGATTCCCCTGCTGCAAGGAATCAACTTAAGTTGTATTACTTCTACTGTAGCACAGCAACATTGCTAAATCACTTGCTATACTGCTACAAATCATTCCTTCCTTCACTGATGAATTCATTTCTTGCAATTCCTTCAAGAATAAAACCACTTGCTAAACTGCTGCTGCACTGACTTAATAATAATAATTATAAGATGGAGCTACCCTTGCTTCCCCTCTGTTGAACAAATCCTGTTTACACCACTGATTGTAAACAATCTTCCACTATATATCCAAACACTCACAAACTTTAGACAAGTTAGTTCAGATTTTGCAAGTTAGTTCAGATTAAACGGGGTTTCGCTTACCTTTTGCCTATTCCTTGTCCTGTATAAGTACGTAACGAAAGACACTTAACGAAATTAAACATATAAATTCTCACAAGAAAAAATAGAACAAATTATTAACAAAATTCCTCTCCGGCTTTATTAATGCATGAGACTCTTTTTGTTGACCCAATAGAAGAGAGCATAAGAAAATTGCAAACATGATGTTTGAAAAGGTCTCTCACGTACAATTAATAATTATGTACCAGATTTATTCTTCTATATATGAAATACTCCACTTTTCTATATTAAGCTGCCTCCTGAATTAATCTTTCATATTAATTTTGAGCTTCCATTTCTTAATTTTCTGTATAATTAATTGCATGCATGTAAAGTTTTATTTCGATCCTCTTATTTAGACCATATATATATATATACATGAATGTCATCCCATTCCATTACATATATACATAAGATAATAAAATAAAATTCATCAACGATTAACAGATTTTTTCCAAAAATATAATTAGAGATACATGCAGCAACAATTATTGATTATTACCTTCTTTCAGTTGGCGTACAATAGTTATAATTATCAATTTATATTATTCCCCTCATTCGGCAAAAAGAATTCATTTCGTATCCAAAAATTAAAAAGAATTTTGTTCGACAATTTTGCAAAGATATAAGAAAAAAGTTGCTAATTTAGTATACTGAAATTATAAGGACAAACTCAAAGACATTGTATAAATTTATATACTACTATAAATCAATAAAAAGTATTTTTACAAACAAAATAAATAAATAAATCAAATAAGACCTTTTTATTTATTTATTAGAACACAGGGAATATGACAAAAAGTGATGTGGAAAATTAAATCAATTTTATGTTTGAATGTTTTTCCCAAAAGCATTTATACTTATTAATGTCGTTTTGTTATTAATTATTGGTAATTAAATATGATTATATATCGAGCATAAGATATCATAAACGCATGTCAAACTTATAACTACGTACGGCATATATAAAAAAATAATTTCTTTTAATGACAGCATCCTTGAGACCAATCACAAAGCAATACTTGATTACCAAGTTTGCTTAATGACCAATAATCCTAACGAAATACTTATTAACCAATTACATATTAAGATCTGGTGACCAAGTTTATCTCCATTGCTATTGCTAGCGCTGACCAATGAAAATAATAGTCTAGATAATTAATTAATTGTTAACAATTACATAAAAGATAATCGAATAATGTCGTCAAAATAAAAGATAAATATAAAGTGTATTATATATATATTATTCGAATTCTAGACGGAAAAAGAAAGAAAAAGGAAAAACGAAAAGAAAAGGATTAATTAAGGAAAGTACCGAATTAACCTAGGGTTAAAAAGGCTCAGTTAAGTCGGTGGTGGTATACGCCTCTATATAAACCTTCACTTTAATCGTAAACCAAAACTTACAAGTTCACAGCCCTCATCGGTACACACAGAAGAGGTGGCAAAAAAAGGAAAACGGGGGGAAAGAGAGAGGAAGTTAGATATATAGAGTGATAATGGGTGGGTTTGTGATTGAAACCCTGAACCATTAGGTTGAGATATTGTGTCTTATTCGACATTATCTCTCTTTGATTCCATTATGGCTCGTCAAGGGAATTTTTTTGCTGTCTTGGACGGTGAAGAAGACGACCAAGTTTCAATGCTTATTGAGAGCATCGCCGCCAAGGTTGAGCTTTCTTCACAGCCGTCCACGGCGGAGAAGAATGGCCAGAAGTACCCTTATTCTCCCGACTCTGGTAATGTGATCTCTTTTGTTTCTTTTTCTTTTAATATCTTAATTCGTTGTTATGCTAGCAGATCATGATTGGTATGTGGCTGACTAAATTTGTATATTTATTTATTTGTTGTGGAGGGGGCTTATGTGTTTTGATTATTTCTTCAAATTTTGAGTTTTATTGATGCATGGTAGGGCTTTGGAGATTTTTGTATTTAATATTTTGTCTGTTTCTATTTTGTTATACAATTTAAGTTGTTTTATTTTATTGGCAAAGGATGATGGATTTGTTTTCAAACACAGTATAACTATTTAATACCTAAGTTGTGCTTGTGCATGTCTTGGTTTTGGGGACTTTTCTTTATTTATATTTTGCGTTGTTACAGTATTTATTAACATTGTAATTTGTTTATAAGCAAGTGCGAATAATATCCATATTGGCCAGCGTGCTTATCTACCACTCTTCAATTCCTTTGTTTATATTATTCAACTTTATTGATAAATTTAAGGTTTGGATTTTTTTCTTTTAATATATTTTGTCACTAATCTATTTGACTATAAAATATAAATATGTAATAACGTAATAAAAATCAAGATAATTGGACCTGTTTGATTTTGTTTTATTGAAATGATTCTTGGTGTAAAAGTATACTTGCAATCATTGATTTTGTTTTATTTTCTGCCACTGAATTTTGATTTATGTGTTCATAATTCAATACAGGGAGAGCTGATAGAAGAAGAGGAAATGGGGGTTACAGTTTCTACTCAAAGAGATACAATGGTAATGATGCAGAACAGTCTGGAAACAGCCGTCCCGATGGTTATGGCCCGGAAAACGGACGTGCTGATGGCGATCGGTATCGTGCTGATGGCGATAGCGCTAATGGTGATCGGAATGGTGCAAAGGGACCTGATGGTGATTGTCAGGATAATGGACGTGCTGATGGTGATGAGGGGTGGGTGGAGGTTTACCGGCATAAAGAGGGTGGCCCGGATGATATGCAATTTACAAGCAGGAATCGGAATTATAGAGGTGAGAGGACAGGGTATTATGTGGATAATCGAGTGCGAAGATCACGAACTGGTCATGGTAATGAGAATCAAATTACGTCTGGTGATAATAGTAGTGCTGGGACTGAAGGGTAAGTGTTTTTTTTGGAAACTATCTTATTGATTGATATACATTGTACACTGAATTTTTTACATCTGTTGATAACCTCTCTGAATCAAAAATCTTTATTGTACAGTAAAAAAAAAAGCAGGTGTCAGATTGTAGATGCTTTTGAAGACATTGTATGCCTTCTTATTTGATACTAATGAACATGGGAGAATATCTAAATATGTTTTCATTCAATATCTTATTTTAAAAATACAGGGGGAAAAAATTGGTGTGTTGAAGAGAGCGGTATCAAGAGTGAACTAATATAGGTTACAGTAGAATAGTAGATAGTGGGTATAAATTGATGTTACCTCTAGTTTTCATAGCTTGTACATTAATTTTGAGACAGGAATGGTTCTGTGACCGCCGAAGTTTCTGAAGAAGAGAACCAGCAGCGAAAACGTAAAGAGGAGGGGCAAAAACAGAAGGCTGAGGAGCGCAAACGAAAAGAGGAGGAGCGAAAACGTGAGAAAGAAGCGTACGAGGAACGTAAACGGCATAGTGAGGAAGATGCAAAGGTATTGTTTCTGATTTTTTCCGAATTCTGGAAGCAATTCATTTTCAACCCCAACATAAACATTATTTCTTGGTGATACTTTTGCCAGAAAATGACTCTTAAGCAATATGAGGAGATCATTGAGAAGAACAAGGCTTTGGGAGTTTCAAAGTCCCAGGAGAGGAAAGTAACGCTGGACAAGGATTTTGAGTCTATGCAGGCTGTCACGAAAAATAAAGAAGGCGATATTTTCATCAAGCTGGTGAGTTAAATTTGGTCAGTCAGCTTCTACTTTTGTAATTTTTTGAGATGGTTGAAATTGATCTCATTATGTTGTTAATTGTAGAACTATGACAAGGACAAACTTGGGAAGAAGGATAGTGTTGGCAAGGATGTTAAAACGCGCAAGGTAATGGGCATCTGCTATGAAATATCAATTATCACCTCTGGGATGGTGTTAATTGTTTTCTACATGTCTGTTCATGTATCTATTATTTGGTGTCGCGTAATTTGAATAAAAGTCCATCCATGACAACCCACTGTTTTAACAATTTGGTTGTCATTAACAGACGCTGAGCATCGATGAATTCTTGAAACAAAGAGAGGAAGCAGAGGCTGAATGGCAAAAGCGTCAAATGCAGCGGGGCGGGTATGGCGGCCATGACAGAGGCCGGAGGGATGGCGGCCGTGACGGAGGCAGCAATGGGGAGCTAGAATCTGCTCCTGCAATGAAATCTCCTCCTCCTCCAATCGAGGATCTTCGTCTGTTTCCTACACTTTGTAAAGACCAAGGACTTGGTTAAAGCGCTGTTCATTTCTTTTCCCCGTTCTTCAAATTACAAGAGTCCTACTTTAGGCCGATATTAGGGGGTACTATTAGCTCTGGATTCTTATAAAATTATGATTACTGTTGCTTATTTTTGGTTTTACCTGGATGGGAACTTTTTGAATTGCTATCAAAATATTTTGGTTTCATATATTGCTTGATACTTTTTATGTGTTATATATATGTGTGTGTGTATATGTATATCTATACTGCTTAATACTCTTTACGTGTTATATATGGTGGTAGCTATGGTGAATGTTGGTTGTCATTCGCACTAATTTATTAGCATGAAACATTTCCTCAGTTAAACAAATTGCTCATTTTTCACTCAACAAACAGGTGTCACTCACATTACTATAATTTTTATTTTTTTAATTCGCACTAAAAATCTGGTATTCTTGTCAACGGACTGAGTCAGCTAACAAAAGATAAGACTTAGAGTTTTTAATAATTTTTATAACTATATGGAGAATCTAGTTGGAGTTACATTTGAGCATTATCTTTTCGATAGTAGTCAAGTAAATTCTGGGTACAAGTTACCAATATTATTTATCTTCTCTTCAAGATATATATTTTTCTCTTTATATTTGAAGGCTTAAGGAGTTGATAAAAAAAGCAACCAACTGTGAATATTATAATTAGAAAATTCCAATCATAGTAATTAATTAAAATTAAAATTTGCGCATTTATCATCGTGATAGCTAATGTAAACACTTATTTTCGGTTGTTGATAAATATATTTTTAACAAAATTTATTGATTTGACTATTTTATCTTACTTCGGCAATGTCAATCATTATATTTTTCAAGAGTGATAATCATATCTTTAATATTTCCCGCAAGATTTATTTTAGATAATTCTTAATGTCACTTTACATAACAAACACAAATGTTGTGGCGTGACTATATATTTTATTCGTAGGGTTACTTGGTCACACTTCCTTGATGATCGTTATTGCAATGAAGTTAGGGACAAACATTTATGGAATGAAGTTGCAACCAATTTAGAGCTAGCAATAGGACAGACCGAACTGACTGACTGACTGAAATCTTTTCGGTGTTTATTTCCTTCCCACAGTGGTTTGCTAGCAGATAACTTGTCTATACATCACATTCATCTCTTCCGTTAGTTTACCCGTCTCCTTTCTTTGTTATATTTTTTCCCATCAAATAATGTATATATATATATATATATATATATATATATATATATATATATATATATATATATATCTGTGTGTGTGTGTGTGTGTGTTTGCAAATTTTCGTGAAAGGGGTATTATAGAGAAGAGAATAGGTCATAATATATATATATGGTAGAATAATACTCCTGGTTATCTCATATGTAAATGAAAAATTAAAGAGCCTCTTTTTATCAATAATAATGTAAAATAACATAATATATTTAGATTTGTCACTATAAATTTATTATTATGTTATTGTTTTACCAGTAAATACTAATAACATTTTAAGTTTAAGGATAAAAATAAAAAAAATATACATATTTAATATTTGAAACATTTATAGATCGATGAGATTTTTTTTATGGAATTCTAAAAAAAGATAGTGATATTTGACACGGTTACACTATGTTTTGATTGACAAAATAAAAGTGTAAATAAAATAATTCATTCTTATAAAATAAAAAAAATATATATATTTAATTACTATATTAAAATGAAATAAATTAGTTTAATCTTTTCCATCTTTATGTTTTTTTTTTAAATATAAAATATTTTAATTGAAATAAAATAAATTATTTTATCATTTTATTTATTAACTCATTAATTTTATTATTTTAATTTAAACGTAACATTAAACTTATTTTTAAATAATAATTGACGGGTGATGGGTATAGAAATAGTGGCAGCATTCGTCCATCAATTCATCCAAAACGACGAACAGGACGTTAAGTAATTATAGGAGTACTAGTTTTGTGAGGTGTTCTAAGTGAAGAAATTAAACAGCTATAAGATCGAGAATGACACTACTGTCGTCAAAGAGTAGCCGGACCTATAACATGTACGGATGTTGTCAATAACATCAAGTTGAGATTTATTGAGGAAAGAGGAGGATGAACAGGACAGGAGAACCCCACATCCACCTCATTTCTCTATGGCTAGAGAACGATGGATGGATGAATCCAAAATTATTAATATCCCTTCTATCATTTAACCTATCCACGCCCTACTCGTTAGGGATGATAATAGTACAGTGCCATGCGCAGTGCGGTACAATAGCGATTAACAAGCGATTTAATAATACATCAATCTAAAAAACAATTGCACCAAAATCATATCACATCAATCCGGGTTCACAAAAATACACACCAAAGTAGCACCAGTTCATTTTCTTAAATCTCACCGCACGGTACCAACAAATAATTTATAAATAAAATAAATTAAAATCTTTCGAGAAGTAAAACTAAACCATTGATCAAAAGCGTTGTACCACTGATTCATGCATTTAATACAGTGCATTACTGGTTCAACCGCAAATATCAATACCGTACAACACTGTATTCAATTTATTTATATACGCACTAACACCGCACCAATCAAGCCTTCAATTCGATTATAAAACAGTTGATTCAATTCGATTTAACCAATTTTAATTCGGTTTTGGTTTAAATTGTTATCCCTACTCCTCATTCAATTATATTTTCTTTTATGAAATTTATATTAGTATAGTTGAATCTTAAGATTTGACCGACTTTAGATGAAAGGAAATTTAGATCTTCTTCATATGCCTCAGGATAGCCCTTCCCATAGGAACATCCACAATAAATTAGCGTGCTTAACAAGATCTTCTTTAATAGCAGTATCACTTTCACATACAACAATCCCTCATCCATGTATTAATGACAATAAATAAATTAATAAATTTTACCAAACAACATATATGAAACAAGGCATGATAGTAAATAAGTCCATAAATTACACCTAACAACAATATATGAAACAAGACATCAGATTTGAAGGGAAAAGGGAGAAAACTAAGAACAAAACTTACATTTTGTTAGATATTGATGATGTATTTTTGCAGGCTTAACCACTAGATTTGGTTGTTCCTAAATACTTGAAAATCAACGAATACGTAGAGAGTTGACCTTTTAATCCGCCTTCGATGGTTAAGTCGATAACAATAATGGAGGTGATAAGTCACCAAAGGTCACTCATTTGTATTTATAACTAATATTTTGATATATGTCAATTAGGAATTTTCCTCCTTTTAATTAGGCGGGAGCCATTATTGATAAGTCAGAATATATTTGGAGTGATGCGGATAAGAGCCCCTAGATAAAAGGAGTATAATCTTTTATGCATTTAGTTGAGGGAACTTGGTGTACTTCGATTGCATTTAGGATCACTTGATAGAGTTCAGGCTTAACTGCTAGGTCGGCCTGTTGGGTAATTGAGTATACTCGGGCCCCTGAGGGGGTTCAAAAAACCACTCTCTAATAGATATGTTGCCTTTATGCTAATTTTACCAAAGAATATACTTAAATTTATAACTATGATTGTAAAATAAGGGTTACTATTATTAAGCTTTCACTTGTGGCTCCTTTGATTATGTGATCACATATATATTTGATAGTTTAGCTTGAAATTAAACATATACACCCTGTTAACTTTATCTTTGTCAAGGTTAGAACCCCTTACCTCATGGTTATTATGAGAAGGGTCATATCATTCAGCCCAATGACCATAGGTACATATATTATTTGTATAAATTAATATTTAGAGATAGAGAAATTAGATAATCTACTTTTTTATTTTTTATTTTCATTTCATATGTAGGATATACATCTTAGGTAACTTAAATGAAAAGCGCAAGAAAAATGAAATGAAAGTTAATACTTCAATGAAACTTTCTTAACCATCCATTACAAATATATTTTAGCACGGTTGTTGATATTAATTTATCAAAAAAAAAAATCATGTTTATATTTATTAAGATAGCTTTTCTTTTCTTAAATTACTTTTATTTCAATTCACTTTATTTTCCTTAGCTTTTTTCATTCCTTTTACTTGTTTTGCCCAAGTTTTACGAATTAAACTCTACTACAATTAACGAGGCAAACACATACTAGACTTAGTAGCTAGTATTCGAACACCTCTTGGAAGGAGCTAAGAAATTTATTACACTGTTTGGCACGGGACTATAAAAAAATTCCACCAACTTCGGATATTTATGAGGATTGTTGTGACTAATGTACCCCTCAATATTATATTAATCTTATATTATAGAGAATTGAGATTTTTATAAATTAATTTGAAATTTTTATAAATAAATTTTATTTAATTTTCTAAAAATATTAAATTAATTTATAAAAATATTAATTATATATAAAAATTAATATTTTTATAAATTAATTTAATATTTTAATAAGTAAATTATATTTAATTTTATAAAAATATTAAAAAAAATTCGAAAATATTAATTCTTATATTATATATTAAACTTAGATCAAGAATGTTCTTCAATCTAGCAAATTAATAAAATGGAATTGATTCATGATTACAAGTCTGACCTACCAATTACAATTATAATATTAATACGATCATGAGAACTATAGGCAACATTTAATAATTAGATTGCGGATCTACAATCTATATATTTAATTTTGTACTTTACTTTCTTTCAAAATTAAGTCAGACTAGTCAAATTTTATTTTCCCAATGAAAATTAATCATTTATCATATTCAACACGCACTTAACCCCTTTCATCGATTATGTGCATAGAAAACCTGAACAACTTTTATATATATATATATATATATATATAAATTTGATTCCTTCGTATTTGAATAGAATAAGTCTAAATATATAAATTTTAAGACATAAATTTAAATATAAATTTTATTTTTATCATTAATAAATGAGACTTGACGCAAAAATTCATGATAAACCCGACTTTTTAATGGTTAATTAAAATCTTAATTTGGCAGAATCTATAGAATTAGTTCATGGATGTAACCATCCAGGATCACACACACACACACACACACAGATATATATATATATATATATATATATATATATATATATATATATATCCAAAGTAGGTGTAATACATCGCAAACTTGTTTTTATACAAGATTAATTAATATATTAAATTTTATGTATTACAATTTGCACAACTTGAACTAATATATTTTTTTTAAAGAAGGTTTAATTTAAGAGTCATGTTACATATGACGATAAATTTATGATGTCGACGGATGTGAATATTTGAGATAAAAAGAAAATAAAAAAGAACACACACATTATATATATATATATATATATATATATATATATATATATATATATATATATATATATATCTTTCTTATTTTGCCTAATTTAATTCATGACCCCTTGAATATATAGGGATTTTGTTTGTTCTAATTATAGAGATTATAACCGAACTTTACTTTCTTGGTTCATGTTGCCAACCTCACATATAACACAGGATTGAATCCAAATAAATATTCAGATTTCTTTTTTATTTATTCTTATTGGCTGTGTGACGCCCCCAAATTCGGGTCCCTTGAACCTCGGGTTCGGTGCTCACTATTCAACACTTGTCAAACATTCATAAAATACATCTTCAATATCTCGCGGAAAATATACATAATTGTATCACAATTCGTACCATCAATCCCAGGTTCCACTAACCTTAATACATAAACATTACCTTATAATACAAAAGGTTTACCACTTAGTAATAGCATCTAATTACATCTACTCGTTCAGCTTTACTTTGTCGTTGCACTTCTTATATTCATCGGCTTAACTGAAAAATAGGTCATGATATAGCAAGGGTGAGCAACTACTTTGCTCAGCAAGTTTAATTAAACAATAAAAGATATATCATGAATGAAAAAGATTTAGCTCTGGAAACTTCAACAATATACAATAATTGTGAAGACATGCAACTTTGAATAATATAATTCAATTAACATAACATACTGCTTCATCATGCTGAAAGGGTCACAAGACCATGAACACACGTTTTGAGTATTTACAATACCCTGTTGACAGTAAACTGTCAGTTCGTTTTGAATATTAACAATCATTTCGATTGACATATCCGGTGATGGGTACTTTAGGTGATCAGCCTATCGTACGTTTATAGAGTGCACAATATAACCATCTAGTTCGTTTTGATCGGGAATGTTCCATCCGACCGTAAGCTTATCTGCTTACTTTGCTCTGTTCATTTCAGCTTATCCCATCAGATTCCGCACCACAACAATATGGTTTGGACTAACTTCAATAATATTCAGATTAATGAATTTAAAACGTACATGGTCTAGCCGAAACAATTGGCATAGAACCCTCACTTAGAACAGTTCATAACAAGAACAGTCATAATATCACATGCAATATCTAGCTGAAACAAATAGCATAGATATTTCTCTTTAAACAGTTCATAATGTGAACGGTCATGCAAATGCACCTAAGTGCGATTGTCAATAACAATATAGATATGAAATAATTCTTAATAATTATTTCATCATGCATTAGAAATAAATTCCAATTTCTACATAAATAACTTGCGAAATAAATACAAGTTAAGGTTCAGAGAAACTTGCCTGTTCCGCTGACTACTGCTATTCAACTTAAAATTACTTCCTTTGGGTGACCTAATATTCAACAACATTGATCCTCCAATTAGCATAACACATATAGGTTTATTTAACATTAATAACCTTACCATATATGTCTTAATCATCTATCACTTAATCATAACCTTAAATCTCTTAATAATATTATCAATCCCTTGATAATATTTTAAATCACATAACTATCACTTCATTGCTTTATAATATTATCACCGTTGATAATATATAAATACCACAAATAATATTATTAATCGTATAATAATATTTTAACCATTTATTATTTCAATAATAAATCATCTAGTTCCTCAATATTATTAACCATTTAATAATCATCTTAATCTCTTCATTATCTCAACACTTATTAACATTATTAATAACTAAATAATGTTTTACACTATTCCCAAGGATATTATTTATCAAATAATATCTTAATCATTTATAAATATTATTAACCATTTAATAATATTTTATCATCTTACTAATATTATTAATCCTTTAATAATATCTTCTCCTCTCATTAATATTATTAACCATTTAATAATATTTTATCCTCATACTAATATTATTAACCATTTAATAATATTTTAATCATTTATTAATATTATTAATCATTTAATAATATTCTACAACTTACTAATATTATTAACCATTTAATAATATTTTATTAACTCATTAATATTATTAATCATTTATTAATATTCTACTCATTATCTAATATTATTAATCATTTAATAATATTTTATTCCCTTTATAATATTATTAATCATTTAATAATATTCTTCTCATAATCTAATATTATTAACTATTTAATAATATTTTATTCATATTGTAATATTATTAACCATTTAATAATATTTTAATCCTTTATTAATATTATTAATCATTTAATAATATTTTATTAACTTACTAATATTATTAACCATTTAATAATATTTTATTCATTATCTAATATTATTAACCATTTAATAATATTTTATTAACTTACTAATATTATTAACCATTTAATAATATTTTAATCCTTTATTAATATTTTAAATCATTTAATAATATTTTATTAACTTACTAATATTATTAACTATTTAATAATATTTTATTCATTATCTAATATTATTAACCATTTAATAATATTTTATTAACTTACTAATATTATTAATCATTTAATAATATTTTATTAACTTACTAATATTATTAACCATTTAATAACATTTTAATCTCTTAATAATATTATTATTCATTTAATAATATTTTATTCATTATCTAATATTATTAATCATTTAATAATATTTTATTATCTTAGTAATATTATTAGTCATTTAATAATATTTTAATCATTATCTAATATTATTAATTATTTAATAATATTTTATTTATTATCTAATATAATTAATCAATTATTTATCATTAAAAATACATTTATTCATTTAAAAATAAAAAAATAATAATAAAATAATTTTTTTATCAAGCCCGGGCGTCATGACGCCACTCCAAGGCATTTTGGGGCGTCTAGACGCCCATGGACAGAAGCAAGGGCGTACACTAGGGCGTCTAGACGCCGGACCATTTTTTTTGGCTGCCGGAACCTCTCTTACTCATTTGGTCATAACTTTGTCATACGGAAACATTTTGAGGTGATTCTTGAGTCTAAATTCATTAGAATTTCACGATCTACAATTTCACTTTATATCACAAATCCAAATTCCGAACGGAACTAGACTAAAAACGGCTTACAAGGACAAAGTGAAAACTAAAATCACAAATCCTTGGTTTTAAAGGTTCAAACTTGAATAAAATGAAATCTATTCATCCAAATGACACCAACTTAGTGTCGTTGTCTTTCTAACCTCTTGTATTACAACATTTCATAGTTCGATCGCATTTTTGAAATCGTTTTGACACAAAATTAAAGATCGAACCACTTAGGGTTTCAAAACGACCTACTTTGCGGTAAAAAAAAATTATAACTTCTTTGTTATTTCATATTTTTGTGAGATTCAAGTTGGGTTTTCTTATAAACTCATACATAAAACTTTCTACCCATATAAATCAAGTATTTAACTTGTACATTTTGAAATGACACAAAATATATTACATAGCCACATAGGATTTTACCGGTAAAGTTCGATATGAACATTTCTACCTTTTTTTAAGCATACCACACATACCAAATCATGATATAAACACATCAAACTATGAATATACATATGTAACATAGTTTAAGACTTCTAGACCATCAAAACAAGTTTTGATCGGTTAAAAATAGATTTTTAACCGTTCAAAATCGATCTAGGCTACAAAAATGAAATATGAGAAGGATAGAGTACTTTTAAACCTTTGAGATTTGTGTGCTCTTCTTCTTCTCCTACCAAAGTATGTGAGGATGCTACTTGACATTCACCAAGCCCTTCTTGTAGAAATTTCTCACACTCACAAGTGTATTCTTTCTTTCTCTCTTGAAAATGCTCTCCATTTTCTCTCTAAGAAATGCTACAAATGATCTAACCAACATAACAACTAAGAGTAGCACTCTATATATAGCACATTACTAATCCCTCATCAATCTACTAATCATCTTGTGTTGGTGAAATTAGGAGCTTAAGTGAGGTTACTATTGCATGAATGACCAATTGGAATGACTAGGGTGGTTGGCCAACTATGGAAAGAAGTGTGGAAGAAGCTACCTTGCAAAATCAAGCCACCCCATGTGGGGCCCCCATAAATCTCAGCAAAATGGGATTTAATCCCCCATTTTTGCTTTATTTTTATTGCATTTATTATACATATATACATCTATTTATATATATACATATATATAATATTTGACCAACATTTTGACTTGCTATTGGGCTCCACTTTGGACTCTAGGATATAATATATTGGGCTCATCTAATTAATTGGTTGGGCTCAATTTAATTAACACATTGGGCTAGCATTTAAATAACTATGCTACATTTAACTAAAATAAGCATTGGGCTTATTTAATTAATTACATGGACTAAAGTTTAATTTAATTACATAAGCTACTAGGTAAAATTAATTGACCTAGTTTAACAACTCATTTGGATTTAAAATACAATCCAATTAGATTTGTTAATTATAAGTCCATTGGACTCCTCAATTAAATTAGCTTACATAACCCTAGCACTTACAAATCATTGGGTTTGTTTTAATAAA
Organism: Hedera helix; assembly: GCA_947179155.2. NCBI lineage: Eukaryota > Viridiplantae > Streptophyta > Magnoliopsida > Apiales > Araliaceae > Hedera > Hedera helix. The sequence goes on from OX359271.1 coordinate 50,751,762, forward strand.
ACCCTAACACTTAATAATACAAGTAATTTGACTTGATTAAATAAATTCATTCACTATCCCTATCATCAAATTGGGTTTATAAAATAGTTAACCGTACACGAACAATTATTCCCACATTGGATTATCTCAAATAATTCATTTGCTTCTTCTTTAGCATTATTCATACAAGTAATTAACTTGCTTAATAAAAATCTTCTTAATTGCCATACAAGGCCAACATTCAAGCTTTGTGATTTTATCACATATGTGACGACCCCAAATCCGGGTTCCTTTAACCCTAGACTCGGTACGTCACGATACATCATCTTCATACACGTTCTATAACTAATGCGGAATATATAAACATAAATTGTTTATTCTACAACATTTCCCAAGGTTTCTAACCTTAACTTACATATATACCTTTAGATTCATAAAAAGGTTTACAAAATTACTTACATCATATAACAATTTAGTTATAATGAATAACACTATAATCTTGTCTTTTGCTTCTGCCTCCGTCTCTCCTCGGACATTCGTATTATTCTGAAATTTGTTATCATGATATAGCAAGAGTGAGCAACGACTTTGCTCAGCAAGTTTAAATACAATAACGATATATCATGATTGAAAGAAAGAACAAGCTTTCGGATTTTCAACAATATAATAATTGTGAAAGAGTACGAATCATAATTTCAATAATTGAATGACTGAATCAAGTAATGTTGAGTGTCAATAATGACCATGAACAATTTTAACTGAACCTTATGGTAATGAAGGTGATCAGCCTTTCATACCTGATGAACACATGCAACAAGCACTATGTGCGAATCAACAATTTAAAGATGTGGAATAATTATACAAAATTAAACCATAGCATGCTTGAAACGTAATAACTTGAATTTGAGTTAGGGACTTGAACAATAAAATAATATATCCTGCTCGAATATAAATTGAGTAGGGTTTAGGAAACTTGCCTGTTTGCTCAGCTACAATTAATGTCTAGCTTTAACTAACTGGCTTTGAAAGACCTAACATTAGTAAAGTTGGTCTAATAATTAGTACAGCGTATTTGTACAACTATACGCTCATTAAGAAACTTATCTACCATAAATAAGTACTAACACATAATTTACATCAGTCAAAACAATATTATTAACCTTATAGACCATCGATCAAATTAGGTTAATAATTTAATAAATTAGAAAATATTTTTCTTAAGTGTTGGACACTTATTAAACTATTAAACAATTTATTATAATTGTTTAAACAAAAGAGTTAAAAGACATTTTTTTTATTTCATTAAATCTAATTTCATTTAATTACTATTTATCATTAATTAAATAGTAAGTAATTAACTACCTTTAGTTATTATTTAATAATAAATAATAACTTACTAGATTTATTTATTATTTAAAATTAATCAAATAATAAATAATTATATTATATTAAAAAAAATAATCAAATATCTTTAGTTATTATTTAATAATAAATAATAACTAATTAACTAGATTCATTTATTATTTAAAGTTAATTAAATAATAAATAATAAAATTATATAGTAATACTCAAATAACATTAGTTATTATTTAATAATAAATAATAACTAACTAAATTTATTTATTATTTCAAGTTAATCGAATAATAAATAATTAAATAATCAATCTTAGTTGTCTTTAATTATTATTTAATAGTAATTAAATAATAATTAATTAATTTATCATCCTTGTTTATTATTTAATATTAATTAAATAATAATTAATTTAATCAGAAATTCAGAAGATATAATATTAAACTAACTAGATTAATATTTACAACATTTAAATATTAATCCTAAATATTTATTATATTTGAAAAATATAATATTAAACTAACTAGATTAATATTTACAACATTTAAATATTAATCCTAAATATTTATTATATTTGAAAAATATAATATTAAACTAACTAGATTAATATTTACAACATTTAAATATTAATCCTAAATACATATTATATTTGGGAAATATAATATTCAATACCTAAATATCATTTTTGTATTATTATTATTTTTGTTATAATTTTAAATTAATTTTTAAACATTTAACTTAATTAAAATTATCCAGAATGGCAATTCTGTAAATAAGCCGAAAAACGAACGGAGGGGCATTATCGTAATTTCACCGGGAAATCAACTTCCGCGCATTGCGCGCTTAGAAAAATAAACTGCCCAAAACGGCGCCGTTTTGAGTATCAGCCGAACGGCTTCCGCGCATAACGCGCGGGTTACCGTATACGCTCCAAAACGACGTCGTTTTGGCTCCGCGCATTTCCGGAAAACCGCTGGCGCGCATTGCGCGGCCAGCCCCTTTTTTTTTCCAGCTAGCAGAATGTGAATAGTAGTTTTAATACACTACTTTAATAAAAATTATACATTCAAGTAAGCTTTAAAAATCCAAAAAAAATACCAATCACCTAATATTAATTTATAACATGAAAATATAATTTTTCATGATTTAATAGTAAAAAAATTTTATAAAAATTTTTACATCACATAAACTACCACAAATCATAACTTTTTGTGTATAACTCCATTTTAAGTGATTCAAACTTTATTTTTCTCATGATTTAATGTTCTATAATATTATAACATTAAATCTAAATTTTATAAAAAATTATTTTTGGACATTATTTTGAGATTTGATTACACATCACCAAACACATATTTTCCATCATTAAAACTTTATAAAACATAATTTAAACTCATGATCAATTATAGAAGCATACATAGTATGATTTTAACCATAAAAATTACTATGTTAATATTTCTACCATAAACTTGAAAGAAAACAAGATTAGGGTTTATAAAATAATTACCTTGGTTTGATAGCTATTCTCCTCTTCTTTCCAAGTATGTAGTATAAGAAGATGTCATGAACTAGCTTAGACTCCTCCTCCTTCTCTTGCTATTTTTACTCTCAAATATTTTCTCACTCTCTCAAATGTTCTCTAGCTCTCTTTAGCTTGAGAAAAAAAAATGAAAGATGATAAATGACTAACTCTTTTAGCCTCCAAATGCAAGTATTCTTGCACTTCTATAGATATAAAATATATCTATCAATTCTAGCCATCAAGAGCCTAGCAAAGATACTAGCACAAGAAAAGCTTTAAGGACTAGAGTTGGTGAAAAGAGGGATGGTCCATGTATTTTTAAAAATCAATACAAGTAACCTTAATTTATTTAAATGAAAAATAAAAGAAATAACAATCAATTCATTTTCTCTCTCCTAGCACCATCATTGCCGGCAATACATGAAGAATTGTCCCAAAATGTTTGTCACTTTCTCATTTTTTTAATAAATAATAGTTTAATTAAGTATTTTTCAAGTGGGCCAATCATTGGGCTTTAATTTAAAATACCAATTGGGCTTCTATTAAATTGTTTGGGCTACTAAATTGTCAAATTTTATTATTCTCCACTTGGGCTACTAATTGACCCATGTTGGGCTAATTTAATAATTTACACATTAATTATTCAATCCATGATTAAATAAATAATTAGATTGAGTAAATAATTAAATACACTAACCCATTAATATTAAATTACTAAATGGACTAATAATATTATTAATAATATTTTACATTATTTACATTAATTAATTATCATATTAATTAATTTATAAAATTTAATTCACTCATTATATTCAATTTAATTGAATATTTAATTAATGACAACTTATCAATTATTTTGATATTAAAACTTTAGAGTGTGTTCGCTAATACTAATATATATAATCTATATATATTATTTATACACATTACTTTACCTCAAAAATAATTTCACAATAAATTATGAAATTAAAATAAATACAATATATAATTTAATATATATTATTTAGGCCATAAATTAAATTATTTAATACATTTACATTAAATAATTCATTTCTCATCAATTATGGAAATAATTCTATTTACCCAAAAATACATTGAAATAATAATATATTTACTCAATTTCTTATTTAAATAATTTATTAAATTATTTAATTAATATTACACAAATAATTGTATAATTCAATTTCTCACTCTCATAAATCATTTATAAGGATTTATAGAATATATTCATTTAATATATTCAATTACTATTTAAAATTACTTAATTAATTTAAACCCTTTTATATATATGTACATATATATGAAATTAAATATTGTACAATATATATAATTATTAATCTCCTTTAATTAATTCAACTACTTTATATAATTTATAATTATATAATTTACATAATTATTCCTCACAAATAATTTATCAACAATTTGCATAATTGTTGATTAATGAATAACTTAATTCCACAATAAACCTTTTAATTCAATTCGGATTAATTTAATATTAATCTATCTATTTATCACAATTTAATTAACCATTAAATTATGTTACTAAATATGCACGCATATATATATATTCATATAAATACATATTTAATTTACACGCAACCACGTCGCATAATTACATAACTCCACTAATTAATTCTCTTAATTTAATTAGACTTGTTGTTAGTCAAGTTTATTGAATTATCACTTTACTTGCTAACTTATCAAAAATTTTGGTATCACCATATCTAAGTTAGTCCGTTAAATTAAATTTGGACCTCTATTTATCTATCACTACTAGGTTATCAAACTCCAACCTTTATTAAATATTAAATATTTTATTTCTAATTCATTTAAATATCCGGGATATTACAACATAAGCTTCTCTTGAAATCTTTTTCTTTCTTTAGTTAATTAATTTAATTAACTAATTTAATACATCTCATCATACCACTTATCACATATACACATACTTCATACCTCATATTTTCTTATGGATATAATTAAATAAAAAAAAAAATTGGGTTCGTAATTTTCTCGGTCATTACATTCACCCCTCCTTATAAGGATTCTGTCCCCAGAATCACCGTTATAAGATTACTTAAGATTTTCTTATCATCTGATCTTTTCCTGACTCTTTTCCTCGTATATCCGGATTCATTTTACGGATAACTTACTCTTTATCTAACCAACATAATCCTTTGATTTAAAGACACTTTAATTTAATAAAGTATTCTATTTTCTTCGAGAAATTCTATTTATTTATTGAAATTCTCAAACAGATAGTATTCGAATCAAATAATACCTAAACGATTATATTATTGATCGAAAAATACCTGTCACCATGCTTCTTGACTTTCTTAATATTACTTCTCGCCTTGTTTTCCTTCTTCGGGCAGTCCTTAAATGGATGACCCATTCCCCCACAAATAAAACACTTTCTATTTTTCCTTGGACCAGGACAGTTTGAAGCACCGTGTCCTTTCCCTCCACATCTATAGCAACTATCTGTCCCTTTTAGACATACACCTATGTGGTTCTTTCCACAACTTTCACAACTTTCAATTTTTCGTTTGCCTTTTCTTTGACCATTCTTACCATTTTTATGGCTCCTCTTTCGTTTCTGAGCGTTACAATCTTCGCTACTATCTTTACCATTTTCTTCCTCACTATTATTTCCTTTCATCTCTTGATTATATGTTGACAACGATTCTCTCCTGCCTTCTGCTATGATTGCCTTCTCCAGCATTGTTGAAAATGTATTAATCTGAAGAATTGAAACCTTACTGTAGATCCATGGACTTAATCCTTGTTCAAACCTTCTTGCCTTTCGTTCTTCTGTGTCTACTTGATGTGGCGCAAATCTCGCTAGTTCATTGAACTTGGCGGCATATTCTGCTACCATCATGTTCCCCTGTTTGAGTTCTAAAAATTTTACTTCCATCCTTGTTTGAGTACTATTTGAAAAATAGTTTTCAAAGAATAACTCCTTAAATCGAGTCCACGCAACAATTCCTTCTCCTACTCGATTTTTATTAGCCTTCCACCAATAATTAGCCTCTCCCTTCATCATGAAGGTGGCAAATGTTGTTTTCTGTTCTTCCGCAACACGCGTAACTTCAAACACTTTCTCCATCTCTTCTATCCACGTCTGAGCTTCGATCGGATCTATTGTTCCTCGAAACTCCGGTGGTCCTACTATTTTAAAATCCTTAAAGTTCGTCAATTGATTTACCAGCGAACTTCCAACTGCTGGGGTTTGATTTTGAATTGCTTCTGCTAACATATTAACAAAAGTTTGCATCGGGTCTACCTGACCTCCTTCATTATTAACGGATCCTTCTGCTCTCGGGTTTCGGGGTTGTCTACGTGGCGGCATTGCCTGTTTTTAACACAAAACTTACGTTATTATCATACTTTTTGACTATTACAATCATTCTTATAGCATTTACTATTTAATGCTCACATTAATTACTTTAAAGCATATAAACATTACGCATTTTCTATTTATACGCAAACAGTAGTGCCTTGGCACATTACATTCTGAAACATTTATACATAAATGATCATATCCCATACTGACCACCAAAAGTCGGGATTTAACTCAACCACATATCCCACATACTCCTAGAGTTTGGGATTTACTATTATCTGTTGTCTCTTAGTCCTCTTATTCACTTCTTCTTCCTTTTATATACATATTTTACATTCCTTACCAAGGATCTTAATAACTCAAATGCTTTCTTCTTCTTATGTTTCTTACACGTACTTGATTGCTAAGTAGTGTATCACTATTCTTCTTTAATTTCTCCTCATCCAGAAAAACTTCACTATCATGCTAAACATTGTCATTTATTCCTCATTATATCCTTCATTAGTCTTATACCCAACATCGTATTCTTGAAAATTTCTCATGCTGTTTATCAGCTTCTTCCTTTCTTCCTCTTTATGAAGTCTCTGTATCTTTAAAACAAATACTCACACCTTCTCTGATAATGATTCCCTTTAAATCTAAGTAACTGTGGTGCCACAAACGTGATTACCAACCTTATCCTTCTTTAAATCATAGCTTGCTCCTTGATGCAAGACTTCACTATATAACACAACCTACCAGTAGTATTCAGAATAACAATACTGTCCTCACACAATTCTCAATTCACTGATAACTAAATCCTTATCTATGACCTTGTTCTATCCTACATTACAAATTGTTCATCGAACTTACCACACAGTATGAGTTCAGGAACTTACCACAATCGCGTGGCTTGAGGAGCTTATCCTAGTCAGACCTTAATCGTCCATTCGCTGAGGGGCTCCACCATACAATTATGAGTCACGAACTTACCATACGTGTGAGTTTTAAGAACACGCACCTAATCTCAACATTCTCTACCTATCCGATATATTATGAGAAAAGACTCACCTTCTCACCATATATACATCGAATAGCGCGACCCAAGATTCCAATGATTATCATAATTAGGAAGCTAAGTGGTTGTCGAACTAAACACAATCTCCTGCCCATACAAGAAATTGGTCAACTCGGCCACTATATTACTATAGGAAGCTAAGCGGTTCTAAAACCAAGCACTAATTCCCCGCCCATACAAGGAATTGCACAACTCAACCACTAATATGAGTCCTCAAATAAAATCTACAACCTCTAATTTTCTTATTAACTTAGTATGAATTTTCTTAATCCATACTTTAACACATAACTCCTCACGAGGTCAACTTCGTAGATCATTTCACGATCTTATTATTGTTCTTTCTACTACACAACAATCTTATTATAAGATGTCTTCTATCACTTCTTTGATAACTTCTTTCAGATATTTATTCCTTGTCTCGGGATTTTCTCCAATTTCATTGATTCATTCCTTAAAAGCGTCTACTATTAGACTCATCAATTGTCTGTAAGGAATTATGGTCTAATTCCTTAACTTTCTTCCTTATTGTCTAGAGCATTCTTTCTTTAGAACTTTCTCTTGACATTAGTGTTTGCATAATACGGTAGTATTATTACCTCTCTATAGATTTTAGGCATATACCTTTAATGCCAACACATAATCCATCACTTAAAATTTGTTAACATATCCTTCCTTGGTACGTAGTACCCTATCATTTATACAGCTACACACTTTTAAGCATTCTTTTGCTTATTAATCATACACACAATTATCAGTCACCTATCTTCAGATCGTTTGATAGCCTAACCGCTATATCTCGATCTTCACATTCAACCCACATTCTTCAAACTTTAATCTTATCGTCACCTTGTCTTTCTATCATCCAATTGCATATTTAATAAACATCTTAATATGCATCATATTAGTACTTAGTACTATACTTGTTCTCAGCACCATGCTAATAACATATCCCGCTTCTTAACTCCAAAGTTGGGATTTTCAAAATTTTATAACTTCTTTCATCATTTGCATAGATCAAATTCAATCTTACAGATTAGAAAATCATCCGATTTTTAAATCTTCTAAAATAACTTCCAAAACGTAATTCTTCAAACATATTCTCTAAAGTCAAACTCCCAAAGATATATACTTCCAAAGTTAGACTCCTCAACATACACTATTATCATTCTTATGTAATTCTTTATCATGCTTATCTCTTCCTACCATCACTTTACTTTTTCTCAATCACTTCATCATTATCTACTTTTATGATTGACTCCAAAAATCTGCTCATTCTTCTATCATTCATTTAACTCTTCCACAACTTATGTGTTTAACCCATCATTTCATCTCTATTTACTCTGATCATCTTTATTACCACCGATCCATATAGATCAATCTTCTCAAGATATCATCAATGTCCTCGAATCATTCCTTAACATCACTTCCTTCTATTTTACTTAGCCACATTTACATCTGATCACTTCTTCTTATCTATTCTCCATAGATTAAGTATCTCTCAATCATTACTCTCTTTTCTTCATCATTGCTTAACTCTAACATTCGGATCATCTTCCGAATCCTCATACTCTTCCGATCTAATAACAGATCTTTTCTTACTTACACATAACTTTTCTTACTTGATGAATTTTCCACAATTCATCTCCTAAACTCTTTATGAGTTTTCTTGTCTTCTCTACGGTCATAATCCAAAGGTTTTTCCCCCACCTAAGGTTTATAACCTACAGCTCTGATACCAACCTGTGACGCCCCCAAATCCGGGTCCCTTGAACCTCGGGTTCGGTGCTCACTATTCAACACTTGTCAAACATTCATAAAATACATCTTCAATATCTCGCGGAAAATATACATAATTGTATCACAATTCGTACCATCAATCCCAGGTTCCACTAACCTTAATACATAAACATTACCTTATAATACAAAAGGTTTACCACTTAGTAATAGCATCTAATTACATCTACTCGTTCAGCTTTACTTTGTCGTTGCACTTCTTATATTCATCGGCTTAACTGAAAAATAGGTCATGATATAGCAAGGGTGAGCAACTACTTTGCTCAGCAAGTTTAATTAAACAATAAAAGATATATCATGAATGAAAAAGATTTAGCTCTGGAAACTTCAACAATATACAATAATTGTGAAGACATGCAACTTTGAATAATATAATTCAATTAACATAACATACTGCTTCATCATGCTGAAAGGGTCACAAGACCATGAACACACGTTTTGAGTATTTACAATACCCTGTTGACAGTAAACTGTCAGTTCGTTTTGAATATTAACAATCATTTCGATTGACATATCCGGTGATGGGTACTTTAGGTGATCAGCCTATCGTACGTTTATAGAGTGCACAATATAACCATCTAGTTCGTTTTGATCGGGAATGTTCCATCCGACCGTAAGCTTATCTGCTTACTTTGCTCTGTTCATTTCAGCTTATCCCATCAGATTCCGCACCACAACAATATGGTTTGGACTAACTTCAATAATATTCAGATTAATGAATTTAAAACGTACATGGTCTAGCCGAAACAATTGGCATAGAACCCTCACTTAGAACAGTTCATAACAAGAACAGTCATAATATCACATGCAATATCTAGCTGAAACAAATAGCATAGATATTTCTCTTTAAACAGTTCATAATGTGAACGGTCATGCAAATGCACCTAAGTGCGATTGTCAATAACAATATAGATATGAAATAATTCTTAATAATTATTTCATCATGCATTAGAAATAAATTCCAATTTCTACATAAATAACTTGCGAAATAAATACAAGTTAAGGTTCAGAGAAACTTGCCTGTTCCGCTGACTACTGCTATTCAACTTAAAATTACTTCCTTTGGGTGACCTAATATTCAACAACATTGATCCTCCAATTAGCATAACACATATAGGTTTATTTAACATTAATAACCTTACCATATATGTCTTAATCATCTATCACTTAATCATAACCTTAAATCTCTTAATAATATTATCAATCCCTTGATAATATTTTAAATCACATAACTATCACTTCATTGCTTTATAATATTATCACCGTTGATAATATATAAATACCACAAATAATATTATTAATCGTATAATAATATTTTAACCATTTATTATTTCAATAATAAATCATCTAGTTCCTCAATATTATTAACCATTTAATAATCATCTTAATCTCTTCATTATCTCAACACTTATTAACATTATTAATAACTAAATAATGTTTTACACTATTCCCAAGGATATTATTTATCAAATAATATCTTAATCATTTATAAATATTATTAACCATTTAATAATATTTTATCATCTTACTAATATTATTAATCCTTTAATAATATCTTCTCCTCTCATTAATATTATTAACCATTTAATAATATTTTATCCTCATACTAATATTATTAACCATTTAATAATATTTTAATCATTTATTAATATTATTAATCATTTAATAATATTCTACAACTTACTAATATTATTAACCATTTAATAATATTTTATTAACTCATTAATATTATTAATCATTTATTAATATTCTACTCATTATCTAATATTATTAATCATTTAATAATATTTTATTCCCTTTATAATATTATTAATCATTTAATAATATTCTTCTCATAATCTAATATTATTAACTATTTAATAATATTTTATTCATATTGTAATATTATTAACCATTTAATAATATTTTAATCCTTTATTAATATTATTAATCATTTAATAATATTTTATTAACTTACTAATATTATTAACCATTTAATAATATTTTATTCATTATCTAATATTATTAACCATTTAATAATATTTTATTAACTTACTAATATTATTAACCATTTAATAATATTTTAATCCTTTATTAATATTTTAAATCATTTAATAATATTTTATTAACTTACTAATATTATTAACTATTTAATAATATTTTATTCATTATCTAATATTATTAACCATTTAATAATATTTTATTAACTTACTAATATTATTAATCATTTAATAATATTTTATTAACTTACTAATATTATTAACCATTTAATAACATTTTAATCTCTTAATAATATTATTATTCATTTAATAATATTTTATTCATTATCTAATATTATTAATCATTTAATAATATTTTATTATCTTAGTAATATTATTAGTCATTTAATAATATTTTAATCATTATCTAATATTATTAATTATTTAATAATATTTTATTTATTATCTAATATAATTAATCAATTATTTATCATTAAAAATACATTTATTCATTTAAAAATAAAAAAATAATAATAAAATAATTTTTTTATCAAGCCCGGGCGTCATGACGCCACTCCAAGGCATTTTGGGGCGTCTAGACGCCCATGGACAGAAGCAAGGGCGTACACTAGGGCGTCTAGACGCCGGACCATTTTTTTTGGCTGCCAGAACCTCTCTTACTCATTTGGTCATAACTTTGTCATACGGAAACATTTTGAGGTGATTCTTGAGTCTAAATTCATTAGAATTTCACGATCTACAATTTCACTTTATATCACAAATCCAAATTCCGAACGGAACTAGACTAAAAACGGCTTACAAGGACAAAGTGAAAACTAAAATCACAAATCCTTGGTTTTAAAGGTTCAAACTTGAATAAAATGAAATCTATTCATCCAAATGACACCAACTTAGTGTCGTTGTCTTTCTAACCTCTTGTATTACAACATTTCATAGTTCGATCGCATTTTTGAAATCGTTTTGACACAAAATTAAAGATCGAACCACTTAGGGTTTCAAAACGACCTACTTTGCGGTAAAAAAAAATTATAACTTCTTTGTTATTTCATATTTTTGTGAGATTCAAGTTGGGTTTTCTTATAAACTCATACATAAAACTTTCTACCCATATAAATCAAGTATTTAACTTGTACATTTTGAAATGACACAAAATATATTACATAGCCACATAGGATTTTACCGGTAAAGTTCGATATGAACATTTCTACCTTTTTTTAAGCATACCACACATACCAAATCATGATATAAACACATCAAACTATGAATATACATATGTAACATAGTTTAAGACTTCTAGACCATCAAAACAAGTTTTGATCGGTTAAAAATAGATTTTTAACCGTTCAAAATCGATCTAGGCTACAAAAATGAAATATGAGAAGGATAGAGTACTTTTAAACCTTTGAGATTTGTGTGCTCTTCTTCTTCTCCTACCAAAGTATGTGAGGATGCTACTTGACATTCACCAAGCCCTTCTTGTAGAAATTTCTCACACTCACAAGTGTATTCTTTCTTTCTCTCTTGAAAATGCTCTCCATTTTCTCTCTAAGAAATGCTACAAATGATCTAACCAACATAACAACTAAGAGTAGCACTCTATATATAGCACATTACTAATCCCTCATCAATCTACTAATCATCTTGTGTTGGTGAAATTAGGAGCTTAAGTGAGGTTACTATTGCATGAATGACCAATTGGAATGACTAGGGTGGTTGGCCAACTATGGAAAGAAGTGTGGAAGAAGCTACCTTGCAAAATCAAGCCACCCCATGTGGGGCCCCCATAAATCTCAGCAAAATGGGATTTAATCCCCCATTTTTGCTTTATTTTTATTGCATTTATTATACATATATACATCTATTTATATATATACATATATATAATATTTGACCAACATTTTGACTTGCTATTGGGCTCCACTTTGGACTCTAGGATATAATATATTGGGCTCATCCAATTAATTGGTTGGGCTCAATTTAATTAACACATTGGGCTAGCATTTAAATAACTATGCTACATTTAACTAAAATAAGCATTGGGCTTATTTAATTAATTACATGGACTAAAGTTTAATTTAATTACATAAGCTACTAGGTAAAATTAATTGACCTAGTTTAACAACTCATTTGGATTTAAAATACAATCCAATTAGATTTGTTAATTATAAGTCCATTGGACTCCTCAATTAAATTAGCTTACATAACCCTAGCACTTACAAATCATTGGGTTTGTTTTAATAAAACCCTAACACTTAATAATACAAGTAATTTGACTTGATTAAATAAATTCATTCACTATCCCTATCATCAAATTGGGTTTATAAAATAGTTAACCGTACACGAACAATTATTCCCACATTGGATTATCTCAAATAATTCATTTGCTTCTTCTTTAGCATTATTCATACAAGTAATTAACTTGCTTAATAAAAATCTTCTTAATTGCCATACAAGGCCAACATTCAAGCTTTGTGATTTTATCACATAAGCTTCTCTTGAAATCTTTTTCTTTCTTTAGTTAATTAATTTAATTAACTAATTTAATACATCTCATCATACCACTTATCACATATACACATACTTCATACCTCATATTTTCTTATGGATATAATTAAATAAAAAAAAAAATTGGGTTCGTAATTTTCTCGGTCATTACAGGCTGCTAATTAGGTATACTTAATAACTGAAAATATTTAAATGTTATGACATGATTATTTTATTTTTTCAGTTCTAACGTGAGTTCCTCTCTTTATCCACCAGTCATTTATATATATATATATATATAGATACCGACTTAAGATCCCTTTAGCAGAGTATGTATATATATGCCATGAAAGGAGTTATTTATTTATAATATATGAATTAAATTGCATTATGGAGTATTTAGAAAAACTTTATTTATATCCAGTTGAACTAACTTATATTTAAAAGACTTATCAAATATTATTAGAAAATGCTTAATTAATTCTACAAATATTTACTAGAACGTAGAGGCACAGAAACATTGAAAGTTATTTACTTGAGAGATGTTTAGAGTTAATATTATCAATTTATTTATTTATTATTTGTAAATTTTAGTATTTCTATATAGTTACATTATTATAATCGTAGTCAATTTCAACACAAAAAGAAATTAAAATAAAAAAGAAAAAGTTAAAGTGCGATTTTATCTTCTTTTTGTTTGTAGTGTAGTGTAGTTGATCTAAAAGAAAGACAGTTTTCTTCAAACTCTGTCGGCAAGCAAATGACAATTAAATAACAATTCTGTTGGACTGCGTTTTCAAGCTTCAATTGCTTACCTACAAGTAAGGCTGCAAATCGAATCAAATAGTTCGAGCTTGATTCGGACTCGACTCGAAAAAATATGAACAAGACTCAAATTCGTTAATAATATGATTCAAATCTAAGCACAAAAAATAGTTCGAATAAAAATACGAGTAGAATCTGAATAAGGTTATACTCGACTCGTTTAGAATTCAAACTATTCGAATTTTTAATCATGATCCGATACATAATCGATTGATACATATTCGAATATATACTCGATACATTCTCTTATAATATATACACAATTAAACAAAATTTGAATAATTAATTATTATTTTATTTTATTTTTGTAATTTTAATATTAATTTTATATATTTAAAATGTAAGTATAATTATATTTTTTCATTTCTAAGTAAAATAATAAGTTCACTTAATAATTTTATGTATTATAAAACTAGTTATTATGTGAAGACTCGAATTCGAGTTTGAATTTGACGTTCGCGAATAGTTTAAATATAATTCGATCCGAGTCGAATCGAATTCGAGTAACGAAAATTCGAGTCGAACCGAATCTGAGTAAATTTTTTTAAATATAGTTCGAATCCGAGTCAAATTCGAATACGAATTTAACCTTACAAGTCGAATCTGAGTAGTTTAAAATTCGGATCGATTCGGCTCGTTTGCAGCCTTACCTACAAGCAAAGTAGGCTAAGTAGCAAACAAAATACATTTTATTTTATTTTTACCTTTTTTCTGAACAATAAAGAAATTAGCAAAAACCAAACAAACAAAACAGAAAAAATAATATATATTTTATTCGTTACTTACCTAGCGGAATAATAGTTAAATTGTAATACTTTAAATAGTTAATTATTATACTAAGGACAACATGATAAAACCTTAAATCCATAAGAAAAATAAAAACTTTTAAAGAAAAATTCATATAATGGTCAAAGATTGTATCTAAAAAACCCTAAGATAACATATTTATAGTACTAAACTATTTTCTTACAACTAATTGAAAAAGGTAAATAATTAAATCCTACGCTAAATAAAATTATTAAAATTAAAGCCCAAAACATAAATGGGGTCAAATATAAATTAAACTACTAAATTTACCTAACTAGTAAATAAAAATATACAAAATTTATTAATTCTTCACACGTGCTAAAATAAATAAAAATTCGAATCTTCATTTTATTTTTCACCATATTAGTCTCCCTTTCTAAGAAAAAAATTCATCCTCAAATTTGAAAGTAAACTAGTATCAAATACTAAGAACGAATCTTCAATCTTCGTGGGATCAAAATTCCATGCACTTTCTTTTCAAAGAATAATATTGAAAATAAATAAGAGAAAACCAATACTTTTATGGGGAAAAGATACGAGTAATGATGTTTTGCAATGATCCATACAATGACATTTGTAAAAAATGGTGGAACTCACCATGTAAGTGTTGGGTCTCACCATTTTTTACAAAGGTAAGTGTATGGATCATTGGCAAAATCATTGTACATAGCAAAACTCCCTTTTATATTACATGCACGACAAAAAAAATTGGGAACAATAAAATCAATAATTTCAATGTTCTCAAACACTATAATAATCTCATGACCAAATTTGATAACTGTAGTATCCTTACGTGTAGTATCTCCATCCTCAGATTTTGAAATATCTTCTATACTTTCTTTAACAATGAACAACTCATTAGAAACTTGAGAGTCTTTAACTACACTAACTTTAATTTCAAATTGAATTTTTTTCAAAACAACACTCATTTGAGCTTCCAAACATAGAAATTATTCAATATGTTGTATACCAATAGACTTTTAAAACTCATAATACGTAATCAAGTACTCTACTTTTTCACAACTATTAATCTCATACTCATCTAATTTAAATTTTAACTTTAAAGATCTTGTAGTAGTATGCATGTTTGAGTGGTAAGAAAATAAATAAATTCTCTTCTTTTCACAGTAAAAGTTATAAATATTTTTAGAACCAAAATAGAGGGCACGAGAGGTGAGAGCTATTTCACGCTCTTGCATGAGATATTCCTTTATAATAACAATATTTTGAGAAATTATAAAAATATCCTTTTATACGTAACATAGGAGAAATTGTATTCAATTATATAAAACGACATCGTTTTGAAGGTTATCTCATGCAAGAGCGTGAGGTAGCCCTCACCTCCTTTTTTTAATACCAAAGTATTCACCATGAAAATCATCCAACCATAACGAACCTAGTAAGATATAAGCTATATTCATAGGCAAAACATGACAAACCACCTTAATTGTATATCTTTTAAATTTAATCGGAACAATGCACCAATGTGATACAGTGATTGATATATTATTAAGCTAAGAAATCTCAAAAGGATAAAGAATTGGTTTGAACTAGAGATTTGATTCTTTCACAAGCTTGGGTGCAATTATATTAAAATCATTATATTTATTAAGACCAAGTTTGCACACCCTTAATTTGTAATGAATAAACGTGTGGAAAGTAGATTTGAGTCACGAGTTATTATGTCGAAACATTTTAGGATTGAAAATGTTTTCCACCATTATAAGAATTTTAAATTCGCCAAACAATTCAATTTTTAGCGGTTAAAACTGTTTGAAGTATAATTTGGGTGTTAAATTAAAATTCTCCAGGCTTTGGGAGATGTATGAAACCTTTGGGGTTTAGTATACAACTATTAAACCTTGAGGTTTAAGAAAATAATTTAAGATCAACCAAGAGGTACGAAATTGAACGTTGTCAAATTAATCACCATACGCTACTTGTAACTTGAAATTTCGCAAAAGAAGATACTTACCGGATGACGACTTGAAGCTTTATCTGTGGCTTTAATTAAGATAAACAGTGTTTTTTTTTCCTTTTTTCCTGATAAATGAAAATTACTTTTAGTCTTGGTGCATGAGTTACGCAATCTTCAGTTTTAGAATTCAGTTTTCACCAAAAACTAAAAAGTTTTTCAAATAATACACAATATACACTCAGCTATTACCTTATTCGGATACAATTATCTAATCGTCAATGCCAATTGATGCAGCGAAATAATTATTAGATTATAACTCTTTAACACAAACGTGAATGGTTAGTTATTGTACTAACGCTAACATAATAAAATATTAAATCCACAAAGAAGATAAAAACTCTAAAAAAAAAAAATCATATAATTGTCAAAGATTGTATTTTAAAAAACCCTAATATAACAAATTTATAATAATAAACTACTTTTTTATGACTAATTGAAAAAGATAAATAATTAAATACTAAGCTAATAAAATTATTAAAACTAAAGTCCAAAACATAAACAGGTCAAATATAAATTAAACTGCTGAATTTACCTCACTAGTAAATAAAAATACACAAAATATATTAAATCTCCATACATGCTAAAATATATGAAAATTCGAATTTTCATTGTTATTTTCCATCGTATTAGTTTTTTTCTTTTTTTCTCTCTAGACAAAAACTCTAACCTCCATCTTAGATCTGAGAAGGGCTCTCCTTATTTTGGAAAGACCCTCTCCTAGATCTCTCTTCTTGTGCTTTAATATATTTTTTCTTTTTGTGGAGTTTATTTTTTCTTTTTGTGCAACTTGTTTTCTTCATGATATGACTGATTTATTTTTCTTTGTGAGAGGATTTTATTCTCATCTCTTAGGAGATTTTACTTTATCCAGTTGAGAGATTTTTTTTTATCTATGAATTTTTTTTCGGTGCATGAATGATTGAAGATAAATTATTCATATTTGGGTGTGGTATTATCATAACAGTTAGTTCTTTCTTTGCTCATATTGAAGAACTGTTCAAATCTATATATTCTTGTTATAACTTTTGAATTATAACTGTTTTTTAGGAATATATCTAGTGTCCATTAGTTGTTGTTATGATTGACCTTTTTTCTGATTATATGTTATTATATTTAAAAGGATTGCTATTTTAATTCTTTATGTTGTAATTTTTTTTATCGTTTGGAACAATTTACAGTTGCAATATATTTGTTTCAGTCAATTAAATTGTTTGATAAAAAAAAATAGAAAAAATGTTTGAAAAATCAACAAATGCGTCAAAAGATATTGCTATTAAATTGCCATATGCCGGTGAGTGAATATGAGATCCCAACCAACTAAATTGATGTGATTTTTTTTCTCCTTATAATTAACTCCAAATACAATTAATTTTCAAATATTTTGACTAAAAGAAGAATTAAAACAGTGTAAAAGAAGAAAAAGTAGTTGAATTAGTCCAACCACTGAAATTAACGGAAGAAATTGACAAAAAGGAATTCCATTAGCTGATCAATCAATTACTTTCAAGAGTCGAATTGTTCCCTAACAATCATTCCTCCTAATTGCTGAATTGGTGGATAAAGTTAATAAGGAACAGTAAAAAGCAGATTACTAGACTTCAAAAAAATTAAAACCATTTGCATGATTGAGACCGACCTTATCTTTAACATTTAACTTTAAAGGGTTGGCTTAATATATACTCAAGCAAAACCTTCTTCTAAGGTGGGTTTTGACCTTAATTATTAATTACGAGTAGTAATTTAGTAATAGTTTTGAATTGTGGTGCTTCCCTGAAACATCTCTCCACCTTCTAAGAGAGATGATGGAGAGATGATCAAACCTAAACCCACACGTCACACAAGGTTGAATTAATATGCCCAAGGCCACTAATTAAGCCATTAATTTTGGATTTTTTTTTTTATAAATAAAAGCTCACTTTCAATTTATTTTATCAAATTTTAATATATTAAACTAATTAAATATTAACTTGAATTTTGATCTTCCCGTAAAAATATAAAACTATTCATAACATCTCTGCTTAAAACAGTATACTATAATTTTGAGACAAATAAAATATAACAAGTATAGTCATATTATAACAGTATAATACTCCTGACTTGTTACTCTTTTGCTCTTCGCTTTTTTCTCCTGAAAGGATTAATTCTATGGTGGAAGTTTACTATTCAAGTATTTAAATACCCAAACTTGATAATTGGATTTTACTGTATATATTCAAAGAGGAGAATAAAACTATGAAGTTAGGTTCCATGGCAAAAGAAGAGAGACAAGAGTGGATGTTTATGATGTTATTAATTATACACTAGTAATTTGTTAATCAAGGTGGGTGGATGAGATTTTTGTACGTACATATGTGCATTGGATTAAGTTATAGTTCAATAATAGGGATTAATTAATTAAGGTTAAACAGCATATATAAAATCAGCAAAATTAAAGATAAAAAAAAATATTAATTAATATTATATTACTCGTGTATACATAGACTATATGCATACTACAACTCCTTCACTTTTCCTTGGTGGAGCACTGGAGTGTATGGTTGAATTATTGAATATAGATACGGACAAATCAATGTCCGAAACACTTTAAATATCTTCAAAAATATTTCAATTTCCCATTACCACGTAATGCAACTTTTGACAGTTGTAGTATGTGTTTAATATTTTAAAATGAAGCAATTATTCCCTCATTTTAAATGAATTTTCATTAAGCGCGAACGTCACGTATCATATTAACTTTTAAATTATTTTTTGTAAGAAAAAATTCATTTAGAAGTATATATACAAGCAAAAATAAAACATAAATTTTATATCTGATAAATTTAAGAGGGTGAATTAATTAATAAATTTAATAAAATTTAAATTTAATAAATTAATTTTTTAAATAAAAATATAATTTAATATATTTATTAGATTAATTTATACAAAAATATGTTAAATTAATATGATGGATTGATGTGTGACATAACAGATTTTTCAATTCCGCTTATGATTAATTGATGTGCAATAATAGATCGTTTACCTTCGGATAGTCATGAACCATGCACTAGCCATGCAACTTCATTTTTCCAATTTATTAAAAAAAACATTTAAATAACATAAGTTCCTTTTATAGAAAGAGGTATCCTATAGTATAATTCAAATAGTATACATTTTCTTTATTTTCTTTGTTCTATCCAATTAATAATAGGGTGTACGGGTATTTCTCTTGTAGAAGGCCATTTTCTTGCGTTCAAAAATATAAAAAAAGAAGAAGGCAATTTTAATTTCTTAGTATATATATTTTTGCTGGTCTCATCACTAACGTTTAGACCTCTCAATAGTACTTACGCATCACGATGCATTTAACGACACAATTAAATTAAAGACATATTGTGTACTTAAAGGGTTATTTATTAAGATTTACTTGTTGACAACTATCTTGTAATATCTCAATAAAATGTCTAGAAGCCGTTCTTAACAAAATTATAAATAAATAAAAACCGTCTTCATGCCTCATCTTGTCTTAATTTACATAACAATTTTGGCATTCCCTAAATAAGATAATTATTCTTTTAGGTTTTCAACACGGATACAATTAATTTTTTAGATATGTTGAATACAATGTTAAAACAATATTTCCATCTAAAAATAAAGTGTTTTATTGTTATTTTTTCTCTAAATATTAAAGTTTGTGTATATCATATCAAGAAATATAAATTTATATGATATCAAGAATTTTATTTCAAAAAGTTGTATACAAAATGATATTAAAAAAGACCATCAATAATTAAGAAAGTACATCTCCATTTGAGTAATAATAAAATCTTACTTAAATTTAAACAATTATACTTATATTTTTGTAACGTATTAAATAAGGATATAAGAAGATTATTTCATCTTAAAACAATATCATTTGTTGAGAAAAATCGGGTGACTAACATGGATAAACTCATGAACTCAATTGAAATATAGTAAGTAAAGCTATATTTTTAACTTATGTTTAAAGATGACAATTGTCGAGTTAATCCAATTTAAAACTTGCTTTTTATTGTCATATTATATATGGAATATATATATATATATATATATATATATGTGAAAAATAATAATATTTTTGCATTAAAATATGATATTAATTTTTACATCATTTTTCTCACACAAATAAGGAGTGTGATCTGCATTTATGTGAAATATATGAAAATTGTTATATTTTTGTTTGAAAATATAATTTTCTCTAAATATTATAAGATGTATATTAGATTTTATTTTTTTCCCAAATGTTAATTCGGATATGTGAACATTTTTATTTTATGAGAAATGAAGTAAAAGGTCATGGAAATTGAGAGATTTTTTTTTTCCAATTACAGGACTAATGAAATTCTAGATCATGAAAAAGGTAATTTATGTTATTTTAGGACAAATAAAATAAAATTAATAATATTTATCAAAAATAAATAAAATTAATAAGATGATGATTGATAAGTTTAGACAGAACACGTGCATCAGACACCACATATCCCATTATCCATTCTTCACATGCAGCAGTACTATCCAAAATTTTCTTTCTAAATAAACTAAATAATTGAGAATTATTACTTTCAATAAGTAAAATAAAATAAATTTTGAGTGAAAGATCCTCCATCACATAATTTGTGATGTGAGATTCACTGCCTGTTTAATTATATGTAAAGGACAATGAAAAAATATCAAATTTTCTTTTCAAATTATTATACCCCGTAATATAAATAATCCTAACCATTTTAAAATAAGAATTTGATATGATATTTAACTTTCTTCTAAGAATATTAAAGTTTGTAAACTATAAATTCAAAAGAAATGCTATCTACTTTACAAAATTTCTTCATTTGTTCTCTATTTTTTTACAAATTCTTATTATTTTCATTCAAAAAAGAAGTTTTCACTTTTTTTTATAAACTTTTCTCAAAATAAAATATGACAAAAAGTGAGATGAGTGATACCGCATGTAATTGGATGAGTTGACGTACAGAAATAATATTATTTTGTGTAATTGAATTTATATATTAAAAAAATACAGTCCCTCCCACATACATTATGTATAAAAATATATTTTATAAAATAATACTCTCCCCGTCCCACGATAAAACTCCTTATTATTATTTTAGATAGTTCTAAATTAAATGTCTATTTATTTTTAATAATCTATTTGTTACAATAATTTACCTATAATATTCTTAGTATTAATTGTCATATTTTTATTCTCTATGCATATTTATAGAGTGTATAAATAAATAAAAATTTAAATATAATTAATTTTATCATTTTATTCTCTTTCCTAATATGTAAAAAAAAATTACCTAAATTTTTTATCACGGACGCAAGGAATAATATTACTTTAGGGGTAGGTAGGTCAAACAAAAACGTGAGATGTCCGCAGGATTCTCATTTCTGAACGTCGATAATATTTGTGTGATACAAATTTAATGATGAACCAAAAAAAATTAAAAACTTACGGAAACAAAATATGAATTTTTTTTAATATAAAAATTAAAAGTTAGATGTGAGTTTTTCATGTTTTTAAGACAAAGGCAGCAAAATCTAAAAGACCAAAAAGAGTGTTGTTGATGACGAGGTCCATAGATAGTCCCTTCCGCGTAGCAGCTGCCAGCTGTTCAGCCAATGGATTCCGTGATTGCGCCCTCACTGGACCACCATGCGACCCCACTTCCTCATAAACTCACGCGCTCCCCCTTCCCCTTCTTCCCTACCGAAATTAGAAGAAATTATATGTTAGTAAGAGGGAGAGAGAGAGAGTTGCAGAATTGAATATAAGGTATAAACCCAAAAGAACGATGAACAAAATCCCTCTCGCACTGCTCTATTTGGCCCTTTTTCTTTGATTTATGTTGAATCATTAATTAATGGCAAAAACAGGGGTTTTTGAGACTGATCCGGCGATGGTAGCCAAAGTAACGGAGCTGAAGAAAGAGTTGCAGAGATTGGTGCAGGCGATTGTGGAAGAAGATGAGTATTTCAGTTTAGGAACAATTGATCGAGCCAATCAGGCCCTTTGTGCATTGAAGGACTTGAAGGTGAGGCGATCATCACTGTCTTTGAAATTAATGCGCGAAGAAGACGAGTCATTGGGTTTTCCTGAAGAGTTTCGTTGCCCTCTTTCTAAAAAGCTAATGCGTGATCCTGTTATTGTGGCTACTGGGCAGGTCTGTATACTTATTTTTGGATTAGGGTTTCCATTTTCTTGAGTAAAGTGTGTGTATTTGTGTGCTTTTTGTTGTGGTTCATGCTTTCGATATTATGTTTAGGTTTATCTGATAAAGTATGAATTTTGTTTGTAGGGGCAATTTTTACTGTTCATGTTGTTGAAGTATGTTTGAAATCTGGTGGGTTGGTAGAATTGATGTTATTTGTTATTTTGGTTATTTATTTTTTTCATTCTGGAGTATTTGTTCTCATATTAGGAGGTCCCTGAATTATTTGATAGATGCATGTTATGAATGTAGATGATTTTCTTGTATAGTCATTTGCTGAGATTGGCAATTGGAAAATCCCTTTTCAACTTGGTTAATTATCAGAAATTTCATATAAAAATGCAATTTTGTTGGTGGAATTCCTTCGGTTTTTAATTCCTAATTTTGCACTAACTTGTTTATGGCCATCTCTCATAAACCTTGCCTAAATTGCTGGCATTGGGTTATGTTTTCCATCCATTTGTGCTAGGAAAATTTATGTCATTTGGTGAAATAGTTTGCCTTACAATTTCCTCTCTGTCCAATTCTTGTTGGTTTATTATTGCCATGTTTGTATGTTTTTTTTTTGATCAAGTAACCATGGTTCTGTGTTTATTTGACATTCTTTTGTGTTTAAATTATGCAGACATATGATAGACCTTTTATCCAGAAATGGTTAAAATCTGGGAATAGAACATGCCCTCAAACACAACAAGTCCTTTCTCACACTATCCTTACGCCTAATCACTTGATTCGGGATTTGATATCACAGTGGTGCAAGAGCCATGGAGTTCAGTTGCCAGACTCTCTCCAGTACTCCGATGAGGATGAATTAACAGAATCTGATCGGGATCGTTTCCTCTCTTTGCTTGAGAAGATGTCTTCAACGTTGTCTGATCAAAAGGAAGCTGCAAGGGAATTGCGATTGTTGACCAAGAGGACACCTTCGTTCCGTGCACTTTTTGGCGAATCCCTTGATGCCATACCTCAATTGCTTAATCCACTCTCTCAAAACAAGTCTAGAAGTAAAGTTCACCCTGATCTCCAAGAAGACTTGATTACCACTGTTTTGAATCTCTCTATACATGACAGCAACAAGAAACTTGTTGCAGAAACACCAATTGTTATTCCTCTCCTTTTGGATGCATTGAGATCAGGAACAATTCAAACAAGGAGCAATGCAGCTGCAACGCTCTTTACATTATCAGCTCTTGATTCTAATAAAGCACTTATTGGAAAATCCGGCACTCTAAAACCTCTCGTCGACCTTTTAGAAGATGGCCACCCATTAGCTATGAAGGATGTCGCTTCGGCCATTTTCAACCTCTGTATCCTTCATGAAAATAAGTTGAGAGCTGTGAGGGATGGTGCAGTGAGAGTAATCCTGGAAAAAATAATGAACAGAATGCATGTTGATGAGTTATTAGCTATCCTTGCCATGCTTTCAACCAATCAAAAGGCTGTCGAAGAATTGGGAGAGCTTGGAGCTGTTTCGTGTCTGCTTAGTATAGTAAGAGAGAGCTCTTGTGCTCGCAACAAGGAAAATTGCATAGCCATCCTCCACACAATATGTTTCAATGACCGGACCAAGTGGAGGGAGATGAGAGAGGAAGAAAATACTTATGGTACAATCTCGGAGGTTGCTCAAAATGGCACCTCTAGGGCCAAGAGGAAGGCTGCTGGCATTCTTGAGAGACTTAATAGGGCGGTGAATCTCACCCATACTGCATGATACAGCAGTTTGTGATCATAAATCTGTAAATTCTACATTGCCTCACTACGTTTGGCTTACAATTACTCTCTGGGTATCTTGTGGTCGTTCTCTACTATAATTTTGTACATTATATTTTTTGAGTTTTGTCAATTTCAGGTTGATTGAGTTAGTCCTGTGAATAACTACCATGGAAGATGGAAGCGTTATCTATAATATTTATTCTGTCTATTATATTATCCAATAATTCATGCACATGGCTTGGTAGACTACTTGATCATCAATACTTTGTAGTATTGAATATAAGTTTTTTGTAATCAATAATTTATAATACAGAAGATTTTCTCAAATTAGCTTGTCCACTAATTCTGTAAATGGCTAACTTGGTAGATGGCATGAACTAAAGTTGAAACATCAGTTGGTGAGATTCTTTATTTTGTCTAATTTGAATTCTACTCGTACCCATCAAGTAATCAATCTCATGCATTCTGTTCATAGCAACATCTGCACATTCCACGTGGCTTACATGCTTTTAGATATTTCCTAATAATTTTGCTTGAAGTAGCAGCCTGGCTATTTTACTTGTTTGTGAATTGTGATGATCAACTGATGTGCTTTGGATTTTTCTTACTCAGATATTGGCCCCTTGTGGGAATAAAGCCGAAGCTTGTTACCCTTTGGAATAATTCATAGGGACAATAGAATGAATGGCTGAGTATTGGGTTGGGGAGGGCAAGGGGAATAATGTGCCCTTTTTGAATTATGCTGGTGATGTGGTCCGTCCATAATTGCTGCCCCATACTTTTTGATCTAAGTCCTCATAACAAACTGTTGCTACCAATCCTTTCTATCCCGTCACCACCACCATCATTATCATGGTTCTACTTCCAAGGGTTGATATGGCCATGGCTGCAGCTGACCTTTACAACCTTGAATTATAACCATTTTGTATACTCGGTGAATTTCTATTTATAAATTTGTGAAAGCAGTCGTCATAGGATATATACATATATTTATATTTTCAAGAGAAAATTCTAAATGTGTTCCGTCATAATTGAAGTTTGGGAGGGATCCATAAATAATAATTCCATAGTTGTTAATAGACAAAGGAAATGGTATACAAAACATGCTAAAGTCGCAAAGTAAAGCAATTGATCTTGCACATTATTGTTACTACTACTATTGTTGAGTGGCCTGAAGTGACTCTGCATAGGAGAAGTGACTCTGAGATTTCAAATCAATGGAATTTTCCTCTTGATTCTGATTCTCTCTTTATATAACCCCCGCTAGTACAGTGAAACTATCTACGCCGAATAAATATAAATATATAATATTTAAATATTATATTTATTTTAATTATTAAAAAATAAGATATGAAATTAAAATTTTTATCATGCTTTATTTTTTAATAATTAAAATAAATATAATATTTAATTTTATATTTAAATA
Source organism: Hedera helix (assembly GCA_947179155.2). NCBI lineage: Eukaryota > Viridiplantae > Streptophyta > Magnoliopsida > Apiales > Araliaceae > Hedera > Hedera helix. The sequence goes on from OX359271.1 coordinate 50,778,253, forward strand.
TTATGTATATTACATCCACGCATGTGCAGGACAGGCCTTTACTGTTTGATACTATTATTCACTATAGATACCTAGCTCAGTCGCTCGTACAACTTTTTACGTTTCTTTTTCAGATGTTGAAGCTTTGTCCGGAAGAGTAAAATTATTTATTTTTTCAACAAATCGCTTACCTACTGACTAGACCTGACAATCTAATTAAAAAACCAATATTAATTGGAATCAATTGGGGGTTGGATAACTGTTTAAGTTGGGTAAAATTTGGAATCATATTTCAATTCCAAATCCAAAAGTAAATAATCATGGAAGAAAGCCAATTGTGGTTTACATGGAATTAATCACATTAACAAGGACGATCAATATACAAAAGTAAATTAAAAACAAGTCTTCATTTTCTATAGATTATGTAATTATTTTGAATTAAAAAAGTAGAGTCACTGCATCTCCTTATATGTTTGGGTTTGAGGGTCCGTACGTACATGGAGGGTCGTACCTCCTCTGTGGAGAGGGGGTTTTCGTGCTCCAACCCAATTGATGCAAGACAAAGTGACAACCCCCCCTCCGGTCACCTCTATATGCCCTTTTTAATGCATCGTTCGCTTTCACCTATTAAAATGATAAGGTTATGCTTTTATTGGATAAGGGTCCCACCGACAATTCCTTCATTTGCAACATGCAGCTCAGTTTTGTTTTAACCATCAACTGAGGACAGATCCTTGTGTTGATCAATTTAAGCTGAAATGTATATGGTCGGAGCACGTTTGTTCTAGTAAAAGCTCTCTCTCTCTCTCTCTCTTCAATTTTAGTGTGTAGGCACACAAGATATGTTTTTTGTAATTTTGATGTTTATTACTTTTTGAAAATATATCTTATTTGAGATGATTGTGGATGATCATCTGACTTTTATGGAACAAGCTAAGCAGCAGCATTTATCTCAACATGAAAAATGATAGTAGAATATCTCATTGTTAAAGTAATTAACATTCTTAGCGCGCAAAAGCATGAGTAGCAACGTAGTGAAATAGTTTCTGGATTACTGCTACTTTATTGCCTTCAAGTACTTATATATAATTACCAGCTTCAATTCATGTTTGATTCATAATAGTTCAGTCATATTATGTTGCTGCTTCGTATTTAAAAATTTTACAAGTACTATGTTTCTATTGGTGCAATGGTTGGTAGGGCTGCCATGAATTGATTTCATTTGAGTCGCTTCCATTTGACTTTTGGTATGTTTGTAATGAGTTATGGTTTTGCCATGAATTGGTTTGTTAAGAGAGTGGGGGATTGAAAGAAAAGTGTTCACCAAAACTCTTGATAATACATTGGCAAATAATGCCACCTGAACTTCACTGGTACATTACTTTGCCAAGGATAATTTTTTCATGTGCACTGTAGCGTACGTATTCTGAACTTAATTGTTCAAAGTGTCTTAATGTAATTGAAAAATGTGCTAACAAAATTAGAGAAAATGTGAAGTATGTGACAGGAAAAAAATGAAGATTAATTGATAAAATTTGCTAAATGTGTTGCTTAACTTTCATTAAAGCGCACTAAGAAACTTTGCCAAGATGTTCCAACAATATGGAACTCGACTTACTTAATGCTTCATAGTGCATTGACATACAAACTTGCATTCTATCACTTACAATTGGTTTGGTCAAATTTCAAGGATTGTGCAACGGAGGAAGAATGGAAAACGCTTGAAAAGATAGCTAAGTTTATGAAACCATTCCATGATATCACTACTCTTTTCTCAGGAACTCAATACCCAACATCTAATCTTTATTTTGATACAGTCCCGTATTTACTAGGAGATGGATGATCTAAGTAGCATTTTATATTCCATGGCAATTGAAATGAATGCGAAGTTTGAAAATTATTAGGAGTGCTATAGTTTGGTGTCGTCATCTGCTGTCATCTTGGATTCTCGTTTCAAGTTGGAGTTTGTGGAATTTGTTTTTAAGAAACGATATCTAGGGACATATAATGAAAGGATGAAATCTGTTTGTGATAAGTAGAGTGATCTTTATAAAATTATTGTTATCTTTCGACTTATTCTTTACATCCGGTTCATCTTGTCCAACTTTTTGTAGAGATAATGAAGATGATATTGATGATATGGTTGTAAGTATTGTTTATTTTCTTACGAAGATTATATATGTTTATATATATATATATATATATATATATATGCTTACTTGTTTATTTTCACCCTTTGTGGAAATTATATAGGAGTTTGACTCTTTTCTAACTCAAAAATATGGTTCAGATCGAAGTAGGGTGCAATTGGAATCTTATTTGGAAGAGATTAGTCTTAACCAAAAGATGCTTCCGGATGTTCTTAGTTATTAGAAAGCAAATAAAACTACATACTCAGTGCTATTAGTTATGGCACGAGACAGAGTGGTCTTTTAGCATTGGAGAGCATATTATAACGAAATATCATAGCTCAATCACCCTTGAGAATGTGGAGGCTTTATTGTGTACTAAGAATTGGTTGTATGGCTCAGATGATGAACCTTAAAACTTGACCAAGTTAAATGTTAAAATTTTGTTATTTTGACTTTCTTTAGTTGTTGATTTTGTTTTTGTTTTTTAAATATAGCCAATAGACATGAGAAAGAGGAAGAAGAGGAATAATTAATCATTAACATCGAGCCTATAGTTGTTGGACTTGATACCATGGAAAGTATAGTGGTTTAAGAAAGTTGCAAGATTAGGGTGAGCAACTATTCAGAGCATGTATACTATATTTGTATGATTTCACATTCATTCTAGTGCACTTGACATCTTTGGGTTACATGCATTGATACATGACTAAGCATTGTTTGTTGGGTTCTATTTTGTAGATTTATTAATTGGAGAATCACTATGTGGGTCAAAAAGACTGGTATTTTTCAAATTTGAATGAATGTGATATCTGGTCTCCAGGATATGCCATAAACCTTACAGCTGCTGACATGCCATAAATTCTTTGATAGCCAAAGTGGGATATTTTTAGCTCAATTTTGAATCTGATCCAACCTTCCTAGCTATTAGCAGGGTTTATACATATAAGCCTGCTTGACTTTATGCTTTATGTTATTTTTGTATACTTGAACAAGGTTTAAGGGTATTTGGCTTTTATGCTTTATGTTTATACTTTTGTATACCACAGGCCTGTTACTCAATGCAGTGTGATGATAAATATTTCTCTTGATAATATTAATATAGTGTTGCTTGAGTAACTGAAATGTTGAAAGTTGATATTTTACTGTTTTTAGTCTTGCGATGACTTGTTTTTATAGTTGGCTTTTGATTAAGAATAAATGATGCTTTAAGTATATTTATTGTGTAATTCTAAGAATTATCGGGTTCTTTTGGCGATTGTATAAGAGAATTCAAATGGGTCAAGGCTAATCAACCCACAATGACTAGGAAAATGCTTTTAAAAAGTTTTGAGAGTATAAAAAATTTGAGGGAGTGTATAAAAAATTAAGGAGATAGATTATATAAAAATTTGAGATGGATAGTATAAAATTTGAGAGAGTGTATAAAAAAAATGAGTGTACAAAAAAATTTGGAGAGGAAATTTATAAAAATTTAGAGAGAGGTTATACAAAAAATTAGAGAGAGAAAGAATGTATAAAAGATTAGAGATAGAAGGTAGAGGAATATAGAAATTACATATATAATAAATAATTTATTTTATTGCACCATAATAATGGTTAGCTTGAAATTTGAAATGTAGGTTGAAGTATATGTTGAACTCAAAACTATATGGACATAATTCATATTAAAAATAGGCAATGTAATTTTAGTTTTTAAATAAAATCATAATCAAATTTTGTAAACCAAAACTAAACCATAAGGATATTTTGTCAGGCTTACTATTGACAAATCATCCTTGTGCTTGTGGCTGAAAACCTAATATTAATGTTATGTTTAGATTGAAGGAATAAAATAGATAATAATTTTTTAACATTTCAAGTGTTTGTTAAGGTTATTGGTGATGTTGAATGACTTGATATGATGGCATAATTGTCAGAATTATCTATTCTAATGAAATGAATCTCATTTCACAATCTTCCACGTGAAATGAAAATAAAAAAATAATAATAATTTTTTATTCGATTAAAATGACTCATCTACCGAAAATAAAAAAATAATAATAATTTTTTATTCGATTAAAATGACTTATCTACCGAAATGATTATCAAATACATTATTTTTCATTTGATTCTTTCAATACGAACGTGGCCACTATCTATTTTACGTCAAGCAATTCGTGAAGTAACTCTCGATATAACAGTAAAAATAAGACGTGTAGGTGATCGACTCATCAAGTTCTCATTGAAATAAGATCCAAACAAAGAAAAATACTTGTCATTCCTTGGTTATTAGCGGCATTCAAAAATGGCCATTTCTTACCTAGAGTTGCCATCAAGTAACGATATAAAGTTTCAACGAATAAAATCCATGGCAACTGAAGGCAGTTTGACTTCTGTACTGAAACCAAAAACCAATTAGGATAAGAGATTAATTGAGCAATAGCAATAATGAGCCAGCCTTGCCCTTTTCATTCTCAAAGGAAGTTCAAGCTATTACAATATGTTAACAGAAGTCCCAATCATACCAAGTTTTTCAGCTCAAGGATCACTAGTGAACTGTACAGAGTACATAAAATGCTTAAATGAATATACAAAGGAAACCAATGACAGCCCAGCACTCTTTTCCTCACCCAAAAAAGACAAAGAGGGATTTCAAAGGTGAGATATACAAATTTCATACCAGGTACAATCAACTTTGCACCAAAAAAAGTACATATTTAAAAGGGGTTCCAAAAATTATAGCAGCTGTTTGTCAGTGAAGGCCACATGACAAATTTTATTTCTGTCCGCGCCTTTTCTGTCTATGAAGAATTCAGCACACTATCGACTTATCCTGATGTCCCATTTAACATAAGAACATTCAATCCATCTGATAAGCCCAGCCATGTTTTTGCAAGAAAGCTTGTACTGCTTCTTTTATTGCCAGATTTGGCACTAACTGGTACTCATAAAGCAGTTCACGCGTAATTGGATCGAAATTGCCCACCTATAATCCAGTGGTCAAGTAGGGTATCAAAGATAACACTAACCAAAATGAAGGCCAATATCTAAACAAAAAGATGAAGTAACTATACCTTACGGAGATGATCAAGAATTACTGAACGCTCATACGAAACCCCACTAGGAGTAATGACAGGATCACGGAAGATATCAAGGGTGATTTTACAGCATAGGTAATCTGGCACCTGCAGTCCTCAATCAGAGTCATTGATAAGTGTCTTGCATTCAACTAGAAGGGAGAGGGTTTGGTACTGGTTTCCTGACCCACTTTCCTAGCATTGACTAGGATTCAAGTCTCACCTCTTCCCTTCACCTTAGATTTGTAACAGTCTTTCTTAATGATACAAAAGAGAGTGAGAAAAGGTAAAACTGAATGAAGTGTGTTCTCACCTCAGTCGGTGTGTCAGCTTCAGAAGCTTTGCCAAATACTTGCCCAAGAGCCTCCAACTGTTTTGAATAGGCACTATTAGTGTCGTCAACAAACCCTTCCATTTGAGAAAGATCACGCTCATGTTTCTCCTTGAGAGCAGTCTCACAAGCTTCTCTGAAACATAGAGAAAAAAGAAAGATCATGTCAATCTAGCAGCATAACTGAAACACCAATGGTAAAAACTTTAAGACCTTTGCTCTTGCAAACATCAACTTAAATGGAGAAAGAGCACATACTTCAAGTTTCGCAGATCCCACGATCGCTTGGTAGATTCATGCTCCCACTCTAGGTATCTTGCTTTGGCAAGCTCTTGCCATACCTCCTCGACCATGTAACTCCTAGGGTTTGCGCCTCTCCCAAAATCCAAAGCCTACAGTGATGTTAATTTAATATGCTTTCATGAGTATCAACCATATCTTGTCCCAAAAAAGACAATAAGATTCATTTAATTATACCCAGTAGCTCTCATTAGATGGCTATCATGATTGCTCAAGACACGCTTATAGATACGGGGTTGAGCATAATTTTAAACAAGGATAAACTTCGAGGTAAATTTATAAATTTCTCCCAAAGCACTCTAATATAAAGGACCAAATTAGATCACCACATTCAGTTGGTACCCCAGTTTGCTCATATAAGTAGAAAAGACTAGTTCACTTTTTAGGCTTATTAAGATCATCGTCAGTTTGCTAAAATGGCATCATAATTAAAAATATACACACTTGTATATGAATGAAAACCATATCTTTTCATGAGAGACAAAAATAATTCAAAATAAAAATGAGAAGATGACTTCATACTTTCTCCAGTTCCTTGACTCCATCAGCATATTCTTCCCTCTCTAGTAATGCAAGCCCTAGCATATAATGAGCCTGCATTTCACCGCGCATGAATCATGAGATCGTTAGATTAGAAGCAAAAAAGTTAAATAAGTAATTAGAATCCAATAAAAATCTACCTGTTTATTCTTATTTAGGGAGGAACCCAAAGCCAAATTATTCATCTAATATCTGAGACATATCTAGAGGCATACTCTAGCATGTACAATACTCTCTCCGTTCCAAAATATAAGATCAACAAGACATTTTCAAATTCAAGATTAAAACAAATCCATTTTAGTTTTTTGTTAATACAATTATTAATATTACAACCTATCTAAACTATTAAAAAAGTACTACTAATTAAGAGATTAATTGTTTTAAAAACTTAAAAGAATCATTTCAATTTTAATTTTAATGTCCCACAAAGAAAACTTCACTTGTGAGAAAGTCTTCCCCAGACCAGGGTGAGGTTATGAGGTTTTAACCATGGGAGCTTTAGAATGGGTTCTTTACATGTGGCACCAGAGATAATACCATATTATAAATTTCAAAGTAAATTAAGAGCTTGGTACACTTTTCAAAGCAAATTAAGAGCTAAATCCTAACGCATCTCAGGCACAAGGCCAGGTATATTAGATAAGAAGGCCAATGTAATCGTATAAAGAATTCCCAAAATTAACAATTAGATTTTTAGTCCCTTTAAGACATCTTGTGATTAATCAAAAACAATAAGATTTTTCAACTTCAGATTTCTTTTTTTTTTAAAAAGCTAACTGAGAAAATGGCATCTTTCATAGATTCATATACTCCCTCTGTGCCAAAATAAGAGACCACCTTTAACAGTCAGCATTTTTAAACCAACCAATGACCGAGTATAATCAAAGGCCAATTCTCAACTTATTTTTATATAATCAGACATCGAACATTAATTAGAAAAATAATCTCTCATTTTTGAGAAAATGTACCCTCAATTTGGGAAGAGCGAGGGGGTACACATAGTATACAAAAGAAAGAACCTATGCAAGACAACTATCATCTTATTGGAAAGAGTGGATCTATATCTCATATATAAAGAAGCTGCTAAAAGATGGAGAAGCTTTATTTAAGTGATGACTGATGATCTAAGAGTTCTCTCCACCTCATTAGACACAATGACTAGGTCAAGGAAGAAAATAAATGAAAACTACTCTGTAGCATGACAACCTGTAAATCAAGACATATGAAACACAGAATAGTGAAAAGCATGTATTGATCCTTCTATAAAGTATTGTCGATGAAAAGCCACAAGGGCCAATTTTTCTTTAGCAATACACTATTTACTGGTTCTATGTAGTTACAGTGTATCATACTTCTTTGAATTTTTGATCAGATTCATACATGGAAACTCCTACTGAGTACTGAATTATTAGGCATATCTTATCTGAGAAAAGCAACAGAAACAATATAAAAGGCTATCTTCTCCAAATCAAGCATGCAGCAAAAACAAACAAACAAAAAAAGCATAAAAATTTGCTACATCATATGATCCAAAAACCTGGAAGCATTAAAGTTCAAAGTGCATTCATTATGCCTCAACAACTTTCTCAATTAGATAAACCATTAGTGTCAACAAACACCCCATTGCAACATTTGTAATGACTTCTATACTTTTTAGATTGTTTGATAAAGATACTCATTTTACATATAAATGGAAAACATGAAAAACAATTAAATGTATGCTGAATAAATGTAACTCAAAAAAATAGTAAGAATCTCTTTTGCTGGGAAACAAAAAAAATATGAATATTGACCTTGAAAGAGCTGTGATCAAGCTGAATCGCTCTCCGACAGTCCTCCTCAACTTTGGTCCAATCACTACAAAACAAAGGCAACAACAAATCAAAGGAAATAAATGGCCAATGAACTCGAACATCACAAATTCCAGTCTTTCAGTATCCAAACACAGAAGGGGGGAAATAATCAGAAATGAATAAGCAAAACCGTAAAGGGTACGCGGCCGTACATACTTCCTCTTGCGATGGCATAGAGCTCGGTTAGTCCAATAAACTGGAACATTAGGGCACAACGTAATAGCCTGAAAATCCCCAAATAAAAATAATTAAAAACGCATGAGAACAGAGCATTTCGTTTCTGACACAGAAGATTATACAAATAACAGATGAAGAATTGCAAAAGAAAAAAGTACCTCAGTATAAGCATCGATGGCAGCAGCAAATTTATCTTTGGAGAAGTAGAAGTTGCCGTCTTCACGCAGTTGCTCCGCTTGTTTCGTCCCCATTTTATCTCTCCCACTTCTTCTTCGTTTTTTCTCTCTCAATATATATTTGTATGTGTCTATATATATATACACATATACCTAAGTTGAAGTTTCGCCCATAATTGAAGGAAAGAGAGGGCGAAGAAACGAATCGGAAATTTCAGGTCTGCTGTGTAGACTTGAAACAGGAACGTTTCTTGTCAGCCCTTTTTTTTAATTAATATTTTCGTAAATTAATTTAATATTTTTATAAATAAATTATATTTGATATTATAAAAATATTAAATTAATTTATAAAAATATTAATTTAAAATTAATATTTTTATAAATAAATTTTATTTAATATTATAAAAATATCAAATTAATTTATAAAAATATCAAAAAAAAATTAAATGTAAAATTGGGGTGGGTTAGGCCATCTCCAACAGATGGACTATCCTATGGACTATATTTAGTCTATATGATATCAGCAAATGTCATTTAGTCTTCCATCATTCCAGCAGATGGACTATCTCATGGACTATAATATAAAAAAATTAAAATATCAAATAAATTCAACAAAACTCCTATCATCTTTCTACTTTTCTATTTAAATATTAGTAAATTTATAATCCATGGACTATCTCATTCATAGATATAGTCTTTTGAGGATATCAAATAATGTCATGGACTATATTTAGTCCATCTACTGGAGCAGAAAAATAAATTCTAGACTAAATATAATCTAAGAAACCATTGCTGAAAATGCTCTTAGGTCGTGATTCGGGAATGTTCTATTGGCCAAGCTGATACAGAAGGGGTTAACTAAAGAGAAGTTCCCCTTAGTCAGGTAAAGGTGAAAGTTAATTGGTGGGTTCTAGTCACTAGATAGAGAATTGTACTATCTGACGACGATTGCCACAATAATTGTACTAATTTCTTTCTTTTAAGAGTTTCTGGGAAATTACCGTCTCGGTTGAAATTTATTCTTTTGTATTTATTATTTATATATTTTTAAAAAGTATTAATCACTTGTTTTATTATTTTCTTTATTTTAAATTATTAGTCATTATAATATAAAACACACATATTAAAAATATCCGTTATATAATCATGATCCGTTACATAATCGATTAATATATATTCAAATAGATACTCGATATATTTACTTATAATATATACACAATTAAACAAATTTTTAATAATTAGCTATTATTTTTATTTATAATTTTAATTATAATTTTATATATTTAAAGTGTAATTATAATTATATATTTTTCATTTATAAGTAAAATAATAAGTTCAATTAATAATTATATGTATTATAAAACTAGTTATTATGTAGAGACTCGAATTCAAGTTTGAATTTAAAATTCGTAAGTAATTTGAATATAATTCGATATAAGTCGAATTGAATTCGAATAACAAAAATTCGAGTCGAGTCGAATTTGAATAAAGTTTTTCAAATATAGTTTGAATATGAGTCAAATTCAATTACAAATTTAACTTTACGAGTCGAATCTGAACAGTTTAAGCTATTCAACCGATTTTTAAGAAGACCAAAAAGACAAGAAAATAAAATAAATAATAAAATAAAATTTTAAATTACCAAGTCAATAAACTTGTACATTTGACTCATGACCATCATTTATTTATTCATTTTGGTATACATTTCATCATGTGTTTGGTGTGAAAATCTATTGCTGTAAGGCCGTTTCAGCTGAAAGTGCTGCTTACCATTTCCTTGTTCCCACTTTGTTTGCGCCCCACTTCAGTCTAATTTAGTAATTAGAAATTTCTACCAGTCTTCCTCAGCAAGAAAACTATCTACTATTTCTCTTTCCCACCTATCTATATATAAATCCTACCATACATTGCACGTCCTTACCTCTATCACTTTTATATAAATAATAATTCCTGATCAAAATCATCAATTCATTTCCGCTATGACCAATGGAAACGATCACCGGCAACAACCGCCAGAAAAAATTCCCTCTTTAGACCTCCGGCAGTTGAAGGTGATCTCGGCGCTCGGCCGCGGTGCCAAAGGTGTAGTCTTTTTAGTCCAAACTGAATCATCCAATGGAGAATTGCTTGCTTTAAAGACAATCTCAAAAGCTTCGATTGAGAATAGGAAGGGCAATGAAAACAGAGATGGAAGCGAGTACAGACGAATTTCCTTCGAACAGGAGGTTTTAAGCTGTTTTCAATATCCACTCCTACCGAAACTCCGTGGAGTTTTATCTACGGATAAAATCGTCGGCTATGCTATTGATTATTGTCCAGGACGCGATCTGCATTCTCTCAGAATGAAACAAACAGAGAAAATGTTCTCCGATGATATCATCAGGTATAATCTAATGCACATTCTTTAATTATATTATTCAAATGTACTAAAATTAGATATCAATGTGTGAAAATTAAAGTTCAAACTGACTCGATTTCATGATTTTCTCTGTAACAAGGTTTTACGCGGCAGAATTGGTCCTCGCATTGGAGTATCTACACGGATTGGGGATAGTTTACAGAGATTTGAAGCCAGATAATGTAATGATACAAGAAAGCGGACACTTGATGCTCGTCGATTTCGATCTATCAACTAAACTCTCCGCCAACACTCGGGAACCTCGCCCGATGGTCAAATCCGTAACAAAATCTGAGCCGAAGAAGAAAAGGCCATTTCTGGCGTTCTACAGGAGGTGCAACTCCGGTATTTTGCCCGAGGATTTGATGAATTCGGATGAACTCGGGATGGAATCGGTGAATCCCGAGTGTAACTCGGTTACCAAGTCGAAGTCGTTCGTCGGAACAGAGGAGTACATGGCACCTGAGGTCATTCAAGGTAATGGCCACGATTTTGCGGTGGATTGGTGGTGCTTAGGTGTCATGTTGTATGAGATGCTATACGGTGCGACGCCGTTTAAGGGAACAAATAGGAAGGAAACGTTTTACCGGATTCTGTCCAAATCGCCGGACCTCGTTGGTGAGCCGACGCCGTTGAGGGACTTGATCGGAAAATTGCTGGAGAAGGATCCGAAGCAGAGGATGTCGGTGGGGAAAATCAAGGGTCATGATTTCTTCTCAGGGATGGACTGGGATCTGATTCTGCAAGTAGCGAGGCCACCATTTATTCCTGCGGGAACAGAGGGTGAGGATATGGAAGGAAATAAGAGAATTGATGTGGAGTCATTTGTCCAAGGAGTATTCAAAGTAGAGAGTGATAAAAAAGATGATTTTTTGATTTTTTGATTCATAATTATTTAACCATTCTTTGGAATTATGTTATTCTTATTCAACCCAATAATCTAATAACTAACGGATGGTTTAACTTTTACCGTTGAATATATGCTGTTGTTTTTTTTATTACTATTTTTATGTCAGTGAATTCGAGCATCCATCCTATCTTATACACAAAACAATTCTCGTACGTTGAATTCAAAATAATAATAACATGCTACTGCCGCTGCCGCCGCCTCAAGAATTAGTGTTGAACAACGGGTAAAAAGAGGATATATTTTGTTTGTTCGTTCAAAAGATGTAGTATTACGTAGTAGGACTTGTCCAACAACTTGGAAAGCAAATACTATGAATCTACTTTTAATGGGTCAAAAGTGGACTAGTTCTCAAAACACGTAAAACATTAATAATTCTAAGCGTGTTAAAATAAAGAGCATTTCTACCGCCATCGGTGGAGTTCGTGGGTGGGGTCCACATCCAATTCAGAAGCATATCGGAGGGCGACCAATTGTCAAATTCCGATCACCGTAAAATTTTTGTAAAATAAATACTCCCTCCGTTTCAAATTACTACTTTATAAAAACGTGTTAAAATTGTTACTCGGGTTCAACAATCTCTTTTCTTTTTCTGAGTAGATACATTGTGTACAATCTCCACACAGTTATTATACATGATGTACTAATTTATGACTTGCGTATATAAAACTCGTTTATATACATAAATTATAAAATATGTATAATTATGGATAAAATTTATAACACATTTAATTATGTAAAAAAAAATTAACTTTTATTATTAAAATAATAAAATAAATACCAATTTTTTTTGTAGAGTTATAAACGGATATATACAGATTCAGATACAGTCATTATCCGAAAAATTAATACCCTTATCCGTATCCGTATCCGATATTCAATGAATTTTAAAAATATTATTTTTATTCGGTATTTGAATTAATATTCGAATACGGATAATATCCGTCTTTGTTTATTTTATTCAAATGAACAGATTATTTGAATATTCGGGTATCTTAAATCGTTTATCAGTTACCTAATAAATAATTTATTCAAATTATTTACACAAATTATGAGAAAAAAATAAATAAATACTCATCACCATTTAAAATTTTTCAAGCGCATTATCATCCATCATTGATCATAAAAATCAATCAAAATTTAAACATCTTAAAAAAAGTATTAAATTAACCGCATTTTCAATGAAAGTTTATTATCTACTATTGTTCTCGCACGTAAGTTTTGAAAATAAAATGCTTGTAACAAACTAATAAATATGATTTTATTCTTGTAGTATATAATTTTCTCGTTAAATTATACATTTTAAAGATTTTACACTTTACAATAATAAAAATACATTAATTAAAATTAAACGAATTTATTTTAATATTATATTTAAAAGTTATTTTATATTTTCTAAAAGTGAAATGACATATTTTAAAAATAATCTTCTTATGAAAATAAAAACTAATTATTATATATGAAAAAATTATTTTTACTTAATATATATGATGATTGATAATTAAATTATTAATATATATACATACATACATACATACACATATAAGTTATTCGAATACGAATCTGAATATTAGATACTGGATATCCGCTATTCGTAGGACATATTTACGGCCGGATGTTAAACAAGTGTAAATACACCTATATCCGTATTCATATTCAGTTATTTACGAATTATTTCGAATATGAATAATAACCGTTTTTTTTAATACGGATACGAATTTTATAATATTGATCCATTGTTTCTCAGCTCCAACAATAAAATGCTGATGCGTGAACACTTTTCTTGTCATCATCCCTTGTACACAGTCTCCACATTGTTTGTAACTTGCTGTAAGCACCTCAGCATGGATAGCTTAAGACCCTTGGATTGTATGGTATCTGTGATGTACTATCAGTAGCAGCAGCAATGGTGGCCTTGTGCTTGTGTGCTGAGGCTGGTACGTGCCTGTCCTGCTTTGTGCTTGTGTGTTGATGTTGCTGCTTGACTTGTCCTAGTCCCAGTGGCACTAGTCATGTGCTCAGTGTGTTTAAGTGTACTATCCTCAATATAATCTCTCAAAATTTTCTGTAGTTGCACTAATATTGCTTCTCCCCCGCCATATTCATTTCAGTAGATGAACTTAAAAGCAATTTTGGTTTGGATGGTATATCATATATAGACCGAGGTTTAATTTTATACATAAAAAAAATATTGGTAAGAGGAGCAACGTGACTGAGCTGTGAGCTCCACCCTTTTTAGGAGAGAAAATCAAAGGAAGTGATAAAATTACGCCATAGTTTCAAGCAAAACCAGGTATTCATAAAGGACGGACAACCGTGTATAAAAGGTTTACCTTAAGAATATCGATCCTGAGAAAATAAACACACCCCCATAATAAATTTCCCAGAAATAAAAAATGCTTAAACAAATAGCTCAGGCAGGGTTCAATACATACCAAAGATTCCTAAATACTTGCATACCGACGGCTACAAATGATGTTCTATAGGATCACCGCTAAAGCCCAAGGAAGGCAGCAAAATTATCAACGTACGGTATGCATAAATATATCAGAAATGAGCAGTAATTCAAGCTAAATGCCTACTAATTTTCGATCATCAGTAAAACGAATGTGGAAATAAATATCATATGCCCATATAATAGAGAGAAGGAGTAGAGTTAAAGACCTGCTACTGAAAGGCTCCCGACTGTAAAGCCCTACGGACTGCGAAGAGGATGAACTATGAAGAGGATGAGATGGGGTTTTAAATCCTCCCGAGTATGTAATAGGTAGCTTCTTTTTTTTTTTAATTTTCGGGTGCACCCCGTACATCGCCTCAATGCTAGATCCAAGTTTCCAACACACGAAATTAAAACCACCTTGAGTATCAGGCCAACCCCTTTGGATTATGATTTTGGCGTCTTTGGAGTCCATCATCAATGGACTGGATAGACCCACTCCTAAAACAGGCTTTTTGTCGTTTTGATCCAAACATTATGTTGCATTTGATGTCTTTTTCAATATTCCAGCCCGTTACTTTTTCTATCAAATACTACCCTTTTTTTGTGATCAATATGGCAATTACTATCTTGTCCTTTTGAGTAACATAACCCTTTCATTTATAAGAAAAAGTAACAAGGATATGAACATGGGTAGTATATACAAAAAATATATAATATTTAACTATGTAAAATATTTTTTTGTATATCTTAATATATTAAAACACGTGCCAAGTTATTAGTCGCTTATTTAAGAACAAAAAATCAGCCCAAATTATGATGCGCTGATAGAGCAAATTTGTGTGGGTTGCTATGTGTGGGCAACCAATGAGAGCAGTCCGCACTAGATTTATGGCGAGTAGGATCTCATTCTTTATACTTATCATCTAATTTATTTTAACATACATTTAACGATATAAATATTTTTTTAACAATACTTTTATTGACGTAATTATTTATAATAAATTTTACTATTTTCCAAATTATTTGGTACACTAAAAAATTTATCGTAAATAATAATATCGATAAAAATATTATTAAAAATAATATTTATGTTGATAAATATTTATCGAAAAAAATTGAAGGATACATATGTCAATTGGTTAGAGCCCCTAGTCTAAATTTTGATTTTTTTTAAAAAGGCTTATGGTTGATGCTTATAAAGTCCACGCTTCATGCACATGATTCCGAACTCGTACTTAATTCACAATTTATACGTGATCCCAGCCATCCATCTGCTCCCACATCCCGCAAGCAAAATATCGTGAAAGACGCTGACTTCCCCGATCCGGTCCTAAAACTTCTTTGTATCTTTTTGGGCAGAGTTACGGTATCTTTTACTCTCGGGTAAAATATATTATAATTTTGTTTTAAAAATATATAATAATTTTTAATTTATAAAATACTATCTCATTATGATCCGATTAAATAAGTGTATATATATAATTTTAAACACAATTTATAATATTATATTTTTATTTTAATTATTAAAAAATATAATTTTATTATACGTAATAATTTATATAATGATCTTTTATAAAATAATTAAAATATAAGACATATTATTTTATAAAAAAATTATTATATAAATTATTAGTATAACAAAATCATAAAATTATCCGATACGACTTATCGTTTCCGCATCTCTATAAATTAGAGCCTTTTTCAGACTATCAGCCCACAAATTATAGTCACTCGTTCTCTCCCTAAAATAAAAAATGGCCTTTCTCCTTCTTCTCCCATACACACTCCTATTTCTAGGATTTCCTCTCTCATCAAATTCTCTCACCTGCACATCACAGAACTTTACAAACAACAAACCCTACAAAAACTGCACAGATCTACCCTCATTGAAATCCTACCTCCATTGGACCTACGACTCCTCCAAATCTTCTCTCTCCGTCGCTTTTCTCGCTCCTCCAGCCAAATCCAACGGCTGGATAGCCTGGGCAATCAATCCCACCGGCACAGGAATGGCCGGCGCTCAGTCTCTCATCGCATTCAGGCAATCCAACGGCTCAATGACCGTCAAAACCTATAATATCAGCTCTTACAGTTCAATCGTGCAGTCCAAGCTCTCCTTCGACGTGTCTGATTCGTCGGCGGAGTATTCCGACGGCCTAATGAAGATATTTGCCACGCTGGCATTGCCGGAGAATACGACCATTGTGAATCAGGTGTGGCAAGTCGGTGGCTCGGTCACCGGAGGCGACATGCCGGCGAAGCACGACTTTGAGGCGGCGAATATTAATGCTAAGGGAACGCTAGAGCTAGTGAAGGCACAGAGTAACGGTACTACCGCTGGTGGTAGTAATAGTACTTCCGGAAATCAGAGTAGTAATGATAGTGGAGATTCTAAGATTAGGGAGGCCAAAGTTGGCCTTTATGTAATTTTACTGTTTTTTATAGGCATGTTAGCATTTTGACAATAAGTAGGAGGATTATCACTGAGTTGCAGTTACTAATTTAAATATAGATTGAATAATGACATATTTTTGAATTTTAAGTTAACTCTCAATATTTTGGTCAATTCTCTTCACAATAACGTTTTGATTACAAAAATGAGATACAAGTGATCTGTAACGTAACTATTATAATTACTGAACCCACTTATATATTATAAAGTATTAATTAATTATAATTATAATAACAAAGTTTTATTCTACATGACTCTAAATTAATTTATTTTAATAAAAATAAAAATAAAAAAAATTAAGAGGAGACCCAGATATCAAGTTTGTAACAATTCAATTTCGTCATGAGATTTGTCGACTTGTATATTGTATATCATTTTTCAGTTTAATACATTATTTGATAAAAAAAAAAATTGTAATCATATTTTGTCATCATAGTATTAATCCACATCCCAAGTACTACATTTCTATAAGAAATAATGACAAATATTTGAAAATACATCTCTAATTTGAAACAAAAAAAATGTAGTAAATATACCATTCTTTCTTTTTCTTTTTGTTGTTGTTAATATCTATAGATCATGGCTTAATAAATAAATTATACGAGCTAGCATGGCGTGAGCATGCGTTCCAGTTACTCAGCAAATATTTATTGAAGTAGCATATTAGAAGGATCATATAAAAATTAGACATGTATCAATTCTTTAATTGATCATATCAATGGATCGATATCATTTACCAATCATGCATATAGAGTTTGTTTGTTTAAATACTTTTCCTCTAGTTCTTGTAGGCAGGGCTGGTCCTAAAAGTACAATTTATATTGAGGGCCCTATACAAAAAAAAAATTGGGGACTCTCTCTCACATATAAAATAACAGACATTAATATATAAAACACAATTTATGAATTCTCTGAATTAAGGGACCTTGTGCGATCGTCTTTTCTACATCCCTCAGAGTCGGCCCTGCTTGTAGGTGCGTGGCCCTTTGATGCCCCTATTAATGGCGTAGGTATCCTTCTTCTACATTAGTACTACTTTTTGAGCTTGGTTAATAACTACTACTTAAAGAGTTTTGACCTGATGACCAACAAATTAATTAAGTGATGACCCATTAGTCTCCTGCTTTTAGGGAAGAATCACTAGTTACCTATGTTCACCAAACTTACTAAATGAATGTCATGATAATTAATTACTTTCACTCTGTCTTATGTGAACATAGAGTTTCTTGTAAACATTAAAATTAAATAATAATGAATTAGATAAAAAAATGATAGTTTAACATTTATTTTTTTATTGCACAAAGTTACATGCAAAAGTATAAATTGATTATTCATTAATCTACTAGTCGGGTCAAGGAAATTAATCCCAACCAGTCATTAATAAAAAGGAGTGATTTCGCGGTAATTTTCTTGTTGGTGTGAATAGAGCGAAATAGGTTTAAGTGAAGAGTGTGATATTAATTTGATAAAAATAACCCTTTCAAAAAATCGGTGTTCGGGGCAAGGAATTTATATCCCTCTAACAGAAATAGACATTGAAATTGAAAATAGTAGAATCAACATCAGGAACACACTCAAACTCCAAGAGTAAATTTTAAAAAATAAATAAAAAGAATAATAACGTGTAGAGCATTATAGTGTTTGTTACTAGTAGAAACATTATTCCTTTTGATCATGCTGGTAGCATGATAGAAAAACGGAGCATTGCATGTGCAATTCATTTACTTTACATTTAAGAACTTGCATAGAGTTCCCATGCATCCGTTTCTTGAAGTGATCAAATCAATAGAATTTATATTTCTAACTTGTAGGATAACAATTATGATACTTTTCACAGGCTTTTACCAATATATTAGTGTACGAGAATTGATATTTTTATGAGAAAAAATAATATTTACACAAGGTCATATTCACATGAAGATGGTGGGTCCTATTTATTATTCACGTGAGTGAAATCTTGCGAAAATAAATATCAATTCTCAAGCATTGAGAAGCCAACATTGTCTCATGGGCCAAACCAGCACAAAAAGGAAACTTAAACTGGTTTGGGCTTGTTTGAGTCCTCACATCAAGAATGATCTATTACATGCTGTTTGGATCCAATTATCATTTTGAAGCATTTGGAAGATTGGTTTTGAATGTGGACCACTATTAGTCCGGTGAATTTATTATATCAAATCCATGTTATTAGTGATTAATTAAATAAACAACTTCTTAGCTCAATTATTTTCTTTTTGGAGGTTGCAAAACCAAGGGGAAACGCCAACCCTCATCAGAAAAGTCAACAATAACAAATAAAAATGCTGGCAAGAGAAATTTCCTCCACGAAATCTGGGAATACTTTAATTTCAAATTATTATTATTTTTAAATAAATCAAAAGAAAAAGTATTAAACCTAAGGCAATCATTATGTAAAACTTGGCTACCAAAAATAACTATAATAATAAATCTAAGACGTAACCTTAAAACCAGTTGCACGATCTCCAGCCTCTAGTCTATAGGGTTACTTGTTTAAGTGTTCATGAGCTACAAAAACACATGGTGGTGGGTAGGGCAGGTGAAGCCGCACTTAGTCAAGTTCGTACACATATGCGAATATAAATATGAATAAAATTTAGTTTGATCATATATGAATAATTTTCATTTTAAACAAATAGGAATGTGACAAATATCTAATTCTTCAATTAGTATTTACAGGCAAATAGTCTCACAGTGAAGTGTGAAGTAACTGCGGGGAATGCAAAAGGATAACGCCTCACGGAAGTCGAGTGTAACGTATATTTGGAGTTAAAAATTTATTACTAATCTAATTTATAAATTTGAGCTCATGATATAACTTTTTAAAAATTATAATAATATTATTTAATATATGAGATATTTAATAAATATATTAAGTAAATAAAATTAACTTAAATTTAATAAATCTTAATATATCATATATTTTTATTTTTTTTATAAAATTATGCCTATTATCCGATCTTATATCTAGCCTCATTAATGCACCTTAGGAAAATACAGGTGTAATATATATAGCACTAGGCACTAGCTGTGTTGGTTGTGTGTGGTTCAACTTCAGCCTCAACCAAAGTAGGTGAGGTCCTCTTCGGTGATTAAAACAGCCTTAATTTTATGGAACAAATCAATACGATGAGGTATTGTTGATGGCATGGGGAGCTCACATACATGCATGCATGCATTCACTCTTTCCATTATTGAATGAATCGATCTTTTTAGCTCGTCCTTTCTGTCTTTGATCATCACGACATCATTATGACATAACTATCTTTTTGATAAATATACTCATTATGCCGTTGCCTATGATGGAAATCAAAAGTTATGCTAAAACTATAATTTATTATAAATGATGAAAACTTACGATGATAGAAAAATTAAATAATAATTATGTTAAATAAATAACTGATTTTATATTAAAAAGAGAATCGATAGTAACAACAACATAGTATTACATACGAGAAAAATATTTTTTAAAATAAAAAATAATAATCTCCCAAAATATTATAATAAAACTATACTATTAAAAGAAAGAAAAATCAATTCTTATACAAAAGAAAAAAATAAATTCTTATACAAAAAATAAAAATACTACAAAAAAAATTAATTTAGTAGGATGTGTTTAAAAAATAAAATTGATAACTCTATTTACATACAAATATTTAGCTGTGAAAAGTTCATCAAATGGATCAGAGATTGTTCCTTAGTCAAAGATGGATAGATGGTTTACGCGTCCAAAAAAATCATCGCCCGTGACAGTCGCCCTATCAGAATCTTATTCCAGCGAAAGAGGAGTAACACTACTAAATTACTTCTAAGTATTTCGTCGGTAAAAGAAAATACTAAATAGAAAACATTATAGCGAAAACAAATTATTTTTTTTCAAATTTAGTTTTATATGTATTTCGAAAGCATATCTTTCCTTAGGTGTAAAGCGGAATAACTCATCACCGTTATCTTCAAAGTTTAATCATCACGTCCTTTACTTTCCTTTTCTTTATTTTCTCTCCTTCACTTTTTAAAAATTAGATGCATGATTAGTGTGATTTAATACGATTACAAGATGTAATTTTAATCAAATTATGTAGTGTAATTAATATTATAAAAATAATTATAATTGTAGTTAATTAAACTATTTAGTTATTAACGATTTCGGTTAATATTTTACGGTTATAATTTTTTTTTTCCTGATTAGTATGCTATTCAAAAATAAAAAAGGTAAATAAGTAAACTAATAATAAAAGAAATTTAAAAGTTAAAAGTACAAATATTACCCACTATTAATATTACTACTAATGCATCTATAAACTATTATAACATGGAGCAACATTATGCTATAAAAAAAAATTATGAATACTCCTCACAAATTTATTATACATGTATGACATTAACAAGTAAAAAAAAAATTATATAAACAACCAAAATATTAGCAACACATTAACAATTAATTCATTCATAAATACACTTTCTATTATTAAATTAATAATTATATACTAGAGTGTATGTATGTGTGTGTGTGTATATATATATATATATTGATACGGTTCGGTTAAGCTAATATTTTTTTTGCTAATAATCGTTATTGTAACTAAATATACGGTTAACGTTTTTTCGATTTCAATTTATTAAATTTTACATTGGTTATAAATTTTTTACAATTTTTTCCCTATTTTTTTTACTTTCTATTTTTTCCCTCACCCATCTTAGAATTATGCGTGCATATATGTTACAAATACAATCTTATGGATACCAATTTACCCTGCACTAACTCAAGTATGATATTATCAGCTTTCTCAACATAATCATCATAATATAATAAGAAAAACTACAATTGATGGAGAGTGATTCGTAATGCTAAGCGGAAGTTATGTCATTTCACTCATTTTTCAAAAGAACAAAGCGTGTACTCCTTTTTCCTAAAGACTATTCTTTAAAAGGGCTCCGCTTTTCTTTTCATCTAATCAGGATACAAAGCATTATATTCTCTCTGCTTTTTATATTTTTAAACAACATAAATGACTGAAATTTGTTATTTGTTATAAGAAAAAATTCTACGAAAACTATTATATATAACTTGTTGCACATCAAATTTCTTAAAAAAATATATATAATATATAATGACTTAATCTAACTCTTTTCATAATCCATCACAATTGATTTGAGTTAGAAAATTTGATATCTTTATATAATATACTTTTGTCTCATTTTTTAAATGTAACATGATATCAGAGCGTGGACTATTCTTAATTCTAATTAAGCACTTTCTTGCCATTCCTTTGTGCAGTCCGTGATAGTAGTGCAGGCTATTTTTCAGTCTAATTAAAAACTCTTCTTCGTCTTCTTTTTTACTCACTTGCCGCGTTATTAATTAGGCCAATACTTACCTTGATTTACTAAATTTCTTTTAAACTTATCTTGGGACTAGTTTCTTCTTTCTTGACCAGTAGCACCTTATCAATTGAGTCTATATTTGTCCGTGATTTACTAGATTTCTTCTGAATTTGTCTTGTGACTACATTTTTTATAGACTTACTTATTTTATGCAACTTTCATATTTATTAAGTTCATGTGCAATCCTTAATATATCGAGTTATGTGTGAGACGGAGTATTAGAGTATATATCTTGAGAAAATGTGTAATATATAATGATTTTGATTAACTCTTCTCACAATCAATTTAATTTTAAGTTAGATAGCTTAATATTTTTATATAATAGACTTTAGACCTGCTTTATAAATATAACAAAAACATTGCAGCGATTTAAAAAATATGTATTCTCTTTCCTCTTTGATTATTTATATAATAGTATCAACATTCTTGTTATTACTAGATATATTTAAACCAAGATATGTTTTTGTCTTGTATGATACTCCCTCCTTTCCATTATATAGGTCGTTTTAGAAGTTTTTTTTCTTTCCAAAATATAAGTCGTTTTACATATATCTAGGAGAACAAATTTAATCATTTCCTATTCTATCCTTAAAGATGAAATAATTAAGAGAGAGAGAGAAGGAAGAGTAATTAATGAGTGTATGGGTAATAATGGAATTTCAAACCAACATTAATTGCCTAACATTAGTATTAATGACATTTCTTAATATGTGTAATCATGTCTTAAACGACTTATATAATGGAAAGGAGGGAGTAACATTTTTATAGACAATAAATTAAGTATTATGATGATCACAAATGTTGGTCGAGTCACTTGAATCATCCTAAATGAGAACAAATTTTAAATTCTAACAATTTTATAGGGTCACTGAAAAATGCTCTTAAAATATAATATAATAACAAAACTTTGGAAGATTCAATGATATATTAATCTCCAAAAAAATGTGTCAAGTACATTGAAACAGGGGGAGGATAGAAAGAGTACCATACCAGTAAAGCTACTGCACTAGGAAAACAGTAAAAGAAAGAACAATGAAAGCGAAATTAGTGTGAAGCTTGGGGGACCATGTCTCAAAGGCACTCCACAAATAAAGAGTCAAATGACATTATTATGAAGTAACTTATTAGCTAATAAAGTACTAATAGTTTTGGTGAGCTCTAAATCAGCTAGATATAATAGTAATAGTTGAATTTAATTCTGGAATTCAATGCTAGAACAGTTTGACCAAACTCAACAAATCTTAAGCAGTTAGCTTACTAGCATGTGCCCACTTGGAAAAAAGAGAAGGGTCTCCATAGCCTATTTTTTTGGAGTTACAATTAATACGCAACTCTAAGCCATAATTTTTTTTTGGAGTTACAATTAATATGTAACTCTAAGCGATAAGTCCACGTTTAACCCTAGAGGAAAAGCATCAAACCTGAAGATGATCCCCACAAGAAAGGGAGAGTCGGGCTCAAACATGCAGCTCAAGTTCCTTTTAGGAATAAAGTTGTCTACGGGTCCATCCATCTTTTCCATAACATATGATGATTTACTTGGGTATGGGAAAGTAGTGGTGCCAAATGCCAACTACTGATAATAATTCATTAACTACTACAATATTGCAATGAGCTTCTCCATTCAAACATGCTCGAATAAGTAAAAGATCAACAAGAAATCCATTGCACAGAAGAAAGGACGAAACTGGAAACACAAACGGAGAGTAATATAATTGACAACTGCTACATATCTGTGTATAAAGTATATATTATATAGAAATGCCAATAATTTTACAGAAGATGATCCAAAAAATAAGGGAAGATAAGCAGGCCTCCAGGTAATGAACCTCTAAACATCATCTAAACAGCTAGGGAGATAAAAGGGATGATACAGAATCAGAAATTGCAGAGAAGACACAATCCCCAATTAAGCAATTACTGGGCCAATGACTGTTGCCTGCCATCTCCGTTGTGGTAACCATCGTAGGGTTTAGTAGAGTTACCCGACTTCCTCCTCAAAACTACTATCCAAGTAATTACTTCTAAAAGTAGAGCAACGACACCCAAAGCAGCTATCACACAGATGTAAGTTGATTTCCACTTCTTTTCAGGATCCAAGATATCTAGGCCTTTAAACACATTGATGACGCCGAGGATAACGATGGCATATCCAATTCCATGGTGGTAGATATTCCAGTAAAATCGGTACTTGTGGTCCTTCTTTGGTCTCAAGAACAATGCAAAGATCTATATAAAAGCCAAAAAGAGAAAGCCCATCAGAAGCAAATACCCATATATAGTCCTGTCAAAATTTTAAACTTTACATTTCTACAATATGCCTTATAAATATAAAGAGAAAAATGTTGGAGACAACATTATGTTTTTCATTACTAGTAAAAGGATGTCTGATGGCATAGCATGAAACAAATATTTTAAGAATTTTAGCTAATTTTTTCCAATGCTAAAGTAATCAATCTTAGTTTGGAGTTCCAATAGAATTACAGAAATGAACGTTGTAGGCAAGAAAAAAACACCAATATGCCTGGCAGCACTATGCATAAAGAAATAACAGAAGAATTCGCAATATTGACCATAACATTGGTCGTACAAGATCAAGAGATTAAAGTTACCAAATCAAGAGAGATCTACCTGCACTGTGGCGAGAGCAAAAAGTGCAATCCCGATATTCCGGTGACCAGTGTACTTGACCCCCTTAGATTGACTGCCAAGCTTAAGACCAGTTGCCCAGCCAGCAACCCCAATAGCATATGACGAGGTCTGACAGAACGCATGGAGATAAAACCATGCTGGATCTGCCCCTGGGAATACTCTGACATACCTCGCGATGATGATTCCAAGTGGAAACAAAGTCCCCCAACTCACAGCATTCAGAATTCCATGAATCTGAAGCAAAACAATCAAATTTCTTAGATTTATCAAACACCAATTTAGATTTTCTTCTTTCCAGATAGCTCTTCTATTATAACTACAATTTCAATTTGATGAACAGTGTCCACATGAATTACCAACTTCAAATTTGAAACTTTAGCTGCAAAGTGATAAAGTAAGAAAAACAAATCCCAATATTCTAATTCTGATATCAGTTTTCAAGATTCCTTTGGACCATTTAACAAAGACCATATATACCTTTCAGATGCAACTTTCAAATTCTAAAATCTAAACCCTTGAATAAGAACTTTTAAATGTATGTACAAGTACAGGGTTATCTGTAATTCACATAATTATACTTTAGCAAACACATCAAAATTTCAACTTTTTTTGTCTCTTTAGCCCCAAACACATACGCTCAGATATGGTAACACCAGAAACAGAAATATACTATACTACTTGTACAAATATATAGGAGAGGTGCCTCTCTTCAAATTATAGTTTATAATATATTTGCATTACAAATAAATAAAAACTAAGTAAATAGATACTCCCTCCATTCCAAAAAAAGAGTCTGTATTTGTTTTTTTTTTTTTAGTCAATTTGGAAAAAAAATCCTAAAATCTAACTTGATTTTGTGATTGATACAATAGTTAATATTATAAACTAGTTATAAATTATTACCAAGTACTATTTTAAAAATTAAAATATAGCAAATTAAGTAAGGTCAGAGACAAACTTTTTTGAACGGTGGAAGTAATAAAGACTGCAGAAACTTACATTTTTCTTGGTGAGCCTAGAATCACCGGCGGTGACACCAGTACTCTGTCCAGTAAACAAATCTAGGGTTCCTTTAGAGTTCAAATTCGCCGGCTGAAACCCATGCTTATCCGGCATACCGCCGGTCACCGTCGCCCCAACCTGCCACACCTGATTCACCGTCGTAATATTTCCCTTCTCTGGCAACACCACCGTCGCAAATATCTTCATCAATCCCCCAGAATACTCCGCAGTCATTTTGCTCACCTCAAAAGCCAGCTTCGACTCAACTAACGGACCGTAAGAGCTTATATTGTATGTCTTCACAATCATCGACCCATCTGAGTCTTTGAACCCGATTAACGCTTGCGAACCAAGCATTCCGGTGCCGGTCGGGTTAATGGCCCAGGCGACCCAGCCGTCGGGCTTGGCAGGAGAAGCGAGGAAGGCGACGGAGAGAGAAGATTTATCGGAGTCGTAGGTATAGTGCAGGTAAGAGTTTAGCTGCGGCAAATCGTTGCAGTGAGCGTAGAGCTTATTGTTTGTGAATTTCTGTGAGGTGCAGATGAGTGAATTTGAGGGTGAGATTAGAAAAGTCACCAACAGGGAAAATATTAGGAGGAGAGGGACTGTGAGCGACGCCATAGGTACCGGTGAGGGTTTGGTTTTAGAGAGAGAATATAGAGAGACGGAAGTAAATGCTAACGGAGATTCCGCCGCTTCTATATATGGAGGAGAGAGAAATGTGAGCTACGGTCAGTGATTGTGCTCGATTCTTTTTATCTGTCACGGGGTCCATTCTCCATTGTTTGGAGTCCAATTACGGTGTAACATTGTGCGTTCCCACCCTTGTCAATTTTAATATATAACAACACGTGAAGCAATTTTAAGTTTAAATCGAATTGAGTTATTTTATAATGTTCGGTTAAATTTGAATTTTGACCATATAAATTATTTCATTAAATTTAATTCAAATCATATTTTATTGAGTGAATTAATAAATAAAAAAATGACCACACAAAAGGTGAGAGTTATAAAGACTTACAACGGAATTAATAGAAGGATTAGACAAATTATGAATAAAAATATTATATTATTTCATAAAAAAGTATTTGTATTTATTTTATATTTATTATATTCAATGAATTATTTTATATTATATTATTACTAAAATTTATGTATATAATTTTATAAAATAATCACATATTAGTGATACTGATATTAATAGTAGTCATAAATTAATTTTAGTAAATCTTTAATTAAAATTATGAACTGAACGTTAATTAAAATTATAAATTTCAACTCTATAAGTCCTTTTTTTTTGTGTCTATTATTGACAATTTTAAAATAATTGATAAATTTTATTACTAATTGGAGTATTTTGTAAATGAGTTCGCTTAATGTGTGCCCTAAGGGCACACACTAAGTGCAGAAAATAAGAGATGAGACCCACTAAATATTATTTTTTTATATATTTGCACTGAATTCAATACACGGGGTCCACTAGTATATTATTTTTTTATACATTAAATTCAGTGTAACTACATAAATAAATAATATTATACATTAAATTCCGTGCTTAACATATATCCTAAAGACACATGTAAAAAATTTTCTTTGTAAATTTATGCGTGCCTTGTAAGAGTATCATATTTGTTTATAAGAAAAATTTAAAAACCCAACAAATTATTGAGTTCGGAAACTATTGGTTGACCGTTGATGATTCCTCACTCATTCTCACAGCACACCTATTAACAACTTTTGACTGACACTATTAATTTTAATAGTTAGAGATTTTTCTGTCGATCATAATTTATTTTTTCTAAATATCTTTTTTTAATCATTTTTTTAACATCTCAAATTCAAAAAAAATTATAAAATTATTTACTTCATTATAACATTAAAATTAAAATTATATTTAACTAAATTTAATTTATGCATAATAAATAAATAAACAAAATTTACTATCAAATAAATTAAATTAAAATAAAAATAAATTTAACTATTTTAAAAGTAAAATTATTTGCATTAAATCAAAAGTCTCTAAAGTAAATTAACTTTTATTAAACCATAACCCATTAACCGCCTTAATCCCTTTCCCTCTTTCCCAGCCATAACCATTACCACATACTCCCTCCTTTTCAGTTTTAGAAGTTTTTTTTATTTTTTTTTTAAATATAAGACGTTTTATATATATATATATATATATATATATATATATATATTTAAGAGAATTTTTTTAATTATTTTCTACTTTATCCCTAAAGATGGAATAATTGAGAGAGATAAGAGAATGAGTAATTAATTAATGCATAGATAGTAATGAATTTTTAAATCAACATTAATTATTTAATATTAATATTAATATTTTTTTTAATATATATAATTATGTCTTAATTTTGTAAATTAGATATTCAACTTGTCGTCTGGTGCAGTTTGTTGATGAAATCAAGTCCATCGTGATACTAGAAATTGATAAGGGGAAAAGCTCCCAAACCAATGATTTCAAGACGGTTCTTCTTTGTTTCGTGGGTCGTCACAGGAGAGATTGGTGTTACATTTTGTAATTCATAGGTTACGCAGGAAGCGTATATATATATATAGTCTACAAACTATCCAGTTACAGGTCTTCTACAGCCCAATAACTATGTATGTTAATTAGGGTCCAGAATGTATATTTGTAAGTTATTTTGGACCGGGTATTAAAGAAAAAGTTTTCTTCCAAATTTTAAAGATAGCTTTTCAAAATAAATCAACATAATTATAATAGTCTTCTATTTTATTTTACCTTAAGCTCCTCACAAACAAACAAACAAACATGGAATGTTATAATCTCTTACTTCTTCTTACCTAAAACACAATAAATATTGGTAATAATTCTCTAACACATGTTTAGAAAATATAATTTGAATATATAAAACAATTACACGAATCAAACAGTCGATCATTATATGTTAAATGTAAATTAGAATAATTGGTTCTCCCTCCCTCGCTCGCTCGCAGTTGGTTGGTTCTAGTAGTATAAAGTCGCATATGGCTGGCTTGGAGGAGGAGAAACTATATATTTTGACGTTATTAGATCAAGTGGGCTAGCTTTATCTTGCTGGAGGAGTACTAAGCTAAGCTGGCGGTTCAGACGGAAGGAAAAAAGAATATTGATAATTGTCAAAATTTCAGAGAAGCAAAAGACGATTGATTGATTAGGTAGCAAAATGTAATGTAAGGCGAATTAAGACGACAACAACTAAATCCGAGTGAGTTAATAACATGCATGCATGCATTATTACTACTTATTATTAGCCAATGTTGTAGCAGTAGCAGTAGCAGTAGTAAAACATCGGTGCTTAATTGTCCATCCTAATCAAATGTATACCCCTACCTACATCGTTACTTGGTTCTTCCTATCTCAGCCTGCTGCTGGCTAGAGAGAGAGCTATTCAACTTCTTCGGTGGGTCGGTCGGTTAACATCTGTCCTATTTATAGCCAGCCATCCCCACAATCAGATATAAAAGAAATAGAGACAAAAAGTTCAAAGGAAATTTTATTATTATAATACAATTCTAAAATCAATTTCTGTGATATTTTTTATTTTTATTTACTACAAAGCATATTTTATTTCAATAAATATAAACATAAAGTCTTTCATTGCAACTCTTCTTAACTTTTGAATTTAAGATTTTGTTTTCGAGTAATATTACGAATGAGACAAATGATCATAGTTGAAATTGAAACGATGTTTCACTCATGTTAGGTAATTCATTCATTCATTCGCTGGCTCTAAAAAATAAGAAGCTGATTTATTCAAAATCGAGGAATTAATTTTATTCTATATTATCTTTTAAAATATATTTTTAATTGTGCTTTATTACGATATTACAATAAAATAAAAGAAAACGAGTACATTTTATTTTATTTAAAACGAGTTTTTCACTTTTTATTAATTATCCTTCTCTCTGTTAAACTGCAATACCCACGCGCAACTGATTCTTGGGTATATGCCTTGATAGCAATTCAATTCAATTCAATTCAATTCGTCTGTTCCGTGGCCAAACTCAAATCACAATCATCCACAAACAACCACCCATCCTGTCAAAATTTACGACTCTCACGATCAAATTAGGGCTAGGTTTTCGCACTGATTACTTGAATGTACGTAAAATGGAGTCTCTGCATCAGAAGGTAGAATCATGGATAAGAGACCAGAGAACGAAGATCTTCAAGGTTACGTGGCCCCAGAAATGGCCGCTGGTGATTAATTGGCCGTGGACTAACGGCCGAGAACAAAGGAAGCGAATCAAGGAAGAGTACGAGCGAAGAAAGAAACAACTCCACGATCTTTGTCACGCCGTTAAAGCCGAGTCCGTCCCTGATTTGCAGGATATTCTGTGCTGTATGGTTCTTTCTGAGTGTGTTTATAAGGTTCGCGCCTCTTTTCAAATTAGAATATAATGATATTAAAGTGTTGTGTGGATTCAGAATTTAGTTGTTGTGTATGTTTAAGAGTTCAATTAAGCTGCTTGTGTTAGTTATGGAGTGTAGCTAAGTTTATGACATTGTACTTGTGCTTTACTTGCTAAATTACTATGGGATATAATCGCAAACTATTCGTACCACTACACACCCTCCATATACTTGACAAAGATTTAGGCTCTGGTTCTAAATAAAAATGCTAGCTTTTGTGTGTGTATATATAGTTGAAAGTGAAACGAGGTGATAGTCAGAGCCATGTTATAGAAAGAGATAGGTTTTATGATAATTTTCTTTACTACTATCTGTCAAGTAATTTGATCTTATGTACTAAGCTATGGAAAAAAATAAAATACAAGATGGAGTTGCTTGTTATATGACCTATTTGGCAGTTCTACAAACCATGCATTCTTTTTTATAATTAAAATTAAAATAAATAAAATAGTAAAACCATATTAAAAAGAAGAAGAAGAAGAATTGTACGAAGCTTAGAAGCACCCAGGAATATATCTACAATTAACTTCTACAACCAGGTCCCAAAAAGATCAACAAAACTAGTGGGCTCTCTTGGGATGCTTTCTTTAAAGCAAAAAGAAGAGTAGGATAAACATCGTGCTATAGTTAGAGCTTCATTCCATTCAACTCCTATTGTCTTTTCCTTTCCCAATAGTCATCATCAAACACGAAGGGACTGTTACCCAATGCTTTGTGTCCTTTCGTTATACAAATTCCAGACCAAGCTCTAATGAACAAGTCAAGTGATTTTTGGCATTTCACTAAGCAAAACAAAGGAAACACCCCACCCCAAAACATTTCCTTCACTACCTTGCAATTTAATAGTCATTGATTCCTCATCGAGCCTGCACAGGCAGCACTAATCATCTATTATATTTCTCCGGTTTGAAGGTTATCATACTTAAAACTAGGCTTTTTGGACTAAGTCTTGAAAATAAAAAAGGAGTATGGATCAAATTGACTAATATAGAGGTAAATGTGCGGAGGTGAATGTGCAACATGTGCAATTTTAAAAGAACAGGGATGAAATATTGGCAAGCTGCAGATATTATAATCATTTTCCAGTTCTCTGGACCTCTATACCATTCTTAACAATCTCTCTCTCTCTCTCCCCTCATATTTGTGTATATATTTTTGCAATATGAGGATGTCTCATCATAAAGTTTTGTAAACTTGATATTTCCGTTATTGTGCGTAAATGCAGTAAATATTTTCTTTTGAACTGACTAATATTTGGACAGAGAGATAGAATTTCAACTTGTTTATTATATTATTTTTTTGTTGCATGGTAGAGACCTGACGATGAGTTGATTCGAGCTGTGAACAAATTTAAGGCCGACTTTGGGAGTCAAGTTGTTTCTCTGGAGCGTGTTCAACCTTCTTCAGATCATGTTCCTCACAGGTGTTTTGATAAATATCATTTTAGCATTTTTGTTAACTTTTCCAAATTTTGATTCCTGCCTAGTTTTTTTTGCTTCTTCTTCTTAATCCCTTAAATTTATATTCAGTAGGCAGATATATTATTGGATATAAACTGCGACTCATTTCTAGAATTCTATTTAGTTTGTCTAAAAGGGGATCTGATGATTAATCTAGAGATAGAATGGTGGCACGTGATACACGTGCCCATTTTTTTCATTCATTTCCCGTTTTTTCTCATACGTTTTGGTGTTGCATTGTATATTTAATTTAAATATATGAACATGTTATTAAATTTTAGATGTTTTGACTTTTGAGTTATGGGTATTAAGTAGCAACTTTTAATGAACTTCACGCGGCATCTAAAAATGGTAATGCCGGTGTGTTTTCACTTAATCAAATGTTTCACTGTTATCATATTTGGTTACCTGTGCAAGGTTATCAGGTCGTAGGGGAAAAATAAATAACAAGAAGATTTGTTTCCAAGTGTGAACTATTCTGTTGGTCGCCATTTTAAAGGACTTTACTAGTATGACCACCAGGGCAGCTTTATATATACATTATTGCATTTCATCAAGATCAGTGTATTTTAATTTACTTTCTAGAAGATATATATTAGTTGCTGTATTCTTTTGTTCTTTGCTTTTAGGTATCTATTGGCAGAAGCAGGGGACACGTTATTTGCTTCTTTCATTGGAACCAAGCAGTACAAGTAAGCATGAAATCTAATAGCTTTTATTAGCTCTTCATCCTTTTTTACTTTCTAAATTTCATCCCTTATTTGTTTTGAAATATTAAGGGATGTCATGGCTGATGCAAATATACTTCAAGGTGCCATATTTCACGAGGATGCTATAGAAGATCCTTATGGCTCCGGTCTTGCTGAATCTGCTGAAGTTGAGAGTCAAAAGGAAAATGCTGGGGATCTTCCAAAGATCCAAGAAGCAAAATCTTCTGCTAAACCTGCTGCTCATCGGGTAATAAGCAGTATATTATTTTCATGTTTCACTTGAACATAGTTATTAATTTATTATGCCTTCTCTATGGTCTGGATATTATTTGCTACCATTATTTAGAATATCTCCATCCACAGCTAACACAAAGGCTGGAACACATCCTTTTGGGCTAAGTTACACAATTATGCTGATTTTCCCTAGGGATTCATGGCTCGTGCTAAAGGGATACCTGCATTGGAGTTGTACAGGCTTGCTCAGAAAAAGAAACGAAAGCTTGTGCTGTGTGGACATTCGCTTGGCGGAGCTGTAAGTTTGAATGATCTGCACTATCATTTTGCCAGTGATTTGGTTTTTCTTTAGTTTTTATCTTTTAATAGTAATTGTTTTCATTTTCCAGGTCGCTGTCTTGGCTACACTAGCCATTTTAAGGGTCATTCCAGCTTCCTCTTCATCAAAAGAATATGACAAAGTTCAGGTCAAGTGTATTACATTCTCCCAACCTCCAGTAGGAAATGCTGCTTTACGAGAGTAGGGGTTTTTTTCTTTTCCTTTTTTCTTGTTTAGAAAATGGTTAAATATGTACACAAAAGTTATAATGTCGTTCTTTTTTCCTTTCAGCTATGTTAATAGAAAAGGCTGGCAGCATTATTTTAAGACTTATTGCATTCCAGAAGATCTTGTGCCCCGTATTTTGTCACCTGCATATTTTCATCATTACAATGCACAACCACTTCCTGTTCCTGTTGATGATGTTAGAACTTCTAGTTTTTCTATGTTGAAACATGAAGACAAATTGGATAAACGAATAGCAGAAAAACTGAATGAAAATGAAGAACAGTTAGTATTGGGTTTGGGCCCTATTCAGAGCTCCTTCTGGAGACTTTCGAGGCTTGTCCCATTAGAAGCTGTTAAAAGACAAATAAATAAATACAAGGGAAAACAAGCTGATCCATTGGGAATATCTTCTACTAGCGATCCTGATGTAACATCTTCTGTTGAAGATGTGGTAGCTGCACCACAGTCTCTTGAGATCGAAGAAGGCTCTGATAGCATTTCTCTAAAACCAATTTGTGGCACAGATAAAAGACCTCAAGGTGACAATAGAAATGACAAGTTATCCGGAAAAACTAATACTACTGTTGGGGACAACGGGGCATGGCGTAGAATGCCGTATCTACCTTCATATGTGCCTTTTGGGCAGGTAGGTGCTCTGTGCTGCTACTCTCTTCTATCTTGCTTTGTGGTATAACTTTGAGCTATTACACTTATGACATGTTTATTGATGGCAACTTGGATGGAACCTGGAAGGTTTTGAAACTGCAAATGCTTCAATAGCAATTGCACTTTCACTATTGGCTGTTCTTTTATTTGTCTTTTCGAATTTCATTTGCTCCGTACTTTTTCTGATGAGTTGATCAAGTTTATGTGTCTAGTTGTGGATCTTGCATATCGAATTACTGTAATTGCCTATATTGAGCTTTATGTTATTATGATTTTTAAAATCCATCCTTTGAGAGAACTCATAGCATCATCATGTGTTTGTGTGTTGTTTCCAGTCTTATAAATGAATCTGCTATATGTTATCAGGGCTTGAAGTTCATTATATTCGTATGTTTTTATTCTCCATGTGCGTCATGAGGATCCAATTATGCATATTTGTTATTTAGCGATGAAACTGAAATATTTCACTTATAACAGCTTTACCTTTTGGGGAGTTCGTCTGTGGAATCACTATCTGGTGCAGAGTATTCAAAGTTGACATCGGTATGCCTTTTGTTTGCTTCTTCATCTATGATCAAGAGTTTCATTTTCTTATAGGAGTTTGTGTTGTGGGACAGATATAAGCTGTTTCTTCTATGATTAAGAGTTTTATTTTTTTACGACCATTTAAAACCTCTCATGTCGTTTGCTTTCTTCTGGCAAAGACGTATTCAGGTTAGATCCGTGATATCCGAATTAAGAGAACGACTTCAGTCACATTCAATGAGGTCATACAGATCCAGATTCCAAAGGTACTCCCCCTTATTTTATCATTTGTTTGCCCGGCACTGGTGTAAAAGCAAAGATTTGCGGATAGTAGTGGTCTTGCGGTCAGAGTTTCCTTTTCTTACACTTGTTCTTTCATGTTGTACTATCCTCACCTTTTAAACTTCATTGTTTGCCAGTCTTTCTTCATATAAACCATTAAACCACATGCTTAAATTCTGCTGTACTTAATTTTTCTGTTGGTTGATATTGAAATGCTGAAGTGTTGATTTTGCGGTTGAATAACATAACAGTTTCAATGTTGATGTAACTTTACTTTTTTGACATATGGTAATCCTTTGAAATTAAATTTTTGATAATCTTTCAACATTTTGATGGATGTTAATTGACCTTGGGTGAAGTTAAAATTGACATTCTATGGTATAAAAGTTTGTCAATCTTTCTTCATAAAAACAATATGCTTACTATCTGTTGTGTACTTAATTATATTTTTGTTGATGTTGAAATGCTGATGTATTGGTGTGTGGTTGAATTACCTAACAGTTTCATTGTTAATACTGTCTCGCCTATAATCCTTCAAGTTAAATTTTTTGATAACATAACCTTTGGATGGTTGTAAATTGACCTTGGGGGAAGTTGAAATAGCCATTCTATGGTAACATTGTTAGATTGTCAGCCTTGTCAACTTTTCTTCATATTAGACGGTTCCTTCCCTGGGCACAGCTTGAACAAGCTAGCAGATTTTAAAGAGGAAGATCATAATTAACATCACCACCTTTCAAAAATTATTTACACATTTAAAATGCTAGTCCTTTTTTAATCATCTTTAACGGCTCATAGTTTTCTTAAACAATTTACTGACCGATTGGTTTGTGACTGGGAGCCTTTTCATTAGCCGTGGAATTTATTTGCATGTTGTTTGTACTTTTTGTGTGTCTGGACTTTTTTTCAGTAGTAATATCACTGTGTGGGTCTGAGTGTCAAGGATTTTTTTTCTTCATCTTCACAGAATATATGATGTGTGCATGAATGATGACAATGCTTCGACATTTTTGGGGATGGACCAGCTACAACAATTTCCGCAGCTACAAAAATGGCTTGGCATTTCAGTTGCTGGTACCGTTGAACTTGGGCATATTGTAGAATCTCCTGTTATTCGCATTGCTACTTCAGTTGCTCCTCTTGGATGGAATGGTGTTCCTGGTGAGAAGAATGCTGAGCCTTTGAAAGTAGATATTTCTGGTATTGGGTTACATCTTTGTACACTGGTTCAAGCTCGAGTGAATGGTAACTGGTACTCTCGTTTATCCTTTTCTTTCATTATTATGAAGTTTATTTTGCACGAGTGTAGTGGAGATACGGAAGAAATCAAGTAATTTAGAAGGATATCTTGATTTTCACCACTTGGATGAACCCGATTCAAAGTTGCTGCACATTACTTGCATACCCTTTGGTTTGTCCATTTGAGGATCTCTTAATCACTTCAGACTGGTTTGGTTCTGTTAGGGTTTTACTAATTTTAAGTTTTTGCATCCAAAAATTCTTTTATATTACATATAGGATAAAATATACCTAGTTATATCATTTTTTTTTATTGGAATGTAAATTTATGTTTAAGATCATATCACCAAGGTAATAGCATGAGTCTTGAACTCTAGAGCAATAGAGCTTTGTAATTCTATCCGAAATGAAGTCAAACTAGTGACATTGACATTTGTTGTTTAAATTGGTTGATGTTAAAAAATGGTTTTACTTTATTGGCGATGTTAGCTTTAGTACAAGTGTGTAATTTCTTTTTTTCTGAGATGGCTTAAAGTAATGGAAGTCAAAAGATCTAAATTAAAAGGAAGAGGTCAAATGCCAGAAAAATGTAAATAGATTATTTTGTGTAAATCTAACTGAACTGAGATATCCACGACTGAACAATTTAATCTTAATTCCTATACTAAATCAACTAATCCTTTTTTCTACTTATGAATATTATCAGTTTCTTTGAATTTCTAGTCCCAACACGTGGACTTGATCACATAGGCCTTACTTCTAGATCACTCCTCATCCTCAAACGTGATCTTATTATCTGATTATGATTTTATTCTTGAGGCATGGATGTAAATCTAATCTTTGCTCTAATATAAAATTCTGCAAACCAGAAGTTTATCTTTGTATAGAGGTGAGCTTGTTCCACCTTTCTACAAGATCTGAGAAACTTTTTTGTTTTTTCTTTTTATGTGCGTCTTTTTGTTTGTGAAGATCCAGCAAAATGTGCCAGTGGGAGCACCCAAAAAAAGAAAGGAGAGAGAGGGGGGGAGGGGGGGGGGGGGGGGGGGGGAAGAAAGATACGCCGATCATTTTTATACCATATTTTAGTATTGTTCTTAATATTAAAATTTTAAAAGCATTAGATCTTATTAGATTTTAATTGTTTTAATCAGGTGCTCGACCACTGTGGAATCCTTCCCTTCTGAACCAACTTGTACTTCAAGTCATCATGAATTGCAGCCAGATATACAAAATATACGAGTATTAGTAGGATCTCCAATGAAACGACCTCCAAAGCACCAAATGCTAACCGAGTCTTTATTGTCTGGGTTTCCTTCCATTGATTCATCTGTTGATCTCGGTTGTGAGCGGAACATCCGTGCATTTCATGCAGGAAAATTCATCTGCCCTGAAGGTTTAAGTGATTTTGTTGTCTTTTGTACAACCGATTTTTCGACCATCTTCAAAGAGGTTCATGTTAGAACTCGTAGGGTGCAATTGGTTGGCCTTGAGGTATTCATATTCAACATTTAGTTACGACGTCTAAATATGTATTTCGTTTCTATTATATGTATGAAAGGCATGATTTATGGGTTTTTGTAGGGCTCTGGCAAAACTTCTCTCCTTAAGGCAATCTTGGGTAAAGGTAGGCTTACTGCCTCTACTGATGATGATGATTTGCCTATGGATTTTGATGTTCAAGAAGGTATCTCTGGTGGTCTGTGCTACTCAGATTCAGCAGGAGTAAATTTGCAGGTTCTTTTTATCTAATAAAGGTCTTTTGTTCTTTTTGTGTTTCTCCAGTTTTATCACATTTAATTTTTACATACAGGATTTTCTGAAAGTTTTTTTAATTAACGAAACTTGAGTTCACAGTTCTTGTTACTTAACCTCCCCTGTATGGCACAATATATGTAGCTTAAGATTGCCTTAAATTTGTTGTGATACCTTCCTAGTATTTTCATTGATCTCGCCATATTCCCATGCCCGCTTTTGTGCATTATATCATTTTAAAGTATTTTCCATGACATTTGAAAATCTTTAACTTTTGTTAATGCATAATAAAGTTGATGCTCAAAAGTATAGTCCAAGTATCATAAAAAAATCATTCTACTGTAGTGTGGACAATTTGCCTGAAGAAGTATTTTTTTTGGGCAGTTACATTATTTTCCCTCATTTACAAAACTTATTCTAATGATATGTAGTCACTGTCAATGAAGTGTTCCATAAACCATTGTACTCTAATCTTTGGTTGCATTTCTTAATTTCTCTTTCGCTCTCTCTCACTCTCTACTGTGTATGAGAAAGTGAGTTATGCTTTCTTGTTCATTTTGGCTGTAAGAGAAATATTTCTTCTATTCTAAAATATTAACAAAGGCAAGTGATAGTATATTAACAGAGGTAGTATTATGGATATACTAGTGAAACTATAATTTTGTAGAAGGGTTAATATATGTTTTGGTTATTGTATTATAGTCCGATTTTCATTGTGGTTACTGACTCTTTTTTTTGTGACAAACGCATTACTATAGTCGTTAAAAGTTACAAAATGGTCAATCCGTTAAAATTTCGTCCAAAAGTTAATGTGACTTTTTGTCAAGTGTACCTCCCTTGTCATTTCCAAATCAACAAGTTTATAATATTTAAACAAAAAAACAGATCAAATTATTACTAAAAGTAAAATAAGATTTGAACAAAAAAATTCAAAACAACAATTAAATTTAAACAAAAAAAAATACCAAATTATTACTAAAAGTAAAATAACATTTGAACAAAAAAAAATTCAAAACAACAGTTAAATTTAAACAAAGAAACATACCAAATTATTACTAAAAGTAAAATAACATTTGAACAAAAAAAATTCAAAAGAACAATTAAATTTAAACAAAGAAACATACCAAATTATTACTAAAAGTAAAATAACATTTGAACAAAAAAAAATTCAAAACAACAATTAAATGTAAACAAAGAAACAGACCAAATTATTACTAAAAGTACAATGATATTTAAACAAAAAAAATCAAAGCAACATAAACAACAATTTTATTTTTGATTTATATAAAATTGGGAAAATATATAATTAATTATGAAAAAACATGGACTGTCTTTCATTTTTTATTCCATTACAAAATATAAAATTATTATTACTATTATTTTTAGATATTTTAAAATATTTAATATTATATTAATTAAAATAAATTAAGTTTTGCACTTAAAAATATTTTATATTAATTTTTAAAATTTAATAATAATTTTTCATTTGGAAATGAAGTATTTTCTTTTTATTAGCATTATTCTTAGCCTTAATATAAGAGTCAAATATATTATTTGAAATGAATTTGAGGAATTAAAAAATGTGAATTTAATTTTTTCTTATAATATTTATTTTTTAAATTATTTATATTTATACTGATATTCTCTTAACATAGAGACTTAATATAAAGTTTAATGTCTATATTTGATATATACTTATACATATGTTTTTGATTATTTATAAATTAAATTTATCATAGAAAAGGTAACTAAGAAAGAAAGAGAGAGAGTTTGACGTATAGGGGCTATTTGGCTATTCATTTTAGTGGATTTAGCATGCCACGTAGACATGTTAGTTCCGTCAGCAAGTTCCGTCACTTTTTTGGACAGAACTTTAACGGAGTAACCATTTTGTAACTTTTAATGACTATAGTCATGCATTTGTCACAAAAAAAGAGTCAGTAACCACAATAAAAATCGGGCTATAGTACAATAACCAAAACATATATTAACCCTTTTGTAGAGATTACCTTTTGTAGAGATTAAGTTTTTAATACTAGTCCCTTTGGGGACATCCATATAATTAGTATGGTACAGAGTTAGTTAATACTAGCTTGCTTTGAGGCTTGTCTGAAAACTTTGGAAGTCTCTACAGTCTAGGTTGAATAAGTTGATACTCACTCGCCTTCTCATTATACTACAATATGCACGATTAGTAGTCAACTGCAAGTTTGACAGTAAACCACGCCATTTGTAGGAGTACTTCAATTGGGCAGCTTTTGTTCATTACAACAAACTTGAAATCATCTTGGTTGCTTATGTGTGCGTATGAGTTTCTGGTTTTGTCATTTATTCTTTTATTGAGTTGCTTTCTCATACTTAATATTTTACTGCTTGTTTATGTTTGGAATGCAGGATCTGAATAAGGAGGTCTCATGTTTCAGGGATGAACTGTGGATGGGAGTTCGTGATCTTAGTAGAAAAACAGATTTGATTGTTCTTGTGCACAACTTGTCTCACAGAATACCTCGATACAGTCGTACCAACGCACCAGAACAACCAGCCCTCTCGCTTCTGCTAGATGAGGCAAAAGCACTTGGAATCCCTTGGATTCTCGCGATAACAAACAAATATTCTGTAAGCGCACATCAGCAAAAAGCAGCAATTGATGCTATTCTGCAGGCATACCAAGCATCTCCTAATACAACTGAAGTTATAAATTCATGCCCATATGTTATTCCCAGTGTTGCAAGTGCTACTCCACTACTTTCCAGTGAAATAGATTCCGATGGGAAAAAGGGTACTCATAAACTTATTTTCTCTCCAATGAATCTGGTTCGTAGGCCTTTCCAAAAGAAAACTCCAATTCTTCCTGTAGAGGGTGTAACTGCTCTTTGTCAGCTTGTTCACCGTGTCCTTCGGAATAATGAGGAAGCTGCTTTGCAGGTGAGCATGAATAATATACTTGTACAATCGTGTTAAATTATTGTATAAAAGTAAAAAGATCTGCAGCAGACAAGATGACAAATACCGGGTCAAATACTGAAGGAGTTGGGAGCTTTATGCAACTGAAAATTGACAATAAGATTCTTGTTTCGTAGAAATATGAAGATATCCTGCAGGCTTCCAATATATTTATTACTAAAATGTGCATGACAGTATTGAAATTAGGTGTTATACAAATGACTATTTAACATCCTAACCACAGCGAAAATAGTTTATTCATCTGCTTCCTATCTTATATAAGTGGAATATCTGTTGAGGCCTCACAGTATTGTGATGTATGAGTAGATTTTATATATTTATTTTTTAAATCTTGATCTCTTATTCGACAGAAGGAAGGGTTCAAACTTCAAACATGTCCCTTGTATCTGAATTTCTCTGATTTTTTGTGTTTGATTATCTTACTCAAATCTTTTAGATACGTAAGTCTCTTTATCTTTAGTGTGCCTTTTGTTGTAATATGTTTAGTATTCTGTTCCTCTGGTGTTATTTTCTTTCTATCTGAATTTGTTGGATTTGTTGAAGGTCAAAATTTGAAGTTCTTGCTTCATTTTTTTGAAGGACTTTGCTAGAGACAGACTTCTGTTGGAGTCTGCACGAGAACATGCAGTTGCTGCAGATGCAATTCGAGAAGCTCAGGCCAAGGCAAACTCTTTGACTGCAGCAGCTGTGGGTGCTTCTCTCGGAGCTGGTATTGGCATCGTTATGGCTGTTGTTATGGGTGCTGCATCTGCCTTGAGGAAACCATGAAAAGTTGCTTTCGGAATTCAAAATCACATGCTTTTGACTGCTAGATATATGTCAGACTTGCTGATTAGGCAAGGCTTGCACCCTGCAGTTCATTTCCGCTGCCATGGTTATCATTTATGTTAATAGTTTATACTGTAAGTAGTTGAGAACTTATTTATTCATTTGATTATTGGAACTTACTTTGAACAAGTATATACCTTTAGTCCACTTTTCTACTCTAAAGTTTTAATTGGAGCTTGCAAGTTATCTTTTCATCCATGTTTCAGAAATGCATGAAGATATTGTATTGTGAATGGGAAGGCATTCCATTGTGGACTTGAAACTGAACTGAAAAAGTAACAATAGTTGGACTGATCAAATATTATTGAAATTGATAAATCTGTTCGGCTTACAACAATTGCACTCTTCTTGTTGGAGTGATAGTCTAACAAGAATGCAAGTACAGGCAGCTGGAAGAATGGCACAAGTCTGGCAAAGACCAACTGCCAAAACCCCCCAACAAAATTAGTAATAAAATTACTCCTTGATGCTGATTTCTTTGCGAGAAAAAGCAACAATATAAATCTGGAAACTGTAGAAAAAAACTCTTCAATAGTGGACTTAACCTACAAAATGGAGTGAGCTGGTACGGGGAACTTTTTCATACTGAACAGCAAGCACTCCAATTCCGTTTAGAGCCAGTCCCGTTGTTGACTAGTGTAACCCGATTGGCCGGTAATTCGGCCTTGTAAGAATCCGAGTTGAGTACTTTCCTGGTAATGTTGTTGTAGATTGCACGAATAACAATCTCAAAAGCAGTATCAACATTAGTAGAATCTAAAGCAGATGTCTCAATGAAGAATAGTCCCTCCTCTTCAGCAAGGTTTTTGCCCTCCTCCACACTCACTTCCCTAATATTTTCCAAATCACACTTGTTGCCTACAACCATTCTTGCAACAGTAGTATCACAATGATCTGCAGGGTGATTCCAACAAGGATTAATTAATTGACAGGAAATACCGACAAAGATACGAATGATAACTTCAAATATGTTGAAAATATTATTATTATACTTACAATTGAGCTCATCTAGCCACCGTTTGATGTTATCAAAAGTAGGTCTTCTGGTGATATCATAGACTAAGAATGCTCCAATTGCGCCTCTATAATAAGCAGAAGTAACAGCTCTGAAGCGCTCTTGGCCAGCAGTGTCCCAAACTTGGACCTTCACTTCCTTGCCATCAACTTGAACC
This sequence comes from Hedera helix, assembly GCA_947179155.2. Classification (NCBI taxonomy): domain Eukaryota; kingdom Viridiplantae; phylum Streptophyta; class Magnoliopsida; order Apiales; family Araliaceae; genus Hedera; species Hedera helix. The sequence continues at coordinate 50,820,868 of OX359271.1, forward strand.
GCTTGGGTCTGAAATTCTACGCCAACTGTGGCCTTAGAATGCAGGTCAAATTCATCTCTAGCAAACCGAGAGAGTAAATTAGATTTGCCCACTGCTGAATCCCCTATTATTACTATCTTGAAAAGGTACTCTTCTCCTTCTCCTTCTTCTGCTCCTACTTCCACCATTTTTTGATCTTATTTTCTTGATTAGTGGGGTTTAGAGAGAGTAGAGTTCTCGGGTTTAATGGGAAATGTAGACTGAGATTTGTAGATGGCTAAAAGAGTGGGGTGGTTTTTTCCACTTTGCAGTGGACTGAAGTCGAGCATAGATTAACTGCGTAATTAGTGGACAAAACAATACAAATGTCAAATTGACAATGCTTTTTGTTTGGTGCTGGACCAAGGAAACTATGCACTTCCAGAAGCAATGCTATTTTTCTAGTGGTCAAAGGAGTCAATAAAATCTGCTGTGGTACTCCCACTCATATCCTCACTCCAAAAGAAAATATCAAGAAGGAACTATATGAGAAACCTTAATTCAAGAAAATTGCAGGGAATTAGTCCATGGATTGTTTATACCATATTACTCTCTTACTGTTTCTTTGTATTTGCAGTACTTCAGAAAACATTTAAATCTTGTTGGCTAAACTGGTTCAGACCACTACCCAAAATGGCTTTAGTGCTATATCCTACGGAAATGCTCAAAACCAAGTCTATGGCCTAGCACAATGCAGAGGAGATGTGAGCAGCATAGACTGCATTGGCTGCATTCAAGAATGCAGCTAAAGAAAAACGTAAACGCTGTCCAAACCAATCCGATGCAAGGATTTGGTACGATTTTTGCTTTTTAAGATACGAAATGAAGGATTTTTGTGTTGAAGTTGACGCAAACTATGGAATTTTTTAGTACAATGTTGAGAATGTAACAGATCCTGAAGTTTTCAACAATAAACTAGGGGCTTTGCTAAATAAGATAAATTCACAGGCTGTTGTTCCTAGTAACAGAGGGCTTATTAAAGGGGATTGTAAACTGTCAGTCTCTCACCATTTGTGACACTTTATGCATTGGTGCAGTACACAAGGGACTTGTCACAGCTCTCTTGTGCTCAGTGCTTGGCTATAGCCATTGGCAACTTCCCAAAGTTTTGCGACAACAAGAAGCGATGTCGAGTTCGTTATAGCAGTTGTTATGTCACGTATGAACTTTATCCTTTTTACTTTCCTCTTGATTCACAAGAGAACTTGGCAAGTGCTTCAACAGCTAATTATGTATCCGTAGTTTTTAAGCCTTAATTAATGTAAGTGTCAAACCGTGTAATTCCAATCTCAAATACTGCAAAAACTTCCAAAATAATTTCAATTTTTATTTCATGAAGCGAATTTACGATTTGAGCTATAAAAGATTATAATCAAACTCAATATAACTTAATCGGTTAAAGAGGCTTTTCCACAACTTCGGGGGAAAGGGATAACATCTCTGACATCATTGAGGCCTGTGGTATAGAGAACCAGAAGGTCAAATATGAGACAAGCCAGAGTGTTTGGCAGTTCCATGCCTGCAAAGATCCAAGTACCATTGAAACTGCTCCTTTGGCAAGCTCAATTCTTTAGTCCTGCAAATTTTACATGAGATGTAAGAATTTTGCAACCTATTCATGTTATAAATATGTAATAACTTTGTCGATGCCGGGAAAAATTTCATAAGCTTCCAAACGCATTGTCATTTTCTTTTAATTTGGTGTGATAGGTGAAATTTTTGGAAAACGGCACTTTTGGCTCTTTTGTTTATGGGTTTAGAAAGTTTGGCTTTAGATTTGGGTCAATGCGATAGAGTCGCCAGTTGGTATGAGTTTAAATGGATGTACTAACCCATCCGAGTTTTAAGATTTTGAAAGTTAGATGGTCCAAAATGTGTTCATAGAGTTTGGGAGCTTGCTTAATCTAAGAGAATATGTTAGGCACCCCAAATTTCCGTGAATCACGGTTACCGCATTTCTAATCTTTTTTCAAGTTTTGAAAGATTTGGCTTAGTGTGTGAACTAAACGTGTCGTGCCTAGGAGTTTTGTTTCATTTCATAGTGCATGTGTATTATGAGGTGAGTGAGTCCATTTTAATTCTTGCGGTTCAATGTGGATAGGAAAGGACTTTTGGATTGTTAATTAACATTTTCTCTTGATGAGTTTGATCTCTAAGCTCGTGTTTGTGTGTTTTAATATATTTAGGAGTTTGATTTCTACACTCATGAATGAGCTTTTTCAAAATGAGTTTTTTCAAAAGAAGTGAGTTTGATTTATAAACTCGTGTACTAAAAAATACCTAGAGGAGTTTGGTTTCTAAACTCTTAATGTCCACAAAGGTCCGTAAGTTTGGAAAAGTGATTTACCCAAAGGAGTGAGTTTTGTTTCTAAACTCGTGAGTATATGTTCTCAAAGGTTTGCGAGTTTTGTTCTCAAAGAGTTGAGAGTTTGGTTTCTAAACTCGTGAGCATCTACAAAGGTTCATGAGTTTGGTTTCTAAATTCCAGAGTGTGTTTTAAAAAACGCGAGTTTTGTTTCTAAACTCGCGTGTGTGTTTACATCCACAAAGGTTTGTGAGTTTCAAAAGTAGTTTTCAAAGTGTATTTAAAAAATTATTTTTCAAGTGTGTTTTCGAAATGTGGATTTCAAAAATGATTTTCAAAGTGTGATTTCAAAGATAATTTTCAAAAGTGATTTCAAAAATGTGTTTTCAAAAATGGTTTTCAAAGTTGTATTTTCAAAAGTGATTTTTAAAGTGTATTTTCAAAGTGGTTTTTTAAATGTGTTTTAATTTGTCAAAAATCTCTTCCAAGTATTTAGTTTTTACCATTTGATTTGTTTTATTTTAGAAAGCCTTTTGTTTTTCAAAATTATTTTTTAATTACCCAAAATAAGTATATGGGTTAGGGTCCAACTTAGGGTATGTGAACCATCACATTGGACACATCACCAAATTATACTAAAATTCACTATTTTGGGCCTTAAACTTCACCTTGTGAGATAAAAATAACTCAAATGATTTTAAGGCCCATAAATAGTTTACAAACACCAATAGTTAATTACAAACCCAATTTCAAAGGGTTTATCATAGGAGGAAGCTCTTAATTCCTCCAAATGTGGATTAAGAGGTCTTAAGTTTCCTCACAGGCTCACAATTTTCATAAATTAATAATCAATTCAAATGATACATTTTAATTTTAAAGTTCATAATTAGAAGATGACCCCAATTCTTCTAAATATGAATTTAGAAGCCTTGAGACTCTTATTAGGCTCTCAAACAAGGAATTAATTCAAAATTTAAGTAATTACATGAATTTGATTTATAGATCCATCATGAGTTATGACTAATTTTCATGAGTATTGACTCACAAATCTTAAATTAACCTAGGATTTCAACAATTTGAAATTCAAAATCTTTTACACAAGTAATTCAATAGATTTTAACATGATTCAAAATAATACCCAATTTGCATGCTAATTTAGAAGTAGATCATGATAGAGACAATAATTAGCAATTCTATATAGTTCAATTGAATTTAGGAAGATTAGAGTTAGACCTTGTTGTTTTGAGGAGTAAAGATAGATTCCCAAGCTTGAAGTGGCCTCCTTACTCCTTTTGATTGATTGGATGTTGAAAAAGACATGAATGAATTGAAATTTGATTATATTTTTCTCTTTTTCTCTCACTTTTCTATGTATTTTTAGAGTTTCTCTCACTAAAATTTCTTAGCTCTCTCTCTTATTCTTTAAGGAATGAAAAAAATAAGAAATATATAATGCTGAAAGGAGATTTCAGAAGTTGAGCCACAGGCGGGTATGGTCATGGCTAAGGCCTTGAACCACCAATATGGCCGCGGCTTGGCTCTTATTTCCAAGGGCGCACACATGGGATTTTTTAGTTTCAATCCCTCAACTTTAAATGACCATAACTTTCAATCCATGAAAAGTTAGAAAACGTGCCTCCTTAATTCAAAAAGCTCATTTCGACATCTTCTGAACGGTGTCCAATTTGACCCTTTTTGGATTTGTTAAGAGGGAGAAAACAGGTTATGAATATCTTACTATGTCAAAAGTGGTGTTTTGAGCATTTTTTTTTATTTATTTATATTTTAGTACCTTGAGGCCTATGAGTGTCTCTCAAGTAATTCTTTTTATCTTTGTGGTCTTCGTGTGGTATAGCTAAATGAGTAATAAATAGTGGTCCACGAACATGCAAATTGTCCTCATTTTTTTTTATTTAAAAAAAAAACAATCATTTTCAATTCCACTTAGAGTTGTATATGCTCCAACTCCACTTACATCTTTTTAAATTATTAATGGCATCAAGGTTTGATTTTGTGTAGATTTCTTCATATCTAAATTCAATTTTTAAGTGCACCTAACGTCCACCCAAAAATTATTTATACATAGTATTTTTCATTGAAAAAAACCATAATTATTTAAACAATATGAACATTCATTCAAATATTCTCCTAATCTTGGACTGTTTTGGAATGAATTTAAGATAGTTGAATATTAAAACAAATTAGTTCATCTTAAACTTGTAATTAGAAGTTGAAATAAAGGTCAGATATTAGATTATAATAGACAAATCGACTTAGATATTATATATTATACACACACAAAAAAGTTGCATTTTATTTATTTTTAATTCAACAAATTGCTATTAAAAAGTTAAAGTAGATTAAAGTGAAAGAGATTGGAAAAAAAAGAGATTTGTTTTAATCCCTTGCATAAAAACCATTAGAGGCACAATTGTGATGCAGTATTAATTAGCTTCTTCCAAAAATATTAAATGAGTCTGTCCGTTATTTGAAAAACGAATAACAGATGGTGGGGCCTCAAACAACCAACCGAGTGACCATCAAATCAAGCATATGATTTCATAGAACAATTCTCACATCACATTAAGGCTACTACAACCTTGTAAATTAGAACCAAATGTTCAAAATAGGGATGTGACTCAAGTTCTTAGTCTCATAATTTTGAGCAATGTTATGAAAATCGGTTCAGAATCGGCGGTTTGACCGGTTGAATCGGAAATCGATTCTTTTTTCGGTCCGATTTGGACCGGTTAACTAGATTTGGTCAATAATCGGTTGACCCGGTTGACCACCGGTAAAATCGGTCAGTTAATCCGGTTGAACCAATTTCGAAGTATTTTTTTTTTCCAAAAATTTATTTACCATTTTAGCTTACAAAAAATTAGATGTTTTAAAATTTTATTAATTATTAATAATATATATTTTTATATATTTATGACGTCACTGGTTCAATAACGGTTCGACCACTGGTTGAGCTAGTGACCCATCCACTTGGTACCTTTTCTGATTCGCTGAATGAACCGATTATGAGAAGATTAATTTTGAGCATCCAAAGATTATATATAATATGAGGTTGGTTAGAAAAATCCATGATGACCGTATAGAAAATACAGAGACACATACATTAAATGGGATGTTTTACTCACCAAATATATATATTTTTTATATAAGCATAACTCAATTTGAACATCGCATACCTTAGTAATTAAAACATATTTAATTAAATTATACCTAATATAAAACATTTTGAATTTTTTAATAGATGCTTATTTCTTTTCATTTTATAAGTCGTTTTAGAAGTTTTTTTCCCCCTTCAAAATATAAGACGTTTTGCATATATCTAGAAATAAAAATCTAATCATTTATTACTTTATCTTTAAAGATGGGGTAATTGAGAGAGAGAAGGAAGAGTAATTAATTAGTGCATGGGTAGTAATGAAATTTTAAATCAACATTAATTACCTAACATTAGTATTAATAAGATTTCTTAATATGCATGATTATGTCTTAAACGACTTATATAATAGAAAGAAGGGAGTAATATTAAAAATATTGTAACACCCCTAAAGGAAAAATAAAATAAAATCATATATGTATAATAGCATTGTAATGATTTGGATCAAATCAAAAGGTCATTATTGAAGAAGGTTTTAATGATAGCAACTTTAATGCATATATATACATTCAAGTATCTCACATATCACTGAATGTATTAATGATACCAACTCGAGTTCTTATATATAAATTCAAATATTCCACATGTTACGATATGAGACTGGCGTGTTACAAACTCCCTCACTTAAATACCTGACATTTTCGTCAAGCTGAACACAGTCACACATGGCATAGAAATTTTGTCTCTCTAGTCTAGGCCCGCCTTTGTGTTCCCACCTTTAGCAACAGGTCCATTGCACTTTCTCAATAATATCTTCTTAGGTCATTTTACCTCACCACAAGTTCACTCAAAAGATCATGACTTAAATTATTAGTGACAACAGTTTAATCTTTATATATACGTTTAAGTATCTTACATAATACGATGTGAGAATAGATATTAAAAGCTTGCATATTTAACATATGAACATGATAAGGGGTGAGAATTAATCATTGGTACTCACGAGTCGCACCTACTATCTATTAATCTAACACAATCAGACTAAAATAAATCACAATAAGACAATGATTCTGTCACTTTTTCTGGCATAACCAACTTAGTGAAAATGTGACCCATAAGGATTGATGAAAAACAAGCTCGGTAGACAGAATCCTGAAATAACATTTCCAAAGTTCTTATATTTTTTTAGTTTCTTTCTGTGTCATTTTTTTTCTTCCCGATATTGGATCGATGGTTGAAAATTGTATATTTATATTTTCAAAACAATAAACAACTATGAATACTAAGGGTTATTGACCATATACATACTATGAGGTGAAACTATGAGCCTTTTACCTGTTTTCCACATTCTTCTACGACCCTCTTTCTTGATCATCCTCCTGTATGTTGGTGGGGTGAGAATCTCTGGCAACTTGGGAGCATGGATGCAATCGATTTTTCCAGTCAAAAACACCTAAAATATCCCTTTAAAAATCGTTGAACATAACAAAACGAAGGGGTAGCTTGGTAATTCGGAGAAAAATAGAATGATCCCATGAGTTGGCTCAAGCATGAGGTATGTCCTTTCATTATGGACCTCCTTGGTGTGGTTTATCTCAGGACTGGTGCATATATAATTGCCACTACTCTTATCTCTTATTCTCATTACTTGACTACAAACCCTTCATTTTACCTCTCCCAGTCTATCGTTTATGTTCTCTAAAAAGTTCAATTATCCTTCAAACTTATCACAATACCAAAGGCCAAGAATGGCCAACATTAATAACCCCAACTTACTCTTTCTATTGTTCAGCTTAATTTGGGCAGCACAAATTATACAAGGTCATAGTTTTACAAAAAATTGGTCTTTCTTTCCTTAATTCCACATCCTTCCTTTCTAAGTTGTTTGACAAAGAATATACCATATGCATTTTCATTATCGCTTCTTGTTTGATGCTCCGTTTTCTTGGTCTTCAATTGCATTAAATTATCTTAGCCATTGTTTTTCTCGTTTTGCATTAAAGTTCTCTTAGCTTTTACAATATGTTATGTCAAGTCACTAGTCCTAAGCTTCATGTAAAGTTTTTAGCTGGTTCAGCTTATCCTTGGACCAAACATTATATATATTTGTGAAGTTTCTGGTTTGAGTGTACTTATGCGTTTTAATCTTATGATTAGGATGTAGTATTTCATTTTTATTTTTGGGTTGCAGGATCCAGAATTCAAATATTAAACCCTTATCCTCAGAGGGGGGTCTATCATAATTCTGCATCAGAAAAACAAGACTTGCAGGTGAGCTAAGCTCCTTTGAGGAAATTAATTATAGATTTTTGTTTTTAATCATATGATGTTATGTCTACGTGTATTTTTTTAAGAAATTAATATTTTTGGACTTTGTTATAAATAATCTTTACGGAGCTTATATATATATATAGGGTAGTAGCAAAGAGTGGATACACGGCAATGCGAGAAGATTGATGATAGGATCAGAAGCTCCAACTTGCACTTATAATGAATGCAGAGGGTGCAAGTTCAAGTGTAGAGCTGAGCAAGTTCCGGTAGAGGGGAATGACCCCATGAACAGCCCCTACCACTACAAATGCATCTGCCATAGGTGATATAAGTAATATTTTTGTTTGTTGAATTTAAGTTGAAATAAAAAATTATGTAACAGAGTGAAGGGGGGAGAAAAGTTATAAAAAAAGGCCCGTCCTTATCTTGTTAGCACAACTAGTTAAGGTGTATCTAATTAGTTGAAATAGATCCTTTTCTGGACTTGAAATGGCTATATGTCATTCCGAAATGTATTAATTTTAATTTAGTTTGGTTTTCGGTTATTTCCCAAAATTATTTTCTCGGCTCACTACAAACTCAACCAAAAAGTCATAATTGTAATTCTTTATATACAAACAAATTCTTCTCATATGGTTCAACGTGAGACTGAGGTGTTAGAAACTTACCAATCGGATGATAAATCTTTCATATCGCGGTAAAACTGTTCTATGAATGAATGAGCAACGGAAAAGACAAACTCGAAGCATTGCTGCTCGGTATGGGGTTTGCGATTTGGCCCTTGTAGGCTGTATTTTGTTTCTTTTTTGGTTTATGCCAAAACTAAATTGGTGATGAACAAAATGTGGCGGGATTTTTGGGCATTAGAATGTTTGAAATTGCACTGAAAGTTGCACAAAGTGGTCCCAGCGTTTATTATGCATATAATAAGCCAGCAATGGGTCACATGGGAAATCTTGTCTCAGTCCCCAATTTGCACAAAATGACATAATTGATCAGTTTTATTAATTAGGAGGAAGAAAGTACATCTTAGCTACCATGAGAGGTCCCAATTTCAGTGTACAAAAAGTATGCCACTGGCATGGTGGAAATGATATCATATATGGTCCATCATACTTGAATATCTTGCACTCCTTTTTCTTTTTCTTTGTTGTAGCATGGACTTCACCTAGGACTCGAGTAGATGAGCCGCAACCATTGATTGAGTAGGTTTTGGTCCCCTGTTTGCTGGATTATTGGGCAGCACCTTTAGAACCTGACTAAACACAAAGAAATATAATATACATTGGGCTCGGTATCGATTCCAGTCATTGTGTGAGCTTTTGTATTTTCTTTTTATTACAAGATTTTCTTTCTTCTTTATCGTGTTATTGTGATATTTTATTGATATTTGTGTTTGTAATCATCTCTCTCTATTGTAGCAGTGTTAACAAAATAAAAAGGGAAAAAAATACATTGCAATATATATACTCTACTTGCATCACTTTTATTTTTTGGCTTATACAAGTCAATTTATAAATACACTTAGGCATAACATTTATCATTGAATGTATTTTAAAATTCATTTTTTTATTGTAATAAAATATAATTCATTTCAAATGCTATTTATTAAAATAACATTTTTTTGGTTTCAAAATATTGTTTCTTTAATTTGTGTAAAATAAATACTACTCGTCAAATTCTTTACAATATTGACTATTGTAGGAGTGGATATATAGTAACTTGGTTTTAATCGAGTCAAACCGTGATGGGCTCAACCGAAGACTAGCCCGATTTCATATCAGACTCAATTCTACGACTGCATGCTCAGTGCTCAACCAACCAATATACAGCAAGAGAGTGTCCAACCAGGAGTGTAAACCTACTCTTTTTGGACTGGAATCAGCCATCGTTGTATTTGATTTATGTGTCTTTATATTTTTTCTCAATAGATAATTATACATACATATAAATCAAATACATCATCAATCTCATCATTAAAAAATGTGTTTTTATATTGAGATTCATATTATACAATATTTTTTAATGGTGAGAATGATATTGTGTTTAGATGTTATGTTTAGTTTGTGTGTACTTATATTTTTTCTTGTCCGATAAGACTCGTGAGAGAAATGTTTGGAATTTTAATTTTTATTATAATTATACATTACAATTATTTATAAGAGAAAAAAATAGACAAATAATTTTATGTGCATAAATTATGCACAAATAATTATGTGTAAATTAAGATAAAAATAATATATAAATTTTACCATTGAAACTAATGATAAAAATTATGAATTTTTTTATATTATTTTTATTATTTTAGACATAACATAGAAGTGTTTTTAGACATTTTGTTACATATTGTGAATGTTTACTTATGTTGATTTTTTTATTGTCAGTTAACTGGTTAAATATTAATAATAATTCTTTTAGAGAAATATTTAATAAATAAAACTCTTTTATAATTTTATTCAGTTCTCTAATATATTAATATATTTTATAATTATAATTCGATATAAATTTATCAAAATACATAATAGCATCTTTTATAAACAAAAATAATTTTAAAAAAATGACAATTTCTCTGAATTCTATATCATGCTGCCGACATATACAGAAATCCAACTCCACGGCTCCACCTACTTGTGTCAACTAGATAGAGTAATCTTTGAATATCAAGGTTGCATTGTATTTATGCATCCATTTATTTAATTACTATGGATAATGACACAAAGATTATGTATGTATGTTCCTTTCTTTTTCAATAAAAGCTATCTATCTTATCTTCCTAACTAAATTTTTTGAAAGCAACTAGTTTAAATAATAATAAATCATCAAAAAATGTCGTGTTTTAGCCTCTGTGTCAGTCAATCGTTAAGTACTATACGCAAAGTTATATCAAATTAGTGGCATAAATTAGGTAACCTTTGAAAATATTATTATGGTATTGTGACATGTATGAGATGACTAAATAAATTATGTATAAATTTTATGGATAAGTCTATATCTATAATATTTAAATAAAAAATTAAACATAATATTTATCTTAATTATTAAAAAATAAAAAATAATATGAATTTCAATGTCATGCCATATTTTTTAATAATTAAGATAAATATAGTATTTAAATGTTGTACATTTATATTTATTTAAATTTTGTCGAACAAAATTTATTCAAATCCACATGACGCCAAGGCATTACTTAAATTTCCAATCATAATGAGAAAATATAGGAAATTTAAAATGGTATTAGCACACAATCTTCAATTCATTTGCAAGCTATAAATTAAACTTATATTGTATGTAGCATGTTGGGAAGATTTTCCAATTGCATATCTATCTGATGCACTAAACAAACCAACCGAATTAAAGAATGTCCTTGTAGTATAAATTATTATTTTATTTTTTAGAACAAAATTATTATTGGGAAGAAGCAAATTAAGAAATAGTAAATCTTAATTACCACTTGTAAGACTCCAAAATTATGAAATACAAATTTAATTTTTTTCATATATATATTTGTTTTTTTCTGAAACAGTAAGTGGTTAAATTGACAAAAGTTAAAGTTAAAAATATTTTGTACAAATTTTATCTTGTCGAAGAATATTCGTTTTGTTAGACATTATTCAATCCGTACGACGGCATCGAAATAACCAATCATTGGTAGACCCTACAACAAAATATTATTGGATATAGGAAACGACAATATTAATCTTTTAAAATAAAAATGGTCAACGGTACTGTCACATTTTTTACCTGTTAAAATACCTGGTGATAAAAGAATAGTAGCATACTGTATTTCATGATATTTTACTGTAGCAAACTGTGACGCCCCCAAATCTAGGCCCACACAGCCCAAACTTGAGTCGTCAAAAGACTACAACAAAATTATTACAACAAAGCACAACGTACAGCAATAATACACAACTAAGTCTTCACTATTTTATAATACGTGAAGACTACGATAGCTATTCCTCGGACTCTCACTCCATTCCCCAGCTAGACCCCGTTACGTTTTCATCTCCTGTTGAAAAACAATGGAACAAAAGAAAGGGTGAGCTCAAATAGCCCAGTAAGAAATATCATGACTAAGATAATGACGAATAAATTATCATTAGCCTTCAACAGTTGAGTTCTTGATAGAATACAATAGACTACAAGGTTTATATCAAAAACTGTAGTTAAATTCTTAAACAACGTTAAGATCAATAATAGCAGCGGAATGATCAATCTATTAGAAGAATAATGCAGACTATAATGTCCACTCGCTTCTTTTTTTTGTAAAAATATCATCAACTTTTATCATCTGAAATACCATTAGTCATGATAATAAAAATTCACAGTTCCTGATCATAATCATGCAGATCAACAGTTCATCTTTGCACTACGGGCCAAAGACATTCAATATAACACCAACGGTCATGATTATACCAGATTCAGCCTTTGGTCATAATCATACCAATCAACAGTTCATCTTTGCACTACGGGCCAAAGACATTCAATATAACACCAACGGTCATGATTATACCAGATTCAGCCTTTGGTCATAATCATACCAATCAACAGCTCATCTTTGCACTACGGGCCAAAGAGAACATTCACCACGTGCCATAAAAGACACCGAACAGATGTATCGCCTTTAACCTAGTATATCGCCTTTAACCTATCATCTGTTCAACAATTATATCACATATGTGCCCCCGGCCACAGATATTCACAACAGTTTGATTCTTGATGATTAATACAAATAACAGTGATACAAATGATGAACAGAAGAACAGGATAAACAATAAGTATCGGAAGTTTACTTTGTGCAGATTCAAATAATGTCCAAATTGTCAACATGATGTGGAGTGAAATTTAAAAATGTTATTCAAGATTCTCAGTTCAGAATAACGGTTACAGTTCAATAGAAAGATTCAGAAAATAGGAAGGTTCAGTTGAAATAATGAAGTTCAACTATTATGGAACATATAATATTTTCAGGAATTATAGAAGCAATAGTTCCATAATAAGTTTCGATTCAGGAGTATGAAAGAAAATAATATCCCTTACCGTAGCAAGTTCAAGAGTGTAAAAAAAATGACATTTCTTACCTTAACACGTGACTGGATATTGATTTAAATGAGATTGATCAACCTATATATTTATAATAAAATTAGTAATTACAACATGTAAACTTCAAGGTGTATGATAACTCATATATTATGAACTATCAAAATTATATATATTTAACATAATTTTTGTAGTATAAAATACCAACTTTAAAATAGTTTTAAAAATAATATTCCAAAATAAATCTTCCAAAGAAAGCTTTTAAAAATGAATCTTCTCAAAGAAGAGTTTTCTAAAGGAAGATTTGTGAATACCGTGAAAAATAGGAATTTATAAAATTACTACTCTTTAATAAAAGACTTACTTGAAAAATTCCTGCACTCCTTTTGGCTTTCAAACACTCAAAATAGCCTTACTATTATCAGAGAAAACTCATAAAATTCTTATAGAAAAATTTTATGTTTTAGGTGTGATTTTTCTATTAAGCTGAGCAAGCTATTTATAGGAGAAAAGAGGTTACTATGCGTGGTAGGTGAACTAAAAAAAAAATAAAAATTCAGCAGAGGCTGCGCAAACGTTTTTAAAAATTTTCAATACTTGCACAGTAACTTTAAAATTTTCAAAAAGTGAACAGTAATGAACAGTAACTTTTGTCGGCAGATGAACAGTAACTTCCCCCGAGATGAACAGTGACTTCCGTCAGTGAATAGTAACTTTTTCGGGAATGAATAGTAAATTCCGGGAGTGAATAGTAACTTTTGAAAAATAAAAATTTTTATTTTTCCTGTGGGTCCAACATATAAAATAAAATAATGCTACAACAATAATGTAATAAATACGTTACAGATTATTATTAATTTAATAATATAAATTACAGTATATTTGCAACTGTGACAATTATTAGGTTCAATAATTTTAAAAAAAACAGTGCAGCAACAATTATTGAGTCAATGATATGAAATACAGTGTAATGACAATTATTGAATCAATAATGCAAAATACTGTGTAGCAACAATAATTGAATTGATAATATAAAATATTATGCAGTGACAATTATCGATGAAATGATGCGTAACAGTTACGGTGTCAATAATATGAGACACTGTGCAATACCGTGTGCTACTGTAGAGTACCGCATGCTACAGTAAAATACCATAAATTACCGTATGCTACTATTCTTTTATCACCGGTATTTTAACAGTTAACACCGTTGACTATTTTTATTTAAAAAGGTTACTTCTGTCGTTTTCTATATCCGACAGATATTCCGTTGTGGGGTCCGCCAATAATTAGTTATTTCGGCGCCGTCGTACGGCCCGAATATTTCCCGACAAAACGAATATTGTCCGACAAAATAAAATTTACACATAACATCCTTAACTTTCAATTTCGTTAATTTAACCACTTACTGTTTCAGGAAAAATATATATGAAGAAAAATTAATTTTTATATTTCATAAAATTCGGGGTCTTACAACCTCCCCTTCTTATGAAATTTCGTCCCCGAAATTGACGTACCGGGCATTTCAAAGTTATCCTCCTGATTTCCAGATGCCATACTAAACTGTGGTCACAAAATAATTGTTAGTTCAAACAAATTGACTCATCACTTCATGTTCCTACATTCAAATCGATTCGTTAGATAACAAAATCTAATTTAGGTGGGACACACTAGTGACTGATTCTATTCGTATCTCCCCTCCTAGTTTTAACCCCAGATCTCCATTAAAGACCATATCCCTAAGCTCTGATGCCAACTGTGACGCCCCCAAATCTAGGCCCACACAGCCCAAACTTGAGTCGTCAAAAGACTACAACAAAATTATTACAACAAAGCACAACGTACAGCAATAATACACAACTAAGTCTTCACTATTTTATAATACGTGAAGACTACGATAGCTATTCCTCGGACTCTCACTCCATTCCCCAGCTAGACCCCGTTACGTTTTCATCTCCTGTTGAAAAACAATGGAACAAAAGAAAGGGTGAGCTCAAATAGCCCAGTAAGAAATATCATGACTAAGATAATGACGAATAAATTATCATTAGCCTTCAACAGTTGAGTTCTTGATAGAATACAATAGACTACAAGGTTTATATCAAAAACTGTAGTTAAATTCTTAAACAACGTTAAGATCAATAATAGCAACGGAATGATCAATCTATTAGAAGAATAATGCAGACTATAATGTCCACTCGCTTCTTTTTTTTGTAAAAATATCATCAACTTTTATCATCTGAAATACCATTAGTCATGATAATAAAAATTCACAGTTCCTGATCATAATCATGCAGATCAACAGTTCATCTTTGCACTACGGGCCAAAGACATTCAATATAACACCAACGGTCATGATTATACCAGATTCAGCCTTTGGTCATAATCATACCAATCAACAGTTCATCTTTGCACTACGGGCCAAAGACATTCAATATAACACCAACGGTCATGATTATACCAGATTCAGCCTTTGGTCATAATCATACCAATCAACAGCTCATCTTTGCACTACGGGCCAAAGAGAACATTCACCACGTGCCATAAAAGACACCGAACAGATGTATCGCCTTTAACCTAGTATATCGCCTTTAACCTATCATCTGTTCAACAATTATATCACATCTGTGCCCCCGGCCACAGATATTCACAACAGTTTGATTCTTGATGATTAATACAAATAACAGTGATACAAATGATGAACAGAAGAACAGGATAAACAATAAGTATCGGAAGTTTACTTTGTGCAGATTCAAATAATGTCCAAATTGTCAACATGATGTGGAGTGAAATTTAAAAATGTTATTCAAGATTCTCAGTTCAGAATAACGGTTACAGTTCAATAGAAAGATTCAGAAAATAGGAAGGTTCAGTTGAAATAATGAAGTTCAACTATTATGGAACATATAATATTTTCAGGAATTATAGAAGCAATAGTTCCATAATAAGTTTCGATTCAGGAGTATGAAAGAAAATAATATCCCTTACCGTAGCAAGTTCAAGAGTGTAAAAAAAATGACATTTCTTACCTTAACACGTGACTGCATATTGATTTAAATGAGATTGATCAACCTATATATTTATAATAAAATTAGTAATTACAACATGTAAACTTCAAGGTGTATGATAACTCATATATTATGAACTATCAAAATTATATATATTTAACATAATTTTTGTAGTATAAAATACCAACTTTAAAATAGTTTTAAAAATAATATTCCAAAATAAATCTTCCAAAGAAAGCTTTTAAAAATGAATCTTCTCAAAGAAGAGTCTTCTAAAGGAAGATTTGTGAATACCGTGAAAAATAGGAATTTATAAAATTACTACTCTTTAATAAAAGACTTACTTGAAAAATTCCTGCACTCCTTTTGGCTTTCAAACACTCAAAATAGCCTTACTATTATCAGAGAAAACTCATAAAATTCTTATAGAAAAATTTTATGTTTTAGGTGTGATTTTTCTATTAAGCTGAGCAAGCTATTTATAGGAGAAAAGAGGTTACTATGCGTGGTAGGTGAACTAAAAAAAAAATAAAAATTCAGCAGAGGCTGCGCAAACGTTTTTAAAAATTTTCAATACTTGCACAGTAACTTTAAAATTTTCAAAAAGTGAACAGTAATGAACAGTAACTTTTGTCGGCAGATGAACAGTAACTTCCCCCGAGATGAACAGTGACTTCCGTCAGTGAATAGTAACTTTTTCGGGAATGAATAGTAAATTCCGGGAGTGAATAGTAACTTTTGAAAAATAAAAATTTTTATTTTTCCTGTGGGTCCAACATATAAAATAAAATAATGCTACAACAATAATGTAATAAATACGTTACAGATTATTATTAATTTAATAATATAAATTACAGTATATTTGCAACTGTGACAATTATTAGGTTCAATAATTTTAAAAAAAACAGTGCAGCAACAATTATTGAGTCAATGATATGAAATACAGTGTAATGACAATTATTGAATCAATAATGCAAAATACTGTGTAGCAACAATAATTGAATTGATAATATAAAATATTATGCAGTGACAATTATCGATGAAATGATGCGTAACAGTTACGGTGTCAATAATATGAGACACTGTGCAATACCGTGTGCTACTGTAGAGTACCGCATGCTACAGTAAAATACCATAAATTACCGTATGCTACTATTCTTTTATCACCGGTATTTTAACAGTTAACACTGTTGACTATTTTTATTTAAAAAGGTTACTTCTGTCGTTTTCTATATCCGACAGATATTCCGTTGTGGGGTCCGCCAATAATTAGTTATTTCGGCGCCGTCGTACGGCCCGAATATTCCCCGACAAAACGAATATTGTCCGACAAAATAAAATTTACACATAACATCCTTAACTTTCAATTTCGTTAATTTAACCACTTACTGTTTCAGGAAAAATATATATGAAGAAAAATTAATTTTTATATTTCATAAAATTCGGGGTCTTACAACCTCCCCTTCTTATGAAATTTCGTCCCCGAAATTGACGTACCGGGCATTTCAAAGTTATCCTCCTGATTTCCAGATGCCATACTAAACTGTGGTCACAAAATAATTGTTAGTTCAAACAAATTGACTCATCACTTCATGTTCCTACATTCAAATCGATTCGTTAGATAACAAAATCTAATTTAGGTGGGACACACTAGTGACTGATTCTATCCGTATCTCCCCTCCTAGTTTTAACCCCAGATCTCCATTAAAGACCATATCCCTAAGCTCTGATGCCAACTGTGACGCCCCCAAATCTAGGCCCACACAGCCCAAACTTGAGTCGTCAAAAGACTACAACAAAATTATTACAACAAAGCACAACGTACAGCAATAATACACAACTAAGTCTTCACTATTTTATAATACGTGAAGACTACGATAGCTATTCCTCGGACTCTCACTCCATTCCCCAGCTAGACCCCGTTACGTTTTCATCTCCTGTTGAAAAACAATGGAACAAAAGAAAGGGTGAGCTCAAATAGCCCAGTAAGAAATATCATGACTAAGATAATGACGAATAAATTATCATTAGCCTTCAACAGTTGAGTTCTTGATAGAATACAATAGACTACAAGGTTTATATCAAAAACTGTAGTTAAATTCTTAAACAACGTTAAGATCAATAATAGCAACGGAATGATCAATCTATTAGAAGAATAATGCAGACTATAATGTCCACTCGCTTCTTTTTTTTGTAAAAATATCATCAACTTTTATCATCTGAAATACCATTAGTCATGATAATAAAAATTCACAGTTCCTGATCATAATCATGCAGATCAACAGTTCATCTTTGCACTACGGGCCAAAGACATTCAATATAACACCAACGGTCATGATTATACCAGATTCAGCCTTTGGTCATAATCATACCAATCAACAGTTCATCTTTGCACTACGGGCCAAAGACATTCAATATAACACCAACGGTCATGATTATACCAGATTCAGCCTTTGGTCATAATCATACCAATCAACAGCTCATCTTTGCACTACGGGCCAAAGAGAACATTCACCACGTGCCATAAAAGACACCGAACAGATGTATCGCCTTTAACCTAGTATATCGCCTTTAACCTATCATCTGTTCAACAATTATATCACATATGTGCCCCCGGCCACAGATATTCACAACAGTTTGATTCTTGATGATTAATACAAATAACAGTGATACAAATGATGAACAGAAGAACAGGATAAACAATAAGTATCGGAAGTTTACTTTGTGCAGATTCAAATAATGTCCAAATTGTCAACATGATGTGGAGTGAAATTTAAAAATGTTATTCAAGATTCTCAGTTCAGAATAACGGTTACAGTTCAATAGAAAGATTCAGAAAATAGGAAGGTTCAGTTGAAATAATGAAGTTCAACTATTATGGAACATATAATATTTTCAGGAATTATAGAAGCAATAGTTCCATAATAAGTTTCGATTCAGGAGTATGAAAGAAAATAATATCCCTTACCGTAGCAAGTTCAAGAGTGTAAAAAAAATGACATTTCTTACCTTAACACGTGACTGCATATTGATTTAAATGAGATTGATCAACCTATATATTTATAATAAAATTAGTAATTACAACATGTAAACTTCAAGGTGTATGATAACTCATATATTATGAACTATCAAAATTATATATATTTAACATAATTTTTGTAGTATAAAATACCAACTTTAAAATAGTTTTAAAAATAATATTCCAAAATAAATCTTCCAAAGAAAGCTTTTAAAAATGAATCTTCTCAAAGAAGAGTCTTCTAAAGGAAGATTTGTGAATACCGTGAAAAATAGGAATTTATAAAATTACTACTCTTTAATAAAAGACTTACTTGAAAAATTCCTGCACTCCTTTTGGCTTTCAAACACTCAAAATAGCCTTACTATTATCAGAGAAAACTCATAAAATTCTTATAGAAAAATTTTATGTTTTAGGTGTGATTTTTCTATTAAGCTGAGCAAGCTATTTATAGGAGAAAAGAGGTTACTATGCGTGGTAGGTGAACTAAAAAAAAAATAAAAATTCAGCAGAGGCTGCGCAAACGTTTTTAAAAATTTTCAATACTTGCACAGTAACTTTAAAATTTTCAAAAAGTGAACAGTAATGAACAGTAACTTTTGTCGGCAGATGAACAGTAACTTCCCCCGAGATGAACAGTGACTTCCGTCAGTGAATAGTAACTTTTTCGGGAATGAATAGTAAATTCCGGGAGTGAATAGTAACTTTTGAAAAATAAAAATTTTTATTTTTCCTGTGGGTCCAACATATAAAATAAAATAATGCTACAACAATAATGTAATAAATACGTTACAGATTATTATTAATTTAATAATATAAATTACAGTATATTTGCAACTGTGACAATTATTAGGTTCAATAATTTTAAAAAAAACAGTACAACAACAATTATTGAGTCAATGATATGAAATACAGTGTAATGACAATTATTGAATCAATAATGCAAAATACTGTGTAGCAACAATAATTGAATTGATAATATAAAATATTATGCAGTGACAATTATCGATGAAATGATGCGTAACAGTTACGGTGTCAATAATATGAGACACTGTGCAATACCGTGTGCTACTGTAGAGTACCGCATGCTACAGTAAAATACCATAAATTACCGTATGCTACTATTCTTTTATCACCGGTATTTTAACAGTTAACACCGTTGACTATTTTTATTTAAAAAGGTTACTTCTGTCGTTTTCTATATCCGACAGATATTCCGTTGTGGGGTCCGCCAATAATTAGTTATTTCGGCGCCGTCGTACGGCCCGAATATTCCCCGACAAAACGAATATTGTCCGACAAAATAAAATTTACACATAACATCCTTAACTTTCAATTTCGTTAATTTAACCACTTACTGTTTCAGGAAAAATATATATGAAGAAAAATTAATTTTTATATTTCATAAAATTCGGGGTATTACAACCTCCCCTTCTTATGAAATTTCGTCCCCGAAATTGACGTACCGGGCATTTCAAAGTTATCCTCCTGATTTCCAGATGCCATACTAAACTGTGGTCACAAAATAATTGTTAGTTCAAACAAATTGCCTCATCACTTCATGTTCCTACATTCAAATCGATTCGTTAGATAACAAAATCTAATTTAGGTGGGACACACTAGTGACTGATTCTATCCGTATCTCCCCTCCTAGTTTTAACCCCAGATCTCCATTAAAGACCATATCCCTAAGCTCTGATGCCAACTGTGACGCCCCCAAATCTAGGCCCACACAGCCCAAACTTGAGTCGTCAAAAGACTACAACAAAATTATTACAACAAAGCACAACGTACAGCAATAATACACAACTAAGTCTTCACTATTTTATAATACGTGAAGACTACGATAGCTATTCCTCGGACTCTCACTCCATTCCCCAGCTAGACCCCGTTACGTTTTCATCTCCTGTTGAAAAACAATGGAACAAAAGAAAGGGTGAGCTCAAATAGCCCAGTAAGAAATATCATGACTAAGATAATGACGAATAAATTATCATTAGCCTTCAACAGTTGAGTTCTTGATAGAATACAATAGACTACAAGGTTTATATCAAAAACTGTAGTTAAATTCTTAAACAACGTTAAGATCAATAATAGCAACGGAATGATCAATCTATTAGAAGAATAATGCAGACTATAATGTCCACTCGCTTCTTTTTTTTGTAAAAATATCATTAACTTTTATCATCTGAAATACCATTAGTCATGATAATAAAAATTCACAGTTCCTGATCATAATCATGCAGATCAACAGTTCATCTTTGCACTACGGGCCAAAGACATTCAATATAACACCAACGGTCATGATTATACCAGATTCAGCCTTTGGTCATAATCATACCAATCAACAGTTCATCTTTGCACTACGGGCCAAAGACATTCAATATAACACCAACGGTCATGATTATACCAGATTCAGCCTTTGGTCATAATCATACCAATCAACAGCTCATCTTTGCACTACGGGCCAAAGAGAACATTCACCACGTGCCATAAAAGACACCGAACAGATGTATCGCCTTTAACCTAGTATATCGCCTTTAACCTATCATCTGTTCAACAATTATATCACATCTGTGCCCCCGGCCACAGATATTCACAACAGTTTGATTCTTGATGATTAATACAAATAACAGTGATACAAATGATGAACAGAAGAACAGGATAAACAATAAGTATCGGAAGTTTACTTTGTGCAGATTCAAATAATGTCCAAATTGTCAACATGATGTGGAGTGAAATTTAAAAATGTTATTCAAGATTCTCAGTTCAGAATAACGGTTACAGTTCAATAGAAAGATTCAGAAAATAGGAAGGTTCAGTTGAAATAATGAAGTTCAACTATTATGGAACATATAATATTTTCAGGAATTATAGAAGCAATAGTTCCATAATAAGTTTCGATTCAGGAGTATGAAAGAAAATAATATCCCTTACCGTAGCAAGTTCAAGAGTGTAAAAAAAATGACATTTCTTACCTTAACACGTGACTGGATATTGATTTAAATGAGATTGATCAACCTATATATTTATAATAAAATTAGTAATTACAACATGTAAACTTCAAGGTGTATGATAACTCATATATTATGAACTATCAAAATTATATATATTTAACATAATTTTTGTAGTATAAAATACCAAATTTAAAATAGTTTTAAAAATAATATTCCAAAATAAATCTTCCAAAGAAAGCTTTTAAAAATGAATCTTCTCAAAGAAGAGTCTTCTAAAGGAAGATTTGTGAATACCGTGAAAAATAGGAATTTATAAAATTACTACTCTTTAATAAAAGACTTACTTGAAAAATTCCTGCACTCCTTTTGGCTTTCAAACACTCAAAATAGCCTTACTATTATCAGAGAAAACTCATAAAATTCTTATAGAAAAATTTTATGTTTTAGGTGTGATTTTTCTATTAAGCTGAGCAAGCTATTTATAGGAGAAAAGAGGTTACTATGCGTGGTAGGTGAACTAAAAAAAAAATAAAAATTCAGCAGAGGCTGCGCAAACGTTTTTAAAAATTTTCAATACTTGCACAGTAACTTTAAAATTTTCAAAAAGTGAACAGTAATGAACAGTAACTTTTGTCGGCAGATGAACAGTAACTTCCCCCGAGATGAACAGTGACTTCCGTCAGTGAATAGTAACTTTTTCGGGAATGAATAGTAAATTCCGGGAGTGAATAGTAACTTTTGAAAAATAAAAATTTTTATTTTTCCTGTGGGTCCAACATATAAAATAAAATAATGCTACAACAATAATGTAATAAATACGTTACAGATTATTATTAATTTAATAATATAAATTACAGTATATTTGCAACTGTGACAATTATTAGGTTCAATAATTTTAAAAAAAACAGTGCAGCAACAATTATTGAGTCAATGATATGAAATACAGTGTAATGACAATTATTGAATCAATAATGCAAAATACTGTGTAGCAACAATAATTGAATTGATAATATAAAATATTATGCAGTGACAATTATCGATGAAATGATGCGTAACAGTTACGGTGTCAATAATATGAGACACTGTGCAATACCGTGTGCTACTGTAGAGTACCGCATGCTACAGTAAAATACCATAAATTACCGTATGCTACTATTCTTTTATCACCGGTATTTTAACAGTTAACACCGTTGACTATTTTTATTTAAAAAGGTTACTTCTGTCGTTTTCTATATCCGACAGATATTCCGTTGTGGGGTCCGCCAATAATTAGTTATTTCGGCGCCGTCGTACGGCCCGAATATTCCCCGACAAAACGAATATTGTCCGACAAAATAAAATTTACACATAACATCCT
Organism: Hedera helix; assembly: GCA_947179155.2. NCBI lineage: Eukaryota > Viridiplantae > Streptophyta > Magnoliopsida > Apiales > Araliaceae > Hedera > Hedera helix. Next base: position 50,843,958 of record OX359271.1, read on the forward strand.
TAACTTTCAATTTCGTTAATTTAACCACTTACTGTTTCAGGAAAAATATATATGAAGAAAAATTAATTTTTATATTTCATAAAATTCGGGGTCTTACAACCTCCCCTTCTTATGAAATTTCGTCCCCGAAATTGACGTACCGGGCATTTCAAAGTTATCCTCCTGATTTCCAGATGCCATACTAAACTGTGGTCACAAAATAATTGTTAGTTCAAACAAATTGACTCATCACTTCATGTTCCTACATTCAAATCGATTCGTTAGATAACAAAATCTAATTTAGGTGGGACACACTAGTGACTGATTCTATCCGTATCTCTCCTCCTAGTTTTAACCCCAGATCTCCATTAAAGACCATATCCCTAAGCTCTGATGCCAACTGTGACGCCCCCAAATCTAGGCCCACACAGCCCAAACTTGAGTCGTTAAAAGACTACAACAAAATTATTACAACAAAGCACAACGTACAGCAATAATACACAACTAAGTCTTCACTATTTTATAATACGTGAAGACTACGATAGCTATTCCTCGGACTCTCACTCCATTCCCCAGCTAGACCCCGTTACGTTTTCATCTCCTGTTGAAAAACAATGGAACAAAAGAAAGGGTGAGCTCAAATAGCCCAGTAAGAAATATCATGACTAAGATAATGACGAATAAATTATCATTAGCCTTCAACAGTTGAGTTCTTGATAGAATACAATAGACTACAAGGTTTATATCAAAAACTGTAGTTAAATTCTTAAACAACGTTAAGATCAATAATAGCAACGGAATGATCAATCTATTAGAAGAATAATGCAGACTATAATGTCCACTCGCTTCTTTTTTTTGTAAAAATATCATCAACTTTTATCATCTGAAATACCATTAGTCATGATAATAAAAATTCACAGTTCCTGATCATAATCATGCAGATCAACAGTTCATCTTTGCACTACGGGCCAAAGACATTCAATATAACACCAACGGTCATGATTATACCAGATTCAGCCTTTGGTCATAATCATACCAATCAACAGTTCATCTTTGCACTACGGGCCAAAGACATTCAATATAACACCAACAGTCATGATTATACCAGATTCAGCCTTTGGTCATAATCATACCAATCAACAGCTCATCTTTGCACTACGGGCCAAAGAGAACATTCACCACGTGCCATAAAAGACACCGAACAGATGTATCGCCTTTAACCTAGTATATCGCCTTTAACCTATCATCTGTTCAACAATTATATCACATCTGTGCCCCCGGCCACAGATATTCACAACAGTTTGATTCTTGATGATTAATACAAATAACAGTGATACAAATGATGAACAGAAGAACAGGATAAACAATAAGTATCGGAAGTTTACTTTGTGCAGATTCAAATAATGTCCAAATTGTCAACATGATGTGGAGTGAAATTTAAAAATGTTATTCAAGATTCTCAGTTCAGAATAACGGTTACAGTTCAATAGAAAGATTCAGAAAATAGGAAGGTTCAGTTGAAATAATGAAGTTCAACTATTATGGAACATATAATATTTTCAGGAATTATAGAAGCAATAGTTCCATAATAAGTTTCGATTCAGGAGTATGAAAGAAAATAATATCCCTTACCGTAGCAAGTTCAAGAGTGTAAAAAAAATGACATTTCTTACCTTAACACGTGACTGGATATTGATTTAAATGAGATTGATCAACCTATATATTTATAATAAAATTAGTAATTACAACATGTAAACTTCAAGGTGTATGATAACTCATATATTATGAACTATCAAAATTATATATATTTAACATAATTTTTGTAGTATAAAATACCAAATTTAAAATAGTTTTAAAAATAATATTCCAAAATAAATCTTCCAAAGAAAGCTTTTAAAAATGAATCTTCTCAAAGAAGAGTCTTCTAAAGGAAGATTTGTGAATACCGTGAAAAATAGGAATTTATAAAATTACTACTCTTTAATAAAAGACTTACTTGAAAAATTCCTGCACTCCTTTTGGCTTTCAAACACTCAAAATAGCCTTACTATTATCAGAGAAAACTCATAAAATTCTTATAGAAAAATTTTATGTTTTAGGTGTGATTTTTCTATTAAGCTGAGCAAGCTATTTATAGGAGAAAAGAGGTTACTATGCGTGGTAGGTGAACTAAAAAAAAAATAAAAATTCAGCAGAGGCTGCGCAAACGTTTTTAAAAATTTTCAATACTTGCACAGTAACTTTAAAATTTTCAAAAAGTGAACAGTAATGAACAGTAACTTTTGTCGGCAGATGAACAGTAACTTCCCCCGAGATGAACAGTGACTTCCGTCAGTGAATAGTAACTTTTTCGGGAATGAATAGTAAATTCCGGGAGTGAATAGTAACTTTTGAAAAATAAAAATTTTTATTTTTCCTGTGGGTCCAACATATAAAATAAAATAATGCTACAACAATAATGTAATAAATACGTTACAGATTATTATTAATTTAATAATATAAATTACAGTATATTTGCAACTGTGACAATTATTAGGTTCAATAATTTTAAAAAAAACAGTGCAGCAACAATTATTGAGTCAATGATATGAAATACAGTGTAATGACAATTATTGAATCAATAATGCAAAATACTGTGTAGCAACAATAATTGAATTGATAATATAAAATATTATGCAGTGACAATTATCGATGAAATGATGCGTAACAGTTACGGTGTCAATAATATGAGACACTGTGCAATACCGTGTGCTAATGTAAAGTACCGCATGCTACAGTAAAATACCATAAATTACCGTATGCTACTATTCTTTTATCACCGGTATTTTAACAGTTAACACCGTTGACTATTTTTATTTAAAAAGGTTACTTCTGTCGTTTTCTATATCCGACAGATATTCCGTTGTGGGGTCCGCCAATAATTAGTTATTTCGGCGCCGTCGTACGGCCCGAATATTTCCCGACAAAACGAATATTGTCCGACAAAATAAAATTTACACATAACATCCTTAACTTTCAATTTCGTTAATTTAACCACTTACTGTTTCAGGAAAAATATATATGAAGAAAAATTAATTTTTATATTTCATAAAATTCGGGGTCTTACAACCTCCCCTTCTTATGAAATTTCGTCCCCGAAATTGACGTACCGGGCATTTCAAAGTTATCCTCCTGATTTCCAGATGCCATACTAAACTGTGGTCACAAAATAATTGTTAGTTCAAACAAATTGACTCATCACTTCATGTTCCTACATTCAAATCGATTCGTTAGATAACAAAATCTAATTTAGGTGGGACACACTAGTGACTGATTCTATCCGTATCTCCCCTCCTAGTTTTAACCCCAGATCTCCATTAAAGACCATATCCCTAAGCTCTGATGCCAACTGTGACGCCCCCAAATCTAGGCCCACACAGCCCAAACTTGAGTCGTCAAAAGACTACAACAAAATTATTACAACAAAGCACAACGTACAGCAATAATACACAACTAAGTCTTCACTATTTTATAATACGTGAAGACTACGATAGCTATTCCTCGGACTCTCACTCCATTCCCCAGCTAGACCCCGTTACGTTTTCATCTCCTGTTGAAAAACAATGGAACAAAAGACAGGGTGAGCTCAAATAGCCCAGTAAGAAATATCATGACTAAGATAATGACGAATAAATTATCATTAGCCTTCAACAGTTGAGTTCTTGATAGAATACAATAGACTACAAGGTTTATATCAAAAACTGTAGTTAAATTCTTAAACAACGTTAAGATCAATAATAGCAACGGAATGATCAATCTATTAGAAGAATAATGCAGACTATAATGTCCACTCGCTTCTTTTTTTTGTAAAAATATCATCAACTTTTATCATCTGAAATACCATTAGTCATGATAATAAAAATTCACAGTTCCTGATCATAATCATGCAGATCAACAGTTCATCTTTGCACTACGGGCCAAAGACATTCAATATAACACCAACGGTCATGATTATACCAGATTCAGCCTTTGGTCATAATCATACCAATCAACAGTTCATCTTTGCACTACGGGCCAAAGACATTCAATATAACACCAACGGTCATGATTATACCAGATTCAGCCTTTGGTCATAATCATACCAATCAACAGCTCATCTTTGCACTACGGGCCAAAGAGAACATTCACCACGTGCCATAAAAGACACCGAACAGATGTATCGCCTTTAACCTAGTATATCGCCTTTAACCTATCATCTGTTCAACAATTATATCACATATGTGCCCCCGGCCACAGATATTCACAACAGTTTGATTCTTGATGATTAATACAAATAACAGTGATACAAATGATGAACAGAAGAACAGGATAAACAATAAGTATCGGAAGTTTACTTTGTGCAGATTCAAATAATGTCCAAATTGTCAACATGATGTGGAGTGAAATTTAAAAATGTTATTCAAGATTCTCAGTTCAGAATAACGGTTACAGTTCAATAGAAAGATTCAGAAAATAGGAAGGTTCAGTTGAAATAATGAAGTTCAACTATTATGGAACATATAATATTTTCAGGAATTATAGAAGCAATAGTTCCATAATAAGTTTCGATTCAGGAGTATGAAAGAAAATAATATCCCTTACCGTAGCAAGTTCAAGAGTGTAAAAAAAATGACATTTCTTACCTTAACACGTGACTGGATATTGATTTAAATGAGATTGATCAACCTATATATTTATAATAAAATTAGTAATTACAACATGTAAACTTCAAGGTGTATGATAACTCATATATTATGAACTATCAAAATTATATATATTTAACATAATTTTTCTAGTATAAAATACCAACTTTAAAATAGTTTTAAAAATAATATTCCAAAATAAATCTTCCAAAGAAAGCTTTTAAAAATGAATCTTCTCAAAGAAGAGTCTTCTAAAGGAAGATTTGTGAATACCGTGAAAAATAGGAATTTATAAAATTACTACTCTTTAATAAAAGACTTACTTGAAAAATTCCTGCACTCCTTTTGGCTTTCAAACACTCAAAATAACCTTACTATTATCAGAGAAAACTCATAAAATTCTTATAGAAAAATTTTATGTTTTAGGTGTGATTTTTCTATTAAGCTGAGCAAGCTATTTATAGGAGAAAAGAGGTTACTATGCGTGGTAGGTGAACTAAAAAAAAAATAAAAATTCAGCAGAGGCTGCGCAAACGTTTTTAAAAATTTTCAATACTTGCACAGTAACTTTAAAATTTTCAAAAAGTGAACAGTAATGAACAGTAACTTTTGTCGGCAGATGAACAGTAACTTCCCCCGAGATGAACAGTGACTTCCGTCAGTGAATAGTAACTTTTTCGGTAATGAATAGTAAATTCTGGGAGTGAATAGTAACTTTTGAAAAATAAAAATTTTTATTTTTCCTGTGGGTCCAACATATAAAATAAAATAATGCTACAACAATAATGTAATAAATACGTTACAGATTATTATTAATTTAATAATATAAATTACAGTATATTTGTAACTGTGACAATTATTAGGTTCAATAATTTTAAAAAAAACAGTGCAGCAACAATTATTGAGTCAATGATATGAAATACAGTGTAATGACAATTATTGAATCAATAATGCAAAATACTGTGTAGCAACAATAATTGAATTGATAATATAAAATATTATGCAGTGACAATTATCGATGAAATGATGCGTAACAGTTACGGTGTCAATAATATGAGACACTGTGCAATACCGTGTGCTACTGTAGAGTACCGCATGCTACAGTAAAATACCATAAATTACCGTATGCTACTATTCTTTTATCACCGGTATTTTAACAGTTAACACCGTTGACTATTTTTATTTAAAAAGGTTACTTCTGTCGTTTTCTATATCCGACAGATATTCCGTTGTGGGGTCCGCCAATAATTAGTTATTTCGGCGCCGTCGTACGACCCGAATATTCCCCGACAAAACGAATATTGTCCGACAAAATAAAATTTACACATAACATCCTTAACTTTCAATTTCGTTAATTTAACCACTTACTGTTTCAGGAAAAATATATATGAAGAAAAATTAATTTTTATATTTCATAAAATTCGGGGTCTTACAACCTCCCCTTCTTATGAAATTTCGTCCCCGAAATTGACGTACCGGGCATTTCAAAGTTATCCTCCTGATTTCCAGATGCCATACTAAACTGTGGTCACAAAATAATTGTTAGTTCAAACAAATTGACTCATCACTTCATGTTCCTACATTCAAATCGATTCGTTAGATAACAAAATCTAATTTAGGTGGGACACACTAGTGACTGATTCTATCCGTATCTCCCCTCCTAGTTTTAACCCCAGATCTCCATTAAAGACCATATCCCTAAGCTCTGATGCCAACTGTGACGCCCCCAAATCTAGGCCCACACAGCCCAAACTTGAGTCGTCAAAAGACTACAACAAAATTATTACAACAAAGCACAACGTACAGCAATAATACACAACTAAGTCTTCACTATTTTATAATACGTGAAGACTACGATAGCTATTCCTCGGACTCTCACTCCATTCCCCAGCTAGACCCCGTTACGTTTTCATCTCCTGTTGAAAAACAATGGAACAAAAGAAAGGGTGAGCTCAAATAGCCCAGTAAGAAATATCATGACTAAGATAATGACGAATAAATTATCATTAGCCTTCAACAGTTGAGTTCTTGATAGAATACAATAGACTACAAGGTTTATATCAAAAACTGTAGTTAAATTCTTAAACAACGTTAAGATCAATAATAGCAACGGAATGATCAATCTATTAGAAGAATAATGCAGACTATAATGTCCACTCGCTTCTTTTTTTTGTAAAAATATCATTAACTTTTATCATCTGAAATACCATTAGTCATGATAATAAAAATTCACAGTTCCTGATCATAATCATGCAGATCAACAGTTCATCTTTGCACTACGGGCCAAAGACATTCAATATAACACCAACGGTCATGATTATACCAGATTCAGCCTTTGGTCATAATCATACCAATCAACAGTTCATCTTTGCACTACGGGCCAAAGACATTCAATATAACACCAACGGTCATGATTATACCAGATTCAGCCTTTGGTCATAATCATACCAATCAACAGCTCATCTTTGCACTACGGGCCAAAGAGAACATTCACCACGTGCCATAAAAGACACCGAACAGATGTATCGCCTTTAACCTAGTATATCGCCTTTAACCTATCATCTGTTCAACAATTATATCACATCTGTGCCCCCGGCCACAGATATTCACAACAGTTTGATTCTTGATGATTAATACAAATAACAGTGATACAAATGATGAACAGAAGAACAGGATAAACAATAAGTATCGGAAGTTTACTTTGTGCAGATTCAAATAATGTCCAAATTGTCAACATGATGTGGAGTGAAATTTAAAAATGTTATTCAAGATTCTCAGTTCAGAATAACGGTTACAGTTCAATAGAAAGATTCAGAAAATAGGAAGGTTCAGTTGAAATAATGAAGTTCAACTATTATGAAACATATAATATTTTCAGGAATTATAGAAGCAATAGTTCCATAATAAGTTTCGATTCAGGAGTATGAAAGAAAATAATATCCCTTACCGTAGCAAGTTCAAGAGTGTAAAAAAAATGACATTTCTTACCTTAACACGTGACTGGATATTGATTTAAATGAGATTGATCAACCTATATATTTATAATAAAATTAGTAATTACAACATGTAAACTTCAAGGTGTATGATAACTCATATATTATGAACTATCAAAATTATATATATTTAACATAATTTTTGTAGTATAAAATACCAACTTTAAAATAGTTTTAAAAATAATATTCCAAAATGAATCTTCCAAAGAAAGCTTTTAAAAATGAATCTTCTCAAAGAAGAGTCTTCTAAAGGAAGATTTGTGAATACCGTGAAAAATAGGAATTTATAAAATTACTACTCTTTAATAAAAGACTTACTTGAAAAATTCCTGCACTCCTTTTGGCTTTCAAACACTCAAAATAGCCTTACTATTATCAGAGAAAACTCATAAAATTCTTATAGAAAAATTTTATGTTTTAGGTGTGATTTTTCTATTAAGCTGAGCAAGCTATTTATAGGAGAAAAGAGGTTACTATGCGTGGTAGGTGAACTAAAAAAAAAATAAAAATTCAGCAGAGGCTGCGCAAACGTTTTTAAAAATTTTCAATACTTGCACAGTAACTTTAAAATTTTCAAAAAGTGAACAGTAATGAACAGTAACTTTTGTCGGCAGATGAACAGTAACTTCCCCCGAGATGAACAGTGACTTCCGTCAGTGAATAGTAACTTTTTCGGGAATGAATAGTAAATTCCGGGAGTGAATAGTAACTTTTGAAAAATAAAAATTTTTATTTTTCCTGTGGGTCCAACATATAAAATAAAATAATGCTACAACAATAATGTAATAAATACGTTACAGATTATTATTAATTTAATAATATAAATTACAGTATATTTGCAACTGTGACAATTATTAGGTTCAATAATTTTAAAAAAAACAGTGCAGCAACAATTATTGAGTCAATGATATGAAATACAGTGTAATGACAATTATTGAATCAATAATGCAAAATACTGTGTAGCAACAATAATTGAATTGATAATATAAAATATTATGCAGTGACAATTATCGATGAAATGATGCGTAACAGTTACGGTGTCAATAATATGAGACACTGTGCAATACCGTGTGCTACTGTAGAGTACCGCATGCTACAGTAAAATACCATAAATTACCGTATGCTACTATTCTTTTATCACCGGTATTTTAACAGTTAACACCGTTGACTATTTTTATTTAAAAAGGTTACTTCTGTCGTTTTCTATATCCGACAGATATTCCGTTGTGGGGTCCGCCAATAATTAGTTATTTCGGCGCCGTCGTACGGCCCGAATATTCCCCGACAAAACGAATATTGTCCGACAAAATAAAATTTACACATAACATCCTTAACTTTCAATTTCGTTAATTTAACCACTTACTGTTTCAGGAAAAATATATATGAAGAAAAATTAATTTTTATATTTCATAAAATTCGGGGTCTTACAACCTCCCCTTCTTATGAAATTTCGTCCCCGAAATTGACGTACCGGGCATTTCAAAGTTATCCTCCTGATTTCCAGATGCCATACTAAACTGTGGTCACAAAATAATTGTTAGTTCAAACAAATTGACTCATCACTTCATGTTCCTACATTCAAATCGATTCGTTAGATAACAAAATCTAATTTAGGTGGGACACACTAGTGACTGATTCTATCCGTATCTCCCCTCCTAGTTTTAACCCCAGATCTCCATTAAAGACCATATCCCTAAGCTCTGATGCCAACTGTGACGCCCCCAAATCTAGGCCCACACAGCCCAAACTTGAGTCGTCAAAAGACTACAACAAAATTATTACAACAAAGCACAACGTACAGCAATAATACACAACTAAGTCTTCACTATTTTATAATACGTGAAGACTACGATAGCTATTCCTCGGACTCTCACTCCATTCCCCAGCTAGACCCCGTTACGTTTTCATCTCCTGTTGAAAAACAATGGAACAAAAGAAAGGGTGAGCTCAAATAGCCCAGTAAGAAATATCATGACTAAGATAATGACGAATAAATTATCATTAGCCTTCAACAGTTGAGTTCTTGATAGAATACAATAGACTACAAGGTTTATATCAAAAACTGTAGTTAAATTCTTAAACAACGTTAAGATCAATAATAGCAACGGAATGATCAATCTATTAGAAGAATAATGCAGACTATAATGTCCACTCGCTTCTTTTTTTTGTAAAAATATCATCAACTTTTATCATCTGAAATACCATTAGTCATGATAATAAAAATTCACAGTTCCTGATCATAATCATGCAGATCAACAGTTCATCTTTGCACTACGGGCCAAAGACATTCAATATAACACCAACGGTCATGATTATACCAGATTCAGCCTTTGGTCATAATCATACCAATCAACAGTTCATCTTTGCACTACGGGCCAAAGACATTCAATATAACACCAACGGTCATGATTATACCAGATTCAGCCTTTGGTCATAATCATACCAATCAACAGCTCATCTTTGCACTACGGGCCAAAGAGAAAATTCACCACGTGCCATAAAAGACACCGAACAGATGTATCGCCTTTAACCTAGTATATCGCCTTTAACCTATCATCTGTTCAACAATTATATCACATCTGTGCCCCCGGCCACAGATATTCACAACAGTTTGATTCTTGATGATTAATACAAATAACAGTGATACAAATGATGAACAGAAGAACAGGATAAACAATAAGTATCGGAAGTTTACTTTGTGCAGATTCAAATAATGTCCAAATTGTCAACATGATGTGGAGTGAAATTTAAAAATGTTATTCAAGATTCTCAGTTCAGAATAACGGTTACAGTTCAATAGAAAGATTCAGAAAATAGGAAGGTTCAGTTGAAATAATGAAGTTCAACTATTATGGAACATATAATATTTTCAGGAATTATAGAAGCAATAGTTCCATAATAAGTTTCGATTCAGGAGTATGAAAGAAAATAATATCCCTTACCGTAGCAAGTTCAAGAGTGTAAAAAAAATGACATTTCTTACCTTAACACGTGACTGGATATTGATTTAAATGAGATTGATCAACCTATATATTTATAATAAAATTAGTAATTACAACATGTAAACTTCAAGGTGTATGATAACTCATATATTATGAACTATCAAAATTATATATATTTAACATAATTTTTGTAGTATAAAATACCAACTTTAAAATAGTTTTAAAAATAATATTCCAAAATAAATCTTCCAAAGAAAGCTTTTAAAAATGAATCTTCTCAAAGAAGAGTCTTCTAAAGGAAGATTTGTGAATACCGTGAAAAATAGGAATTTATAAAATTACTACTCTTTAATAAAAGACTTACTTGAAAAATTCCTGCACTCCTTTTGGCTTTCAAACACTCAAAATAGCCTTACTATTATCAGAGAAAACTCATAAAATTCTTATAGAAAAATTTTATGTTTTAGGTGTGATTTTTCTATTAAGCTGAGCAAGCTATTTATAGGAGAAAAGAGGTTACTATGCGTGGTAGGTGAACTAAAAAAAAAATAAAAATTCAGCAGAGGCTGCGCAAACGTTTTTAAAAATTTTCAATACTTGCACAGTAACTTTAAAATTTTCAAAAAGTGAACAGTAATGAACAGTAACTTTTGTCGGCAGATGAACAGTAACTTCCCCCGAGATGAACAGTGACTTCCGTCAGTGAATAGTAACTTTTTCGGGAATGAATAGTAAATTCCGGGAGTGAATAGTAACTTTTGAAAAATAAAAAATTTTATTTTTCCTGTGGGTCCAACATATAAAATAAAATAATGCTACAACAATAATGTAATAAATACGTTACAGATTATTATTAATTTAATAATATAAATTACAGTATATTTGCAACTGTGACAATTATTAGGTTCAATAATTTTAAAAAAAACAGTGCAGCAACAATTATTGAGTCAATGATATGAAATACAGTGTAATGACAATTATTGAATCAATAATGCAAAATACTGTGTAGCAACAATAATTGAATTGATAATATAAAATATTATGCAGTGACAATTATCGATGAAATGATGCGTAACAGTTACGGTGTCAATAATATGAGACACTGTGCAATACCGTGTGCTACTGTAGAGTACCGCATGCTACAGTAAAATACCATAAATTACCGTATGCTACTATTCTTTTATCACCGGTATTTTAACAGTTAACACAGTTGACTATTTTTATTTAAAAAGGTTACTTCTGTCGTTTTCTATATCCGACAGATATTCCGTTGTGGGGTCCGCCAATAATTAGTTATTTCGGCGCCGTCGTACGGCCCGAATATTCCCCGACAAAACGAATATTGTCCGACAAAATAAAATTTACACATAACATCCTTAACTTTCAATTTCGTTAATTTAACCACTTACTGTTTCAGGAAAAATATATATGAAGAAAAATTAATTTTTATATTTCATAAAATTCGGGGTCTTACACACACGGTATTATACAGTGTTCATATTATTGATCTGATAAAGTGGCTATTACACATTATTTATCAATAATTGTAGATAAACAGTATTTTACATTATTGATTCAATAATTGTCATTATACTGTATTTTATATCATTGAGCCAATAATTGTTATTACACTGTATTTTAAAATTATTAAACCAAATAATTGTTACAGTAGTAAATACATAGTAATTTATATTATTAAATTAATAATTATCCGTAACGTGTTTATTACATTATTGTTGAATTGTTGTTATTACTGCTGTAACATTACCTTAATTATTGTATTATTAGTGAGTACTTTAATTATTATATATGAATAATAAGGAAACATGTGAGCCCTCTGTGGGGGCCACATGAGGAATGAAAATAGAATTTTGCTGGAAGAAAAATTTGGTGGAGAAAAACAGCAAGGTTGTTGCTGCCAATACTGAATTTTCAGGCTGGCGTGCAGCACGCCAGCTGCTTACCTACAACACACTGTACACTTCATTATCCTATAAATAGGTTGATTTGCTGAATAAAAAAATCACACTTAAAATATAAAAAAAATTACAAGTATTTTGTGAGTATTTTTCTAAGAATGTTAAGGTTATCTTGAGTGTTAGTAAACTAAAAAGAGTGCAAAAATTTCTCAAGTAAGTATTTTATTTAAAGAATAAAAATTGCACAAATACTTATATCACATGATATTTATAAATCTTCCTTTAGAAGACTTTTCTTTGAGAAAATTTATTTGAAAAACTTTATTTGAAAGATTTATTTTGAAATATTATTTCAAAAACTATTTTTGAAATTGTTATATTTTATTACACCACAAAAAATTATATTATATAAATACTTTTGATAGTTTATAATATACGAGTTATCATACATCATGAAATTTATATGTGTTCATAATATATGAGTTATCATATGCCATAAAATTTATATGTGGTAATTACTAATTATATTATAAATATATAGGTTGATCCACTACATTTAAAGCAGTCTTTTTTCAAGTATTAAGGTAAGAGATATTATTTTCTTTCACACTTTTAAACTTACTATAGTAAGTATTGTTCGGTAAAATTCTTGAAATGATTAATAATTTATGTTTCATTTAATATTATTTCAATTGAACCTTCCTATTTACCTGATTTTTTCTATTGAACTTTAACCGTTATTTTTGAACTATAGATCTTGAATATCATTCTTGAATTTGAGTCCACATTATGTTGACAATTTAGACATTATTTGAATCTACACAAAGTAAAATTGTAAACTTTCGATATCTATTATTTATCCTATCATTCTCTTTCTTCTATTAGTCATTTATATCACTACTGTTTGTTCTAATCATCATAATTATGTTATTATGAATATATGTGACCTGGGGCACATATAACAAGATAAAAGCAATATAATTGTTGTGTCTTTCAAGACACGTGGTGAATGTTCTATTTGGCTTGAAGCAACAAAGAACTGTTGTTTGGCATGATCATGGCCAGCAGTGTTTCAGATGATAAAAATTGATGATGTTTTTCTGAAAAAGAGAAGCGTGTGGACATCATAGTCTATATGATTTTTCCTAATGGTTGTTAGTACTCTGCAGTTATTGATATAAACGTTGTTCAAGAATTTAACTGCAGTTATTGATTTAAAACTTTTTACTTATTATTATATTCTATCAAGAACTCAACTGTTGAAGGCTAATGATAATTTATTCATCATTATCTTAGTCATGTTATTCTTTATTGGGCTATTTAAGTTTACTCTTTCTTTTTTATTTTATTGATCTTCAACAGGAAATGAGAGAGTAGTTGGGTCTAGTCAGGGCATGGAGTGAAGGTCCGAGTAATAGCTGTAATAGTGTTCATATGTTATAAAATAATGTCAATAATGATAAAGACTTAGTTATGTATTACTTACGGTGTACGCTGTATTGTAATAAATATTGTGTATTTTGACAACTCAAGTTTAGACTGTGTGAGCCCGAATTTGGGATCGTCACACCACTGCACCAAACATCGGTTTGGATGGTATCATCATCAGGGAAAATTTCGTTGTAGTTAAATGAAGGTTGTTATTTGGCCTTGAAGATGTTCCATGGTAGAATATATATATATATATATATATATATATATATATATATATATATATATATATATATATATATTGGAAAAATGTATATAAACGGTTGTGTTGTACACAGTCGTTTATAGCGACGGTTTTTTTGGGTTACGACGACGGTTCAAACGTCGCTATAGATATTTCTGGTCTATGGCGACGGTTGAACTGTCACCATAGCCCAAAAAAATCATCGTCATAGATAACTGTACACTATACAGTTATGTGTGTATATATATATATATATATATATCCCTCCATTGTACAAAAGGAAGAAATCATATTATTTACAGTTTTTATAAATATTAAAAATATAGTATTTTTGTTTCATATATATTCATTCGCCTTTTAATAAGTTAGTTGTTTTAATTGGTAATAAAAAAAATTTGTAAAGTAAAAATATTTAATCTTTTTTTAAAACGAGAAATATTAACTTGTACAAACAATTAAAGCTTTAGAAGAAAAAGTATTCAATTTGGCCAAAATAAATATAAAAAAAAAAGTAAAAAAGAAATAAACAAAGGTCATGAATGACTTTGTTTTGATATGTCACTCGATCGGTCGCTACACGGTTTTCTTTTCTTGAATAGGGAACATATATAGTCGTCTTTTTCTATACAATTGTATAATAAAATTATGTAAAAATAATTTCTCTTCTCTTTAATATAAGTAAGTTGTATGCTTTTTCAATTCTCCTTGGAGGAAGAAGAAGATAAGGCATGTATGTGACGCCCCCAAATCTAGGCCCACACAGCCCAAACTTGAGTCGTCAAAAGACTACAACAAAATTATTACAACAAAACACAACGTACAACAATACAGTGTATAATAATACACAACTAAATCTTCACTATTATTGCCACACTATTTTACAACACGTGAAGACTAGGATAGCTATTCTTCGGACTCTCACTCCATCCCCCGGCTAGACCCCGTTACGTTTTCATCTCCTGTTGAAAAATAATGGAACAAAAGAAAGGGTGAGCTCAAATAGCCCAGTAAGAAATATCATGACTAAGATAATGACGAATAAATTATCATTAGCCTTCAACAGTTGAGTTCTTGATAGAATACAATAGACTACAAGGTTTATATCAAAAACTGCAGTTAAATTCTTGAACAATGTTCAGATCAATAATAGCAGCGGAATGAGCAATCTATTAGAAGAATAATGCAGACCAAAATGTCCACTCGCTTCTCTTTTTAGTAAAAACATCATCAACTTTTATCATCTGAAATACCATTAGTCATGATAATAAAAATTCACAGTTCCTGGTCATAATCATGCAAATCAACAGTTCATCTTTGCACTACGGGCCAAAGATATTCAATATAACACCAACGGTCATGATTATACCAGATTCAGCCTTTGGTCATAATCATACCAACCAACAGTTCATCTTTGCACTACGGGCCAAAGAGAACATTCACCACGTGCCATAAAAGACACCGAACAGATGTATCGCCTTTAACCTAGTATATCGCCTTTAACCTATCATCTGTTCAACAATTATATCACATCTGTGCCCCTGGCCACAGATATTCACAACATTTTGATTCTTGATGATTAATACAAATAACAGTGATACAAATGATGAACAGAAGAACAGGATAAACAAGAAGTATCGGAAGTTTACTTTGTGCAGATTCAAATAATGTCCAAATTGCCAACATGATGTGGAGTGAAATTTAAAAATGATATTCAAGATCCACAGTTCAGAATAACGATTACAGCTCAATAGAAATGTTCAGAAAATAGGAAGGTTCAGTTGAAATAATGAAATTCAACTATTATGGAACATATAATATTTTCAGGAATTATAGAAGCAATAGTTCCATAATAAGTTTCGATTTAGGTGTATGAAAGAAAATAATATCCCTTACCGTAGCAGGTTTGATTAACAAAAGGTGAAGGGAATTAATATCCCTTACCATAGTAAGTTTGAATAATGGAAGATGAAAAAGATGGTATCCCTTATGAGTATAAAGGAAAATGATATCACTTACGAATATGGAATAAAAGTGTCATGTGATAATTCGTGTAGACAAATTATTTCCACACGAGACAAATAAAAAGGGTTATTCACCAACAGGCGGTAATCCGCGCCGTAAGGTTATTCCCATCAATTTGAATACGAAGAGTTATTCACCAAACAGGCGATAATCCGCGCCGTAAGGTTATTCCCATCAATTTGAATACGAAGAGTTAT
The DNA here is from genome assembly GCA_947179155.2 of Hedera helix. Lineage (NCBI taxonomy): Eukaryota > Viridiplantae > Streptophyta > Magnoliopsida > Apiales > Araliaceae > Hedera > Hedera helix. The sequence continues at coordinate 50,860,346 of OX359271.1, forward strand.
TCACCAAACAGGCGATAATCCGCACCGTAAGGTTATTCTCAAAGATTAATAAGGAATGAATACAAAAGGTTATTCACCAACAGGCGGTAAACCGCGCCGTAAGGTTATTCCCACAATTTAATACATGGAAATAAATGGCACAAGAAAGAAACGATATTATTTTCGAGAATCAAAGAGTGATAATCCCTTCCAATAAGAAAGAAATAATATCCATTTATGATGATGAAAAGAATGATACCCCTTACCTTAACACGTGACTGGATATTGATTTAAATGAGGTTGATCAACCTATATATTTATAATAAAATTAGTAATTACAATATATAACTTTCAAAGTGTATGATAACTCGTATAATATGAACTATCAAAATTATATGTATTTAACATAATTTTTGTAGTATAATATAACTACTTTAAAATAGTTTTTAAAATAATATTCTAAAATAAATCTTCCAAAGAAAGTTTTTAAAAATGAATCTTCTAAAAAAAGAGTCTTCTAAAGGAAGATTTGTGAATACCGTGAAAAATAGGAATTTATAAAATTACTACTCTTTAATAAAAGACTTACTTGAAAATTTTCTGCACTCCTTTTGGCTTTCAAACACTCAAAATAACCTTACTATTCTCAGAGAAAACTCATAAAATTCTTATAGAAAAATTTTATGTTTTAGGTGTGATTTTGCTATTCAGCTGAGAAAGCTATTTATAGGAGAAATAAGGGCACTATGCGCGGTAGGTGAGCACTGGCGTGCTGCACGCCAGTGCTGAACATTTTCAGCACGCAGCCGCTGGCTGCTTTTCCTTCCTGCACATTTTTGTGCAAATTTTTTTTTTTCAAGTGGGTCCTACAGGGGCCCACATGTTACTATTCACGTTACTATTTCAAATAGTAAAATTAATAATTTTTTATTTATTTATTTATTTTTTTTATTTATTTATTCTTCCTGTGGGTCCAACATATAAAATAATGCTACAACAATAATTCAACAATAATGTAATAAACACGTTACAGATTATTATTAATTTAATAATATAAATTACAGTATATTTGCTACTGTGACAATTATTAGATTCAATAATTTTAAAAACAGTGCAGCAACAATTATTGAGTCAATGATATGAAATATAGTGTAATGACAATTATTGAATCAATAATGCAAAATACTGTGTAACAACAATTATTGAATTGATAACATAAAATATTATGCAGTGACAATTATTGATGAAATGATGCGTAACAGTTACGGTGTCAATTATCAGACCAATAATATGAGACACTGTGCAATACCGTGTGCTACTGTAGAATACCGTATGCTACAATAAAATACCATAAATTACCGTATGCTACTATTCTTTTATCACCGGTATTTTAACAGTTAACACCGTTGACTATTTTTATTTAAAAAGGTAACTTCTGTCGTTTTCTATATCCGACAAATATTCCGTTGTGGGGTCCACTAATAATTAGTTATTTCGGCGCCGTCGTACGGCCCGAATATTCCCCGACAAAACGAATATTCCCCGACAAAGCGAATATTGTCCGACAAAATAAAATTTGCACATAACATCCTTAACTTTCAATTTCGTCAATTTAACTACTTACTGTTTCATGAAAAAATATATATGAAGAAAAAATAAATTTTATATTTCATAAAATTCGGGGTCTTACAACCTCCCCTCCTTATGAAATTTCGTCCCCGAAATTGACGTACCTGACATTTCGAAGAGGTAAGGATATTTAGATTTCATCTCAGATTCTAGCTCCCAGGTCATTTCCTCAATATCTTGGTTCCTCCATAAAACCTTAACTTGAGGTATAATCTTTGAGCGTAGAATCTGCTCCTTCTTATCTAGAATCTTAACAGGTACCTCCTCGTACGTTAAATCATCTGCTATAATGTCTGGTTCTAACTCAATGACGTGGTTTGGATCCTTCACATATTTACGTAACATAGATATGTGAAAAACGTTATGGATGCGAGACATACTTGGTGGTAGGGCTAGTCTGTAGGCTACGGTTCCTACTCGATCGAGGATTTCAAATGGGCCAATAAATCGAGGGTTAAGCTTTCCTCTCTTTCCGAATCTCGTAACTCCTTTCCATGGAGAAACACGTAAGAATACATGATCTCCGATGTTAAATCTCTCATCTCTCCGATGAAGATCCGCATAACTCTTTTGTCGTTCTTGCGCTGTCTGTATTCGTTGTCGGATCATTTGGATCTTTTCGGTCGTCAAGCGTACCAACTCGGGTCCCAACAGTTTTGCTTCTCCTACCTCATTCCAACATACTGGAGAGCGACACTTGCGTCCATATAAAGCCTCGAATGGAGCCATACCTATACTTGCTTGGTAACTGTTGTTGTAGGAAAATTCCACCAATGGTAAGTATTTATCCCAACTTCCTTTGAAATCTAGTACGCAAAGTCTTAAAAGATCTTCGAGGGTCTGGATCGTCCTTTCCGATTGTCCGTCCGTCTGAGGATGGTATGCAGAACTGAATCGTAGCTCAGTGCCCATAGCTTTTTGTAGACTGATCCAAAATCGTGAAGTGAATCTAGGATCTCGATCAGAAACTATGGAAACTGGCATGCCATGCAATCTCATGATCTCATTTATGTACATACCGGCAAGACGTTCAAGTGAAAAGTTTTCTCGTATAGGCAAGAAATGAGCGGATTTGGTCAATCTATCTACGATGACCCAAATTGCATCTAAGCCTTGAGAAACTTTGGGAAGACCCGTCACGAAATCCATATTGATGTGTTCCCACTTCCATTCGGGAACCTCAAGTGGTTGTAATGGACCCTTAGGTACTTGATGCTCTGCCTTGACACGTTGACAAGTTAGGCACCTTGAGATAAACTCTGCAATCTCCCTTTTCATATTGTTCCACCAAAATGTATGTCGAAGATCTCGATATATCTTGGTACCTCCTGGGTGGATTGCAAATGGCGTGTTGTGTGCCTCCATCATGATTTTATGCTTTAATTCAGGATCGTTAGGAACACAGAGTCGAGAGTTGACTCGAAGTATTCCTTTCTCGTCGATTCTTGCTTCGGGAATGACACCTTCTTGTACTTTCTTCATCATGTTCATCAGTTCCGGATCGGTAGCTTGCGCAGCTTTAATTTTATCGATTAAAGCCGGTTCTACTCGTACGTGAGCAATCTTCGAGTGGGTCCCTGGTGTCTTTAGCTGTATCTCCATCTTTTGCAAGTCGTACAAAATACACTTTTGTATTGTCAACAGTGCACTTGTACTCGCATAAGATCTTCTGCTCAAAGCGTCAGCTACAACGTTCGCCTTTCCCGGGTGATACTGGATTGTGTGGTCATAATCCTTCAATAGCTCAAGCCAACGTCTTTGTCGCATGTTGAGTTCCTTCTGGGTGAAGAAATACTTGAGACTTTTATGATCCGTATAGATATCCACTTTTTCTCCGTACAAGTAGTGTCTCCAGATCTTCAACGCGAAAACGACTGCTGCCAACTCTAGATCATGAGTAGGATAATTTTTCTCATAATCTTTGAGTTGTCGAGAGGCATAAGCTATAACCTTTCCATGTTGCATAAGGACACAGCCTAGACCTTTGCCTGAAGCATCGCTATATATGACGAATTCTCCTGATCCTGATGGAATGGTCAGAACAGGAGCTGAAACCAGTCTCCTCTTGAGTTCTTGGAAACTTTTCTCGCATTCCTCGCTCCATATGAATTTTGTGCTTTTCCGAGTAAGCTGAGTTAATGGAGTGGCGATTCGAGAAAATCCTTCTACGAATCTCCGATAATAACCAGCTAGGCCCAGAAAACTTCGGACTTCGGTTACTGTCTTGGGTTGTTCCCAATTTAGCACCGTTTCAATCTTCGCAGGATCGACTGATATTCCTTGACTAGAAATCACATGCCCAAGAAACGTGACCTCCTCAAGCCAGAACTCACATTTCTTCAACTTGGCATATAATTTATTCTCACGGAGCTTTTGGAGTATCAACCTCAGGTGTTGTTCATGATCCTCGCGACTCTTGGAGTATATGAGGATGTCATCAATAAAGACAACCACAAAATGATCCAAATATTCCTTGAATATTCGGTTCATCATGTCCATGAAAGCTGCAGGAGCATTGGTTAGTCCAAAAGGCATGACTAAAAACTCATAATGCCCATAACGAGTTCTGAAAGCAGTCTTTGGAATGTCCTCAGCTTTAACCTTTAACTGATGATATCCAGAACGGAGATCAATCTTTGAGAAATGTTGAGCACCTTGTAATTGATCAAACATGTCATCGATCCGAGGCAACGGATACCTGTTTTTGATGGTGACATGGTTCAATTCTCGGTAGTCAATGCACAATCTCATACTCCCGTCTTTCTTCTTCACAAATAGAACAGGAGCACCCCAAGGTGATGCACTCGGACGAATGAAACCGGTATCCAACAATTCCTGTAGTTGGACTTTTAACTCTTGAAGTTCAATGGGAGCCATTCGGTATGGGGCTTTGGAAATGGGCTTGGTACCGGGTTCAAGATCAATACAAAATTCAATTTCACGGTTTGGGGGTAAGCCAGGAAGTTCTTCAGGAAAAACGTCAGGAAACTCATTAACAATGGGAATATCATTCAAGTTTGACGTATTTTTGTTCAAATCAGTGACATGAGCTAAAAAGGCTCGACATCCGTTTTTCAATAAACGAATGGCTTTATGGCTAGAAATAACAGTTATAGATTTCAATGGTTTAGTTGCTTGAATTTGCATGACAGGTTGATTAGGAATATGAAAACTAATAATCTTATGAAAATAATCAATTTTAGCATGATGGGTAGTCAACCAATCAATTCCTAAAATCACATCAAATTCATGCATCTCCAAAGAAATAAGGTCAACAGGTAATGTGAGGTTGTTGATTTGAACTAGGCAAGATTTATAGATAGTAAATGTAATAGGTATTTCTCCCAATGAGGTTTCAACTGATAAGACAAGATTTAAGTTTTCAATAGTCAAATTTAAACGTTGAGTACATATAGGTGAGATAAAAGAATGGGTAGAGCCAGTATCTAACAAAGCGTAGACTTCACGAGAATTTATGAATAGCTTACCGGTTATCACCTCGTTCGAGTTTCGTGCCATTTGGGATGTCACAACAAAAGCTTTCCCTTGAACTACAGATTTTCCCTTATCCGCGCTAGCTTTTGGTATCATCATTGCAGCTGGACTCGATTTTGTGGCAGGACAAAACCGCGCAAGATGACCCTCTTTCCCACAACTGTAGCACTTTTTGGACTGCTGTGTACAGTTTGGGCTGATGTGACCTTCCTGGCCACACCTATAGCATCTCACTGGTGGTCGATCTTCTCCCCTTGAAACTGGGGTCGGTGCTGGTGATGGTACTGGTGCTGGTGCCCTTCCATAATTATTATGGAATCTCTTTCTTTTGAAATTGTTCCCACTGGATTCTCCTCTTCTGTTATTTGATGTGGAATTACCACCGAAGTGTTGGTTACCTCCTCGATGGTTCTCGTTCCTGTGGTTGTTGTCATTCCTTTCTCTATGCTGATCATTAACTCTTGGCTGCAATGTTTCATCTGTCTGCTCCACCCTTTGAGCCCTATCCACGACATCTGAATACAAACTGAATTTATGAGAGCTAAGTTGTTGACGAATTTTGAGTCTCAAACCTCTTAGGAACATCCGACTCATTCGTGCTTCGTCATCCACTAGATGGGTGGCAAAACGAGATAACTCAGCGAACTTAGCTTCATATTGGGAGACTGTCATGTTTCCCTGCTCCAGTTTAATGAATTCCACCTCTTTCATATGACAGATGCTTTCTGGGAAATACTTCTCGTTAAACAGTTCTTCGAATTCTGTCCACGACATTTCGAGTGCTGAAGGTTGGATACGTTTTACCGCTTCCCACCAATGGTCCGCCTCACCTCGTAACATAAAAGTGGCAAATGACACCTTTTGATCATCAGCGCATTGTAAGACATCAAGTATTTTGGTCGTCTGCTTCAGCCATGCCTCCGCTTTGAGTGGGTCAGGCTTCCCGTGGAATTCAGGTGGTCCCAATTCTTTAAATTGCTTGACAGTGACCATCCTCAAATTACCAGCGTTTCTACCGTTATTATTGACTGGATTTCCTCTTGCTTGATTCTGTATGAACTGCATGAAATTCCTAAAGAATCCATCGTTCATCATGCTATCAGGAACATTATTTCCTGAGTTGGCAGGAGGATTGTTTGGGGCCTCCTGATTCTCGGCTACATTTGCTTCGGGTATTCCATAGTTAACCTCTTGATTTCCAGATGCCATACTTAACTGTGGTCACAAAATAATTGTTAGTTCAAACAAACTGACTCATCACTTCATGTCCCTATATTCCATTCAACTAATTAGATAATAAAATCTAATTTAGGTGGGACACACTAGTGACTGATTATATTCGTCTCTCCCCTCCTAGTTCTACCCCAGATCTCCATTAAAGACCATATCCCTAAGCTCTGATGCCAACTGTGACGCCCCCAAATCTAGGCCCACACAGCCCAAACTTGAGTCGTCAAAAGACTACAACAAAATTATTACAACAAAGCACAACGTACAACAATACAGTGTATAATAATACACAACTAAATCTTCACTATTATTGCCACACTATTTTACAACACGTGAAGACTAGGATAGCTATTCCTCGGACTCTCACTCCATCCCCCGGCTAGACCCCGTTACGTTTTCATCTCCTGTTGAAAAACAATGGAACAAAAGAAAGGGTGAGCTCAAATAGCCCAGTAAGAAATATCATGACTAAGATAATGACGAATAAATTATCATTAGCCTTCAACAGTTGAGTTCTTGATAGAATACAATAGACTACAAGGTTTATATCAAAAACTGCAGTTAAATTCTTGAACAATGTTCAGATCAATAATAGCAGCGGAATGAGCAATCTATTAGAAGAATAATGCAGACCAAAATGTCCACTCGCTTCTCTTTTTAGTAAAAACATCATCAACTTTTATCATCTGAAATACCATTAGTCATGATAATAAAAATTCACAGTTCCTGGTCATAATCATGCAAATCAACAGTTCATCTTTGCACTACGGGCCAAAGATATTCAATATAACACCAACGGTCATGATTATACCAGATTCAGCCTTTGGTCATAATCATACCAACCAACAGTTCATCTTTGCACTACGGGCCAAAGAGAACATTCACCACGTGCCATAAAAGACACCGAACAGATGTATCGCCTTTAACCTAGTATATCGCATTTAACCTATCATCTGTTCAACAATTATATCACATCTGTGCCCCTGGCCACAGATATTCACAACATTTTGATTCTTGATGATTAATACAAATAACAGTGATACAAATGATGAACAGAAGAACAGGATAAACAAGAAGTATCGGAAGTTTACTTTGTGCAGATTCAAATAATGTCCAAATTGCCAACATGATGTGGAGTGAAATTTGAAAATGATATTCAAGATCCACAGTTCAGAATAACGATTACAGCTCAATAGAAATGTTCAGAAAATAGGAAGGTTCAGTTGAAATAATGAAATTCAACTATTATGGAACATATAATATTTTCAGGAATTATAGAAGTAATAGTTCCATAATAAGTTTCGATTTAGGTGTATGAAAGAAAATAATATCCCTTACCGTAGCAGGTTTGATTAACAAAAGGTGAAGGGAATTAATATCCCTTACCATAGTAAGTTTGAATAATGGAAGATGAAAAAGATGGTATCCCTTATGAGTATAAAGGAAAATGATATCACTTACGAATATGGAATAAAAGTGTCATGTGATAATTCGTGTAGACAAATTATTTCCACACGAGACAAATAAAAAGGGTTATTCACCAACAGGCGGTAATCCACGCCGTAAGGTTATTCCCATCAATTTGAATACGAAGAGTTATTCACCAAACAGGCGATAATCCGCGCCGTAAGGTTATTCCCATCAATTTGAATACGAAGAGTTATTCACCAAACAGGCGATAATCCGCACCGTAAGGTTATTCTCAAAGATTAATAAGGAATGAATACAAAAGGTTATTCACCAACAGGCGGTAAACCGCGCCGTAAGGTTATTCCCACAATTTAATACATGAAAATAAATGGCACAAGAAAGAAACGATATTATTTTCGAGAATCAAAGAGTGATAATCCCTTCCAATAAGAAAGAAATAATATCCATTTATGATGATGAAAAGAATGATACCCCTTACCTTAACACGTGACTGGATATTGATTTAAATGAGGTTGATCAACCTATATATTTATAATAAAATTAGTAATTACAATATATAACTTTCAAAGTGTATGATAACTCGTATAATATGAACTATCAAAATTATATGTATTTAACATAATTTTTGTAGTATAATATAACTACTTTAAAATAGTTTTTAAAATAATATTCTAAAATAAATCTTCCAAAGAAAGCTTTTAAAAATGAATCTTCTCAAAGAAGAGTCTTCTAAAGGAAGATTTGTGAATACCGTGAAAAATAGGAATTTATAAAATTACTACTCTTTAATAAAAGACTTACTTGAAAATTTTCTGCACTCCTTTTGGCTTTCAAACACTCAAAATAACCTTACTATTCTCAGAGAAAACTCATAAAATTCTTATAGAAAAATTTTATGTTTTAGGTGTGATTTTTCTATTCAGCTGAGAAAGCTATTTATAGGAGAAATAAGGGCACTATGCGCGGTAGGTGAGCACTGGCGTGCTGCACGCCAGTGCTGAACATTTTCAGCACGCAGCCGCTGGCTGCTTTTCCTTCCTGCACATTTTTGTGCAAATTTTTTTTTTCAAGTGGGTCCTACAGGGGCCCACATGTTACTATTCACGTTACTATTTCAAATAGTAAAATTAATAATTTTTTATTTATTTATTTATTTTATTTATTTATTTATTCTTCCTGTGGGTCCAACATATAAAATAATGCTACAACAATAATTCAACAATAATGTAATAAACACGTTACAGATTATTATTAATTTAATAATATAAATTACAGTATATTTGCTACTGTGACAATTATTAGATTCAATAATTTTAAAAACAGTGCAGCAACAATTATTGAGTCAATGATATGAAATATAGTGTAATGACAATTATTGAATCAATAATGCAAAATACTGTGTAACAACAATTATTGAATTGATAACATAAAATATTATGCAGTGACAATTATTGATGAAATGATGCGTAACAGTTACGGTGTCAATTATCAGACCAATAATATGAGACACTGTGCAATACCGTGTGCTACTGTAGAATACCGTATGCTACAATAAAATACCATAAATTACCGTATGCTACTATTCTTTTATCACCGGTATTTTAACAATTAACACCGTTGACTATTTTTATTTAAAAAGGTTACTTCTGTCGTTTTCTATATCCGACAAATATTCCGTTGTGGGGTCCACTAATAATTAGTTATTTCGGCGCCGTCGTACGGCCCGAATATTCCCCGACAAAACGAATATCCCCGACAAAGCGAATATTGTCCGACAAAATAAAATTTACACATAACATCCTTAACTTTCAATTTCGTCAATTTAACTACTTACTGTTTCATGAAAAAATATATATGAAGAAAAAATAAATTTTATATTTCATAAAATTCGGGGTCTTACAATGTAATAGATAACAACAACTCGAGGGAATTGTAATTAAATACTATGTAATTACTCGATTCTTATATTTAATTTAAAAGGAAGGAATTCAAGTCATATCTATCTACATTTTTTTTATTTTTTATCTAAAGGTGCTCTCGATACATTCTAGACAGAGAGAGAGAGAGAGAGAGAGAGGCCATATATACCAGCCAGCGAACATGCCTTCAGCCTAACCCAACAATTAGTAGGCAAATGTCGGTCCACGGATGGAAATTTGGGATACATATAATTTGAATTAAGAATTGTATGCACGTGGGATTCTCTCACGGACGGATTCAATTATTATTAAATAAATTTTATGGTAAATTTATTTTTAAACTAATAAGGTACTGACACGTACATAGAGAGAATATTTCTCAACTTACATGTCAGCATGTTATTAGTTTAAAAATAAACTTATTATAAAGTTCACTTCATAGAAATCGAATCCCAAAAGGCCTTTCAATTCTAGTACTAAAGTCAACAAAGCATTTGCTCCTTTCATTTTATTTTTTTTCATTAAGGAATTTTTTTGCATGAGTTTTTTATAACGACTAAGACCAGTGGCAAAGCTACGTGGTAGAGAGTGGGGTCAATTGACCCCACTAGAAAAAAAAATTTGTTTTATAATGTAGGATAATTTTTAAAATTTTTATGTATTATATATAAATTGACACCACTCAAATTTTATAATTTTTTTATTATATGGGGGTCAAATTGAAAATTTATAACTTTCTCAATCAAATTTTAATCACATGACTCATATACCCTAAATATATGTATCTCTTTCTATAATATTTTAAAACTAAATAATAATCTAATTTATATTATTTTCCAAAATAATTAATGAATTAATTATTTATGAACAATTGTGATTAGAAAAATCTATTATGAGTCAATATAGTGTATATATACCATATATTATTAATTATTATATTGTCATTATAATATAATATAAATTATATATGTATGTGTGACCCGATAGTACAAAAGTATTAAAAAAAATTGTCTCAGAGGCGCTGCCCCCGAACCTCCGCCAAATTATTTATAACTTAGTAACAATTTTGACTCCACTGACAAAGATTTCTGGCTTCGCCTCTTACTAAGACAACAAGTCTTTCTTGAATCATTCTTCTCGTCTCTCTTCGTTTCCCATCCCAAAACTGACAAACAACACAGTGCCCATTCCCTTCGTGCACAGGAAGACAACGAAGTTCAATTCATGAGTTTTAAGACAAGTGAATTATGAAATTTTAGATAATGAAATTATAAAAATTACTACCTATTTAAAAAGTGCAACAAAATATAAGATATATTGTATTCAAAAGTTAAAAGAATTACGTCAATTTTTAACCGTGAAATAAATTTATTAAAAACAATACTTGATACTTTTTTATGGAGTTCATTTCCGAGGCAAGTACTTATATCTATCCTAGTATATCGGAAGGATAATATTAAAATTAATTTATAAATTAAAAGTGTTTACTTATGAAATTAAACTTCTTTTATTTAAACAAAATCAGGACTGGTAACTTCTTCTTCGGTACAAGGGAGTAGTGTTACTGCCGTCTGTAAACGTGAGACCCATTTTTTGTTATTCGAAGATTAGATATACATATTCAATTTTAGATTGGAAATTTATTAAATAAAGAATTGTCACATTAATTTCCAAAAATCAAAAAATGAAAGGAAAAAAAAAAACAATATTGCGACATAGATTTGGAAGTAACATTTAATAATAAAATAATGTAATGACATATTTACAATTTAGGTGCTTCTACACTTACCCTCAAAATGTATCCATAAGTTTTATCTTTATAAAAGACAAAGAAATATGACCCCACCTTATTTGTAAAATACAAATAAAGTGGGATCATACTCTTTCGTCTTTTTTATAAATAAAGTTAGCGGGTATTTTTTTTTTTTGGTAAGTTTAGAATTTTTCTTACAATTTAAGGGGGGCGGTGGATTATGAGATTGCGTACAAATTCTTTACCAGATAAGACCCCCTTTGTTTTCTGGTCTCCTGTCTGTCTGTCTGACCCACCCTCCGTCCCTCCCTCCCTTCACAAATTCTTACTATATATATATAGATAAGATTGCTCCTGGGTTTATGTGAAGAGAGAGATAAATGACTGGTGAGGGGGTTTCACTGGATGATCTTAAGAAGAAAATGGCCGAGTTTGCCAAGGAGAGAGACTGGGAACGTTTTCACAGCCCCAGAAACCTCCTCTTAGCTCTGGTATTTATTTAATTGACTCCATAATTAGAATCTCTCTTTTCTTTTGCCCAAGTTGTTTATGATTTCCGGCGAATCATAATTAAAACAACAGTTGATAATATATATATATATATATATATATATATATATATATATATATGGTCAGATTTATGTAAACGTTCTGTATATATATTCGAAAGTAGTTTTGATTACATTACCTAAGAGGCCCCAAGTTTTGATTTTTCAAAGGTAAGTGGTGATAGTTCATGTGAACGATTTTCTTTCTCTCTCTCTTTTTTGTGCCTTGGAATTTGCTTTTGTGCTCAATAATCAAAATTTATTTGGATAAAATAGTGAATTAATATTTCTTTCTGGTGCAAAATTTCATTTCATGTTTTAGCGTCTATAATGGAAAATATGGAGCGATGAAATTAATTTTCATTTTTCAGAAAATCTCACTCAACTTAATTTCCCTATATATATATATATACTGCCTGCAGGTGGGTGAGGTGGGAGAATTGTCTGAGATATTTCAATGGAAAGGAGAGGTACCCAAGGGACTGCCTGATTGGAAAGAGAGAGAGAAAGAACATCTGGGGGAAGAACTTTCGGATGTCTTGTTATACCTTGTGAGGCTATCTGACATATGTGGGATTGATCTAGGCAAAGCTGCCCTTAGAAAGGTGGAGCTTAATGCCATTAAACACCCAATTCATTCCAACAAAGATGATGATGTCAATAACCATGCTAGTAGTAATGGTTCTGGCAACTCGTTGTCGGCTGACAGTGCTTGATCGATCAACCACCTAGATTTCAATTTCAAGATGTTTATGAAGTTGTTGTTTTTTGAGTTCGCATGCAAAAACTATCAAGTGTATACATACTACTCTTTAAATTATATATGCACATCGAGTAAATTCATAATAAGTGGTACGTACTCTTATTAATTAAATTATGGATCCCTAGAAATAAATAAACTTATAGCTAGACAGACTCCATGTATAATTAATTTATGCTATAAAGATATTGGTAACGTACGTTCGAGAGATTATTTCATGTTCACGAGACAAATGAATAATATATTCACTTCTTTCATATATTTATAAGGTCTGTTTGTAATGAGGCTCATAAATATATAAGAGAAAATAATATATTATTTACTTACTCCAAAAATATAGAATAATTTTTCGTGAGCATCCATCCTAAGTCCGTCTGCGTAGAAGAGGAAGACTATATTATATGCTCTTCTTGCCGACCACTATTTTCATTCCCAAAGTTTGTACAAAAGTCTTTGAGAACACCAACAAAAAAACAAGGCGGCATGTTGAAAATTCTTTTGGGTTGTGCATGCATGCCCAATTTCTAGCTAACTTACTGTCGGTGTTTTTTTATAACGCTGGGCCATTACATCACAAAATCTTATGCCTAATCCGTATATTACCTCCATCCAAATTATAAAATTAATATTATTTTTTTAAAATTTAAAATTAATATAAATTTATTTAGTTTATATCAATATAATTACAAATATTATAAATTATTTAAAAAGTAGTACTGGTTAATTTTAAAATTTATTATTTTCAAAACTTAAATGAATCATATCAATTTTAAATTTAAAAATATTTCAAATAATAATAATACTAATAATAATAATAATAATAATAATAATAATAATAATACATATATAATTCACTAATAAATTGTTATGTGAGTTTTTTGTTGATCCAAAATGAAGCAATATAACTTATTTATTTTAAAACCTCTAGTCTAGGCAAAGGAGGAAGTTCATGACACTTCACACTTATTTTTCTCTTTTTTTTCTTTTAATACTTCATTTCGTCACAAAATAACGATTAAAAAAGAAATACTTCTCAAAATGTTGCCATTTTGAGTAAAATATATTATTCTTTTTAATTCTTATAGAATTATAAATTAATTAGAAAATATGACCTAATAAATTAGTTATTGATCTTTACTACAATTTATCTGATCTTCTTAAAAAGAATTCCATTCAAAATGTTACTGTTAAACAATCCTCTCTCAAGCCTCAACCTCGGACCATAAATGACTTGGTTTAGAATATGATGATCTCACTCTTGACCCAGTTTATTGCTACTTAAAAAAATTACTTTTACAATATTTTTTAACTGTTCCAACCAAATTTTGAGGTAATTTTTGGAAACTACTTCGATCAAAATTCAAAGCAACCAATTAAACTTTAAAAAAACATTTTCAACTACAAGATATGATCTGATAAATATAAATCTGCAATATTATAATTATCCAAAAATAATAACAACATGAATTACTATCTTCAATACAAAAAAAGAGTTTTATTGTGATTTTAAAAATGAATCTACAATACCTTTTAATTTAAATTACTATTATTTCAGATTTTATAATCGATGCAATCAAAAAAAATTCAAATTATTTAGAGAAATATTATTAATTAAAAATTTGTTGTTGTTATGATTTAAACAACTTTACATCAATTTTTAAAAAATTTAGGATATCGCTAATTATTATTTTTGTGCTTCACTTATTAACCCTTCCAATAGACCGGCTGTTTCTTCTTCTTCTTCTTCTTCTCTAGCGACTGAGTTGGGTCACTTCCTCTTTTCGATATGCTCACTTTTGCGAAGAGACTTCAGAGGTCTCGCCCATGCGGCCATGCCTCCAGCGAGCAAAAGATACATGGAATTATATCAAGAACTCAGAGAGAATTGGGAGAGGCTGTACTGGGATGAAGGCTACTCTAAGAAACTTGGTCAAGATCATGCCAACTACGACTCTGCTGAAGATGACGATCGAGATTTTTCACCATGCATACAGGTTCCTCTACTTTCAAAATTCATTTTGTTTGTACAATTCTTTTAAGTTATTTTTTTAACATATCAACATTTAGATAACTTGATTTGATATGATTAACTATTCATGTACCTAACTCAAATTAAGTCATTGATGGAAATATAGAATATGGATTAGAATTTAAGGCTATGTTTGTTTGCAAAATGTATACTTGTGATTGAATTATTTATATTAATTTAAAGTTATTTTTAACTTTTTTATCACATAATGACGGATTAATAGTCGTTTAAATAGTCTTGGAGTATTTTGTATTAATTCTTAAGTCAAAATTTTATTTACCGTGTTTACATGTTCTCTTAAGCTTCCTTTATTAATTAAGTTTCCTCATAATTGATAAAACTCTCTTTGTTATGTAATAATCATTATTTTTTAAAAAAGAATATAGTTATGTGATTATTAGTGTGATGTCGCAAGCACCCAAAAATAAAATCTTACTTTGAAAAAATATTAATGTAGTAGTGCAAGTAAAAGTCGATCCCACAGAGAATGATTAATTTAATTTTATATTTTGTAAACCAAAATTTAGGGGTTTTTAAAGAAATAAATTAAATTAACTAAAATCAATAAATATGCAAGTAATTTAATGAAATAAATAAGAAGAAAAAATCTTTATTTAAGTTAACATCTATCATCAAGAATTTACAACTGATTATTGATGCAAAAATAAATCAATTAATATTTTGAACATTCACCGTAGAAATAACTACTCCCAGGTGGGATAATTTTTCTCCTCTCTCCTTAATTTTAGATAAATAGAGCCACTTGGTAAACAACCTCTGGCACTTGCTAAAAATTTAATTTAATAACAGTTTTAAAAATTAGAGAGATTGTTGAAATAAACAACACAAGTAACTTGTTTGCATTTAATTTAGATGAATATTCTACCTAAGATAAAATAATCTTTTGATCTGCAAAACAATTATTAATCTTAGTCGCTTCACAAATAGCAGTAGATTAATGTGAGTAATAAACTAGTAGCGCTCCTAGCAATTAAACAAGTCAATCATAAAATTAAGCACAGAAAAATATTCAATACTCAAAATATAAATTGAATAATTAAAATAACTTAGATCTCACAGTGTATACATCTTGATGGCTTTAATCACTTAAACAAAGAAAAATAATTTAGCCACACATAGCTTTGAAAAACACTAAAGAATAGAAGAGAGAATTTTTCTACTAAAAGTTGTATATTCAAGTGTATCTCAAGCCCTCTATTTATAGGTTACTTATCATCCTAACCCTAATAGAAATTATAATTTTCAAACCCTAATAGGATTTAAAATACAAAATAATAAAATATAAAATTCCTATTTATCTTCCTATTCCACATTGCTTTTGTATTTTTTTAATTTGCTGCATGCTGGAAATCACGCGAAAAAAGAAGAACAAAAATAAGCTGACGCGCTGCCACGTGGCGAGACCATACGCACAACTGACTAGCTGCGCATTGCGCGAAAGCTTCCTTTTATTTTTTTTCTTTTCTGGTCTGCCGCACATTGTGCGGCCTTATCTTCGCTGAACCAGAAACGATGTCGTATTACTCTGTGCTGCTGATTCCTTCAACTCTCACGCAATGTGTGGGCGCGACTTCTCTAGTAATTACATATTTGCCCCTAACAGTTCAGAATTTACCGTTTTGCCTCCAAATTTCATTTTTCTTACAAAATAAAATAAGAATTAATAAAAAATAATATAAAAATACTAAAAATAATAATAATGCATTAAATTAAATAAATTACCTAAAACACTAAAAATACTTAAAAAGCTACAAATAATTAAATACAAAAATACCTAGTACAGAGACATAAAATTGACTTATCAATTATTTATTGATGGTGAGTTTTACTTTCTCTTGTTTTCCAGAAAAAGGCTACGTATTCCATGCATGCCGACCAAATGAAGGTAGTAATTTCGACAGCCTGCGGCATCTATCATTGATCCTATATTCGAATAAAATAAATATAGTGTAAAAGGCTTTAGCTGTGGATATATGTGAAAGTAGCTTTGTTGACTATTTTTTCTGTCTAATTTGTTTTTAATTTGCTCCTATCTCTCCTTTGGAAAACACCGTGCTACAAGGCTTACCGCTTCGATCTCCATATAATATTAAGCTCTATGCATGTACCCTAACAAACCCCCTTATCAAAAAAACTTACCCTTATAAGCCTAACTGCTAAAAGCCAAAGTCAGTTTCCCCCAATTGTGGTATATATAATCTTTGTTAGGTACCGGAGTGTGCTGAATTATCCAAAAAAAGAAAAGAAACGTATTACAGTGTGCTGATCTTGTATCTTTAATGTACTATTATTATTATATATATGTATATTTAAGTACCTCACATGCTTATCAAATGCTTGTCACAACAATATTTAGCACATCATGGTAGGCATTGAACATTTAATTTAATTATTTAAAACGCCGGAAAATAATGAAAGTCATCTATTTTTTTTGAGGAAGAATCCGAATGGTGTTTTATATTTTGTATAGGAAAATTTTAGAGGAGAGTTCCTTTAGTGGTAGATGGCTAACAAACTGTTAGGCACAATAGTTGTCTGGAAAATAATTTTTGAAGACAGTGAAAAGATTTTAAGGATTTTCAACCTTTTGATTAGTTTGGATTGAACCACATAGGACACAGTGACATTAATTTGATCTATCTGGACACTCATCCCCCTCTTTTCAATCTATTCGTGGTAGTGTTTGCTTGAACCAAAGCAAAAAAATTCCATCCTTGACCTTGGGAATTAAGTCTGAAAATGTAAAAAAAAAAAGAAAAGAAAGAAGGATGTGATGAATACCTCAACATGACTCCTTTTTTCCCCTGATGCAGGACCAAGCTTTCATGAGAAATAGGCAAGGTGATAGTTGGGAAAGGACTAGCCAAATCCGGGATAAGTTTGAATTTGACAGAAAGAGAAGGTCATTACATAAATAAGTGGTAAAATTATTACTTATAGTAAAGTTGTTTATATATATCAATGATAAGAAAACACAAAAGGACGTTGCAAATTAATATTGAGCCCGTTTAAAATGATTAATTAGAAATTGTTTTTCCGACATAAAAAGTAAACGTACATCAGAATTTTTGCATCGACTATTCCGGGTGGGTCCAAAATAACTAGACTTTGAAAAACAAAAGTGTATGCTTTTCTTTTAATTATATAGAATTTTAATTTTAAAAGGCTCTAATTATTAAACTATTAAAGAGAAATAAGAACCTAATCCAAAATAGGATAAACATATTTGCCAGGACTACCAAAAGTTTACCTATTACTACTTAGAACTTCAATTACATTTTTGAGAAAAAGCCAAGCAAGCACCAAGCAACTTTTTGAACTCAAGCTGCTTATTAGTTATTCCCACCGTCTCAAATTAAAAGCCTCATTTTAATTTTTTTGATTAAATTGACTATTTTTATAATTAATAATTAAACATATATAAATACATTTTTAAAATTATAAAAATTCGACTCGGTAGCAAATTATATTTAGTTTCTTATGATTATAATCTCTTAACCAAAACTTTATCAACAATGGTACAAAAATTAGTTTTAAAAATGATCAATTTGACAAAAAAGTCAAAATGAGGCTTTTGATTTAAAATAGAGAGAGCAAGTGATAATCTTTTACTCTATATATTCCAACAGTGTAAAAGATCCATTAAAGTCAAAAAATAAAAAATAAAATTTAGAAAAAATATATGAGTAATGATGTTTTGCAATGATTCATGCAATGACTTTTGTAAAAAATGGCGGGACCCACTATGTAAGTGGTGGGTCCCACCATTTTTTGCAAATGTCATTGCATAGATTATATTCCTTACTCAATTTATTTTATTTTTGACTTTGTAATATGTGGGGGATTATAGTATTTTTAAATTAAAAAATTAAGTATTTTAAAATCCAAATTATATTTCTCATGGATTTTTGTTGTTGGCTGAATCAACATACTGTTAGTAAATTTGTTTTAAAACTAATTAAAAAATGCTATTTGATTGGGTAAAAACTAATCAATTTGGTTTTACTTCCGTTTCAATGTGGCTTGACCGGTTCGTGTGGGATATCTGATTTGCTTGTTGGACAAATCATGTTAACTAGCCGTTGGCTCATGTAGCTTAAATATGTGAAAGGCATCCATAAAGAATCAACAATTTTGCATATTAATTGACAACAGCATTCATTTGCTCTGTGTTTTTTTAAAAATCACAATCCACATGCCTTTGTCAGGCAACGAAGAACTTAAAAAGAAAAAATATCATCCTTGTTGTTTAAGAAGAAAATAAAAAGTTAAGCTTCAGAGAATTCACTTGTACTGTTAAAACCTGTAGTATATATATGTGATTGGGACATGATAATGAAGAAAAAGGTGAAAGTACGAGTGTATATATCTATATATATATATATATATATATATATGGAGACACTGGTGTGAAGAAGCAGAATTTTGCTTGTCCTTCGATTACTACTATACAACTCCCATGATCGATCAAAAGTAGCAAAAAACAAATCTTTAGAAAATCCAAAAAGTTCATACGACTGAGGGAAGACGTACGTAAGCACCGGATGTAGATTGTTCACAACAGAACTTTGGAATTAGAAAAATAAAAAATAAAAATATTAGCACTAAAATTTACACACAAAATTAAGTGACAATTATATACGTATTTATCACATGATAGGCCATTGGAGTTATCAAAAGTTTATAGTGTCCATCCATGTAATAATCCTTTTTTCTTTCATTGCGATTCTACTCATTTGGCGAATTCAAGAGGGTAGGTAACTATTTGACGAGAGATTATAGTATAGGATCTATTACTAACTAGTTTTATTCAAATACTACTCTACTATTTAGATTCAGATACAGATATTATTTTGGTGTCCGTTCATATTCAAGCTATATTAATATTATGACATTTTATTAATAAAATATATTTGTTAGGTATTATTAGTTTTATTTTTATTTCGTATCATAAATTTAACACGCCTCGTGTCTATACAAACCAATACCAAATAACTAAGAATTACTGGGATGTAACTGAACTCTTTTTTAGGTTGGAAAGTGATTAACTTATGGATTTAATTGGGGGAGTCTTCTATAAATTATTTCCAACGCAATCCCAAATCCCAACGTTAGAGGTGACGGTATAAAAATATCAAATATATATATATATATATATATATATATATATATATACCCGTTTAGTTTAGTTTACTGGTATTTCAGTTTTTGAAAGTCGCAAAGGGTCCCCAATAAAATACTAGTAAGTACCAAGTAGTAGTGTAACCTACGAAAAGAAAGATGCCACGCTCGAAAAAGTAGGGCAGGAAGTGTGGAAGGAGTAGAGCAATGCATGCGTTGATGCGTACCAAAAAGCAAATTAAGTTGACCAATTTTTATCTTAAAAATTTATTATTCCCTCTTCTTATTTTATTCATCCCCTTTCACATTTTCTCACTGAGAAAATTCAGGTGTAGTTTGCAACTTTTCACAAAGCACCATCACAATCTTTCCCCTCCCTCCTTTAAGAGAGATTATTCAATAGTCCTAAAATAAATTAAAAGTGATGCCTCAGGCTAATTAAATAATAAAAAAAAATTATTAACTTCGAACATCACATAATGTTATCCAAAAACTATTGAATAATTTTTTCTCTTTTAAAAAAAGATAAAAAAAAGAAGAAAAGAGTTCCAACCCTATTTACTTGTGAGCATATGCACTACACTATCCAAAGAAAAAAACAAATAAAATAAAGTTTCTTAAGTTTAATTGAAAATTTAAAAAAAAAAATAGACAAAGGAAGTACAACAATTGTTGTTTGCTTAAATTAAAATCAAAATATAGACAAACTAAATTATGTGTTGATTATTTACGAGTACTAATATACCAGTAATACTAATTAGTGCATGCATTTGCTTTACTGTGAGTCTGTGACAGCCTTAAAGAGTGGCGCGGATAGAGGGAATGAAGACATAACGCCATTATAATACAGTTACCCATTAGAAAGCCCTTTTCTTTTTTCATAAGCCTTTCTATTACTTCTAATACTACTAGCTAGAGCTCAAGTCCCAATAGATTTGTTCCCTCCCTTTCTCTCTCTAGCTAGCTTTGAAAATTAGTACAAGAGCTGGAATATAATACTACTACTAAATGCTAGCTAGCACTCAAAACAAGAAATTAAACCACCAAAAAATTGATATACAAAAGGAAATAAAGTTAAGAAATTGCCTCCATCATCATCACCATATGAGGATTATCTTTCTTGAGACAACACCAAAGAGTACTTAGCATTTTCCACCACACACATACATACATATATATATATACTATCTTGTTTGTTGTCCTCATTTCTTTTCTTCCATACGTGCATGTTAACCAGTCTTCTTCTCAGCTCCCCATGTTCACAGGCCACAAGTTGGCTGGAGGCAGCATGAGAACAAACCAACTCCCCTCTTCTGCAAACAAATAAAATTTTCTCATTAATAAATATTTGATTGAATTTCTCTTTCATGGGTTACCTAGAAATTTGCAACATTTTGTATTTTACTAGGCCCCACCCACTCATTTCAAGAACTACCTACCTATTACTCCTTATTCCACTCACTACACTAAAATCCATGGAAATTAACAACTAAAATCCATTGTTATACGAAAGCTGAAAATTTTCCCTTCAAGTGATGACCTCAAGCTCACTCGTTGAATTTAATCACAAGCACATAATGAGATTAAAGCCACACTGAAAAATGTGATAAACCGACAAATGCAACAACCCATTAAAAAATTATTTTGACCAAAAAAATTGTTTGGGAAAACAGAAAATGAATAAGAGACCATCGAGCCATTTGGCCGGATGGTATCACCACTCCTTTGCAAAAGTAAAGGGTGTGGATTCAATCCCCCATTCCCCAAAATTAGCAACAAAAAAAAGAGGCAAATACCCTTTTGGATTTGGCATAGAGGAGGTCAGGAGAAATCTTGTACAAATCCTCATCCACAGCCTTGGGTGCCTTTCTTGGTGGAGGAACGGGGCTTGGAGGCTCTTTCGCATCATACTCGCACTCACAAACCACCCATCCCTCCTTTTTTGCTTCTTTCATTTGCGGGCAACGTGCTTTAGCCTGAACCATCACCATACCATTTATCATCATACATTTAACAAAAGATGGATAATTCACTCTCCTACCAACATGCACAAATTGAAGAAATAAAATAAAATAAAAACGAAGTTTCAAGTACCCTTTTGGAGTTGCGGCTTGAATTAGACTTGTGGGTTACTAAATTCAAGAACAAGAGCATTTTCTCGAAAATGTCTTGGTTTAAATCTCCGTCTCACTAATAAATCGACTCTCATTTGAGAAATTGGAACAAGTTTAAAGGAACAAGTTTAAATTTTGATAATAGGATGTGAATATATATATATATATATATATATATATATATATATATATATATATAGCAAAAAGTAACCAAATTATGCAGAGAGAATTTTATGGGATACCCTTCTGCGGGGAACGACGATCATGGCTGGAGTGACAACATCATTTTGGTACAAATCACCGGCGACGTACAAATCACGATCTTCAGAGTAGCTGTAGCGAAGCAACCCAGCTTGCCTGGCTGATTCAAAGCACTGAGTGAAAGGGAGATCATCATCGTTGCAATCCCAGCTACCAAAAGCTGGCACATGACTTTTCCTGAATTCCTGCATATTTTCAAGAGCCGTTAACAATTAAATCAAGAATATATATACAATATTGAAGTTGTAACAAAATATTGCGCAAGAACATTACATTGGTAGAAAGAACTTACAACATCCATTTGAGTTGTTTCAAGAAAGGCGGTAGTTTTGTTAGAATGAATCTTGGAGAATGTTGACCTCCTCTTAGGAGTCTAAAATTGAAAATGGGGTTTTCTTTTCTTTTCTTTGTTTGTTAATTTCTTGGTTGAGAAGTTGAGTCTTGTGAGTCCGCCCGTGGGTGGGTTTTATAAGGGAATTACAAGCGGGAGAAAAAGCTGAAAAAAAGGGAATTAAATGAGACTGCTTTTCTTTGTTTCTACCTCTGTTCTTGGTGGGGTTTTAAAGGTGGTAAAGGACTATTTATGAGGGGGGAAAGGAGTATGGGATTAAAGAAAGAAAGAAAGAATCCAAAGAAGAGAGAGAGAGAGAGAGAGAGAGAGAGAGTGAAGATTATTCAACTAAGAGACTGGGTAAAAATAAAAAAGAAAGCCCAGCCCTGACAGAGAAACAGAGAGGCAAGGGAAATAGGGCCATAGGGGTTGGGTTGGGTTGGGTTATGACTTTTACTTTATTTGGGGGATTTCTTTATGACTTTAATCAGGAGGTCTGTTGCTTTTGCTCTGTTTGTCTGTGGGGCCTGGTAGTGTATATTCCAATGTTATACCGATAAAAATTGGAGCTGCTGCCTTCTCTGTTTCGTTTTCTTGTTCTTTAATCTCACGAACAGGAAAGAAAGAAAGACAGAGAGAGTGCAAGAAAAAGGTAGAAAGTTGAAAATGGCTTTTTAACCCCACACGCTGTCTTATTGAATGACCCTGGTGCTCTGTGCTAAAATTGCGCAATAAGTGAGAGACACATGGTCATTTACAGAAATTTAAGTTATTCACTCATTTAAAAACTTAACTACATATCGAAAATTAGACCTCTAAATGGATAAAATTATTCCCTGAGTCTAGCCTAATTCAACTTGACTAATTTTATTTTGAGTTCTGTAAACGAGTCAAGTTCAAATAAATTCATTTGTGTTAAGCGAATTGAATTCGAATGATGAGATGTTCAGTTCAAGCACGACTTGTCTAGAATCGACTAGAATAAGTTTTTTCGGTATTTAATTGATCATTTTTTTTATTTTTATAATAATAAAATTAAATAAGTTAGACTTAAACTCGACTGGAATCAACTTATTTGAATCCGACTCGAGCTAACTTAAACACGATTAAAGCTCACCTCATTTATTAAATGAATTAAATTCATGTATCAAATCTTAAAGTTGGTTAAAACCCTACTTGATTCGTCATGTGCAAAAATATATACAAAATTAACACTCCTTTACATGAATCTCTTAGAAAACAAATAAAATACCTTAGCATTATTTGTATTGAACATTTAAAAGTTTAATTCAACAATAGATATTAAGTTCAAGCAGTCCCATACTCCAAAAGTCAAGAAGGTTGAAAAAGAAACAGTAGTGCTGGTGAAGATGGATGTGAGCAAGAGCTAGTGCCTATTTTAGGCACCACCCCCACAACCCTTTGAAAATTGTACTAGTATGGTTTGCAGTTTCAGTGACTGTTCATCTACAGTAAATAAGAACTGAGACTGACCACAGAAATACTCCTCCTCCTCCTAGTAATAATAATCTGTTTTTTTTTTAAAAAAAATATTACATGGGTCGAATTTAAATATAGAATTTATATGGGCAGGTAAATGGGGGTACCTAATCCAAAAGGCAAGGGATTCACCCAATTTGATGGAGATCCCATCCCATCCCATCCCCCCTTCCCTCCTCTCCTATTAATACTTTCAAAGAGAGATTAAAAATTTATTCTTAATAATTTCAATGAAAAATCTTCTTTAATATTAATGAACTCTACTAAGTGATAAATGATATATATACATATATATATATATATATATATATATTAATATTAATGAACTCTACTAAGTGATAAATGATATATATACATTATATATATATATATATTTATATATATATTTATTTATTTATGGCCATCTTTTTTATAACAAAGAAATATATTTTAGTAGCGAAGATAGACCGAGAATTATAAAAGATTTGACTGTTATTAAAAGTTACAAGCAAAATCTAAATTAATTAGCAAAGGAATTATGTTAACTAATCAAGTTAATACTCCTTACATTGATGGTATATCATTATAAAAAATAATCACTTCATTTAAATATTCTCATCTAAATAATTAAAGTGTAAAAAATAAACCTCGTTAATTCATCTAAAATTTGAAGGGAAGGGGAAGGGAGTGGGACTTGACAAAAGTAGGAATAAACAAATTAGAGTCCGTTATATGCGCAACCACTGAAGTTGTTGGTTGGTTGCGTAAAAAGTGTTCACTGTTTCAATAAATGATGTAGTAAAAGCAAAACAGAGCAACCTACGTACTTCACGTGTTTTGCCTTCCTCTTTTACTATTTCTTCTGCATTTTTGAATAAATAATTAGAAATTTTTTAATAATATCAGGTTACCCCATGATTTAATTTCCCCAAAAACTTTTCAATTACTCTACCTCGGAAATATATACTACTCTATATTTTAAGTGACTTCCTTTTTACTCCATTTGAAATCTCTCAACTTGAGTGTTTATATTTGGGCTAATTGATTATTTAGTTATGGATCGATTTTTATTTTAATTATTTTTTTTAGGCAAAATATATAATTTGTTTATTGAAATTGACACGTTTTACTTAATACACTACTGAAACTTTAATTATATAAATTATCACATTAAACAAATTAAAAAAAAACAATTGGGTCATTCCGTCAAATTAGATGGATGGAAGTAAACTTTTTTCCTAAGTGATTTTTAAAAAAAAAAAACAAAAAATGACATGAAAATTTTTAAAAAATATATAATTAAATTAAAATTAATTTTTAAAAATACAAATAAAATTCAAATAATCTAGAAAAAATTCAAATAAAATTGAAAAATAATAATAAAATTTTTTAAAGAAAAATATTTTTTTAAACAAATAAATTAAAATAAACTTGAAAAATAGAACAAAAAATAAAAAACAAAATTTTTAATTTTAAAAAATACAAATTAAATTAAAATGAACTAGAAAAATTAAAATAAAATAAATTTTTGAAAATATTAAATTTAAATTACTAAAAAGACTTAATAAAATTGAAAATTACAATACAAATTTTAAAAATTGATAATTGTATTAAAATACAAAATAAAATTAAAATAAACAAATAAACAAAAAAATGCCAAATAAAATAAACATAAAAAATTATAATATAAAATTTAAAACAAAACAATAAATTTTTAAATAAAATTAAAATAAAATAACATGGAAATTACAACAAAAAATTTAAAAGAAAATAATAAAATTTTAAAAATACAAATTCAATTAAAATGAAACATAAAAAATTACAATACAAAAAAAAA
The DNA here is from genome assembly GCA_947179155.2 of Hedera helix. Taxonomy (NCBI): domain Eukaryota; kingdom Viridiplantae; phylum Streptophyta; class Magnoliopsida; order Apiales; family Araliaceae; genus Hedera; species Hedera helix. Next base: position 50,886,283 of record OX359271.1, read on the forward strand.
TAAAAAATATTGAATTTTTTTTTTGAAAATATAAAATTAATTTTTTATTTTCTATTATTTAATTTTTTTTTATTAAAAAAAATTGTCATTTTTATTGTAATTTTCAATTTTATTTAAATTACATTACGTACTTATAGTAATTTAATTTTTAAATTTATTTTATAATTTCAAGAAAAATATTTTATATTTTCAAAAAATAATTTTTTTTCAAGATTTTATTATTTTATTTTAAAAATCTTATTGTAATTTTTCAAGTTTATTTAATTTAATTTATATTTTTAAAATTTTATTATTTTGTTTTAAATTTTATGAATCAATTTCCAAGTTATTTTAATTTTATTTGATTTAGAAAATTATTTATTTTTATTTTATATTATAATTTTTCAAGTTTATTTTAATTTTATTTTATTTATTATTTTTTTAGTTTATTTTATTTTTATTTTGTATTTTAAAAAAGTTATCATTTTAAAAAAATTATTGTAATTTTCAATTTTATTAATTATTTTTACTAATTTAATTTTTAAATTTATTTTATATTTTCAAAATTTTATTTTTTTATTTTAATTTTCAATTTCATTTTAATTTAATTTGTATTTTTAAAATTTTATTATTTTGTTTTTAATTTTTTGTTGTATTTTTCAAGTTTATTTTAATTTTATTTTTAAAAAAATATTTTCATTGGAATTTTATATTATTATCTTTCTATTTTATTTGAATTTTTCAAGATTATTTTAATTTTATTTGTTTTTTAAAATTAGTTTTACTTTTATTTTGTATTTTTAAAAATTATCCATGTCATTTTTTATTTTATCTTTTTAAAAAGCCACATAAGAAAAAGTTAACTTTCATCCATCTAATTTGATGGAATGACTTAGTTGCTTTTTTTTAATTAATTTAATGTGATAAATTGTAAAATTAAAAGTTCAATGATGTATTAAGTAAAACATGCCAATTTCAGTAGGCAAATCATATGTTTTGCCATTTTTTTTTATTATATTCACATTATTGAATTAACAAAAAAAATTAAGTTTTTGTATGTCCAAAATTTTAATAGGAAAGCTCATGTGGCTACCATCGTTTGATAGATGGATTTATCATAATTAAACATGAGTGTTTTGCAATTTCATTTATTTGTATTTTTACCCTCGATAACTAAGTAATGTGGCTAAACTTGACTTTGACGAGGTGTTTGTTAGAGGGGAAGGGTAGCATTTATCTCCTGTTGACGTTCATGTCCTTTCATATGTAATCAGTCGGTTTATTGTCTTGTGTCGTGAACCATTCCAATTTTATATTGCAACAGTAGACGGGTCTATTTAAGGGGTGAAGGGGGAAACGGACGTCATGTTTAAGGGTCCATGTAGGGACCCCTATCCAGCCTCCCTCGAATTGCCAGTACATTTTCTCATGGAATTTGGGGACACGGAGTTCATATTGAAAGGGAATCTGGTAGTCTACACGGATTAAGTCAAGTTGGGTCAGAGTTATGGAGGATGGGGTGTTTGCTGCCGGAGCATCTTTATAATTTCTACGAATAGTGTTTTCTCTCTCTATATCGAACAAAGATATTTGACTGCTTGGGGCTAGGGATGAAGAAGCATGACCTTGGGCTGCCATGAGTTCTGGAGAGATAGTAGTTTTGGAAAAAAAAAAAAATTGTGTTCGAAGATAAAGAAGATAGAAGAGTCGAAGATTGCAGAAAGGGAATTATGCGTCAAAAGAAAGATTTCTGGGGTTTTTATTGATGGGGAAACGGCGCGCGAAGTTCAACAGACAGCTATTTTTAGGGAACGTAATGGGGTAGTGATAGCTGTGTGTCAGACGAAGAGGTTAAGGATTATTTGGGTGCGGCCAATAACGAGGGAAATGGGGGCGTTTGAATTGCTCTCCTATTTAAAGCCTTTAAAGTAGGAGAGTGTGGGGCAATATTGGGATCAGGATATTTGGACTGAGGCGTGGGCTGGTCTATGTTGTTTTGTTAGGCTGGGCTTTCCTTTTAATACTTGGGTTCTTTCATGGGCCGGGTAAGGGAACCTCTTGGGAGTTGGGCTTTTTAGCTGTTGGCCATGCACGATTAGGGGCTCTTGGCCCTACACACTTTCCGATATTTGTACGCTCATATAAATAGAGACTTATATAGGAGTGGAAAAAGATATTATCATTATCAAACCGCCCTTACTACTTTTTAGATTCAGAACCATCATTTTCCAGCAAATAAGCTCTCTGTTATACTTGAGAAAGATTGTAAGCACAACCATCATACTAGTGAAATTACCCTTTTAACTGTGATTTTTTTCCTGTTGGGTTTCCACGTAAATTCCTGTGTCCTCATAATATTTTCTCCTGTTTTATTGGTGTTTGACGTTTGATTTTCCTTATTGTTTCGTGATTTTCAACGAGTTATAAAATTTGGCGTTAACAGTGATACTTATGGAGTTGAAGGGTTGATGCCGACGGTAAAAGACTATAAGAGGGAAGAAGATACGGGGAATGGGAGGATGAAGATAGAGAAAAGTATATGTTTTTTTAATTCACATAAGCACTTTTATTCCTTTTTTAATTGAATAAGTACAAGTGTTCAACATTCATGCACTACAACAGAATTATTGTCTATTTAATCTGAACATGGGTTATATAGTTAATAATTCTCATGACACTTGTCCCAATGTAAGCTAAATCAGAAACGATAATTCGAATCTAATAAAAAAGTAGTAATTAAAATAAAAATTAATCCTTAATACAATGATCAAGATATCAATTAACCCATTTATATTTACATTTACTAATATATATACAGTGATCAAGATATTAATCTGTTTATATTTAAATTTACTAATATATGTGTTACATATTTGAATATTTATCTCAGTATAATCATAACTCACACATATAATAAAGATAAGTTTTTTCTTTTTCTTTTTTTTTTCTTTTAAGAATGAAATATATGTTAAAATAATTGACTTGTAATAATATAAGTTCTCAAAAAAACAATTTGGGATGATAGAAATATGAGAAACGATGATATAAATGTCTATAAATATTTGATAAAATAAATTGTGATCAACATAAAAATTTATACAATAAGTTAGAATAACTTAAGATTAAGCTATTTTAATTTTTATTTATTTTATATACATAAAATTCGACTAACGCAAATACATAGTATGACTCTAGAAATATTAATAGTGTTTTTGGAAAATTATTAGGCTTAAGCTACAAAATACCTGCCGACTTATTAAGCAAAATCCTAACAAGGGTACACTGTAGGAGTGCCTAAACTTATTACTTATTATTCAACGATGGTCAAACTGTGGGTTCTCCGGCCTATTCATCGAGTACTGTGCCGATACTTATGAAAATGGCGTTCAAGTCTTTAAAGTAGTTTTAGTTTCAAAATTTACCTTTAAGAGTATATAAATAACAAATTTTAATCCTAAATTTAATATTTCATCCATCCTAAAGGAGGAATATTATTATTTTTTTGACTTTTCTCTACTTATAAACTTGCATTTTCAGAGTATTTAGAAATATAATAAAGGTAAGTTTTAATTGTAAAAAAAAATAGTGATAATTTTATTCCTAAATTAAATATATATATATATATATATATATATATATATATATATATATGTTCAAATCTTCTTAGGATCCACCTAAAAAAAATTAATGAATTAAAAGTAGTATCTTTAATGAAGCTCTATTTATATTCAAAATTGTATGTTTTTTCCCCTGGCAGGGCTTATATTTTAATATATTGGAGTATATTTTATCACTCATTAAAACGAAGAAAGAGAGATAGACAGACATAAGATGGCAAAAACGTTCTTATAGGTTTATTATGATCACACGCTAGAACTAGTAGAGTAAATACATTAACTTTAAGGGTAAATTTGGAACAAAAGTCTACCCTTAAAATTTGTGAATTTTGTAAGTTGTATTTATTTTTTGAGAACGAAGGAAAGTATTATTTGAGACTAGGTGCAACCGTCTTAACTGAACCTGATTGCCAGATTAATTATGTTATCCTCTAACCCCTTTGTATATATTGGTTGGTCTCCCAACCATGCACACAGTTAGTGTCTTTTTTTTATTTTAGGTTTTTGTGTTAGGCCCCCCAGATACTTATGGAAAAAGCAAGGTCTTCTAAATAGAAATCATGTGTTGGGGCACATACTTCTCGTATGTATTCGGATCTAAGAGTGACCGTGGGTAATTTGGAGTCAATCTGAGTGCATACTTTCACTCCCTAATACCTTTGTTGGCTAACATAAGTTAAATCTCGAGTTTACAGGCATTCCTTCAATTCCATCAGCTAGCAGCTAGTTGTAAGAAAAAGAAAGAAGAGAAGTTCCTTAGTTAATGTGGGAAGAAGTTGTAATAAGTGAACGTGGCCTAACTTGCACTATCTGCTTTCAAATCATCCATCTTCACGAGAACAGTTTCCATCCTAGACAGCTACCAATACTAGAAAACATTTATATAGATATAATAGGAGTAGCCGAGTAAAGAAACGGCCCAAAGGTGGCCCCCATACCACACAAAATCAAATGGCCGAAAGACCACCCGTGACACGTACCTTTATTATTTGAATCCTTCCGATTCTCATTCACGGGTTCCTATTATACACTTTTCTTATTTTGTCACCTTTCGCCCAATCTACAATACATATAATGGCATTATTGAAGTTGCTAAGACCAAAGAGCACCTGAATATGATCATGGGAATTTTGAAATTGGGTGTATTGATGGTGGTGGTGACGATGATTGTAGGGGCGACGGAGTTGTGTAAAATGAGTGAGGATGGTTTGATGGCATGCAAGCCCGCCGTGACGGAACCCAACCCGGTGGATCCACCGTCGGCTGAGTGTTGTGAAGCTCTGTCCGGGGCAGACTTGGAATGTTTGTGTTCGTATAGGAACTCATTTGTGTTGCCTTCTCTTGGTATTGATCCTGATCTTGCCATGGCACTCCCTGGCAAGTGCAACCTCACCCCTCCTACCACCTGCTAATCAAGTTATTAAGGTTTCCCAATAAAGTACTTATGTATAATTTGGTCTTGTTTGTTTAGTATTTACTCTCTTCTTCCAGATGAGCCTGGAGGAAACAAGATTGCTTTATCTGTGTGATTGAAGTAATTGTTTGTGATAGAGTGATTGTTCCTTCCGTCGTATGCATTATCTGTGACCATTTTAACTTCAAAATGAGCATCTATTATTATTATGTAGTTGTTATCAGTCACTTCTCAGTTGTTGCACCAAGTGGATTTGAATGTGAATTTATATTTTCATACTACTCTACTTGTTATTTTAGTTGACAACAAAAGCTATACACACACAACTGTTGGGAGAGAACAAGGAAGTTTCGGCGCGTTCACATACACCAAATACTAATTTAGAACCCAACTTGACTAAAAAACTTAAGTCATTAAGTCTTGGTTCCTTCAATTTTTACTTGTCTCATGATATATCCTAACAACCACCTTTGTGGACCGAGTTGAAACTCTGAGCATGGTTTCATTTGGCTTGCATTAAATTGCAAGTGCTGGTACATGAATTCTTGCTACAACCTATCCATAATAACAATTTTTGTCCAAAGTTGTCCATGACACAGAGGGACTGCAGTCATTTAATCTTCACCACAATATTAAAGAGACAATCCCCATTTCTCTCTCTCTCCCTCTCTCTTAGTTATCTTACTAATGAATTTTGATGAGGAAGAGAAATCAAAAATAAGTTTTCAATCTCCAACAGAAACAAAATAGGAAGCAACTTTTCCTACAAACTTATACTCCCAAACAAAGTGGGACGAGAGCAACTTTTTATTCTCCCCCCTTTTCTTCTCTGTAGTTGGTCCTAGTCTAGTCTGCTGCAGTCGTGGTGATCAACCCATCCAAGAGTCCTCCAAATTCTGATGGTGGGCGGCTTTTTTTTTTTTTGCACATGACATCCAGGCTCAATTAATAGATAGCTTGGACTAACATCAAAGCAAAAAATCTCTCAACGTAAATTAAACCAATCCAAAGTAGAATGTATAACACTTGCATCAACCAGAATAACAACCACCGAGAAAAAATCACAACCACCGTCGATGTAGTATTTTCCATAACAACTAGCACGAGGATGGGCACATAGTCAATCATTAACCGATGTGTACATTTGATCCTACTGGAAATATGTAACATATTTATTGATTTTGAAAGTAAAATAGATCACAATAATTTTTAAATTTAAAAATATCTCATAAAATCCCCTATTATGTAAGAAAAGAATGGTGGAATTGAGAGAGAGAACAACAGAAATACCACTGCTCAAATGGACAGAATTTTCTTTCAACAAGGGACCAAGTCTTTGATGGTGAATGATCGAACCCAACAAGGGAAGAAATCTATGAACAGAGAGGTTAACCCCAGTTAAAAAGTTTAGTGCTCATAACCTATCATCCTCCAAGAACTCCCCAAAAGAGTTCATCCAGCCATCCAGGTTAGAGACTCCACATAGTTTACTAAAAGTTCCCACTATATATATATGTCAACTTTACTATTGCCGTGGCCTTCTGGAATAAAACCCCGGAAGTCGGGTCTTTGTGGCCCCGTCTTTGTTTTGCAGGATGGGTCGCCTTGTACATATAACAAAATTTTGCAATCACTGAAAGTTTATGTTAATACAAACCCTCCAAGATTTGGTGTTGGAGCTCCACAAATTATTTTCACAGAGGCACGCAAATGTTGGTTTATTTTCCAAAAGAAACTCCGCATTGAAACATGGCAGTCCAAACGATCAATCACCTAAAAGAAGAGGGGTTTGTTTGGTTAATTCATAATCATTAACTAGTTAGTAATCAGGCAAACGAATTTAAGAATTATTATGGTAAATTTTAAATTATTTTTTCGCCTAGTAAACACTCCCGAGAAATGCTGCCTACCTACCATGCCATAAAACGCGCACCATTCAGCTGGGACCACAAGTCACTCTAACAAATAATACTTACATTTGTTTATAAAAATATATATTTAAAATTAAATTATTTATATTAATTTAATACTATTTTAAATTATTTTATCTTATAATAAAAAATTAAATTATTTTATAAATTGTTTTTTATTATTCTTAAAACTATTTATATAAAATTTTATTATTTCATAAAAAATTTAAAATTAATAATTTAATATCAAAAAATTAATAATCCCTCATCAAAAAAATTAAATAATACAAAATAATATTAAATTAACATAAGTAATATAATCCTAAATATAATTTTTACAAATAAACATAATTTAATATAATCCTAAATATAATTTTTACAAATAAACATAATTTAATATAATCCTAAATATAATTTTTACAAATAGACATAATCTAATATTATTATTTTGGACACGTGTCTACCACTAAATCGCTACGGCACTAACAGCGTCAAACGTACAACTCTCATTCATTTACGTTTAAAGGTTCTAATCACATCTCTCAACCAATATCTTATTTGGTCGCGCAAGAAACAATAATATAATAAGAAAACTACTTTATCCTAAAGAAACAATAGCAAACCAGCACCACAATATCTAATACCGAGGCACAACAATAAACCACCACCTGCACATAAGACACAACATCCCTACGCCCTCCTTCCATCCAAACTTCTGAAAAAGCCCACATTACCCTTAACAAGGATAAAGTTAGCCAACCAAAAACACAAACGAGATCATGATCATGAAAGCAAGCAACCAGGAGCAAATTCACGGTAAAAAAACATGCACGTACGAAATCTACCCGTAAAACTTTATAGCAAATTAACTGCCAGCTGTCTGCCCATTTCAAATTTGCCAACTACAAGTCAGCAATCAAACTACCGAATTCTCCCTTCTTAAAAGAGTGTTCAAATTCATCTACTACATCAGATTAGAGAAAAACAAAATACTGGACAGTAAAAGCAGAAGTAGATCAGATCCGACGAGTTTTATGCACCCACGTCAGCACACTTCTTAGCAGGAGGAGAGCAAATCATCCAGATGTGACCGTACGGGTCCTTCACTTTCCCTACGCGTCCGCCACAGCACGCGCCTTCATCTTCAGCTATTTCACCTTCAGAAACGGCACCGGCCTTCACAGCCTTCTCCACAGCAGCTTCTATCTCCTCGGTCTCTAGGCAGAACACTAATCCAACCCCCAGAGTCTGGATCCTGGCAAAAATTAAAGAGGTTTTAGCGTTAACAGCCTTTCATCATTTCAGCAAAAGAGATTAATGCACTGCTAACTGCTATAATAGACTAAAAGCCACCGAACTATATCACTATGCATGGTGAAGGATGCAACTAAGTAATATATAGCTATTCAATTCAAAACGACCGGAAAATAGCATGGAAAATAGTAACACAAACAGAAACTGTGACCGCTAAACCATACCAAGCCGGAAATAAACGGACAAGCCAGAAATTCCCGAAGGCTAACCCAGGAAAATGTAAACAACACGGCGTAGACAACGAAAAACTAACCGAAAAACAAAGCTTATCAGCTGCATTAAAAAGTTGAAATAACAAAAACTTGAATGACAAATCGTAAATGAGTTCAAATATCACAATACAATTCATCTCAGCCATTATATATTGGTTTATTATATCTAAGCTAGCAAAAACAAGGAGATCAAACTATGAATCATTAGAATGAATAAGAAATGGCTTCAAACAACAATCAAGTACAGGTCAAAATACAGAGAAAATGATTAAAAAATGTTTTGAGCGCTATATAATCGCAGATCTAACAAAAACAAAACGGCATACATAAGATCTTATAAGAGAAGTTAAGAGTTAGAAGCTTACGGGGCAGAGGAATCATCGTTAAAGTCAGAGACGATAATAGTAGAAGAACCGACTTTGAGTTCAGCAGAGATAACAAGAGGGAGCTCCTGATCAGCCTTCCTTTTGGGATGCGTGATGCGGTTCACCTCCTCGGCTCCAAACGCTGCCTTGTAGAACAGTACGGCGTCGCTTGCTTTAGGAGCCTCCACGAACAGCTTAGGCTTCAACGCCGAGAATGTCACCACCTTGGAGTTTCCATTCTGCGCCTCGCCGTTCTCAACAACCTCCTGCGCCATCGGTAACTGTTTAAAGAGAGAATAACCCTAGGAGAGAGAAAATAGATGAAGAAAAAAGGAAGAGCAAGAAATAGATAAATGAAATGTTTGTTGAGTGCAGGTACAGGGATATTTATAACAACGGATAAGCGGAACCGTTTGTGCTTTACAGGGACAAAATTGGCATTAAAATAATGGTACTTGCAGGTTAGCCCCTTCCTTTGTCTTTTATTTCTGAATGACCCACTGGTTGTACGGAATAGTAACCTTACTGTTAAACACGTTCCCCGTGGCGCAACCCATTAGTAAATTAATTTACAGGTTAGCCCCTTCCTTTGTCTTTTATTTCTGAATTTCCCCAACTGATTGTACGGATTAAATTTATTTAAATACAGTCCTCGATACTAACCCTATTGTTAAACATATTAACCTATTAAACACATTCACTGCAACCCATTATTATATTAATTTTAAAATGTTAAGTAGTTGAACAAAAATTGTGTAATTATCTTAGGATGTGTAATTCTAATTTAAGTTTTTAATTTAGGGAATTAATATTTTTATAAGATCTCATTTATATAAAAGTGGATCTTATTTATTATTTATATAAGTGAAATATTATAAAAAGATCAATTTTCTTAATTTAATTTAGAATTTATTTTGCTATTAGCCTTTGTAGTATTTAAGGTGATAGTGTTTTTAGTATTTAAAATACTGCGTTTGTAAATTAAATAAATTATATTTAAAATAAATTATTATTAAACAAATAAGATTTGTAAGTGTGTTTGACTTCTAAATGTATCAAATGTTGAGTAACTAAACATACATGAAGGGATTGTTCAGCTATCAACGTTTACAATATTTGTAACATTTTGATCTCCAAATGCACCACACTAATTTTGATGCGTTGTGTTTGAAGTCTAAATATTGTGTTTATAAATTAAGTAAATTATGTTTAAAATAAATTACTATTAGATGAACAAAAAATTTAAGTACATTTGTATTTTTAAATGCTCTAAATGTATTAAATACTGTAAACGCTGAGTAACTTAATATACATTAAATGTGTTGGATTATTTTGTGAAAAAATGAAAGAAAAAGAAAATTACTGCTTAAAAGTTTATATTTGAACCTAAGACATTCAAACCTATTTTATATCCACAAATCTTCGTGCCACCCATTTTTGCTTTTAGTTTTAGGTGTTCTAGCAAAATGACTTTGAAAGTTTCATTAATTAATCCAATAATCCTAAAATTCTTAATCTTTCATTTTGATAAGGTATAAAAGCGTAGTATTATAGTGTTTTTTATTTTTTAAAATAAAAGACACCCACTCGTGGGGTGTATTAATTTGTGTAACATGGTTTTAGTAATAGTTTGAAATATTTTGGTCTGTTATAAATTATGTGCATATTTGGCTTTGGGCTTTTAAAAACAAAACTCATTTAAAAAATTTATTTATTTCACAAATATATTTTTCAAATACAGTTTAGTCAACTTATAACTTCAACATTTATAAACCAAACTTGGTTTGTTTGAGTTAAATCCACTATTTTTAAAAGTAATTTTTTTTTATTATTTTTGCTGAAGTATCAGTAAAGAGAATATAGTCAAAATAAAGTACAGATAATTTATTACTAAACTTAATTTTTAAAAGTTAAAAAGTGTATTTATATATATTTAATTATTAATTTTAAAAATAAATAATTTAATTAAAAATATTAAAATTAAGCATTTAATTTAGGACTAAGAGTAATTTACATTGTTTTAAAAATTAGAACAGGTCGACGGTTCTACCGGTAAAAATCGGAACAGATTGACACTCTGGTATGGTTTAAAAAAAAACAATTTTTGTCAAAATTCGATTGACCCACCGGTCGGTCCGATAGTTCAACCGGTAAAACAGGTTATTAATCCAGTGATTCTTTTTTGTTTTTTGTTTTTGGTACAAAAACAAATTAATATTAAAATTAATCACATTTAGTAATATTGTAATTTAACTTTATTATGTTTTAGTTCATAAAAAAAAAATTAAAATTTTATTAATTACTAATAATATACATATTTATAAATTAATGACATTACTAATGACTCATTCATTTTATACTTTTTTTTTATTTAATGATCGATCGGTGTATGAGACTCTTGGTAATTTGCTTAGGTGGCCTAAACAGCTGGAGTCTAGAGGGGCATTAAAGACAATTGGATAGTCGTGGGATTTATAAGTAAGATAGAAGCCCTGTTGGGTTGCTTGGGAATGCTACTATTTAATTTTTTACCCCCACGCCGGTTGAGACAGACATGTCTCGGAGATGCTTCAACCCAGTTACCGAGTAGATATAAAACTTTTTGGCACGGCCATTTTGGTGTTTATATTCTCTCTATTTTAAATTATATAAAAATTAAATTAAATTTTTAAAAATTAATTTTAAATATTTTTAAATTTAAAATTTTAATAAATTTATTTAGTTTATGTTAATACAATTATAAATATCATAAACTATATAACAAATATTATTAATTATAAAATTTATGATTTTAAATGAATTATATCATTTTTAAATTTAAAAATATTTTAAATTAATTTTTAAAAAATTAATAATAATTTTATAATTTTGAATTGAGGGGTACTTTAATATTCATTACTATCATTAGTATCCCTCTAAGCCTTGTTCGTTAAAAAAATTGGATGGGATATTCTGAATAATGGATAATGTTTTTTTATTACCGATACTTGTCAGAAAAAAATTATGATTTTATATTTGCCAAGTTTGACAGTTCCATTCTTTCTTCCAAGAGTATATAAATTTAAGTGTATAAATTTTAGAATACAAATTTAAATATAAATTTTATTTTTATTATTAAAAAGTAAGTTTTGAAATAAGAATTTATATTAAATTTTATTTTTTAATGATATAGATGAAGTTTATGTTTAAATTTATATCTTAAAATTGTATTCCTTGGTGATTTATTTTTCTTTTTGTCATTTATTTAGTTATTTTCTCTTGGTAATGTAAAAGGAGAAGGAATTAAATTTCTCTCCTTAACGTTACAAGTTCTCTTTTAAGCAGTGTCTTGCATGGATACCTTCTTTACAAAAATTATTGCTAGGGCTTAATGAAAATTCAAATGAGCGTTCAGTTTTAAAATTTATATTATGATACGACTGATAGTTATAACTTATAATTGAGACCTATATGATTATAAAAAATGAATCTTGTTATAAGTGATAATAAATTTTTATTGATTGTAAAATTGAGGTCTATAAATACATATAATAGGAATGATTTAAAAAGGATTTCTATTCATGTATTTTATCTTATCGTTTAAAATTTTAAATTAGTCATAATTCAAATAACCAATCTCGTCATGAGATATATTGACATATAAATCACGAGAATTAATTTATATGTCAATAAATTTAATGACAAAATTTAAATTGTGACTAAGGTAAAATTTTAATAATAAGATAGAATAAATTAGTGTGAACCCCTTCTTATTTTTCTTCTATTTCATGTATAAATACATAGATATATACTATTAATATAAGTTTTCCGTCATATGCAACTAGATTTATAAATCTTTTTTTCTTGAAAAATATGAAAACTTTTTGCAAAAATAAATTGGATAATGTATGCTAAGAAAGGGTCGTCTTTTGAAGTTTAAATTGAAATTCATGCCAGCCAAAAATTTTGGATTATGCTGACCGAAGAAAATCAATACTTAGGTTATGTTTATTTATGGCTAAATGAATTTGAATGATCTAAAATTTGAGTGAGTGAATCAGCCATTAAGAATATTAATTTTCATAGTCTCAATTAGTCTTATTACATTTGAGCCATTTTGGATGAAAATTGTGGTCGACTCTGTCAGTCAATCCAGTGGAATATTTATGAATATGCCCTCACATAACCGACCAAAGGGGTGAGATGAAGATCGATGATGAACCGGTGTGAGTGAAAAGTTTTTCTTTTAATTTTGTTGTTTGTAAATCTCAAGTTTGATATAGATTTTTGAATTTACTACTTTTAATTGTTTAGTTCTTGCTGAACATATTATTATTATTTATTTATTTAAATAATAAATATTAAATTATATATAATAAGTTATTTTAATTAATTATTAAACTAAACATTTGAATGAAGTACATATTTATTTAGTTATAATTATGATAAAATAATTATTTAAATTTATAATAAAATTTAGAGAAATAAAATAGTAAAAAAATATTATTTAAATATTTTAAATATATCATTTATTAAATAATTTTTTCTATTCAATATTTAAAATTTAGTTTCATTCGGATCGTTTAAATAATCACAACTGTTTCATTCAATTGTGTCAAACAGGCCCTTAGCCGTCTTAGCTCAGCTGGTAGAGAGCAGTCGTGCGTTCGATTCCACAGACGGCGTATTTTTTTTATAATTCTTTTGGGGTTATTTTATGATGAATTCATCCATTTTTATTTATCTCATCCTCCCTCTTCTTCTCTACCCCTCTCTACAACTCGGGTGCTTTCCCTCCCTTCTCAATGTTCTCTCTCTCATCCTCTAATTTTCTCTCTCTCCCTTCTTTTATCACAACAAAGCGGCCTACCTCTTCACCCATCCAATATCAACACCAGCTTAAGCAAAAGAAGCAACACTTATTGGGTCTGTGTACCAGTTATGAGGTTGGTGGAGGCTATTCACAAGAGGAATTGGATGCAATAGATAGAAATAGGAAGCAAAAACATGGGGATCAATCAATTGACTCCTGCCACTATGAAGCTCTCCTTAAAGGCGGTGAACAGGTCACCTCTGTTCTTGAAGAAATGGCCAAGCTTGTAAGTTTTTCACTTTTCAAATTCCTCTTTTGCTTTCTATAGTTTCCTTAATTTAATATTTCTGTTTAAATTCCAAGTACCCAACGTCCTTATCTTTGAAATTTGAAGGCTTTTGATTGAGAAATCCATGCATATGAACCTTAATTCAATTCTGTAATTGGGTCTAGTCTTTAAAAGTTCAGACTTCAGTAGCTCTTGAATGAGCATATAAACATTTATTCTCCATTTGAAACCTAATATTATATGCTTTAACATTGTTTATTAGCTCCACAATTGCTTTGTATGAGAATTTTGTAAACTCGCCCGGGGGGCGCAAAAAAAAGGTCAATTTGCCATTTTTTTGTTTCCAAAAAAAGAGTTCGGTTTTGATTGTATTATTAGCATGCACAAACATCCTTAAATGTACCACCACTATTGCACAAACATCCTTAAATGTACCACCACTATTTTATTATAATGTTATGACTACTAAACTAGATACTCAATAGATTTAGAAGTAAATTTTTAAAATTTTGTAAATTTGTGAAGGAGGTAGTAAATCTTAAACTTAAAACCGAACTAGTAGCAATACACAGAATTCAGGTCTTGTTATTAGATACTATTAAATCCCAACATTTGAAGATGAATCATATAGGGCAAATAAAACCTAATTCCAAAGTGAAAACCAGAACCAGTAATCCTAACTGTGGTGCGGTTGCCCAACCTCCTTATATTAGAATTACGTAATGTTTTTTGAATATGCTGTTAATTATCGGTTTGTAAAAGTTTAGCGAATCTAAGTTACATCCTTATATTAAAATTACGTAATGTTTTTTGAATACGCTTTTAATTATCGGTTTTGAAAAGTTTAGCGAATCTAAGTTACGCAAATCAGTAAATCACAGTTTGTAGGCATATTATATAATTTGTAGATATCCCCTCCAGAAGGTAACATATATCACATTTGAGAAAGTAACTTTCATATTGTGGGACAGAACTGGTTAGTAGCTGTAGTCTTGTAGACACGTGGTACTGCTGTTGTTGCATGAGTGTATAAAGTTTTGTGCTTATCTATAACCAAATTCAGACCATGCCTCTTTATAAAATTAACTTGCTTATTTTCCATTTCAGCTGAATGAAAATAGTACAGTATATTTTTCCATAATGTCTTTGCTCGGTGATATATATATATATATATATATATATGGGGAAAAGGAGTACAAGTCCTGGACACACACAAGCTCGTGTGTGTCTCACTTCAAATCCCAAAATCGATGTCCTTTGGGAGATTTCATTAATGGCAATTTTGTCATACTTTAGCCATAACATGTACAAAATTGACACAGTTGGAAGACGATAACATGGATGAAGCATCTGAGGAGATGGCAGTGCAGTTGGCTGCACAAGGAGTGATTGGGAAGAGAGTTGATCAGATGGAATCAGGATTTATGATGGCCCTAGATTACATGATCCAACTTGCTGAAAATGACCAGGATGATAAGGTGACAAGTTCAACTTTCTATTCAATTTGTGCCATCTATATTTATTAGCTTAATTTTGACGAAGACAGGCTATTAAAAACAGTGGAAATAGCTAATCAGTAAAACTGCAAACATAAATTTTGTTTACATTGTTCGCATCGAGTGTTTCATTGCTACAAAGCTTGGTGGTGCAAACAGGTTAAGTAGTTGGGAAAATCCTGACTGGAGTAACAATTTGATTGAAAATTTATCTCAAACATAGTGACTACATAAGCTATTGTTTTTTATAGGGTTTGTTAATCAGTTCTATGCTATGCATAACTCCATTTGGTCGTTCTCATAGTTACACTAATACGCTGCAAGATATCACATTTTTGTGAGTCTTGTGACACTCCTTTATTGTTGCTTTGTATGAAACTCATTGCTTTTATGAGATAATGTTCCTTTAGTAGTATACATTTCGGGCATCAGCAATTGAGTTTAATCATTGTCAACCGTTTGTGTTCAGCGCAAGGCACTCTTGGAGGTGATCAAGGACACTGTATTATCACATCTTACAAAGAAATGCCCCTCACATGTAATGACTCGCTGTCACTCAAATTCTTTCAATATTTGGTTGTCAAACTGTATCAACTTTGTACTCATGTTGAATAGATCTCTGTTGTGTACTTTTCTAGGTTCAAGTGATTGGCCTGCTCTGTAGAACTCCCCAGAAAGAAAGCAGGCATGAGTTACTTAGACGAGTTGCCGCAGGTGGTGGTGCATTCAAAAGCGACAATGGCACTAAAGTTCATCTCCCAGGAGCAAACTTGAATGACATAGCTAACCAGGCTGATGATTTACTGGAGGTATTAGCGTAAGAACATTTGCATACATTGTTTTAAAATATCTTTATCATAAGTTGGCAATTGAAATTTTAATCTCTACAAAAGAAATATTAATCATATACTCTAGTTGTCAATGTTTCATCGATGTATTCTCATTTTTCACGGAAAAGCTGCTTTTGCCAAGAGAGAATTAATCTGAAAGAGTATAACAACCTGTTATTGTCCACCCTAATTATAGAAAGCATTGGAGATAAAGCTCTTATTGACTATCATGTTAAAACAATGAATTCCTCCTGGATCGCAAGTTCCAAGTTAAGTAAAATAAAATATCTCTCTTTGCTTCCCTCCCCTCCCATCCCCTCCACTCCACCAAATATGAAAAGAAAAAGGGAGGGCCAGTACTTTTGTTTGTATCTTGTATATCCAAGTGATAGACTGATTGCAATACTTGGCGAGGGGTTGGGGAATGTGGAAACAAATGTTTAAAACAATTATCAGAAGATTTCATTTCCTTGGTTGGCTTGTGCCATTTATTAACATGGGAACCAAACATTAAAAACTTGTAGAGGAACCTAAAGTGACCTACTGACCCGTGATATCCAGTGATCTAAATGGAGATGTATTGTTCACACTTCACAATCCACAACCAGGGAAGATATGGACTATACAAGATGAGATTTGTCTAGATTTCTTCTGGGTGCACTCTTTTTCTTTTAGTCCTCGGGATCATTTTGCTGGAGAGTATTAAGTTCTTATCATTTCTATAATAAATTTTTGGGCTTATTGAAAAAATTGAATTACTTAGCTTCATGTATCTCTCATATGCAAAATTTTCTATAATATTGATTGAGAGTGTAAAATGTAATGATTGTAACCTTAATTTCTTTGACTACATTATCCAAGATTCCAAGTAGCTTCTCTTTTAATTTCTTTGCCTACATTAGACAATTCACAAATGAACCATCCCATCCTTGTCAGTGACTTGCATTCGAATCATCACTTAATCTACTAAATGAGCCTTTGTTAATTCTTTTAGTGTGCACATTAACCTTAAAGCAATACTACTTTCCCCCCCTTCCTATTTAAGGCATTCTGGAACAGTCATTTGGCTTAAAGTAACCAAGATCCACTGTTTCAGTATATATCAACAGAGCTTGTTTTCTTATGTTGTTGTTATTAGAAATACCGCATCTGTTATTTTTGAATCATGGCTATAAAAAAATGAATGCATGTGGTTGTATAAAAGTGTCCTTTAGTTAATTCTAAACCTTAAAGTTTCTCTCTCTCTCTCTCTCTCTCTCTCTCTGTGCCTGCATCAACTGCACCTCACCACCGAATTTGTTTGGTATGCATATTCTGATCCTAAATAATCATTTGCAGACAATGGAAACCCGACCTGTTGTTCCTGATAGAAAGCTGCTTGCAAGGCTTGTTTTGATCAGAGAAGAAGCTCGGAATATGATGGGAGGTGGAATACTAGATGAAAGAAATGATCGTGGTTTCAACACTCTCCCTGAATCAGAGGTGTCTAATTCTGTTGACATTAAATACCCTACATAAGATAAGATGTTGTTGGTTGATTTTCATTTACCATTAGATTTGTTATGCCACATGATTTACCTAACCAAAAAAGTTCCATAGTATACAATCCACATCAGCTTACACACTATTCTCTTTACCAATATTGATTCAATTTTGCCACATTCAGGTCAACTTTTTAACTAAGCTTGTTGCTCTTAAACCTGGGAAAACTGTACTTGATATGATAAAAAATGTCATGCAAGGAAAAGACGAAGGTGCAGATGACTTTGATACTAACGAGACAAGTACAAATGGAAGAAGAGTTTCGAGTGGAATTGCAGGAAGGGTGAGTTTTTCTTATGCTATTATAATATTGTATTTTCACAAGATTATTTTTAAAAAGAAAAAAAAAGATGGTCTAGTTTTGCATATGTGCTTTACACTCTTGTCATGTCTCCAGGGTAGTGTTACTGGAATCAAACCATTGCCTGTGCGTCCTGGCATGTTTCTTGAGACTGTGTCCAAGGTACAGAGTACACTTCCATTTATGATTGTGGTTTGTAGATATAGGAATGGTTACTATGAGTTTACTGGGCTTGAGGATGTGTCTAGAATGGAAATTACTAACCAAGCAGGTCCATTTTAAAAAAATTGACTTCATTGATTTTATCCAGAGCAAATTTCTTCTTTACGAGTTCCTCTGCTCATATAAGCTTCAAAAATGTTTGTGTTTGACATTTATTTTCGGAGCTAGGTCCGGCATTAAGAGCTCTTACTAAATGTTTGTGTGAAATAGCCTCATACTACACACTTGATGATTGATTTTAATTTTGATTCACTCGTGATTCTTGATCTCCCTCCTGTTGGATTTCTTAGGTGCTAGGTGGCATCTATGCAGGAAATGTCCCTGGCATTACAGCTCAGCATCTTGAATGGGTAATTTTGTTTCTGCCTCACCATTTTCTCTCCACACTAGAGACCATGCAATTTTGTAGATTATTAACATGATCAATAACATTTTTCTGTTGCAATTCTGATTTGCTTCATTTAGATGAAGATTTTATATCTGTTTTATCAGGGTTTCTATTATGGATAATTGAAGCTAGCTAGTGTATCAAAATTTAAGATTGCTGCATTAATCTTTCTCGATTCAATGATTTTGTAGAAGTAGCTCTACTGCTCATAATGTGGGTGTATATTTCTCAACTTACAAGCACCAACTGCATTGACAAAATCTATCGTCGTCATGCTGCAAAAGATGCATCATCAATTTGCCCATGAATCTCTAACGTCAATCCTTAATCTGATTTTCAGGTTCATCAGAATACACTTCAAGTTCTTCAAGAAATTGCTTTCTAGCGACTAAACGGCAGGCAGGCCCGCCTACGCTGTCCACAAACTTTTGATCATTGGCTTTGATTATAACATCATTTATAGGCATTGAAGTGAATACTATGACCAGCTTTAAATGCCAATTCTTGCATAAAATTGAGGTAATTGCTATTAGTTAAATGTATGCACATAAATCAAGTTGAATCTCTAATCCATAAGCAAGAGTCTTGCTGCAAGACCTTTAAAATCACTAAGCGAAAAAAAGGCCTTTAAAATCACTGTCCACTACAAAATAAAAAATAAAAAACAAAAAACAATGGGTTGTAATTCTTGAAGGTCATGGACAGTAGTTTATATATTAAGATTTGTTGTACACCTTTTCATAATTAATTCTCTGCGCTAGTCTTCAAGATGGTGATACATGGTGTTGGACTACTGACTTCTGTGAGGCTGAACTTTGTTTTGGATTAAAATTACTTAAAATTTTCTATTTTAATAATTGAATTTTTAATGTTTTATCTGCTTAATATATTACTGTGCTGAAAATAGCTAAGCCGTTCTTCAACAACCAACAAGCAGCAACCTGACTACGGACGCGAGTCCTCTTTCTCATTAATTATAATTTTGCCACTTTTTTATTTTTTTTTATTTTATTTTTTTATTTTTTTATTTTATAAAACAATTTAGCAGAATTAGGATTTTTCCTATTAAACTTATCTTTTATTTTTTTTAATATACATTTAATGATAAAAACATTATATTTAGCGATTTTTTTAGTGTCATAATTGTTTGTGACGAATTTATTTTGTTACTAAATATAATATTTGTGTCGTTAATTATGTATTGAGATAAATTAGATGATAAACATAATAGAGGATTCTAATTCAATTGAGCCGTTCTTCATTTCTTCCCGAACCAATGAAGCTCTAGCCTAATTATGGAGTAGTTATTCAGTGTTCGTGAGACATTATCACGTGGTATTTTAAGCTAATCACATGTATGTGCAGTGAAATTTTTATATATGGGCTCACTGATGGTAACATGTGATCAGTCTGGCCTAGGTGCACTCAATGATTTTTCGTGACTATGGACGTGACTCTCTTTTTTTTTAATTACAATTTTGCCACTCTTTTATTTATTTATTTTTTATTTTTATCACTTGTTCATTTTTTTCCCATTTACTCCCTGCATTATTATTTTACATTTCAATTTGTGCTCTTTAACTAGATTTATTACAATTTACACTTTTGGTCGATTACACTTTTGGTCAATTACAATTATTATATTTACTTTTTATTTACCTTACAATTTAGAACTTTTTAAATATTTATTATTATCAAAATTAAACCAACCATGTTAATTTTAATTTTTAGGAATACAAAAAATTGATTGAAAAACAAAAGATGGTATATTTTGTAACCAAAAAAATAGTTTTAAATGATATTTTTTTCATTTCACAAAAAAAAAATCATTTATAAACATCTAAAATATTTTTTTGTTAATAATAAGATGTTAATTTAACAGTAATGACATCAAATAATGGAATTAGGATGAAAAATACATTACAATTTTGTCTTCTTTAACTATTTATTATTATCAAAATTAAATAATTTACATTACTTTTAAATTTTTTAAAAATACAGAATATTTTTTTTGGTAATATTGACTTTGTAAAGAAAAGAATAGTTTTAAATCATATTTTCTTCATTTCACAAAAGAAAAATCATTTATAAACAACTAGAATGTTTTTTTTAATAATAAATTGTTAATTTAATAGTACTAACATATGCAATAATAAATTAAAATGAAAAAAATTGAGTTCAATGTGTAATGATTTGATTATCAAAAATAAAAAACTCTTTTTTGTATAAAAGAAATAGACAAATAAAACTCATTTTTATAACAACAGAATAATTAAGTGCATAAAATGTTAAACTATAATTTATTCACAAAAAAATTATCATTTATAGCATTTATAAGTTTTAAGAATATATTGTGGACTAAAAAGAGTAATTAATATCTATAAACTTATTAACACTTAATGCAATATTAATAGTTTGATCAAATAACAAATTACACTTAGTTTATTAATATTATGTTAACTTTCAATATTACATATGGAATTAAAAATTTATAAATATGTATTATATAAAATTTACATGAAAATAATTGTAGTTCTTTTTCTTTAAATCAAATGCTATCTATAATAATTAACATAAGAAAGTAAAACACGTGACATATATAGCATCTAAAATTTTAATTAGTTAGACAGATGAGTCTTCGAGAAAGATATTAGAATTTTGATGAATTTTTTTTTAAAAAAATATTCTCTTATTTAAAAATTTAATTAGACTACTTTAATTAAAAACAGAATCTACAATGAAATTGATTTTAAACATAAACTACAAGGTGAAATTTGTGATTTTGTCTAAAACTTAATTATAACAAATTCAAACTTTTATAGTGCATGTTAATAATAAGTTATTAATTTGTATATACAATTTTAATATTTTACAAATTGTCTCTACAAATTCAAAATATATATATATATATCTTTAACTTTAAAACTGTAAAGTAAGAATAAAGAGAAAAAAAAATCACTCCGTAGTCAATAAAAGAAGAATAAAAAGTCAAATATCTTAGATAACTTGTATTACTTACCTACTTATCCATTTTTCCAACATTAAGAATAAAAATAACAAAATAGTAACTTAAGAAAAATTAAATTAAAAACTATTTTATTCTAATTAATTAAGTTCATGTCAATTTAATTTATTTTAAAAAAAATTATAATTAATTTAAAACTGAAATAATAAATATAAAGAATCCCGCGCGTGAGATATCTACCTAGTTTGAAAAATGCGAACAATATAGTGATTTTCACATCCAAGGTTTATTGGAGCAAGGGCAAGTATGGAAATCTTACATACAAGGGCATGCACGTATTGTTAGAATATTACAATTGCGAGGAAATCTTACATAAGAGAAATAACAACAAAATAAATGGGCTAAATATTTAATGACTTATACTTTTAGGTTATATTGAATTACACACGTGTTAATAGTTTGTAGATGCGCACACAACTTGTGAACTCTTCGCTTCTTTCTTATAACATACAATTTTACATTTAAATAACAGCATGCACATGACATTAAATCACTCATACATTTTTTTACTATCAGGAAGTGTTGAAATCTCGTTCTCTCAGTATTGTATTTAGGGGGTTTTGTTTATAATTTAATGTATAACTCGTGGACTGACCGAATCAACCAAATATTTTAAGCTTAGTCAGCCAATTGGCTATCTGAATTGGATTTTTACATGGGTATCCTTTCACAGCTTGTTTCAATTTCTTAATTAATGATGAGAGATAGAGAGAGAAAACTTACATCAATCAATAGGTGTTTAACGGGCAGTAGAATGAGTAATAGATTGGGCAACAATATCACCCAATCCCCAAATCAAATCGGAGCTGATGACCTGAGTTTGTACTACATGTATCGCCAAGCAACATATCATCCGACCTAATTATATTCAATGATTTCAGAGGGAAAAAGAGAGGGAGAGATAATGTTTTTTTTGTTGGGGTTTCAAAGGAGTTTTAGAGAGAGAAAGTGTTACTGATTGGATTGAACTATGTGGTGGATTGAGACAACTATTACCTACAGGCTTCAATCAGGGACTTATTATGAGAGAGAAATAGCGATTGCGGGGGGGGGCATAAAATTCTCTGTAACTAAAATTTTCTGTTGCTGTGTCGAGGCCTATGATGACGGTATATCCCGCCACCTACCCCTACAAAAAAATAGGACTATGGCAATGGTATATACTGTCGTCACAGACCCTAAAAATCGTCGTCATAGGTCTCGACACAGAAATATAGGATTTGATTACAGACGATCTCACCCCACCTTCGGGCTTTAAGTATTATTCAATCACTAATTAAAAAAATCATTATATTTTCCTTTTGATATTAAAAGTTTTATATTTTTATTTTGATATTTGTATATTTGGAAATTCTTTTTTATTGAGATGTGGACCGGATTCAATGGTTCTTCTTTTTTGATATATTAATACTCTTTTGTTCGACAAAAATTGATACTTGTTCGGGTATATTTCATAGGGGTAAAATAATAAAAAAAATGTTATTCAGATATTTCAACACAAGTATTAAATAATTTGTTATTCAGATGTTTCAAACAATTTTTTTTATTCAGAATTATGTTTCATTCAACTTATTTATATTACTTAAACATTTAGAGCTATTTTATTCGATTTTATCAAACAACTCTTTAATTGCACCGTTTCATTCCTCCTCCTTTTGCCTTTTCAAGTTTAATATTCACCATAATTTATAATATATTATAAGTACTATGTGATCCAATAGCAACATGCATGTTAATTATCCCAAATTTACAAATCACTCCTCACTTTATTGAATTACTAGTCTTATTTTTGGGGTGAATTACATGAAGTCTAATTAAACCGTCATTTTTTTTCGTTTTGTTATGATGATGCTTGTTTATGACTGTTGAGTGATTTTTAGGTATCGGATCAAAACAAAGAAACAAGGAAAAGGCCATGGGTTATAAAGTTAAGCCTTCAAAATCGGATCCATTCAAGATAGTTAATTTGAATGAGATTAAGGGAAAGGGCAAGTCAAGTGATTTTATTTGTTTCTCCCGTCGGAAAGGGTAGGTCCCACAGCAGCCCAGGCTCGCAGTATATATATATATATATATATATATATATATATATATATATATATACTACAATGAATCATCATGATGAAGAACTCAAATTTTGGTAGTTGGAAAAAAAGGTTCCAACTCAAGTTTATGTTAAAAGTTATAGTTAGCATCAAGCTGGCCAGGCTAGCCAGCTTTCCATTACTCCATCTATCCCCTTTTCCAAATTGACTAATTTCTCATCAACTACTTTTACGCAATTATTTCCATTTAAACTTTCATATGCTCTCTCCCCCATTGATAATCGTTTTATGGTTTTGCACCAATAAATACTACTCATGGAATAACCCTAATATTACTTAAAGGATTTTCTTAATGTGTGCCCTTAAGGCACACACTAAGCATGAAAAACAATATATAATATTATTTGTTTATGTAGGCGCACTGAATTTAATGTATAAAAAAATAATATACTAGTGGACCCCATGTATTGAATTCAGTGCAACTATATAAAGAAATAATTTTTAGCGGGTTCCATCTCTTGTTTTTCGTGCCTAGTGTGTGCCCTTAGGACACACATTAAGCGGACCCTTACTTAAATAATCCTCTCTTTTTGTCTTTTTTTTTTATGAGAAATTTCTGAAATAATCCTAATATTACTGAAATTTCTGAATATGACATGCATAAATGTTATAAAAGGAAAAAGTGTACCGTTTAGCTTTATAAGTAGTAGCGGTTGATGAAAGCAAAGAGGGGGACAATATATAGTCATATTTTGAATTGTGAAATCAGTTTGAACCCTGTGACAGCTCCGCTCCGTCCCAGTGTGCTAAAGCCTGGTGCCTATCTATCTATTCAACTTTAGAGTGAAGTGTAAAGAACGTGACTCATAACTGAGAGAGAGAGAGAAATTATGTTAGAGCATTTCTTCTTCTTCTCTCTTCCTTCACTGCAAGTAAATATTTTCATGGTTGAGAGAGAAATCGAAACAGTAGAAGCTTAATTTTGTCAGTTATCGGAAAATGGCAGGTTATTTCGGAGTGCTGGTATCGGATCCATGGCTCCAAAATCAGTTCACGCAGGTGGAACTTCGAAGCTTGAAATCTCACGTAAGTTAATAATCTTAATTTCGTGATCTACTTCATTGATTGCAGTGGCATATATATAATCGCGATCGATCTATTACACTCACCGGTAATAATTCGATTTATATTTTCAGTTCTCAAGGATGAGGAGAGAGAATGGCGGTCTCACGCTTGCGGACTTGCCGTCCAAAATGTCCACTCTGAAACAAGTCGGAGAAAATCTAACGGACCAAGGCAGAGCTTCATTTATTCAGGATTCTTATCAGAACTTGAATGATGACGTTGATTTCGAACTCTTTCTACGGGTAATTACACAACTTTTATACATATACATGTTATGTGATGCTTCAAACGAAGTTCTTATTATATTTGAATCTCTTTGGAAACTCAAAAATTCAAATCTCAGTTTTAATTTTTCGGGATTTTTTCTTATTCTAAATTAAGCTTATTTTTGGTTTGGAAAATACTTAGTCAGCTTTAAAATTTTTTAAATCCAATCAGTCTGTTTTGTGCTTAAATTTTCAAAATCCAAAGCACATCAGAATCTGCTTTATATTTAAAATTTTGCAAAATCCAAGGTCAGCTCAATAACTTTGATTCATTCTCTCCCTTTATATTATGGCATTTTAGATGTATTGGATTCATTAGTTCCTGTTTTGTTGGAGGCGATGGACTTCAAAAATAAGAATTTGTTTATTTAATACCAGGTTTATTTGAAACTCCAATCACATGCAACTACAAAAATGGGAAGTGGTGCAAAGAACTCATCAGCATTCCTAAAGTCTCCAACTTCTACACTGCTTCACACAATTAGCGAATCCGAGAAATCGTCTTATGTTGCACATATTAATCACTATCTTGCGGAGGATGAGTTTCTAAAGAAGTACCTTCCAATAGATCCATCAACTAATGATCTTTTCGAGATTGCGAAGGATGGAGTTCTTATATGGTGATCATCAGTCATAGATTGTTGTTTTATTCTTTACTTATTTTTCTATACTCTAGGTTATTTGACAGTGCTTCTTGGGTTGAATCATTCTTCTTTGGTGCAGTAAGCTTATCAATGTGGCAGTACCCGCCACAATTGATGACAGGGCAATCAATACTAAGAGAGTCATCAATCCATGGGAAAGAAATGAAAATCACACCCTATGCCTCAATTCTGCAAAGGCAATTGGTTGTACTCTAGTCAACATAGGGACTCAAGACTTTATTGAAGGAAGGGTATGGAATATGTATGCATGCTTTAGTACACTTTGAAACTTTTGATATATATGGGTTCAATCTAGCAAGAGAAAATGTAAACTTCTATTGCACAGAAATGATAACTACTATGCATTTTGGTTTATAAATTAGGGGCATCACCTTATGGAGGGCTAGGATCTACTATTCATAACCATCATCCAAAATACCGAGGATATTTACAAGCATAATTATTACTATTCATAACCATCATCCAAAATACCGAGGATATTTACAAGCATAATTATTACTGTTTAAGCCAAGCTAACCCAAATTAGTTACAAGCAGAGCTTAATCTAAATTTTTTAATGTCCCTGATATTGACTTGTTTTCCTCTTCATGGCGGAGTATGTTGAGTTTATTTAATATTAGCTCGTGGTTGTGGTAGTTCTGTACGCTAAGTAATATAAAGTCTACTTTGTTTCATTTTCAGAGACATCTTGTATTTGGAGTGATTTCTCAAATCATTAAGGTAAAGTCTTTTCACTTACATACGCCATAATTTTAAAATTCTAAAAGATACTGCTATCATTTATGATGTGTAAACAGCACATGTAAACAGTATAATAAACTTGAACTATGGGTGCTCGGCGAGAGCATTATGGATTTTGAATCTGTCGGCAGATTAGAATGCTGCCTACAAGAGCATTTTTACATTCATAAATCTGACCATCTTTATGTTTGTTTTTTTAGATACAATTATTGGTGGATCTCAATTTAAAGAAAACTCCTCAATTGGTGGAGTTAGTCGATGATAGTAAGGTGACGACACATTCTGTCTTTGAAGCTTTGCTTCTTGAAAGAATCAGTGTGATTATTCTAATTTAACCATTAAAAATTATCACACGCTAAATGTAAACTATCAGGATATGGAGGAGCTGATGAGTCTGCCACCAGAGAAGATCTTGCTTAGGTGGATGAATTTTCAGCTGAAAAAATCAGGATACAAGAAAACAGTCACAAACTTCTCCTCTGATGTTAAGGTGACCAGTTATAATACATAGCGATTCGATTTTAATTATTTTTGTATGATGATTCTATTTTTATTGTAACTGAACTTGATTTGGAATAGTTATATTATGTTGGCATCTGTCAAATTCCAATGCCATGACTGTGGAGCCTTTGGAGAGATTCAGGCTTGTGAAAAGATGTGTTGGCTTCTTCCCACTTTTCTTTTGTGCTTTGTATATTCTTGTATCTGGTGGAAAACTTATAACTATGATCAACACACAAGAACATGATACGACTTGAAACAAGATAATGAATACATTGTGGAAGTGAGTTCTGGTTGATTTTTTTTTCTTTCAAAAAGGTAAAAATATTGCATAAGTACATTCTAATTATGTGGCAAGATTGAAGATCATGTATTCAATTTAGGGTTCTCACTGAAAGAATTCCATAGTCAAAAAGAATTTTTCTTACCAAAATTAGACAAGCATGCTGCATCAAATGGCTACTTGGAAAGTTAATTTTCTTAACTTAACAGCTTGGATAGGTAGTAGTCTCTTGTCTTGCACCAAGTACATGTTCAAACATTCATTAAACTTACAGTCTGCATGTAGTTTGGTTTTTTTTTTCCCTTTTATTTTAATACATCATAGTTTTATGCGATTCTGAATACCTTGTCTTGCACTAGGCCATGCTATTTATTTTTTGTAATGTCCTTGCAACAATCAACAGTTAATACTTGTTTGTCTCATCAATGCTCGTCTATAATGATTATCATTTATGTGGAAGTACTCTGTTTAGTTCTTTGTGCAAAACCAAATATCTGGAGTAGACGTTTTCTCTTTTCATATATGCTTATAATGAAGAACAAAAATATGTTTCTACAATGTAGTTTCATTTAGTTTTATCTAGATTTAAATATAGCGATGGTTCGAATAATGCCAACATTTGAAAGTAATATAATTCGCCTGCAGGATGGAGAAGCCTATGCTCGCTTGTTAAATGTTCTTGCTCCTGAGCACAGTAATCCATCTACTTTGGATGTAAAAGATCATCTACAAAGAGCTAAGTTAGTTCTTGAACATGCTGATAAGATGGGTTGCAAGATATACTTAACAGCAAAAGATATTGTTGAAGGTTCTCCTAATCTTAACCTTGCCTTCATGGCACATATATTCCAGCATCGGTGAGTATCAACAACTTGTTTGGAAAGTAAATCAACCTTAAATGATTATCTATGAAATTTATATCCTGCACTGCAGTACTTTCTGAACTTGGTGTGAAAGATAATAGGTACACTTTTTCAACAAACAAATTTGTAATGCATTTTGAAATACCTTTCGTTGTCAGAAAGTTCTTACAAATTATTTAAAGAATATTCAGAGTAATTTTATTGTAAATAACTCCGGTAAAGGAAGAAAGTTGTACAAATTCAAGCTTCAAACTAAAATTTGGACATTAATTGTTTAAAAACACTAAATTTTAGATAATATTCTTAACAAGTACATGTTGAGGCAATCATATCCCTTGCAAATTCATCGCCTCCTTCATGTATATTAGATTGGGAATCTCAAGTTTTTCACCTTCAATTTCAGATGATAAAGCAAATGCCTCAAGTCTGATCCCATATGTATCTTTAGAGTGGTTACAGTTACACTGTCCATATCTAGAAAGAACTATTATGTTTTTTTTTCCAGAACTTTTTGTGAAGTTTCAAAGTTGTTAAAATTCCCAAACATTAATAACTTTTGTTTGGGTTATTAGAGTTGAGGTATATTGGTTCAATGCCTTTCGATTAATGTTTCTTTTTCTTGATAAGATAGGTGTTAACTTGTGTTGGTATTCATAGGCACTTGTCAAGAACCTACATGCATGTCAAGTTTATGAGATTCATAATTGCTTCTATATTTGGATCAGCTAAAAAACCCTTTTAACATGGATAAAATTGTGCTCAATGAATTTCTCATTACAAAAACTATAAGACCCTGTTTTGTTTGATTGTTTGGTTCATGATGGACTCCAATGGGAACATATTTGTAAGTTTGGTGTCTTTGTAATTTCATACTATGTCTGTAATACCCCTAAGTTCCCAAGTCCCTCATTATGTAAATAGGAAATTATCAAGTTTTAGTCCCACATCACCCTTTTAGCAAAACCCAACTCATTCCTTAGGCTATAAAAAGAATGCTACCCTTCTTGTTTTCCTTCACCAACTTAAGGACCTCCAATTTGAGTAAATACCTTGTGGGGTGAGGACTTTTTATAAAAAGACCTCATTAGTTAAATTTTCGTCATCGAGGACGTAGGCAATCTGCGGAACTCGTAATTTTCGGGTATGTTTCTTATTAATTTTATGTATTGTTATTATTTGTTTTATATACTTTTAAATATTATATTTAGTTTGTTAGTATTTGGTATATTTAGTTGGTAATTAGTATTTTTGCATTGTTATTATTTTTATAGCTTTAATTATTGTTTTGTATTTAAATTATTAGTAAATAGTTTTAAATTAGTATTATTGGTTATAATTATTGTTTTGTATTTAGATTATTAGTTAATAATTTTAGATTTACATTATTAGCTTTTATTATAATTGCAATTTAGATTATTGCTTTTATTATCAGTTTTTAGTTATTAAACCTTAGTGTAATTTTGATAATGAAAGACAGTTCGGTTTCAAGATGGTTTCATTATTGTGTTTTCGTTTGGGCTGCGCTATTGATATTGTTTCCTTGCGAGCCTTCGGGCTTGCGGCGTGTGACACTTCGGACATGTAGCGGGTTCGGAGTGTTACAATGTCACTTCTATATCTTCACTTGTCTCAAAACATTAATTATTAACATATTCTTTTCCATTGACTATACATGTTTCATCTGCTAGTTGATGCGTAACTATGAGTATTTGTGCAGGAATGGGCTCTCAACCCAAGTAAAACAGATATCTTTTCTTGAGGTTTCACCAGATGATACCGAAATTTCTAGAGAAGAGAGTGCATTTCGCTTTTGGATAAATAGTTTTGGACATTCAACCTATATCAACAATGTCTTTGAAGACCTTAGAAATGGGTGAGTATCATCCTAATTGCAAGATGTAGTAAAAATTTATTCCAATAACCATTTATGATTTGTACCTTAAAGTTTTCTGTAGTTTATATATATATATATATTGAAAATAAACTGAAATAATAAAGCACTGAATTCCTTTGCAATCGCACTTCTGGTTTAGAATTTTGTGTACCAATCTTCAAGTTACGAAATTACCTTGATGAATTTAAAAAAAAATTGTTTTTGACTTCTGGAAATCCAGAATTCTGAACTGGTAGAAGCTAGTCATATATTTCTCCAAATTAAAAAACTGATCATAAATGAACTGCTCAAGTTTTATTTATCGTCTTCATGATTTACATGGATTTCTGTTCCTCTATAGGTGGGTACTTTTAGAGACCCTTGACAAGGTGTCACCAGGGATAGTTAATTGGAAGGCAGCAACTAAGCCTCCAATCAAGTTGCCATTCAGAAAAGTAGAAAACTGTAACCAAGTTGTCAAGATGGGGAAACAATTGAAGTTTTCACTGGTTAATATTGCCGGAAATGATATTGTACAGGGAAATAAGAAACTGATATTGGGTAAGTTCTCCTTCATATTTTCATTTTCTACATTTGATGTCATTGGCAAAACTACGACTTTGTTATTGTACATCAAACTTTCACTTAAATATGTTGATAAGGAAAATTTAGTTATACACATATGAAAGGGAAGGAAATCATATCCCTTTTTCAGCTTACTTGTGGCAGCTAATGCGATGTAATATGCTTCAACTGCTAAAGAACTTGAGATTCCATTCACATGGGAAGGAAATCACTGATGCCGACATTTTAGAGTGGGCTAACACCAGAGTGAGAACTTTAGGAAGCCAGAATTGTATGAAGAGCTTTAAGGTATCATATCTAAAGCTTTTCGTCTTTAATAATTAATATTCAATTATTGTTTCTGCATTGCAGCCACATTTACGTTTATGTAAATTGATGTCCGACTAGGTCTGAGACTATATTTCAAGTAGTGGCTTGCATTGGATCTAAAAAGCACCTACTTGGCTATCCCTTTTGAGTTAAGCAAGCCCACTAGTAGAGCCGTAGCGTACCTACCCACACTCTCAATGGGAGTTTATATGTTGATTCAGTGTATTTCATATCTGAACATTCCAGGTGACCAGGTCCAGATGGGTTAAGTTTCATCAACTGCTGGGTTACATGGTAGCATCAAGAACTTAATTATGTACACCTGAGTTTGTTGCTAGATATGTTGTTCATATCTGAGTCACCTTTCATGTCCCCACCCCAACAAGAATACATACTCATTTTGTGTGCATTCCTTTTGTTTAAGTATTCAGTGCTTTCTGAATAGTGATTATAAATCAATAGATATGGATGATTTGACTTTTCTTAATTGAACACCTTCTCCAATTAGTCATGTTGGACTATAGTTTAGAGACATGCTTCCATATGCGATTGATAGAAACTTTGGTTTTTCCTTTTTTGCTTAATGAGTGATTTCCTATTACTTACAGGATAAGAGTTTGTCAGATGGTATTTTCTTCCTT
The DNA here is from genome assembly GCA_947179155.2 of Hedera helix. NCBI lineage: Eukaryota > Viridiplantae > Streptophyta > Magnoliopsida > Apiales > Araliaceae > Hedera > Hedera helix. The sequence continues at coordinate 50,917,876 of OX359271.1, forward strand.
GAGCTCCTTTGTTCTGTACAACCTCGAGTTGTTAATTGGAGTCTTGTTACAAAAGGAGAAACTGGTATGCCTCCTCCTTCTGAACTTGTGATGGGAGTTTATTTACTTGGTTATATCCATAATTATTATGTTAGCTGTAATTTTATTTTATTTTTCCTTTTTCTTAAAGTTTGGGAATCTGATCCTTGTAGATTATTAAAATTTGGGTTCATGTAGAGGAGGAGAAGAAGATGAATGCAACCTACATCATCAGTGTCGCAAGGAAACTTGGATGTTCTATATTTTTGCTTCCTGAAGACATTATTGAGGTAAGGTTCTTATATTTTTAGTTGTTTACTTGTATTTCTGCCTCTGATTTATTAAGTACTATTACAGTACGGAAAAGTAAAAACTTCACTGGAACAAAAAAAAAAAAAATCCTTTTCCTCGTATATATGTTGCCACCTTGCCCTTCCTTCCTAACTGATGTGATGTGTGATGTGAAATGATAACATTGCATGAAACACCAGGTTATAAGGAGTACAATAATAAGTATATTTTGTTTGCCATCTCTATCTCCCTTAAATTATGGTACCATATATCTCTATCTCCCTTAAATTATGGTACCATATGATATGATGATGTAATGTTCTTTTTATCAGGTAAATCAAAAGATGATCCTTACACTTGCAGCAAGTATTATGTATTGGTTCATGAAACAATCAGCGGAAGAAAGATCATGTGTCTCCTCTGATAGTGAGAGCGGCGGAAGCCTATCAGAGACGATCTCAAACTCGACAATGGATGACACTGCTTCAGAGTCATCAATTGATTAATTTTGAGGAGAAGAAAGAAGATAAGTGGATTGATTTTTGAGTATTATATTCACACGCTTTATCTAGCCTATTAGGTAGGGAGTGATTCATTTTGAATGAAATTTTGCTAGCTCGAGCAAATGTATAGGTGAATAATTACGGAGATGTAATTTGTATTAATTTGATCAAATGTATGTCCTTCTGTTTCACTAGCTCTCTGACATCTGTTTTGCATAAATACATATTTTATTTCATCGGCACACCATTACACTTTTTATTCAATTTCATTGAACGATAACATTAATCATATAATTATTTGTGATAAATATTAGTGTTATTAAATATAATATTTTTGTTAGTGTCGGACGAAATTAGGGAATAGCAACCCTTCCATCGGGCCTTTCATCCATTCTTTTTTACATACTTTTAGCTATATCACCAGCGACAATATTATTTGCTATGTTTAGTATTATTTCGCTTCGTATTTTTTTATTTTTATGACTACACGTATATTGGACGGAATTCAATTAAGAGTTCCTTCACTACAATTTTTTTTATAATACATATCTAATGGCACAAATATTATTTTTAACGTCGGTATTAATGACGAATATTATCGTACTATTAAATATAGTAAGTATTGAGTCTGATTATGTATAATAACTTTCAGTTGAATTATAATTTTTTACATTAGTCGTAATATAATTTTATTACATATTTGTACATCATTTTTCTATAATACGTATGTGGTTAAATATATATTAAGAAAAAATTGATGAAAAACGTAACCGAAGGAGAATTGAACCCAAAAAAGAGTGGCTCAATGAAAGAAAAGATTGCAAGAAAGCATGTGGATGGATACATAAACTATTGTGGTAGTTAAAATGACGGATTCTTCTGTTACATTACAATATTTCGTTCCTTATACATGGGTTATTTTGGCGGAATATTTTATGCACCGTGAACACACATTTTAATCATTTATGATGATTCTTTCAAACAAACACAAATTTATCGACAAATGTCTCTTCTATTATAAAAACTCCTCGGTCGCGAAACTTATTCGGGACTTTTTTATTTATATTCACGCCTTTTAGAAAGAGCTGTTAAATTAAGTTTTTGTTTAGATAAAAAAAATATAACTGTTTTGTCAATAGTTGAAACGCAGTCGAGAGATATTTTGACTTATACTTCTATTAATGTAATTTTGATTATTGATGAACAAATATTCTTATACATACAGCATACTTATCTTAAAAATAAACCCTACCTAATTATGAGATTAGTTAAAAGAGTCTTTAAAACTGTTTTGAAAGAAGCTTAATCAATCAATGTATATGCCAGACAAAGTTGGGCCTACCATGTGTCTAATTCGCCATTAAAGATGGAAGACCTTGATGGAGTATTTGATACTCCCTCCTCCCCATTGTAAAAGAAAATTTTTTCTTTTTAAAATATAAGATATTTTGTATATATTTAAAAAAAATTAATTATTTTTTATTATTTTTAAAATAAAGTAATTGAGAGAGAGATAGAGGAGAAATAATTAATTAATTAATATATAAGTAGTAATAAAATTTTAAATTAATATTAATTAATAAATATTAATATTAATAAAAAAATTAATATATATAATTATGTTTTAAATAATTTATATAATAAAAAAAAGAGAGTAATTAATTACATGTATGTTTTCTTTGTTTTGTTATTCCAAAGTCTTACTTGGCCGCCTTTTCATTTCAATTACGTACAAAAATTCAAACTCACATGTAGAAAAAGTCACATGTTGGCAGCGAAAATGAGGAATTTTTTTCTAGAGCAAGATACCACTACTCCTCAGCTCCTATAGACCGACTGCATGTACAATCCACGGAGAGATGATTTATTAATAGATTGAGAAAAAAGTAATTTGACTCATTCATATTCAAATCATGAATGTTTGAAATTTATATGTAAAGAGATATTATTTTTGTTAATTCAAATTAAAAGGTGATATAAAATTAATTTATTTCCAACATCATATTCATAATTAGCAGTTATAACTCTGTATAAAAGTAATGATCGATATCGTCATTATTATCAATAAGAAAATTTTTAGTCTTGTTATCCAGGAACTTGTTCAGAAATACCATAATAAAAAGAATATAAAAATTTGTCGTTAAGTATTTGACCAAATAAGATCTTTCAGTTCCTATAGAACATATTACTAAAATACCTCTAGAGGGAGATAAGACTAGCGAAGCGAAAAAGGTTTTTCACGAGATGAGAAATTAAAACTATTAGCCCCACACGATGTTTGTGAATAAATGATTGTCTGAAAATGAGTAAGGAATATACGTTTTTCTGCTAAACATGATGTATTGAACTCATAATTCATTAGATATTTTTTATGAATGTCAACTAAGTATCGTAAGTAAATTGTTCCCGATTGTTTAATCATTTGATAGCCAGAGTCATTTTTTAATAAATGATCACTATGAGTCAGACTCAATAGAATAAAATTTGATTAATCCTTTTTTCTGTTATTAATGTAAAGAATTGAATCAAGAATTCTCTTTATTCATCATCAATCGAATCACTGTTTGCGATCCAGAATTTTATTTTATCATCAATCCAATCAAGTGTTGCAAAATTTTTTGATATGTAATTTATAAAATTAATTAACAATTTATAATAACACAATATTATATTATTATGCACTTTTAAAATTTTTAAAATTCATTATATATATATATATATATCTTTGGCACAATCCTATCAATATTGTATATAGAAATACTCTCTCCATTTCAAAATAAAAAATTATTATTGATTTTTTTAAAATTAATTTGAGACATCTCAAATTTAAAATTGATATGATATTGCAATGTATAAATCAACACAAAAAGGGGGAAAAATTCTTGTTGGTAGTGATAATATAAGTTTTTAATACGATAAACATGCTTTAAGTTTTGGATAAAAATGTTATAGTTTATTTTCATAAATAACTCCAAAAAAAAAATCTATTTCCTAAATCAACTAATTTATGACCAACAAAAAAATGCAGTTAACTCAACTAACTTTTTTGGTTGTACTCCTTATTATATATACAAGTATGGCACCCGCACATGTAAGTTTGCGAAATAATTAATAAAATTTATCAATAATTTAACTTAATTTCATTCACCATGTTTTAAAAATAATTTTAATCAAATAAAAAACCCAGTAACATAAATTGACAATAAATGTTAAATTGTTAATAAATTAGTAGTACAACAGAAGACAAAAGGCAAAGTTGAATGTATACATAATTACATATATACGCGCATATAGATACACACACATATATATATAGAGAGAGAGAGAGTGATACAAGATTTTGAATAAATCTCAATTTGAGTGAAAAGAGCGTAATTCCTTTGGTCCTAAAACATAAAAAGTTAACAGCATCATTCTGAGCTCCATGGTAGTAGGGCCCTCCTCCGCCACCTAAATTAAAATTAACTAAATGTTGCAACTTGAAGTGCACCTAGTATAATAGTTTGAATGAATAATGTAAAATAAAAATGCATTTAGTATGAGAGTTTAAATGAGCTGATATATGTATGAGTTTCGATTTTTCTTAATTTTTTTTTATGATAATCAGTAATAGATTAATAATTAATATAATATTAAGATATGTTAATTTGATTTAAAAAAATACTTGACATGCTAGGGAGAACTAATTATACTAATTATCTTTATATATTTATAATTATTAGTTTATTAATTACTGATTATCCTTTTTAACTTATAAAATTATAAATATTATTATAAACTTCAATCATTTAAATATTTTTTAATGCACAAAAAGAACGCATTTAAGATTATTGGAACAAACGATATTAGTTATTTTTTTATTACAAATAAGACTAATTATTCTTTCAGCTTAGAGTGAATCATATTTTAATATTCATAGACGCAATCAAATTGCATAAAATAGCGGGAGTATGGTAAAATCAAATTTAAAATTTTACAAACCATAATCCAGGATCGACCTTTATGCGCAACTATTAATTAATAAAGAAAAAGTTAGAGATATACCCTTGTAGAACTCAAAGTTTCAACGGGTACAAATTCACCTCCAAATCCTTCGCGTTCTCCTTGAATTTCACCGATTGGATTCTGATGATCAATGTTAACCACCCAAGTGTTTGGCCTCTAGAGGTGATCCACTAAGGAATAATAATAATTCAAGAAGTGGGTGATGGCAAACCCTAGTTTTCTCTCTCTAGAGAATATGTGAGTACTCTCCCATAAACTTATGGAAGTGTATATGTGTAACCTTAACCTATAATAAGACTTCTTTTATTTATAGATTTAGTAAACCCTCCTAACACCTTTAGGATTAGGATTTTTAATTAAACTCCTAATCTAATTAGGAACTTAATTAATTTAATATAATAATTATAATTCCTAAACTATTTAGGAACTTAATTATTAATTATGAGAGTACTCTTATTAATTAATTCCTAAACCATTTAGGAACTAAATAATAATGATAATAGTAATAATAATAATAATAATAAAACTCCTCTTATTAATTAATAATTAGTATTTTCAAAATACTAAATAATAAATATTAAGCTATTTAATTTATTCTATCCACATAGTATAAATTAAATATACTTAATTTATTATTACAATTATGCCATTTACTTCTTAAATAATTATTTTCCTTTTGCGGTGTGACCCTTTAGGTTCTCCATATTAAACCGGTTATAGAATAAATTAATTAGAACTATTCTAATCTTATTTATATAAATAAATTAAACTATTTAATTCATTTAAACAAATAATATTTATTCCATAATAAGGGTAAGCCCCCTTAGCGATCAACGACTTTCCAGATAATATAGATTTCAACATTTAATCACAAAAGAACCTATTCAGCGAATAGTTACCGTACAATTCAATCCTTCCACCTCACAACGTCCCAATCAAATATAAGACATGGTATAACTGTCAAGTCTTATTTTATTTGATTATATGCATTTCAATCCTTAAATGAATAACTCTAATTAATGTAAATTAGAAACTACTTTCTAATTTCCATTCTGCCTTGGCCAAGGACTACTGAGTTGTCATTTATCGAATCGCATAGGACATTCACTTTTTTTACTAGAAGTGGTAGATTCTTTGTTGATCACTCATCTATCTCCATGTATGACTTATTATATCCAATCATACCCTTTGATACACCCTAAAGGTTTTAAGGAATATGTCAAAATATAATTCATACACAAGATACTATGATGATCTCAAGTCCAAGGATCACTTGTACTACTATCACAAAAGGAACTCCTATTGACAGGCAAGTAAGACTCCATTAGGTGTTCCTTGAGCGAGTCACGTTCAGTGAACTTATTCTCTAATAAGCACTTACATACTTACTTTAGTGTCTCTACACAAATGATTATGAGATCAATCATTCTCTTCATAAGAGCAAACATAGTATGTACTAATCTATCCGGATTCACTAATCCCCATTTTAGTGATCCAACGATTAGGAACAATTTTAGTTTTGAGCTATCTAGAATTTAGATCTCATTAGCATGATCCTCATCATGGTTCTAAAAGCATTGCTCGAAAACTATGGGTTTATCCATTTGATTAATTCAAGTAATTAATCATGAATAAAGAAATGTCTTGATACTTTTATTAATAAATGAACAAGATTACAAAGTATATGCTTATCACATCAAATGTGATTGGCTTGAGGGCATACTACTTTCAATCTCCCACTTGCACTAAAGTCAATCGCCCTTTGGTATCCCCATACCATTCGTCTCTAAGTGGCGTACAAATTGCTTAGTTAATGAATCTGTAATGTTGTTCTAAGAGCTTACCATTTTTTATGGTATCGTCTCCTTTTCAATGATTCATTTAATCATATGAAAGTGCTGCAACATATGTTTGGATTTCAGATGAGACCTAGGTTCTTTCGCAAATTAAACTTCTTTAATGCTAGGAACCATTATAAGTTCTGTAATGAACTTATTGAACCAAACAATCACCTTTGCAGCTTCACTTATAGTTATTTACTATGTATTTGTCACTAAATCATCAACTCCTTGCTGTTTGGAACCTTTCCAACTCACTGCAACACCGTTCAAGGTAATCATATTACCTGAAATGGATATGTTGTTATCTTGATTAGTTTGAACAAACTTGAGTTTGTTAAGCCCTTTAGTTTGATATCGGACCCATCATTAGAAACTCTTTTCTAATATTCTTCTCTAGAAATGAACTGATATCTGCTTATCTTGCATAAGCAATATCAGGTCAAGTACATATTATCCCGTACATGATAGATCCTATTGCTGAGGCATAAGGAGTCTTATTTATACGGTCTCTCTCTTCAGGTGTCTTTGGAACCTGCTTCTTTGAGAGATGTATTCCAGAACCCATCGGCATGAGCCATTTCTTGAAATCTTTCATGTTAAACTTCTTTAGCATAGAATCAATGTACGTTCCTTGGGACAAGCCAAACATCCTTTTAGATCTATCTCTATAGATCTTTATCCCCAAAGTATAAAATGTTTCTCCTAAGTCCTTCACGGAGAAGTGTTTTAAACAACCACATCTTTACTGATTGTAGCATCGGTATGTCATTCCTTATCAGTATTATATCACCATATAATACTAGGAATGTCACAGTACTCCCACTAACCTTTGTACACACTTGGTTCATTATCGTCTTTGATATAATCAAACATTTTTGATTATCTCATCAAAACGGATGTTCCATCTTCGAGAAACTTGCTTCAATCCAAAATTGGATCGTTGTAGCTTTCATACTTGATTTACTCCATCTATATAGAGATAAATCATCTTGGTTGTATCATACATACATCCTTTTGTATAATAAGCTACAACTGCAAGTAAAATCAGAATTTATATATACATTTTCATTAGTGAAAAATTTCATTATAGTCAACTCATTGACCTTATTTGAAATCTTTTTACCACTAGTCAGGTCTTTTAGGTCTCCACCTTGCCATATGCTTTAGTCTTTCTCTAAAGACTTATTTCGAATTTTATGATCATCAGTCATTTCTCTTGAGTATCTAATACTCATACCTCATTGTATATAACTGGATCATCATCCACTATGATGCGTACTTCATCATCATCATCTATGATGAATCCATATTATTCAGGTATCTTCGGTACTAAACTAGATTTACGACTTGGTTGTGGTACAATAGGTTTATTTACTTATACAGATTCATTCACTTGATCTGTAGTGTTTTGTGATTCTTGAACTTCTTCAAGATCTATTTTACTCACACTAACCCTTTAAGGAAAAACTTCTTTTTCTTATAATTAATACTTGAGATGGTGGAGAACTAATTATAAAATTAGTCTATTATTATTATTTTTTAATAATTATTAGTTTATTACTAATTATTTTTATCTTCATTTTTTTTCTTCTACAACTGATTTTATGTATTTTTTTTCTTCCTCTCCTCTTCACATATAATGGATCTGATTGTATCTCTCTATATAGTTATATATGTTAGATTTTTGGTAATTATGATGGAGGAGTTCAAGGCTCAAGAATGCATAAGAATCCACAAAAGACATTTAGTGGATGATACATTCACTACAACTCTTAGATTCTACAATTCAAATTGAATTATGACTTGTACGAACGAAATTAATTAGGTTGTAATTTTATGTACGAAAACTTATGGTCAAAACAAAAAAACTCGGTTAAACTCAAATATCTACTCGAGTTAATTCTTAATTAATTAAAGATTGATTTAAATTGGGATTATCTCACAACTTTTTATATATTAATATTGATTGTATAGAAGTATAAATTATTTTATATATCTATCTCTATTCGAATTAAGTAATATGACTGTAATTATCCGTAACACCATACTAGAAAATTGGTAATGACCTTTTCTTTATCATTTTCTTCTTCTGCGGACTAGACTTTAACTGGTGGCCTATAATGTTTACCTTAGGAATTAAAATGCGACCCCAAAGCAGTGAATAAGTTTAAGTGATTTGTACACAAATTTCATTTAAATTATTTAAAAGTAAACTCTAATATGAAAATTTGAGTAAAAAATTTATATTTTTAGACTTATCCCAAAACAGTAACATACAAGCCCACATGGCCAGTGGTATTATATATTTTATATAGCATCAAAAAAGAAATATGATCGGAGGAGAAATTGTATTATCTTTATTTTGGTTAAATTATATTTGTAGTGGGTTTTTTATATTTGGACCCATTGTAAATGTAAGGACTGAGAATTTTAAGTTACATTATAAATAAAATTAGAAATTTAATTTCTAATTAAATTGTGTTAATTAATCTAAACATTTATGTGATGGTTTGACTATTTGTATATTCGATAAATTTAATTAAAGAAAGTCCGCTTAATGGGTTTAATTAAATTAATGGACTAACTTAATGATTTTTGATATCAAGGGATTTATAGGTTATGGATCCTTAATTAAATATTCAATTAAAATTTGAATATGGCAAATCTAATTGGATTATGTAATTGAATTTAATTTAATTATTAAATGGTCTAATAATTATTTTAAAAACAAGTTCAAGGTGAATTAAAAGAATAATGGACTTGTAGGTTATATTATGTGATTTAATGTTTAATTAAACTAGTCCAATCTTTTATTTAATTAGGAGACTAGTGAATTATTTTTGAAGGTCCATGTTGGTGAATTTATTTAGTGATCTAGTGGCCCAAACAAATTAAAATACAAGCCCAAACATTGATGAACAAGCTTCTAGAAGACTTTAAATTGTAAATTGTACAATAAAAATAAAGAAAAAAATAAGGATTTTGGGGAGTGGCCGGTGAATTGAGAGAGAGGCCACTTGGATGTCAAAAATCTATCAAATTTGATGTGTGAGCTAGTGTGTGGAACACTTAAACCATTTTGCTAGCAATTGTGGGAAAATTTGATGTTCATTCTATAGATATAGGAGATATATGTATAGAATGATAGGCTTATAAATAGCACACAAGATTTCATTTGAAAAGGTTACAAAAATATTACAAGAGTTCTCTATATTAGGTGTTAGTAAGTTCTAGTGAGTTAATTAGGTGAGTACGTGGCTTTAGAGAGTTCTTTAGTGAGTTTCATTACCGAGTCAAGCGAGTTAAGCCATATTTCTTCAAAAAGGTGTTCTTGGATGTCATCACACTTCATAACCTATTTTGGAAAGCAAAGAAAGTAAGCCTTTAAGAGCAAAATGTATAATACTACCCAAAACCCTAGCTTGTATGCTTTTCATTGTGTTACATATGATTTCTATGGTAGAAAAGTCATTTTCAAGTTCTAAATGTTTAGATCCGTGCAAGATTGCTAGATCTAGGGTTAAATAGGTTTAACATGAATATTTATATCTGTTTGTGTTGAAAAGTTTAGCAAAATGTATGAAAACGATTTCTACTGACAGAACCCTAAGCGAACGTGTGATTCGAAACTTTATATTTTGAAACCTACAAGTTATATGTGTGATTTATTTTCTTCATATGCTAGGTATGTAAGTTAATAGTAAAACATAGTTGGAATCATGTCAAAAGGTTTTAAAATGAGTGAGTTGTGACATTTTGAACCAAATAAGTTCACTGTCAAATCCTAATGCGTGACCTATACAACTCCAAAAATGTGTTTCAATGATGGAATATTGTATTTCAAAAAAATATGAATCTAACAAGACCAATTTAAGATCATTTGGATTTGTAGATTTCATTTTATTCAAGTTTGTGCAAATGAGGTAAAAATCAAAAAATAAAACAGAAGCTGAGCTGCAAAACTGTGAAAATCTTGGATGAAGGCGCCATTTCAAGCGTCTAGGCGCCTGTTATGGACCCTTGGGCGCCTAGGCCCCCAAGTAGGCGCCCTTGGTGCTTCCTTTTGGTTGCTGGATAGTCCAGATCAGCTTTGGGTCGATTCGGGTCGAGTTCGGTTCGGTTCAGTTCGGGTCGATTTTAATTAATTAAAAGGGTCGTATAATGTTTTAAATATTAATATAATTAATATCAAACCCAAATAAATTAAATATTTATAAATAAAATAAAGTAAGAATATTTAAGGTTTTAATTATTATTTAAATAAAATAATAATTAAAATAAATTATTTATTTATTGTTTAATGGCTATTAAATAATAAATAAAAGGAATTAAAAGTAATTAATTACTTATTATTTAATTTTTATTAAATAATAAATAAAGGAAATTAAGAATACTTATTATGAATTAAAAATAATTGAGTTAATTATTTATTAGTTAATTAACATTAAATAATAAATAAAGCAATTAAGTTCATCAATTAATATTTAAATTATGAAAAAGGTTAATAAAATAATTATTTATTATTTAAATAATATTAAATAATAAATAAGAATAATAATTAATAAATTATTACTTAATTAATATTAAATAATAATTAAAGGAGAATAAAGTTAATAATATAATTATTTATTATTTAACTAACATTAAATAATAAGTAAGGATAACTAATTATTATTTAATTAACCTTAAATAATAATTAAAAAGGGTTAAGATTAATAAGCTAATTATTTATTATTTAGTTAAGATTAAATAATATATAAGGATGAATAATTAGTTAATCAATTAATTATTATTTAATTAAAGATTAAATAGTAATTAAAGGGGAATATAGTTAACAAAATACTTAATAAATTTTAATTAATTAATTATTTTTTAACAATAATTAAGGATATTTATCATTTATTATTTTAAATAATGTTTAAGAATAAATAAGGTAATTAAATAATTATAATAAATTGTTTAAGAATTTAATTAATTATATAAAGATGTTTAAAGCATACTTAATTTAATATTACTTAAAGAGAGGTAATATTTGTCAGTTAAATGATTTACCTAAATACAATTAAGTGTAAATGATATGAAATTTCTTTCAAGGTGCTATGTAATGATCATCGGTGATTAGATGCTAGGTTTAGTAAACTTAAATGTTTAAGTGCACAATTATATGTTGTACTAATTGATAGGCCGACATTATCAATGTTAGGTCTTTCAAATGGAGTCTAATTTGTCTGAATTAGCGGTACGTCGCGAACAAGACAAGTTTTCCTAACCTTACTCACATTTATAATGAGCAAGTATCATAACTCAAACTCGAGTTAGTATTTTTAAATCATGTTAATGGTGTAAGGTTTGTTAATTACTCCACGTCAATAATAGTTATTGTTATCCGCACTTGGTGCACTTGAATTCCTGTTCTATTATTGAACTGTAAAATATTTTAAGTTCTTCATTCATGAACTATTTAAATAATTGGTCTACGCCATTTGTTCAATTAGACATACATATGTTATTATTTTAAAAAGTTATCCAAACCAGTAGTTGGTATGGATTCTTGGACTAAGAGAGCAACCCTTAATAAGGGGAATATAAGTATCAGTTATCTGTGCGTCAGAGTTTAATGTTATGCATATACATGGTGTACAAGAGGCCGATCCCCTTATGTGCAAACTGACATGTTAAAATATAAAAGAGTCAGTCATACGATTGATTCCTTGAAAATGTTCATGGTCTGTTTAACCACTCAACAGTAAATAATTAATATTCATTCTTTCTTTGGAACTTTGATTATATTGTTCAGTTATTTTAAATTGTTTATTTATTCGATTGTCATTCTTATTCATTCATGATATACCTTCATTATTTATTTTAAATTTGCTAAGCAAACTAGTTGCTCACTCTTGCCATATCATGAACTAATTGCAGTTAAGCTTGAACATTCCAAGAAGGACAAGGGCAAGGGCAAGTTTTAGGATTAGTTGTTATTACTATTCTATTTTGGTAAATCATGACCCCTTTTGTATTAATATGATATTCATGATGTGTTTTTGTTTAAGGTTTAAGACATTCGGATTAGTGAAACTATGTATTAATGAACAACATATGTTTATTTATTTTTACATTAGTATCAAATGTTGTTTAGTGATGATTAGATGTATTTTTGCGTGAGCACCAAATCCGAGATATTGGTATCTGAATTTGGGGGTGTCACAAGTTGGTATCAGAGCTGTAGGTTATAAACTTTAGAATTTGTGAAACCTATGTTATAACCTTAGAATTAAACTCGTATAGAGTACGCTAGGTAGATGGGTCAAGGAGATCCATTGAGTCGAGTTTTATTTGGAAGTGAATTGTGGAAATTCATCGAGCTGAGTTTTGTGCACAATAAAATACTATTTCATTTCATCAATGAATATATTTTATTGTGATACTGAGGATGATGATGAGAGGTTGGAGTATGCATATGGTATGGGCATTACTGCCAGCGACATCATTGAAAAGCTAACCAATAGGAATGAGGAGTAGGGTCAGGAGGTATCCTCGAGGGGATTACATGAGTAGGCAGATAGTGAGCCGTATGGTGGTCGACAGGATCGCTCGGCAGGAGCACGGGGATGCTGTCCGTCGGATTGACCACTGATGTTTTATTTTCTGTTTTGTATATAGATGCAGTTTAGTTCCCACTTTTGTTTATAGTAGGGACGGGTAGATGTTGTAAATCTCACTATTTTGTTTAGACTTAGGATAGTGATAGACCCCGACTTTTGTTTTGTCATAGGGGAATGTTGGTTTTCCCACATTCTGTTCTTTAGGGGATAACTATTAGTTGGTGAGCATTTATAGCAGTATGCCACAGGTTGTCACTTGATGTATTAAAACGGTGGTATATGAATATAAATGCAGTTATTTTATGTGTGTGTATTGAGATTGAATAGTGTTTAACTGTTAAATGTAAACATAAATAAATGTCACATGAAATGTAAAAACACAAAATAAATAACATAACATTTTGGTTACATCAGACCATGCCACCAAGAAGAGAAAATCGAATTCCGCGCATAGAGGAGTCGGTAAATAATGAGGAAGTTCGAAAAGACCCAATGCGAGCTTTTGCAACTATGCTTGCAGAAATTATGTAAAATAGACCACTGCCCGTAGTGAATCAGCCAGGGACTCACTTAGCAAACTTTAAGGATTTTAAATTGATAGGACCGCCAGAGTTTCGTGGAACTACCGATCCAATTGAAGCCCAGACATGGGTGGAAGAGATGAAAAATGTGTTCGAGGTCGCTAAAGTGGTCGAAGAACAACAGACGTCATTTGTCACCTTCATGTTGAAGGGAGAAACAAACTATTGGTGGAAAGCCAACAAAAATCGAGCGGGGGAAGGAGTGATAACGTGGACACAATTCAAGGAGCTTTTCTTCGAAAACTATTTTTCGGAGAACATGCAAGCGAGAATAAAAGTAAAATTCTTGGAACTGAAACATGGGAACATGACCGTTGCCGACTATGCTACAAGATTCAATGAGCTAGCCAGAATTGCACCAAAGCAGGTAGACACGGAGGTCAGGAGAGTTAGGAGATTATTAAGATGCATTCAGATACAATCAAACACAAACGAAGTATATTTTATTGTAATATAAATTGTATTTAGTAAAGACTTATTTTAAAAGAAAACAACGACGAATCTTGACGTATATTTCTTCCGTCCAATTTTATTTGTCATAGTTGACTTTTTATGAACAAATTGACCAAGTTTAAGATTAATAATTAAACAAATTTATTAGAATTTTTGAAATCAAATAAGTTGACTTTGATATTCGATATCTTTTTTTATAATAATAATAATTTTGTATTTATATCGAATAAATTTAAGAATAAATTTTGATTATGACCAATGTGATCATAAAAAATTAATTACGATAAATAATGTTGGATGGAGGTAGTATTATATTTTGTTAGTCCCGTAAGATGATTACTTATTAATTTCGATTTGTAAGCTATACATTAACATGTTTTTTTAACCATTTGTGTAACTGTTTATGGATGAACGATGAGATTAGTGACCATTTTTGTTAGAGACTGTTGGGACCATATTCTTTCTTACTTCACCTCGATGGCTCGATCTTTACCATAATATATGTTATAATTTGACTTTTATGATCGAGTTAACTACTTTTAGATCTACTCCAATTAAGCATATTTTTATTTAGATATTCGAAATAAAAAAAACTTGGAATTAATAATAAATTATGGTAATTGTTATTCTCACAAGTAAAATTGAATATTTACATAAAAATTCTTTTACATAAGTGTGAAACTCATTTACTAGTCATGTGAGAGGAATTTTGTGAAACTATCACTTTTACTTAAAGAAATATCAATTCTCTAAATTATATGTAGTTTAATACTCCATCCGTCCCTAAAAAACTAGCTCAGTTTGACATTTTTAGTCAAATTGACCATTTTTCTAATCAAAATTTATATTATTTTCATGTAAATATAGGTATAAAAATTATAAACATAAGAAATTATATCAAATTTGCAATTATCTCTAATTTTTATGAGTTTAAAAATATAAATAAATATATTTAAACTTTAGTTTTAAAATCAGTTAATTTGACTAGAAAAATCAAATTAAGCCAATTTTTCAAAGACGGAGGAAGTATTTCTCCATTTATATTTGAAAACATCAACACGAATTATTAATTTTTTAGAAAAAAGTAGACTTATCATAAAAGTGGAACAAAGACATTTGTTTGAAACATAGGGAGTATTATATATTAAGAAAGTTATTATTTTCACAAATAAATATTAATATTTTTATAAAATTTCTCTTATATAAATTTGAGATCGATAATTACTATTCATATTTAAAAAAACTTGTGAAAATATTAATTTCACAAGTAATTTATTACTTGGAAAAATATCACTTTTACTTTTATTAGTTGCTATTTATTGTTAATGAATATCCTAAGGAAAACCTAGCTAGTTGGGCTAATCAATTTTTAATCATTAGAGATATATATTAGGTGAGTCGAAGCTTTCAGTTAAGAAGGCTAAACTAGATACTACACTCTTAATGACTGGAAAGGCTGGTGATAAAAAGGTAGGTCTCAACTCTGTTTAATTAGGCATTTCATGAATTAATTCCTCATTCTATGTACCAACTCAGCTGGGATAAGCACACACATCTTGTTTGTTATATAATTTTTTCCTTATGTTTGTATATTTTTTGTACTTTTCCAAATTGTTGTTATAAGAAATCCAATTATTGTTAGGGAAGCATACATATTAAATATGGAAAAAAATGGACTCGTTTCAATATTAGATTAACACAACTCTTTTTTCTTAATAGTAAAAATGGATCATGATCGATGCTACTTTTGGAAAAATGCACAGATCAATTATTTCAAGTATTAGCTTAAACAAGCTTTAGTGTTTAATTAGTATTTGGGGGACCAATTTTATTTCATCCCTTAAAATCTATTTTTTTTTTTTGGGAAATGATAATATATATTGATAAATATATATCGAAATTGGACTGCGGCCAACGTGTAAGTCTATGCGATAAAATAGAATAAATTAGCGAGAGGTCATTCTTAATTTTTACTAGGGGTGCACACAAACTGAAAAATAACCGAAAAATCGGCTGCACCAAACTGAACCGTTAATAAAGCAAACTGAAAATACAAAATCGAAAAATCAAAACTTGCAAAACTGAAACTAAATCGGTTGATTTCGATTTTTGAATTCCAACCGAACGCCTTAATATTATAATATAATTTATTTATTTTTCTAATAATTATTTATTTTATATGAATATATATATATTTATTATGTGCCTTTTTGTGATGGATTTACAGAATTTCTATCCTAGTCAGTGATTTAGGAGGTATTATATGCCTTTTTTATTTTTTTTGTGATGGATTTGCAGATTTTCTATCTTAGTCAGTGATTTATTATGGCAATACGATGAATATCAATTACCAACAATATCACACATATTGTCAAGAACATAACTACATAAGAAGCTTCACAGTGGCATTATCTACAAAACTGAGATAACAAATAAGTTCACTGTTCACATGATATACAAAACTCAGTCACATTATTTCTCATGCCTTTCTAGTAAAAATTTGCACTAGTTCTCATAAGTGTCTTGTGAATTTCATTTAGATTTGGTAAAAGATATTATTTCTTCAGCAGTTGTTTACCCTTTACTCAATCCTCTGTTATCTAATAATACATTACCTTAAA
This sequence comes from Hedera helix, assembly GCA_947179155.2. NCBI lineage: Eukaryota > Viridiplantae > Streptophyta > Magnoliopsida > Apiales > Araliaceae > Hedera > Hedera helix. Next base: position 50,934,794 of record OX359271.1, read on the forward strand.
ATTTAGTGACATATCAACTCTATTTTTTATCCTTAAGTTTTAATAACCGACTAAACCGATTTAACCGATAACCAAATAAATCGATAACCAATTACGGAGTAAAATTTAAAGCGATGTTATTTTTTAATTTTTTATAACCGACTAAAATAGTTTGGTTATTTTTTTACTTACCAAACCGACTGTTGTGTATCCCTAATTTTTACATATTTCATGTATATATATACACATCGTAATTATAAGTCGGCTGAAAACTTTCAGCAAAATGTAAATATACTCAAAAAGAATATACTTGGGATAATATAAAATATTTCTCTCTCATCTTTTATTACTATTTTACCCTCAAGTGTGTTTTTTGATATAAGTATATTCTTTTTTTACTTATATCACGGTAACCAAAAACAGAATTTGGGTCTTACATCAAAACAAATTTAAACCACTAGATTTTGTTCTTAAATCATAGAATAGAGCATTTCTCCATTAGAGAGGAGACGAGTCCAATAAGTTTCGCTCTTGATTAATGCAAAACATGAACTATATATAGTTTAGCCATTACTGAAACATCTAATTAATCAATCTTCAAATACTCCTACGAGTTTTTGTAGTGTGTTATCATGCATATTGACCAGTCTTTGCTTATTGGCAAGGTTACATGCATTTTCTTTTCCTTTTTGATTGCGTAGATATAAATCTGCAATTTTTCAGTGACTACCCGTAGACCCTTTTCTCTCTCCTTTTTATTTTTAATATTCCTTAGTCATGTGATAGAAGTGAAATGTAAGTGAAGGCAAATACTAAAGTGAGAAGCCACTAAAAACGACATTTTAAAATTAAAGAAAAATATATCATTTAAAGTATTAAATATTAAGTTATTAAAATATAACTTTTTAGCACCACCACGATGTTGATTACACTTCCTAACTTACCAAAAAGAGAAATAATATATCGTGGGATTTTATATATCAATTTTTTAATTATGAGTTATATAAATAATTTAAATTAATAATATTTTTAAAATATATTTAATAAAATGAATCAACTTTATAATTTAATCCATTCTCTTATATTAATATATATCATAATTATATTTCAATAGAAAACTTTTATGTAGTGGGACAACACCAAAAATATGCAAAGTAGAAAACATGATGAACACGAAAAGAATAATATTCCTACACAATATTTGATGAAATAAAAATGAGAAAAATAGAAGTGTATGTATGTGGGCCAGCTCACGTCCCGGCGGACGGGCGGAGTGAGTAATGAAACCATGTGCGATCATGTACGGTGGTCGGCCCTTTCCAGGTCCACAGAAAAACAGAGAGCCAATCACTTACTCTTCACCCTCTAATTATTAATTAATCAATTAACTACCCCACAAAATAAATAAATAAATAAATACCTTGAAAATGAAACACCCGTCTATTCATTCCCACCACTTTTCACACCTCCCATTTCTGATCTTTCTTTTCTCTCTTCTCTTTCTTCATTCTTGAGCATATATGTATTCCCTTTCCGTTTATGTTGTTTGGTTTATATAAGTGTGTGTATATATATATATTGTCAGAAGTTAGAATTGAGATTATTTTCCTTAGCTGGTAGCTAGATAGCTAGGTTCCTTTGTGTCAGAACTAGAAAATCTTTTACCGTTTGTGTCAGAAACCCTAATATCATCTTTACACTAATATATATATACTCCATATATATATATATATATATATCATGGCTCCTCTTCAACAAATACCCTTAAACCCTAACAAGATTAACTCCATCAAAACTAGATTCACTTATCGGTTTCTTCGAGCCCTAAAAGAACTCAACAACAAAAATTATGTTAGATCCACCAGCATATCTTCATCATCAAGAGTGATCTATAAAAGATTTCATCGGATTAAGTTTGCCTCTGATGCATCAATGGCAGCGGCAGTCGGATCAAAGAGAGCTTGGAGTCGGGCCGTACTTTTGAAGATTAAAAACCGGAACGTGAGGAGGCATCATCATCATCATGCATTAATTATGAAAATGAAAATGAGAAGAAATCGAAGTATTAATGGAAACCCTAAGAAGAAGAAGAAGAGGGAGAGAGAGAATAGACGTTGCGGTGTTAAAGCTGCCAAACAGCTGCAGAAACTTGTAATTCCAGGCTGTGAAGGTATAATGGAAATAGGGAGTTTGCTGGATGAAACCGCACATTACATAAAGTGCCTTACCATCCAGGTACAGGTTATGCAAAATATTCTTCATCTTTACTCTCCTTAGCTCATATATATATATATATATGTGTGTGTGTGTGTGTGTGTGTGTGTGTGGTGGTTTCCGTATTATGTACAAGGAGCAGATGGCTGAAGTGCAATCTAATTTGCAAGATCAAATATAGAAATAAATTTGCCAGCTACTGATGCGAAGAAATAATGTGTAAATTAGACAAATTAGAAGAAATTAATAGCGTGTTTACTACGTACATTAGACAAATATATGTATATATATATATTTGTGAGAATTAAGATAAATCATTACATAATTTTTGGATTTTATACTTCTTTTTCTTTAAAGTTTGTTGTTTTTTTTGCACTTATGGTTCAAGATGTATAGAAGAATTTGTTGTGAGCTTGACTCTTCTCTCTCTCTCTCTCTCACACACACACACACACGGTGACAAAAACTTTATGGATTTTTTAGCAAGAATTTAACAATTAAGCTAATTTTTAGACTGGTGTTGGCAGGATGTGAAGGGCAGTGAAGAAGGAAAATATGTATGTTATTATGTACGCATTTGATCTTTGAATTTGATGGTTGAAATGATTGACTTCCTTAATCATTAGTCGATTAGGCTACGTAACAAACCCAACTCCATGATTCCTTTCATGAAATTCTGAATACTTTTTTGAGAAAATTAACGATAATCTAGCTACAATATACAAGACAGCTGATGATTAGTCTTAAGTGCCACATAATTTTCTTTCATTTATGAACCAGTACGTTTAATTGTTGAATGCTTACTCTTTCTCTTTCTCTATGCATATATATATATATATATATATATGAGGAATGATCATATCTCTTAAATATCATACTCATGGTCCCACTTATTTTTTAAAAGAATATTCAAAACGATGTAGTTTTAATAAATATATACTATTTAAGAGATATGCTCTAAATCCGTCATATATATATATATATATATATATATATATATATATATATATATCTTGTCTTGTGGTCATCAGTATATAGTTGCATGCGTATATGCATGCATGGATTGATCGGCCAGCCATTCTTTTGGATGGAATTCAAATTATTAAAAGCCTCATGGTAAGGATCAGTTAAAGAGCACAAGTAAATTGTACCTCATGTTATGTTCTTATCAATATATATCCAGCCAACATAATAATAATTTAGTTACCAAACTTTTTCCTTTTCCTATTTCCAATATAGTTGTGGAGTAATCCTTCATTCATTTTAGAAGAATTTTTTTTTAAATTTTCTTTAAGATTATTGATTAAATAAACTCACATTTAATTTATTTTTCAATATTTTTTTCTTATATGAAATCTGGTGTTCCAGACATGAGTTGTCAAATGATAATGTTATGCTCTCAATTAAATGATGTGTAGTCAATTTAGCAACAAAAAAAATAAATATTAAGAGTCCTGTATTGCGAAATTTTTTGGTCTTATAATTATGACATATATATATATATGGGATATGTAAGAATTAAAAATGATCCCACCCTAATTTATTCTATCTTATCCCATAAACTTCCACGTTAATTACAAATCCAACTTCGTCACATATTTATCGCCATATATATCATTTTTCATAATAAATTACCATTTTTGGACCTCACCGAAATTACCCAAAAATGTGGGACAATTATTTTCAGTAAAAGTTTATGTTATTTCCATAACCACACCCATTACGTGAGGGAAGTACTTGAGATAATAACCTGTGAACTTTGTTTGAAAACAACACATGAATTTGCTGAAATAACATATTCTAAAACAAACTAACCCTAGTATTTAACCATTTAATCTGTACTTACCTGTTCTTTTCACATTTAGTGTTTAACCATTTACGTTTTATTTACCATTCTGAACAACAAATTAACCAACTTAATCCCTTAACACTCGAGTTTAGCCCACTGCATATCTCACGCTAACTGCAAGCTCAAGAAGGCTTTGTTGATTGGGTAATTTACATATGGTAGTACATTTTTAGAAATAATTACAATAATAGTACATCCATAAAATAATTACAAAAATAATACATTTCCTCATATTTATTTACAAAATTAATATATTATATTTAGTATCCCTTAATTTAGGTGGATATTTTAAATTTTAAATTTTAAATATCTTCATTGACATCCTTATCATACAAAAGAAACAAAAATTTATTTCTTCAAAATTCATCCACGCGCCTCCTCCCTCTCCACTCTATTGCCGACCATCACTCCCAGCCGCCGCCTCCTCTATCTCCCCTCTACTGCCGACCACCACCCCCAGCCGCCGCCTCCTCCTCCCTCTCCCCTCTCCCCTCTCCCATCTCCTGCCGACCACCACCTCCATCTGCCGCTCCACTCCCATGGCCGCCTCCCCTCCCCCGCCTCCCTCCCCCTACTCCAGATCTCCCCTCCCGCCTGCCCGCCTGCACCGCCTGCCCCCTCCGCCTCCCCCTTCCTCAGCCGTCCCTCTCCCCTCTCCTGCCGACCACCACCCATAGCCGCCGCCTCCCTCCCCCTCCTCCAGATCTCCCCTCCCCCGCCTGCCCCCTCCTCCTCCCCCTTCCCCAGCCGCCGACCCCCGTCCCTCCTCCCCTCCACCACAACCCCCCACCACCTCCGACCACCAACCCCCAGCCGCCGCCTCCCCCTTCCCCAGCCGCCGACCCCCACTCCCCCCCATCCCCTCCCCTCCATCCGCATCCTTCTTTCTTCCCCCGACTGCTCTCCCCAGCCTCCAGATCGCGCCTCCCTCCCCCCTCCCCCCGCCTCCAGCGCATACCCCCCTCTCCTTCCCCCCTCCCCCCGCCTCCAGCGCATGCCCCCCCCCTCCTCCCCTCCCTCGCCTGCCTTCGCCTCCTCCAGATTTTCTCTCTCCTGCCTCCCCCTCCCTTCTCCTTTATCCCTTTCTGGCATTGTTTTTTTAATACGGTAATCATTTTTTTTATATTCTATTTAGTAACCAAACATTTATACGAAGGTAACCATTTTAGTTTTTATGTGTAACCAAATAGTGATAAAAAAAAATTAATACAGTAAACATTTTTTTTATATTCCAGTTGGTATCCAAATCTTTATACAGCGGTAACCATTTTAGTTTTTATGTGTAACCAAATATTCATAAAAGTTTGGTTACCTTTCTATTAAAGATTGGTTACCTTTATATTAAAGATTGGTTACCTCTGTATTAAAGGTTGGTTACCTTTGTATTGAAGGTTGGTTACCTTTATATGACAGTTTGGTTACCGTTTGTATTAAGATTTGGTTACCGTTGTATTAAAGGTTGGTTACATTTATATTAAAGGTTGGTTACCTGTGTATTAAAGGTTGGTTACTTTCTAGTGTTTGGTTACGTACATATTATTGTTGTTTACCTTCATTCAGTAATTGGTTACCTCCATATTCTTTTGTAAATCTCTCTCAATGAGTTTCATGGCGACGAAGGGAATGAATGACGTCGGTGGTAATGGATGGCAACGGCGATAATGGATTATATGGAGGACGAACGACCACCAGTCCACCACCACCACCACCAGTCCACAACCACTCTCGTTAATGTATGGTCGACGAGGGGGAGCACCGGGAGGGGCAGGCGGGGGAGTGGGGAGGAGAGAGAAAGCTGGAGGGAGAGGCAGGAAGGGCAGGCGGGGGAGTGGGAGGATAGAGAAAGCTGGCGGGGGAGTGGGGAGGAGAGAGAAAGCTGGCGGAGGAGGGGGGCCAGGCGCTGGAGGCGGGGGAGAGGGGGAGGGAGGCGGGAGGGGGCTGGCGGGGGAGGAGGTCCGATGTGCAGGTTTCTGAGAAAATATTTTTTTGTTTTTCATCCATTTGATTTGAATTTTGAATTTTGAATTATGGCAGCCTTGATTTTAGGTTGCTTATTAATGTGAAATTAAATGGTTTGAATTTATTGTGTTGTTTTTGTAATTATTTTATGTGTGTTTTATTTTTGTAATTACTTTCTAATTGTTGTATATTAGTGTTAAGGACCCTTGTTGATTTACGTGTTTAATGTTTTAATGACGATATATATTTTGTTTATGGTGAGTAAGTTTGGGCTTATAGATTGGATTAATCATTTACCGGGAGAATGTTAATTTATATATTTAATGTTTTAATTATGGTAATATATTTTGTATGAAAATAATATACTTTGCATAATTTATTTTGCATGGAAATATACCTTATATGAAAACAATATGCTTTCCATTAAAAAGTACACGTTGGATGGACATTTTGTTTTTGAGCAAGGTGCATTAATCATATATGGTATTATGATAATATATTTGCATGAAGGTGCTTACTTGAGCATGTTTGCTTATAATGTGGAGATATAATAATGTGTTTATGTGTGAAGCTATTGAGCAGGTCCAGAGATAGTCCAACAAACCACTGGAACAGGTCCTTTAGGAATAACTTAGGATTTCTCGCATGTTTTTCTGGCCCAAATAATTAATTACAAAGTATTATTTAATTGCTGAAAAACTAATTTGACACGAGCTAAAATGCTAAAATTAAGAAAACTAGATAAAATCAAACCAAACTGATTTGGTAGGACTCTATCAACTGAATATATATTTCTAAAGTGGTTGATATATTTCCTTTTAAAATAAGATATCAATTTGTTTTATTCTAAATTCTTTAAAACAAATTTGGAAAACATATCTTATTATACCCGTTATTCCTAAATCATACTTCTAAAATTTTGAGCATTCAAAATCGTGATCTGGGTAAGTGGTTTACTGAGTTTTTATAGCTGTTGGACTTATATTATATATATTATATTTTTCTCGGCAAAACAAAGAGAGAAGCTTTTAAGCATTTCATATACTTATACTAAAGAGCTCTCAAATAATATTTTCAACAGTTTATTGTGCTTTATTCTTAATCTCTTTTGTCTGAAAAATCATAATAATATTGTAATTATATTCTTTCATATATAACTTTGTATTTAAGCCTAGTTTGACTTGGTTGATCCAGCAATTGATAAGGTTGTACAGAGGAAACTTTGAAGATTGCAAAAATGCAAAAGTTATATAAGTGCAAAGGAGGCAGAGGTGTCCAATTTAGATCAAAAGTTTCTTTATACAAGGTGTAATTGAATGTAATTAAAAAATTTATTAATAAAAGAGTTTTCAATACCAATTGATGTTAGATGTGAATTAGGCCATTAGATTAGAGGATTAAGGTCGAACCACATAAAATTTCAATTTGTCATCATTTATTACTTTAAAACACGAACACCTATTTACCCCTTCTAGATGTGCACACATAATTACAGGCTTAACTAGGCTAGTTGATCATCTCTTCATGAACAAACAATGCTCAATAAGAGGGTGAAAGGATTTGACAGCAGGCTCAGGCATTTGGTTCACATCAATGCTATCATTTATATATATATACCACAGGTACTATACATAAATATAGGTGTACGTAGCCGATAAAAAAAAAAAAGACTAGTAAGTGGTGTAACTATACAATCACCCATCCGCTTCCGGGCACTATCCACGTGAGCTTCTACTATAACTATTTGAACCTGCTGGCTCATGATAACCGCTGGATCAGTGTCTCTCCAACTGTGTATGTGCTTAGACAGCCTGAAAAGCCATGCTTCGAGTGCATTCTAAAAATATTTCAACTCTCCTTTTTGTTGTATTATCTTGATCATTAACTAAGCGATACAAAAACTGCTGCTTTTTTATGCTTCGGCAGCTGAACTAGTGTGCTGGTTGAGAAGAGATGGTAGGTCTCTAATTCGAAGTCCACTGCCCCAAAAGGAGGCTAGACAGAGGCCCATGATAGCCATGGCAACTACTGAGCATGCTGGGGGAACTGCTTGACTGCTTCCCAAAAACTGGGTTGCAAGAAGCCTGGCCAGCGTGGAACTTTGCATCCCTGTGCACAGAGATATTGTCCAGCTCACTTCTTCTTCTTGCGTGCCATGATACCGAATTTATTACAAGAGAAATCTCTACAACAGTTATCAATAAATCAGACACAGACAATAGCCACAAAAGTGTAATAGCTGATATAAATTCAGAAGAACTGTAGTTTGTAGGATGAGGATGAGAGACCACAGATTTGATGGTAAGGATGGTCAGTAGCCTTAGAAAGGTAAAATATTGAGAGGAAAACCCATAAATACACAGCTGAAGTTCTCAGATTTCATAATCCAATTCTCAAACAACCGTTTTAATACTTTGGCTACAAACCTCCCTTCCCCTCTTCAAACCACCAAAAGATGGAGAAAAAGGCTTGGAGAAAAAAGTTTGACGAAATACAATTGGTTCTTAAATGTCCAACTCCAAAGTCCAAACAAAGGAATATATGGTGAATTTTATGACTCCAAAATAAAATGTTTGAAGGCTTTTGGGACTTGTGATCAAACTCAAAAGGAAGACTCAACTTAGGATTTGGGACACACATAGCCTATGGCTATGAGTTTCACCTAAAAGATTGCTAATGGCTCAGGACCAGCACATGATGCTAATTAGTCTATGCAAGAATACACAAAAGCCTCTCAACAGACTTCTCCTTTTCTATAGCATGCAGATGTACCAACAATATCGCAATCATACACACCTGTAAGCAGTGCGACATAAAACAGGTTCTAGCTTTTCTACAACACATTTTGAACATAAGCACCCCTCTGCACCATGTAACACACTAAATAGGACGGCAAGTTGGGAATTACAACTATCTTAGGTAAAAAGTTGCAAAATGGCTAGTCTATATGAAACAATGCAAGCACAAGGGGTGCCTCCATCACTCAAGTTTGGTCCAACTAAAGAGACATGGCATGAAAGGAAGAAATTACCTCAAAAGAGGAATTTTGGAGATCCAGTAACCCAAGGTGAAGGCTATAGCATGGAATGCCAATACAGGGCCAACCAGTCTTAGGCCCTCTTCAGAGAGAATTGTTCCCCGGTTAGTTGCAAGGGGGCTTCCAATACAAAGTGAAGTACAAAACATTGCAACTATTGGCATCACAGGCTGAAGAACAGATAGTGTTTAGTATTAGGCCAAGAGTGACTGGAAGAAGAACAACCTGAAAGTAAAAGATATCCTCAACTCAAAACTAAACAAAAAATATGAATGCGAGAACATGTAGATCTATTTTCCTCTTTAGAAGGCATCTGTTACCTGTAAAATTGACTTCGACATGGCTATTGCATCAACTGGAACAATAGACCCAATGAGAAAGGCCTGTCAAAAGAGGAGTAACAAGAACTGAGGCAATGGTCCTTGACCTAGTCAAGAGAATGCTCAAGGCTACATCCTCTTTGCTCAAGATCTATTATTTTGAAATTGAAGAACAATCAATTAAATTTCCCAGTATATTTATTAGTTACGTGTACCTCTCTACTTGTAGATTATTCTACATACCTACTAGTGTTGATCCAAAATTGTTGTGGGAAGGTGAAGACAGCATTATTCTCAGAAATCCAAGCGGCCGCCTGCTTCGCAATTCTTGGCAGTTGCTTCTTTCTCCCCCTGCTAAACCTTAAGCCGCGCCGAGACGCGACACACAATATTATCATCATACTATTACTGAGGCTATGTTTGTTTCGTAGTAACTGATTTAAATGAGATTTAGACTATTTATGTCTATATATAGCATTTCAAGTAATTTTATTTAAGCTGATAAAAAAGGAATATTATTATTGTTCAATCTTTACTTTTTCGATGAGATTGTATAGTCTATCAAAAATGATTTTAAAAATAATTCATAAGATTATCATCTTAAAATTAATCAAAGAATATTTAAAGATGCTGCACTACTTATATAAATAATTATAATAGTCCAATCTTATATAACATCATTATTGCAACACAAAAAAACATAACCCAAGTATTTTACACTTTTTTGTTAATAAATGGTGACTAAACTTATCTTTATTTTATCCTATTAATATGTTTATTGTAATGACTGTTTTATAACTGAAAGATTAGTAATTGTAGGTAGGTATTAATTATGTTCCACATTACAAACTCATTGCTGATATGTAAAAGTCAATTTGAACCCAAATTTTTATGATTCATTAAATATTATAAGATTTTTTTATATATAATAATAATAATTTTTAGATAATTTATAATATTAAGCATTGTATATATTAACTAAAATTTATATCTACATAAATTTTAAGTCTGAAAATGTCTTAAGCTAACTTTAACAAGTCAATAATGATTTTATATTTTGAAATGAAAAAAGTATCATTATTTTTTAAATCAAATTTAGGTACAACGCATAGGTATTTTTGTTAATTAAGAAGAAAAAAGAAGAGAGAGAGACGGAGACGGAGACAATTTTCTTTTGCGTATTTTGATCTATCTTAATATTACACCTTTTGTCTCATATTAAATGTCATATTTTTATTTTGTCCCAAAATATATGTTCTACTCGATAACTATAAATATTTTTACCAGATTTCTCCAACAATAACCTCAAATCAGTCGGAAAATAAAATAATAATAATAATTTGAGTAGTAGGTTAACGTAGTAGTATATCGAGACTATTAATGTATTTTTCCTCCTTTTTTTTTCGTTGTTATTCTCATCCCAAAAAATGTTAGACGTTGCTTGTTGGTAAAAAGATATATAGAAATTTATTTAAAAATTAAATTTATCAGGCTGGAGAAAGTGTATGAGAGAGTAATTAATTAACAGAGATAATTAAGTCTTAGGAAGTTGTAATTTAGTTATATTGAAACTAGCCACCTTAATAATAATTTAAAAAGATTTGGGAAAAAATATTTCTCACAGTTATTTTATTGACCTAAGTTAAGTATAATATAAAAGAACAAAAACAATAAATTAAAAAATAAAAATAAATAAAAAAGAGCTTGTCCCTGGGCCTAACCTTTCCATTTTATGATTGGCCCATATAATCTGACATGATCTCCATTTCTACCAAAAAGGTAAAAATAATTGCAGTAGTGTTGATGCATGGAGAAAACTATACAGTATTTTAGGTTAGGTGATGAAATTAAATCTCTTACTTTATTAACATCTGAAATAAAAGGGGTAACTTCTTCTTATATGTTCCAAAAGTAGTATTAGGACCCTAAAAGGCAGGCATATATATATATATATATATATATATATATATATATATATATATATATATATATATATATTACTTTTCTTCCTCCTGCTACTTAAGCAGCATCTTTCTTTTGTAATTGTTCATCGACTGTTGATGCATATTGCAGACGAGATGAGATGAAATGCCCATATAACTAGACTAACTAACAGAGTGTACCATCATATGCTGCTATTGGATACATTTTATATGAGTCTAGTCTGCACTAACCACCACTAAAAGTAGCAGGTAAATCTGCCAAGCGACTCCACCCTCATACAATATTATCTTCAGAGAATGTTACATCACATTGACATTGACACACTAATATTTACACTAGGAAAAGATCCATGAATTAGCTAGCCTAATCACTTTACAACTCCTCAAGATGCTGATTGTTTAGCCAATAACATAACAGCAAATCACTACCTAAACTTGAATATAAAAGCGTTCGCTACATTTAAATCATTTTCAAGTGGTATATAATTAAATATCCACTAATTAAACGATAAACCCCTCTGCATTTTATTTATATTCATGACATCAAATTCTTCGCACAGCACTAGTAATTTTGTTTTCTTATATAAATACAAGAGAAGAGAAGAAGAAGAAGAAGAGTAATCAAATGTTTGGTGGATTCCTTTACATAATACAGTACTATACTATTTTGAAATCAAATTGGACCAGTCTGTCTGATCACTGACAACCGCAACTTCCAACAGATTTAGCTGACAAATCTTTTTCTACAGTTGGTTTTTTCATCTTGAGTATCAAATTTGTTGGTATCATAGCTGTGTAATAATTGATACGAGTCGTATAAAGAGGTGTACTTCTAAGTGTGAATGTAACATTATACCTGTCAACGAAAGTAACAAATACTAACTCCAATAACAAAAATTCCAACTGAGTTCCAGCACCTGCCTAAATAAAAAACAATGATGCCATGAACTGGTGATGACTTGAAGCAAAGAGCAGGAAAGAGCAGGCCTTTATAGATGCAAAAGCCAAAAAAATAAGCTCATTATTTCTTCCACCAGGAAATTATGTATGTCTCATCAACTAAAAATTTATACTACAAAAAGAGATTTGGTTCAAGTAATTGTTTATGTCTATATTCATAATGAATTCAACACAGAAAACAAACTTTAGCAGGTTTATCACCCGATCATAACCTTGACCTGATGCCCCCATATGTAGTCTTCCGTCCTTTAAACTTTATAAGACGCCCATAATTTGCGTACCTCCGTTCTCACAGCAAAATTCACCAGTAATTGTTGAAGCAACAGGAGCTGGCATGACTAGTTTGCAGACTCTGCACTATACAAAAAAACGCAAGCAAGCACACTAGAATGAAGCATAGGACCTGCTAAACCAGACTTTCTGAACACCATGTACGTACAGGGAATGGAATACCCGTGACTTGATTGAGCTATAGTGCAAACCCGACTAATTACCACCGGAAAACTCACAAAATAGCCCTTGCTAAATCTTTATGATCAAGTTGGTATCTGAAATTTCCTGTTGAACCCTGCAAATGAAAGCTGAATAGATTAGCTCAATTGTATCTACCAAAAACACCATATACTAGGAATACCACAACACAAAGCCACAGCAGAAGCTCAATCAAGCACAGTTTGAACACAATTCATAACCAAGACTTAAAAGCATAGAGGCTCATAATTTCTTGAAACTAATAGGCTCATAATTTCTTGAAACTAATAGACTGACTTATTTAAATTGCTTCATTATAATTTTTAATTTGAGGGGGAAAAACAAAGAAGACTCACGCTTATTTCACATTGTCAACCAATATAATCTAGACCAAAAATCATAGAAAAATCTAGGTTAATTAACAAACTTGCCAAGAAACATCTTTTTTTTAAAAAAAATTGTAAATTCCCAAACCTTAGTTTGATACAAACAGATAAACTTCTTGAGAATTCTCTAATATTTCATACTCATATGCATAGCAGAATCACAAGCCTAAATTTCAATAGAAAACATGACCCCTACTTTTTGAGAATTCTCCAACTATTAATAATCATGTACAGCAGAATCACAAGCCTAAATTTCAATGGAAAACATGACCCTGCATTTGGGAGCATGAAACTGGAATTAGAGTCCATAAAATTGTAAACACAACATGAATTCCCTGCTCCAAACAGTGCCTAAAAACTTGTCATTAATTTCCTGGTCAAAATCAACAATTCCAATAAAACCGAACACATACGTACTTTCTAAAATCTAAAACCCTGAATTGACTGACCGATGAAAGAAGGGAAAAAGAAAGAAAACCTTATAAGCAGCTTGTTTAATGAAGTTGCTCCCACCCTGCACCTGCAGATCCAGCAACTGAACAGCCAAACACTCCCTTGGAGTTTCAAAGGAAGAGAGAGAAAATTGCTTAGAAACAACACCAACATCAAAGTATATCAACCCGGAACTGGGAACGTCAACCCGAATTTCCTTCACCGGGAACCACAAAAATAAATCCTGGGCAGAAATACCCGACAAGCTATCGATCTGGCCGTAAGTCAAAGCTCCCGAAACGTTTTGATCATAGTGCAATTCATTTTCAAACTTGGCATTGCAAGCTTGATCCAAATGAACTTCAAATCTCCCAGAATCATCAACGGTGAAGTCCGTAACACCCTTTGGGAGCAAACCCATGGGCAAACCGTGAGATTTAAGTACATCGTATATTGATGCTGATTCAGAACTTGAAACCCATAAAAGGGCTGAACATGATAGAATTGATAAGACCATAAGATAGAGTTGAGGAATCATGGTGTTTTAATTTGCTGTTTTTTGGGTTAGTGTTAGAGCATAAGGGTTTTTTGGTGGGAGGGCTTGAGCTTTTTATGAGAGAGGAGAGAGGGGGGATATAGAAATAAGGGTGAGGGTTTAAGAAGAAGAAGAATGGAGGAGAGAGAATTGAAGGACCGGAGGGGAGGGGGAGGAGGAAGAAGGAGAAGGAGACAGTGTTGCCACTTGCCAGCAAGAATACAGAGCGGATTAGGAGAATGATCAATTATTGGTAGTGAGTGTGGGGTCCTTTCTCTTGGACAAAGAGCTGTGATCCTCTGTGTTTCAAATCTTAGAGGTGGAATTAGTTTTTTTTTTTCGTTTTTGAATAAATCTATAAATACACCTACTACTCTACTCTCTTATTCCCAGTAGGTAAATATAACAGTCATTTTATCTAAATAAAAATAATAAAAAATTATTTATTCAAAATGATTTTTAAACTTGCATATCATAAAGAAAAAAATAAAAAATATATATTTATAGATTTATTGTTCTTTTTTATCTATTTTTTTTAATAAAAAAATATTTTATTTTTATCCGTCGTTTATAAAATTTAAGAAAAGGTTAATAACTTAATTTTAAGGAGTAATTTGTTTCCCACCTGTCCAGAAGTTTTATAAGGATAATATCAAAATTTAATTAAATAGATGAAAGACAAACAAAATTATATTTAATATTTATAAATTAAGTCACTAACATTTTTAAAAAATTTACAGTTGACAGACAAAAACAAAATTTTCTTACTATAAAAACATACACTTAATAAAGGAGGAAGGGAATTATTAGAAAGGAATGAAAAGAGCTCGTATTTGTTGGGAATTAATGAATGTGCTAATATTTATTCTGGATGTAAAGATTTAATTTCGTCCTTATTTAATTCTGACATATTTGAAGAAATTTATTTGTGATATTTGACTGTCAAATTTTGGATAGAGCTTCAAAAATTCTATACTATCAAAGATTTTCTAGTAAATGTCTATATTTATATAACACAAGCTTAATGACGCGGGTAAAGTTTAGAAACAATTTATCGGATAAGTTTTAAATATTACATATTTTAGCAATAATATTTATACTACTAATAATACTATGTTTGATTTCATTACAATATGTCATTTTAATTAGAATAATAATAAATAAATAAAGGGATATCATATATTTGATTTATGAATTTGAGAATTTGTTACAGACAAATTTATGACAAGTAAAAAATAAATAAAATAAAAAATTTTGAGCTACTAAGTAAATTAAAAAATGTTTTAGGCTATTAAGTTGACTCGAAATTATCAAAAATGACTCGATACTTGTTTTTGTTATTATATTTTAAGGGAATGAATATTTTCATAATAAAATTTAATATTTTTATACGTGAGTCTCATTTTTAACCTACGACAACGGGTAAAAGCGTTGTTATAGACCTATGACGATACTCTACACCTGTAAAGTATCTCGTCAAATGTCTATAAAACTATCGTTATAACTAAAAAAATAAAATCTCACATGTAAAAATATTAAATTTAACTGTAAAAATATTCATTCTCTATTTTAATATTGATTGAAGAGTAAAGTGATACATTCCAATATTCCATAAGATATTTGTTGACGCCTGATTCTGTCGGGCAGTCCTGCTGGCCGTCCGGTAAGAATACCTGCACAAAAGTCCGAACGGCTTGGGCCGTTGGTGGACTCCTCCGGTGTGAGTGTTAGTGAAGGTATATGGAAAAGTCAACAATGGAGGTCTGAATATCTAGTGTAGCAAATTATGCGTTACCCTTCTCTCCATTGTCAACTGGGTATTTATACTACGTACCTGATTAACGGTCACCTGTGTAACGGTTCTGACCATTACACTAGGTAGTTATGATACATGTACGTTTCATCCTTCACCCACGTGCTGTAAGCCCACTAGGAAGGTTACCAGGCTGACGGTCTATTGGGCCTGGCCCAATGTCATTTCCTGGATCAGGCCTGGTTAAATATTCATCCTAACATTGCCCCCCACTCCTCCAGTATATGAATGTGCTGGGGGAGTAGAATGAAACCTTCCGAAGAGGAACTCCATCGGGAGCCTGGAGGCATCAGACCGATGGGAAATATCATTCGGGAGCCCGGAGGCATTAGACCGAAGAGGAACTCCATCGGGAGCCCGGAGGCATCAGACCGATGGGAAATATCTTTCGGGAACCCGGAGGCATCAGACCGAAGAGGAACTCCATCGGGAGCCCGGAGGCATCAGACCGAAGAGGAACTCCATCGGGAGCCCGGAGGCATCAGACCGATGGGAAATATCATTCGGGAGCCCGGAGGCATTAGACCGAAGAGGAACTCCATCGGGAGCCCGGAGGCATCAGACCGATGGGAAATATCATTCGGGAACCCGGAGGCATCAGACCGAAGAGGAACTCTCTATCGGGAGCCCGGAGGCATCAGACCGATGGGAAAGCTTTTGGGTTAAAGACTTGGGCCTTTGTTATCTGGGTTTCACGCCTTGGATAAGACCTTGGGCCTTTGTGTCAATCAAGCCCAAAGTCTTATATTCTCAACCCAATCGAACCGGCCCAAAAGTTTGCCCAGACGTTTCATATGGCAATTTATTACTTTTTGAATTTTGAAATTGGTGCCCAATCAATGGTGAAGCGTACGCGGGAAGGAGCATTTATTACGCTGCAGTAAATACCGCGCGTGCGCCCCATCCGTCAGATCTTTTCCATCTGAACCGTTGCAACGTTTGGATCACGATAAAAGGATTCCTTTCCAACAGATCATCTTTTTATCAGAAGCAACTTATCACGAGAGAAAGGACGTTTGAGAGAGAATAACTTCATTCCCAGCCCAGATTCTGTCGTTCTTGCTCTGCTATTTTTCGATCAATCTCCTTTCTGAAATCAAGTAAGTTTTTAACCCTCTTTTCCTCAATTTCTCATAATGACTAGGAGTACTCAAGATAAAAGGGCACAAGCTTCGTCTTCCCGGGTTGAGGACGAAGTTACTGTTGCCGAAGCGGGAATTCCAGAGGGTCAACCTTGGAAACCGGTAGTCGTTGAGCGCATGAGGGATGTAGAGGAGTACAATAGGAACAAATACTTTAACATCAAGTATAGAGTAGCCAATATCCCATCTTCTATCCGGAACCAGTATTTCGACCTAGCCCAAACAGAATTTTATATCCCCAATGCTTATGAAATCAAAAGACCCGGGGCTGGGGAGAGGATGTACTACCAACTCGAGGGGGGTTGGATCCCGATCCATAGGCAGTCACTGCTTTATGGGGTCCGATTCCCTCTTCGCCCCTTCATATTAGAGCTACTTCATACGACGGGGCTCAGTTTGAATCAACTATCCCCCAACTCCTTCATCCATATAAATAGCTTCATCGCCTTTTGCTTTTCCGAATCAACCATCCCCGCCATAGATTTCTTCTTTCAATTCTTTTCCGTTACGAATAATAAGGAAAAAGGGTTTTATACTGTAATAAAGAACCCTGGGAGGGATACCCTGATGGAGACCCCTTCGAGTAATAAAGGGTGGCACGTGGACTGGTTCTTCATTAAGGGGCCGGACACTGAGATGGTAGGACCTTGGTCAGACCCGAACAAAGACCAGCTGAATCCGAAGAGAATCTCTCGGGCACGGTTAGAAGAGTTCGAGGTCTTATATTCCAAGAGACCATCTGTGAAGTGGGACCGAAGTCTCCTTAATGACCAGGACTGGTTATACTCCTTCGGTTGTAAGTATTCTGTCATGACTGCTCCTTTATTCTGAATATTTTGGTATACTCATTCTGTTGTTCTGATTGTGTTGCAGTGGCTGACCAAGGGAAACACCCCGATAACGAAGCCATAATGGAAGCAGCCGGAGTTTCCAGGGTCAAGATGAGTGCCGCCGAGAAATTGAAGGTAAGCCGAAGCTTGAGGGCTGCAAAGCCCAAAGACTCTACTGTTGCTGCTGCCAATCCCGAGACGGGCTCGGGATCTCCTCAGGTGGATGATACTATCAAGCCCACCGAAGGAGAAAAGTCTGCTGCCGAAGACTCGGGGGCCAGCAGACCGAGAGTAAAGAGGAGGAGGTTGGTCCTGAGATCCGTGCTGGAGGCACGAACCCAGCAGGCCCCATCCTCCCCAGCTGGGACGACGACCAATCCTCCTGCCGAGCAGAACGTCATCAGGCAGCCAGAGGAACCCGTTGCTGCCCCTCCTCAAAATAAAGGGAAAAGACCCGCTGAAGGTCAAGAGCCTTCAAGCACCCAAGGAGGTCCGATGGATCCCCCAATATCGTCCGGGGGTCCTAGGCCCGAGGAGGGGGTCAATACGTCTGCCTTGGGTACCTCAATGATTCCCTTCGCCGAAGCCGGTGCCGAGGGGGCTGATCTGAAGACGTTGATGGAGATGCTGTTCTCCTGCCATGCCAAGGTAAAGATCTCCTCATAAATTTCTCCTGTTTGAAGTGATTATAATTCTGTCTTGTTCATCGATTGACCATCTCTTTGTAGGGAAATACACTTCTCCTGAAAGTGTCCAACGAGCAAAAGGTCCTGGAACGGAGAGCCGATGAGAGCAACAAAAAACTTGCCGAAGCTCTGTCGAACCATAAGAAGACCAAGGACCAGCTGAAAACTCTTCACGATTCCTTCCAAATCATGAAGAAGGATCATGACTCGGCTCGGGAGGTTCATCAAGAAAAGGACAAGGAGATCAGCTTCCTGCAGTCCCGGATAATTGATCTGGAGAAGGCGAATACCCGTGCCCTGGATTTGGTGCAATCCAAAGAGCTCAAGAAAATAGAACTTGAGAAAAATAAAAATGAGCTCGAAGCCCAAGTCCAGAGTCAGAAGATCCTCCTGGCCCAATCGGAAAACATCCTCCAACTTCAGACCGATCAGATGAAGAATCTCAAGGACAATGTCGAACTGATCGTCGAAGGTTGGGCTGCGAAAGAAGCCGATTGGCTCAAAGGGCCGATTGCCTCTGCCTCCCCGAGCGTCTTGATCCCCGAGCTCAAACAGAAGGTGATAGAAGAATATAAGGCCTCGAATCAATTTCAGGCTGATATCTTGCCATCTGTTGCTAATGAATTCAGCGACGGATTCGAATATGCTCGGGAGCTTGCCAAGGAGAAGGGTCATGATCCCGATCAGCTAGGAATTGTATTTCCCGAAGACTGATTTGTGAATACATTGTTTTTGTTGTTGTTTTTATATCATGTAATGCTTCCAGTAATTATCAATGAAATGATTTATCTTTTCCCACTTATCTTTTCTCATGAGTTCGTTCCTATCATCTGTATGTACAACTGTTCACTTATACTGCTTCACCCCCCACTAGCCTGATCGAATGCATATCCGATGAGGCTAGCAAATTAATTTTAAAGTATGTATCAAAACAGTAATACAGAGACCAGATGATAAAAAATATGCTCATGAATATCGAAAAGATGACATGTGATCGGCTAAAAAGAGAGCCTCAAAATTTAGACTATGTACAAAATTTGATCGGCTTCAATAATAGCCTCAAAATGGGACTAAGTACAAAGTGTGAACTACTGATAATACCTACGAAGCCGAATAGCATGCCAAGTATTTGGAACATTTTTTCCATC
Source organism: Hedera helix (assembly GCA_947179155.2). Classification (NCBI taxonomy): domain Eukaryota; kingdom Viridiplantae; phylum Streptophyta; class Magnoliopsida; order Apiales; family Araliaceae; genus Hedera; species Hedera helix. The sequence goes on from OX359271.1 coordinate 50,954,498, forward strand.
CATGCCCTGAAGCTTGTAAGTTCCAGCCCTCAGCACTTCGATCACTAAGTATGGTCCTTCCCATGTTGGCATAAGTTTGCCAGTTTCCCGAGGAGTGGATGCCTCAGCTTGTCGAAGGACCAAATCGCCCACACTGAATGACCTGCTTTTAACATTTTTGTTGAAGTGCCGAGCAGTTCGTTGTTGATAAGCAGCCAATCTGAGGACAACTGAGTCACGTTCCTCTTCTAATAAGTCGAGGTTTAACCGAAGACCTTCGCTATTGAGTATTTCGTCGAAGTTTAAGACTCTCGGAGAAGGTACTCCGATCTCAATAGGTATCAGGGCTTCGGAACCATAGGCCATCTTAAAAGGTGTCTCCCCAGTAGTAGTCCGAGGAGTTGTTCGGTAGGCCCAAAGGACATGCAAAAGCTCCTCGGGCCAAGCACCCTTAGCATCCTCCAACCTTCTTTTAATGCCATGAAGAAGTGTTCTGTTCGTTACTTCTACTTGACCATTTGCTTGTGGATGAGCTACCGAGGTCCGTCGATGTTGGATGTTAAGCTCTGTCAAGAATCCCTCGAATGTTTTTCCAACAAATTGAAGGCCGTTGTCGGAAATCAGAATCATCGGGATGCCGAACCGATAGACCACTTGCTCTTTGAAGAATTGAAGACATGTATGCTCGGTGATCTTGGCAAGTGGTTTGGCTTCTACCCACTTGGTGAAATAATCGATAGCGACGATTACAAACTTCACTTGCCCCTTACCCTGGGGAAGAGGGCCCAAAATGTCTATTCCCCACACAGAAAATGGTATCGGGGAGAGTATAGGGGATAATTCCTCGGGAGGTTGGTGTGGGACGGATGCAAATATTTGGCACTTGTGACATTTTTTGACGAAGTCTTTGGCATCTTCAAGCATTGTCGGCCAAAAATATCCTTGTCGTAAAATTTTATGGGCAAGTGCTTTTGCTCCCACGTGATCCCCGCAGATTCCTTCATGAACTTCCCGAAGAGAATAATTGGATTCCCTAGGGTCGAGACATCGAAGCAATGGGGAAGAGTAAGATCTTCGGTACAGATGGTCATTGTGAATACAGTACTTGGTGGATTTGTACTTTATTCTTCGGGCCAAAGCTTTGTCTTCGGGCAATTCACCATTCAAGAGAAATTTGAAGATAGGGGTCATCCACGAATCCCCCTGTTCAATATCCATTACTGTCTGAACGAGGGTGCTTGGTTGTTGAAGATTTTCTAGGTATACTGCCCCATCTAACTCCCCCTGATCGGTGGTTGCCAGTTTTGAAAGAACATCGGCCATAGTATTTTCCGATCTGACCACGCCTACTATCTGATACTTCGGGAAAGACGTTAATAATGACCGAACCAGATGCAGATAGGCTTGTAAATGAACTTCCCTTGCTTCATATTCTCCCAGCACTTGCTTCACAACCAGTTGGGAGTCGCTGTAAATTGTCAAGTTTTTGACTTCCAGACTTCGGGCCAATTTCAATCCTGCCACTAGTGCTTCGTATTCGGCTATGTTGTTAGTGGCCATGAACCCGAACCGGATAGATTGTTGTACCTTGAAGCCTTCTGGGGAAGTGAGAATTACCCCAGCCCCGCTTCTTGTCCCGGTAGAGGATCCATCGACATATAAAACCCACGCAATCTCCTCGGGGGTTACTGTCACTTCCTCGGACTCAGATTCTTTCTCTTTGGTATCCTCGGGGAACGAACACTCGATAATGAAATCGATGAGAGCCTGAGCTTTTATAGCCGTCCGAGGACGGAACTCAATGTTAAACTGACTTAGCTCGATGGCCCATGCTGCCAATCTCCCCGAGGACTCAGGTCTGTAGAGGACTTTTCGTAGTGGTTGATCTGTGAGGACGATGATAGTTCGCCCCTGGAAATAATGCCTCAGTTTCCGACTGGAGATAACCAGTGCGTAAACCAACTTCTCTAAATTTGGGTACCTTGTTTCAGCGTCCCGAAGAGCATGGCTTACGTAGTAGACTGGCTTTTGTCCTTGCGAATCTTCTCTGATCAATGCTGACCCAACTGCCAAGGATGTGGCAGACAAGTATAGTTGTAGATCCTCCTCAGGCAATGCTTTGCTCAATATCGGAGGTGAGGAGATATATCTTTTAATCTGCTCAAAAGCCTCTTGGCATTCTTCGGTCCATTGAAAAGTTTTCTGATTCTGAGCTCCTTTGAGAGTCCCGAAGAATGGGAGACATTTCTCTGCTAATCGGGCCACAAACCGCCGAAGAGCTGCCAGCCTCCCGGTCAACCGTTGAATTTCTTTGAAGTTCTTCGGTGGCTGCATTTCAAGGATAGCCGATATCTTTTCGGGATTTGCCTCAATCCCTCTTCGGCTAACCATATACCCCAAAAATTTGCCTGACCCGAGGCCAAATGTGCATTTAGTTGGGTTAAGTCTCATGTTGTTTGTCCTGACATTCTCGAAGCATTCTTTTAGATCGGACAAATGATCATCCTCCTTCATGCTTCGGACTATCATGTCGTCAACATAGACTTCCATATTTCTCCCGATCTGGCTGCTGAACACCTTGTTCATCATCCTCTGATAGGTAGCCCCCGCATTAATCAACCCGAAGGACATGACCTTGTAAGCATATATGGCTCGATGGGTGATGAAAGCCGTCTTTGGTATATCGCTTTCAAGCATGGCTATTTGATTATACCCCGAGAAAGCGTCTAAGAAGCTCATTATGGTGTGTCCCGAGGTTGAATCGATCAATTGGTCTATGCTCGGGAGAGGGTAGTAATCTTTCGGACATGCTTTGTTGAGATCTGTATAATCCACGCACATCCTCCACTTCCCATTGTGTTTTTTGACCAGCACCACATTAGCAAGCCATTCTGGGTAATTGATTTCAAAAATGAAGTCAGCAGCCAAAAGTTTGTCAATTTCATTATCAATTACCTGTTGCCTCTCGGGAGCTATGTTTCTCCGTTTTTGCTTTACGGGCTTGGAGTTCGGATTGACACTCAGCTGATGTACGGCCACAGTTTCGTCAATGCCCGGCACATCGGCTGGGACCCATGCAAAGATGTCAGCATATTCCCGAAGAAGCGAGACCAACCGAGTTTTGGTTTCCTCTCGAAGGTTTGTGCCAATCTGTACAGTTTTCTGATCATCATTTTGAAATAGTGGGACTTCAACTGTATCTTCGGCTGGCGTTGCTAATGGTTCAGTACATCCCTCAGTGAATGGTTCAAGCTCGATCTTCATTGTAGCTTTCTGTTTACTATCACTGGGAGAGGATGTCTGTATGGTCTGCAGATAACATCTTCGGGAAAGATCCTGATCTCCAACAGATTCCCCGATCCCATTTTTGGTTGGAAATTTCATTTTTAAATGGGGGATGGATGTAATTGCTTTTAATGCCGATAGAGTTGTTCTTCCCAAGATGGCATTGTAGTTGCTTTCCACTTGAACCACGTAAAAGCGGACCATAATGGAAGCTTGTTTCGGGGCAGTCCCGAAGATCACAGGCAACTCAATCGTCCCTGCTATACGAACTGGGTTATTCCCGAACCCATATAGAGGGGACTCATTGCAGATCTCCAGCTTTCTTCCCCCCAAGTCCAGCCGATTGTACGCTTGGCTATACAGTACATCGACTGAACTCCCATTATCAACAAGCATCCTTTTCATATCCATGGTGTCGACCTGAGCTGTTATGACCAGTGCATCCTGATGGGGAGTGACCATCCCCGAGGGGTAATCATCATCGGAGAAAGTGATGGGGTCGGTTTTGGCACTCATTGGTTTCCCGGACACTTGATGTACTTCTCTGCCGAAAGCTTTTCTCTTTCGATTGGACAGAGCGGAAATTGATCCTCCGGAAATAACATCAACCACGCCTCTTGCTTCAGTAATGGGAGGAGGTGGCTCGAGGCGATCAAAGGCCGATGGTCTGTAGGAATCGGCAACATAACTGTCCAGATTGCCACTCCGTACCTGTTTTTCGAGGAAGTCTTTAAGATGGTAGCATTCCTCAGTATCATGCCCTTTGGCTTCGTGGTAAGTGCAATACCGATCTCCTTCCTTTTGCCTTGCAAAAACCCGGATCTTCGGGGGCTTCTCATAGAAGGGTTTATTTTTTATCGCTTTCACGATATTGCTCTTGCTGGTGTTCAGGGGTGTGTAATCTTTCTCGGCACCTCTTCGATCCCTCGGGGGATCATTCTGTTGTTGCCGATCCTTGTTAGAATCCCTTCGATCATTCCCCTTTTTACCATTGCCGTTGGATTTCTTTTCGGCACTAACGCCTCCGGGGTCTCTCTGGTGAAAATCACCTGTGTTTTTCGAGGATCCCCGTAGATTGGCGAGAGCCTCTTCCAACTCTACGAACTTGTCCACCTTCTCATAAGTCTCCGATAAGGTCTCTGGGGACTTCGAGATAAGCTCCTCAATTAACCTGCTGGATTTATCAACATTTAATCCCATGGTTAAAAATTGGATTACCTGCTTCGGGTCAATCCCGTTGATTTCTGACACAGCCTCTCTGAATCTTTTAATATACTGCCGAAGAGTTTCATTCGGCCTCTGTTTTACTTGCAGAAGGGATGTCATCATTCGGGCTCGCCGCTTGTTGCTCCCGAAGCGGTTGTGGAACTGTTCTTGTAATTCCTCCCATGATTTGATGGATCCTGCTGGGAGGGAAATAATCCATTCTCTGGCAGTTTTCTTCAGAGTGGATAAAAACAAGTGGCACATCGCCACTGCATCATGACCATGAAAGTGCATGGCCTGCTCGAAGGAATAAGTGTGATCATGTGGATCACCCGTCCCGTCAAACATCTCCAAAGTAGGGACCTTACGGGATCGGTCGATCTTAGCCTCTTCGAGGTCCTTCGAGAATGGTGAGAATCGGGCCTTTTTTGACCCATAATACTTATCCGAAACCTTGATGGGTAAAGATTCGCCAGTGTGGCTCCCATGACTATGTCGGTCTTCCCGATATTTCCTCGTCGGCGATCTGGCTCGCTTTCTCAAATCTGCTGTCCAGATCGACTTAGAGCGAGCCGGCTCTTTCCCGCGGTTTCGGTTTACTTCCCCTCGGGGTTCATTATCCTCTCGTCTGGTATAGCGGGTTGAGCGGGAGGCCGAGCCTCTCTGGCTCAAAAGTTCATTACCCGCCTCGGTTAACTCCTCGTACTGTTTGTCAAGCTCCTTCTGCTGGAGGTCCAGAGCCTTTTTTCTGTCGAGGATTATCTGGAGGCGGCGGTCTTTATCAGCTGCCGTCTCCTGATGAGACCGAGAGAGAGGAGGTCGCCGTGAATGACTCTGCGACTGTGATGTTTCCATGTTAACAAAAGTTGATGGAAGTTTTACTAGGGCCCTCCTTCTAGCGCCAATGTTGACGCCTGATTCTGTCGGGCAGTCCTGCTGGCCGTCCGGTAAGAATACCTGCACAAAAGTCCGAACGGCTTGGGCCGTTGGTGGACTCCTCCGGTGTGAGTGTTAGTGAAAGTATATGGAAAAGTCAACAATGGAGGTCTGAATATCTAGTGTAGCAAATTATGCGTTACCCTTCTCTCCATTGTCAACTGGGTATTTATACTACGTACCTGATTAACGGTCACCTGTGTAACGGTTCTGACCATTACACTAGGTAGTTATGATACATGTACGTTTCATCCTTCACCCACGTGCTGTAAGCCCACTAAGAAGGTTACCAGGCTGACGGTCTATTGGGCCTGGCCCAATGTCATTTCCTGGATCAGGCCTGGTTAAATATTCATCCTAACAATATTGAAATACCCAAAATCAGAAATGGAGACGACTAATTTAGGAGGAAATAATAAAATCTTTAATACCCGATTAAAATCAATGAATGAATATTATATACTGATATCCTATCTGGTCCAGATGCTCAAACAAAGTTAGATATTTTTCTGACAAGTTTTTTAATACAACCAAACAGTAAAGTGAGCTCATATTTTATTAAGATCCAAATTTTAATATTAGAATTATTCTACTATTCCTTTCAAGTTTAATTTGAGATATATTTTTAAAAATAAAATGAATTAATGTTTTTAAATAATAAATTTCTAGTTAATAGTATTTTTATAATTAAATAAATTTATATTACTTTTAAATTTATTAATAATTAAAATTAACTTCAAAAGGAATATTAACTTAGTTTATTCTGCCGTCCGAAATGAAGTTAAAGCCTGGTGTCAAATGCGTGGGTTGAGTTGACGCGTCAGGAAGGAGCGTGAGGGAGTGTTGCCTGGGCTGTGCTAATAATTTGTTAAGCATGAGCTTTGAAAGAGGAGAGATGAGAAAACGACACGAGGAAAGCGTGGCACATGAGGAAAAATTATTTTATGGGTTTGGACATGATCATTTATATATTATCATTTTAATATTTATAATAAAAAAATTTATTATATATGTTGTAATAATAATATATTAATAATCTAAAATATCTCGCGGCATATTTTGAGCCTCTAATGAGCAAAGTAAC